>OW626790.1:14495967-15745967 GCA_939628115.1 Tribolium freemani
GCCCGTTTCTTTCAACCTGAATTTAGACTTAACTCGTTTTGCTCTTCTGGCCTTAATAACATCCAACGGAAAATATGATTAGGACGTGACAATGGCACAAGGAAAAGAAATTGGTCAAGGAGTTTTCAATTACTCGCTAAACGCGCCGACTGAATTTACTCATTGTCCGGGAAAGGAAGAGATGTTTCGGGGGTAATAATCGAGTTAGTCCTCCAATGGAATGTACCTGGGCCTTTCCGGATTATTATAATCTAGGCCGAGTTGTCCTTTTGGTTGACAATGCTTGTCATGCCAGTGAATGTTTGACCTCAGAGAGTTCGGAATGTGACACCTTAAAGGAAACTTCCAGATCAAAGAGCAACACGACCCGGAATGCTTTGTCTTTCACTCCTGTGGTGAGCTTGTTTGCAATAAAACATCGAATTCGTGAATTTAAAATTGTAATTCCGAGTGCACAAGTGCATCAGACATTGCATACCAATTGGGATGAAGTTGATTTCAATGTTATTATGATATATTGTAGTTTCCCTTCGTGAATGGTAATACTCCATGGTCGTAACTCTCGGAGACACTTTTAGACTCACCGGGGATTGAGCCAAATAAAAAATGACGCTAATTTACAGCGGTTTGAGTAATTACCTCGACTCGAAAACTTAACTGGATCCAAAGTTTTACTAACGTATTTAATTCCACTTACAGCTTGTTAACTTTTAGTTGCGCCACGAAACAAGATTAAAATACTTGTTTTTGTCATTTTTGCGGCCCGAATCTGTATCAATAAGAAATTGCAATAGATTTGGGAAACTTTTTTTTGAACGTTTCCTGCAGACAATTCGTAGTAAATCGTAGTTTCCCGGCACAATCCTCAGCCGACAGACGCATTAGTTGCAAGGATTTAAATCGACCAAAAGAAATTACACCCGATAAGATCTGCCTTATCTACCCGCCTAGGTCATAAAACTTGCCCGAATTAAGTTATGAAAATAGTTAATTAACTCGTGTTTTTCATCAAAACTTGATTAGAAACGTTTTTTCCCAGTAAGCCTTCAGTCAGGGTTTACTTTATTAATGAAAACGTCACCGCCATTGGAATAATAAAACCAAGCCGCATTATATGACACAAATTAGTCAGCATTGAACATGTTATACGTCTCGCTTATCAATTAAATGCGATCCTTGCCACAAAGTTGCTTCAAGTTCAACCTGAACCAAGGTTAAGGAGCAACTATAACCACTTTGTAAACCCAATTTGCATGACCGTTATACGATTCATATTCATCTCTTGCCTATTAAGCGCTGGCATGCGGATTCAACCCTGTACTTAATTAAAGCCGCTCCAAGACCCGTCACAAACTTCGCATCATTACCAAAGATGCACAACTGCAATAAGTGCACCCTTCAAATAGAGCCACCGAGGGAGTCGGAGATTGTCTAAGATGCCGTTTTCTTACAAGGGTAGAAGTCGTAGTTTTAATTAAACGGCACACCTCGTTGTATTTAAATTAAACCAAGGAGAAAATGCGAATTTACACACTTTTTTTGAATTTATTAATAAGTAGTTGGGTTTCTTGAATTTATTGATTCTGAATGTATAATGCTATAAATAACGCACATCTGGATATAATAGGGTGTTAGTAGCGATATTTCGGATAGGCGTAACATTTTAAAGGGATTAGGGTTGTGAGTGCACCTACTGCAACCCTTCCGTTTCCCATACAAAAGGCAAATGTAACTGGTGGATTTGGTCAAAACCAATCCGTTAAACAAACGATTGAACTGTTTTTCATTCCCGCGTTTCTCTTCCACATGCTCGCAAAAGACATCAACAAGCGAATTTATGCAAATCCAGATCTTCCTCTCATTGTTACCAAACGGAGTGGAAGATATGAATGATTTTCAACGCGGAGGGTGTATTATAAAGCATACAAAAGCTTTAAACCCGGTCTGCAGTGACTGTTTTACAAGCTGTACGGAGAAATCTGGGATTTAGCTCATTATATTCCACGAAGGTAGTTTAATAACTACTCTCGACGTGTGTTTAGTTTTGTTTACGGCCGATTTTTCGCCGAGGAAATTCGTGGAATGGAATAACTAAGAGGAGTATGATTTATGAAATATTAAAATACTAAAAGTCAGCTCCCTTGCTGCCCGTCAATCAGGAGTGGAGGCAGGGCGGTAGTTTGCCATTACAAGTAATTTACATGGAAGATGAGTGCACCATATTTTCCCTAAAATAACAATACAAATGAAGAGTGAGTCATTCTGGGCTTCACAATGCAGACAATCAGAGCACTTCTTGACGTTTCTTTAGAACAGTCACTTGATGTTGCCTAATGGCAATGATGGAACAGCTTTTTATTATCCACGTGCCAACGATGCGGACCTTTTATTATCATTAAGCGCTTTTGTATTGCCATAAATGACACATGTGAACACCGTCATTAACTTTTTATTGCGAATTGGACAAAGTACCAGATCTGAAACCGTCGCTGCAACAAATTACCAATACGATCTTCAAACTACAACTTGCAAAGTAACAGTTACTAAATTTTTGGCTTCAGATTTTTGTGAAAAATATGGTTTTCTGTATCTATACTTCGCCACAAAATTAAGGGATATTAACTAAAATTCAATATTTTTTGAAAAGTATGTTTGAATGTGGAATTATTTTGTTTGGCATTAACATAAAATAGGTTTTTTAAGAACCTGTTCATTCATACTCAATCTAATTTTTCCAAAATGGGCGTAGAACAGGAGAACTTGTAATTTCATTATTTTTTTTTAACAAAGATTAACTAAAAACAGATAATAATAAAGTGCATGACCACGTCTTGATATTACACCTGCTCTCATTTCTGCAGACATACTCTGAACTAGAGTAGCAATTTCCTCTTTTTGTTCTGTAGACAAATTTCTTTTGTCTTTTGCAATCTGCAAAAGACTTCTTGTAAAGTCCTCCGAGGATTTTTGTAGGCTGTAATTTTTATTTCTGGGTTGTCTCAGATGTGCTTAATTGGGTTGAGATTCAAACTTTTAAGTAGGCACACTATAACATTAATTCCTGTTGCGGTAGGCTCTCCTGTTACAATATTTGCAACGTTTGGTCGAGCGTCATCAATGGTTATCATGCTTATAAATGAATTGTGGACCACGTAGAGCAGCAAATGGTTTGCTAATGAAAATTATGGTTTCATCTCTATATCTTAAGACGGTCATTAAATTTCTGTTAACAATTGCAAGTTTCGTGCGGTCCTCAAGAGGTTTACCTCATCATACCATAAGAAACGATAAGAAATAATAAAAATTATTTATTTTCTCTAAAAATAAGTAAGTTTATACAAATCTTTTATGCCAACATGAAAATATAGAAATATCCTTTAATTTTGCCGCAAATGATTGAATGATCAGCACCTAATAATATAACAAATTATACAATGTGTTCAAAAATGGCTGTTCATCAAGTTGGTTATGGAATTCAATTTCAATGTGCCGCCTCGTCTAAATGACTATTGTAATTTCTGTGTCAAATTTTTGAATTAGCCTTTTACTCACTTTTTTGCATTTTTCGGTCAAATTGTTTCAAATGTAGGGTTTATCTTGATTTGTGTTTTATATTTCCGTGATTTTTGTTGTTGTGTATTCTTCGTTTTTGGATTCGCAGCCTTTTTGTTTCATTTTGACGGATCTGTCACTTTGACGGCATTCACAATTTAAATTAAGCGGCACGTTACGTTCAAATTTCATATGTGACTTGATGAACAGCCATTTTTAAACACATTGTAGTTGACAAATATTCAGATAAATATTAGGTACTTATTAGCTGTTTCAAAACTATAAAAACGCTAACGTCGCATTTTCTCACAAAATTAGCTGTTATAAATTATTCATGCACTTCAAAAAATTAATAGCTAATGTAATTTATAGTTTCAATGAGAGATCTAATCATTAATAACTATTTTACATTTTTATCAACCTTATTTAAAAAAATAATTCGGTAAATTGCGACGTTGGCGTTTTTATAGCTTTGAAACAGCTAATACAATACAATACTTATTAGAGAGAACAGTCTCGATAAATAGGTATAACAAATAGGTAAAAATAAATAGGTAAGTTACAACTTTTTTATCATTTACTCAATCGATGAGAAGGGTGGTTTTTGAGATTTTTGTTTACATGTCAGTCCAATTCAAACTTTAATGGCCCTGTTATGGCGGCCCCGGAATCCCCCGAATCGCTGCAATCAGAGCATCTCCCATTGGCATTTATCCAAAATATTTCAATAAATTTCCCGTAATCCTATTAGCCGCGTCATCCTTGAAAGGGCCCAGTAAACGTCGCTTTTTTCCGTCTTTTCCCTCATACAATTGAAGCCGACTTTTAACAAACCGCTTACCAAACAAATATCTAACGATAAACCTAATTGTAGGATAACAAATAGACCGTGGCGTTTAAAACAATCGCCATGTCCTGCATCCCCTAGCTATCTGGCGTCCCCTGAGTCCCCTATGTGTCCCCATTCTTCCGCCGGTCGCCCCTCGACTCCTGGCCCATAAATTTCAGAAGCTTTTAATTTTATAATTGCCGTGTCGAGTTATTTACATACATATTTCGCTTTAGGCAGTTATGACTGCTTTATGAAGGGCTTCAGGGGATTTTTTAATATTCGGCTCTTGCCATCCAATGTTCAAATATCGGGAAATCGATGAGGAAGTTTAGTGTCGAAGGCGAACTTAACCTCGATAGATTACTGACAGCTGACTTGTCGGAAGTCTTGAGCAAATGCATTATTCACTGTAAGTCGCGGCGTGGGTGCATAGGAAAGCAATAACAAGAACAATTCACCTCCTCGGGGGAACCCCTAACTACTACAGAGATTTACCGACAAGCAGTCAAACTGAAGGGCCGTTTCGCTTTAAATGCCCGCGCTAAACGTGCTATCAGTGGTTAAACCCCACCGAATTTTTGAGGAAACCACACGAGGACAACGAAAATTAAAGAATTTACACCGGAACGTTACAGAATTGCACCGTAAAATTCTGCAAACGCGATGAAAGACGAAATTGCCACTGCAGACATTAAATTGGTGTTTTATTTTCAAACGGGTGCCAAATTAATTGTTTCAGATGTGCCCCGAGAATGTTTATTTAATTTTCTAGCGAAGCCAATTCCAGTTTGGAACATGACGCAAGCTACTCTTACAAACTATAACTGATATAAAGGCATTAGTTCGCCGTGTTTTCCTGCAGGAAAATTCATTTCGAGGTGAATTCCCGTCAACTGAGGCCCTAAATCCCGCTCTGTTTTATTACGCAATAAATTTTAACTAATTTCATTTGCGTAAAGAATAATTTTAGTTAAATTATTTGAATTAAATTTATACAAATACATATTTCAAATCCCTGTTTGAATAAAATAAAAAAACAGTTAGCTGAAAATGTTCAGCTGAGATAGAATAGCTCTTCAGGGTCATGTTTTCAAAGCTGTAATCTCGAACAAAAACAAAATTATCATTATCATAGAGCCTTACTCACATTAAAAAAAAGAAGAAGAAAAAAGTTTGCCAGCTTTTAAAAATTACAAAAATAAAAAACATAGAGCTCAGTGCCACTCGTTTTGCCGTAAAATCTGGTTTAAAAAATTAGGTTTTTATAACTTTTTGACAAAAAAGTCAAATGCCTTAAATGAAAATCCTCTCCACTTTTGAAGTTCAGGTTCATAAGAGCTTATTGATTGCGCCTGTTCTTTTATCTTGATTAGTTTGTAAAACGTTGCTGGGTGTTTGAGTCCGGGGTTGAAAACCCGATATTTCATATCAAGCTAGTGGTTGGAGAATGAGTCTCACAATAGTTTTTAATTGAAACAAATAGCAAACCACAGAGCGGCGTCTTATTGATTATCCGGGCAGGTAATTTTGGTGTGTTTATAGTAAAACCGGCCCGATGGTAAATTAAAACTGCGAAGCTTCAATGCAGTATCGAATTAATAACAACATCCTTAAAATGTGCTCCAGAGAAAGCCATTAATTTTTATGGGACCGTGAACAGTTGCTGAAAAAGTTTTATCGTTGAGATGCGCAAAGTTGAATTGCGAGCCGATAAAGAATGTAAAATATGACGTGGTTGAGGAACGCGATTACAAAAATTAAGTTTTCTGTGAAGCTGTTAAAGGGGACGACATTGCACGCAAACTCCTCGTACAGGATATTACATCGGGAAATTAAGGAAAACGTGTCGGTTTAAGGCGAGGAAATGTTGTTTTTAATATTTTCGTTACAATTATTTAGATCTCGGCGTCAAGCCGAATTACTTCGTTATTTACAACCGCCAGTCACCCCGATAATAGCAGGGTTAATGACGCCAAAAACACGCTGCCACAACATATTGACATATGTTAATAGATTGAACTTTGCTGAGGTGGGTGGCCCTCCAGGGCTATGTTCCTTGAAGACGGCTGACACGCGAGGTGTGCTCTCTGGAGTAGGGACCCATTAATCAATACACCTCTAGGTTATTTATGTGCCCTCGTGATTCCTATTCAGACTTCCGGCTGTGTGAAAACTTGGCACAGGTATGTATGTTAATGTATGTATTCATTTCGGGCACTTGAACATTTCCGACGCAAACTTTACTGCATATCAAGCTGGTAAATTACTCAAATGTCCCACTAATTACTTAATTTGCTAACTAGTTTTTTGATTAAGCAGACACAATAATTAACCCTCGTTTAATGAACACGAACATGTTTGCCCAGAGTAGTATTACTCGTAAAAATAATTAAAGTGCGTTTTGACATAATTATCTTGTTTCTTAATTATAGCAAAATTAAAACTTTTAAGAAAATTAAAAAACTGTGGTGGCAGGATTAAAACAGCTGCGTCCGGAAGCATGTTTTATGCCACCATAAAAATTGCTTTTTTTAACTGCAAAATTAATTAATTTTTCTACTTTATAGCTTGACCAAATATGTGACAATAAGTTTCTCGTTGAGAATCGCGCGCGTTTCGTTTTAGTCCGAAAGTTTGTATTTCTTTTTCAATAATAAATTGACTCTATTCAACTTGTTGACGGTGTCCGGATTCTTGCACGTCAACCAGCGTCGATAAAATCATATCTAATAACACAGCAATTTCTATTGTCCGCCTTATTCAAGTCTCTGTGGCGGCGTTCCCGGCGACCGCCTTGCCATTTTCCCTCACACAACCTCCGGATAATGGATTTTATCGGAATCACTCGACATGGAAGCGGACATTTAACAGCATACGTGGCCAATTTACCAACTGCTCAATTGATATTTGCCCGGACCTGCAAATATTTGATCCGGAATTCTTATATCTCTTTTAATCCCTGGATATTTGTTCCAATACACCTGCGGGAATACAACTTCGGGTTCACTCAACCAGCAAGTAAATAAAAAACTGAGAGCTTGTTTCATAACCGAAATTAAAAGCCGGGTGACAAACCAGAAAACACAATTTCCACAAGTGCCGGAAATTTACAATGAAACCGACTTGTCACAATAACATTTCGTTTAAAGCGCAAACTTCATAACCTGCGAATGCGGTGGTAAGGCGCGGAATAGTTCGCGCAAAGAAAAGCAACTTTTGCTTAATTCGACTCCATCATATTCTAATCGAAGAGCATTAAAAAGTTTCGACTGTAATGAAGATAATTTCCAAAGCTAAGAATTTTAATTAAATCTTTAGTCTCAAACGTTTTATCTTCAAGGGACGCTTTGTCCGTTTCGACAATCGAATCACTCCATTAATGCTAATCTCCAAGTAAACGCTTTAAACTAAATTCTTACCCAATCAGTTACCAATACCTGGCTTAATGCCTCCTGAAATAGAATTTTATAATAATTGTTAATTATTGCTAGGCTAATAAAAGGTTTATGATGTTATTACGATAGAGCCTCTCAATTATTGACAAACTGGAAAGCAGCATCCGCTCAAGAGGATAAAGCCAAAAAGCATTTAGTGCATAATTGACGTATCGATTAGTCATAAGGTAATAAAGCTGTTGAATTCCGGTCACCATTGCTCCAGACATCCAATAATTAAACTGGATCCTTATTATTATTTCCACCGAATCGAATATTCAAGTCGGATATTGTCCCGGCGCCTCCACCACAACGCACCAACTCAACTTTGACTCGGTATTATTTATTTAACGTTCCAGTTAAACCCATTAAATGTTATAATAACGGGTAATTATGGCAATTTTACTCGATGTTCATGATGTCGAGAAGAAGTGCGCGCGACTTCGCAAGAACGACGTTATGGCTCCAACGGCGCTCATTCGGTTTTTCGACGCCGGAGCGTCAACGACGTCGACGCCGGCTTTGAAATACTTACGTTGGGACGTGGACTGGTAGCTTAGTCAGAAAGTGAACTGTGAATTTGTGCGGTGTTAGTGGCCAACGAATGTGAGAAACGCATTGACAGGTGACTTAATTAAGCAAAAAAAAAATTAAAGTTTAATCATCTTGTGTTTGAAATAAATTATTAGATTAGGGAGACAATTTCCGTTCCATTCGCAAAATCAAGACGCAAGATAATTTATTCCAGGCATTTGATTCTGTTCTCTCCGATTCGTTTGTGTGTGAATGAGGAGAAATAATTTTATTTGTTTTCTGATTTACTCGTTTTGGTTCATTGGTCCATTATGATCAATGTTTTTTACGAATAGAAAAACACATTCACTGTATTTGCTTAAAAACAAAAGATTTCAACAAATTCTGAAACACTCTAAATTATTTCACTTATCCTTTAATGTTGGTTTAACATTTCAAATTTGATTTAAATAATTTGGAGCTCCGTTCAATTGAAAAAAGAAATGCAAATAGAGGTTTAAGGACTTTCGTGTGGCATGAGTCTGGGTCTAAAGTTGGGACGGGTCTTAGCTTTCAATAAATATTTTATTAATGGCAGTATAATAACATAAGTTGCAAAATAAAACAAAAGTTTAGATCATTTTAATAATTCATTATTTCATATTTTGCGTTAATATTATCATCTGAAATATGGTAAAATTTAGATTAAATTAATTGCTGGGATTTGTACAATGTAAATTTAATCCTTTAGCTTACGCCAGATTAGATAAATCACAAATTTTAATGCTTAATTTCGAACTGAATATTGTTTAATATTAATTTGCGAGTGAGAACTAGAAAAATATTTATGTTGAAGCACTGAATCTCCTCTATAATCGCCACATTTCTAACACGACACTGTTCTTTTCAGGTGCATTTGAGCGTGTTTATGAAACCGTCGAGCCCAGCTGATTTCCATATCGAGTAAATATCGACATATCGTGCAGTAACCATATCTAAAAGTCGTTTTTTCGTGTCTTTTGAACCGCGCGTAAAAAATATTATCAAACGATTCGCATTTATTATAAGTAAACGTTTGTGGTCGCGTTTTCGTGTCGTCCGTGTCTCTGTAACTCCACATTCTTGAATAATAAAAGTGTGTAGGGTTTGTTTATCGGTTAACCGAACGCTTGCCTTTCACCTATCGTCCTGCAATATTCATATGAGGATGCGCGCAGGTATTTGAGGAGGTAAATCATTTATCTTTAATCTGTTATGTTGTTTGCTAAGCCGAAATTTTCACAGAGTGTTTGCGGAGGGTTTTGTCAACTTTCCCCGGTAAATAATGAATTTGGTACAGGTATAAATAAATAAAGAAATAATAGAGAGTTATGGATCAGGCTTTCTCGAATCCAATTTCCCAATCTATAAATTTTTGTTGAGTGGGTTTGCTGTCCAGTTTGCGCAATTACGCTAATAAAATCGAAAAATTCCGCAAAATAAGTTTCATTTTTCTGTAGCACACAATGCAGTGAAAAGGTTTAACCGAGATAATATAAAGAGTTATGTGTTTATATTTCGCAGCGTCGTAGATTGTTTGACCGCAATCCTGATGATGTATGAACCCGATTTGTTGTCTCTAGTGACTGAAAACAGATTGTTCTTCTGAAATAATTTTCTCGAATTAATTAGTTCAGGTTTGATTGCGGGTGTTATGAAGTGAAGTGCAATTAATTTTTCCTGATGTCAAAAATTCGGAATGAAGACAACAATTCGTCACCTCTTTAATTACGCCAGAAGTGCAGCGTGTACGAACCCTTGGCATTGTCTCGCTTTAATGACTATCAGTTTTGCTTTGTTTGAAAGTACAATGAGTGTCTGAGCGTTTCCGAAATTTTTCGGTTGGATAATAATTAGCTTTGCGCACCTCTTAATTTTTTTGCCAAGAATTATTCGCGTTAATAAAAGTAAAATATGGTTGCGGTAAATTTCTCCCTTTAAATATGCGAGATTCGTATTAATAAAAGCTGGAGTTGACAAACTCTAATCTCCTAAATAAAATATTCCAAAGCGCGTCCCCAAATTAATTCACCCAAAATGCAAATACAGTTTACGTTTTTAAATCAGTGTGAAAAGTTGAAAATCGGACACTTTACGATAAATCTTTATTTAAAACTTCTCAAAAAAAAATCGGCGCTCTTTTTGGTGTTTTCGTAATGTGGCAAATCTTCTGGGACATAAAGTGACCTCAGAGCACAATAACTTGGAAACTTGTTATAGAAAATTTCAAAAAAGTTTTGCTTGAAACTTGCTATATCTCCAAACGTGAAATATCAACTACGACGCGCCGCTTTTATCAATTTTTGTGCCTCTACTAAGTGAAAAACTTGTCGTTAAATTGGAGTGACTTGAGGAATATTTCGGCTTAACAAACTGGTTTAGGGTTATGTAAACTTGATTAATACTCGTATCTCCCCACAGCTCTTTGCCACTGCAAATAAAGCCACAACGAGAGTAAATAACCGGAGGAAACAAAACACAAAAAAGTTTGTCGTTCATAATTAATAAGATAAACAGGCGAAAAATGTCGGAGAGCGCGTACAATTCGCCCTTGTTCAGCAGGAGGTTGACTGAATCTTGCTGCAGTTCTCCTGCGAGGAGCATAGGAACGCACACTTCCGACACTCTGACGGATTCCGACGGAGAAGGGGACCAACTATTCACCGAAATTCCAACAACTCCGGATCAAACCATCATCGCAGGATGGTTAAAGTTCAGGGACAACAAAAAGGTAAGACTCGTGAAGTTATTTTTATTGTATAGGTTTTTGCTTCATTAATAAATCAACTCAATATCTAAAATAAAGTGTAGTACAAAAATAACATTGACACTCGGCGTCTCGGCAACAGAATTTTAATGACGTGATAACGGCTAAAGCTTCTGAATAAAATATGATGTACTTACAACGATATGTTATTTTGAGATCCATCGCGTGGAATGATATAAAACAATGGGGGCAATCTTCAAACTTTTTGACTTTCCCTTATAATTACCGGAATTACATGTAGCCAAGCTGCTTTTGACCACTGTTACAACATACACAGCTTGTATTAATAATACATTAAAATAATTGATGAAAAACGTGAACTAATGTATTTTAGTCACGAAAGAAAATCAATATCGAACACAAATACCATCACTTTTTGCTTTGTACATTTCATTATGCGGATTCAAATTCAAGTGGTGACGCTCCAATCTTGTAACAAACAATTTTTCGTGCGGATAGTTTAATTTGCCTAAACTATGGGAAAGTTTACGGAACGCAAATGATTCGAGGATGGAACAGTTGGCAGAACTTTATCAGTATCTCTTCAATGAACACGCCATGAAATCTACTTAGCAAAGAGATTATAGGAAGTTTAGTTTTGGAGGGGTAAAAATTGAGGATTAGCTAGAATAATCGATAAAACGTCACTTAATACCTTTTCTAGCGCATCCCCCAACAATAACACACTGTATACATGTGAAATTAGTTTTCTCTATCGACGGAAACAAACCGACGCGATTAGAGAGGATTATGACGCTATAACTCACCAACATCCCCAGCGTTTGTTTCGACGTTAAGAAGAAAACTTGAGGGTTTGAAATTTGTTTAAGACGGTCGCAGAGAAATTAAATTGGGGCCAAAATCGATGCATTTACAGGTTTCAAAAAAGCGAGAGCTTGCGTGCTGAAGTGATATGAACTGTCGGCTTTTCAGCGAAATGGTAATCGTTAAATGAAGTCGGAAGAGACGGAATATTGGTTAAAGCTCACACCGTAAAGGAAAATTAAAAATTTTAATTTTTGGAAAATATTAATTTTTAAATCCAGTGAGGAACCAAGATAATTTTTTAAATTGTCAAACTATTGTAAGTGCAGTTAGTTATAGTTGTGTACAAAATTTTTGATTAAAGGTCCTACGTGTAGTTTCTTGTTTTATTTTGTGGTCCAATTGTCATGAATGTTTTATTAATGTGAACTTTTCTATGCAATTTTTACGTCGTTCCCAATCTCCCCGAACTTTGCTTGACTGAAACTTAACCATCCAGACGAAATCTTTTTATAATTTGAGAAAGAACAAACTTGCAGATGCGCTAACTTCTCGCAAGTTCTATTTGTTTCTCCTCATTTCTGAATCATTCAATTACGACTTTTATAACTTTATAAGGTAGCACGTACTGATTAAATCACAACTAATAAATTCCAGTTTTAATAGTCCGACTTTAACTATAAATATTTAAATGAAGCCATGTGAACAAATGATTTAAGTAGTGAATAAAGAACCGTTTTCTTATCTGGGGTATTGTAAGTTACACGCAATCGTGCTGGCGAATTGTAAGTTACGAAGGCAGGCGGAAAATCAAATGAAATATGCGATTGTCTTGGGGATGTAAAACTCCGTTTTTGGGCTATTGTACGAGTAGTAGCGTTAATATTCAGACAATGGGATATATTTCGCCGTAAACGGAGACAATTAAAACAAAGTCAATAATAATCATGAGCTCATTACGAGTTGGGCTATGAAACAACTTCGATTAAACACGACTCGAAGCCTCCCTTTGTACAGTCACCAGCAAGACTACTCTCTGCTCACGAATATCGGCCGAAGCGAAACCACAATAGTTGTTACACGGTGGAATTTAAGTGGCACTGATATATAGAGCACACTGTTAATGGTACAACTTCCCCTCAAAAATAAACACCAACTTGGCGGAGAAGGATGACGACGGTTCCACAACAACGCATAAGTTTCCTAATAACTTAACAGTTACTTCAATCCTGCTACTTACTCTTTTCACTCCCTGGAGACTGTCGCTTTTAGGAATTGGTCGTTGAACTTATTTTTTTCTAAGCTTTGCGAATCAGTGGCGTGTTTCAATTAATTAAGCCGATATCAGGTCGGAACTATCGCGCACTTTAACTCGATTAAATCAATCCTTACGCCTCATAAAGCCTGAAAATTATTTAAAGAATGGGGTTGATTTACGAGCGATGAATCGCTCATTTGACCTGCGGTCTCTAACGAGAGGTCTCCGGAAAATCGCAGCACTCGTTAGGTCCTGAAGGATACAACGGGAAAAGAAAAGAGACACAACTGAAACATTGCTAATAAAAGAGGGGCATGCTCAAGGATTATTGCACGCATTCGTAAAGAAGCTTAACGAACACTTGAAAGACGGGAGAATGTAAGGAGATTGTGCTCTTGGATAATTGGTGATGGACACGTCGAAAGGAATTTGTGTTTGGGGAAAACGAGCGATGGCTGCCGATTTATTTCGTTTGAAGTGTCACTGAAGATGCAGTTTTCAGTTGAAATTTCGACAATTTTTATTTGTATCAGTTATGTTGCGAAACGGAGTAGCTGTTGAATTTTAATGGGGCGTGGGTTGATAAAACATGACCGTATCAAATTAGCCAGAATTGTAAACAATATCGCAGGGCTTTAATCTTAAGCCTTTGATGTTCTCCAAGCGTAACAGTTCATAATAGATCCGAAAACATGTGATACAACACACGTTACTTCCGACTTTACCAATTTCTGATTGCATTTAGAATCGCATCGTTTGTAAACGTTAAACTTGCTTTACGTCTTTATTTCTTCAAACTCCTAACACTGCTAAGCTCTTTCTTGCCAATGAATCACTTAAAGTTGTCCCATGTGTTACATTACGTTTGCAATTCGCTCTAAATAATTCATTTAGAGCTTTGCAAAGCACTTGAGCTTTCGCACACGTGTTTTGGTATCTGAAAAGCGCGCGCATTCGCAAGAGCCTATCCCGTGTATAGATAAATTTACATATAAATATGCAGACGCGGAATTTACATTTGTATTGAGTATATAACTCTTACGAATGTCTTTTTTATGTCTCGTGTTGTAGTCGCATTTTACAGAAATCTCTGCTTTGTATCTCGGAAATTTCATCGTGCTTATCCGGAATTATTATTGCAGATTGTAAAGAGCATGATTAAATTTTATTAAATCATTTTTGTTGACTCGAAGACCTCATAAAAACACCGTAAACGTCGTTTGCTTAATTTACTCACTTCATTACGCGAAGTCTGATCAAATTTACATCGATATGCAAAGTAGGCCCCACTGCACCGGAATTTATTATTTTTCACTGTTTTAATACAACCCTGAAGACGTGTTTGAGTGGGAAAATTTCAAGTGATTTATCTTAATTTTACTTCAAAATATTGTTTTATTTTGTTCAAGCCGCTGAAGGAATGAGTGATCCTCGCGGCGAAATTATTTCAACCAAAAAAATACAAACTTGTATAAATACAATTTTACTCGGCTTTGGCTATTTTTGTAATTAAAATTTTAATTTTTAATAAATTTGAAATCAAACCTGTTTTTGTTTGTTTTCTTTAACCGGATTTCAATTTAGTGTCCATATGGAGTGGTTGAATAACGATGAGATTAAAAGCTTGAAATCGGTTTTATTGTTTAAATAGCGAACATTTAGACTTTATGCAATTTGATGAGACCGAAGTGAGGAATCGGGCAGGCCTAATAAGAAGCCGGCGGCTTGCAGCACTCAACGGAGCAATTAGATTATCGATAATAGGTATTCTCCACAGTCGGCTAAAATTGTTGCCAAAGAAATTTAACTTGAAAATTTAATTTTGCTGATGCAAAGGGGAAAGAAATTGAAGAATTTTTCATTGACGATTAATTACGTAAATTATTTCGAGAAACAGTGATCGATAAGGGATTTCGAATCCGCGATGTGTTTTGTCGAAGAGATTCCTAACGAAGCTTTCTGAATTCCGGCGGCCGGTCAAAGCTTCAGTTTGATGTGGAAAACTCGTCTAGGCTCCAGATGTTGCCAGATTACAACTTCGTTTCGGTTATCAATAGAAGTTGCAACTTTTACCGGTTGTATAATTTATGCCGAAGTTGGTATCTCCGGAATTTCCCTCACTGTGAGAATTCCTTCCACCCTCCGATCGGAATTAATTGCAAAATAGTTGCATTGGAAAAATAACGAATTAATTTCAGCGACGATCCGTTTTCCATTATTTATGCTCTAATTTATTTTGAACAGTACAAGAAACCCTCCCGACCAACCTATAAAGTACCGAACGGAATTGCTAGTAAAGGTGGGTAATAGGACCGTCTCTTCTAAATTATTGACTAGCTGCTTCAAGCGAGCCAAAGATTCTTCCAAACACAAAATGCGGAAAAATCACCTCTAAAGACACGCTGCTTCGCTCATTATCTTTAATAACACCGACACGGAAGAATTATTGCGAAGGGTGGATATTATTAAATTCGAATATGTTTTAAACATAAATAAATTTACATTTTCTATTAAATATGCATTAGAACTGCCGCAATGAAAAAGTGCAAACCAAACAAATAGGGACGCATTTTAAATTCAAATCATAATTGTATCTCCTTTTCGGCTGGAAAAATATTGGCAAGTTCACAACACAATCTGTTTGGTCATTTATCATTAAAAGAAAAAACTTATCACGGAACTAGACACAAGAAATAGGGTTTTCCATTGAGGGAAACAACGCACTTTATCACGCAATTATACCGCGTGTTTCGATGATACATCAGCAATGAAATTCATATTGGAAAGTTGCAATAGAAAAGCAATTTAGTCTGAATGCCTGTTATTCATCACTTCATAACTTTCTGGCACCCACTTAATTAATTTAATTGAAGCTTGAAGAAAACTAAGTACTTTTCTTCATTAAGTAACTACCCTCAGCGTTTTCCGCATTGATTTTTCATAAAATGGCAAGATTAAATCCGTCACGTCACCGCACAACATAAATTTTGATGCTTATCGAAGACGCACGCTTTGTGTTCCTAATGCAAATAAAAATTAGGAGGGCTTATCAGATTCAAGAGAGTTACATGTGTTTTCTACAAATAGAAATTCAACTGAACAATGTTTGTTTAGAGAAATTTGCTGCGTGTGTGGTAAGACATCCTGTCATCACGCCTATGGCAACCTATAAGTCCTCTTGAGCTTCTCATTGTTACATGATAATCACACAGGCTTGGGGATTTCATAATTTACTTCAGCCACTTAGAAGCTCCATTCTGCCCTGGCGTCAAGATGAACGAACTCACTCCCTCCGAGACGTGGCATCATTGTTTCTACGTCTCTTCCATATAAGTACTCCCTTTTAAAGCGTCATGCCTACTCTAAATATCTAAAACTCGAGAAGTTTTCCCTTATTCTCTTAATACAAATCCATTTTCCACAGTTCTTGGGAAAATATACCATTGTTGATTTAAGACTAATTGGAATTGGGTGACTTCTCGATGGCTCGCTCTAATTGCTCCACAATCAAACAGCGAAAAAAGTGAACACAAATGTCGAACTGAAACGCCACACAGAAGAACTTTATTTCAAGGGGAAACAATTTTACTTTAGACTTAATTTACCTTATCTTAAATGTAAATTTTGTAATTTGTTTCTGAATAAGATCACATTTTATCACTAGCTGAGAGACTTTTAAAATGAGCTTAGTTGATTTTATAAATACATTATAGAAAGGATTTAATAATGCATTCGACTTTTTCAAGTTTCTTTGCATGAGTAAAGCAGACTTGGCGGGGCTTCACCACAATTTAAATCTTAATGCTTAAAAATCGTTAAAATCGATACAACTCTTCGTGTTCATGTCGATAATGAGCGGGCTACACCCCTAAGCAAAGGTCAATAACTGCATCAACTTTTTACAAGAGCGAAGCACGAACATCTATTTCTTGAATTCAATTAAAGGCAATTTAAATATTAACACTTGCGTAATAATTTAACATATTTTTTCTTTAAGTAAAATAACAATCTCCAACAGTAGGTCGTCCATCACACGATACAGGTAATTTACTGCTTAAAAATGCACGAGTCGGTCCTTTGTAACTGCTGAGCGCAATTACCGTTTCCTGCTGCACGGAATCCTGAAAATTGCATCGGACCATACTGCGACACATCAATGCAGTAATCGTAGCGTTCTCTGTGCTAATTAATTATAAGCTCCGACGTTAATTAAAAATTTAACCGATAATACCCGTCTCGATGCGCACAATAAGACGGATACGGATATGAACTTCTCTATTTGGTGGATTAGAATCAAGTTTGGCAGTTGAACTTTACCTAACTAACTTGTTGACTAAGTTCAAATTTAGGGTAAATTATCATCATTGAAAGGAAAATAGATTAGCTCTGTTAACAGGTCACAGCCAATTTTCATGCTTCGTGTGCTAGATAAAACCGATCAAAAATTGCAAGGAAGTCGCAACTAATTAAAACAGCGGAATTTGCTTTGTGGCGATAAAACGCAATGTTATGCAAACAATTTTGATTTCAATAAACGTGCCTTATTGAGCTTTCGCCGCTTAGTATGTATGTAATGTTGTTCCCTTTTGTCAGACCGACTTTCAAAGTCTGAAGCGATAAATTCCTTTTTGCCAGTGGTCCAAAAGTTTCCAACTAACCGTTAAAGAAGTCGTTAACGGCTTTGCCACTACAGCGATTATTTTGCGATAATTTTCGAAACTGGCATAAATTCTCGCTATAAACCAGAACCCAGGAGTGGATCATGACAAAGCGTCCTGTCCTCTTCGTTATATATCGTACTAATGCTTCTCTTGATGTTACAGTGGAAGCAGAGATGGGGCGTCATCACTAAACTGTCACCAGCTGCAGGTGAGTTTGCTATTAATTATGTCCCAATGGCCGCTAACGTTGTACGTCTTGTTGCAAACCAAACGAGATGCTGTTTGTTATGCAAATGTTTGATCCCAAATTAACACTCTAATCCGTGTTGGTTTTGTCTTATAAAGTTTACCAACACTGCGGTTATAAATTCCAATTGGGAATACGTTCGGTCACCCTTGACATTTATCAAAATAAAAAGGAAATCTAATTTGATCCTCACCAAATTAGGTTTCGCCAAACGTGAAGTTTCGGGAAACACAATTACAACTTGAAAATTTTACACAGTGAAGACTTTGAGATTTTAGTTCTTAATTATGCCAAATTCGGTTGATTAACCGTGCCGGTGGCGGGTTTCATCTGTGGAATTCGGTTTAAATCGGCCGTACCATAAAAATACACAGCCGAGATTAATCACATCCATTCATTTTCAACGCACGAACGAAATTCGTCCCTTGGGCACTTTAAGGTGTGACAAAGACCGGCATATCCCGTTTGTTCTGCGGTTAGAGAAGGAAGATAGCCCCGTGCGTGTGCGACAGTTTCATAAAACACCTGTTTTTCGATACACTACACTCAATGGTCTGTGATCACCCATAACTCATACGTGGGGTGTGTCGATAAGACCACCGGAGCAATTCTTTTGATAAATTATTTACGCACACAAGTGTTGGCGATGGCAAGGTGATCTTTTTACCGGCTTAATATAGACTTGGAGGTTTTAGCGGTTTAATATCCAAAGCTGGTGTAATCCGGCGAATAAATTCCAAAGCGTTGCCCACATTTACTCTAAAAATTCTAGCGACGATGTCGTACATCCGAAAATGCATACAACTTAAAATTCATGACAATATGTGAGCTTTATATCTTAGAGAGGTTTAAGGATATGTGACCCTCGAGCTGCAGTCAAGAGCTCGCGACTATTTTTATTACGGCGCTACGTTTGGCGAGTTAACACAAGAGTCTTGAGCTGAATTAGAGAGAGTAGCTTCTTTAGGTCATTAAAGGGACTATTCTGCCCGACACACTTTCCTTCGAACTTGGGGCATTTACAGTTATTTATGGCGATTGGTGAAAATTGCCCGTAAAATCAACGACCTGGCTTGTTTTTTCTCACAAGTTTGGGCGCGAGGGAAAAACTTCCATAAGCTTTTCCGGCTGTTTCTTATTGGAAATTAATTTGGAGCAAATCTTTGTTGGGAACTGGAGGCCAGACCAAATCCAATTTAAATAAAACCGTTGTTTTAAACTTTCAAGTAATTAAACGCATATGCTGTAAAGTGTTGTAGCCATAAACAAACATTACGTTGGATTTTTTGCCTACAAAGTGTGAGCTTTGCGCATTTGCCTGATTGTCGATGTAATGTATTCGGCAAACTTGGATGGAACCGGGAGGATTATGCTTATCCGAGTCGGACGTGTGAAAAGTACCCTTCGAAAATTCAGAATTAAAATCCCCCCTGCGACGAATTTAACTTTACCGCCAGTAATTGAAAAAGTAACGGCAGGGCACACATATGGATTGCGTTACCAGATTCCATTATAAACTGCTGGAGTTATTCATTTTAATCCTGCAAGAATGTGCTGTGAGACGCTCTTCGATAAATTCTTTGCAACAGTTGTGTCGTTTTTATTTGGAATTAGCCGCAGGAATCAGATACTTGTGCGCTGGTAAGGAGCTTATGACGAGATTCTGGACACATCATTTTCATAGCTAAATCCCGAAATCCCTGGCTGGACAACCAACAAATGGTTTCACATGTCTTAGCTGCTCCAACATCTTTCTCATTTTTTCAATATTTGGAATTGTAACGAACCGTTCGGTGAAATACGGGTTCAATATCGGCGAGATTCATTGTTTATAATACTGGTGCAAGGCGTGATTGTGGGTTTGTTTAACGTGACATGTAGCAAAATCCCGGAGAATTCAATAAGACCTATGAAAAATACATGACTGGCTCGTTTCAAAGTACAAAAGATTCACCGAGTCTTTTGCTTGGCTATCGAATATATTATTAGATAGATCAATACAGGTTCGAGTCTGCGAGATTGTAAAAAATTAAAGATTGTTAAAGTCGCAATTAAATCACTGTAGTTTTGCTTACTCGACCTTTTTGTCCGTTTCAGACAAATGATCTCGTTTTATATTTTCATTGCTGGATAATTTCATTTCGAGCGCTACGTCAGCAGTTCATGAGATCTCTATAACGATATTGTTACACTGAAATGTTCGATGGGTCCTGTCTTGTTTAGCCGAGCTTTCAGATTTTCGAGCTTACAACTTTTTTATTTGAACTTAATTAAAAGCAGTCAATATTTTTCTCGTTATTTGCACGATTGATGAGAGATATTTTTAAATTTCATTCGGGATTTGCCTAAACCTCAAACGAATATTTTGCTAAATGCATTGAGAAATATCTGCTTCAACGGATCAGCAAAAAAATTTCTATAAGCAAAGCTATACAATTCTGAAATGAGAATTCTAAATTGTATTTATCTGCTCTCCGTCATCAAATTAAAATTTAAAGTGTTATGCTTATTTTTATAGGTTTTGGCAACAAATAAAAGACTTAAATTATCAAAATTGTGTTTTATTTTTTGATATTTATTATTACCTGTCTCTTGCTAGTTTACCGGAGGGAAGAAGTCTAGACGAGAAATCAAACATTGTGAAAGGAAATTGATTTCAAGCTTATTTATTGTCTTGAGAAATTTTTAGTACTAAGATGAAAAAAAATCAACTATTTTCTTCTCAAGACAATCAACAGAAAGGTAAACTAAACCACTATTCGAATTAAATAAAAGACTTTTAATGTTGTATTTTGTTGGGTGTGTATTTTTCAACGCTTGTCTTCATTACCGTTGTGTGTGATTGTTTTGTTTGTCAGCCGTGTAAAACTGTGAAAAAGCCTTTGAACAATCACACTCGTAAGGTATGTAATTATCCATTCAGTGTTTTGCTCGACAAAAAGCGAGCTAATCGGCAAATACCGTTACATTATAGGAAATCCGCTACTCCAGTAAACAGCTTCAGGCATCCGTTCGTTTTTTCACCATTTTTCAATCAAATCTGTGCCAGAATTCATTCGATTCAAAATCATCGGACCAGTCTTTGATTTCAATATACTTACCAGTATGAGTTTTGTTTGACTAAAAGCGATGCCTTCGTGATATATCTGGGCCGCTAGTAAATTGAAAATGCTAGTAATACGCCTAGGGCGTGCAGCAATAACTTCTTAAACACAATGACAATATCAGAGGGCGCAGAGCATCCCGCTGTTATCGCGCATATGCTCCACTTCCGATTGCATCAAACTCTTCGACAAACGCAATAACAACACATAGTGTCTATAGCTTTACGAAAGAAAGCAAATCGACTTGCGATGTCTCCACCTTTTCCCTCGACGTTTCTCGAAGATTGTTTTTACGACTCGGGCTATTCGCTGATATGTGTTTTCAGGCGGAGGGAGCCTCTCTAACAACAAAATGGGAATTTTATATATGAACTCGGTGTTATAGAGATGACGCGTCTGGAAAAATATGGACTGCTGTAATAAGTCGCGAGATAAAACCGACCACAACATCGATTTTTCTCCAAGAAGGATGTCTCATTTCGGCCAGTGTTTTAAAACTATTTATTTGGTGCGAGTCGTGTGCGACGTTCGAAAATTAGAAAGATAAAATCGTGGGATGGTGGAAAGCAGAAGAATATAGCCAGCCACCCCATTGAAAATGAGAAAAAGGGAATGCATCGGCGCCATCTTATAAATATTTATTCGCAAGTTATCTCGGGAGGTAATAATTTTAACCCAAAATATTCCCTCAAGACAACAATACCTCTTAGTTTTTTCTGTCATTTTGGAGCTATTTAAATAATTTAGTGGCAACTATACGTACGTTTCCGGTTGTTACAAGTGTAGCGGGCCCTCCTCCTGAATTTAGATTTAGGACGTCTCAGAACGAGACACTGAAAGATCGAAAAAAACGGGCGAAAGTCCCTTTAGGGTTTGACATCTGGGTCATCATTCTGAAAGATATAACTTGATTATTACGAACGGCGTCGCCAGGTGCTGATTCTGACTATTTCTTTTTTCGTTCATATTTTATTTCGAATTCTATGACGTGACGGGGATTTGGAAATATACACGACACAATAACGGGGATGTTGGGTTTTGATTGAACGTTAAATGTGTGCATCATGTGGAATATTTTATGTCTTTCGGAAGAGACGAGAGCCCGCTGTCGTATGCAACGATGAGTGGAATATAAGGGACGATTATTAAAACAAACGATGCAATTTTCGCCAGAGACACAATTACTATGCGGACATAAATCGCTGCTGAATACAGCGAAGCATAAATTTAATTATGAAAGAATACGGAGCCAAATTTCTTTCACCGATCGATCAGACGAGACGAGAAAAATATTTGACGTGATAAAATATCGACAAACATTTACTACTAATTTATAGCATCAACTATCAATAAATTCCTCTTCAGTATCGTGTCGATTCCGACATCGAAAGGAGTGTAAATATTTGAAGAGGACAAACTGCCTCTTGTGCGGTCAATATGACCGATGGTTTTCCAAAACATGGTCACGATCTACCACTTCTAAATAAGTTATTCTATTTACGAATTCACTACATAATACAGTGTTGTACAAATTTTCTTTCATATCTGTAAAAACGGTTTTATTATGCGACTTTTTGGATAAAAATGTACAAGTAGTGGAGGCACAATCGTAAACAGTGGGTTGTAGCGCACTTACAGGAACTTGCAACATAAAGAAACTGCATCAAAACAAATTTGAACAAACAAGGGAACACTTTAAAATTCCACTATGCAATGATAAAAATTTTATAGCGGTAATGTAATCCAGCAGTTTTTGTACAATAATCTTGGTTCAAAAAACAAACATGGCAATTTGATTGGAAAAATACAAGTTGCCTTTTCTGTGATATTTGTTATTAAGTGAAGATAACTCATTGGTTTGGTGTTGACCAGTTAGCTGCGGTACCGCCAAGTTTGTGTGTTTATCTTGTTTAATAGAGCTCCCTAATGTGTGATATAAGTGTCGCGTTGTCCAGAGATGGTCCAAAGTGACAAGCATTTGGAATTGCAAATTGAAACATCGCTAACTTAATCCCCAACTAAACCTTATCGCGACATGTCACCCTTGTATAATATTTAATGCAGACTGACAGCAACATAATACCGCCGCAGGCTGCAGCCGGCAGAGTTGCCAACATCTTTTTAAACTGCAGATATCAGCGTGGTTGTTCGCTCTTGTTTTCCTTATCTCGGTTTTCCTGCTTTATGCGGGCGGACGCATCGATTTGACGTCGAAAAAACCCATCCGACAAATATTTTGATGTATTTTCAGCATAACGATGACAAGTCGATGATGAATCGCGAAATAATAACGCACATTCGCTCGGTGTGTGTTTTTTACTTGTCAGTGTCGTTTCAGATAGAATCTATTTTGTGTAGAGGATTAAAGAAGCAACGTTAAAGGGAAAAGTCGTAAAAACCGATCGGATGCACTAACCAAGTGTAAAAAAGATTTTAGAGTGAAGTTTATAAAAAGTGCTACTTCGTCGATTTCCCACGAGGTCTTAAACGGCTCGTCTGTCTAGAATACGAACAGACAACGAGATATCCAATTTTTTCGCTGAGCTCCTGGATTAACACCTTTACGAAGAATTTCGGAGATATTGCCCAGCGCTCATTGTTACTTCCTGCTGGCTGGAAGCCTGGTTCTACTCTCATAATTTCAGGATTAAGCACAAAACAAAAACAAAACTGAGACTGATACTTGTTTAATCAAAGAGCATTTACCAATTCAAGACTAGTCACAGATGATACATTGCCAGCGTGCGTGTCTACAAATAAACACAGCAATTTTAGTAATTCCACACATTTGCCTGCCTACCTGTCTTATGTCCCTTGATTTATTTAGATGATTATACGGTTTTCGGCTTCCTCAAGCATTCACCGTCTTTGAATAGAAACGTGGAGTACGACAACTTTATGACATGTAATTTGATTCTTGATAGACAATCGATTTCAACAAGAGATTTTTCTTCCTAGACTTCAAGAGGATGACAAAATGTCAGACATCACATAGGAGGGTTTCAGTTTTCTTTGCAAGGTTGATAATAATAAAATGTGTTGTCTCCAATCCTGCAATCTTTGTTGCTAATTCTGGACCACACTTGCGCCAGGATGTCCCAGCCACGTTCCAAGCGGCAGCAGCCGTTAAAAATTTCTCATGATGTTTAAAGTTACAAGTCTCTCGAGAGCAATGATTCCGCAGCTTTGCAGCCAAAAAGTGCAACATCACGACATGTACGGCACTTTTATTTATCAGTTTGCCACTATTCTCCCGTACACAAATAATAAATTCGGTTCGCAGTCCGTTAAGTAATCCATAACACGCTATTAGCCGCAGACAATAGAGCAGGCGTCCCGCTATAGCCGAACAATACACGCCCGATTAGGTATCCGTGGCAGACGCACGCTTAGCCCGTCGTGATTTATACCCGACACCCCTAATTAAAACCAGATATGAAATAGTGACGTCGTGCTGAAACGTCTTCCGGTCCGATGCCGCTTCCGGTCCGAACATTTTTCCTCCATTAACCCTTCTCTTCTGAATTTAATAAAAAAACGGACACGCCACGCAAAGTGATTTTTTGTTTCGTTGGGTATCTGAGGAGTGCTCGGCCGAAACGTGCGTTTATCTACGCTTGGACCGGTAGAGAAATCTATCCATTCTGTGTGACAGATTCATTCATTCTCGTGGGCACACGCTATCTTCGGACACGTGCCCACGCCTAATTCGCACTATCGAAGCGGACCCGCTTTAAAAAGCAAATATTTCAACATCAACACGATACATTATGAGGGTTTTCACCAGAAAACAAATACAAATCAAAACATTTTTCTTTCGAAAGCAATACATTTTTACGTGATCTTTCCGAATCTACAAAACGTCGCGAAAGGGTTATCATCACGGAAATTGTTTATCGATTTGTTTATTTTCAAAGACAGTTTGGAAAGACAATGTTGGTTGTACAGTGAATTTCTCACGTTTCGGGATTAGCACAAGCACTCACCTCTATTGAAAAGTTTTTGGAAATATCAATTATTACTAGCAGTTGCCCACGGCTTTGTACGCATGTCCATCATGTAGTAACAAAACTTAGTAACAAAAAGTAGGAACACATAATTTTACTGTGAACTTTAAAACCGTGACCCAATACGAACCCGAGTTACTTTTGCTTGTTTTTATAATAATAAACAAACTCGTTTCCTGTTTCACCCTCTTGTGGGTGTAATTTCTAAAAAATCTCACACATTTTTATTTTATTTTTAACTGCAAATCCAAATACCTACCAATTTTCATAAAATGACAGATTTTTGTATTTAACCCCCTAGGGGGTGGAATTTCCAACAGAGCTGAGACACGCTTTTTATTTTTAGACGACAGCCCAAATACCAATTTTCTTGGTTATAACTTCGAAAACGACATATTTTTATATTTAACTTTTTGGGGTTGGAACCCCACTTCCAGAAACACTTCCTTCTTCATTTTTAACCGAGAGCTCAATTACCATTTTTTAAGAAAAAAAATTACGAATTTTTATATTAAACCCTTTTTGGGGTTGGCATTTCTAAAAATAATAAAACATCTGTTTCTTTATTTTCACCAAAAACCCAAATACCACTTTTCATGAATATAAGTTTACAAATGACGGATTTTTATATTTAACCGTTTCTTAGGGGTGGAAATTCCAAACGTCCTAAACATGCGTTTTTCTGTCTGTCTGTAAGCGAAACCCCAAATATCAATTTGCATAGATACGAATTTAAAAAAATACGAATTGTTATACAAATTCCATCCCCTGTATACCTCTTTAGGGTTAGTATTACTAAAAAAATACGTAAAACACGTGTTTCTTCATTTTTCACCGAAAGCCTAAATACCAACTTTTATGAATGTAGTTTCAAATGTTACAGAATTCTAAACAAATTTAATCACCCTCTTTAAACCCTTTAAGGGTTGATTTTTCAAAAATTCTGAAACACGTGTTTTTTGATTTTTAACCGAAAGGCCAAATACTAATTTTCAAGAATATAGCTTCAAAAATGACGAATTTTTATTCTAATTGGGACACTCCATTTAACCCCCTTTCTTAGTGGATGCCCACGTTATAAAAGCTATCTACTGTGAAAATTTCAGGTTTCTATCCTTAGAAATTTAGGCAGTGCGTTGATAGGTCAGTCAGTCAAGACAAGCAATTTTATATTATAACAGATATTCGTGAGCACCTGACCTTTACTCGCTTGATTTTTGTTTTTGAAAGCAAAATATGTCTCAACTCGACGATTAATTAATTCCAATTGCACCCAGATTAAATATAAGCTTGTTATTGTAACATAAACTATTTTGCAATATCGCTTCAGGCGCTTCCATAAACCATCAGATAAATGCAGTAATAACTGTTAAGTAAACCGAATTTGAACGTGTTTGCGTAGATAATTGGAGATGTAGCAGGGCGGTAACAATTTCGAGTACATGTAAAAATCTGTTAAATAAATAATCTCGCCATTTACATCGTGTTGTCGGTTGTAAGCAATTATTTTCAGATAGAGCCGCAATGTTAATAAGTGTAAGTGTAGAACAATACACGATTTAACGAAATGCGTTAATTCCCGCCAAACACGCGAACCAGATATTAAGATGCTCGTTAAGATTAGAGTTCGGGTGGAGGGTTCGTCAAATATCCGCCCAAAATTTGAAAAAAGTCAGAGCCTTTAAAAAGTAAAACTAATTGGTCGTGACATAAGTAGTGATTTCCTCCACATCCACCCTTGCAGGTAGTTAATGATTAGGTGTGGGATAAGGCGTGAGGGATATGACGTGTAATATTTCTGAAACCCACTTGGAGATCTGGTGTAATATTTACACATCGCGCGAGTGTAAAATTTTTCGTGCTTTGTTTTCGAGTGTATTCGGTGCTCTGATCTTGCGGAAACGGAAAAATAATTGGGTTTTCAGCCCCGGGCTATTAATTCTTACCCTCTGCCGCAAGAAACGTTCAGTTGACGCGATGAAAGACAGATTAACTAAAAGAATAACTGCCATAAATTGCGCTAACCCTAAATAGTGAGGCTTAATCAGGAACGGGTCCGGTAATGTTAGGTCAGTGGTTTCTGGGGAGATTAGCAATATTTCAAAGTAGCTCTTTGTATAATTATAAAGCAGAGGGCAGCCCGACACCGCCTTTTTGATCTTAGCAGTAACCCTCGCTAGCCGAAGAGCGTGCACTGCATTCGTAATGTTGCTTGCAACGAACGTTCCGGCTGCAAAGGACCGACCTGTGACATGGTATTTAGCCACAAATTGCGTTCACTAATGAAGAGGGCTAATGGTTATTATATGTCAGTGATTTCGGCAGGAAGCTTCTGTCAGACTTGAATGAAATCAAAATCGATTCACAAGGAGGGAATACGAATGCGATAGTGTTTCTGCTCGAAAAGTGGGAAACTTATTGGCTGGAATAAGTTACAGTGCACGATCCGCCCACATACTTTTATGCGCTTGAAAATAAGCCCAATTTCGATAGAGGCGGACAATGAAAAACATCAAACAAAACATGTTTTAATGCAAACAAGTTTACCCGGCGCATCCACCATTTATGACATTTGCAGTAGCTTGCAATGTTTTTTAACTTTCCTACCTGATTTTTTCGCTTTTTTGTTTGGCAAATTTTGATAAGTAAGTGTAAAACTGCTTAAACCCAGCTTTTTACATATTACATGAAAAACATTGAAAAGATTGATTTTTCAATAAAAACTTGTATAATAACTGCATTGATATAAAAAAATATACGAAGCAAAGATCCTATGTGACATTATTGAGCTAGTTTACAAACCTCTAGTCATGAAGCTACGTAGAGAAAAGGTGCATTATTACATTTTCCCATTTCCGTTGAACTAGAAATCCCCATTAAGCCATCACCGGCGAGTTTATTAAAGACAATATAGGACTGATTAATATTTAACAACCAGTAAAGAATTCCCATCCGTTTGATAAAAGCCGGTCCTCTTTTATTCCAAACGTAAGTAATTTTTCCTGTTCTGAAATTCTGTAACGGGGCGCTTTCTTTTCCTTTTTTCCCCGGCGCAACTTTCGAAACAAAAGACCCTTTGGTAACGAGGCGTCGTCTGCCTGTCCTTCGACCAGTCAGCCGTCGCTAATGGCTCAAAGCGGCTTGATGTGGCATCTGTCCATTGTCTCATAACTCGACCGCATAACTGGACACTTAAGCACTTACGGACCTAAAACGTCCACTAATGAGAATAACAGAATCTCGGAAAAGCTTTATTGCAACAAGCTTTCTTGTGCTTTAAGGATGCAATCAAGGAATCGATTATGAAGGATTTGGATGAAAACGAGTTTAATATAGACTAAAGTTTATATTTTGTGAAAATGGTCGAAAAGTTGCCTCAATAGGGGTTAAAAGCGCCGTTTTATTTAGGGACTTGTGTTCACAATGGTCCTACTATGTGAGTAGGAGTTTTTAAAAGTTTTAGAGGCTTGATTGTTAGGAAATGTGGGATATTTAAGTGCTTAATTACACTTTTATAGTCGCTTTCCGCCGTTAATTCTTTGAGAGCAGCCAGAACTCGCGCATTTTTATTATAGTGATAAAATAATGAAAACTGAGACAAAATACGGCCAGACTCATCATTTCAAAGCGCGTGGTGACAATAAAATCCTCGACCGTACCTCCAGATATGGAAAATTATTTTCATCTTCTAAAAGCTCTCAGATTATCTTTGAGGCATTTACTTAAAAACTTGAAATGCAACAGCCGCTTCTGGTTGTGAAGGGATAGTTAAAAATTACGTCGGCTGCATACCTTGCAACTCCTCCACTCTTATCACGTAAGGCCGTAAAAGCGCATCCCGAAAAATTTCCATGACAAAAAGCGCATTCGAGATAATAAGGAACGCCGCTGAAAGTAACTAGAAATATGACTTTATTACCGCATGAATAATACAGCGGGATGTAAGACGCTCGTTACGTGAAAATCTCACAGAGCAGTTCGTGATGAATCGCAATCGTTTTTAGCTGAATGCTACCTCGGAATTTGCTACAAAAATCACAAGAGAAAAATTAGTTGAGCCATTCCGCATTTTCCGTTTTGACTAGTTCCTTATTACTTTGGACAAATGGGAAAGTTGACTGAGGCTTACAAACAACGCAAAGTACTCGCTCCAAATTGAAACCCAGTTGTTATTTCAGTTTCAATTAAAATATATTGAAACGCTAATAATTTATAATGTGCAAATGCATAACTAACTAGGAACATTCAATTTTTAAATACAAAATTTAGCATATGTTTCCAAATAAATATGAAATAATTGTTTATTACTGCATTAAAAGTATGAGCTAGTAATAAATTAGCTGTTAAATTTGTTAACTACTCCAACCAGATAAAATTAAATTTTTAAAATTACACAATTTATAAAAAATGCTTAGTATTGGGTTTACAGCTTTCCCGGCGCATCCACCAAAGTTAAAATGTTTTACCTTCAATTTTGGTTGTTCTAGACTCTTATCCAAATTGTATTTAGAGTGTTTAGGTACAAGCTGTAAGAAAAATTGTGTTTTTGAGCGATATTTGTTGATAGTTGTGTCTAGACCTGGTTTATGCCTATATTATAGTCAATAATATATTTATCTAAGCTTTTTTGTTTGTGTAGGTACAGATTACAATAAAAAGTTTGTTTTCAAGCGCATTTGCCAATAATTGTGCCGGGGTTCGTTTATGAATTTAAAATTGAATAGGGGCACCTATTTAACCATCGCAAAATCTGAATAAACGCTGAGTCTTATGCAGAGATTTGGAGGGCTTTTATCTGGATTGTTAACGGTGGTGCTGAGTTGGTGTGACGCGACCATCTCACGCCTGACAGCTCAATTTCCTCGTCGTCAATAGACGCACACCACTTTCGTGGCAATGAAAATAGATACGCACCTGCTGAAATTTTCCGCAAAACAGTTGAAACGTTGAACTCTGAACCGACTCATCCCTTATTTGATGCGGTTGTCGCTTTCAGAATCTCGGCGTGTATTTAAGTGTATCGTTCTCATAGTGGCGGGTTATGTTAATGTCAGTGTAATGAAATTCTTGTAAATCTGCGAACTTGCTGCGGAAGACAAACGATGACAAATGAGAGCCGTAATTACCGACCGCGCGCTTCCATGCTAATGGGATACGGATATAGGGGAGGTGAGGGTGGAGACTTAAAGAGATGTGGATTTGCGGCCATTGTTACTCTTAACTACTTGCGCAAATATGTACACAGACGCAGATGTCTCTTTTCGAACTCAATAAAAAGCAAAGTTGGGCTTGCTTCCTCGATGGCAATACTCAGTTAATTTCGAAATTAATTGCTATCAATTTTGAAGCTCGCCCATACAGGCTTAGTGTCTCTCATTATTATTCATTCACAAGTACTATTTCCATTATCCACATATATCGCACTACTTCGATTGCCTATTACTAATGTAATAATTTAATACCGCTCAATAACTGCTACTAAATTTATGATTAATCAACACATAAATTAACGTTTTAATTCTTTGTTGTTTAAATTTTAGAGGCGCCGGGCATAATATTTAAACACCGAGATTTTCTAAACGGCTGTATCAATTGTTGTAACATATTTGTGTTTCTAATGGCCTTTAAGTGCGATTATTTGTTTATTACACAGCTTAGCTAAAAAAATTGAGTAATTTCTTAAATTTTGATTCATTTTAAGCATTGGAAAAAACATAAACCAGATTTATCGTTTTTACATTCTCTGAAAATTTTTGTATCCGGAATGTGGCTTGGAGGATAAGAGCTTAATCCAGCATCGCGGAACCATAAATCATGAACTCACATTTATATGCTATCTACTTTTCAGTAAAATAAAATATTATGCGAAATTATATTTCGTGGCACAATTCTTAATAAATGTATCAGATATCAAAAACCATTGCCGGGTGCTTGAATTTGGCCACAATTGGTTGAGTGAATAGCAATAGCACATTGCAAAACTAGTTTTGCTTTTATTATTAAAATTATGCAAATTGTAGATGATATTGAACAAAACGGTTCGATGCAGTTCAGTACGTGAAATTGAATGCATAATTCTGTTTGCGTTATTCGCCTTTGTTTATATTATGGGAGTCATGTGTGGATTCCTATTCGCAGACATCAATTTTGTTTTAGCCCATTATTTGTTAGTTGGGCGGAATTTCACGCAAGTTGGTAATTGTTCTCCGTTAAAGTTAAAGCGTTTGAAGTTTTGCGGATTACCGTCGATAACAATCGATAGTAATTGCGTTGACGTAAAAACCGGGTAATACCATTGATTATCAAAAATGCATCCTAGTCATAGTCATGTTTCGTGATTGTGAAAAGCCGCATTTTGCCTGTAAATCCACAATGTCGTGATAACGTGCTATCGCTTATTTTTCATTTAAAGTATTAATCTCGCAATCGGTATTTAACCAGAGCCGTTTAATATAAATGCAAATAGCCGAACGAGGGATTCTAAAACAATAACGACATCGATAACGACTAATGGTTGGACACACTCTCGCTCTCGTAACCACTCCATATCGGCGGCATTATTTGTCACTGACTAATTTCGGGTCATCGATATTTGCCGGCTTGCTAAAAACCGCACAGTTACGGCGGCTGCATTCTCGCCGTTTAATTGAGTCGTTTCGGTTATCTTCAGCAATATCGTTGACTCGAAAACAGAAAATTTGATTAGCACGAATTATTCCTAAGTTGTATTCGGATACGGACCGTTTCACGAGATAATGTGCCCAATATTGCTCGCCTAATTGACTAAACAAGAGTACTTGAGAAACTCTTTCAAACAAAATTACAATTGATAATTAAAAGCCCTCCTAATTAGATCAAGCGTTTTAATGTAAACCCATCAAGTCAGAATGTTGCATTGTTCATGAATATTCCAGACACTGTCTGCTGTTCATCGAACTAATTGATAATGAATAAAACACTTCGCGCACAAAACGTTAGATTGTTATGTCAAACATTCGAACTGATCACTGTCACAAAACGCATTAGCGTTAAAATTATAGCGACCCAGAGGGGCTCAAAATATTGCATAACAAAAGTAGAGTTTTGTAACGCCTAAAATTTCTCAAAATCTCTTTGTACTCTTTTGCTGTAAATGAAATTAACCCGAAAAAACGCGGTTTCTGTGGTTTCGGGCCCATTAGCGCTCTCATCCGGACACATTTCAATAAGTGCTTAAGTGGCTCTTAGCCTATTGCTACTTAAGTAAATTCTCACCGCCATAATTTTTCCGCGGTAAAAAGCACTGGCACAATATTGGTCTTTTCAACCGGATGTAAGTACCAAGAAGGGCGATACAAAGTCCGAACGCGTATCTCTTGGAGGGCAGCACGTCTGGAACGGCTCGTTTAGTCTGAATTATATGTGTAATGTGATATACAAGGGTTATAACCATATCTTTATGGCTGGTTCGTTCTGCAAGCACGAGATCTCCCGTCACATATGTCGAACAACTTTTTACTATTTTTAGTTTTCGGGCGCCGGAATCATTATCGAGGCATGCAAATGCGGATGCGGAATTAATTGCGAAAGTCGAGAAGAAGTTGGATAATGATGCGAGTGGAGGTTTTAATTTTGAGAGATATGGACGGGTTGGCAACGTAGAAAAAATGATAGGGGAGCGGTGCATACGAGGGATGTTGTAATAAACTTATGATGTTATCATGGAATGCAAATATAAGCTGGTCTCAAGAGATGCATCCTTAGTTGGGTTAGCTTAATAATTCAGATGCAATTTGAGAAATTTTTAATATTGCTGCTGGCTACGCCCATTAATTGAATTTTGTATCTTATTTGATTCTGTACCTACATCAAGTTAATTAGGCTGTCAACCACAGTTTGCTAGTTAGGGTCCTGCACTGTGAAATCAAGATACAATTTCATCATTTTTCTAGCGTCAAAATAAATTTGGTAAGAACTGGTAAAGACGTATTTATGAGTCTCATTGTTAAACAATTTTTGGTGACTATTTCTTTTTGTGCTTGGTGTACTTTTTTTAAACCGATTTACTTTGCTTTGTTTTTTAGAATTAAATTAAAACATTGTAACTGTTCTAAATACTTTATCTATGGAGGTAGGTACCTAATAATTTATCGTCTTTATTATAAAAGCACCTTAAAATATTTCGAGCAAGGCCACAAAAAGATGACTATTAGATATCCTGGTTCGTAGAAATTTTATTTGTGGGTAAAACTGATGCAATTGTTTCAATGTGTAGATTTAGCCTCACCTTCGAATAAAAATGAGTCGGGTGTATGCATCAGGTGCATCAAGAAGTCGTCGATGCTTGAAATGAATCGCGCGAATCGTGAAACAGAAAACGAATTCAGGCTATTATTACTTCTTTCCAACTCAATTTAAAATATTGCTACAAGTTAATAAAGTAAAGCTCGGTTGGAAGCTTCTTATCGGTTCTAAACTTCTGGATTTTTGTGAGTAAACATTGATGTGCCTTCTTGAAAGTTTTTCAATCTGAATCTGCGATACACCTTGTTCGTACTCGGAATTGTCATTAATATGTATTGAACACGCGAAGCTATTTCGACACGTATTTTATCGCCTCCGGCATGAAGTTTTAATATTTCCGATATTTCACTTCGAAATTATTGTCGCCATAAAAGCAAACAACTCGGAGACGTTGGCCAATAAATGCGAAAAATAATTTTTTAGCGTTTGGAAATGAATAATGATACACAATTTATCCCACAAAAACTTTGATATTAATTATCCTTCAACACTGGCGCAAAATAATTTTTTGTCCCCAAAGAGACCATTCATGTCATTAACAGCAAATTCACTTATTCACAAAAAATGAATCAATCATTTTCAGTTGGTAAAATTTAGGTGCTTAACCGCAGCCGTAACATTTATGGGGTTGTTTTCCCTGCAATTGTTAACGTTTACAGAACGTAAAAATAAACTTCTATAAAATGATTGCTCTTCTATGATGAAAATGTAGATGATTTGATCAAATGCCGCCGTAAAAAGGATATAAAACGCCGGTGTTTCTCCTACAAAAATGAATATAATGAAATATGAAACGACAATGTTCTTTTATATGCAATTTTGTTACCGCAACTTTATACACGTCCAAATTATGAATAAACTTGAAAGTTTATGCGCATCTGGAATATACACCTACCTGTAATCATTTGCATTTGTATACAAGATAAATTCGATCGGGGAGGCTTAATTTGTTATGATAGCGTTGATCAAATAACAAGCACAATTTCCTTTTCGCTTATAAAGTTTCTGGTGAAAATTGCTAACAGATGGAGACGTTAATCAATATTCTTGATTGCTCGTAATTTATGTGTCCTCGATTAAGCAGAGCACCAGGAACTAGGGGGATAGTTATAGATGACAGACATCATAAATTTCGATTCGATATCTCATAGGAAGGTTCCTCTCAATATCGATTTATTACTCTCTATGTTATCACCACAATCGTGCTTCTGATTATTGGTGTTAATTAATTTCAGATATATTTGACACAAGCATCATCCTGTTAAAGCTTTCATCGTAAAAGTTTAATCCACAAAGGGATTCTTTACGAGACACTAAAACAGTTGAATACGTAAGCACATTCGGTGAAAGAAATAATATTTTCAACCCAGAAATCAATAGTTAAATGTAACAACTTTAATTTTATTCAGAAGCTCCTAATTAATTTCCCAGCACTCTGTTACAACTTTCATTAAATCACTAGTATTACAAACCTGTTGTTGCTTTTATTTTAGTGCTTGGGAACTAATGATCTTCTCTATGCACTTAAAGCTTAGACAGGTTTAAACCAGCTAAAAAGGGTAAAAAGCTCTTACAACGTGTACTTGCAAGAAGTTTGAAATGTTATTTAGTTAGAGAGCATTACAATAAAATAATTGACCTAACTGACGCACTAAAAAGGCAAATATTTTTCTCAAAATGCATAAAAGAGAATGGGGAATAAAGGAACTGAAGTATGAGTACACAAACGGAACTAGCCAACTTTATGAACTGCAAGCGCTCTCAAACGTGTCCGAGTTTGCAAAAAATCACTTTTTTGTATACCTAAACTGATCCACAATCGAAACCAAAAATAAAACACTTTAACTTTGGATTTTCTTTTCCACAGTTTTAGCAAATTAAAAAAAGAAACTGTTGAAATTGAGGCGCAAATATGTACATTTTCTCGTATAATGTTTATTACGTTGGAGCTCCTTTAATTTCAGGTATTTTCTCATAAACATGAATCATTTCGAAAAATAGAGCCGGGTTTTGATAGGAAAAGTTAAATTAAATATTTGGAACACACCGGATTGGCTATAATTTTTTAGTACGTCATTTGGATCCCCATATTTTATAGAGCCGTAAATAACCCTATCCCAACTTTCGCAGCGTTTTTATGTCACCTACGGTATGGCAATGCAAAAGGATTCTTTATGATGACTTAGACAGCGGTTCTCAATAGTTCGATATTTGCGAACCAAATTTCCACTATAGCTTTAATTGCATTCTTCCTTCTACCGATTTTTTGAGTTCACTTTGGTGATTTTTATCAGTTTTTTTGCTGCTGAATTTGAATTTGTGGTATGTTGGCACCTCCTCCTATTATGGCTCTCTAAAGGGGTGCTCTTCACAGTTTGAGAACATTTGGGTTAAAGGAAAAAATATATCTAATGTGTACCCCTTGGAGTTTGAGGGCTTAATTTGCAGAATTGGTCTACCTTTTAGTTAAATGAGGGCTCGTGAAGGCCCTCCCGAGTTGTGTCGCTCGTCAATAAACCACGAAGTGTGTGCTTCTGCTGATCCATCTGTTGGTAAATCGAAGCGATCTGTCATTAGACCGCATGTATATAGATCCTAGTAGGCCGAGCGAGTTGAGTGCATTTCGATGTTTTACCTCTGGAGGCTCCTCGATCGCAACGATAATTCATCTTTATTACGTTAGCCAGCCGTTAGTTTTCATTCATTTAGGTGGCGCGTCTGGATGAATATGGAAATAAACGTAGGTAGAGGGTTTATGGTGGTGGAGTATAGAGTGTCCGGTAGCTGCGCAAATCGAATTAACCAAATAAAACTAGATAAAGTCCGGTCCGTCGGGATTTGGATAATCTAGTTTTTAATTGGTCCCTGCAATGCGAACTGGGACGATAGTATTTTCAAATGTACGCCGCCCGGCACCGCACTATAATTTTACTCTGTCGCACGCACTGTCTGCTTTAAATGAAATTCTACGTTTCGGGGTTCGTTTCAACCAACCTGGGGAATAGTTAGTAATAGTGTTAACTACCAGCCACCAGAAAGATTCGAGCCATCTGTCCAACAGTTAACCATGGTACGGAACTCCTCTTTATCAAGTTATACGATGAAGGTTCCACAGAAATTTCGCTTAGTAGTAACAAAAAAAAATGCAAAAATTACATCGTGCTGGTATTTTGAAAACAACAATATATTTTTTGTTTGAAATAATGTACGAAAAAACTAAAGTATGAAAGTAATTTTATTTGTATTTGTAACTTATGTCATTAACAATATTGATTAGTTGTTCGTCAAAATGCAGGGTGTATTAGACATACGTGTGTTAATTTTAACAGGTAACAGAATTCAACAAATAAAACATTTCTTCTATTTGGAATTGTTCAATAAAAATTTCGGAAATTTACTTATTTACGTTGTAATAGAAACGGAAATTTAATCTTTTTAAAAGAACAATGAAAATTGTTGCTAAGAATATAAAAAAATACAAAACACTGACCGACTCGTTTACACAAAAGAAAGAAGAAAAACAGTGAAAATAATAAATAATAATTTTGATAACATACAGGGTGCTCAAAAAATGTCGCACGAACTCCGTGGTACGTTGTTGAGAAACATGTGTAGATTACAGGAAAAATCTTGAAAAAATTCCTAAAGTCAGAGTTGAAACACTGTACCTTTTACCATTATCTCTACCACACACCATTAAGTTTGTACGCCACTATTTGAGCACCGGGTATAGAACAGTTATTGTACTTGATGAGTTTTCTTAAGTGGTAAAATTAACACATATTTCTGATACACTCTGTATGTATAAAGAGGAGAGACAAAATTTATAGTAGGGATTTTTTTGACTTCTTTCAAACATAGTCTCTAATTCTGAACCCCTAACCCAATGACGTAATCTTAGTTTTTTTTAGATGCTTCGAAATAAAACTCAGTATTTCTGGAGTCAGGTCACTATTTGTTTCAAACCCTTCTTCTGTTTTCTCTAAGAAAGGTTTGAGCTTATAGAGTAATCGAAAGTCGAAAAGGGCCAAATCTAAGGTGGAGTTAAATTAGATTTCAGGCAATGTTTCCGAAACAATTCCACTTGAATTGTATTCGTGTTTGACTGTGAGTAGAAAGATTAGACTCTCTTAATTTTTGGGTTAACATTTAAAATGTTCGTTGATTGAGATTCTTGTATCTTGTAGTATATTTGGCAGTATTTAACGAGTGATCGTGTCATGACTGTTTTTGGTCGTTCATTGCGAGAATCATCTTTCGCCTCTTCGGAATGAAGTTACATTTTTTCTAACCATGACCTGTGAAACGTAATACTAATAATTAATAAGGATTTCATATCGCTACAGATTCCTAAAAGCGACAGATTTTGTAGGAATTTCTATCACTGATATGTACTCAATTTGCTCTTATTCTAACATTATTTGTCAATTATTTACAAGAGTTTCCAACAACTTTCAATGAAAATTAGGATCTGTATTACTTTGGATATGATTGCGCTAATTTTTTAATCCACCTTCTACATTACATACAGACCATACAAACAAACTTTTACACTTTTCATTTATTTGGAAATAGAAACATGTAATTTAATCAAACTTTCTGTTCCGAACGTTAATTCGTAATTGCAAACAACTACGCCTAGAAGGGCAAAAACTTGCTTTTTGTCTGGATTTAGCAGCTAACCAGCGAGGTTTCAGCTCTTTTAAAGAAGATGCTGGTAATTAAAAACTTCATTTCAGAGAAAAAAATCAGTCACGCGGAGAATTTGCAGTGGTTAACACCCGCATTGGTTCCACATTGGTTTGAAGTTTAAATGTTAAATCAATAAAATTATTATGTAATTTTGTATAAATAATTCATCGTGGTCGCAAGCGAGCGAAGTAGTAAAAACTTGCAAACCAATTTTCGCATATTCTATGCCATTCAAGTTTCTAGAGACCAATAAAGCTAAACTTGAAACTTATCAGATATCCGGCACGAAGCACCCTCTCGAACAATAATGACTTTTGAGACGAAACTATAATTTTAATAAACTTCCCCTTTGCGCTTTCTTCCCCGTTCTTAAATTAATTCGGAAGAGGCAGATGAGCCCGTTGACCACCTAGGTCTCTCGAGAACTTCGCATTCATTATAGAGAGGCCGTACTAAAATTAAATTATTCTGATTCGTTAACGGGAATTTCTCCGAACGGGGTTTGGGACGTCCGTGACTTTTGCCCGCGGGAATCGTGTTTAATTGCGTTGCTCATCCCGAAAATCTACCAAATGCACTTTTTACCACCGACTAATGAAATGCTTTGTCACGACATCGAATTAAATAACGACGTAAAGAGCTTCGACAAAAATTTAACGCCGGGAAAAACGGCGTTGCATTTGTTGCATACAAACTCATGATAATTAAATTAATTGTGTGAACAGATGGAGGCATGGATTTACACATTTGGCGCAACATAATGTTTTGATCATAAAATTCATAATTATCATATCGTTTGTTTGCTTCAGGTAAGCACGGTTTACAAGGGTAAGCGAATCAAATAAAAATGTTTTTGCCGCAATTTAGGTACTAATCAGTGAACATAACGGTGGAAACAAGCTCGGAATTTAAATAAACATTAGTTTTAGTATGGGTTGGCATGCAAGCATGCTAACGTAGGATTTCAGTCTTGCCTCTGCTACTTTAGCGCTGCCACAAACGTCTTAGTGAGGATTATGGAAAGGACCACTTACGAGAACGTATGATTTAAAATACGGGATATTGCTCGTTGGTCGAGCATAAACATACATCACGTCTTAAACTTTCTTTACAATAACCATATTTCCTACATTTTTACCTCCGCGCGCTACATAACTTTAACATGAACAGGATTTAAGGATTTTACTGTGCAATTTGTACAATTTTTCGTCTGTTTAATTAAGTTTACGACGCCCCTTGTTATGCAAATTGCGTCCTCCCACTGGAAGCAGTTGATTTTTGGTAATTATTTGATAAATGATTGACGCATGACGAGGGGACCTCTTATAATTGATAATTACATCAAGAAGTGGCAGGCGTTAGAGATAGACCTCAGTCAGGGTGTAAAACTCACGGCCAATATTGGGCTCCCCTACACTATTACGCATACCAAGGGGTGAACTATTGTCCGATGACAATAACAGAAATGCGATAGCCAAAAATCGAACCTGGAATTGGATCTAGACCTACCCTCAAATGATGATTCGTAAAACAAAGAAATGAGCCGTTTCGTGAAACTAAAATCGGTTCCGTGTGAATTGTGGCTTCCAAACAGAATAAAATCGCGAAAATTGTTGACATTTTACTGGAATTTACCACGCAAACCTCATCAAAAGCTGGAAAAGTGCGTGGTGTCACACATCCAGTCGTGGCGTGAGGGTACGCTTTTTGGATTTTATAAAAATAGAAAAATATTTGTCATGAGGTGAGTTGAAGATTGTCTACCCCTTAAACAAGTTGGCTACAGTACAATGGCTTTTGATACGATTACACGTAGAATCCAAATCCTCTGTATTAATGTGAAACGTCACGTCGCGTAATCAAGTAATTAATAGGGCTTATAAATCACCGGTTATTGTTCAATCGAATTCACTCGATTGAAACAGACACAGCTTTAGAACATCATCGCCATACCAATTATTTTTCCAAAATGGTCGCAAGCAACGTAATTTTTGCGAAACTTTTTATATCAAAAAAATTAGAGGGTTAAATTAATAAGGTAAAAGTTTCCTTCTCGGATTACCTCCGGATTCCTCTTTTTTACGTAATCTACTCTACTTTAATTCTTCATTCGTTCGTGGAAAATCCTGGCGTTTGTTTCGATGTAATTTGCTAACAAGCAGGAAATGAGATTTCACAGATGAGGCTTGATGCAGAGCTTTTTCTAAGCTTGATACAGCAATAAATATGTACAGGTGCTAGACTAAGAGCTTCATAAAACGCTTTCCGAAAAATATCTGCCTAGTTTAACCGAAAATAAGCGTTTCGCATTACTGCAATCAAGCTGAAATATAGGACCAATCCAGCTCAGAATTGGGATCTGTGGTTTTAAATTAGCCTACATTTACCGGCAAACAATTTATTGAATTTTTTATCGGTTCATGCTCCCTAAAGTAGAGAGAACACTCAACGGGAAACTCACGATTTTAATCCGGGCCGTTGATCTTGCCCTTTCTTTAATAAAATTTTATAGTGCGGCTTGGAGGAAGACAAGCTATGTGTACTGAGGATAATCGCCAAGAGTGGTGAATTGTTAACACACTGTATGGATGCTATGATGATGTTATTTATTATGCAAAAGCTAGAACATAAACAGTCTGACCTACCCGCAAATATTAGTTGAGCTGATTGGAGCCGATTCAGAGCCTACAGCAAATAATACGTGCATTATTTAGCAAATTGTTGCCATTGTAAGGACGAATTTTAGATATGGACCCCACTTTCCCGAAAATAATTAAAGGGGCCATGCGGGAAACCCTGCTCCGTCCCTGATTTATTTAGGGTTTAATCTGAATTCTGGTTTTAAAATATATTAACTATTGAAACAACTTTCGGCAAGCTTGCGTTCTCTCTAACGTAAATAATACATTTTTGGCTTCCTAATTATTTTTGCGCATAATGTCTTGTGTTATGTTGAAAATAAAAGCGTAAGAGTTGGTCAATATCATGTATTCGAGGGAAAAAAGCTATTCATTGATTGAAATTAATCCATTCACATTTCGTGATACGAATCAAAACTTATTTAGTTAACTGAAGTGTATTAGCTACTGATATTGGATTTTTGTTTGTTTAGGTACTGGACGAGAACGTACAAAGTAAAAATAAAGCGTGTGAGTACAGCAACGTATTCATCGATTAACTGAAGTTATAATTTATTTATTTAGTTGGAAATCAAACATCAGTGGATAATTCGACGATTTATTCCATTTTCTGACAGTCGTAAAACATTAATCATCCGATTTTTCAAGCTTTTTAAGTTATTATAATTTATAGTCAAGTCCTCATCCGGGTGTAATCATATTGATCCAAGGCTTTATTTTTGTTTTATGTTCTATTATCCGGTTTAAATTACATCGCGCGCCAGATTGAAAAAGTTTGTCACCAAGAGACTCGAGTCATTAATAATGCATTCGTAAAGTATCGGAAAAAGTGAGTATTTATTGCTTTTGCAAAACATAAATACACTAAGAGCTGAAAACGGCACTGCCTCAAGCAAAATAATTGCGAATCACATGTCGGTTCTCATAGACAGCAGCTTCTATCGGCTTTGGATTATAACCCCTCCGCATTAGATCGGGCCACTTTAAATAAATCCCGTTTTCCAATGAAAATAAATGACTGTTTCCTCTGCCCGGAGTCGACTTAATTTCCTGGCCATTTCATTGGCCTGACGGAAAGGGAGCGTCTCGTTGCGCTTTTTGCATTGAAAACGCATCGGGGGTGGGCGAGGGTTTTGCTTTGGATCGCTGCGTATCTATCGGCCGTGAAACATTCAAAAGCACCAGCCGGTGCAAAACTTTTCGAAATTGTTTGCGAGTTGGAGATTAAAAGCGGGCATCCCCCGCAATCTTCGACTTTCGGTCACCGGGCGCCATCTAGCGCTTGGGATCCAAAGCGGAGCGAGCTTTCGGCGCTTTCCTGCGTCGAGCTTTTCAATATCGCAGGAAATGGGTAGGGGGCGCTGCGGTCGCGGCAGCATCTGTTGAACTATCGCCCGATTAATTAGCAAGTTTTAATTAATACGATTGCGATCTGTTTACGGTTTAAATTATTTTGTGACGTTCGTAAATGAAGTTTATCATTTTTGACGGGATAATAAATTAGGCGAAAATGTGGGAAAGTTATTCACGAATTTGATGGCTGATGGTGTTGCGTCAAAAGTGAAAAAACAATTTAGATAAAAGTCAACATGAAATTGATAACACAATTCATTTCGGTACAACAGTGAGATTGGGTTTTATTAAAAATATTGTTTTAAATTGATTGAAGGTTTACAAAATTTTAAACACAAACATATTATGTTACCATTGACGTGCATGTGAAATTTATTAAAACGAGATTATTAAATTAAATATTTCTCCGATGTGGAATCACGCACGTGCATCTCTTTGAAGTTCGCATAGTCATCATTGAATTAGCCTTCTCCCGATTTAGATTCTAAAATTGTGCTTGGACAGCTGTTAGATTGCATTGTCTGTTTCATTGTTAATAAACCTCTAATAATAATGTTGTGAACCAAACTGTTGTAATTGCACAACTGTTGTTGAATTCAGTTTAATGCAATTAAATAGTTAAAGATGTTAGCTACTAAGCGATTGCCGTCACTAATTCCACTCCGGGTTGATTTATTATTACAAACCTGAACTGCATACAAAACTGCTTATTGAGAGAGCATGAAAGCAATGGTTTCGTGTAAATAATGGCCTCAAGCTTTGATACAAAGGACAACGTTCTAATAATAATTCAAAACAGAAAATAAATACAAAACCCAAGCATATTTTCAGGTGACTATTCAAATTTCGTTATGAGAGTGGTCATGGACGCTGAAATTTATTACAAAATCCACCCTCTAGCGTTACGTATAACAAGGGTGAAATGCCTGTTTTTGTTAATATATTCATTGCTTTCGCATGGCAATAGTTTAGTTATTAATGTATTATTACAACAGTACCAACATTTGGCCTTTTGTTGAATTTGTACGACCTATTATCTCGAGTAAAGCATTTTTATTTTTGCTTGAATTATTTATTATTTGTTAGTCCATCTCTAGGTGTATTTCCGCGCTTTAAAAATTCACCATTGCAGAGTTCTTGTTTATATTCTTTAATCTAACGGTGAGAATGCTGCAAGTTTATGTAATCGTGAAGCGATGTTTCAAGCAACTTTCCAAACACTGAGCCTTGGGAAGTTCAAATACATTACAACAAATAAGTAAATGTCTCATTTTAGAAACTAAGACATTGAGTGTTTGCACAAAAAATAAAGTAAGAGAGCGTTTCGAGAGTATGACTAAAACTGGCAGAGATAATGAAACCGAAGAGACAATCACAGTTTTAGCCTCCAGCGCTTTGTTAATGACGTTTGTAGACACAGTATTAAAATGAAACATGAGAAATTGGCATCTTGGCAAGCAGGCATGCGTGAAAATGAAATATTAATTGTCAGTTGTTCGTCGTAATGATGAATTTTCTGTGTTGTCGCAGCTCGAAAATAAGACCGAAACATTTCATTATTCATGCAGTAATTTCAAGTCAACTTTAATGCTCATTATGAACTACGTAGAATCATTCTTACTTTCACATTAATAAATTTTAGAGGAGTTAAAGGGGAGCAGCGGCTGAATCTGCTCATTTATCCGAAAAATCGTTGTTTTGGTGATTTATTTTAAATTTCAATTAACCAAACACAATCAAAAATTAAGGTAATAACTCACAAAGCTATTAGAGAGAATTTATTAAATTGGAGCTTGTTTGTAATATCACTGTGATCAAAATATGTTTTTGATTTATTTTATTGGTGTTGCAGCATTGTAAAGCGACCAAAAAATCGCGAGATTTATGTCAGGGGTTGAAGTGTAGGATTCTCTAAAATATTATTTGTTGGACGTAATTAATCTCTTCTTTGAAGTTATTTTGATTTATGGGTTGAGAAAGAAGTTAAAAGGCATAATGCACGCTTACTGGCTTCCTTCAGCCTTCAGGTTAAATATCGCTCTTTCACGACGATTTTTAAACTGTGTTTGCCAGAGAAACAATGTACATTTTTTGTGGATCTTAATTAGCTAAATGTGTTTTGGGATTAGTGAGACGTATCAAAAGGGATGTCCGAGTCTACCCTCGCGCCACTATCAGATAACATGACATTTTCTTGAGCATGTTTGAAGCCTCCGGAGAGTAAATTAAAATGACGTTTCGGATGGGACATTCATAACAAGGCCTAAAAAACCGCAAGACGCGTCATCTGGCGATAAGGGTAGGTCGTCTGTCTGATAACACGCTAATATCGGACGCATATATATGAGGGTATACCATGGTCGGAGATAATAGACAAGATAGCAACGGCACTAATTAATAACAGGGGATTATATGGTAATCGAGACTAGTCCACCGAGCGTTTATGCGGGCCGATTATTGAAACAACACCCTCAATGCACCACTGTTGTTGTTCACACGTCGACTTCTTGAAATCGGATATTCATCTGAAAATAGATAGCGCCGAATCTTTCAGGAGGTCTGCAAGAGTTATTACAAGCAGACTTGTAAATCGAAAGGAGAGGATCGTAAATTTTCGTTTTTATTTCACAGTTTTATTGGAAACGGGGGTGGCCACTTCTAACTTCTCTTTCAGCGAGGATAATATTTCAGCAACAAAATCGAGCCAGAACCCAACGAAACGGCGATTAGTTAGGAAGGGTAAAGCGACTGAGCCGAAATCAATTTTTTACGAGTTTCGTTAAGTTTTGGGTAATTTCATTTGGTAAAGACGGTTGGAAGTCTCCGACCCACGATATTTGTGTCCAAACGAAATTTGCTTATGCCTTTGAATGGTTTAAGGTAGCGCATAGTGTAAACTTTGTGACAACCGTTGAACCCGACTATCAGAATATGGTTTATCCCGTGTTTGTCGCTTGATAGTCTAAAAGAAAATCCATGTTTCTAGAAGTTGGTACACATTAAGCGATTGTCATTGACTGGGTTTACAGTTACTTCAATATAAGTATTTTATGGCACAGGAAGTAAGTGAAGGAAGTTTACATGATGAGTTATGTAGACAAGTGACAAGTTATTTACTCAAAGTATTAAGTTTTTCTCACTTTCAAAGAAGCCTTTTTGATGGAAATTTTATTACGATGGGGCTACTTATCCACTCGGATAGATAGGAGAATAATAATTAACTCAAATATCATACTACACTGTAGCATTTCGTGAAGTTTTTTCATTACCACTTAATTAAAACTTTTCAACGAGCTTCTCTGGAAATTAGGAACAACATTCTTCAATTAAGTACTCTGAAATTTATTGCTCGCAGTTATACGCGATTTTTATGAAAACTTCTAGTGGGAAAATTTTCGGGCATTTTTTGCCGAAGGTTTAATTAGAGTGGGGTTAATTTCCGGCAACTATGGCAAACGCTAGGGCGTTGGACCATAAGCGGGCCCCCTCTGACGAATAATGACAAGTCTCGAGGGAATGTGCCAAGTTTTAGTGCAATTATATGTCACTATTAAAAAATTGAGAGTGATTTGAAAAAGTAAGCAGGAAGTGGAGTCCAGAGGGACCATTTGAAAGCGAGACGGAAACACGGCCATTCCTAACTCACATGGCAACATAACGGATGCGAGATTCAGAGCAAGCAAGGCAGAAACATTTAACGGGCTAACTTTTTGGATATTCACTAATGGTACAGTTGAAATAAATCATGCGGCTACGCCGAAAAAAGAAGATAAATACACGCCCCGCACAGAATTCATTTCTAGTCGTGCTTAAGAGTTATCTGTGCTAAATACCGCGCGACGGCTTTATCTCATTAGGGGAAATATCGAAGATAATCGATTTAAATTAAAAAGCTGTCAGCACCTGAGGTAATTAGTTAAGTTAGTGTCGGTGTCACCGTGAGCCATTTGTTGATAGTTAAATGTGAGCCAGCAATTAATTAGAAATTTAAATCAGACTTGGTCGATTTTAACCCGCAGCTTAAACTGAACTTTTCATCGATTAATTAGAAAAGTTTACCGAGTAATCAGTCACCTTTTGTAGTTGGGGCGGCGATAATTCGGTGGAAAAGAATCGGAGGCGAGCAAAAGGCGAACATCACTCTTCGCGATTTTCCAGGAGCACTTGGAGCAAATTTCAGGAAAACATTCACGTAGCGTGCTTACAAACCGCGAATTTTGCATTCTCTTTTTCGCAGTGACTGTGACATAGCACGTCGGGTATTTTACAACTTAATGGACGCGCTCTCAGATCGCTAAATTTCATTTTCATCACGAGATGCGTGATGCTCAAATATAAATCAGATCGGGAACAATGAGAATCGCCGAACTCCCACTCGTGTGTTAATTTTTCGGGGCATATTCTCGGTAATCCTTCGAGGCCGGGCCGGGGCAATTTGATATCATCCCTCCTGGTGTTGGCCAAATCGCATTACCTTCCGCGACAGATGTGCGGTCGGACAGTTCGGGGCTTATGAAACAATGTTAGATCAGTTACTTTGTAGCAATTTGGCAAACAGAGTTCGACTAAAACAACGTTTGTGAGAGGGCCATCGGCGCCCGCCACGTAATGGATTTACGCGGAGCTCATCTGCATTTACAATAATGTTATTGCCTTCATTTACATGCGCATAGGGCGATTATTTATGGTCCGATGCGAGATTTTCTGCACGTTGAAGCGGCCCCAAGCTCGGACTTGCTCCAATTTGCGGGGTCAAGCCACAGTCCAAATGAACTACACCCAACCATATTTCGGGCTAGTTCTACGCATTTTGCTCAATCTACGGCAAATCACAAAAAGTAATTCAAATGCGAATACTTTTCCTTGTGTACATTTTACTTATTGATTTTATAACTATTAAAAAATGACACACCTTGTCCTTGCATATTTGCAACGAAGAATCATGTCGTAACTTTACTTAGAAACTTTGAGTCACAAGAAGGATATAAATCTTTTTAATCAAATAGAAACTTTTGTGCATTATCTTTTGATTTTTCCCACACAATGGAAAGCAATAAAAGATTTCAAAAACTATTCGTCGCATATGCTCCCGTCCATAGACATGTTTGCGTAGTGCAGATAGACCCCTTATAATCAAGTTGAAATGAAGCTAATAGTTCAAGTACGTTTTTGGAACTAGAATCATTTCGATATCTGTAACACTCATCAAGTTATTTTAATTTAACTTTACTGCAATATGCGCTCAAAGTGGAAAATCGAGGTATAGTTGAGTTGAAGTTGAGATGAGAACGCAAAATGTAACACAGTATGTGCAAGATAAAGAAGCAAAATTCCTACTAGTTCCTGATTTACAGAAAAAATCTAAATAAGTTTACAGAGAAAATAATCATTAATTCATGATCTTTATTTATTGCACAATGGAGGAAAGTCGATTTTATTGCTATTATTATAAAATCTTCGATACTGATACTCTTACAGTTGGTGTTGTTGTTTATTCTTTATAAAAAGTTATTTTTGTATAATTATTGTGTTATCTCGGCAATAGAGTCTGAGAGACTGAGATGAGATTTAGTGTTCTGTACCAACTAGTTAGTAATATTTAGTAAAGCGCATCAAATGAGATTGGAAGATAGTTCCCTGCCTTTATTTACATTGCTAACAGAGTCTACGCCTGAAAAAGGAGATATTATTTTAAAATTAATTAATGTAATGTCTTGTTTTTTAATTTATTAATTAATTTTTTATGATGTTTATACACATCGTTATATCAACTTAACCTCTGGCCCTGTCGAAACATAAACCCTGAACAAGATTTGTGAGAATACGGGAGAAAATAAGTTTACGGTTTTGATAACAAGTTTTATTCATAATATTAAAATAATTTTTGGTATGGTTATTTTTTGAAACTAGGAGTAGAGACAGAATTGCAGGAATTGCTCTTCTTTTATGCGCATAATTTTTCATTAACTCATTCACTTCCCTTTTCTATTTATTTAGCCGCTTTAATTCTCTGCTCTCGACAATATCCTGGCACCCGCTTGCATTTTTTCCATTGCTCTAATTATATAACGCCTAAAAAGCAAGCACATGTGCCGCTATTTTAATCCGTCTGCAAATCTGCATTCAAGTGATTTTAAAACGTAGTGTATTTATTAGCTCTGATGATACATCATATTCGTGCGCCATTAGGGGGTTGGTTTCACCCACCCACGTACATTATGACGCATATTTCCTTGATTGGGGTTGCAAATGCACTATCTCTCTTGAGGGGAAAAATGTATGCCCCATGGCCCACCGACATTAGATTTGTGCATTGCTGCAACTAGGGTGATTGCATTATCCTGCCATTTCGAATGCTGTGTACTTTGATCTGTTTGTAATTGTTAGTGCGAAATTTACAATTCAAATCTTGTAATTTGCCGGGTATTCATACAGATGGTCTGAAAGAATTATAATTTGCGAGACAAGTCGCGACTTTCTAGCATCATCTGAAATTTTATTACGTTGTAAAACGGATTATCCTGTTGTTGGAGACGATGGAACTATTTCATAAAGGAGCAGTCAGTGCCTTTGATGAGTAGTGGTGGCACTATTTCACTTACTTAATCCTCTCAAACGTCTGAAATCAGCGCCACAATTCGAAACCAAATTAATTTCGCTTCAGCTATTGTAACAAGAAAAGTTTGTCCTAATTAAGTCAACATAAATCCTCCCTATCGATTGTTATTTCAGTGTATCGTTTTCCTAAATGAGTCCCAGGGCTCGGTTTGATCCAAGGGTCTTATGTCTTCGATGCATATAATTTTATTAGTCGCAAAGGTTAGTGATAACAATAAATCCCCGTCGATATCAATTTCGCTTTAAATTCGTACACGCGCCGAGCCATTATTAAATGCATAGGGAACCGCACCAAGAGTCCCTTCTTATGATCCTGCAGGGGTGAAATGTGCTGCACGAATTTTATGTTCGTGTGTTGTCAGCGCTGCAAGCGTACTATTGTTTGTGCCACTCCTCGGGTAATTTGTTACTGTTCAAGCCACATGTTTGTTCCTTTTTCCTTTGGAAATTCGTTTTAGCACGATGTAGAGAAACTTGTTATCTAAAGGGTGAAATTTGTGAAATAATTGTACTAGGAATGCGCTACAGCAGGATTTTCTACCGGCGCCTCATTATTCGAATTTGCATGCAGCCTTCGAGAAGTCTCTCGAAGAAAGTCTTACGACGAAACGAAACAATACTGACAACCCCATTTGAATACAACACAGTCACAAACTGCACCTTAATTCCAACCCCAAATTATCTTACTGCCACAATTTTTTTTATTTCTATGTTAAAGCGATAATGATAAACCATATCAATATTTTGGAAAAACTAAAAATGTAAATAAGATTAAAACATCAAAAAACAACCTATTTGCAGCTAGGTTGTTTAATGGCGGAAGGTTCGTAGATTTCAATTTTAAAACACAGAATAGATACTTTATAATACGTTAGGATGGTTTGAGTGTTTGAGATAGCGAGAAGTTCGAATATAAGCACTCAACAAAAATTAAAAGGGTTGGAAGATATTTGTGAAGAAGAGAAACTGTTTAATTTGTTCATTTACTACATTTATTCACACAATTCACACTCACAATTATACATTAACATATGTAATAATAGTTATCGAATTAGTACAGGGTGTACAAGAAAACAGCACTTGATCGTTATTAATTCTTTTTTGTTTTTTATTTAAAAAAAATCTTATTGTAGTTTTTCTTGAATTCTGCAACAAATGGCCAATTCCCCGGAGAATTAAATTGATATTAATTAAAAATATTTATGTAAGCGAGACTTCCGGCGTCTTCTTTTCATAATCCATCCGTTATTTCCTGTCAAAAATATTTCCAATCGCTCGCGTCGCAGCTTCTCTCCACTCAACTTAGATACTGTATTGATAAAATTGATATTAAAATCTGTTTAGCTGTATTTCCGTGTGCAAAAAATCATTTCCTTTGGCTCCAGCGCTAATTTTATCCCGGCTGTATGCTCGCATCATTTTCCAACGCAACGCCCCGCCAGTTAATTACACACCATCTGAAGAGTATTTTCGTCGTCGAGAGAAAAATAATTGGCGAAAATGCAGTCGTGCTGTGTATGAACGTGAGCTAAAATCCCTCACTAACGAAGCATGAAGAATTATTTCATTACAACGACGTCCTTGTGTTTTTGTAAGTTCACATTTGGAAATAAAGCCCTCTCGACTTTGGTGTTTTATGTAATTTCGCACAAAGGCGGAAATGTTGCAGCGTTATTATTAAATTATTCCTAGTTGGATTGTAACGCAGAATTGACGTTGGGATGATGGATTACCTGATGGTAGTCTGTCGTTTTTCTATTAGCAGGTGTCGAGCAGGATTAAAATGTTTTGACAACGAGAAAAGTCGGTCTGTTGGCATGTTGGATTTTATTGCGGCGTCACGTTGACTCTACCGACTCATTTGCATCGGCGGTCATTAATAAAAGGCCGTCCCTGCCAGAACAAATCTATAAATTCTCGCCTGCTTCAGGACGTGACGACGCCGGCGCTCCTCTCTGTGATTCCGCAAAAGTAGACGCTAAAACCGTTCGCTGTACTTATAACGAGCGCAGAATGATGACCGGCAATTCTTCCAAGGGAGTACTAAATTTTGTTGCGATTTTTATTATCACCACTATGTCTAGTCCTTGTTTTTTGCTCAAACGTCGCTGCTTTCTTGTCAGGGGCGCTATCGATCGCCGGCCTTTCCGGGGGATATCTTCTTTAAGATAAAACTAGTGGAGAACACTTTTTGGCTCTAATCTCACCTGATTTTAAAACGCGTTAATCATTCAGACTTTAACGTGCTAACACTTGGATTACCGGAGGCGAAGCAAATTTAAATTTTCGAACGAATTGAAAAAGCCAAGAAAAGGAGTTTTTTAATAAAAATTCTGAAATTTTCTTGTGATTTTCCAGATCGGATAGTTTGCGTAAACCGAATTTATTTCTGTTGTTTCGGTTCCGCATCACAAGCCATGCATTTTTTAAGTCTTTTGAAATCCAATCCTCTGTTGATTTTTCTGTTTCGTTTTCAGCCGATAGATCAATTCGAGCCCGGCTCTCAAATTTCTAGACTTTTGTAATTTGTTTTACACCGGATTTTCGGTGGCAACATTTTTTCTTTAGTAAGCCGAAACTTTCCACTACTAGATAAAATCCACTTTTCTCTCTCCCCTATTTGAATTGATTAGTTGACATTTCTGCCGATACACGTGAGGACGAAACTCTTAATGACTTCGCATAACCGGAAGCTTTGTACGAAATTCCTCTGGGACACGAGTCGACGCCTTCACGCCACAATTACACACATGTCGTGCACGTTTGGCGATTAATTTCACAAAGAAATTTGTTTAATGGTTGAGTTCTTCAAATAGATGACTTCGGACTATTTTCACCGGGTTTCTATTTTCGAGTCGGGGAAAAAACGCCAATAGTTCGCTTAAAAAGGAAATGTATTTCAGTTTGAACGATAAATTATGGACCATCATCAAGTTGTATTAAGAAGCTTCGCCTGTCACCTCGTCGTAAGTTATATTTTCCTTCGACCATAATATCTAATAAAACTAGATCATTATTATCTTATAAGTCACGTTCCGGTTTAAACTTTTCTATAGGAATGAGATAAATTGCTCCTCCAGGATTATTTATAACAGCAAACCTACTAACACGTGACGTATTTTATCAAGAACGACAACACAAGTATCTCTTATGCTTAGTTATGACGTTTCAATGATTACCTAAATTTATATTAATGTTTTATGTTTCATTAAATTGAAATCCGAAAATGTCTCGCCACACCTTTTCAAATTTTAACGACTTTTTCTATCTCGTCGAGCGTCATTATCTCCGTTTGCTCCATAATCTGTCGTGTGCAAACTTCGCTTATGACAAAAGCTTGTCTCGTTTAATGACAATCGAAGACGCAGATGGTCGAACACTAATTGCAAGCCTGTCCCACATCAGCACGAGTCCAGACATTGTCGATGCCTCATTATTTTTGACACGAAAAATCTATCGAACACTATGCACACACATTGTGATTTTTTTACGCGGTAAATCGGCGACCACCCCATCCAATATCACTTATTAGTGGTGCGTGAATGACGTCATCAAGAGTGGCAGTCGATCGGCAGTCATTTGTTTGAGATTTTCATTTATAATCGTGCACAATGAGAGGCAGCCGGCTGTGAAACACTCGAGCATCGCACCATTGTCACCCCGCCGACTTCGTCCCGGGCCCTTTTGTCTACGTTTTCATAATACATTGTTCTCTTAATAATGCCTCCGATGTAAATTGTGCGCGCGATTTCTTCATTTTACAAATTATCTATTCCAGATCGAGTGATTAAAAGTGCACAGGAACGAGTTTGATGCCATTTCCAATTAAAATGACTACACTTTTGGTATAGTGGACAAATTAATGTAAAATTACACGCTACACCTGTATAAGAATAAATTATAATGATAAGTTAAAGAAGAATATAAACTAAATATAAACTAAAACTAAAGTAGTAGGACGTTGAAAAGAAAGCTAAGGAAGAGCCTGAACAAAAAACGAAAAAAGAAACTTAGAATAAAGCTAAAGAAAAGGTTGAAAAGAAAGAACAATATGTGTATATTAGGATGATTGAATAGATCTTTTGCTGGTCAAGAAATCACAAATGCACCAAATGCCAGTACCTACTCGTAGTTTAAATTCACGACAACTACCTACTTATAATGTTACAAGCAACAGAGTTTACACAACAAAAATACCTAATTAAATCAACGATACCTAATTAAAAGATCTCAAGACTACAGAAAAAATTATTCTTGACAAAATAGGACACAAAACAGTGAAATTTAAAAAAAAATCTCCAAAGTAGCAGAAAATAAAAAAATTAAATCGTGAGACGAATGATATTTTATCTCTCAACACATGCCTTTATTGTTATTATCATTACTATGTTTACAAAAAATATATCACTAAAATAAAGCAAATAAAATTTTAAAAAACGGGCTGAATTAGATTTACGAAAGTTGTAAAAGCTCAAGCTCAAATGAATAAATAATAATACACGGACGTTGCACGCAAGTGTCTTTCACTCAGGGCCGGACTGTGTTTGTGTTATAGACATAGATTACTTTTTAATACATGTAGCTCTCTTCATGTGCAAGTTAAACTAAATTAAAACTAAAAAAGAAAAACAATTTGTACACATGCCAGTGAGAAATTTTAACCAATATTCAACTCTACATGAAAAGTTTTTTTTGTTAATAATAGTAATTTTTTCCTGTTTTCTGTCAGCCTAAAAGTGTGAACAAAAACCGAAAGAAAAAGTCATATTTTTTCTCAGTAAGTTCTGAAGTTCAGTTAAATCCTCTGGGTCTAAGTATGATCAGACGAGCTTTCTTTATATTTTCAATAATTTTTTACTCTATCTCACGTTATCTGACGTGAAAAAACTCAATCTTGAGGTCACTTAATTTTATAAAATCATAACCTTATTTCCAAATTTTATACACGAGAAAGAAAATCGTCAAACACACTGTTACTAAAGGAAAAGATGTGCAAAAGGATTTTAAAATTGTATTTTTTTTTCAATAGTACAACAAATTCAGTACTTCTTGTTTGCTCTCGATACAGTCTTGTAACATGAGATCGAAAATATAATGAATTAGAGTAAGCCTTGGAAGTGAAGTGTAGCTTTAGCCACATCTTATGCTGTGTAAAACCTGCAGAAAACAATATAACTTCAAAAGTGCGGCCGAAAATAAACGGCTAAAATGTGGCTAAAGTTCAGCAGGCACAGCTTGCTCTAATCTATAGGTATATATAAAACTGCTTGTCCTGACTGACTGACCTATCAACGCACAGCCTAGACGGCTAAGGATAGAAACTTGAAATTTTTACAGTAGATAGCTTTTGTAACGTAGGGGTGTACTAAGAAAGGATTTTTCGAAAATCACCCTCTAAGAGGGTTAAATAGGGTGTGAAAATTTGAATAAAAATCCGTCATTTTTTAAGTTATATCTTTGAAAATTTGTATTTGGGCTTTCGGTTAAAAATAAAGAAAGACGTGTTTCAGGATTTTTGGAAAATCAACCCCTAAAGGGGTTAAATGGAGAGTTGAATTTAGAATTAAGAGTTTAGAAAATCTGTCATTTTTAAAGTTACATTGAACTTACATCCTTGAAAATTAGTATTTGGACTTTTGGTTAAAAATGAAGAAACACGTGTTTCCGGATTTTTGAAAAATCAACCCCTAAGAGGGTTAAATGGCGTAATAAAATGTGTATAAATATTCGTAACTGTTGAACTTACATTAATTGAAGCTGGTATTTGGGCTTTCAGTGAAAAGTGAAGAAACACGTGTTTTAGTTGGAAATACCAATCCCAAGGGGGTTGAACACGGGTTAGAATTTATATAAAAATCCGTAATTTTTAATTTGTATCCAAGCAAATGGTACTTGAGCTTTCGGTTAAAGATGAAAAACGTGTGTTTAAGAACATTTGGAATTTCCACCCGTAGGGGGTTAAATATAAAAATCCGTAATTTTTGAACTTATATTTATAAAAATTGGTATTTGTGCATTCGGTGAAAAATAAAGAAACAGGTATTTTATTATTTTTAGAAATTCCACCCCCAAAGAGGGTTAAACATAAAAAATGGTCATTTTTGAAACTACATTGAAACTACATTAATGATCTTTCGGTTAAAAATTAAAAAAGACGTGTTTCTGGATTTTGAAAGTTCCACCCCCAAGAGGGTTGAATATAAAAATATGTCATTTTCGAAGTTATAACCAAGAGAATTGGTATTTGAGCATTCGTCTAAATATAAAAAACGCGTGTTTTAAGTTTGTTGAAAACTCCACTCCAAGGGGGTTAAACAAAAAATCCTTCATTGTTGAAATTATACATATAAAAAATTCTTTATTGTTGAAGTTATCAATTGATATCTTAGACATTCGGTTAAAAAGGAAGAGGCGTATATTTCAGGATTTTTAGAAATTCCACCCCCAAAAGAGTTCAACTCAAAACTCCTGTATTTTTGAAGTCATATCCAAGAAAATTGGCATTTGCACTTCCGGTTAAAAATAAAGAAAATGTGTTTCAGGATTTTTGAAAATTACATCCACAAGAGGGTTAAACAGGGAATGAGTTGAGAACAAGCAAAATTTACTCGGGTTCGAATTGGGTCAGGGTTTTAAAGTTCACAATAAAATTTTGTGTTTCTACTTTTTGTTATACTAAGTTTTGCATTGTTTTTCTGTGTTTCAAAGTGGTTGTGGACATGCGTGCGAAGCCGTGGGCAACTGCTAGTCCAGAATATTTTCGATCTCATGGTATAATTAGAAAACTTCTCTAAATGTAGTAAATCCGAGAAGTAGAAAATTATAAATATTGTATTAAGGATTTTGAAATGGATTGTAAGCGGATTTTGTTTGCGTGGAATGCTTTTTTGTTATTAAAACTTGATTTTATTCTGTTTGAGGCAAATATCTGATTTTATGTGTCAAGTCAAGTACGTTTTATGTCTCTGCGAGTCGCCCGAAAACGGTTTAAACTTTCCAGGATTATGTTTTTGTATTGGGGGCAAGCGCAGGTTTAATTCGAAATGAACAGGGGTAACATGGGACTGATCCATTGTAACATTTTCAATACTCTCAAGATGCGGTGTAACATGTATCGATATCTGCACCTTTGAAAGGCTCGTTCTTTCATCCAAATCAGCTGTCCTAGCGCTTCCCCTCTTATTCTTTGGCTTCAAAAGATTTTTATTGAATTCACAGTGTCTTTAAAGGATCTTTTGTGATTGGAGTCGTATCCACACACGATTTCCGCTAAAGTGAAACCCAATTTCGCTCGAGCTATCTTTGCATAAGACGCAACAACTCAATTACAACCATTCTCATCAAGTTAAGATACGCCTTTGTATCCTAAATATTTCCGGATGTAACTAGCCGTATGCATAGTTAAACTACAAAATGCAACTTTGCCTGTTTGTCGGCTCGTTAGTTGATGGAGCTTCCTGGAGCTTGCGATAAATCAGCCTCAGTAAAGTGCTATGCAAATAGGAGGCTGACCTCACACGGGATTGTTACAGTCGAGACTAAGCCCCACAAGAACCTCGTTCAGGTAATTGTACAAAAAACAGGGTAGACACAAGACAACATTTCTTAATTAAGCTATAAAAATTTTCTTGGACCCCTACTCCCCGACTTAATTGCGATCAGGGCGTTTAATGACCTTGTGTGTCACGCTGTTAGACACAAAGCAGGATTTCTCAATTGCCCTTTGCGATTTTCGCGCATAAAAACTGTGGTTGGCAGCTGTGCGATTTATTATTTTCAACCACAATAAACCGAACGCTTGTTTTAAAGTTTTAAAGCGGCTGAAATTAATTTCGAATGAATCTAGAGAATGTGATCGACCCTTCGTCGATAATGAGACCGTTAAGAGTTAATAAGCACTTTTAATGGAAGTGCAGTGACGCTAATTATAGGAGAATGGGTAACAAATTCTTGGACCATTGTTACACCCCTGTCGTGACCCCTATGGTAGTAAATATGATGTAATAAAGGCACGCCGGGAGATGAATGACATTTTATCCCTCAACACATGCCCTTTATTGTTATTATCTTTAATATATCTCCAAAAGTGTGGCCTCGTATCCCAAGCAAATAAATTGTTAAAATTTTCAGACATGCTGAATTAGATTAACGAAAGCTCTAAAAGCTCACGACTCAAATAACATAACCCTTGTACGCGAGTGTCTTTCACCCAGGTCGGACTGTGTTGGTGTTTACAGATCGCCTTGTGGCAGATCAAAAATGGCAAAATTAATTAAAAAGAACAAAATAACAGTATTTTTTTCTTATTCGATGATTTTAATTTTAACTATTTAGTTAAATATAACATTTATACTAAATCAATTCCACATATTATTATCAAAAAACGTGTCAATATGGCCCAGCAAAATGAGCTAACAAATCAGAGGTGGGTCGGGCAGGATATAATTCTTGTTGCTTCCAGCATGTGCCTTGGTCTTTTTCTCTGATATTAAATTTATTACACCGCCTTTTGGGGTGTCTTTGGGGAGCGATTTGACGTTTTATTTGATCGGTAGATTTGAGATTAGTAAGATAAAAATATCTCGGTTATTGGTTCATTCTCAGAGGATCTGTTATGAGATCCCAATTCAGTTTTGTTCCCATCATTTTACAAGACGTGAATTTCAATCACCTGTTTAAGTAACTTGATTTCACTAGTTGATTCAATTAGGTGACCACTGGAGAAATTAATATGTAGGTATCGTAATTAGCTACAATTGGAGCTTGTTTACGTCGCTGTCATTCGAGTCGATGCTTGATTCATTTAAGGTCATTTCAGAAATAATTTTACGGAATTAGTGGCTGTTACGGTAACCTTGACTAGTTACGGTTGTAAACAGTAGGTAACGTATAATAAACTTGGAAATATTAGATACATCGTTAATAAAAAGTTGAGAGATATAATGGGAACAGTTTAGACCCTCGAGGGACTTATGACTTTACGGTAAAGGAACATGAGATGCTGTTGTGCCGTTATGTGCAGGCAGCTGTCTTATAAGCGCGGAAAATTATTCGCAAATTATTTAATCCGGTGCTGTCACTTATTTGTAATTAATAAAAGCGAAAATGTGAAAGAATAAGTTGGCACACAGCCACAAAAATATTTCCTAATTAGCTGTAAATGCAAAATAGTTGAGCAAGTTATTAACTTGATTAATTTATTCAAGTGTCACAAATAAAAACTTCATTTTTAAAGTCTGCGGTTTACGTGCATAAACACAACTGAAGAAATAATAAAATCTGATTATCGATTAAATGACTGGCCGATTATGCCTTAATCAATTTGTTCGCATTTGAATAAAAATTCCTTCTTGGTCCGGTATTGTCACGAAAAATGCTTTCTTAGAACTCGACAAGTTTCGTTATTATAACTTGGAATTGAATTAAGAAGTTTAAATTAAAATTTTTCTATAAATTTGTTACAACTCGCTATTACAAATTCTGAGAGAAGGAAAAGAAAAATAAATATTCATTATGAACTCCCATAATTAATCTCGGAGTTTTTGCTTGAGCCCAATAGCTGCACAGCTTATTAATTTTTATGATCCGCATTATTCTACCAAATAAATTTACAAATTGACACATGAAAGTGGTAGTAATTCTTGCTTAATGTGAACGACTTTGCTTTATCCCGCTATTCCATTTTACCCAGTTTTCCTTTTACTCACATTGTTTAGATAACAAAAAGAACAAAAGCGAACGACTTACAACGTTTGTCATTATTTTTCTCGAAGACACTAACTTCAAAAGCACAAGTTTTATGCCTCGCTTTTGATTTTCCGGTGCTTATGATGTGGTAATTAGGAAAAAGATTACAACGATACATAAACATTTAACACGTTTCGCTCACGCGTTGTGGCCCATAATAATAGTGACTTTATTAGGCATTTAATGCCAGTTATTATCGCCATCATTATAATAATTTACACTCTCGCCGAAGCCACATTTTTCTGCAATTTTATCACTATTTTATCTGGGTGATTTTTTCGGAAATATTCTATGATTGTTTTATTATCAGAGGCCGTAATTCTAGAGTACAAAGTGCTACACTGCAATAACAAGATACGAAAATAATAATCGGTTGCACGTATTTTCTCGGAAATAAAAAAATATTGATGAATAACAACTACTTTGCAAAGGTTTTATTTAAAAAATGTAAATAGGGATTTTTAGAACCTGAATTTTATTGGTGTGCACTGTATATTTTACTAAATTATGTATTATTAGTGGTTAGTGCATATCGCAAAGAAAAAACCGTTATTTAGCCTACATTTATATCTTACAGATAACATAACATTTATTTGTACAAAATCGCATTTGATAAATTCCATGAAGTGTGACAACACCTGCCTAGATAAAAAGGTACATACAAAAGAATAACCTGTGTCAAGTTGAATCGATAAGTCTGCAACTTCCTAGAGCAGATAACAATTGTTAATATTTGATATAAGGTTCTAGATGCTGTTTATTTAGTGGATACGCATAGGCTGCATTATAGAGACGATCATAAGCGACACTTATTAGTTTAAAGCTCAAGCTGTAAAGCTTTTATTTTCAACCGGATTAAAACTATCAACAGTTTTCAAATTCTGTAAAAAAATTGCCATGTTTGTAAGTTATTCTTTATCTAATGAAAGTAATGATGTAATAAAAAATATCTTTTTGTCATTTTATGTTTGCTATTTGTTGTAGCCTCCTTCAAGCTTTACTACTCCACGTTTGATTTAATTTGGTAGAAGTCTGAATTGGCGCACGTTTCAGAGACTATTTACTTATTGCTCTAACAATAGGCAGGTAAGAGCTATATCGGTGCAGAGGTTGAACATAAATTAGGATAATAATTTGGGATATCTTTGAAGTTATGCATAAATGATTAGTGTACATTTGAATGCTCCACTGATACTAAGCTGCCGATTCCATGATCGCAATTTCTGACGCTCTAATAGGGTTTGGCGCACAACAGAGACTGATCAACGCTTCAAAGATATAGATTTCGAAGTAAAAGTTGTGAGATTCACACCGTGACAATGGTGTTGTTTGCAAAACTAATCATCGATCGGATTACAAAATCCGATAATCGAATTAGAAAGCGATTTCGCAGGCGTTAGCACCCCATCTCTGTTGTATCTGTTGGAAAGTGAACGTTGACCGTGCTATTAGCGAGGTGCTATTCTCAGACAAAAAAGACAAACAGCATACCTAGGTAAAATACCGTACCGTTCGTAGACGTGCCGAAAGATATCGTAAATGCTCGCCCGGCAAGCGCACGGAACCTTATCGTTCAGTTTTCAGTTGAACACGAGATGTAGTCCGGGAAGGTTTATGCGAACCATCACCAGAGACCGCTACGAACTTTGGACATTTCAATCGAACCAGTGATTAACCCTCCGAACCAAAACAGTGCTTGGTGTAACTTTGTGTCGGTGTTTTTTACAATGTGATTATCTGTGTATTGTACCATTATGGTTGATAATAATTGTATTATCGAGGGGACGGTTAAGTTCAGGGATGGGAAGAAGGTACGGTTGCCACACGAAACTCCGGTCGTAAAAGCTCTGCTGATAAAATTTGCAAAAAATTTACAGAAACAGAATGATTGATGCGATACATTTTTGCAAACAAACAATCCGGGAGGTGCTGAGTTAGATAATGGCACTTTCGGTTTGGTAATTTCAATGACGCGCGCGACAGGACTAGTTTCTACGAGCAAAGGCTAAAAATCAAGGCTGTAAATAAAAACTATAATTTGTTGTGCGCTTTTTATTACCTAGATAATGGGTGTTTTCACGGTATTGTTGCTACCCACGTGATGGGCCTGATGATTTTATTCAAAGTTTTATGTAATTAGTTAAACAAACTAAACTTCTAATGGTGTCAGGTCGTGCAGAAATATCAGTTGATGACATCAGCATTATAATTCAAAGTTGGGAAAAATTTTAAATGATGATGGAAATACCTGCAGAGAAAAAGTTCAAAACTTGAACAAAGTAATTAGTTGAAAAGTCCGCTGCGGATTCACTTTTTTAGTTTTACCGTTATTGACATTAATTCTAATTAAAACTTTATTTTGTATGATTGTTTGAATGTGTGTAATGTAAAAGCTTTCTATTATTTACTAAAAAAAGCACACTCAAAATGAAAAATATGTATTAATGAAGTGCATACAGTTTGTGTTTTTATCCGCTTGAAGCGGACTAGGAACTACTACATTGTTCGTTTATTTTTTGTTGGTTTTAGGTACTTTTTGTATTTACTTCTTTGAAGTAAAAAGTTGAGCTTGTCTATTTAGCAAAAAGCTGTTGTTTGTGGAAATAAACATCTCAAGCGAGAAAAGTTATAATGGGTTTTCAATTACAAGACCATCTGCAACATTTTTATATGATATCCCCTAGTTATCACTGGCTTTACAGAAACAGGATCAGTTTGTTTTTATTTCTCATGGAATGAAAAATTTTCTAGTGTCGAGATAAGAATTTCTTTCGTGGCATGTCACAGTTTACAAGATAAAAAATCACGATCATGTTTGTGTTACAACAATCTTTCAAGATTCGGACCGCCCAAAACAAGCCGAACATGACAATGCGAAATCAACAAGTCATAACTTGCTACTATTTTATAATCTCTCTTTTCTTTTATCCAATTTATTCTGCTCTAGACTGTAATACACTTAATGTTAAAAAAGTATGAAGAAAGAAACATAATACTCTGTTTTCGGTGAAACCGAGACGAAGAAGTTGGAGCATAATGTCTGGTTAAAAAGTTGAACGAGAGTCATATGACGGCGCAAAACTGGCAAAATTGCGAGGCCATCTCGAGCATTATTCCGGTAAACTAGATCTGATATCCTTGAGGTATTCACTATTTGTTCAGACATTAAAACGGCTAAATTTAAGATCAAAGAAAGACTGAAGAAGCAATTTTGCTAGCGTTGTGAAAACACGCAAAACGTAAAAATGGTTAAATGGTTGTGCCTAAGTAAATAATTTCCCCCAAGTCTTCTCCTATTACAAGTTAATTAAGCTTGCATGCGATATATGTAAATGCACAATCATGGTCGTCGGGCTTTATAACCATTGAATTGGTAATGGAGTGGTAGCTTCAATTTATTTACATGGAATAATAGATTTCTGTGTCGTAAACTCGACAATTCCAAATGATGTCTCTAATTTTTCAAGGATAAGTTGTCGCATCATTTTTCCTTAGAAGCAATGAATAATGTTAGATAACGCAAACAGCGAGTTTCGAAATCTTTGTGAACCTTGACAAATTCAACAAATGTGACAAATGACAGACATAGTTTCTCTCCCACCGGAGGAATGAAAATAATGTACAAGGAGGGAAAAATCCGCGAGCAAATTGCATGGTGATTTAATTAATATCCTCTCCGTCGTACAAAATTCAATATTATGCAAAAACTTTAGAAAGTCGAACCCATTAAGTTTTTGAAAGAAGTATTGAAGGTTGAAAGCGAGGGAAAGGGCCGTCGTTTTCACTAAATTGGAGAATTCTTTATATTTCCCGGTGTTTATAATTCTAAATCAGGAGTGGAGTCCAATGAATATTGAAGCAGTCGGCCTTTTCTCCAAAACGCAAGATAAGCGAGCTTAAATTTGCGAATTCAGTGTACCGCATGTTTGAATTTACTTTGAATATTTCAAATCATGACGTAGCTATTTAATTGTTTGAAACTTCCATTAAATTGGAAAAAAGCCATTAGGCCATATTTTCGGCTTGTAGCTCATTACAATTCTTAATGGAAATGGCTTATATTTTATTCACGAGGGTTGAAACAGATTCTGAAAAGTCAGCCTCATTGATTAATCTTCGATGGAGGCCAAATCCCCTAAGCTCAAGGGTTTTGCCCGACTTTCGTCACTTTCTGTGCAAAATTTTATTAAAACTTAGCACCATGTGATGGCCGTTTATTTTCGAAACCATTTAGGCTCGTCATTGAGCACTTGGGTCCCAGTGACAGGAAAGGAACGCCTTGAAACGGCCGACCACCCTTATAATTTATTATGGACCTAACTACCAGCCTTTTCTTCAACCGCACTACAGCTAAAATAACAAGGGAAAAAAGCGTCTGCAAGTTTCGTGTTACAAAATTTATTTAAAAGGAAATCGGTCAGTGTTGGAACCGGCTGTTGGCAGGAAAGCATAATTCGTTTCCTCTGATTGCTTTTTTTCAATTAAAATCCCTGCTTTACAATTATAAACAGATTGTCGCTTGAAAAAAGGGAAATGATAGTTTACACCAAATGCAAACTTTGACCCGAACTCGACCCGACATCTCATATTTGAAATTATGATTCTACAGGCGATTTATTGCAGGAAAACACAACATACTCGCATAATTACATTCAAAAAAAGTTAATTGACTACAGAAGGGAGAAAGGAAGGCCCCGTCAGGGCGAAATGTGGTTCCAATCAACTTAACACTTAATTAACTCTCGGATGGAGTATTTACAAATTTAGGTGTTTGCACTTAATGCCCGTGACCAGGAATTTCAAAACTGGACGATATTTCCGTCGTTAACACTTTTTATTTCATTTTGTTTGCCTGCGTAAGTGCAGACCACACAGATTCTGTTGGAACTGGTTTAAAATAATTTGTCAGGATTTCAGATAAATCGTCATAAAATTCTATAATTGATTTTCGTCATTATTGATTACAACGTGGGTTTGCGGTGGACATAAAGATAAAATTCGCGCGGGTTAATTTTTAATTGTCAATTCTTGTCGTGGGTTTAAGTTATTAGAGTAAATACCGTGATCATAATTTAAAACCGAGCGTCACCGCTACACCTGCAAAAATTGAAATGATGAGTGACCAACCGCAGTTGGGTTTCCTTTAATTCGTATTGGGCTCACGTATTTGACTGAAATCAAAATTCAGGTTTCATCAGAATTTCAGCACAAACAAACAAAGGTCAAAGAGATTCGATAATCAAAGAGTTCTTAGCTTTTTTGGCCACCAGAGCAAATTTTATCAGCGGAGTCGTCGTTTTTCTTGTGTAAAATCTGATAATTGTTTCGTTTTAGTGGAAGTCGAGATGGTGCGTCATGCGGAAACTATCACCGGTTGCAGGTAATGTCTTCAATTTTCGAGTTGTAGACACAATAGGGGGAGTGCTCAGTGCTATAGATCCTTCATCGGCACAGTAGGAGTCTCTTGAGAGCACCCATGGTAAACAAGCTCTAGGCACTCCATTACCATAAGCAAAGCCACGAAAAGGTCGCTTCTTTAACAGTGGATTATTTAATTTATAGTCCAATAGCGATCAAGACGAAACCGCTGACAAGTGGGATCGAGCACTTCTTATCGTGCAGTTGTTAGATGTTTGCCTTCGAGCGGTATGTTCGACGTGAGTTAAACCCTGTTTCGAACAATGTTTACTGCGGGTAACACAATACACCCTTGGTGACGTTGTAGTTGGAGTGCTACCGCCAGCGGGCACCAAGTCACCAGACGCGTGTTTGAGGAAAGACAAAGCTTATTCTGTCATTTTTGGCCGGTTTAAAGGATCACTTTGAAGCCAGACAAGGAGGTGCAAAAAGCTTCGTCTCGTGACAATTGATTCGGGATTGGTTAAGTTGTCATAATTTCGAATTAATTAATGTCGAGTTTGTTGGCGAAAATCTACAAAGGTTGCGATGAAAGGCCGGAAACCGGCGACTCTTTAATTTTAATGATGACTTTTCCAGGCCGAACGCTGCGAGATATTTCAAAGAAGTTTATGTCAAACGTGATAAATATCTCCTCAGACAATCAGACAAATTGACGGGGTGAAACAAATCGAACACTTTTATGTCGTTGTTTCCTCAGTCAGATTTGGGGAAAACTAGTGACCCGAAAATTGACACCGGTTCGATTAAAATCAAGATTTCACTTCTGGCTTATTACTCCGATTAATTCCATGTCTCGTCTAATATTTGTATTGTGTTTCATAATGAAATTCGAGTCGTTTCAATTATTCATTCGACAGTTTAGTGAAATCCGCCAGATATGAGTGTCTTCAGTTTGGATTTAATGAAACGCAAATGTTGCCTGAAATACTTCGGTAATAAAACAAGCAAGCCGAGAAAGTTCATTAAATTAACCCTCTGTTAAGAAGATTATGAACCAATTTTTAAAGTAGACTTAATGGGATTTCACTGACATTTCGCCGTTTCATTTTCATTACTTTTTGCAGAAAATTCTATTAAATGCCGCTTTTCGACAATAATTTCATTAAAACCAGCGTTTAGATTGAAGCAGATAATTGGACACCACGATAAACCAAAGACAAGCTTTTGCTCATTAAGGTTTTGAATTACAGAGTCAGAAATTGCACTTTTTGTAGGCCTTGTAAGCACTGTGATAACCTCTCATCTATTGACTCCAGAGGTCGTGCATTTTTTGCAGGAACAGTATTCCTGGCGCTGCAAGCTGTCTTGCGTCTGCAGGAATAATTCATTTAGCCACTAAAACCAAAGTTTGTTTACAATATGGAACAACATGTTTTATCAACCAGGCGGCATGTTAACTATGTAGGGTTATTAACATTCTGTTATTGTAAGGAATTACACGAATTGGGAATGAATCAAAACCTCTGATACTACTCTCGTTATCTTTGTTTAATAAAATCAAGGTCTTTTTTTATTTTTTACAATTATTCATGCGGAAAATTTTAAATAAAAAGTTGTTTTGACGTAGCACAATTACTTAATAATAACAACAGAATATAATGTAATTTTCGTTAACCAAACATGAAATATTTTCCTTTACTTAGTTTGTAAAACGTTTTTGCACTTTGCGTAAGTAAATTGATCCAAAACGTGGAAATAAGAGACTTTGCGACGGGGAAATTTAACGCCAGGCTTTGAGACTTCTTTATAATCATTTTGTCGGATTAAATATTAATTTTCTTCGGAATCGATTGAATTCTAAATCAGTATCGCATTGTTAATTCAAGAGTAATTTATATAATTTTATTTGTGTTGGATTATTTAGCCATTAACAAGCAATTAATTCGCACAAATTGATACGTTTAGTGGTTGTTGGTGTACGCTACCTATCTGTTGCATGGCGAGACTTGCGAATGCATTCTTTAAAATTTTCATTTTCGTCTAAACAGCAATGTGTATATTTTAAATTTTCAGCGTTATGAAATGCCCCGGAAATCATGACAATGTATCATATTTATCACAAGACACAATGTTTGTGCAAGCTGCAACAAATTCGGATAATTTATAAGACACTTACTTTGTAAGCGCTTGAATATCAATCGAAAATTCTCCGTGGGATTGATCTTTTCAGCTGGACCGCATGCAATTTTAAAATCAACAGCCATAAAGCATAAAACTCGAAATATTTTCATTAAAAATTCAATTAAGTAAGCGCCCAAAAACATATTGCACCGTATCTTTTATCTTTTGCATCGAAATTGGCATTTAGATGAAATATAAATTCGATATTTTCTCTCGTTTATATTCCGCTATTGGTGATTATTGCCAAACCTGGACTTTTACAAATTAAAATCGCAGAATCAAAATGCAAATCAAGATTTCAACCCCGAAAACTCGTATTATGTATTAATATTGCATGAGAATTATTTTCATCGGTGACAGCGCGGTGTTTGATGTGGCCGCGTTTTACTCTGAAAAGTTTCCAAAGCCATTTTTGTACAGTTTACACGCAGGAAACGTGATAAAGAGATAAAGCATTACGAGACAAATGATTAAACAATCAAAACTTTGCGTCACTACAGACTAAATAATTTGCAGGTAATTGTCGTCATCAAGGAACATTTATTTATACAAAATCATACAGAGCCGGTTGGGGTAACTTAGAATTAGGATTGCTTAAAATACAAGAACAAAATTGGGGGACATACTCGTACATAAATAAAAGCCCACTCAAAGCAGAAATGTTGGTTTATAGTGATAAGTGATAATAACTGAACTGTTATCACAAGATCAATACTATGTTTGCAATATTTTTTTAATCGAATAAACAGCGTTGCGATCACGTATGAGAAAATGGTAAAATATTAAAAATCCCGGCATTCCGCGCCGATATGGTCACTCGGTCACCCACTGGTCGAACAAATCACTGTACATTTGTTGGTTATTATATTTTTTGCGCAAGTTATATTGGCCATAAATCAGCGTTTTATGCTGTTTGAGGGTGGCCTGCCGATGTGATGTGCAGTTCGTGTGACCAATAAATGACATGACATGCGGTTGTCACCGGACTACACGAACGGTCACGGTTTTGTAAGCTTACGAATTAATCAATCGTTAGGTTAATTTCGTTACTTCAGAATAACCATGGCTGAAACTGCTGAAAGTTAGGCTAACGTGACTACTTTACAAATTGCTCTATGAAGCACTAAAAGTGCCATTTTTCAGGCATTTGCGCTTTAATATGAATATAGCACGTATTAATTGTAGGGAAAAATTATGGCGGCAGTAATAATGGAAAAAAAATCGGAAATTTAAACCCCGGTCTAGAACTGAAGGATCGTAATTTTTCTTCATATTATTAGAGCGACACACTTTGGTTAACATAATAAAACAGTTCAGGAGTCGTTTATTTTATGATTAATTAAAATGGCTCGTACAATTTGTCAACCATCACAGAGTGCACTTTGTCTCTGGAAACGTTTTAAAGGCCATCCATTTTTTAGAAACAAGCTAAACAACGTGTCTTTTACAAGACTCATATCTATCATGTGTCGAGATAAGGTAACATGTAGTAACAGTTATCGTATAAATATTGCGCCACATAAATTACAACGTATTATCTGCAAAAGTGATGGTCCCAAACATTAACAATAATTATTGTGAGCGCATTTTTATACGATAACGATAGACTTGTTTGTGTATTACTAAAATTTGAAACTTAAAAATAAATCTGTTTGTTTTACATACTTGAAGCAGTTTTCCCCCATCCTTTCAAAAGTCTAGAAATGCTTTTCTCGACTAAAACGGGAAAATTTATCTGACCGTCGAGCTCCGCAAAACAACTTCCTTAATGGAACTTGATGAATTTTATCAATAGGAGTTGAAAGTCTCTCGTGAATCTACGACCAGTTCACGGCTTTTTTCTGTAATCATTAGGGGATTTTTCACCGAAATAAAAAGTGTGAAAATCGCTCTAATATGGAAGGAATCGCTTTAATTTCACTCTCTTTAACGATTAAACAGGGGCAAACACTCCTTATAATTTGATTAGTCAGTTGACGCCGATCCGTTAAAGAAACGTCGAGGGTAACTTGTTAAATTACTTAGGGCAAATGGATTCCATCATTACTTTCGATGCAAATCAGGAACTAACGAGAGAAGTCTTTGAATCGAATATTTTGCGGAATTAATTAAATTCAACTAGAAAACTCCTCGTGAACTATAACTCACAGCTAGGTGTGCGGCAGCTGCGTTTTACTCGTCTTTTCCCTTTTTTATTTTTATTAATGTTATTTTTTGCCAAAATTTATGTCACCGTTCAAAAGTTTTAAAACCTATCAGGGGATTTCGTTCACACGCGCTTAGATGGGCCACAATCACATCCTTATTACATAATCAAATAAATCTCAGCCTCAATTAAGGTAATTGTTCAAATTTGTGTTTCAGATTAATTAAAATAGTTACGATTCCTTTTCTTTTGTATGATAAACAATTTAATTAACGCGAAGTTATTATTGCGGAAAGCAACGAGCATGCTTTAGTGCATTGTTTACATTGTTAAACTGTTTATTAAATTTCATATTCCGCAATGCAGGTTTTTGAAAAATTGGAACGATTCAGTTCTCAAAAAACACAAATATTTCCTCATAATTCCATTCTTCATTTACATTTATTTGAGTAAATAGTCGGCGTTTTGTTCTCGCTTTATTGTAAATATCAGCGTTTCAACAGACCATAATTGTGTGTTTGAATAGGGTTGAATGTTTTAGTAACTTCTGCGCTTTGTCGCAACTAAGTATTTTTGTTATTTGGAGTTGTGTTATTCAAAATGTGTCCCGGCCTACAATTGATTTAATATTTATTGAAACTGTTGACCCGAACGTAGAATTATGTTATTCGCCAAGTTCACACGCGGTTATACCGCAACGTTTGATGTATACAAAACGGACCTTTAATTAATAGATAATTGGACGCCATATCTGCAGACATTTTGTTCCAATTCAACTAAATAATCATCAGCAAGTTGTTAGCCAGCAAAAACGGTATCGACCCAAGTTCTTGCGCCGTGATTAATTTAATTAATGTTAAGACATGAAGGCCGCCAAAAGGCAGATCCGGATCACAAAAATTAAGAAATATTTTTTCGTAATTACTACGCCTAGACGCTTCTTCATGATGTCGCAACGCATCTGTCTTTGTGTTTGGTATTTCGAGGTAATAACATGCATCAATCATTTCGTTTTGACACCGTTTATTTTCTTTGCCTCCTTCCGTCTCCTTAATGACAATTGGAGACAATTTTTCTAAAAATATTGAATCTTGGGTTTGCTTCGGTTGATTTGAGCAATTATCGTCAAGCAGGGCGCCTTAGATCCGGATATCTGTCCAAAATTTCGTAAAATTGTGCCTAACAAAGCAGGGAAGCGAAAGCCGCTATTCAGGGCTTCGTGTTGGAAACTGTATTTTTGTGGAGTGTCTTATAATGTAGCTAATTAATTTGTATGATAATGGCTAAAGGAAGTTAACGTTTTCTCTTTGGATGATCTTAAATAGTTACTGCTTTGATCCTTACGTCTCAATTTCTAACGTAATTAATTTTGGTTTGGGGCTATTGTTCTAACTCAATTAAAAACTGCTACCAAATAGTTCATGCTTTATTTTCAAACGAAACAACAGTTAAGCAGATAGCTGGACCTCCCTATCAATTGAAAGCTGTTACAGCTGTTGCGAACAAGGTTACAACACGACTCGCTATTTTGATAAGTCATGTTCATAAAATTTAACGGGTTTTGCTTGGGACATAGTCGGGCTCTTAGACCCTGAGCACCTAAAGGACCTAATTTTAGTTTCATTATTCTCTTTAAACAGAACCCTCTCTACGCTCCCAAATGAGGTAGCTAAATATTTGCCGTTCTGTAGGGGAAGGGTTGGCGAAAAATTACACGTTTAGCGTCGTGCAGCATAGCTAGATCAATCACTTTCGTTGCAAATGGAGCTTTAAAGCTAGAACCAGGTGAATGCCCACAGTTGTCCCAGATTGTATAGTGGTAGGCGTCGCTTTGCGTAAATCAGCAGAAACGTAGGTCATACGAATTGCACCGCTTTTGTCCCCTGATATTGAAAAAATACCATTGAGTGATTTACTGTTTATACGGCCATAAATTACAGGTGGTGGCTTTGAAAGCTCCAAAATTCATCACGTCAATACGTCACCGTTCAATGTCCGAATAAAATTGTTAATAATAACGTCAGGGACATTGTTCCGATTTCAGCCCGCGTTTTGCTATTATAACCGATTCAATTCGCTATTGTTTAACAGATATGTTGATGGGGAAAGGACGCAACTCAAACTCCAACCCTATATCGCGGAGATAAATCACTGTTACTCCGGAATCCGGAAACATAACCCTACTCTCTGCTCCACCAGCGGTGGATGCATAAGCGAACACGCATTTGCTTTTGCGAGGAGCATTCGTCGATACAGCTATGAACTTGATGATGCTTTTGTCGCGGGACTATGACAGGTTGAGGGATTCACACCGGAGACAATTTTTTATTGATTTATGGGAAAATTAGATGGAGGGGATTTTTTCAAGCAATATCTTGCTCGTGCACGTCATGCACGTCCGTGATTTATTAACTATGCCAATCAAAACTAATCAAAGAAAAGTGATCAATCAATCGGATTATCTCGACTTTGTGGCCACAGGCCTCACCCGAAAAAGATGTTTCATTCAAACTTTCTCCAATTATCCGGATTCGATAGAATCTAACTAAAGCTACTGTTTTACAACATAAGAAATTGGTCACAACGTTCATACTTGCTACTGTCTGCTTACAGATCGCATACGATTCAGGTGATGGACGAAGTGCAGTTTGAATTCTCTGGATTTGGCATTTTTCGACTTTCAATTCTGAAGCTCAACCCTTTATTGAAAGAACGAGATTTGAAACAAATAGTGAGCTAAGTCCAGAAATGCTCAGTTATTCTGCAGAGCTTGGAGAAATCCAGCTCACAGAAGGAATCCAAAAATTTCTACTTCGTTGAAAAATCAAAATAAGTTTTTTGTCATTTTCCTTCAGGGTCTAGTGTTTTATTTTGTATAAATGTATTTACATATTTCCCAGACTCCAGTTTGGTGGCTCGAAACAAAGTGCACGAGTATTCGTGTAGAAACTAATAAAACGTCTTACGTATTTTATGGCTTGTAAAAAGCTGCTTACTTTTACAATTTCTATATAAAATTTTTATTATGAGAACAAAAAGCTTGTTACATTGAAGCAAATGGAATGTGTGTCATTAGGTGGTACAAATTGCAATGCATTCAGATAATACACCTAATCAATTGGCTCTTACCCTTGAACTGAACAAAACGCATCGAATACAATCGTCGATCGAGCCACAAACAATGGCAGTTTTTTCGTTTTGATAGCCAGTTATGACGAGTAAACAATCAGAAAACAATGCCTCTATTTTTTAATAAAACAGAACGGTTCCGGCTGTGCATATAAAAATTAATCATTTGTCGAACAGTTTGCCTCTAGCCTGAAACTGACTTTTATTTCACCTATTGTTGAGTTAAAATAATTAATATCATGCGGTGATGTTAATAATTAAAATGTCACTAGTATTTATGGTCGGACGTAAATTTATTTGAAAAAGCTGCATTTAAAATTAGATGCGTATGACAACAGCGAGCATCAGAATGCGTCTCCTAGGGATTTTACGATTTCGACTATTTTTACTTGGTCTATTGTTGTGAGAATCTTGTTAATTGTCTAATCGATAAATGCGTGGATGCCAGTCACGTAATGACCTGTTTATTAATAATAGCAATTTCTGCACTGACCCCGGTTGCGATTCCCATAGCAACTGAAGAACAAAGATCAAGAAATGCTGTGGGTGCCTCCGGGTGCGATTAAACCTGACGAGGGTGGGTCAGATCACTCATTTTCATCAATAAATTTAAAAAATATTGTTTATTGATGTTGAGTGAGGCCGCACTTTGTAAGCTTTTAAAACGGAGCTAAGTTCGAGTAGATATATCGATCACTGTGCACGATGAACATTTTTATAGACACTTCAGTGACTTTTGAATAATGTATGTTTGGAATAGAGAGCTGAATCCGGACATTGCCGTCTATCACGCTTCTCTAATGGAACATCTTTTCATCTTCGCTATCCCCGGCTCTTTATTTTAATCGTGAATGTATAATTTACAAAGAGATTAGCCAGCGGCAGTGCGAACTAATTACACGAGCTGAATACTCGATCAAAAAGCACAATGTACATACGACATAATTAAATAAACACGAGTGCAACAACACGTCAATAACCCAAGTTTTAAACTGATGGTATCTTGCGATTGAAAGTTATTTTTACCTATTGAGAATCAAACGGCTGTAATGAGATTGTTTTTGTAATCGCAAGTTTATTTTACAATCGTGCGGAAAGAAAATACTTCCCGCGGCCACAATTTGAACGCAAGACGTTTTTCTTCTCGTGCTGTGCAATTACCAAAGTTAGGCACTAATTTACATTTGCAAATAGTTGGGGTTTAGTTTTATAAGTGACAGCACCGGAAATTAAGGAATTTGAAACCCTCAGAGCGTAATAATGATGACACTACCTGTATTTATTTTATTCACTGGTTAACCAGGACTTTGAAATCCCAATATCGAAAGAATCGTTGAAGGTTTGACATTCCTTTGCTTCCATATGCGATGCGAAGCATCAAAGTTTCTGCAGCAAATAAAAACTTATCTTTTATCAATTCCCTGCGGCAAGCTTGTGATTATTGAATTTCAAGTCTTCTTTCCAGAAAGCAGGATTAATAATTAAAATAATTTGTGAATTGAGAAAAATAACCATTAACTCATAAAACCTAAAGGTCATTTAAACCAAATTTTGGATAATTGGTAAGCTGGTGAAACATAACATTTGATCGCCATAAGCATATTAGTGAAGTCAAAACAAATTGAGTGTTATTTTTACGAAAACGAAAAAATTAGTTAATGGAAATTTTTATTATCAGAGATGGAAATTGCTTTTTTTTAGTAAATGGTGGATAAAAATGTTATTCTCGGTTTTCTTTAATTGAAATGGATTTAAGAAAGCATGCTAACAGTTGGGATGAGTATTATTTCGGTTTTAATTAAACTGAAATTTTTTATTTTTGGAAATTGGGTTTGGTCAAAGAAGTTTTCGTCGTGTATGGGCATAGACTGCATTATTGATTTGCAGTCAGTGGCTGAATAGGGGTTTCATTGTAACAACCTAAGAAAGTTAGTCATGTTATCGGAACTTGAGCAGGTACCGAGTGATTCACGTAATATAAATTAATGCCGGAGGTGGGCGCATTCGCATCCACATGACGTGTTTGAGGATGCACATTTCCAAGATATGCCAGGCACATCCGGACGAACGTTTACTCCAGTTGACAATTTAGTTTGGGAAGTTCGGACCGTTGACCGTCTCCACATTTACATACAAGTATCTGCGGCTCATTTGCGCGTGTAAACTGCTGATTAAATGAGTCAGACTGTCTCCCGTGAGTTGTCACTTAATCAAAGATGCAGCAAAACGCGGCCCATCAATGATCATATTTCGTTGGAACTCCCGTGGCGTTTTTGTCGGTTTGGTGAAAAGCTCTGTTTCAGACGCACAAAGCGAACGGTTTGCCTCATACAAAACCTTAAGACCACAGGGCAAAAACCTGCCGTGTCAGTCGACGCGTACTGCTTTATTCAGGTCCGGCAATTGAATACAAATCCCTCTATGTTCCCGGGAAATTCGTAGACAAGTGAAATATTATATAGGACGGAAGAAACGTTAGCTGACTGAAAGGAGCTTTTTTACACTTCGAGATCGAGATATCCGCTTTTGTCGATTTCAGTTTCCAATTTTTGCGTTTTTCGGACGTAATTTATTGCTTCTTGGGGTAGATCATTAATTATTGCGGTCGTGGTCTTGATATCTCTTCCATTCGATGCTTTTTTAAAACACAAAAACACAAAGGGTGTCGTCTCGACCAAAAAAGTTTTTACTTATACGTACTACAAATCTTCGCTACAACGAGGGATGATTGCATATCTAAAAGTGTCTATTGTGGAGAGGATCTCGTGAAAGGTTCTTCAAACACATGTAACAAGATTCCGGACTTGTTTATCTAGACAGGGTGTTGAGCACAGCTTCAATTTCGACCATGAAAACAGAATTTTTTATATCTTGTTCCATATTTTGCAGGCAGAGTAAACTTACTAAACGATATCCATTTCTAGTCATGAGCAGGAAATTTAATTTGGAGTAAACAAATTAGCGCCCCAATATTGTGTACGAAATTTTGGCGAAAAGCCATCTGAAATTCGGGTCGTAATTTTTTTATGAATCCTGCGAGTAACTTAAAACTTTGCGAACTGAGTTAGATGTACTTAGGCTTAGCGCCGCTTTCGCGACATGAAATTGGCATATTCCCATATTTGCATAACCGAGTCCAATCCAATTCCCCACTCACAACTATTTTACTTCTATCAAAGTTTTGAATCGGCGGCTAGGATTAGTTTCTTTGCAGAAGTACCCCTTTGTGTTTTGTAATTTATTTTATTTGAAGAACGAGGGCTTTATAATAAATATTTCAACGGTATGTCATTTTAAACTCATTCAGGATAGTCTATTCAATAAAAATACTCCGACTCAATTTGACGAACGCAATGCATAACAAACAGATATGCGTCTGCGAATGCCAGAATTTTTTCCACTTGAAGCGCCGCGGTTTGGCATTCCAGCAGCACCAAAAACAATTTCGCACTGCGTCTTGCCTTATGTCACAACAAATAGATTTCCTGCATATTTTTTTCGGGGGAAAACTGACAAAATATAAATCGTACGAGCGGCCGATCAAATTGAATTTGAGGCGGGCTTTCATAGGCGAAAAATTCCGCATTGCATTATGCTACAATCTTCTTAGTACTAGCGCAATTGTTCCTAATCGGCTTTCGTTGAGAAAATTATCTAAGTCTCTTGGTGTGTAGCTAGTTTTAACAGTTTCAGACGGAGCTTTTTATAGTTTTATATTACTCTTTGGTTGAGTAATATTTCCTAATCCACTTACTAAAAGCTCGTTGTTAAAATCTTTAATGTCTGATAGTTTTACTGTTTAGTTTGTTTACATACATGAAGAGCCATAAACACCGGATAGCTCAGTTAATGATATTCTTGTGGAAAAGCCAACTGAACTGAAATTTTGTTCAGTTATTTCCGGCAAGGGTTTTTATATTAATTTAGTTTAATTATTTTCGTATTTGCCCACCTGGGGCGTAATACCTAATTTGAATATTAAAACAGATTAATTACGTATCAATATTGATCATGTGTTTTCCGTTGTACAAACATCAGTTTCGCTGAATTTTTTCACCGTTTACAACGCGATCGATTCTTGATCAAACTTTTATGAATCCTGTGGGACTTCTTCCACCTAAACTTTCTATTTGGGAATAATCCGCTAGGGTCAGCATTTAGTGACTCTAAAACCATTCTATCCAGTCACCAGCGGTGTGCTTCGACGAACTTTACTACATACTGTACGAGTGTAGAATATAATTAATTTGACAAAAAATCGGATTAGTTCTTGTTTAACAACATAAGTGGCAAGTTTTGCCCGAACGGCTGACCAGACACGAAACAGCGTTTTCGCTCTAACTAATAACGACGATATCGGAATAAATGGACTCTTTGTATTGAATCTCCACGTGTGTAAGTCAGTGTCGCCTGTCGGGAAGTTTATTCCTCATTATGTAACCTTCTTGTATAACGTTGCTATTAATTTTAACGTAATGGGTGGGCGTTCTATCTCTTCTACTTGAACTGAAAGCTGGTTACTGTCAGAAAAATTACTCTTCACCACTTAGCGACTAAGACCAGTTTCAGCCTCATTGTTGTGGGTTAAAAATATTTAGTTTCAGAAGCTCAACATTGAATTTAATTACTCTAAAACACCTACATATGTATTTTTGGTTGTAGGAAGCCACATGGGGCTACTACATATCACGACTTATCACCAGTGGGGGAAAGTTTGTCATTCTGGACGGTCGTAATTGCTGTTTGGATTATGTCACATAAAGTTAATCTTAACGCGGCAAAAACTTCTGCTTTGATGTAATTTGAGAGAGATGTGTTTGATAAAAACGCTAGTATTTTTTCACACTTATCCTGGCTTTAACGCAGTCTCGCCCAAAAAATTAAATGTAACTTGAATTTTAAATAGCGAGTTGCAGTGCTGCTTTTTCCCATTGATCATAAATTATTCATAAATTACTCGATTTGTTCATGATGTAAACTTGTATAAAAATAAATTTTAATTCTCGGAAGTGGGATAAATCTATTTTTTTATTTTAAAGAAAACAATTTCTTACAGAATTATGAAAAAAATCCAAACCCAATAACAAGAAGTTTTAAATAACCGAAACGCTTTGAAGGTACGAAAGTAAGTTCCAAAATAGAATTACAGAAGAGGAAGAGAGGAGAGAAGCAATAAAGTGGATTAAAAAGGAATAAAACGCAAAAATAGATTTAGTTTCGCAGTTAGAAAGTATAAAACGCTTTAAGAATAATAAAAAACTACGCGCAAAAGATGTGTTAAAAGTATGCAAAAAGTTTTAAAGCTGCGAAAAAATTAGAAAGTCTGCGAAGTGATTTTCTCGGGTTGTATTCCGTGACTAAAATTGTTACTTTTGTGTTGATTAAGTTTAATAAATTTCGTGTGCTTTATTTCTGCATAATTCTCTTTCACAAAAGTTCAGCCAGATTTTTAAAGTTACGGAGAAAATCTTAAAAGCCTCTTAGAATTGTTAATCTTTCTAAAACATTAGCCTTCTAGGAGAGCAAAAGATTTGATAAATAATAGATGGAAAATAAATAAGCACCACGTGTATTATTAAAGAGACGGGGAGCTTTCAGTTAGTAATACGTGAAGGGTAAAAAGTCTAATGAAATGCTTCCATAATAAAAATAGAAATGCAACTTTTATATTCTATTGAACGGAGCGGAATTAAATAGCACATTATACGGTGAAACGTCCAGATTATCCACGCACTCTCCGTACTAACAATTCAGCACATGTTTCATTAATTTTTTCACATTCGTACTGATCCTGACACGGATTTCCATTCTATTGGAACAGCGTTAATTGTAACTGCAGTTAGTCCGGGGGGCAGTTCGGCAAATAATTGATTCATCGCAGTTGGATGGTTTAGGGCGAAATCGGAGCTGGAATTTTTGCATTAGTTTTTAGAAGCTGGATTATAGAAATAAAAAATTGTCCTGGAATTAATTTGCCAGTATTACTCATCGTTTCGAACCCACCCTAGCACAGCTGTTTGTGCTTGGTAAACATCGATAATGATCAAGGGATATAGAGTAACTACTCGGAGCGTGCTTAAAAACAAGCAATGTTTATTTTAAGGAGGTGTCGTCTTAACTTAAGCTCAACACCACTAATTTTACGGTCTATTTTTTGTCAGTGGAGCTGTCAACAAACCCACTTAAAATTTCAAATCTTGCCGATACTGCGATTTTTCAAGGGATCTCTGTCTGGAGATAAGTCAAGCGTGAATCGGGGCACCTATTATATTCATTGGGAAATTAATAGTTTTAATTGCCCGTTTAAGAGCGACTTGAGCGGTGAAAGTTGGATAAGGCGCCTCGAAGCTCTGCGGTTTTGTCGTTGAATTAGCTGCGAATAAGCGCATAGACAAACCGAGAAATTAAATCGCATCTGGTCCACCGACTTTAAACTTAGTTACATACAAACCCACCAAATATCCCGGGTTTGGCTGGCTTTGCGAGCCGACTTTAAGCCGACACGAGCCCGGGAACAATTCAGGGGCTGATCGGGAAGAAGGATGCAGACGAATAATATTTGAAACGTCTATATTAAAAACGTGGCTTATGTTGCCCTTTTATATGTGACTACTTTTCTAATATCTTGTGATCCACTCGTACTACTAGAGTTATTTTTATTGAAATTAACATTTAAAGAATACATTGTTCGGGGAGATAAAACTTCCGGAAGAGTTTGAAATATTTTGATCTCGTGGGAGTGTGGAAGACTCGCTTGCTTTGGATTTCAAAGCAAAAATTCATACAATTTCCATCACAATATAGCTGCTATTGGAAGGAGGTATTAAAAAGAGGGAAAACAGAAAATACCGGTGATACTTGAGCTCGTCAATTATCCCGAAATCGATTTTTCTTCCCTATATGGTTTCCAGCTCCATAGGAAGGGTAAAAACGAGACATGAGATTTGCACTAATGAGTAGTACGACGCTTTTCAAGAGGAAAATGCATGACCGGAATATGAATTTTTCGCTTTGAGGGAAATAATTCGAAAATTGCTTCGCCAACATGACACAAAGTAAACAGAGCATTTGTGGGAGACCATGAGACACCTGTCTTCGCAACCACCTGCGTCTCCATTAAATTACCCCCGTACTTCGGTCAATAAAAGTTTTGTTTGTGCCTTAAATAAATCTACGAGTACATCCTGACCCTAAGAAAGTAATTTTTTTTATTAATCCTTGTAAGAACACTACTGATTTTGGAATCTCGATTTATTTTGAATGAAACTTTACCAAGATAAAGCAAAAATCATCTCCAGCTTTTGTTAGCTGGCGATATTTCTCATACTCCCTGGCATGGAGCTTCGTAATCTTAGGTAATGACATCGGGAAAAGCTGCCACGTCACTTTCCGCAATTAGAGCCGAGTTGTGTATGTTGTGCGTTGCAAACTTTGTGCGATTAAAGTTAGCGGCGTGCTGTAGATGAAGCCGTAGCGCTTTTTGTGGATTTATCGGAAAGAAAGTTTTTATTCGTATTAAATTAGCGAGGCATTAAAGTGGCCCGAGGTGCTGTTAGTGACGATTTCGGAACTGTGCTTCGGCGTTGAAAAGCCCGGGGAATTTCCTTCGAGATTAGCTCAAGGAAACTTATCGATCTAATCCACTAATCACCTTATTAAAGTTTAATTTGTACACCCCCTTCGGGCCCAATCGGGCACCTTTATCAAGCGGGGCGAGTTAAATTGAATTAAACCCACCCATATCATGTTCATTGGATAATGGTAATATCGTTAACATCATTGTTTGCTTTTGAAAATCTCGTGTAAAACAGCGGCGCTCTCCGACATGTCGCTGTTGATTTACAAACAAAAAATGCGATTTTTATACATGTTTGCGCCGAAAAGAGTCCAGTTGGTGTTAATAATGCACTATTTGTTGCAAGCTTTTTGTCATTTTTACAAACCGATTCGCTTTGTCTCTCTAATTGTAACAATTTTGTCGCTCCGTTAGTCTGAACGTTTCGGACAGATTTATATTAATGAAGGCTTTTTGAGAGCAACTTCTACAAGAGCAGTTTGCTCATATTTGGTGACAACAATATTCGGGAAATTTAATAACCCCGCACATCTTTTTTATTAGAAACTTGAGTTAGTGACCGGGGGAGTGCGTTCGAGGGCGCTTATGCGGTCCTGCAAACGATTTATCAGCAGGATGGACCGCCTACGCGACCCAAATGTCAGAACCTGGACCTATTACTTTCCCATCCACTCGTGCACTAATTCCACTTTTGGCCGAAGAGTGTCAGAATTGATCACCGAGTCCCACTTCAAACGGACTTCAAGCGACGACAGAATAAACACAAATTCGGAACTCGAAGGGAATGACAAAGGAATATGAACTAAATGTCACACTTATACTGACGTGCATCTATCGTTAGTTTTATTTGGTTTTATTATAACAAGGATAATTTTGCTATCACATTTTGCTCAACCGTACTTCCTTGCAGTCCCATGCAGTCGAATCCTTAAACATCCAACGTAACAAACACAAAAAAATCAAACACAAACCTGTAAACACAAGTAAAATCCTTATTTCCATGATTGGTCACAATTTCAAATTCGACGTATTTATAGTAAGACGAGACGTTGTTAACATTAAATGTTTGCACGGTCCCTCCTTCAGCAGTGTATCTAAATTCGCCTAAAAATAGTTTTGCCCCGTTTGGCTTGTCCAAACCCTACCCATCACAATTAAAAAGTGGTTGTGCAAAGAAAAAAATTACCCATAATTTGAAGTCTTTGGGCGCTGAATCGATGCCCCCACTTGGAGAGATCGTCGGTGGAATGTGTTCCAAAGTGACGGAATCAATCAGAACATAATCAATAAGCTGCAAAACGGCTTTTCCGGTTTGCCCCTTGAAGGCCCAGCATTGACCCGGAGCTGTTGTGGCTTGAATCATCGAGGATGGGCCATGATCACCCTCGCACAAGCTGAATCCAAAGAGAGACTTAGGATTTGAATAGGGGGCAGCCTCCACACTTAAGACTTTCCCTCCACTCGATTCTAAGGCAAAGTCAGGCCGACCAACTGGGTCTTTGAGGAGGAGTTTCAGAGTTTCGCTACATTTTTTGTCTAATTCTTGTGATAGTTTTGCGTGGGGGTCTTCTCGTCTGTTAGTCCCGCCTTTCATCTTACTTATATCTTCCTAGGAACCTTGTCAGAAGTTTGGATAAGCAAAAGGGATACGCACCTTAAGTTTACCGACTTCTTTTGTTATCAAATACTGCGAGTATATTACAAAGAAAGTGCCTGCAATAAGGAGGAGGTAGAAACAGAAAAGAAAAAAGGAGCACAACGGCGAGTTGTTTCTGAATCTACGGAGAGGCGGTCCTGGTTGACAACAGTAATCCATGTTATTGTCTGATAGTACAGTTAGAGCTTCATTAATTTTTCTTCCTCTGAAATTGTCCTGTTGTTTGATTTTAAGACTGAAAACTACTACCTGAATTTATAAGGAGACGAGCGTCTAGTTCTGTTTACTCTTTTCGCTTTGCAACTTTGTTGAACATTGGAACTTTTAGCTGCAGTAAAAAAATTGAAAGATTGCTGACATTTTCTGACACTTACTTGAAAGGCGAGTGTTGTAAGGATGTCGGCGCGTTTGGCAACTATTATCGCTATCTGTTAACAGAGCAAATTGCAAAAACAATCCGTTATGACTTTATTTTATGATCACCTGAATCTGACAGCTCGCTACTTTTGCTAACACATGTATAACTCATGTGAGGTTTCGAACATTTCAAGACGTCGAACAACTAGATCTTGTTTGCAAAATTGAAACTTTGCAAGAAGCATTTTTTACCTATGAAAATTTTTCATTAGTCTTGGAGACGTCAAAGACAACCTTCTGGAGGTAGGAAAGTTTTCCCCGCAGAGTTGTGCAAACTTTCCAAAGGAGGATAATCGATGCAAAGCACTTACGGTAAACTGTTTAAACTCGTAGGTTATGAATTTTGCATCACTAACATAAAATCTACAATTCACGAGCACCCAACTGCGGTCAGGGTTAGCAGCTACAACCGATTTTACATCACTTTAAATATCGCTTCGAAATGCTAAATTATTTCGGACAGGGCAAAATCTGCTGATATAAGACCCTTCTAAATTATTTCATACAAGAATTCGCTCGACCGCGATTGCTTTTAAAATATTTTTAATATTTCAATTTGTATCGCTGAAAGCTTTTAAAAATTTCAGCACACCAGTGGGACATTGCCAGGTCAGGGTTTTAGACTCAACCGATCAAAGTTAATAAATTCGCTGTTTTCAAGAAAGCTCTTACTCACTTCCCGGAATTGATTTCTTAGCTCCTGAAATGGGTTTGTGTACATCAACCGGACTCTCAAATGAGGAGATAACTTTGTATCCATTATACTTTGTTGCACTGTGTGCAAATTGTTTTTGCATTTTTGGCCTAAAACAGACATTTATGCAAGAATGCTTTCCTTTTGGCTTTTTGCGCGAAAAGTTATAAATAATTGTGGCAATAAAAAGGTTCTTTAGAGTAATGTTTTGCAGTTGGAATTGGGGTCTGTATAATTTTCTCTTCCGATTGTGTCGGCTGAAAAGTGCGGCACGTTGGTCTACAGAAGCGCTTGGTTGGTTGCGTATAACGAGAGAACCATTTGCTTGCTAATGTTGTAATCACAATTTCTCCATTGTGTTGTAAGCGCTCATATACGAATTTCTAGCTATAATTAGTGGAGAAAATTAATACAGAAATAATGGGCAAGAAGAAAAAACTCTTTTTGTACGTAAACAAAGAGTTTATGTTAATGAGAGCATTTTGACTCGTATCGCTGTTTACTTCAATGTAGCATAAAGCCCGATTTTTTATCAGAGACTTGAGAGCACTCCTCCGAATAGACATTAAACTCACGTTTTCTTAATGCGATAAAGACAATCGCTATTCAGCGTCCGCCTCTGAGCCTTCATCAAATTGTGGATTTCTCCGTGGTTTTGTTCTTGTTAAGTTTGTCAAAGAACACTGTTAATAATTGAGCTGAAAAGCTCGATTCAGTCACGTATTTTTGCCAAATTGTTGGATCATGAACGCAATCAGGAGATCTTTTTACAGTTTCACCGGACTATTCGGAACTTTTAAAATAATTGCGTCAATTTCGGCTCCGGATCGATTCGTTCTTTGCAGGAATGTAATTACAGCACAAAGATAACGGAATATAATGAGGCGCGAATAAATCAGGACGCTCGCTCCGATAAATAATCATGCAATATGAGTAACAAGGATGAGGGCTTTTTCCCGCCATTGTTCCGGTCAGCAAAACAATTCCGGGATACTCGTTAAACGCGAGCTTTTTGTTGGCGACTAGCATTGCCGCATTTAATCTTGCGACTCGACAAAGCTTTTATAATTAGACTGTGTTCTTTGATTGCCAGTTGAATTACAATACGGCGAAGCGCTTATTAAACATATTTGATCGGATAAAAATAAATAAACTATCCGAAACAACGAGTCAAAACGATAGTATAAATTTGATTAAACAGCGCGGGTGAAATACAATGATTGCAAACAGATTTTTTAAGCCAAAGTGTTGGTTTTTATCTTCGGTAAACATTTATTTTGAAGGCTGGAATTAAATTGTGTGGCCAAAAAGGCGAATATTGACTCACTTAAATAACATTCACAGAAAAAAGTAACAACCTGCATTTTGATCAATGAAATATAATAAATTTTATTACAAAAGTTGTGACGTTTTATGTTTTCGCAAACCGGTTTTAGTGTTTGCAATAATTCATTTTACTTCCGGTTAGAAGTTCTGGATCTAAAACTATTTTCTAGTCACTACCCACCACATTCATCTTTTCCGTTTTTTATTATTAAATGGAGCGAATGTGGCTCGCTTTTTATCATTTTAATACAGGCTATCATTACGAGCGAGTGTCACTTGAATCAAACGATATTGAATTCGCTGAAAAATATATAGAATATTTTGGTTTATCCACCTTGGATAAACATCGAGCTTTGATCTACTAGTCTGTAAAAACAAGCCGGAAACGACTATCAGAAAATCGGAAGTGCCAGCTGAAACAACTGAATTAATTGGAGGAACGTTCTGTGCTCGACTCATTTGACAATTTCGTAATTAATGCTAAATGTTTACTATGTCAATGTTTGTTTGTGATGATATGGAGTGAATAGCCAGTCGTATTGTAGGCAATCGTTAATTTATAATTGTTTTATAACGAATCGGTCAGTGTGAATTATTTCATCTCCACACACGTTGTTAATTAGCTATGTTTTAGCGGTCAACTGTTTACCTACAATTAAATATTAACCATTAATGCAAATTCCTGCAAATTAAAATCTTCAGCGCAATATAATTTCGAAACCCTAAATTTTGTCGATGCGTGAAATTTATTTATTTATCGTCTCTTCCGGCTGAATTCACGGCACGAAAAACTAAACAAGTTCTCGAAGGATTTTGTAGTCCTAAATAAACATTGTCTTCTACACTGATTGTGCAGCGTTCCCTTTTCGTGAATTACTCGGGAACATCCAGACGATACCGCAAGGCAGGCAAGACACGAAATTTCACTTGAAATTTGCACATCTAGTTACCACTTCCAGTGCACTCGTGAATGTTTGATGGGCTTTCAAAAAGCGATGAAATATTGATTCGATCGCGATGTAAGAGATCTCTCATTATTACCAGATCAACAGCTGGATTTTGCCACATAACACGAATTCAAAGTGGAAATAAAATCATACACAAGAAAAATCACGACCCAATTTATGCCCCTTCTTCTTTTTTATTATCGATGAATTTGTTTCATAAATAAAAGTTTTTTAGGAAAGCAATTTCTTTTTATAATCGTGATAGCGCACTGCTGCATGCGGCATGTACTGGTATATAAAACAATTAGCCCGGGTTGAATGCAACATTTTATAAGTTACTGAATAATTGAATATTCGAACTTTGCAAATATTGCAGCCACTAATTGCGTTTTGGAGTCTCTAGCACAATGTTCCATCTATAGTAGTTATATCCCCTTTTGGTAACAGAATAAAAAGTGCGAAACTTTGGTAACAAGGAGTTACTTATTCAACTTCTAAGTTTGGCTGAGTTGAGACATGTTTTTCATAAAATAAAACTAATTACTTAAACACACAGAAAGGATATTTGAGTGGAGTAGTTACTGAAGGAGTTCCTAAAGCAACAGCTGCTATTTGAGCCAGCATTCAAAGTATTTTAATGACATGCGAATTAGCAGAGTCCCAAAAGAGCCTAAATTGCTGTTTTCAATAAGAAATTATTAGCTCGGTTTAGGCTTGTGACGTTGACAGCTTAATATTTTTTGGCAAAGTTCGCGCGAAATAGTTGAATGGGTCTTGTTGGTGTTAATTTTCAATTAGCGAATGTGTGGGTCGTTTTCCGTCTGGGTGATGAATAAACAGGAACAATAATTTGAGAACAGTTCGGTGTCGACTTACCAAAGGATGTTTCAAAGAGACGCCGCCATCGCTTTTGAAGTTGGATCGCTTCAATTAGGTCGATTCTGTTGAACTTCGGCACGTTGATGTTGCATTTTATTAGTCTCATAAGGCTATTGCGGTGAGTCAAATAGAGTAACAAAGACTCGTGAGCACGCACGCAAAACTTCGACTATTCCTGGCCATCTCGAAATTTATTTCTTTGATGTCAACTTGCGGTCAATGGAACCCTAAACCTGCATCTTTTTCCCAATTCTGCGATATACGCATCCACAAAGCGAATATAAAACGTTCAGGCAACGTAATCCTGCCCAGGAAAGGGGAGATTAACCGGGGAGGGTGCGTAATTTACTTCTCTTTACGAGGGACAGCCTCTTGCGACGAATCCAACTCAAATTCCGTTTGTTGCGGAAAACCAAAGGATAATTAAAGAATCGTTTCTTTGTACAAGAAAGAATTCGACATCAAAGTTTTCAGCGGTCAGCAACTGGACTGGGAGCTTTTTCAGCGACATAACAACCATAGAAAGAGCGAGTTTGACGGCGACTCGAGATACGATTGGTTTCACGCCCAATAAAATAAGGGAAGGCAAATGATCCGTTCGAAGCAGACGGGGATCCGTTCCAACACTTGACTGTTGAAAGAAAATATTGCTCAAAAAATCCGACGCTTTTTGAATTGTGTGAACTACACCGGTTTCGAATTTCTTCAACAAAAAATCAACAGATTATGAGAAAATTCTGTTTTGGTCACAATCCGACTGTGGTTAAATGCAATATTTTCGTTTTGTAATCAATTTATTACTGAGTAATATGACGTGAGGCACAGATGGCGTTACCATTAATACGAGCCGTGGGAATCATCAATCTTGTGGAGCGTCATCCCGCCGGTGGTCGGTTTAAGGTTTAGCACAGAGATAGAAATATTTCAACCGTTCAGCTTATTTAAATACTCCTCCCTGAAAAAACGAAATTGCTCTAATCGGCACGTGTTTTGAAATTATTGGGGAGCGTGCGCGATATTTATCATCTGATATGAAAAACTGACAAATGACGTCGACCGTTGTTAATAGGATCAGTCAGTTGGGGCTGAAACAATTCACTTCCGCATTTACTAGCCCATTATTATTAATAGACTACAAAACTGACTTAAACTTTCCGGGGTTAGGATAATAAACTTCCGGATTGCGCGTCTTGAAAGGTTTGCTTTTATTGTGATCGCACGTGATAGTACTGCCTCTCAAAAGAGGTCTATTTTTCGGCGAGAATATTTTCAAACCAACTGGAATCAACCCGACTATAATCCTTATCGATGACTGCAGATCCGCTCTGTGGCGTCGGGTTGATACGACCAGCCACGAGGCACAAACTTATTCTTTCGTATTATCATAAGCTCGAATAACAGGATCCAGGCGACAAGGACGCATAATTCGCCCCATTGTTTGCCGATAAGTTTTAATTGTGGAAAAGCAACAATAAAGCCGTGGCTTTTGTAATTGACACGAGAAAAGAAGCTAAGATTGCAGCTGGATCGAAGAATAAACTCCGAATGCTTAGCGAAGTGGCATCCGAACCCCATGCAATTTCATGGACCGCTTACTCTGGCCGGATTTACACGTTATTGTTAAAGTTTTGGTTAGGGGTAAAGTCGAATTAAACTTATACGTGGTGAACCACTCTAAAAAATAACACTCAACACCTGAACCAAGCGGTTTAACGGCTCAAACATTGATAGCTCTTGAAGTTACGATCCAGTAACAACATTTAACATTGGTTATGTAGCAGAAGTGTCCCAAATTAAGTACATAATAAGTTGCCGCAGTTCCGTGAAAGCCGAATTATACAGAGGGAAGCTAATTAAAAGATCAGCCTTTTATGATGCTGATGAAGGAGTTTATGCTTTGTGTAATGAAAATTTATTCAATTATGTCAAATTTACGTTGAGATGAATACATTTTTGTGCTATTCGGGTCTTTAACTCTTGGCTTTTTGATGTGCTGGGTCCCGAAATTGAACTGAGCGATTTCATTAAAATCTGTTAGTTTGAAGGCAACGCAATAAAGAAAAATGATGAGCATTGTTTGTTCCGGTGCCGACTCCATCGTTTATCTCTTCCGCTTTTCTAGATTCCGGTATTTGTCACCTCTGGAAGATATCTTTATTTGCAACACGCTGTGTTAACAGCGGTTGTCTCGTGTCAGCGCCTTATCTGTATTCGCGAAAGTTTCTTCAGTTGGCGAGATTTGCGGAGAATTGTTACTTGCAACACCTCGAAATAGTTTGCGAATGTGTTCGAATTATTGAACAGTTTAATGTAAACAATTTGTAGCAGAGTGAAACTTTGTGTAATCTTTTCAATATTGCATGCTAACAGGCTAATATAAAATACAACAACGAACTTTGGTTGATTGGCCGCCGAAGGCAATGAGCGCTATGAATAATAAGCGATGGGCCTTCATATATTTATTATTTAAGCTTGATTAATATTTGCACTATTTTGGGGAGCGTGTCCCGAGAGAAATCGAATGCAGTTGCAGCATGAAATAATAATGATCTTATGTTGAGTTATTCATCCGTATCAAAAACTCTCAAAGAATCATTTCTGTTTTCTTTTTCCAGATTGCCTCCACTTGCAACTTTATCGCGATTCAAAGGATCGCTACAAGCAAGGCCAGACTAAAGCCTCGCTTTCCCTCCAACATTTCTTGGGTCTGGAAACTGGATTTACATTAGATAAAGAATCGAACACCGTAGCCATTCTCTGTCAGGACGTCGTAGTCGTCCTGGCTTTCGATAACAGAGAACGCTTGATGCAATGGCAAGTCAAGTTGAGCACACATTTAGGGGACGGCCCGCATTTTCTCGTTCTTGTATCATCAACTCCGGCAAAGTCACGATTACCTCCAGGTCCCGCAAGACTGCACGTCCAAGAACGGGGTTTCTGTTTGACTACTGGAGTTCCGCCGCGAGTTGCGGGCGAATGGCTGATTAGCAACTTACGGAGGTATGGGGTGGTGGAGGGAAGGTTCTGCTTCGAGGGCGGCTCGAGGTGTGGGAAAGGAGAAGGGCTACACGTGCTACTAACCGATCAAGGGGAGGAAATTACTTCCACGCTAAAGGTAGCGGCCGTTGGCCAGCTGCACGCGTCCAGGAGGAGGCCAGTCTCGAGAAACATGTCTGGTATTAATTTATTTTATTTTTTTTTGCAAAAATGCAGTTTGGTTCTTAATTTCAGTTATGGATAGCCCGCGGCGGCCGGCTCTGCGGTCTGATTGCAGAGCCACGATGGAATTGAGCGATTCTTCGATTATATCTCGTGCTGATTCTCCTTACACCGATTTGGAGAGCAATTATGGTTGTGGTGATAGTATATCGAATGATGGTTGGGGGGTGCCCCCGATTGAGCGCTGTATGAGTTGTATCAGCAAGCTTGGTGCGTTATCAAGATCATCAACAGCGACTGTGACAATGGCAACGCCTTGCTGGGAGCACACTTGTGACCGACATTCGATTAGTAGTGGTTCCGATAGTAGTGGTTGGAGCCAAGCGGTCACTAAACCACCAGCAAGGCCCCCGAAACCAAATTCTGGTCCTTTAACTTCTCCCAGTAAGAAGCCCCCAGCGCCGGCACCATCTTGCTATGACAATTATGACATTCCCAAAATCCCATATCCTGTGGTAAGTGTAAGGTGATAACCTCATTTAGTTTGCCCCGATGAAAGGAGATATTTTCTGTACCCAAAGAGATATAGTACAGCGGAATAAAAACGAGGGCGTTTCGAGCCCTTATACTGCGAAGAAGCTTTGAAGCTTCGAGTTTCTTATACTGTTTAATTTTATTTAAATTTAATTTAAGTTTGGATAGTTCACTATTGCAAAAAAAAGCTTGCAAAAAATGCATATTACTGTTGTAAATTTAATTCTCTACTTGCCTTGAACAATTTTTTTTAAGTATTTAAACTTTTACTTAAATACAGCCAATTTTTAAACAACTGCACTCTCTCGATTATAAGATTCTAAATTAGCCACGGAAAAAAACTCAAGTTGAAAAAACTAATTAATAAAATTTTTGTTTGCTTGCGTAGATTTTTCTAAAAATTTCAGTGAAATAGGTAATTGTTTGTGGGTGAATGTGAATACGGATTCTTCGATCAAACTGATCCGCAATTCCGCTTCCGCGTTTCCGCTTAGTACAAAATAACTTGTGAAAAACAATGTATACCGTTCTTTGGTGGGATTAATTTATAATTTTTTGCAGGAGTCAAAATTGGACGAGCATTACGACACGCCTCGCAAACTGAAAGAATGTTTATTCGACACAGTCCACAAACCGTGCGGTTGTATAATCCGCGTCCGCCAGCCCGAACCGGAAAGGCCATGCGTTTGTCAACGTCTCATGTCGTGCTGGTCTGGAGATGAAGACATAAACGCCCTTTATGCCACAGTTGACAGGAGTAAAAAATGTCAACGCAATCAACCCACAGCTGCCAACTACGCCAACATAACTCCCGTGTCGGCCTCCACTGTTCCTACTTCTTCCAATTACGAAAACATGGAATTTGCTCAAACTCTCAAACTGTACGAAAACAGCAAAGAAATCGTGGAAAAAGCGCGGGCTTTGTGCAGCAAATGCGGCCACGCTCAAGACGACTACCTCATGATGGAGCCCTCCTCCAGCAAGCCGGCGCCACACCCTGGCTACATCCCAATGTCCCCTGCTGTGAAACAACGTTTAGGGAAAGCCCTCTCCAACAGTAACCCCAACCTAGCGCCGGCCCTGGACCGCTCCAACAAGCCCTCGGGCTCGGCCATGCTCCACGCGAACGTTTATCAACGAAAACAACTCCTCGACTCGACTGATAACCTAGATTTGAAGCGACGACGATCAAATTCGGCTGATTCCAGCCGCTGCGAAGAGACTGAAACTTCTCCGTGTCATTGCGTCCAGTCCGTAGCTGTGAGAAGGTCCCTGTCCGTGCCGTGCAAATCCAATCGGGACTCGTCGAGTTCCAACGATTCCGGAGTCTTTGAGTTACCTCGCAAGGCGCAATTATGCACCGTTTCCACTTTACCTCGACGTTCGAAATCTTCAGATCCGCTCCGGGATTTGAGCTTTCAATTTAATAAGGCTGAAGGAAAGTCCGCCAGTGCTGAAGCGGAGGTTCCGGTCTGTCCGTCGGGATCGACCAGTAGTGGTACTTCCGACATGTCCGATTACTTCGAAACGCTGTCCTTGTCCTCACACAGTTCCAACGAAGCGCCGCCGCCGAGCTGTACTCTCAGACCCAGGTCGGGGAACGAATATCTCAGTCTGCAGAGGCTCATCGCACCCGTTCCCGAAGAACGGCATAACTAGTCTATAAATAGGAAGCAATAAATATTAACAGTATCTAGTACAACATTATATGATTAAACTATACATGTAATCATTTTCTGTATAAAATTATGACTTTATAATAAATTATTCATTGAACAATGAAACGGTTTTCGATTTTTCGCACGCCTGGAAAAACAAAGAGCAAGACTTTGCGGTAATAACATTGCAGCTTTACAAGTCTAGCCATCTCGTCAGTATTCAAGTGCCTTGCTGAGCAAGCTTTTTGTGCCACAATGTTTCAATTGACTCCATTAAGCTGTAACAACACTTTGTTTTTAACACTTATTATTACATCAGAAGACATCATTATTCATCAACAACTTAACTTTTTCTGGTTCTTATATAATTAATGCTTTGAGGTCTTCGGATTTTACAAAAGTGATTCGCAGGTGAGTTTGTGGTCTTGTATCTAAGATAATCTCAATCTAATGAATCCCAAACGTAACGCTTTACTGAAAACGAACGATCATCTTTCAGACATATTAAAATAAAAAGCTTTAAGGGTGCCTATATGTAGTTAAAGAATAAAGAAGCATACATCGCAGATCAGATGATTTGCAGTCTTATAATGTTAATATTAAAGATTGATTTTGTCTAAAAATTGGTGTATTTATGGACGTCATTAATCACTCTTTTTCATTACTACATTATTTTTGTGATTTCCAAATGTAAAAGTTCCTTATACGATTAGTAAATTATATTAACTAATTAATTAAATTGACAAAATGAAATGTTATTTTAGTTTAAGTGTCGTTCTAAAACAAATGATGCTTAAATGATGTTTTGTTCCAAAAATACTTTAAAAATTAAAGCTAGATCCAAAATTACGTACGTATTTTTCTTTTTTCTTTCTTTTTTTTTAATATTTTATAGCAAACTCTCATTTCTGTGTGATAACCTATTAAAAACATTCTTTTAGCAGACTCACCTTTACAGTACGTTGGAAGTTGTAAGGTAGGTATCGGTAAATAACATTTATGTTTGCAACTAATCAATTTATACATTTTTTATCACAGTGATGCGTCCGTTTATTATAAATAACTAAATCAAAGGAACACAGGCATCGCTCGTGAAATGACAGCATTTAATCTAATTTTTTGTGCGCGTGAATCAATTCGTTTTATTGTTAATTACCTGCAAAACATTTTTTTTAACTATTTAAAATTGCTTTCCAATTTCCACGTCAGGTGTATGAATCGAATGCAAAAGCATGCGGCTGGAAGAGTAATTAACTACTCCACTGTTTGATATTTTATATTATTAATTAAAAATAAACTCAATAGGCGAATGACAAACACAAAAATATTTAATACATACGATATGCAGACGTCTGTGTAATTGAAAACGTGTTGGCTAATTATGTTTGCATAAATTCCCAATTTTTGTAGAATATTTTTATTTATTTAAATAAGTATTGATTTTCTATAATTTTATGGAATTCATTATCCTCATTGTGTGTCTGGTACTTTACCACTCTTTTCACCTAGTTTTGATTTTAATTGCCAATAATTACCATTTCTCGGTTTCGCTTGTTTTTTTGACCCAGAAATTATTGTCGACAAACAATAAGTTTCAAATAAAAATTAGTGTTAATTGGTATCGACATGTCAACAATGAGTTTACGCAGCTTTGTTTGCTCGTAAAACAAGCTTTTATTCGGTGACAAAAAAAATGAACTGAAAACTAGAGCTATATAGTTTTTAATGCCGGGAAACTTTTCGTTTGTAGTTAAATTTATTCTAAGACTTTAAACTTTAAGTTCATGAAGAAAATGGTTTTCGACATAAAACTGCATGACATAGGTTTGAACTTACCTGGCAAACTCTGCATTAAACAAAATGTTTGATGTTTGTGACTCGGCAGTGAAATACTAAAATAAGATTACTGCGGCAATAAATTTTCGTTATTTCTAAACTGCAGTTAAAGTCCTATTAAATTAGCGAAGCCACCAAAGTTAAATTACTGTGAAACCTGATGCGAGAAAAAATATGTCTCATTGTGCAAAAAGCAGGAATTATAATGTCTGTTGCAGTGTGCCCACTTTCCAAAGAGAACCAAAATAATAATTTTTAAACAAATAAATTAAAGGATGAAAGTTGTTATCGTCATGATAAAATTAGGTAACCACAATTTGTGATGTCACCTCTTCGCTCTAAAAAGCGTAATTTGAATGTTTTGCTGATTTTGTCCCAAAGGGGGAGATGTTCTAAAAACATGTCATGGATAGATATCGGATAGAGTAATCCGAGTGTTGTGTGTAAAATGAAGGCACTAAATCAAGCTTTAATGAAACGTTAGTTATTTGTATGTGGTGCCGAAGATTGAAACTGCAAGTCATTTGGTTCCGCTCTCGAAATCGATTTCGTCGAAACAATGCGAGGCACGACAGGATTCTGTGAATGCTGGTCATACGCCCTCTTGTCTTCTCGCAATAAGTTTCGCTTTAAGAATTTTCGGTGGTCGTTTAACGAGATAAAAAATAAAAATTTTAATAAGATCTCGTGGGCGAGATGGGCTGTGCTAGATGTGTGATCGAATCGGTGTTAATGCGAGAGAATCGGGGAAAGGAAAGAAAAGCAGGAAGTGCGGTGGAGATTAAGATATACAGACTGCGCCATAAGTCACCGCCGAATAATATTATAATTCGGCTCTTTGTTTCACGCTCTTTTATTGTATTTATTCAGCATTTCGGAAGACTCACCGCTACAGATTAAGGAAACATATTTTCGCCAAAAAAATAAGTGGTGGGCGAGTGAACAAATTGAATCATTTATTCATAAGGCACGCTACAAATGTTACTATCCACAGCATTTCTTTTCTTACTTTTAAATGATTGTTATAGTTATTAACGTCAAAAGGCAGGCAACCACAGGACCAAATATAACTTGGCCCGAAAATCAGAATATAAAAAATTTCATCTTGAATTCTGGTTTTTTCAGATTTCAAGTTTTTTATTATCTATAATCACGTGTTCAAATTGAACTAATCGGATGCTCAGTTATTCAGTCGCTAATCGCAAATTTTATAATTTCACCTTCTATAAACCGGCCCTAAGTTTTTATTTTTTGGGTCTATTTGATTTTAAACTTTAAACTTTTCATTACGTTTCGCTTAAAATTCTGATCTACGAATTTTTAGTTTTCAGCGAGGTTTTCAGCAATGAGGTGTTTCAAATTTTGTTTTTTTTGTTTTATTCTTGAGTTTGTTCCGTCTTTTAATTTTTTTTGTTCAAGTTTATTTGAGTTTTTTATAATGTACTTTGGTTTAACTCAACTGCACCGAGATGGCTTAAAATATAAGCTCTGCTTAAGTATTCGAAACTTTAAAACGTTCGTTAACTTATTACATTTAAATTTTATAATTAATTTTAATTATAAGAAATTATAAGAAAGCCAAAATAACATCATTTCGGAACAATTGGGTGGTCGTAGGACCTGATTTTAGAGAAATTTTACAAAATATTAAGTTAAATAAGAATTAATGTCCGTTAATGTCATCTTCGCCCTTATTATGAACGTAAAACTGTATTCGAGAAGAGCAAAAATAATTTTGTTAAAAGAAGATGGAGTGAAAAGAGATGAAAATAAAAGTATTTTCACTGAAAAGTGATAACAGTGACAACAACTTGCAGAAAAAAATTGACTCTTTTATCAGAGACAGAAAAAAAGCATGTACGAGTCGGATTCGAACCAACGTTCGAATAATAAATTTATATGAATACGACTTAATTCCGCAACTAGATCAATTCACTTTTTATGAAATTTTGGATTTCCAGATGAATACGATTAGCGAAATTCCAGTTAATTTGGTAAAAATCAGCCGATATTTGAAATAATAATCGAACATTTTTTGGCAAATTTTTAAGCGCCTTGTGATTGGTCTGTCTTACTGTCGGGTGTGCATTAGTTCATCAATATCCAATGACAAACAGTTTGCACTTTTTTGTGCGGTAGATAAACAAGTTGGAGGTAATTGCTATATTTTTATTGGTCAAATACGCATTCCTGGAACAAATGAGACGGTAAACCGGCGCTAGCTTTTACCACAAAACTAGTTTTCGTTTTCGATGCAATGGCCCATTTTTCCAATTTTATGCAATTTGTCAATATGTCAACAACCATTTTTTTCGATTTTTTCGAAATTTTTTTATCTCAAATAGTATTTTTTCGTCTTGCAACAACCACATATCATTTTCACCCTCAGAAGACGAACTGCCACTTTCAATTACGTTTCGTTCGTTTATGTTGATTTGTAAATTTTTTGCATACTTTGAATGGAGAATTAACAACATTAATGGGCGAAAATTGTTGCTTTAAACTTAAAGGAGCATTAATTTTTAAATGTACAATTAAAGTGATTATGATATAGAGCTCTGAGTTTAACTCTACATTAAATTTAAATGAAGAATTAAATTTCCTTATGGAATCGGCTCTAAAGCTTGGTTACCATTTGATTTGTAAAATGAAAAAATGAATTTTGCTTCAAAAACATTTTTAGCGAAATAAAATTCGCTACAGTTAAAAAATGTCTTGTTCTTGCTGTGGCTTAAAAATTAAGAATACTTTGGTCACAATTGTTGCAACAACATTGCCAGTATCGCCAAAAATAGATACAAAGGCGGAAGGAAAACCTGGATCGGATGGTGGCATGGGTGATGAAGATAAGATAAAAACCTGGATAAAAACAGGCAGAAAATGGTCAAATTTTTGAAATACCAAATAACAATGAAGTTATTGAACGTCGAAATATTAATTATCCAGCTAAATTATAAGACTTTTTAATCATTTTTAATTTGTTTTATTAAATAACATTGTTGAACACAAAAGCAAGATTATCAATTAACCAATAAAAAATAAAACGTCCGTAGCAACAGTGAACTCTTTCAGCTGTATATCTGTAGTATATCTAATTCCAAAGACTTTTTCATCAATTTGAATTCTTCAAACCTTGAAACTGGGTGTAGACGTCGGACGTCTTCTACCGTTCTATTACACTATTCTTCGAGATAATTTTAGATTAGTGGACTGTTTCAAATTTGTTGGCTTATACTCGTAGTTTGTGCAACTCAATTTTCAATTTTAAAGTGTTATGATGTAGATGGTTGCTCAAGATGAAAACTCTGGGACAATGCTTGTCGCACTTGAATAAATTGTAAAAACGAGGCGACAAAACATTTTTTCATTAGAATTACAAACTGCATTCGAAAATTCTTGAAACACGGGGTGTTTGCCGTACTTTACTGTAGGCTTCAAGGAAGTAGCGTAAAGAAAGTAAAGTCTCTTGGCTTTTGACACACCCTGTATAACTTTCGATCGCCGTCTTGTGTCTCTTCTGCTGGTTTTGGCGTTGACCCGGCACGAGATCATCGTTTCGCTTTCAATAATAACATCCTGTAAGTGTGTCACAGGGGAAAGTGCTTCTGGGCGTCGCGGCCAAGGTGACATGGGCATCGATGTGGGCCACTGCGCAATTAAAAAGTCACCGTGTGCGGGATCCTATGACATAATAACCGTAACAACAATCGGGAGGTCGCGCCGCTTCGGCCCAGTTTCCCAAGTGCACCAGAAGTTTCCGCAAGCCTCGGCGGCGATTTCGGTGGTGGGCGTACAGGCCATAAAACCTCACCCGCTGGCCCGGATCCCCATACGTGCGCGATGCTCCTCGCGGTGGCCGTCGTGCTCTGCGCTTCTTCGACGCGCGGCCTCCTGGGGCGCAGTGGGGGCTTCCCCAAGTTTCCGGCCGATTCGTGTGGGCGGCGCGCCGTCCCCTGGAGGCCGGAGCGCGAGCCGCGCGTGGTGGGCGGCGAGGAGCCCCCTTACGGCGCCGTCCCCTGGCAGGTGGAGCTGCGGCTGGGGCAGCGTCACCAGTGTGGGGGCGCGCTCATCGCCCGCCGCCTGGTGCTCACCGCCGCCCATTGCTGGGCTGAGGGGCTCGTCGCCGTGGCCGGGGCGCATGGGCCCCCTGGGACTGCGCCTTTCGAGCAGACCCTTCGGGTGGAACAAGCTGTGCAACACCCCGATTTTCGCAAACTGGGGCCCTACAGCCACGACATTGCCGTGTTGTTACTAGCTGATCCTGGACTCGATTTCAACTTCCTGGTGAAGCCGGCGTGTTTCGCCTATGATTCGCCGCCGCCTGGCACCTGGTGCGAGGTCTCTGGATGGGGGGCTAGTGACCCTAAGACGCCGGATCGGCTGTCGCCGGTTTTGAGGTCGGCCGCGGTGCCACTTCTTTCCCTGGAGACCTGTCGAAAGGATGGGATTTATGGAGGAAGACAGCAGCCCATTTTGGATTCGATGCTGTGTGCGGGGCATTTGCGAGGGGGAATTGACGCTTGCGGTGGGGACTCTGGCGGGCCGTTGGTTTGTGAAAGAGATGGCCGACATGAACTGACGGGAATTGTATCTTGGGGTGATGGATGTGCCAAGAAAGATAGACCGGGAGTTTATACAAGAGTGGCGAGCTTTTTACCATGGATTAGAGACTGTGCGAGGCAGTTAGGCGTTGATTATAATTTTTAAGAAAAATTTTACAGAAATGAGTAGCACATTGTTACTTGTGATTACGAATTTATTTTAGTTTTAATTATTGTGTAAATACAGTTTTAAATAAAGAATATTTTATTCTTTATGTGTATTTTTTTAATAAAATAGTACGCAAATGCAACAAGTAATAGGACTCGAAAACTTGCTGCTTTGTGATGAATTTTGTCGACAACAAAGTAATGTGTTATCTATGTTATGTCAGTCTTTATTTGAACATTTCGTTAAAATTAAATTAACTTTTTTCGTTAGTAATACATAGGTACTCATATATTGAAAAGGCTGTTTGCCAATTTATTGGAGAGCGAGTAAAATTCCACTGTGTTTTATTAATAAAAATTTTACAAAATGAGAATCCAGATCTATGCAAATAGTTATCAGTTAATAATTAGTGAAAAGTAATAAAGAAAATGAAGCTGTTTTTTTATCTGAATACCTACATCCATATTTTATTAGAAGACTGAGTTTTCCTGAAAGGTTAACGCTTATTTAGACTTTGCAAAGGAATAATTTTGTACACATAAAAAATGCTATTTGGGCTTTTAGTTTTGCCAATTTTCCCAATTTAAGGCGAATATGGAGTTTATTCTCAGAGTCGACTAATCGACTAATGAGGGAGTAACTACATGCACATTATGAGTATTAAAGTAATTTACCTGAAATGTTGCGAACTGTAATTTCTAGAGATTTTAGATTTTTTTGCAATTTTCACTTTTCTTAGACATTTCTAGACCTTGAATAATAGTAGATTATTTTATAAGGGGTAAATGTGATAGTTTATGTGGGGAAGCTGAATGTTGCCGAATGCAATGAGGCAAATAATTCAGCTGAGCCACATAAACTCACATTTACTCCGAATAAAATATACTATTTTATCCGCAAATGTATTGGTGAAGAGTAAAGAGCAATTTTGGGCAACACTAATTTAAAGGTAAATGAATAAAATAATCAGGAAGCTTTGCACGTGAATCATTACCATAACAATGCTTATAAGCAAACGTCAGTCTCGGATTTTTGTGTTGAGATTTTCGAATGTGTTGAGTGTTTTTTAATTTAACTAGTGCAGCATCTAGTGCAGTGTCTCCAGTTGTACAATGAGGGAATTATCTCCTCTTCAGCGAAGCAGCGAAAGACACATGAAAGTGACAACAGTGGAAAAAGTCATGATGACAGACAAAAGTAAAAAACGCTTTATCACATAAAAATCATTTACCCCATGTCCGATAAAGTGGTCCGAGAACTAGATCTTTTACCTGTGACATTCTGTCACAAATGTTGTTAGTTTTGTGACGTTTGCGGATAGGTAAACGTTTTTTTTTTTGATATAATAGACACGTTGGATGCCCATTAGTGATATTACAGACGATAGTCTGTAATGTCTTTCTTATACCTACTACTTTATAATGCTGGCTATATAATGCCTAACATTGTAATCTAATCTATTAATCTATTGTAAGTTTTTTAATTTTTTAACGACTCAAAAATTCTGAATTTTAATTATTTTTCTTATATAAAAATATTTGAAATACTGTGCAGTTATTCAGTTAACATTAGATATACACACATAAAGATTTAAAGAATATCATATAGTTACTGAAAAGTGAAATAACACATTATGGACAATTTCATACAAAATTTTAATTTTAGAGTTTGAAATAATTTGAATATGATTCAAATCAATTCGTTTTTCAGGGCGTCTATTGTGTATTACTGGTTGTCTAGCCATAAAGTGTGTTGTGTAACAAAAATGTTTCCTTCGTTGGTCATGAACAATCGTTCTTTTTAAATCTATTTTTACGTTTACATTATACTAGTGTGTTTTACTAGTATTACTAGTAACAAAGTAAAAGATTGTTTGTTCTTTGATATTTTTATTGTTTTACAAAAAAACTATGTAACTTTTTAACATTAAAATATAAACCCATGATTAAATGCTCTAATAAATGCAAAATTATTTACAAAATGTTGTCTTTATCGTTTTTCTTTCTTAAAATTATTGAAAAAGAATTAAGAAGAATAGATATTTTAACATTGCCTAAATTGGTTGCTGCAACATGACGACAGTAAACCATCAAAAAGCAGAATAAAGACAAATGAAAAGAATTATAAGCTATTTGAAATTGCTATATTCTATGTTGCTCTAGACTGGCTTGCTTGCTTTCTCCAACTGTGTAACCAAATTTCAGCGATTAAAACGGGACTTTTACCCACAGCTGCGCATGCGATCTTTTCTAAGATGCCGATGTGTTGACACTCCATGATAAAAGACGAAGTAGCAGTAAAGATGGTGGTTAGCAGTTAACTTTTAATTTAAATTAGGAATAACCAAATGTGATGATTCGTGAATTCACGGGTAAGTCCCAGAAATATTGGCATTGTTACGTAACCCACCCAAAAAAGTAACACCCAAAAAGTGCTGTTTTACCGTTAATCCCTAAATGACTAGGAAGTATTTCTTATTTTATGGAAAAATGCAAGATGCTTTGTGATTTTAATAATTTTGTTCCACTTTCATGAATAAAGGGCTTTAGCATCTCTTTGTGTATTGCCTAATTGGAGTGATTTTTTTTAACAGAATCCTAAAAAAGATCTTGAGATATTTTATAGTTTTTGGTAAATTTGTAGCATCCTGAGGGTGTGATGGCGTCAAATAGCGATGGTAGTGGAAGCAATGGTAAGAATTGTCAATTTCTTCTGTAATACACTTTATAACTTATAATTTTTGCAGGTACTTCACCGCGGAATTTAAGCATAAATGCTTCAAGGGACTATGACACACTCAAACAACAATACGAAAAAGCTAACAGTGAATTAAGCAACTCGAGAAGACGTTGCGATCATGCTCTCAATGTAAGAGTTTTTTGGTGAAAAAAAACCACCTTTTTTCAATACATTTTTTGTTGTTACTGCTGGTCTGAATCGAAAATTATCAATTCGTTTACAAATAAAATGAATAATAATTTGCAATTTGAACTGTAAAACATGATAGTGTTTTATTGTTATCACTAAGCTGTCACATTTTTATTAGTTGCCATGGAACATGAACCTTGTTAAATAACATTTTTATTTAATTTTACTGTTATAGTAACGCTACCACAGTTTAAAACTAGGAACTAATGCTTCACTAATTACATCTTATAGGTTTTACATTTGAGAGAAAAAAATATGTTTTTAGGATCTGGACTACTTTAGGGAACAACACAGAGCGGCAATGAACCAACTTGAAGTCTCGTCTCAAGACTCGGCCTCTCTTAGAACAAGATACTCAGAATTGTTAAGTGAAAAACAGAGATTGGAACAAGAAAACCAGAGATTAAGAAAAGAGTTAAATGAAGTGCACAGACAACAACAGGATGTTGTTTTGCTTGCAGAGAATGGAAATTCAGATTCTTTATACATTTCGCATTCACAAGCTTTATCAAAGTTGGAACTGGCAAAAGATGAGAATAACCGGTTAGCGAAGCAGTTTGAACAAGAAAGAAACAACGCAGTATGTATTTATTTTTGGATTAAAATTGTGTCGCTTTGTTGGCCATGGAAAACAAATTATGACGAATTATGAAATAATAAAGTAGATAATGCAAAAACTATAAATTTAAATGAGGGACTAAGAATGAGAAATATTTACATTTTCTACAGGAAGGGAACAACTTTTCAGGAAGTTCTTTTTTTTAATCAAATCTAATTGCAGCTCAGGTGTAAAACCGAAGCTGTTATGCTCTGATTAATTCTCAATATAATGAGTTTTTTAATTTCTCTTTAAATATTGTTTAAGGACATGAGTATTAATTATTGTCAATAAAAAGAAAGTTTATTATGACGAATTATCTATATTTGATGTAACTCAGTCAAGTAACTGGACTATAAAATACTTTTGTAAATCACTACCTTGTTTCCCAATTTGTAATAAATAATTTCTCGATTTAAAATTACATTTTACAGTTGTGTAATTAGAAAGTTTTTGTTCTCTTTATTAAATTATTTAATAAAATTTTTTAGTGAAAAAATTCTACACAATTCCGCGTTATCTCCCGTCTTTCGTCACTGTTTACTCTCTTATTCACACCTAATTAACCACTATTTGCAGAGATGGTTACTCCTAAAATGTAATTTTTTAGCAACGTGAGATAGACAGTTTGAAGCAACAGGTGCTCAAATACTACAAAGCCCACCAAAAGGTCCAGCAACAATATGAGGAAGCCGAAAAGCAGATCGTTGCAATAAAAATCAAAGCAAACAAAGAAGTGAAACGCTTAACAGACGAACGGAACGCAACTCTAGCAGAATACACTTTAGTCATGAGCGAGAGGTGCGCCCTCTTTACGAAACTTTACCATCTAATTTGCAATTTCCAGAGATCAAGTCCACAAAGAAATGGAAAAACTGAGCGACGACTTGGCCCAAGCTTTGAAAAAAGGCAAAATGTTGGACGCCGACAACCAAGAATTAGTCGGCGAGAAACAAGCAATTGGGTATCAGTTAGAATCGCTCCGCCGCGAAATCGCAAGCGCCCTTTATGAACGTGACAAAGCCTTGAAGGACTGCGCCGATCTTCGTGAAAAGTTCGGTGAGTTAGGAGCTTCCAATGATGATAATCGCCGGAGGGAGCAGACGAGGTCCCGACACTTGGAAGGGTTGGGAGGTCCTTGCGAAAATGTTGGCCGGAAAGATGCCCTCCAATCGGACGTGCGTACCATTGGTCAAAGGCAAAGACTTGATAATTTGGACCAAGCCAATCAAGAGTTGGAATCGCTACGCAAGAGTTTAGATAAGGCTCAAACTGAGTTATCTGAGGCCATCCAAGAGGCGGAAGTGTCGAAAGGGAGAAGAGACTGGGCGTTTTCCGAACGTGATAAAATCGTCCAAGAGCGCGAAAGCATAAGGACTTTGTGTGATAACATGCGGAAAGAACGCGACCGGGCCGTTTCGGAACTTGCCGAATCGCTCCGGGAGTCGGACGCTTTGAAGAAGCAACGAAACGAGCTCCTTAAGGAAGTTAAGGCTTTGAAGGAAATGCTTGAAGCGCATATTGTTGACCATGATGATGATCATTTCAGCGATATTGACGATAGTACCGAGATATTGGAAGTTGAATTGACTTGTGACGGGGCGTCTGATTTGGGATTAGAGTTGGCTGGTGGTCGTGATGATCCGCATTTTCCGGGCGATGGCGCTGTGTATGTCGCTGCTGTGGCCGAAGGCGGGATGGCAGACGGGAAATTGCGACCAAACGATCGCATTTCAAGAGTTAACGATGTCGATTGTAGTGCTGTGTCTAGACGGATGGTAATTGAAGCTATAAGGGCTAGTCTCCCTGTGGCTAGAATCGTGGTTAGTCGGAGACGTCGACGAGGGCCTAGCCCTTCACCAAGTATCCCTTCACAGGTTACCAAATGGGTTCATACCGCTCGTTTGGTTCCTGGATGTCACGGTCTTACCCTAAACACCGGGGTTTACATTAGTAGAATAAGCGATGGAAGTCTCGCCGCCAAAGACAAAAGTCTTTCAGTCGGAGACCGAATACTCAGAATCAACGAAAAATCCATGGATGACATAGAAAGCATCCACGAAGCCATGCGGGTCCTTAACGACGACTCCGTCGACGTTATCACCGTCACAGCACTGAAAATAAGCCATCCGGAGTGTCCCAACGTTTTCACTCCCGTCCGCCGTCACAAGCGCGAAAATCGTAGTTCGCAGACGGACGAACACGATTATCTCTCCAACCAGCAAGAGAAAAACAACGGCGGGGCGTGGTTTAAAGAGAAGATTGATCTGATGAGAGGTAGACGTCATACCAAAGATAGCGATAAGAAAAAATATCGGAATAGTTCGCCCAGTCCTTTGGAATTGGCCGATCCGGAGCAAGCCATCGCCGAGTTGGACTTGGTTTTGGATAGTTACAGAGGGAATGCCAACGTCGGGACTGTGAAACGAACGAAACGAGGGACGAAGGAACAGGAGAAGAATGGAGGAACCTGGCCCAAAGCGAAAGCCACGGCGTTGCTTCAACCAGTCCTTGGAAGTACTGTGGTGGTTCGCAACAAGGAACGGCCTCCTTTGAGTTTGCTGAAGGAGGCGGGGGCTGAATATCACAGGTTAGTAAACCAATTTTAACCAGACCATGGAATAGTACCATTAAATGATGATCAATCATAATAATTTCTTATCATTTAGAGTAGCGCGCTTAGTGGTTTTATCGCGGAATTAATGTTTTGTACTTTTTTAATTTGAAGATAAGTGAAACTTAATTGTGTTTTACAATAATGAAGATCATTTTTTTACGGACTCTACTATTTTTTGCTAGAAATTCCACTCCTGTGCCACTGCCTATAGCTTCGGTGGGTCCGCGGGCAACCAACCGCCACTCCGTCTACAAAAGCGTAGACGGCGGTGGTTCCCACTTTAGCACCACCGGGGATTCCTTTGAAAAGCTTCGTTTGGCTCAATCAAACCGCCTAAGTGCCAACATGAACTCGGACAACAGTCTCGACTACCCCGTCCATCGCTACGCCGATAAAGACATCCACACGTATTACAAGAAAAACAAGCTCGGAAAGTACGCTTTTGATTGTGATCGCGACAGTGTCGGAGGCCACACTGAGTCTTCCCAAGGGAATAGCTCCGTCCCCACTTCCCACAGCCGCATCCACAGCCAGTTTTGGGTGCCCCCTCGAACTTACTACCCTTTCCATCCACACCCTCATGTCGATTTCGAGCATTCGATCCACCACACACACAGCCCTTCGGTAGACGGCGCTAGTCGCAAGACACTCAACCCCACCGGTCCAATGCCATACCGAGAAACGGATCTCCTGGAAGGAGGGACATTTCCGAGGAAAAACCAACGATTTGTAGTACCGTCGAACCCAAGTATTACTTCGAAAGTTAGCACCGGGAGCATAGAACGGAGTTCGGAACGGGGGAGTCCCATGCCCATTTTTCACGTCGAGGTTTTGAGTCCGGGCGAGGCCGGGAGTAGCGGAAAAGAGTGTTGTTCTTGGGTTGGGGGCCAGTATAAACCTCTACCCGGGGAACTTCGACGCGTGCACATCGACAAATCGAACGAACCGTTAGGAATTCAAATCAATTGTCGCGAAAGTGGCGGGATTTTTGTCTCGACAGTGAATGATAATAGTTTAGCTAGTCGCGTGGGTTTGCAAATCGGGGATCAGTTGCTGGAAGTTTGTGGGATTAATATGAGGAACGCCACGTATAATCTGGCAGCGAATGTGTTGCGACAGTGTGGCAATTCCATCACTATGTTGGTGCAATACAGCCCTGATAGTAAGGGATTTTATGGGGCGCCAGAACATTTTTAATTGTTTTAAATTCTTGTAGAATACAACGAATTAGAGGGTTCAGGTTCTTGTTCCGGCTCTAGTTCAAACGATGAGGAAGGTGATGGCGAAACCACACCTTGTAATTCGCCCAAGGAAATACGAAAATCTCATCCAGTTGGCATAACTAAGTTACCACCGCCGACTTCGTTATTAAGGGTCGGGCAGCAAACTTCGTCGCTACAAAGGCAAAATAACAGCTCCAGGTACTACTTCTATTAACTGTTGCATTTGCAATAACAATCGTTTATTAATTTTTGTTATAATAGAGACGATGATGAGCCCCGTTTTCTTTACATCGAAACGCTGAAAACCTCCAATTTGGGGATCTCCCTAGTCGGTGGCAACGCAGCTGGCATTTTCATTCATTCAGTCCAACCCGATTCTTTAGCATACCATGCCGGTTTGCGCACCGGTGACCAAATACTGGAATACAACGGAAGCGACCTCCGTAATGCCACAGCCGAGGAAGCGGCATACGAATTGGCCAAACCGGCTGATAAAGTCACAGTTTCGGCCCACTACCGCATCGATAGTAAGTCATTATAAATAAATAAAACGTCCTGATTGCTTAACTTTTTTGAAGGATACAACGAAATCAAAGACAAACCGGGCGATAGTTTATACGTGCGGTGCGGTTTCGACCGCTCGGGAAACGAACACACGGAACCGCCTCAACTCGCTTTTGCCAAAGACGATGTCCTCTATGTCGACAATACGATGTTTAACGGAGTTCCAGGTCAATGGCGTGCTTGGAGGTTGGATAATGAAGGGCGGCGCCAGCAGTGCGGAGTCATCCCGAGTAAATACAAGGTTGAGGAGGAGATGCTCCTACGAAGAGGTGCCGATTTGGATCAGACTGGACGTCCGGTTTCGGTCGGATCGTCTATAGCACGTCGGAGTTTCTTCCGGCGGAAAAAACACCAACGCCATTCGAAAGAATTGGCCAGTTTTTGTAGTCTCGCAGGGCCTGGGTGGTACTCAGACGGCGGGTCTTTGCACGAGGAGCCGGCACCTCCTCCGGCTTACCAACGCGTGGAAAGGTTGCCTTTCCCCGAGTTTCGACCCGTTTTGGTGTTGGGCCCTTTGGCCGAATGTGTTGTGGATAAATTAGTGAGTGATTTCCCGGACGAGTTCGGGCGGGCTCCTGCAGAGACCCGGCGTTGCTCCCAGGCGCAGCTTGACCGGGAATTGGCCGATGGCCACTTGGTGGAGTACCGCCGACGGGGGAGCTGTTGGGAGTGTGTTACTGTGGCCGCAGTGAGGCAAGTCTCCAGAGCTCACCTCCACTGTATGTTAGACGTGGCGGCAAGTAGTGTCGAGCGGCTCCACCGACATGGAATATACCCGGTAGTACTTCTCATTAAGTTCAAGAGTACTAAACAAATCCGGGAAGTTAAGGACGCCCTTAGGTACAGCTTGGACAAGTTGTCGGGCAAAGCAGCGAAAGAGATGTTCGAGCATGGGCATAAACTTGAAGCTGAGTACCGACATTTGGTGACTGCTGTTGTAGCAGCTGGAGCGAATGTGGCACATGTTTGTGCTCAGGTTAAAGCCGCCGTTGATGCGGAACATAGGAAGAGTCAATGGGTTCCGGTCGGTTGATTAATGTCAATTAAATATGTGCCTATTTTTCACTTTTATAACATTTGTACTCATACTTGATAATTAGTTTTGCTTGAATTTACAGGAAACATAATCAGCAGTTTTGTTAAATTTATAACTGTTTTAGCTCGCACTGTTAATCAGTATTTTATATTTTATTTTTTGACTTTATTATATTGTACATATACAATTTAGGTAATCTAAGGTGGTTGTATATTGTTTCTTTACTGTGATTATTTTATTGTTCTTATATTTCTTTTAAAGAAAATAAATGTTTCAAACATTATTTCGTCTTTAAATTTTCTAGTCCTCACTACAATTAAAAGATTGGCATAGACACACAACGACGGATTTAAGCTAGCTAGTCTACGATATCGTTATGAGTTTATGACTTACGAGCGACATGATGACTGAATTTTTAATCATTACTTTAAAAAAACATTGGAAACAGTTAACAAAGTAAAATGTGGGCTACTTACAAATTCAATCGTTTCAGAAAACGCTTACCTAGTTATTTTGTTATCTGCATTTATTTTATAATACGCCAAAAATTTTCCATCAGCTTTTAAAATATTTGCACACTATTAAATTCACCCCCTATGTGTAGGAAGACCAGTTATAAACAAAAGGTCCCTTGCCGAACCCCTCCAGCCCTTAGCCTTACCCACTATAACAACTAAAGCAGAAATAATTTCTGTCAAGCTTAGGCTTCTGTATTCTACACAGTGTACTTTCTCTCTTTAGTCCTAGAGGGCAGCAATATGAGGAATAAAATATTGGACATTGATTCAATACTCAATGTTCATGAAAAATATAAAAAAGTGTTGGCTGTGCTGAAATTCCACAATTTTCTAAAAAATTCTAGTAACGTAAATTGCATTATTGATATACAGTTGAATACCATCCTATAAATCACTGTCTCTACGTCTTTTTCAGTTTTTACAATGTATTTTGCTATTTACATAACAAGTATTGAAACTTGAATAGAGATGTTTAAGAAGACTATTGAAATAGATTTTTAAAAAAGACCAGAAAGTTAAGACAGTAGTAACTTGACTTGAAAGGAGGCGTTTATTATTATTAGCCATATATGAATGTAGATGCAGACTGTAGAGTACAAAGTCTCTAGAAAAACACGTTTTTTTGTAAATAATTAATGTAGCGGGCAATCAGATCACTCCGTGATAGTGATTTCCCTTGAGAAAGCACCCGAGACGTGTTAACAATACGCTCTTCAGTTAACTGTGATTTGATATACTTGTCTAGATTTTTACCGGTTCTTAATTTCCTCCAGACAACGAGAATTGAGTAATAAATGTTAGGTTTCTTGACATCCACATGTTTGCGATTCCCTTTCTGAAGTGCTTTAAAAATCGATGTTCCTCGTACTTTTCAAAGTGCTGATAACTGCGAAATTTATGTTTCAATTACTTCCGTAATTGCGTTTTTCGAGTTGTTTTTGCGCCTAACTTCGAACGGTTAATTAAAGCCAGTCTTTGAAGTAAAATCTTTTGAAAAGAAAATAACTCTTGTAAGTGATACGATCCTGTTCCGCTCCATTATCAGAACGTAGGCACACAAGAGTAGACAGCAACACTTTACGGCTGCTTTAATTGCATCAATGCTGGAAGAACGTTCTTATCTCGCAGGAGATGAGATAGACACTTCCTCTTTCTGAATTCCCATGTATCCTGCTCGCAACTGTATCAGCAGGTCTCGTTACCTCTCAACTCGCATAAACTCGCAGATTTACGAGTTCTATTTGCGCTTTCGCCTAGATTTATAGTATTCTTTACTTCGTCATTTGCGCCACAATATGGTAATGACATCCCGCTCATATGGAACTACTTGTTACACGAGGATTTACACTCAATTATATTCCCACAAATTTTAAAATCGTAAATTTAATTTAATCTGTGTTGCTTCCCCAAAATGCAAGGTTTGTTTAGTTGATTTACACGTTGTGTAAACACGAAACAATGCATAACAAAGTGCAGAAAATTTCTACAAATTAAATTATGCAAAAATTGCATAAAGCTCTCCAAAGAAAACAATGTTTGTACAAACTTTTTGACGTCTGTCTAGCTTGTGATTTATAGAACCGTAAAATGTTTGAAAAATTTTAATCTTACCTCAGTGCACATCTGCATCTTACATTGTCATAAAATTTTACTTGATTAAATTTTTTATTAACTCACTCTACAAAGTGCCTAGTAATTTGTAGCAATAAAAAATCGCATTATTTAAATTAACTAATTGCTGTACTGTATTCATTGAATTTTTTAAACTTGTTTACTGCTATAATACATTTAAATTAATCGTCACATTTACCTACTTTACTCTAATTTTCTACGCTCGTATTTGCTTTTATGTATAAAAGTAATTGCAAATTAAACTCCGCATTATGGCGTTGCATAGTTAGTATGAATAACAATCATGGCCCACACACGAATGCTTTTTAATAATAATGATAATATGATGCACATATTAATAATTAACATGACATATTTTTATTATTAAATAATATTTGTAATGCAAAAGTTGCAGCTAACGATGCTTTCATGAGTTTCGGACAAATTTTTATTAGATATTTTTTTTTAAATTGGTCTTTCGGGGTTTTCCCAATGAGATTGTTGGAACAGAAAAATTATCTCCATTTCTAAATGCTATCTACTTGTTTTTGATGCACAAAACACAAATTATACCCGAAGTGGAATATATTATTCAACAAATTCTTGAATGGTTATCATTTCTACTTTGATCTCTTTCAATATGCATTTATCTAATTCCTATAAGTAGTTTTTTTTTCAACTCAAAAAAAACATGTTTGAAACATGTAAAGAGGATACCAGATTTTTTTGTTTGGTATAGATCAGAGACCGATACGGGTAATATTGACCAAGGTATATACTTACCTAAGTACTTAAGCTTCATTTCTCTTGCGATGAGGACTACGTTTAAGCTACAATAAAGCGTGTGTTTTAAAAGCTCATTAATTATGTAGGAGTTGTCGAGTTGACAGTAGTTTGAAGTCAAAAACTAAGTTTAAATAATTTATATTCTAGATATGAATTATTTTAAGATCGTCTTTGAAAGCTTCGACTTATAAATAAGTTGTTAGTTTCATTACTTTTGTTAGATAGTGTCTGATATTATTCGAAGCGTCAATTTTAACTATTTCATTTCCTGACTGCAGCAGCACGAAACAATAAACTTATCTCATTTTCTTCCACCCAGTGGTTCCAGTTTTCCAAATAAACGAAACTGAAGAAGCTCGTTTGTAACTTTGTCGTAACATAGAGTTTTTGCAAATCCTCTCGAATTCCGTCCTGGTGTTTTAATAAAAGAACATCGGTCATCAGTCATCGCAATTATTATCGATCAGAACCCACCTCCACCCCACCTGTGTGAAGCACGAGGTGTGCCAGAGCAGGCATGAATGGGAAGAGAAACGTGGAAGGGATATAAGGCTGCAGCTTCCGTAGCCTGACGCATCTCTAACCGGCGCTTTTCAAACGGCTTTGCCAGGATAGGACCTCAGTGTCACTAGAGACCGTCGATGTTGCGAGTGTCCTGCGCGTCTTCATGAAGCACGTGCCAACATTACGACCTCATTTTTAAATAACGGCTCCGGGCTTCCGGAGAACCGTTTCCGGGACTCTTCCGGCCGATTGAAGCTGCATGTTCCTCACCATTTTTACACCAGAATACGATACGGTGATGATCAAGTGATCGAGTGCTTATCGGTGCAGGCGGTTTACTTTTTACAAAGGTAAAAGCTCCGCAACTACCACATTTATTTTTTTGAAAAGTTTTTCCAAAATAGTTTTTTTTTATAAAACAATAACGAATGGAGACTAAAGATTCCAAAGAAATGCAAGACGTGAGTTGGAAAGAGTGATTTTTCATCTTTAACGAGTTGGAAATTTTAAAGGCTAATAAGCAATTTCCGATTCATAATTTACATTTTTAAGGAAGATAGAAAAAATATTTTTACTTGTTCTTTATATAAATATTAAACTTAATTTCTATTTTGAAAATCAAAAAAATAAGTGGTAAATAGGGATTTGCGTTACAGTGGGTTATTAATAAATAATTAATGTGTCTACCATATGCTACCATAAATATTTACGAAAGAAGAATATTTTGTATTTATTACAAAACAACTTGTGCTGAAAGTTGAATGAATCCTAGTTAAATTAAATCATTCAATCACCCTGTATATCACTTCCTCTTTTTTAATCTCATGTATTTCGGTTTTAACGGAGCCATCAAGCTGTCGTCTCAGGAAATGCAGCAAACGTTAAATGTATTTGAAAATATTTATTTGCGCTTTTATTGTCAATGAAGCTTTCAATAGCCGGCTAACCAGGCTCGCCTAACTAAAATATTTTCATTTGATTGTAATTTGTTTCGAAATATTGTTTCTGTGAATAGTTAATTGGGTCCGGAAAAGCTTATTTTGTCCGCTTTATATAAAAATATCCCACGCATATGAGCGCTGTCCAAATGAGAATAAACCTAGAAATCTCCATTTTAATGATGATATCGGATCAAAACCGCGCCGTAAAAACTAAAATATAGTGGAAGCCAGTTGTAAATATCGCCCTGTCACATTTTAATTTTGAAATAGTTAATGATGCTTGTTATAAAAATCGAGTCGTTAAACTCAACTAAATAAAATAATCCACGGTTGGACGAGGAGAAGAATGCGATGAGAGACATCGTTTGGTTTTTATGTCTTATTGATTTTTTTCTTGTGTACATTATGTATTTTGTTCCATTTCGGGATTGGTGAATTTCGATAATGCGTTTCGAATGATCGATTTCGGTTCGAAATGACTAGCCAAATGCCAATCAAAGGGATGGCCAATATAATTTACAAGTTTCTCCAAGAGATACAATATGGACCAACGCCACTTTGGCCAAGAATGATGACGTGGTCTTTTATATCCTGAGGGTTGGGTGAAATCGGTAGAAAAGAATAATAACATTTAACTGCGTTATTTACGTTACTGATAGCAATAAAATGGAAGAGCCCTCGTCCCATTGAACAATGTGGAGCGATAAAAATATTAAAAATATTGCGGTCGCAAAAAGTCAAGCACTGAAATTATTCATTTCCACAAGGTTTTGTTGCCTTTGGTTCTAACAGGAATTAGCCTCAACATTGAGACAATTTTCGTGACTCCCTCTGTCTTAACTATTAATAATGCCGTGCTCAGGAGTCGCTTGGAGTGCATGAATCTGCACTTTCCTCTCTGGAAAAGATGTCAGTTTATGTTGTACGTCATAATTTTAAAAGCCATATGTTTTAAGCTCCTTTTATTGCACTTATTAACATTTTAAGGTGTTGACAGCAACATAAAGAAATTTTCTCAATAGCTAAAACCTGTTGTAAATTTTAAGTACTAAACGTAAAGGTGTTGTAAAGTAACTCTTTGGCTTGGTCGTTATGCTTTTTTTTTGGTTTTTAAGAAGTGATGTTACGTTTTGTGGAATAGTAGAATGATGTAATTAATTACGAATTAAATTTAGCTGAAAACTGAAACGGAGAAGGTGCTGGATAACTGAGTACAGACACGGTTGAAAGATCTTGATGAGTTTGTGGCATCTCCTTCGTACAATAGAGGATTATAAGTAATGGTTGTCTGAGTTAGTAAACATTGTCGTAGCATAATACTGTATAGGTGTTTTAATAATCTTCTGCTCGCTTTAACTCAAATTTAATGTAAAGGTGAAAAATTTGTTGGCTAGTTCTATTGTCTGGAGGCACGCTTTTTTCACCTAATTTTCAATTTAACAATCACGAAGCGTCGCATGATCGAAACAATTATCCGAAGAGGAAGCATTCTGCTTCTTAATTAACCCACGAACGTCTGAAAAAATCAAATAAAATTAATGTAGCTGTAAAGGAATTCGTCATAGATCCTATATTAACGCTACTTTTATGGGTTTATAATGCGGAGATACCGTAATGATAATAATAAAAATAGTCGGAGGAGAAATACGATAGAACCGAAGTCATTTACAGTCCATTATGAATAAATTAATTTTTGAATTAGGACCGACGAGATGCGTTTTTACTAATGAGAAGCCGAAACGAATTTGTGTTATCGTCAATTTAAATTCAGGAAAAGTGAACAAACTCATTCTTTTGATGCAGTAGGGTTTATTCTTTAATTTGCCTTTAAATGTTTGCATTATTTTAATCGAGAGATAGTTGGGATTTTTTTAAACCCGATACCGATCAACTGTCATATTAATTAAGATGTTAATTGCTGTCTCAAGAGATACACCTACGACCGGGCTTGTTTGTGGCGTGACAGCGAAACGTTTATTAGTTTTTGCGAATTTTAGCTGCAAGTTTGGTTTTTAGGAAATAGGGAATAAGGACCATTATGTATGCATAGAGACCATAAAATATCAGTTATTTAGAGTATAGTAAATATAAATGAATGGCAGCAAACGTTTTCTTTATGTAAATTCGCCCCCAGAACAGAAGAAACTTCATCTCAATCATTTTTATTATCAGAACTCGCTGCAGCACAAGATTGTTACATTTTTCGATAAGAGCACGAAATATAACTTAAGCGCTGGAATCCACTTCTCTTATGATTTTGCTGCAGAAACACTTACTCACTCTTATCGATCACCAGTTTTTGAAATTGAAAACAGTGTTTGTTTCGAAAAAGTTACCACATTTTTTGTCCAAAGCAATATGAAAACTCGAACTCATACGAATTGCATCTGAGGAAACCGCGCACTCAGTATGGCTAAACAAGTGTAATTATTTATTAGTTACCCAAGAAGCGGCTCGAATATGATGACTTGCTTTATACATTATTGAACAGCACACATTGACGCAGCGTATAATTTGTCAAATATGTGAGAAAAACGATTTATATTAATTTAAACATGGAGCTGTTGTCAACACACATATTTTTGTGTGATGTGAGAAAAGGGTTTGCTCTCTTGAGGCTCACTCTGCAAACACTTCCCAGTCATGAAGAGTATTTTTTCAGTAATGTTTTTGACCCTAGGGTAGATAGCCCGAAAACTAATTTTGGTGTAAAATCCTAAATTTATAATCTGGCGGCTGCCGTCGAGATCAATTTATTGCTTGTTGTATCAGTTCGGGAGATAATCCAACTGTAAGCTTGCAGTTGCATATTTTACCGGTAAAATGTATAATCTACTTGTATCAGAACGGATTTAAAGGATGATACCTACGTCTAAATACACTTGGAAGTTGTCCCAAAAAAGCATTTTAAAATATTCAATCAATAACGCGAACTGTTATATTATTAGCATTTATTGATATTCCCTTTCAATTTTATGTACGACAAATGTTGACTAATGACGCCAAAACCCGGTCAACTGTGAGGAATATGTCAAAGCATTTATTAAAGTGAGATATGGCGCTGCCATATGAAATTTCAAAATAACTTCGGATGAGGAAAATCAAACAACACGATTGTGCATGTGTTTTTATTTGAAAAAGATTTAAATAAATTTAGATGAGCTAGAGGGGACCATTTTGTCATACTCGCCACGTTTTATGTTTTCTTCCACTCAGCCGCGGTCTTGTTATGTTTTTCGCGTATTTTTAGAAGTGCATTTCCGACCGCTTTCACAATTTTTCCACGGAATAACACTCATGCTTTCTCGAGACAAATATTTTTTTAAGCAGAATCAGAATGACTATCCGTTCGATCTCGGTTAAACCAATTTGTCTTTTTAGTGCTTCATCATTCTACAACATTTTACAACCTCTAGCAACTAATTGAAAATCTTGATCGTCATCACTGTAATTTACAATAGGTGGGTTGCACGATTTGCAAAAAATTGGTACTAATTTTAGAACTGAAGGTGCTCATATTTTTTGCATCTAGCTTTGAACGGGACCATTAATTCTGGGCGAAGAAATTTCCGACGTGATTAATAATTTCAACTAAAAGTTGTGTAAATTTCAAAAATGTCTCGTTTATTCTTGTTACAGTTTACTTGAAGAAACTTTTAATTTGTACAACGTTTCGTACTTTCTTTAATTCATTTTCTGGATTAATGTGGTGTTCCAACTTGAATTTAGGTTTCTTTCTAGTCTAAGTTAATTCTGAAGCACTTTTCACTGACAAACATAACGAGAATGAAAGCTCGAAAAGTGCGACAAGACATACTTCAAGATGACGATGCGGAAATATAAGATTCTCTTTACCTGGAGTCTTTGTGGTTTAACAGCATAAATCCACTTCGTTATCTTGGTATTTAGATGATGACTTGATGGATGTGTTGAAATGAATCGGGGTTTGCATCAAGTTTCCACAGTATTAGCATATAATGATGCAGCATTGCAGAAGAATGTTCGTTTGTTGTTTATTAATGGCTAATGTCCATGTAATCGATGAAAGCCGCACCGCATGACGAATTTTAAAAGTGTGGGGCTATAAACTGCAAATTGATTCATTATGGGGCTTTCAGCCCGAAGAACCTTTATTAAAATTGCACTTTTTATTCATTTTTAAATGATAAATTATTTATAAGGAACTTGAGGAACGTGTTTGGGGTGTAATTACAGCCAAAGTAATTTTTCGAATCGTGATTTTTTCCCGACGTGAATGTGGGTTTTACAGAATAAGCTCTTTGTTAATCAGGAAGGGGCGTAAAAAGCCGCTTTTTGCCACTAGATTAATGGTTGAAAAAAACAGAGGTTAAGTGCGTACGAGAAGAATTATGATCGAGGATTAGCTTATGAATATGAATATAGCGATCCTTTTTCACCAATTGCATTGATAAACTTTGGAATCCGGGCGCGTCCTTAAACTGTCCAAAGTCCCCTAAGATGGATTCTCTTTCATCAACTGGAATATCTCACAAACTTGATGTGAAGATTTAAAAGGAGAAGCCTGAATTGGATGGGCGAAGTGCAAGTCAGAATCCAATGATTTATTTTTGCTTACTGCTTCCTGTTTCACGTTTGCAAAATGTTGTATTGGTTGTCTTTTAATTATTTAATTGTAAGAGTGATGGAAACACGTTCAAGTTATGCTTTTGGAATATGAAATGTTGAATCGTTCACAAAGTCAACACGCATCAATGCTATTGAATCAGAATTACTTATGTTGCTGTTCGCAGAAAATACGTGGCACCTGTCATTTCAATATTGGCGAAATTTTAAATGCGCAATGGAACAACAAATAAATCACAATTAGTTTTAATTGGACGACTCGGTATAACTAGGTAATAATTACTTCAAATCATCGGAGTGCTAATATTTGAATAATCAAATTTGATGTTTATTGTGTGCGAATATTTCACACAAATCACTAGTGGTTTTACCTCTGTTTTCGAAAAAACAGTTGTTGGAATATTTTCCACCAACTCGACTTGAAATTTATGGCGCTATCGGCTTTTCCGTCGCGTCTGGACTTAAATCAGTAAATTTAAAATATAATTCTAGAAATAGTGGCGAAGTGAAATTTATTTCTCAAAATAAAGTCAACGAATTTTGAGTAAAATAATCCACTCAACGATCTGTTTGCGAAAAGCTCGTGTCCTATCTAACAAGATGGGCCTTAAACCCATTGTCCGATCTTAAAGCTAGCATCACATGTGGAAGGACACATGTCTCGAGAGGACTCGAATCCTTTTTCGAATTTCTCCCCGAATAAGTGTTGTCAAGGATCAAAGTGGATCTCAAATCCCCAACTCGTCTCCAGTTAATTTGCGTGTTTTATTCATCGAGGATTAGGCCCCGAGCTTTTAATTCTTTCAATTAAGATTGCGATGAATTTATTTCAGTAAAGTGACGTCACGTCGATAAAAATAAAAATCCTGGGTCATTGTGGAATCGATTATCTCCGACAAAGAGTCTGAATGCGTGCACGATTTTTCACAAACTTTGAATTGCCGGGAGTTTAACTCGACTAAATTAATTGAAATGAAAACGTGGCGAAAACTTCAAATCGGTCTTCGCTCGGTTTTATTTTATTCCATTGTTAAAGTGGATTTGGCGAAATTCGCGCCGGAATTGGGTTTGTTGACGGAAGAGGAATTTTTTCCCGAAAGCGCGTTTGATTTGATTATCGCTCATCATAGGATAACTTTTATAAAACGGGACTTAACCAGTTACACTAATATTAACTCAAGTAAATGAAGTTTAACGGGGTTCTGTGAATGGAAGTTTTTTCCGATGACGGACGTTTGTACGCGTTCTTTAATTTGTTTAATTGCTCAGTAATCGAGCTGGAAGCGCTGTTTTTGCAAATGGGTCGTAAACAAAGTCGTAAAAATGCATTTTTGCTGCGGAATAATTAGGCACGACGAGACAGTTTGTGCAATAAACTCATAGTTACCTAGTCATTTTTATTAAGATTTTTTTTTCGAGTTAAATTTTGTAGGGCACAGATCAGTTCAAGATGACCTAAATAAAGTGCGATCTTTGAAATAAGAATGAAGGGAAACATCAAAAACGTTGGAGATTTGGTTTTAAGAAAGGATAAAGGATGAAGATTACAATGATTTCAAAAGCTTTGTATTCTTTACTCGTTTGATATACCGATATGTCAGCTCAGATACTGCATCAATTAAGTAAACAGTCGGGTTTTGCTAATACCAATAGCCATTATTCTTTGTAAAGCACCGTTTTTATCGCCCCATATTTTTTTTCATAAATGCCCTTTACCATTTACACCCACTTTACATTTGGGGTGACAACACACTCAAATTTTCCCATCGCTTTTGCAGAGTGTACAAATACTACGAGGCTGTATGATTGCCAGAGGGATGGATAAGTAGATGACAATTCAATAGTACTTGACCCAATTGTTGGTGGAAATCGCTCCATTTGTACATGAGCGAATACAGAAATAGCAATTTCACGGCTTTCAGACTATGTAAATTGTTTTTGATAAGTATTAATGATAACCTCTTTATTTTTGCAACAATGGAAGCAGGTTGGACACTTATAAATGATCCCACTACAAGAAAAATAATCCGATTGTTTGAGACGTGTATAAATATGCCGAAGGAATCTCACAATAAGTTCATCTAAGATTTTGCGAATCCTTGTCTGAAATAACTTTTCATGCTGCGCTGCATTTTATAGCAAAACATTTTAATAATATATGAAGTTAAGGCTCTTGAGAGCAACCGTTTCGAAAACAATTTTGATGCTTCATACAATTCATACAATACGTAGAAGTGTGGCTACTATATTGCTACATTTCACTGAAACGCAAACCTAGCTAGCACTCAATCTTCAATAAAATTTTGTGTGCAAGATATTGACTTTACTCACTTTTAATAAAATTTCACTACACAACACTAAGGATAAAAACAATAAAACACCGATCTTTCGAGCTACTTGAAGAGGGCGAGATTAAAAACGTTGAACCCTTAATGAGAATTTCGGCCTAAATTTGGCGTTCGCAACAACCATATTTCGGGTTTAGTGCTTTTATTTAGGCAAAAATACTTTCGGGATGGCCATCATTGCGCCATTTTCATATTAATAAAACACTTTAAAAACAAACAAGATTTTTTGTGTGGCGGCCAATACAATAAAATGGAATGATACTAAAGTAATAAAGAAAGATACTCTTCCGAATTTGGGGGATTGGAAAATAAATGACCACAATAATTTTCTTCAATCTGTTTCTTATTTAACAACGACAAAAAAACAGCACTGTAATTATCCTCTTAAACGGACGTAAATGTATACTACGCCACTTGAAGTAAGTTGTTAAAGTGTAATTAAATAATGATGTTTATTTTGTTTGTACGAGTATGTTGTATAGGCGGATAATTATCATGTTATGTTCTGAAGTAGAAACGAGCTTTTTTTGAGCTTTATTATTATTATTATTATTATTATTATTATTATTATTATTATTATTATTATTATTATTATAATTATTATTATTATTATTATTATTATTATTATTTGAAATGATTCGAGGAAATAGTCCAAGATAATAAAGTGAAGCGCCTTTCGACCTACCTACCTACAAAGCAAGCAACCTAACAATCGACTTTAATTAATTATAAAAAAATGTACTATTCTCTTAATTTGATTCATTATTTGCAAATCTGCAACAACTGATGTTTAAAATTACGAGTTGGGTACTATTTTTAGATTTTCTGGTTTACTTACTCCCAAATAATCATTTGACTCAAAATAATCTGTCCTCTTGCAACAAATTGTGTGAGTAAACTTGATTAATTGATGAGGAATGACTGGTGGAAAATAAGAAAGTAACAGATTCTTGCATATGCAAAAAATTGAATTTGTTTTTAAACCGTTGTAGAATTAATTGGAAATTAATCGGATTCGAGAAAAAATATAAAGCGGTCTGTTAATTGTCATTATTTTTTTAATAACCGGTTTTCTAATTAAATCAAACACCGGACTTGCTCAAGAATGTCATTTTTGGTTACCTACCAAAAGTTGGCAAGTTAGTTTATGTGATTCAACACCTGTGTTGTGTTGCATTTGTAACTGATATTGTAATTTACTTAATCACCTACGGTAGAGATGCCACAGAGATTCATCAGGGACTAAATGCAATGCATTAAATAAAATCCAATTTAGAGATTGAAGTTAGCAAATCCACCAAATGCTTTTTGCTTTGTACAATAATTCTAGTCAATTTTAATTAACCTCTATGTATGCAAATTAATGAAATTGGCGAGTTTACAATTTTTTTAGTTATAGGGTCTATGTTTTCGAGTTTTCAAGCACTTGGTTATAAATTATCTGTTGTGTGATCAGTAGTTAAGAGTAATTTGTCAGAAGTAATAAATTGTTTTTGTCAAGATGTTACAACATAACTGTAATTTTTTAATTTATTTGAAACTAAAATCAATTACCTTTTAACAGTTTTAATAGCTGAAATGACTAATTGGTGGAAATAAATTCTCACTTGCGGAGCTTCAAAGAAACCATACTGTAAACGACTGAAAAAAGATTGACTAACTGAACTGAAAATGTCAATTAAAAACCAATTCGCTAAGTTGGAATAATCACCATCATCGATTTAATGCTCAATTAATTTTGAAATCAGAAGTAAATCGTTTAAATTTTTTGGTGTTGTTTATCGAGTTACACGGCTGAAATAATCTAGAAATCTAAATTAGAACAGGTACACAGGAACAAACGGTTTAATTGTTGTAATTAAGCGCGGAAACATTCCTCAGTTTGCTGGAGTAAATTATCAATAAATTCTCTTTTTACTCATAGTTTAGTAAAAGTTTGCGAGAGTTGCCGGATTAATTCACCTGTTATCTTTTGTAAAGTGGTTAGTAGTTAAAATAATTTCGTTTTACGATCAAAATATTGCTGTTTTGAACAAGTTAAAGGATCGTAAGTTGCTTGGTATAATTAAAACCGGGGACGAGCTATTAACGTCTATTGTTTCAAAGTTACTCCAGATTTTGTGTAATATCGCAGTTACATTGGAATACCAACATAACAGACGGATTTTATAAATTCTTTTCTGCGAAAAACGGGGAAAGAAGAATTTTTTATTGCATGTCTTTGCTTTTGATTTTTATCTTTTATACAGAAGTGATAATTCAACCTTTTCCGGTCGGAATTGGGAACATTTATTCCGGCAGTAAAGATAAATTGAGTTGTTGAATTCATTATTCAATTCGTTGCCGATGATCTTCTTGTAATACTCAAAGCTGCGGTGTTTTCAGCTTTTGTTTCATATTTCCTTCACGAACATTACGTTTTATTCAAATTTTAAACATTTTAATTAAAAGTTTTGTGTTTTAAACAACTATTTTTATAAAACTATAGGTTCAAACTGGCTGACATTTTTTAATATAAACTTTAATTAAACCGCTCTGGGCTGTTTGTGGTTATTGTTTTGCTTCTTACATTTCAATTAGCAAATTACAATCAACGAAACGTGGAAAAAAGCATTTTTACAAACATCACGTACATCCAACCTAAATTAAATAAAGCATGTAATTTAATTACTGTTAAAATTATTTGACGCGCAATGTTGAATTTTTAATTAGTGCTCTAAAGATTCGAACTCTAAAAGTGGGGCTTTTATTTTGTCAAGTAATTGAACCCGAGGAGCCACAAAACCATCGGACGTATTTAAAGTAATTAAATTGAAATGAGCACACGTTACGCACGTTTTGGAGAAAAAGCGTCTAAAATTAAAATGATGCGCTCGCTGTTTTGGCCTTTTTCTGCTACTCGAATGCATTACAGTATTTTCGGACGGATAAGAGTGTTTCTGTTTTTAGATTTAAACAAGCTACTAAATATTCGCGACGTGCACAAACGTAAAGGCGATAAAATAAAAATGCAAATTGAGAATCCTCGAGGAAATTGTGTTTTCATGTGGTAGGTAATGTGGCGCACCTTAAAAGTTTACCGTACTTCGGGTGCTCTATCTGAATCAATAGGCAGGGTCACTCGACGACACCGTGTTTAAAGGATTTTTAAAAAGCAGGCATTATCAGGTTAACTTTCATCGAAACCTACTAAAGCGGTGGTAAAAAACGCTGGGTTTCATTCTGTCCTCTGGTTTATACTGCAATGTAGTAATGTACAAAGTTTTAGCGTTCTAAGTCATTTATAGGGTCCCCTGGAGGATGTGTAAGGACGCACATACATTACTATTAATTATAGAGCGTCCAGAAGGTCACTGTTCTCTTCTCTCTTCTTCCATTATTCCACCAAAAGCAAGATGTTTGCATGTTCCGCATATGCATATGCTGAATAGCGTAACATTCAGGAGGGATTTTTTGCGGAATTTTCAGAGAATAGAAGCAGCATGTGGGGCTACAAAATTTTCCGCCTCCATTTGCTTTTTCGCCAGTTTCGCATTGTTATGAATAGTCATTAACCGGAGAGTATTCTCTTGGCTACAATAAGTAAAAGAATGTGTGAATTTATAAAAGTGGAAGGTTGCCAATTAAACCAATTGATGTAACTGTTGTTAATTAATTAGCTCTTCGCTAAGAGCTTTGCCCGGTTTTAGCTCCATCTGAATGGGCTTTATAAAAATCCAAGCTATAGATTTTCTGTAGTGTAGGTGTCATCATTATAAAAGTCTATTTCGACGGCACGTGATATATTTTCCTTTCCATTAAAGACGGACATTTGGAACATATTTTCCTTTCGTGTCTCACCTCGTGCTGCGAGTCATCAATTCCAGGATTTCGTTTTTCATCTCCAGTAGTGATAAATCCAGTACTTTGCTATTGAATTACTACTCAGTTCCTTAAATACAATTTGCATCCGCTGTAAACTTTGAATTCCTCCAAAGAAACTAACGGAAAAAGTTGCGATTGGTTTCAAAGTTGTTCCATAACTAGCATTGTGAGATGTATCAAATTGTTGAGTGAACAGTTCGTCAGCAATCAAGCACTTTTGAGGAAAAATGCACGTGATATTGGCAGGAAGTCGCTTTGGATTATCCCTTTCCGCTCCAGACACCAGCTTGTCCTTTAGTAATTAATTTTCGAAACCAGATTATTGGCGTTTTAAAATTTTCATTAAGAGAATGAGTCAAGCGGTGATTAAAACGTCATTAATTATCATAAACTTTGATCAATACTCAGCAACAAATCGTGGAAAGTTTGTCAAGAAAAAAGATAAAGGCGGGAATGATTACAATGCGAAAGTTTCCCACAATAAACACCACTAATTAATTGCCAACAAAGGGAGCACTTATCTAATGAATAGAAGTGGGCATTAATTCGAAGCCTGAACCTGGACTAGCACAATAATATAAAGAAGGTCGCGCTTAATTGACTATAAAGCTTCAAAACCTATAAAATTTAGATAAGGGGGCATACTTTGAGAGAGAGCTGTGAAAATTTGCAATTTGACACAGAAAGTTTTGTTAGTATGCAAGGACATGAAAAAAACGCGTATTTAGTGGCGGTTTAGATAAAATCTTTAATCAAATGATAAATGTAATGGCAAAAAACTTGCGACCTAATTTCCGTAACAGATGTGCAGTATGAATTTTGATAAATATTCTTGCGGTACATCAGCGTCATAAATTTAATGGCCCTCGCTTAATATTTCGAGTAGTTTTGCTACTACACAATTTAATAAATTCGTCCACAAACTTTATCAAATCTTTTTCGCGATTCCCCGAAAATTAATTGTGGCTCGGCTGGGGAAGATAAAGTATCCAATAATTCCAGAATTAATATCCCCCTTGTGAACAAGTGCCTAAAACCGTCATTCTTCGCACTTTTGACTCTAATAAAATTCGAATACAAGCTGTCTCGCAGGTGGCGTAATTATTTTTTTCGTTTCACTGACATGTTCAATATTACTTTTTTGTCACTCGGAAACATAAATTGTTTCTCTGCGACACTGTATACGGCGTGCTAAAAGGGGGATTTGAGTTGGCAAAATTGGCCGATTTTGGATGGTGGTACGAGACTGCGCCATAAATCTCCAAGGGGGTTATAAAATTTCCAAGACGTGCCACATGTTGCAGACGAATAAAAATCACTTGCTAGATATGTTACCTGTTGATGACTTTCTTTGTCTGATTCAATCTGCATAAAAGGGGATACTATTTGTGACAGGAGTATTGTGTTTAATAGAAAATGAATCCAATACGGTTGAATGCTAGTAAATTACTCGAATTATGTTTGATAATGTGCGTTTGTAAGTTTAATCGGGCAATAGTGATACCTACGCGTTAGTAATTTATTATTTCTACTCAAATAAAACACATTGCCTTTTCACTCCAGTTTTCTAAGTTTCCATAATTCTTGACTTTTGTTCCATAAACTATGCCATGAGTTGTTTCATACAATATTTAAAACAACGGGAAACAGGAATGTGTTGTTGGAGAGGAACTAAATGAGAGTTACATACATGATAAATGTGGGGCTTTAGCTTGAACAAGAAAGTCAAGGCCCAAAAGTAGTAGTTGGTAAATTAAAATTTACATAAACCAATACGGAATATCTTGTGAATAGAGAAGATTCTATAATACATTTCTAATTTTTTGCTTTTTCCGAGCAAATTACCACATTTTTTAATTTAGGTTATTCTCTCGCAAACAAGACAATGAACAATACCATTCTGTATTAGATCAAAGTAGAAATAGTTCTGATTGCACTTCCAAGCTAATATAAAGCTTTTTAGCTTTGGACATCTTAATTTTTTCGTTCAGCTCATTTCCCTCTGCTAGACTTTAAAAGATGGTGTAGTCGATATATCCAAGGGAGTGGCAAGCTGCCAGGGGCTTTTAATTGTGATTAATTCAGTCTTTAATACGTTAATATATCTTCCATAGATTGGAGATATCTCCATGTGGTCATTTTCCGGCATCGAAACAAAGTGAGACGTGTGCAAGGTTAACGAATACACAGCGGTAGCACTTGGCCCATGTCGAGAAGTTGATTGCATGTCGACTTATCGAATTAGTCCAGGCCATTGCTTTGGCAAGCCGCAGGAACCCGATTCTAACAACTTTTTATAGAAGCGGGTAGTCGCTTCTTGATGGATGATATGCCGACATTGGAACTATGTAATTTAGTACGACTCCAAGAATGGCAACAGATTATAGAGATAGGAGACGGCGCTTGAAGTTACTGTTACTGGAATTAAACTGACATAACATCAATTCAGCGTCAATGGATTCGCAATTACGTCAAGCCATAAAGGGGAAAATCTTTTATTAGTTGCTTGCCGGAGATACAAACAGTAATCATACGACAAAATCAGCTTAATCTCCTCAAATCAGAGATAGTTAAAGTTCCAATCTTTCGAAAAAAAAGCAACTCCGTGTGCTAATATTTGCAATTTTATGGTTTAATTACGTATAAGTGGCAAAAAATGCACTGACAAGTGTTGGAAGAAATGGTTTCTAAGTTTGCTTCGTGTAATTACCTTCTGGTCGGTCTAGAAACATTCCGGAGCTTTTTCCCTATCCAGTGTTAATAATGACAAGTGCTCACAGCGCTTGAATCTAATTACAGCTTCTTACACAGTGGAACAAACTGATTACGCGATTGAATTCCGTCTAGATAACGTGGAACTAATGAACCAGAATTATCTCATTTGTAATTGAATGTGCCGGAGTGAGGATACTCGCTGGAGTTAATTGAGAAGTGAACAAGTCTATTAGTGAACTGAGTGCAGATGTCGCTTTTGCATCTCTGCCATTTAAAAGCTGAAAAAGGACAATCGAGCGAACCGTGGAAACAGAAAGGGCAAAGAGACCAAACCACACATTAAATATTAACCGCTAGAAGCGACTAACTGATACTAAATCAAAAGATTTATTTTATGGTCGGGAACCGGCGTACACAATACGTGAACTTAAACGACGTAAAGCTACTGCTTTTCCCCAGATATATGACGTTTATATTTAGTTGAAATGGATTCACATTTGAGGAGGATGAAAGGAAACGAGATGATTTGTCAGTAATTGTGAAAAATGGTAAAAGTCAGCGTGTTTACAACTGATGAGACGCTTTGTGTGAAATCTGTTTTCTAAACAGGCAAGACTCGCGTTGTCAATGACTCTATAAAACGCCAAATACTATAAATAATGGTGGTTCAACAAACCGGGGATTAAATTTTGTCTGGTCTGTTGAGAGTTTACATCGCGACGAAAAACCAATGCCCAGACTAATTTATAGGGAGTTTATTGTTAGGACGCTGCCATAAAACTAACATACTCCAGACGGAATTTACAATCACCCCCGAAAAAGCAAACAGTAAAGAGCCATTCGTATGCAGCGACTTTCTCAACCTATCCAAATCCAAAGTGTGTTGATTCCAATTAATGTTTCACCTGGTATTAATCAATTCCACTGTGATACTTCCCTAATTGTGCCACATTACTTTCTGTCAAATACTGACGAACTTGTGCACTCTGATGCTTTGGGAATTGGGACACAATCAACCATCACTGTTTGAGTCGCATTGGAAGTTGCTCCAAGTTGCAGTAGATAAACTGTTGTCAATTTAACTTGTAACAGACATCTCACTTTTCCGTTTACATTTAGCAGCTTCAACTTTTGTTCTTTTGTCGAGTTCATTAAAGTTGGCGGAAATCTCTTTTCTGCGTTTGACATAAATCGATTGACTTTATTGAAAATTTAAAAAGGGTCACAGAATGGAGGAGATTATCTAGTAGCAATCGTGTCCTGACTTATCTAAAACGTGCAAGCAAATGGAGATGCTTTAGAGAAACAACTTGTAGCCAAAATATCAACAAACCCGGAACAAGCAAGCAGTTGATCCCCAAGGAATTCTGGGAAGACGGGACAGGAGAGAATAACGACGAAAGAATTTACTCGGTGCATGTAGAACACGCAAAATAAAACAGATCAAACGGGGTTCCTAATGCGATGGTATTTTAATCGCGGTTGAAATTGATCAGAAAGGGATTTATGCGCCGAAGTGTAACGTTTGCAACAGTTTAAAAATTGCATAATTAACTATTATCATTATCACAGATAATGAAACAAAAATATTGGTTTAATTAAATATTTGTTTTACTAATGATTAATATTGATAAATATGCAATTTTCGATTTATGAATAAAATATCTCATTACTAATGGATGATGATTTTAAGTTAATATTTGAATATTTAATGGTTTGAAAGCCAAATAATTGAGATTCAATTATTTTTAGAGACTGTTCTTGCAAGTTATTTTCCAGAAATCAATAATTCCTCTTATTGCGTCTTTTTACTGTCTATTTATTCGTGAAGAAATGGAGCAGAAGGAACATCCGTCGACATATAATTCAACTAGTAGCATTCTGAGGCTCACAATAATTTAATACAGTCCACAATACCGGCAAATAACCCTAGATTTATTCCGTCGTCTATTTCGGGATAAATTTATGGGCCAGTAGTCACCTTCTGCATACTTTACCATCCTAATTGTGTCAAGGGAATAATAATTTATTCTAATCACTGTCGAGTCTCGGTAAACACTGCCTAAATATGGAATAAATTTCGGAATCGGAGTAAATTTTGTCAGTCTAGTCGACCTACATCTTTGAGACTTCGTTTATTAATAAACAGGATGGGTATTAGAATTTCGAAGCAACTCTGACCTCCACTTTGGATAAAAAATAGTTGTGTCTTCGGACGTGATTAAGATTGAACTCAACCGATGAATATAACGACGTAATCAGTCGTCATCTGAGGAACCGCTGTCGAGATAAGCATTAGAGCCGCTCCGGTGTAGGTAGGGATCCGGAAATGGCGGCCGTATCTCATGTTCCGGCACCGGAGAGGACTAAATTTATTATTTGGCGCTGATTTATGCGTCGAGGAGGCACGAACGAGCTGTTCCTCCCCGGACCCAAGCGTAAATCTCCAATTCGAAACGCATACGCCATTGTTTACTCAATTATTTAGAATAAACGATGTTTTCCTTGCAGATGAATTCGAAAGTCAACCACAGCCGAGTGGTGGAACAACCCAGTTGGTCGAGTCCTTCTGCCAGTCCGTCACCACCGCCGCCGCCCGTGCCGCCACCGGTGGCGGCGAGGTGGGCCAGGACTGAGCAGAACAGCGCCGATTCCTGCCCGCACTGCCGGGGACGGCTCGCCTCCTTACCCACCAGAACTACCTCGCTCAGTAGCTACTCAGGATGCAAAGGTAGGGAGGTGACACCTACTATTGAGATATCGGGCGTGTATTACATAAAAGCTTCCTTCCCGAGGGCTTTGTATCATCTTTTATCGTTATCGAGCTGTTTGCTACGAAAAGGATATTCATTCTTGCTGAGTTGACCTGTTCGATGCCATGCATAAATCGCACCCATAAAGATATGAATGATATTATCCCCTTTAGCCCCTTTATTTCTGATAGCTAGAAACGACCTCAAAGAAGATGACGAGCAGTCGAAAACGGATATCAAATTTCTTTTCTTCAAACTTAATTTTTTTATTTACTGTTGTTTATTTTTGGTTTGTTTTACATTATGTTTCTCTTCTTCAGAAAGCTCAGTCGAGGTGACACTTTCTTCGCCGTTTCTTCATTCATTTATATGTTTGTTTATTTTTTGTTTTAATTTATCTGTGTTGTTCTTGATTTCAGTGATATGATTTCCCAAAGTGAGCAAAAGAATTTTTTATTATTGGTAGAGAAATCCACTTTAGCTTAGCTTTTATATTCCATAAAAGTGCAATTATTTACTGGCACCTTTTTATGGCCTGAACCGGATTCTCGATCGTGCGATTTTGTTGCTTTCGTTGAGACGATTTCGATCTCAATAAAATCAGGAGGGTAAACAATGAACTTAAAACTAAGTCCTCCACATGTTCGCGTTTCCTCCTTTATTACCCTACCGAGTGCAACGAGATACTTTTATGTGGTAGTTTCGCTCTCGCTTTATCAGTTTACAACTAAAGCTTTGTGCGAGTGGGAATTAAAGTCGAAATATCAAAAATCGCAAATAAGACGGAAGCACCGGCTTTACAACATCAGCGGAATTTTATTCGGTTCTATTGTAAACTATTCAGGAGATGATATTGCCTGCTATGATAAAAGAACACTTGAAATCGGGAAAAGGGAAAACGTTTGGATTTTCTTCGTGTGGGGATTTTGGGGCGCTGCGACGCTGAAGCTCTTAATATGATTATGATATGAATGCGTAAACGTTAATCCTCTTATCGTCTTGAAGGAAACAAAATGTCTATTCGAGAGTCACTCAAAAAATTAAAAGTTTCAGTTTGGTATTCATGTATACCGGGAAGAAATTGCGTTCGAAATAACACGGTAATAATCTTTTCCCAATGGAAAACTGGGAATCTATCCAGACTGGCAAATTACTTCCGGGGTAAGCTACACTGAGTTTGAATCAGACTTGTATTGAATTGCAATATTATGGCATTAGATATTTTTTCGATATTTTCCTATGTTGGCAAAAAATGAAACCGTGGTACATATTTAGACTGAATGGCCTAGGGACATATCTGATTCGTTCTCGGAAGAAAACAGCTGACATTAAACAGAAAATAAATGTCAATAAGATATTGCGGAATTTTCCCAGTCTTTCACTAAAACGATGTGATTTTTTCAAATATTTATTTTAAAAGAAGCGCTGTTTCCAATACAAAAATTTGAATAACCAGCTGGTAATAAGCGTTTCGATTCGAGCCCGAATGCAGTTAATTAAATCTGGAATGAGAGTAAATAATTGGGCTTTAAAAAATCATTGCCTAACAGCGCTGTTCCACCCAGTACGGAAAATTATATTGTTAAAGCAGCTTTGCTGGTTCATGAAATAAAGAGTTAAACAAAAACGATGATTAAAGAGAGAAATTGAATAATATATGGGCGGGTGCTTTTCTGTGAGGCAAAAATATTACATGATTTTGACTTCTCTAGCGGCTTAATGTATAATTAATTGGTTAGGATTCCTTCGAAGTCATATAAATGTAAATTAAGCATCCGACTCAACACATGTCACTTGGATGTGGTTAGAAGCATGCAGTGGTGACTCCGAATTTCGAATGATGAGCCTTGGAAGATTTTCATTAGCCAAACTTGAAAATTGTCTGGAAGCTCGGAAAATGTAGATTAATAATATTTTAGCGTTAGTTATGGTGTGCCGACATCGATTTATTCAGGTAGACACGTCTCGTATTTACAAACTTAATTTCACGCCCGTTGATTCAGTCTCCAGAAAATAAATATCACGCAATGTAGCATCCCTTAGAAAATAATGTAACGATTCGAGACGCCTACGAAAAAGCTTGCAAACAACGTTTCTCTACGTTAAACAAATACCGAACTCTTTACATTATCTCTTCAGCCATCACGCTTGTCGTTATCTGCTGTTCTTTGTTAAAATAAAGTTGTTTGTACGTCTCTCTTTTAAACAATGAAAATGAAGAAAACACATCAACGAGAAAATTAAAGAAGCAAACATTTTTGAGCTTAACATTCTTCAAAGGGTGCTCGGAAAAGGGTTTTTCCATAGAAATCACTAAAGTTTGGAACAGCTTGTCTCCCGAGGCTCCAGATTGCTTCAGATGAGTTACGTGCAAAACATTATTTCACATGCTGAATATTATTGTGAATTAAAAGTAAACATTCTCTGATGCTTAAAGGATGTGTAAGCAATTTATATTAATTAAATCATACGGTACAGGCTTGTCTGAGTTCTGTTTTGCCTGTTCGAAGCGCTGTTTCAGATTAATTATGACTTGATATAAATCAATTATTAGTCGTACAATTAAAATTCTGCATTAAATATATTGCCTTGTCTTTTCCTAATAGTGGGTTTCTTGTCTCATTAACAACCTGTTAATTTGCCGCACTCATCAGCTTTCTCGTCAATTATTTTAATTTTAAGAGTAACCACTAACATGACATCGCGACTATGAAGATTTGGGATTTTTTTTTCATAAAGTTATCATAGTGCGAAGTACAATTGTAAAATCCTGGAGTTTTGAGTGTTTTCAGCGTTATCGTAAATTTGCAAAGTAAATGTTGCTTTATTATGATTTATGTACAAGCAATCAATATCCGAGCTGGAGACAAAAGGCGGCTGAGGTTTCAAAGAGACGATTTAGCTGAGGTTTATTAAGGGGATGACATAAAATGGCACTCAAAGTGTTTCCGATTAATTTAAAGTACAAGGATTTAGAAGTGCCACAATGGGATAAATTTGAATCAACTAACAACTGCCAAGTCAAAATTATTTAAGTTTGTTGGGGATTTTGCGCTCAATAGTGGATCGATCCTAAACATGCCACATTAATCCCCGAACGTGTCAACCAGCATGTTCGAAGGGACGATCAGCGATAATGGTTTGATTGAACCAGCATAGTTGGAATTTTCATGACCGAGGGCTTAATAGAGGCATACGCTCGGCATGAATTGGACTTCATCTGCATCAATCACCAGCGATGCATTTGTGATGATTGATCGTTGCCCGAGCAAAATTAAAGCGTAACCTAATTAAAACGTTTCACCTATTGATGTAACATTTCGCATTTCCGTCGCGCTAAACGCCCAACCAAACAAGAATCAGCGTTATTCCTGACACTTTGCATTGCAAAAGAGGGGAATAAATTTGCAACAAGACAGTATAAATTTTTGAGACGCAGCCGAGATCACAAGGTGGTTAGAATGTATTTTTCAAAGAGCGCAGAATTGGAGAAATAGCGATGTTAATAAAACCTCCATCTAAAAACGCGCTCACAAAGAAACAATAGGAAAAATCGACCAGGGAGCAATAAACACGGCGAAAACCTAAAGCGTCGAACCGTATAAACAGGACGAAGTCTGCGGGGGCTGCAACGCCCCCAATAAACATGAAGTATTGCGTATTGCAGGGGGTAAGTGTTTTTTCTAATTATGCTTCAAACGGTAATGTTGCCTGTAAAAGGGTGCTATCAAAGCCTTTTCATGTATCAAACCCTTTATTAAGTTTTCTCTTCTGGGGGGTGATTTTCATGTTCATGTCATTCCGCTGCACAATTTTCGAATTTATGCAGATTGGCAAGGGTTTGCTTGCCGACTTTATCGGGAAGGCTCAACCCGGATCGATGCTGCAATAATTCGCCGGAACTGAAGTTTTTCAAACGCAACTTGTGATTTGTGCCCATAAAAATCCATTATTGTTAGGCTTTTTCCTGCTATTTTCCCAACGAGAACAGAACAATTAAAAAACTTTTGCAACGAACCGGAAATGATGAATTATCTGCTTTAAGCTTTTAAGTACATCGACTAATTAAAATCAAATTATTCTCAAAAGGAACAAAACGGGAAATCCTTAAAGCAATTACTAAAAGCATTCAGATAAACACTTTTGGCCCATTTTACTTTACCAAATTCACAATATACAAATTGGGGTGTTAACAGAATAGCAAAATAACGATCTAAAGTCCGACTAATTGGTTAAATATAATAAATACGCATGGTCAAGGGTGGTTATGGCTCCACTCGTTACCCAACAAATACCAAAATAATTGGAAAACTCTGCCAAAATTGTTTTAAAATAAGTGGATCTTAATTTGTTTTCTAGAGGCTGTAAAGAACCGTTGATTTAACGTTTTTTAAAGTGTTGCTCCAACTTTGCAACAAAATCTATCACTAAACAAAATTGATAGTCGAAAAATTAATCTATCAATAGAGACAATAGGGGTACATTAGCCAAATAAAAACCTTCCACTTAAAGTAAACATAAGCAAAAAGGAGGCCATTAATCTTTTAGGCCGTTGGATATTGACAAGATACTTTTTTATTATTTTTTCACAGTTTCCTGACTATTCGCCATTTATCACTTATTTATTAGAGTTGAATGATAAATAACACGATGCGCAACGAGATTTTCCAAAAAATTATACACAAGTATCTAATTTGAATTTTAAATAAAGTGGGCTTTATGCTTTGGAAGATGAGAGTGGGGCTACGAAGATTCTCCCTTTGATAATGTTAAATTGCTCCTTGGAAAATTGAAAAATTGAAAGCAGGGAGGTAAACGAATTTAAACTAAAATATCCGTACACAAAGTATGCGACAAAAACCGCGCCAGAATTTCCATACTCAAGATCAGGTGGATTTCAGTTTCTTTCCGAGATTTTATTTACATTTAGTCAGTTCGGTGGCAAAATTGCGCCGCTTCTGGGTGTAAAGTTGCAAAGCGAACTCAGCTAAAAAGTAAAAGTCTGGCGAAGTTAGCCTTTGAAATACGGCACTTCCGAGGGATCCTGCAGTATTAGCGAGGGTGGATATGGTAACCGCAGCGGCATTTTATTATCTTACATGTTATAAACGCTACTAAGTACACTTTTGGATTAGCTACTGAAGCATTTAATGAAAGTTGCAAAAAAGTCAATACCAGCGCCGCTCTTGACATGACTTCAAAGAGTGTGAATATTTCGTTTGGCACTTTATTCGGTTAACAACGACTGAGGTTTGTGATCAAAGACGCCGTTTCTCTCAACCCGATGACTGGAAAATTAAATACTCCGAAATTTTCGGGACAATTAAAATTTTTCTTTGAGTGTTTCCAAATGTAATTTTTTTATGGTTTGTTGGGCAAAATGTATTAATACAAATTTTATTATTGTAATCTATTGTTTTCCATCCCCGGGACCCATAAACCGTGCTCATAAATGTGAAATGATCGAGGCGTAAATGATTTATTTGTGTCTTCTCCTGGAACTTTGCTCAACTTCTCCTAAATCAGGAATTTTCGAAATGTATCTCTCATGCATGGATAGGTGACAGAGGAGTTATTATAGCGTTTATTACGTCAGTAGCAGCGTGTCAATGGCTGTTATTGATGCCATTTAAAGCTCGGCATCGAAATTATGCCGACATTTGAGTCGTCCAGAAGTCATACAGGTTGCCCTATTAAGATACCGTCTGAATAGCGAGCTCGTTAAAGCCGAACTCTGATAATCAACAAAACGTTATAAATTAACACAAACAGCAAATGTGCAGAAGACCAGAAACAAGCCTCGAGGTAGTTGTTTTGGCTAATGATTCCCTAATGGTCTGGGGTGGGATTACATTTAATAGGAGAATAGACTTGCCTGAAACGATGAAAACGGAATCCTATCTCCAACTGATGATTCTTCACTGGTTAAAGCGTTTTTTCGCACAAAAAATCACTTTTTTACTACATGAGACGCTTTCAATAAATCACTGCCAGACGATTTTGATCTGGAAAGCCATTAGGTTTAGTGATACTAAAACAGAAACTTTGGAATTATTACACTAATACAGCTATTCTTGATGTTCCGGCATAAACCTAATGTCTCTATTTAAATAAATTAAACTTGAGGGTTGAATTACACCACTTTGCATCAAAGCTAGGCAGGTCAAAATCCTCACTAAATATTTTTAGCCCAATTAAATTGAGCGATCCATAATTTTTTATGATACCGAATTAAACCTGTTTCCATTATTACAGGACTAAAAATTATCGATTACTATGCAAACACTGGCCCAATTTAGAACGTGGCGCCTTTATTTAAATTTATTTAATTATGTTAATCATGGTTTACAACTTAATAACCAAGCTCAAATTTGATTACTATTTTTAAGCGAATTAATGGAAATAATAAAATCTTGCGCTGCTTAATACGTGGGAGTTGCTTATTCGTAGCGCAAACAGATAAATTAAAAAGTGGCATCCAAAACCAGCTAATTAAAGTACATATTGTGTGATTAATGTCGTACTCAAGCTTTTAAAACCTGATCACCGGCTCGAGGCTTCCCCAAATACGGCGTCTTGGAGAAATATAGCCCAGGTGTTGTGGTAAAATAGGAGTGAAAAATAATTAACATTTCTAATTTATTTGTAGCCCATTATGTATAAGCAAATTAACGTGGAGATTTATAGCTCCTCACATGGACTCGTGTGGCCCTTGTCGGCTTAGTACTAGTCGCTTTCCCCATTTGTTGATTGCATCCCGAGTTTTCGGTTAATAGAAACATAAATAATATTTTGTGACAACAACGAATGTTCACTTGTCACGCCCGAACAAAAATTAAAGAGGCCTTAAACAATTTTACAAGCAAACACAATTAAAAACGGGTAAACATTTGCGGGAGTAATTAGGTGTTGTCGCACAAAACGTCTTCTGTAAACAAGACGCCAAATTTATAGTAATAAATAAGGCCAGGCATTCATACCTAAATGTAATTAATGAGGAGACAATTAATATGAATAAATTGGGAGCGAGAGCTTCAACAGATGTTACAAGGGAACGCTAGCTTTAAAGTGCTAGCTAGCAGTGCAAATAATGTTTAAAACATTATACATAATTAAATTTATTTTTACTAAATTTTTAACTACACTTTCAGCTGCAGCTGCTCATAGTTCAGCTTTTTAAAATTGTAGAAACTGCAATCGCCCCACAATATGTGACTCAAATTCCGAATTATTCCAAGAGATTGTGTCTAATACAGCTGCATTTTATTGTTTTTTTTATTCGGTACGTTTCAAAATCAGATCTAATAAGTCGATAATACGTGACGATTGCCTATTACTTAAACCAAAATTGAGATCTAGATAATGTTGATTGGTTTTACTAAACTGTAAACTTAATTATAAATATCGCCTTTCGTTTGATCGATTTGATTTACACACTTCCTGTTGCTGACAAGTCATTGGAGCAACAACATTTAATTACCAGCTTCAAGATTTTTTCCCTAAATGTAACACTAAGAAGAATCAACGAAGTTTTTATTTGTCCGTTGGCACGAAACTGGAAGGAGCAAAAAAGGTTTCGTTTAATAAAGAGGAGTTATTGGAGCAGAAGGACAATAGACAAATTTGGATTTTTTTCCAGAGGAGGACGTCAGTTTTTCTTAATTATAATCCAACAGGAACCTTGATGCTTTTGAACTCGGCCATAAAACATTTTTTACAGTTAATCATCTAACAGTAGACGAAAATCAAGATTACATCACTTCATGACTTAAAAAAACACAAATCGTAGACACACGTCAAGTTTAAACCTTCGTTAACATTACTCGGTTTATTTTCTTTTCTAATCCATTCTCTGTTCGTCAAACCGCACGCATTGTCAGATTTCTCATTTCAGGTGTCTAAAGTTGGAAAGTAGTTATTTAAAGCAATTTCTAAAGAACACTGTCTTCTTTGTAGCGCATAATTTCATTATGAACTCCGTTATAAATCACAGCAGTGATAAAAAGATGTCCTGAGGGAACACATTGTTAAATTTTCCCTAGAATATAAATAAACACACGAATAAATTCTAACGCTCCATTCAAATTACATATGACAAATGTTGGCAGGAGCTCCCTATAGGCGCCTGGGGAGTTCTCCGCAAACATTGCAAAGAAAAATTGGGGAAAGAATTAATTCAGGATTCAGCCAATTTGTAGATAATTTTTTCAAAGAATTAATTTTGTACGTTATGGAATAAATTAATGTAACACTTGTTACGTGTATGTTTAGCGCCAAATGTCACTTTTATGGAAATAAATGATGTTAGTTAAAAAGGCTAATTGCTGGATGTGTCAAGCTGATTTGAAAAACCAGATGTAACCCCAGAAATATTAGATTGGATGAATTCCAGCTTGACAGATACAGGTCGGCACATGCAATGCTGTCTAATTAGTAAAGTATTCGAACCATTTTCCATCGAAGGGTATATAATTAAAATTGTTATAAACTAGAATCTGCCTTAACCACAAAAGCACACAAACCGTTACCGCTGTTTACAGTGATCTAATTTCGAAACAATTTTCTGATTCACCCTGTATCTAACATTCCTTATGTCAACCGCTGCTGGTGTATTTATTAATTAATTTCTTCTAGTTTTGTACCAAAGTGAAATATTTATAGATGGTAAGATATCAGAAAAACTCGTCGAGGATCGTTTTAATAATGCAGCGGCGGTGATGAAATTTTATGAAGAATTACCGAATTCAATTTTCCTCATTAATTCGTTTTTTATTGGGAATTTAAATTAAAATTAAAGTTGCGTGTATGTGAAAAATGAATTTATGAAGTATTAAATCAGAATTTTGCATTAGTGTTTATTAAGGAACGTCATGTTATTAGACGGTGTGGAGAAATTTATTACACAGGCGGCATCTTTGTCACCAACAATCTATTATCAAAGCTCATATTAAGTTGGTATCACGAACTAACAAAATTATGCATTACAAAGGCCATACTAAAATCATACTAAGAGCTTGGTATTCACTGATTAAATTTAAATTAATGGTCGTACAAAGTGGATCCAGTTTGATAGATCACGAAAGTTGGAACTAAACCGACAGCGTGAATTATACTCGATGTCGGCTTATTTATTATCAAAGAAATCAGCCTCACACAGTCTCAAAAATGCTAATTTGTCACAATCCGAGTAGTTGCTGTGAAAAATCTGATTGTTTCAAATTTGCTCATTGTGATTTATTGTTCCTTGGTTAACAATAGTTGTCTCATAATATATCACGGAAGCTATGTCTAATTTGAACATAAACCTTGTTCACAATAAATCTCAATTTGCTCGTTGGGAAAACACCATATCTATTGACGTTCACATCTGATATCCTTTGTCAAAGTTCCCCCTATAAAAACATGAATTTACGCCTAGAGTTGGAAGCAGACTTGGAATGGAAATTTCGTGTTGAGGACGATAACTAATTTAAGTCTCCATCATGAATATTTAAGTCTTGTCAAGTTACTGCTTATTATTAGTTTCTTTTTGCATAATTTTTCTGCCATTTTATGTCAGAGCTCCACATTTCTAGGACGCCATTCGCTCGATTTCATTTAATATAGACCCTGAGATTTAATTTTTGCCGTTGAGAAGTTTAAGTACCTTCAGAAGTAGATAGATATTGTAAAAGTTTCATCAAGGCTTAGCGCTTTCTGGAAAAATCTAAACCACTTTTACAGTTCTAATCTTGCACACTTATTTATAAGGATAAGCCCATTACATGAAAATGTTTTTATTTTGTACAATAATTGTTAAGCAGAAGCTTGTAACAAGTTTTCTGGTTCATTCTGATAAGGGTCGTTTGAGTATTGAACGCCACTAGGAGCCGAAAACTTTTGTACGTCACACAAGTTAGAAAAGAATAATAATAATAATAAATAATATAATAAGTCGACGTTGATGTCACATCGTATTTACAAAAAGTTGAAACAAAATATAAAGAACGAGAGAGCGACTAATAAAAGAGACCATTTTCGGACAACTCTAGTTGAAAAACTGTTACGGTTACATGGATACTCTTTTATAGACACTAGCTAATAAAAAATAAATGTGTTACTTTTAAGTATCATTTAATTAATTCGTGTTTTGGCTCTTATTTAACCGGGTCTCAAAACACTAATAAAATGATTATTTTACGATTTACTTCTCTCTTCAGCTTCTCGGAGCGACAAGAAAATGTTGCTTATTTTATAAAAATCTTTTCAAAATCCTAGTTTTATTGTCTCTATTATAAAGTGTTAGTTTCATTTTATTATCGTTTTAGAAAATATTTGGTGGAAAGTAAAGAAACCGCTTTCCAGTGATATAACACTTTATCGTTTTATCGACGGAGAAGTAATAAATTGATGGCCCATAAAAATTGGGCACTAAAATTTCGTTTTGGCCATTAATTCTGGCAATTCTCACGTTGGAATATTAGTTGGTTTAAAAATCCATTTTATAGCTTGTAAATCATCGAGTGAATCTTATTTGAGTTTTGGAAATTTCTAACAAACATTTGGAGCAAGTTTCATTGTGACTGTTGTGGGCAGAGGAATGACTTCACTTCACCTATTACGATAAATAATTGCCGATAAATTTTAATTATCTTGCCCGAGGATCGGCGATGAATTACGGTTATTATTGACCGAAAGTCCCAATCTAACATGGTGTGAATGACAGAATTTGATTTATGCACAAATATCGAAAACACTACAGTTTTCTTTCGCCCTTTAATTATTACGATAACAATAACGGCCACAATAAATAATACCGTTGTGGATTTATCTAATTAGTCATAAATTTGGTTAGGCTGGGGCTAATTGGAGTCGTTCGAGGCGTTGCACTTCCTCAACTTCATAAATTTTAGTTTAAATCAAACAGAATGGTTACAAAATTTCAGTGTTTTTCCGGGATCTCGACCATCCTCTAATATTTCCGGCGGTTTGAGAAGACGTTATAAAATCTGAGAGCCAAGTATAGATAACAGCTTTGTCCATCCAAATGTTTTCCCATATGTCAAAGCAATCGATATTTTCTTGTTTGCGCTCGGGGCTTTCATCTAAATTGCATTAATTGTTAACTGATTCTTTCGTTGATTTGTAATTAATAGTGAAAACACTCAGACGTTTGTAAGACGACGTATCAAAAACTTTCAACCTAATCTCCACCATATTTTAAGAGTAAGACAAACTACGAATGTTATCCGCTAACAAGCAAGATTTATTTCTTTGCAAGCTTAAGCGATTGTATCAACACCGAAAAGAAAAAAAAAACATTCTTCACTGAAACATGCTAAAATGATAAGGCCTTGCATACTTTGATAAAAGTTGTGTGGTCGTCTCGGCTTGCATTTACATTCCTTCAAGATAATTTCGTTTTAAGATTGTATCCTTCAAAATATACATATTTAAGTAAGGGTCATTTTTAGGACATTAAGCTAATAATAAAAATTTACCATCACCAAAATTGAAACCGAACGAGCGTTATAGGAAAGTTCTTTAATCACCTTAGATTAGATTTTAGTGCGTCCAAATGTGACGATCGATTTTTATTATATTTTATCTATTTTAATAAAGAGGTTTCTTGTTTTAGAGATTTTATTTTCTTACATCAACGAATTCCATAATTTTCTCCGTCTAAGTTTGACTATTAATTCAGTTCGTTTATAACGTTCATACGGCGCTTAAATAGTCCAAAGTTGGCATTTAGGTAATACTTTTCCCAACTATTGTTAAGCTTCACGAGTCAAAGTTTAACACAGGCCAATTAACTAAAATTAGCAAAAAAACTTTCTGGTTTATTTTAGACAAAGACCATGACTGGTCTTACAAGTGGCGACTACAGTCCCAGACCTTCCATGGAAGGTAGTTCAAATATATTTAAACAATTAAAAACTCTGTCTTAAAATTTTGAAATTTTTCGCAGCTGATATTTTTAAACCAAAAATAGTGAAGCTTTTTTTGTGGATTATTTTGCTATACCACGTAGTATTCACACTTGTTACAGCATATTTCATGTTGTATGTACTGAGCAATTACGAAATTATAGGCTATGCTCCAGCTTTTTTGAGAAACTTTTACGTATGCATGAGAGAAATGGGAAAGCGCAGTTTACAGTTTCCCAAATTTTAGCGGATGCTGTGTGTGTGGTCAATCTTATTTATGTTAGAACTGGTGTATATAAAACGGGATATGCCACTGTGGGCAGTTAACACTGCCGGCACGAAAATTGAAGCTAGTATAAAGAGAAAAATTTTGTTATCTACGGCTTTTGGCATTTTTAACTTAGTGCTAAGTCTATCTGCTGGCTCGTTTTTTCTTCAAAATGTTTCAGAAGATGTCAATATTTTTCTTGCATTGAGGATCTTTCGAGACTATTTTCCGAATTATTACCGGGTTTTAGACCTAATTTACAGATTAATATACTTTTGTTTCTCCTACCTTATGGTAGTGCCGTCTTATCAGCTTATTTACTACATCCTTCAATTACGGATACAAGCCATCATTTTTGCCGAGTATGTAACACATATCGATGGCCACAGTGACTATGGCACTGAAATCAATTTATTTGACAATGAAAAGTTTCAAAACGAGGTTGAACGACGTTTCAAATTTTGCATTAAAAGACAAATTGAATTTCTATTGTAAGTAATACCACTTACAATTTTATTATTGCACGATTGTTAATCATAGAACGGAGAAGAAAAAAATCAGTCAGATGTCAAATTTTATTGCTGCTTTTTCTCTGGCGGGTTGTCTCTTCGGTATAAGCATTATTTTTCATCTGTTTACGGTAAAATTTGTTTTTTGATGTCTCCTATTAGCTTAATTTTTTCTAGGGACAATTGATTCCGGAATATTATTTTAGAATAGGATTTACATCACTTGCATCAATCGCAACTTTCAGTGCTTTTATTTATACAGGACAGTCAGTTGAAGTGCAGATAGAGTTAATCGATGAAGCCATTGATAATTTGTGTTGGTACAATTTTAATAAAAGTAACAAATTGCTCTATTTGATTGCTAAAGCTGACACTGCGAGAGAACGCAAAATCAAGTTTTCGGGGCAATGGGCCATTAACTATGACCTCGGGTTTGCGGTAAGTTACAGTTTCCAAGACTGACTTTTTCGACACATATTGTTCTAGATTGTCAAGGGCATTTATTCCATTATATCGGTGGTAGTGAGGAAATGGTAAAAAATGTGTAAAACCGCTCTATTTTTACATATTATACTTTGTGCACAATAAAAAGTCTAGTTAGAATTCAACTTGTTGTATTAATTACACACCTAGACTATGAGTTTTCGTTCGACATAATGAGAAAGTTGTTCGGAAACTTATCATTTTTTATAGTTTATTCCAGCGAAAAGGATGACATTTTTCGTGAAATACACGGCGAAAAGGACGCCTAAAACAAGGTAAACATTTCCGTGGAAGTATGAGAGACCATAAAAAATGATATATCGAAATCAGATTCAATGAGATGAAGTTTTGGATCTAGAGATTCGGGAATTTGAACCTAACCACTGCTGCTGGATGTGCGACCTACTCGTTCCACCTTATGTGATAGAAAAAATAAAAAAATCGGTCGAAGTTTTTTAGTTACTTTAGAGTTTACGTAAATGAGTATATTTTTTTATCATTTACGTTAAGAAGTTGTTACTGCTCTTATTGTTATTTTCTAAGTTCATGCAAATTATGTATTGCAATTATTTTGCTATAAATTTCGACCATAAAAAAATTTTGCTTCACAAATGAACACATAGAAGTAAACACTAATAATAATCAGCATACCAGTATCAACTTTTTTATGCAAAAATCATGCAAGTCGTTTATGGTTTTACTGACCTGAGAATATTTATGTCACTATTATTGATAAATGATAATAATGTTAGTTAATGAATTTTAACACAATTTACATTAATAAAATTATTAATAATGAAACATTCAAATATGCGCTAGCAACTAAAAAAATGAGCTAATTTCTTTGTTAAGCAAGGCTTCTCTTTGGCTAAAATATTGTGATTGGTGTAATGGTAATGGTAACAATTACCATAAGCATTAAGTAGGTAATCATTAAAAAGCTATCTGCTAGGTATAATCTTGTTTTTATTTCTTCTTAACTTTTGCTACATTACGACAGTATAGTTAAGCTTCGTTTTGTAATTGCAATTAATGATAGTTGCAAAGGTCCTCGTAGTCACATGTATTACAAAACCCTTGACGGAATTTTTGCAAATTATAACAATATTTGTCTGCCTCGTCCTGTGTTCCTTCGTAACAAGCCATGAACCGCTCTCCAAGATAATCTAAAAAATAATTATCACTAACATGCAATACATAAAAATTAATAAATTATATTTACCCGGTTGATTGGGAGTGTACATTTTCCCCCACATGCATATACCTTCACAGGTAACAGTGTCATCAAACACTGAATCTTTGTTACAATCCTCGGTTCCAGTGCAATTGTAGCATTCCATAGCCTTGATGGTGAAAAAACCTATTTAACAGGGTTACAAATGGTACAATATAATCATTTCTTGACTTGTCGTTCGAAATTGTATGAAACATTAGTACTTTAAATACTTACACCCCCAAAGTGCTACACATGATAGTAAAACTGGTAAAAGTTTCATTTTTTTGACTAAAAAAACAGCCACTGTTGTTGGCTTTATATACGCATTTGTTATCATTTGTGTTAAAGTGTTTTTTTTTTCGTGTGAATTTATTATAACCGTATCTACGCAAATGAGAAAGCACTTCTTAAATGGAAATTGGTGCATTTTCTTTAGTATAAATTACGATCATAAATTTTTTTTAATAATTTTGCCTAAAAATGGATTAAATATAGATACCTACTTAAATATGAAGCACGGTCAAGTATAGGTCACTAAGTAAAAAATGTGTTTTGAAATAATTTTTGGGAACTTATTTTTTTCAACATTTGATGCTTTTCTTCGCTCAAAAGTTTTTCGGTTAAGTCGATGTTTCTGTTCAATGGTAACAAATTGATATAATTTGCCAAGTTGTTATTTGGCTAAAATGGGGGTCAATATACAGTTGATGTTTCTTAAATGAGAAAAAATGTTGTGCCACAATAGAAATAAATCTTTCGGTTCGACCAAGTACACATCTAGGAGGACGACAAGTCGTGTAAGAAGTGAAGAACGAATGACTGCTATCTGTTGTGAGTCCTGCTACAAAAGAGGACGTTTCGTGCACAAAAGCGGCATTTGTATAACAAAGGAGTGGCACAAAGACCATCTTCCGACCGATTTCTACAGGCACAATAGCCACCCGGAACAAATCGCAAAACTTGAGACATTGGACATTTTTTAAATAGCACACCTCGAGGATGATCGCCGAACGGAAATTGATCTTGTAAACAGGATACAAACACGTTTATTTAATAACACGATGCTAAAATGTTCCATCTTCGGTGTTTCAGTTTTTGTCAGAGGCAATAATACTCTCCAGTTAGTTCCATATACTTTTCGAAAGTAATGCATCTTGACAAAAATAAACTGTTGGGAGTCCTCGTTGAAAGTCTTTTTGAATGGCTTTTCACAAGTTGCAGGGACTTTTAAAATCAATACCAAAACATTCCAAACAAATAGAAGTTTAGATCATTTCCGTTCGACCTGGAAACAACAAAACCTCCTCTTAAATTAGATAAAACCAATTGGAAGATATGTAACAAACGACGATTTCCCTCAAATGAACGTCTATTTATAATAACATGTCACGCTCAAAATCCTCTAAACGTTTTTTGGCCAAAAACATAAATAAAGAGAGAAACAGACGGACGTCTAACCCAGTTCATTGTATCACAAAAACAAAAGATAACGTTCCTGCTATTCTACTACACGCAGTGAAATTTAATATTTCAACCCTTTTACCGGAATACTGACATAATTCAATTTTACTTACACGTAATGTGATATGGGCTACCTTATTTATTGACAAGAGCTAGAAAGATGTAATTCGATTAGGGCCGATTTTATTAGGACAAAAACGTTGACACGTTATAGTTAAATCGCCCTCGGGCGAGTCATCTCGCTCCTGCCGTTTCCCCAAGGATTGCGCTTCTTGATTGGGTCACCAAATCCTCAGTAAAATAATTAAATAATTTGGAGAAACCACCAAACTGTCGTTTTATTAAAAAAAGGATATTTCAGATGTTGAAAAACTGATGAGTTGTCTTTAATTCTCCCCTTCCTGCAATTATCAATTTTTTATGGGGGTCAGAGTGGATCAATAAGAGAAGAAGGATTTTTCTTGTTAAATTTTTGTGGTAAAATTAATAAATAATAATTCTGCAGTGAGAGCAAATCTCTTCCATTCTAATTGTGTATTAATTCAGTCTGGCAGGCACAGCCTGGCCAAATACCTCCATCTAGTGCCAATAAAAACGCAGTAAACCCGAATATAATAGAAAAAAATTTAATAAACTCGTCCATCGAAAATAAAGCACTCATAAAGCACCGAACAGAGTCCGGTATTACAATAAATTTACGATCGGGAGGGCTTTATGTCGTGTCATGTTTGATTCTATTAATAATTTCCTTAACTTTGGGCCATAAAGTCCGCTCTTAAATCATGGCTAGTGTTTCCACGTCGTTTTTTATTCCAGACCGAAGCACGCCTCTTCCTCGACCGCCGGAAGACGAAGATTCGTTTCCTGTTATTTGCGACCGAGAATTGCATTCATTGCATCGAAACGTGCCCGCACTTCGACGAAGGGACGTCGATACAGCCACTATTAAACAGCACTATTACCCTGAAGGTAAGCAGGACTAGGACGAGAAACCGTTCACAGGAAAAAATTGCAGGAGGATGGGGTTGGTTGGTGTGCGGAGCAGCCTTCTTAGCCCACCTTCTCACCTCCGGCTTCCAATTGGCGTTCGGACTCTTGTATTTGTATACCATGAAGTTTCTCATTAGGAAAAATCAAGACAAAGATTTCTACGTGATGGCAACTGGTTAGGAACATCTTGTTTTATTTGCCCATCGTTACATGCCTTGAGATCCGGCGATATAAAGACAATGGAATGCTGATAGTTATTTTCTGGTGATGCTATTAACTAAAGAATTACGAAATTCTACACATATGGATGCTGTAACGGTTAATAGGCGGTTCAATACAGCAACCACGCCCCGTTTGAATTAATTAAACTTGGAAAAGTGCAAATGAACGACAGTGGCGTAACGAAAGTCGGCGCTAATGGCTATAATTTTTTCATCCATCATTTGCTTTTTGATTTAAATGGAGATTGAATATAAAGTGCTCAGATATTGGTTTTAGTACTAGTAGACACGAGCATACTTTTTTAATTTGATTTTATCAAGGTATGATATTACGAAATGTCAAGAGTGAATTTATCATAATAGCACTTTAGGACTCTACTCTGTTTTTCAGTTTAAATTGGAATATGATATCGTGACTAAAGGCACTTTCAAACGTGACGAGTAACTGAGGAAACAATGTTTCTTCATTCTTCATGAATTGACAGCTTGGAATTTATTTATGTCCGCTTTGGTTTCGTGTTTGAAAGGCAGGTACAAATTTATTAAGACATATATAACTATAGAAAAAATTAGAAATACGATCCGAATAAGAAGATATCGATTTACTTAGAATTTATTAGCATTTTTAAATGGTTGTTGTACCTTTAGCCACAGTAGCTACTAGCTATCGACTAATGATCCCCTCTAACACAATCATTATTTTAATTTTTTTATTTTGCCGTAAAGCAGAAGATAGGAAGGAAAATAGGCTTAAGCCGGCCAAGAATTGACGTTTTAACAAATATTTGTAAAACGGAATACAAAAAGGAAATTTCGCTTTAACGCTGCAAAATATTACGACCACTTATTCACATTAACGTTATGAAATGCTCGCTGTTGGCAGTATTAGACAATTATTATTTTATATAGCTTTCCGTTCGTTGTGCCGTACGTTAATAGTATATTTTTGCAGTTTTATGTTGAAACTGAAGAGTTATAGCAGAGCAACATTGTTCTATAAAATCTATATCAACGTCACCTTATCTAACGATACTAATCTATAACCGCATGTCCAGTGCAGCTTTACTCTAGCCTGAATTTTCCAGAGTTTAAATTAAAAAAAACCTTGATTTATTTGTTCACTGTTTGTAAAATATGTATGCGTCAAATCGTATTTTTTCGCTCCGAGTGACGTTTTCATAAAAATGCGAAATATTAAAATATCTGTTCGAATGTCAGTCTCGCACAAATATAAATAGTGTTTCCAATTTTTAATAAAAGTTTTCGGTTGGTTGTGGATATCAAAGTAGATCACCAATATTAGTTGGGGTTTGAAACTCTAAATACTTTGCCTCAAATCTAATGAATGATTAATTGAGGCCCTAATTGTAGGAATAGATTATAATTTCTAATTGCCTCACATCTAAAATTAACTAAGCTTTTTAATTATTAAAAATGAATATTAGGGAGGCAACGTTTTTGTATTTAAAAAATGGAGTAAATTTTTTTAACAGTTGTTGATTTGTGTGTCCATTAATAATGCATTCAAAAAGTTATTAATTTACTTGACGTTTCAGTAATTTTTCACTGAACTTTTTATTGCTTCAAATTTGAAACCGTTGCAGATAATTGAAAAGCTACAGTTGTTAATTAGAAAAATAATTAAACCCAATTGATTAATAGTGTCTTAACGAACACCTCAGATTGTTTGGTTTCTTGTCGACAATTTCTTTGAGCAAATCTAGTATTGAAACCAATTAGCAAAGACTTGCGTGTACAACAAAGCCTTGGACCTTTTGTTATCAGCAATCGCTATTTCTATTAGGAATTAAGTATCACGCACAAGACACCTAGATAACAGTGGATGAGGGTTACCTACTTGGTATCGGTTTGAATAAACCATTTCAATTCTTAGAATTAATTGTGATTAAATTACATGCATCTGTCGGGTCAATTTACCGTTTCGCTTTGATCAAAACAACGCTCATAAAACTCGGTATTTAAATGAGAAATCGGACTCTAAACATCTGTGATTTAATTATCGCCTTTCCACATTCGCAAGTGTTTTAAGTCATCAAGCATTCCAGTTCACAACCACCCATTTCGATCCATTAACCGCGCACACCCAATAATAATAAAAATTATCATAATAACACGTTACATTCCAACCTATGATGATTGGTTACAACCGAACATTTATGTGTTTTTTTCTCGAAGGCATGGAAAGATTGCGGCCACATTCTCCACTCAAATCCTGTATTTAAATCCTCATTTTGTTGCAGCTTGGTTGGGAGCTTTGTGCCTGTGTATCTCTTTTTTGACCGCTCCATTAATTGTGGCAGTTTGCAGAAGAAAGTCCACGAGATTGGCAGCCGCGTTTGGGGGGCTTGTGACGGCTCTAGCGTGTCTTTTTACGTCTTTTGCCGTACAGTTCCATCAGGCACTTCTCAGTTATGGGGTAGTGCTGGGACTGGGCGCCGGAGTCGTCCGGGAGACTTCCGGGTTAATGCTGGGGCATTATTTCAAGCGGAGGAGAGAGTTCGTGGAGATGGTCGCGCAAGCCGGAGCTGGGGTCGGGATCGCCTTGTTTTCGGTGCTTTATAAAGAAGCAGTGGGGTACTGATTTTTTAATGAGTTTTGTGACACTAATTGACTCCTTTTATTTGGCTGAGGACTTTCATTGTCAATCGAACAATTGCATAGACTATAGGTTACGTGTCAGCTTTCGAACCGACTGAAAGTTTAATCTATTCAAGTGACACTCGGGACGGGTTTTCTCGTCATCCGAAAACAGACTTCGGATAAAAAGTTTCGATCCAATTGAAATAACAAGTTAACAAAAAGGATCAACATCTTGTATTTAATAAGCATTAAATTTGAGTCGAGCAAATATTGATTTAGGATAATAAATATAAACAAAGTGTTATGATTGGGATACAATTTTGAATAAACACAGGGAGAGGAGTGTTTTTACACAAACGTAGCCACTGTTGCTTCTCTAACTTACAACATCCAATAAAGATGTTCTTTTGCTAATCGATAAGTCGGAGTTTTAGTCGTTTGCTTAAGTCGAAAACTCGACGTAAACACAAAACTAGTAATGGCTTTCTCTCTATTGTAAGCTTCTACATTTCTGTAAAAGACAACAATTTTTGCTAACTGATTCAGTGTTTAAAAAAACTGTTTTTACTTATTCGAAGTGTAAATACTAAAACTTCAAAGTCTACTAGTAATCTACTTGGAATATTAAAGTCTATGAGGTTTCGGTCTTTTAATAAGATTTAGTGTTATAATTAAAAGACCGTAAGAGCGACAGGGATTACAATTTTAGTAAATTTACAAGCCACTGGTGTAACCCTAGTTATAGTAGTTTTGGTAAGATATCTTGCTGAGTTTGACCAGCTTCTGCCCCAACACTTCCCAAATAATATGTAATCAATCACTGCTGACAGCTAAAATTGACTTTAGGAAATTTACAGGGCGTTTTTTACCATTACTTGACCACATCCTTCTTTCACCAAGCAAAACAGGATGTGACTAACACGCAATCACAATCTCCAGATTTTTAATTTACGAATTTTATTGACAATTTGCGTTGATCGTATCGTGCGATGATGAACAGTTTTGATGACCTGAAGCAACAGTAAACACTCTTTATGATTTTTATTCAATTTATAACCGATTATTTTCGTATCATGAAGTTCGATCTTTATTGTAATTTTCTTAGGAAACTGGGATGGAGATTAGGCTTGCAAGCCATCACCGGTTTACTCTCCCTCGCATTTTTTCTTCCTGTCGTTTACCGATCGGCTAATTTGTACCACCCGCAACGACGTGCCATTACACATTTAAAAAATCAACGCAAAAAAATGAAAGAAAAGAAAACACACGCCAAAGCTAAGAAACCACCAATGTTCGATTTCACGCCGCTGAAAAGTCGCGGATTGAGAGTATTGATGGTGGCTTGCGCTTTCGCTGCATTAGGAATTTACGCCCCCGTTTTCTACCTTGTAAGTTTCTAATTCGTTCAAACGAGACCTAATTTTGGACATTTAGGTGTACCAAGGGTATAAGGAAGGATTAGAAGACAGCGCTTTAGTTCTCTTACAAACTTTCATGGGGTTTGCGTCAGCTTTAGGCTGCGTGGGATTTGGCCTGGTGACTGTGAGGCCAAGCTCGCAGTGCTTAATTTCAAGGCAATATTTGTGCCAAGCGGCCATGGTAGGGATTGGTAAGTTTTAGTGTGACTCGGGCCGTGTTTGTTGGTACGAAATGATAATTTTCAGGAGTGTCTCTTTTGGCCCTAAGTGCCGTTCAGGGGTACCACGGGTATGTTTTGTTTGTGTGGCTGTATGGCACTTGTCTGGGGGGTTACACCTACTCGTTGAAAATGTTTGCTTTGGAGCGAGTGCGAGGCCGCCACTTCACTAAAGCTTGGAGCTTTATTCAAGGTGCTAAGTCCCTTCCTGTGCTTTTAGGAATCCCTATAACCGGTTATATTAATCAAACTTATCCCAAAGCAGGGTATTATTTTAGTTTCGTTACGACGATCGTAGGTAAGTATGAGAATTCTCCAGTCGAAATAATTGATTGAGCTTTGCAGGCGCCAGTTTAATGTTCCTGGTCGGTACCCGCAAAGACCACATCAATAGCAACACCAATAATTGCAACCTGAACGGCTGCAATATAGCGAACTTGAACGAATGCGCTTGCAACCTGGCCCTTAATTACAACAACATCTGCACGCCCGACTTGCAACCGTACAATTTCTGTCGACAAAGCGCAAACCACTACGAGCGGCTTTTCAATTACGCACACATGGATCGAAGCGATTTCCATCGACATTCTTTGCGCCACCATTACCTGCCTAAAAGTCTCAGCTACGCGGCCAACATCGACAGATCGCCCTACCATCAATATCCGGTGCATTATCATGATTACGTGCGACTGACCAATCCCAAAACCAGGAGCATGTTGAGGCCGAGCAAAAGTGTTCCTGAAGGACTCGCGCGATGGGATTATTGTGGCTCTTACAGGAGACCGATAATTAGGAACGTTCAAGTTATCGAACAAATCACGACTTCGGTGTAACGTAACGGTTCCGGTGCTAAATCTAGTCATTTTAGTCACTCGTTCGTGGGTTTGTGAGGAGTAGATTATTCAATTTAGATTACTTTGTACCTAAAAAGCGGAACTTCGATGGTTGGAAACGAGTGTTCTTTAATGTATTTCAAATTCTTGCCTTGCGTTTGTCGTAAAAGCGACTCGATTAAAGACGACCAGACATATCTATAATTCACTGGTCTGCGAGTTTTAAAATTTAATGGACACGTTATTTTATCATTTGTTTTTTTTTCTTCATGACCTTTGTTTTACGAATAAGTATTAATTAAAGTTCTTTGTTTTAAAACATGAAAATCGAAAATTCGGGTCTCTTTTAATACAAGCAAAAGTCAATCGTCTTGACTAATATTTAAAATGTTGACCAGATTTTATAGCAATACACTATGGTTGTGACCACTTTATGACGAATCTAGACGTACTATAGTAGAATTTATCGTGGGAACAAAATACACTTACTCTAGAACAAACATTAGCGAAACATTAAAGTTGAATAGAATAATTAATTGTCGCTTTATATTTTATAAAAGCCGATTCTTTATTGATTGAATTGTAATCTGTTAAAATTTTGTTATAATTTATTTGTTATTAAATTGATTGTTGCATTATTTATTTAGATGCGAATAAAGAAATTCTTTGAATGTGTTTTATTCACTTTTAAAGTTGCTGGCGCCATCTTATTAACTTGGTCGGTAACACAGTTACAGTATTCTGGATTGATCACTTCACAATTGAATAGCTAACTCTACGATCTACGAGAGATGGATCTCTTTATCAAAAGCTCTCATATTTCCATAAATATTTCCTTTAATTTTCTTGGCCTTAAAAATTTGTTATTGGATTCAGTGTAACACAGAATTATTTTCAAATACAGAAAGTCTTTATTTGACCCTTATTTCGAATTTATATTATTATTAATTATAGAAAATATATTTTCTCCAAAAAAACGGCGCTTTTTGTTTTGTTTTAAACTTATTGTGTTCTCGATTTTCTCCTTAAGAAAAAAGAGAGAAAAGCCTATAATAATTATCCTACACATTGCGCAGTACAACCGATCTTGTCCAAACTTGACAATTTGACATAGTTATAGACATAGTTTGACATTTGACATAGTTATATATAAAAGTTAGGGATAATAGTATTTTGATACATTTATCTGCATAAGTTTCTAAGGGTGAACATTTTTACTGGAAAATAAAAAAACGGTACAATTCTAAACGATAAAAAAAGCTTCATAGCAAACAATAGCAAAACATAAATGATAATATCATTATTATTATTTTATTATTTCTGCTGATTTTCTTTACAATTTAATAATATCTCTAACTTTTTTCGTTTAGTTTATTGTATTGTAGGTTCATTCGGATCTCGAATTACGATTTGATATTTACATTGTGTTTTCTCCTTTCGGAGAAACGTCCTTTATGTATTCCTCAAATCTTGTTTTACAAATTTGACCCAATTGTTTGTCTTTAATAAGTCGTATTATCTATAAGATTTTTTTGATCTTTGTACTTGAACAAATGATTCACATTTTATACCCAGTTTTCTAGTATACACAAAGTCAAAGGTCAAAGCGATTTAAGAAGAATAATTCTATTAAAATAACAAAATCAGAACATCGCTTCGAATAACTGATGACCTGCACAATAATTGCTCAATGCAGAAAAATTATCTGCGAAGGAATATATTTTTAAAATTGAAAATTTTTATACGAAAACATGTTACTTGTGGAAAACAAATATTGGACGTAGATAAATACGTGTTGACACAGACATAAGGATGTTTTTATATTGTCACAAAACATTTTGGTAAAATACTCTAACTAAACAATTAATTTTGTTTACACAACAAATATCGGTGCATCATATGAATTGGATTATTTACTTCGTTTTCCATCAATGATTTATTTCTGACATCACCGTTTAATTTACCAAACGATGACGTATTATCCAGTGAATAATGACACCATTGACCATACCTATCTCTCCACGTGACATCAAAACTACAACACAACGAAAACAATTTTCAAGGTAAATAAAATTGTTTCGCTATTCAAGTCAATGATATAATCTGATAATTATTTACACAAAACGGAATCAACTTTAATACCGCCTTCTATCTTCCAATTGGATGATAGTCATGACATCATTGGTTAAATTGGACCACAATCGCAAGCCCACTCATCTAATAAAATATCTAAAAACTGGCAGTTTTAAGAAACACTAGAAATTCAAAAAAATTATATAAACTATATTATATTATATTAATTAGGACAGAATTGCAAAATTATACGTGATGTATTGCAGAACTGTTATTTATTACATTTTACTAGCAGTCATTCCGCACAATTAAAGAACATGTAAGTAAATTTATTCAGTGATATGGTGTTGTTTGCACTAAAAATAATAGTACGTACGAAATGCATTATAAACAAAAATAAATGCAATACAATACGACAAAAATGGTTAGTAATTTGTTTATTTCCAAGACTACAAGAAAAAAGATATTTTTAGGGAACTTAAAATCCAGTATTATTTCGAGCCATTTTACGATTAGTGTGTTTACATGATTTAATTTCGAACGTTCGGACGTGCTGTTGTGAGTTTTTTGCAATTAATATACTTATTGTTATTGAAGGCAGCAACCACCTGTTACCCCAGGTTCATTTTTTGTGGTCACCCAGACGTAGCATCAACCTAAGGTTAGTGGAACGTAACGGCCGTTGAATCCAAAACCTTTCCAACCTTGAAACTCTACCCTTTTTATTCTCACCGATGACATCAACGAAATGTGTCATGGATGCGTGTATATTGGGTTTGGTGTAAACTAACGCTGCAGCGAGTCACTGTCAGTGTATCTCCGAACTTTAGCAGAGAGAGCTCGGGTAGTGAGTTAGCTATAATCAATAATCTTCACATTTTGGGAACGCCCTTCTGAAACACAAATACAACAATTATGGCTGTTAGTAGGTTGTCCATCATCAAGTTTCTGGAATTGGTAAGCAAATCTTATCTTACAGTGCATTATTTTTAGAACTGACCGCAGTATATGAATTATTCAATAATAAATGCGATGTGATAACACGCGCTAATGCGTTTTTGCTATTTAATCGAAAATGTATACTCTTGCTTGTCTAGTTCACGTCATTTTTTTAAATTGCTTAATTATACACCCAATTATGTTTTTAAAATTAATTGCTTGTAGCACTTTTACTTTAAAAAAATAACACTTGTTCTAGGTGCACCAATAACTAAAAGATGTAATTTTAGAAATGATACAATAGTGTTTATTAAGCTGATTGGATTTCTAGTAGTTAATCTAATTTCTGAGTGATAATTGTAAACTCACTAAACGCTGTTTACACCTTTTACTACAAAATACAATACCTAACGTGTGATTCATCGAACGAATCTCGAAATTACGTAGTAGGTATAAAATTATGGAAATTGTGAAAGTCAAGGTGCAAGTAACCCAATTTTTTATGCTTATTATGGTGCTGTTCACATTGCATTTCTCCACAATGTAACAAGTTGTTAGTCATTTTCTATTAGAATCTTAACTATAGATGATGTCATTTTTCCTTCCTTTTTAGTTATGCACATTTTAATAGCGACGCCTTCGAAACGTCTAGACACAAACTAAACTATTATTTTTCTAGGCTATTGCAGTCACATGTATTGGTCTTCACTACAAAAGCGAAGTCCCTGGCGACTTCAACACCAACACGCTTTCGGTGGCTGCTTTTGGCGGTTTTGTGATCATCCTTGTAGGCGGATTTGCCGGTAATTGCTAATTAAAAATCATCGATTATTTTTAAACGAACTTTAATTTCAGGTCATCTAATGTCGACTCCAATTAACAGAAGGATCGATATTTTTTTCTGTTTGGTCGGATGTGCTACGTTTATTGCAGCTGGTGCCATGAATATCGAATATTTCAAGGATGTCCGCAGTAGTCAGTACCGGGATTATGGTTTGGCCAAAGCTTCCTTAGCAATTATTGGAGGAGCTCTCTTCTTAGTCGACTCGCTATTGACCTGGCGTGGCGATTTTTAAACGATTTAAAATATTGTGCGTTTTTATACAGTAATATTTATTTTTATATGGATGATTTATGTACAAAATATTTCACAAGATAATTATGCATTGTTGATTTTGATACTAAGGATGTGCCTGTATTTATAACTTAAAAAGAACGATTGTTATTAATTTGAGTCTCCAAGATTTTATATTTGTAATAGGACCAACATTTATACAATAAATACCTAGTCCTCAACGGTTGTATTCTTTTTCCCTTTATTCCTTATGCCCATTTTTCATAATGAATCTATTATTATGAATTATGATTCGGTCTACAGTGTTTTTTTTCTGTCTAAAGAAAATCTTTGAAAGAAATAATTCAGTTGTGACATCTGTTAATCCAACTATGATAAAAGACTTACAGATATTTCGAAAACATTTCTAACAGTACACACAAAAACGTGTTCTTTTAAAGCGATGGAATAGTTTTAGTTACACTTAGCAAGCTCTAGCTACTCAACAAGAGAGGACGCTGTAGTATTTTATTTTGAATTCTATTCATGCTTAATATTTGATGTTAAACATTTGATGTTTTAAAATTCAATAATTTCCTTTAAAAAACTTGAACTCATTATAGTGTAGGTAAACTAATTAAATTATTTTATCTTACAGTTGCAGTTTTTTAGGTACATTATACCAATGTTTTCGGTGAGAGAAATCAATGGTATAATGTGCAATGGTATAAGATAAAATGTCGTAATCACACGTGATCGAAATGCCATTATAAAGCTCGTGAAAAGTGTCCCACTCGAGCGCAAGCCCACTCGTGGGTCAAAATTCTCATTCGCATATAATGATGCATTTCTATCACTACTAGTTAGTGGTCGTTAGGTCAGGTCAGAGGCTGTAGATGCGACCTGAAAACTCTGGCACTTGGGTGGTGGCATTACCACCATACGCATATTTATATTTATTTTTATCACCTATAAATAATGGGTGATATTCATAAAAAGTAGTACATGCTTATACTTATATTTTTTTAAGTAGATGCTTACATTCATGTTCATAAAATTATAAGTATTTACTTTTGTAGTAAGAAGTAGATGCTAATACTTATGTAGTACTAGCATATGCTTATAAAATCATAGAAACATAAGTATCTACTGCAGTCCATATTCATAAAACATAATAGTTACTAACAAAAATAAGTATGTACTTATGAAATTACTAGTCTGCTATTCGTTAGACTTATGTTTCTGCAGAAAAATCTGTTTACTAAAAGAGGCTATATTTGCCGTACCAAGAACTTCAAGACACTTTAAAATTAGGCAAGAAAATGCGGCCGATCATACTTTCATATAAATGTAGCGGTTTTCAGCAGAAAGTGTACAATAGTTAATGATCTCGATGAACACACAAAAGCCGATTTACCATTTTAAATTTTTTTATCGAAAGCGCCAAACTAATTTTTGTATTACGTTGATAGTAGGAAAACTGTCGACTGTAAGTAACAGAGTTTGGTAGGTTCAGACTTTTCAGATAATTTTTCGTCGATTTTAGTGCGTTTTGGCTGACTCCGGGCTTATCATAATCAAACAATATTTGGAAAATTCTTTTTAGAAGTATGAAAAACCCGAGTAAATACGTAGTTAGAGTTACAGATTCGACTACAGATACAACATTTTTTTATTAGAATATTTTATTAGAAAAAATATTACTCAGAATATTTATCAGCCATAGGGCCTGATTTCAAGTTTGGTCGCAAAGTTGCGCGGGTCGCAGTTGCATAGCAGCAACCAATGACATTGCTAGATTTATGTCAATAATGATTTGCGCCGGTTGTAACTCAACTTGAAATTAGGCCCTTAGATAAAAACCCAACTTTAGATGTTCGGACAAACTTTTGAAGATGTTAATAACTAAATAATACTAAGCTTGTTCGAATTTTTTAGGTGATTATTGGCCGATTTCGGCGCATTTTGTGTGACTCAAAAGTCGAAATAAAAACGGTTGTGTTTCTGTTTCCAAGCTGGGCGACCTAGCACTCCAAAAATCTAGCTAAGAACTCCACGAGCTGATTTACATTTTGAACGTCAGAATAAAAATAATTGTCGATATTAATTTGACAAATCTGGCGGTAACCAAGCAAGCTTATTAGTAGATATTATACAGGGATGTTTTTTTATTAGTATACATTGCCCTATGTATACAGTTAAAAAAACCGAGTCAATTTCATTGTTACTATGACTATTATGTGCTATTAGGATTGGGCCGTAGGTCTAGGTTAGCCTAGGTGCAGGCAACCAAAATTACAATTCACACAGGGCAAAAAGGTCTTAGGCAAATAACACCCCTAAGGTCAAATTTTTGCCTGGAATAGACCCAAATCATTAGCCTCAAATGCCATACACCAGTGCAGCTCAAGATATAACAAATTTAAACCGCACTCATTGAAATAATTAGGGACCGATGTAAAAATTTTATGGTGGCTAGAAATTTCGTAAATAAACATACTAGATAGTACCCAGATGTTACAAAAAGTTAAAAGTATTATTCGTGCCATACTGGTCAAAGTATCAGACTAGAGCTATTGTTTGGAAGTGCAAGGAGGGCCCTTTTAGCACTTTCTCTGATTATTTAATACTTTCCGTGGTTTGATGCGTCATTTAATTACATTTATTTTGTTGTTTTGCAAAGTTTATTCTTTATTTTTGGATATTAAAGTTTTTGTAATATTGGTTGCCTACACCTAGATCTACGGCCCATCGTAATCGTCATAGTAACAATGAAATTGACTCGGTTTTTTTAACTGTATACATAGAGCAATGTATACTAATAAAAAAACATCCCTGTATGATGTAAGTATTTGCTCATAAGAATAAGCATCTTTTTATGAATATGGATGCAAGTATTTACTTTTAGGTTCAACTGATACTTATAAGTAAATGCTAATACTTATAAGTATTTGCTTATAAGTAGATACTAATTTTTATGCATATGACCCATTATAATATACTATTTTACATCGATTCTTTTTTTACATTTTTCCTATTTTTATTTGCCGTTCCATAGGCAAGAAACAGATAATAGCAAATAGAAACAATAATAACATAAATAAGATCATGATTTTGTTAGATGTTTTTTATGGATGACAAATTATGTTTTATTTGTGATTATTTAATAATATGTAAAGTCATAGTAAATGTAATTCTTTTCTTTTCGTTTTTTTTTAGTCCAAAGATTTTTTATTATTGTTTCTATTAGATACTGTTTGTTTAATCACTAAATGTAATTTGGTGATATTAATACTCTAGATTGCAAATAATAATAATAATTATTGGCTCTGTAAATCATGATTGCTTTAAAATTTTAATAAGGTTTAATTTTCATTTTCAGCCACAATTTATGCTACATTAAGCTCTACAGACCTGAAAAATTAATTCGGTATGAAAGTAAAAATTGCGTAAAAAGGTTTGTAAATTAATTTTTTGCGATACACATTTTGGATATTATTAAAAGGTAGTGTAGGTACTAAAAATAAATTTATTGAAATTTCAATTGTTGGATGTGCTCAAAAATATCGAGTAGTTGTTAGTTTAACAAATAAAAAAGCAGGCTGCAGCAGAGCACAAATTAAAAATTAATTGCAGATGCACCTGAAGTTTCACAGCCAACAGAAATTCAATTAACTGTGGCAGGTAGTAATTATTAAATCGAGTTAGAAACACTATCTATAATTTCGATATAAAACTTGCACTTAATTGTTTTGAAGCCTCATATTAATCTAAATTGAACTAATTGAATATTTCAATCGAAACCTGTTATGTTAGAGCTGTTTGGAATTTGATAAACTATTTTCACGAAGGTATTTCTGATCGTAAAATTAGTCATTAGCGCATAACAGTGTAATAACTAAGCGTAAAATTCATTTTGTAAAACAGACTTGGAAAATGTACATTTTTAGCTTTCATAGCGACTTTGGCTCGACATTATTAATGGATCAACTGAACTAAATCAACCGTTACATTTTACGATTGCGTCTGAAAGCACAATTTATCATAAATTCAACGAACTATTTTGTTTCTTTCTACTATGCGAAATTCAAGATTCTCTACCTAGAATGTATTTAATTTAACCGCAAATAACTACACACATCACATTTGTTCTTATAATAATTTAATAAAAAATAATGAATGAGTTCGTATGAGGAATTCTTAAACCCTCACTATGATGTAAAGTCTAGAACAAAGCCCCTTTTAAAACTATTGTGTAGTAGAATTTCGCATTGTCCGTTTTATCATTTGAAGAACCTGATTCAAAAACAATTGTTCAAATAACGTTTCCGAGCTTTCGTTGTTCGCGAGTTTTCCATATGCGGCAGACCTCTCATTTAAGCTTTTACAAAAAAGCGTAAACCACGATTAATTGAGTTAAACACGAGGATTTAGTGATTGAGCGCCTTTATTCATCCGGAAGATTTGCGTCTAATCCATTTTTAAAAAAGCCCTTTGAAAACTTTGATAATATGGCGCTTTGCGCTTTTAAACAAAATAAAATCCAGCCATAATAGATGCAAAACTTTGAAATTAATGATCTTTTTTAAGTATAACACGATGTGCATTGTATCTGCTTTTGTATGGAACTTGTACGCTGCTTCCATAAATCTTTGTTCAGCAAAAGCCGATGTTTTCGCCATTATGAGGCTCCACATATGCCTCTTTAAAACACTGAAATACACATTCCGCCTTTAATATTCCCATCTCCGTTTCCTAATCACAGGCGCGAAGGCAACTTTTAATAAGGTCGGGCCGAAAAATGATTTGTAGATCAACATTAAAGGAAATCCGCTTTTATAATGGCTTTTTTGACTTATGCTGTGCCGTGTTCTATTTGAGGATTATTTACTTAAAATATTGCTTGGCTTCTACGTGAGTGTATTAGAACCGGCGCATCCACCATTTTCATACGCTTTAAAATTAATAAAACAATTTTTCATATTCGATTTTCGAGATAAGAGCCATAAGACATCATATAAAATACATAAGGGTGCGTATAAACCAATATCAATCTTTAAATCAATGAATCATTTTCAAGTTTTTTTCTTTTTTTTCCCCATCACGCCTAAGTCGGTGCCAATAAAACTCGATTCCGGTTGGGGAGAAACATAACTAATAACTAATAATCAAACGGGATCGAGACGGGGAGTTTTTGCGGTTTGAGAAACTCAAAGCCATCGAAAATTAGAGTTTTTTTGTGATGATGTTTTTGCTTGGTTTGACGCAAATTATTTAAGAGATAATAACTGCAAGTAGAGAGTACATATTCGTTTAACGGTCCGTATTCCTCGTATCAATTGCACGAAAGGCCGTAAACGTCTCGGTCGCAACAGTTCGTGCAATTTATATCATTTTCCGTGTTCGTAGGTTCCATTCTTCAAAATAATGTGGTTTAATACGCATTTTTCTTTAAAGTTATGTGAACTTTGGTAAGACTCTGACGTGAAGTTGGAGCTTGAACTCACCTAGAGAAATCCGAACAACGGACCACATATGAAATCAATATGTGTTACTGGCGGAAGGTTTCCAAGCGAAACTATTAAAGATTCATAGGCTGAAAGCAGCATCTCCGGAGATATGTCTTCGTACTCAGACCAGAGACCTTAATCTTAATCAAGCGGCAATACAACGTCTTTTCTAGGAATTATTTCTAGAATTAGTGCTGAAATCGCAGACAGGCGGTTGAAAATTAATTGCTTCCGTTTGAATTAAAAATGGTGAAACGCACCATCAATCATATTTCACATTCAGGGCCCTCTTATGTTTATATTGCTCTCAATTCAAATTTGCACACTTCCGCACGTAATTAATATCTGGATAAATCTTTGGGAATTTAAAGCAAGGGATTATGAAAGGTTGAAGATGGATTACTTAATATCTATGGAATATTTTATGATTCCAGCGAGTTTAATGACACTGGTCGGGTAAGTTATTAAAGTTTTTAATTTGGAAAAGTTCGGAAATGTTTTATGTATGTTGTACAAACTGCATTATTGACCCTAATGTCGGAAACTTTCGGCCGAATATTTTAAATTTTATATTAGGCAAATCAGGAATTAAAAGAATAATTTTTGCCCGCCTGCGCTCACAAATTTGTTTTTGTTCGTCCAAGTTAAATTAAAAAGAGTTTGTCTATCATTACGTTGTCTGGAATTGAAGAATTTGCATTTTAAAGTCGCCACAAACGGGCATCGGTCAGTGTCATAATTTTAATTAAACTAGTGCATGTCTCGTAAATTTCGATCGATACGATTAATGAGACCCATAAAAGTAACGTGTCGACGGCTGATAACCGGAAATTGCCCGAATCTAAACAAATTTCCATGCAAACAGCTGTCTGTGCGCGTTTTTATGAAAACAGAAATCACACAGACGGATAGATTGTCGAAATTGTTGGTGAATACTGTTCCGCAGATGTGTTCGAATGCATTTAGATGGCGGTGGGGTGTTGCTGCGACTAACATTCGTTCGGCTCCTGCGGAAATTAGAACCAGATCCTGTCTTTGATAACGGCTCAACAAATTTATTTCAAATCTTCCACCTGATTACTGGTATATATTTTGCGCTTGTTCGTGCGAATTTTCGATAATAATGATGTTTTTGCAATTTATATCTCAATTATGTGGGAAAAGCGTGACCAACAAAATAACGCAATTACCGTAAAGTGAGCTAAAGTATCGAATCAATAAAACAGGTTCAAACTGTCATTACAGCATTACTCATTTGTGTGCAAAAACTGCATTTAAATAAAATCCAGTTTTATGAATGCCATTTCATTAGTCAACAAAAGGGGTATTTGTTGATTTTCGGCAATTTTTCTATTCGCAAATTCTTCAATAAGAATTAGAGAACTTCTACGGGTATTACCAGCTCAATCAAGGTCTTTTTGTTTCATGAGTCGCCATTTAATTAATTTATGATATCTCGATTAAATATAATTTACCTGCTGATCAAAGGTGCACTCCTAGCTTTGACAGTTTATTCCAATTACTCTTAACCGGGGAAGTGATTGACATCTAGGCAAATAGTGTTTGGATGAGAAACACTCTGAAGTAGCGCTCTCATCCAATTATAGAAATTTTACCAAAACATTTCTATTTACGGTACAAAGTTTGAACGACAGTCAAGCACCATCCCTGGCAGATTCCATCGAGCTGCAATTTTATAATGAAATTAGAAAGCTTATTTCAATTAATCGGATGGAAGCCTGGGTGTGGAAAATTTTTCCACTGTGATGTAATTCTCAAAGAGCAGGGCACATACAGCTGATAAGACAGGGCCTTGTAGTGTAGCTTCAAGGAACAGAAAGCTTTGATAAACAAAGAATAAAATGAAGCTGAAACTAATATCACAAGGAAATTAGCTTTGGCATGACAGTAAAAGCATCGGAATCTTGCTGTTTTTGTGCAAACAAATTGTTGCTGTTTGAAGCGAAACTTAGAATCGTATTTCTTAATAAGAGTGCTCGGAAGTTTCTTGTCTCTGGAACAGTAAATTCAAGAATTAATTAGGAAAATATGAGATGACAAGTACCCTCCCATGTAGGTCCTTTTGCTTTCAACTCGGCAACCCAAGTGAGCAATTACCAACTTCACACTTGCAAACTTCCTAAGCATTTAATTATTTTAATTACTGGTCTGCTTTCACCAAACCCTAAGCAACAGTTTTAGCTATGGTCGTTTCGTGTTTACTAAATGGAGGGAAAAAAGCAACGACGGTACAAATTGAGATTTTATTCAGTTTTAAGCTACGTAATATGTACAACGGCCAACATATAATAAACAATCAGGAAATAGTTTTATCATAACATGAATAGAATTAAATTTTATCACAAATAGTTATTATCTTAGACACTAACTTTGAATACACTTATTTATTCCAATATGGTTTATTAATCGCCCGGATTAACAAAACATATTTTACAAAAAGGAATACTAAAAGCAATGTCTTTTATTTACGACAATTTATTTACAGTTGAAATGTCTAGTTTTGTTCCGGTTTAGTGCTGGTAACTGTTGCGTATATGGAGGTGTTACAGAAAACAGTCTTCAAAGAAATTAATACAAATAACATCATAACATTTAGTTTTTAGCGTGAGTCTTCAGTTGCACACTAAAAATTACGTTAGAATCATTGTCTTGTCTTCCATTACCTATAGTTAGCACAGACCTGAAACAAATCGAAATATTAGACTCAATTTTCGTTTCCACCAAACGGCATTTTGAACTGATTAAACCGAAATTTACTTTTCCGAATATCAGCTTCTATAAACGGTCCCAATTTTAGCAGCGACAGCAATCAAGAATTTTATTGATATTGAAACCTAGCTATGGCCGAATGCAGTAAAACTTGTATAGCTAACGAGAACGTCTCAATTTAACGAAGTCTTGAGGAAACTTTGATTGCCTTGGACAAATCTCAGAACCTATCAATAACTACTACTAGCTTTAAGACTGAAATATATGTTTGTGACTCTTGGCAATGTTTTATGTTTGCTTTTAGTTACAAACTCCAAGTTTGGTTACCAGTACCACAGAAATCCTATTTTTTCATAAACAACCCGAATCAGATATTTCTGCTAAATGTAGTTGAAATACAACAATAAATAAAACTAACATTAAATCTTTTATTTTGTGTATAAATCGAAAGCTTTTATGTGATTCTGTGTATACAAATAATGCATGTCAATAATATCTGATTGGATTACGTAATTTACTAATGTGTTTGTTGTAATAGGATTTTAAGTTTTGTTGCATTAATAACCACAAATTGCTTCAAATATTTAATGTCCCAACTGTGTTGTGATTATACCAGATTTCGAAAATTTGTTTGTTTGTTATTGCGTTCTAAAGAATTAAAAATAGCTTTATTACGCCCTTTATTTAAAGCGAACCTATTGATTGGAGAAGCTCAATTTATTCCATCCCTCTTTAATAGTTTAGTCAATAGGTCAACAAAAACTGTTCACGTGAACCAAGACAGGACGTCAATCCACACGATGGTCTTTTAATCGTGAATACTTATTAATAATTGCAATGCCTAACACGTGCTGGTTCACGAAATTCGATATCGCATGGCATCAATCTTTCGATATGAAGTCGTTAACTGTAGATACACACAAAACTGTCCGTCGAATAGGGTTCAGGGTACTTGTACCGAGTCAAGACATGTTGTAATTGTACAGTAATAAGCTAGTTTCGTGTTCAATAGTGGGTTGTATCCTCGGGTCCTAGTTAAATTTCAGGTTAAACAACTATTCGGAATCGAAACTGCTTTTGAAAGTAATTTAACCCATTATTAAGTAATATTTACTCACCTAGAAACTGACGTGTTAGGCCAAGGTATAGGGAAAATATGCAAGGGGAGAGAGCTAGCCATCTATCCATTAAAATTAAAGGTGCTTTGTTACCTGAAATGAAACAGAGCTGATTAGATTAAAAACTGAAATGTATGAGCAACATTAGCTGAAATTCTATTATCTGTCTGTCTGTATTCAATAATAGAGAAAAGTGTTGTGTGTTGGTATTATTAGTGGCTTTTTCAACAATGGTTCAATAAAATATTTGTAGATGTATGCATCTATCACAATATTATATTGACGATGTCTCGCTGTTTGTGACTATAGGATGAATATCACGTAAGACGAATTGACAGTTTTCATCTTTGCTTGTCTTTGATGTTGTCGTGTGTAAACAGTGTTCACTATTTACATGTGATAGTCGTGCAAGAATTAAGCAAATAAATAAATAAAGCCGCATAACACCCTTAGAGAAATTGGGTATTACAGACGCCCTATTTACATAATTGAAATTAAAAAAACTCGCTTCAGCGTTTTGAAATATTCAGACGATGTCCCTCACAAGCAGTCTGCTCGATTTCATGAGGACATTTCGCTTCAGTGAATCCTGTCTTTGCAACGTTTAAAACGGGCAGCTTTCAAATCAATGTCAATTTGTTTTAGCTATTTTCGCCTGACCGCTAATTGTGAAATTTGCCATCAAAGTAATTATCGAGCTAAAAATCTCGCTAACGTGATAACATCTCGGTAAGTTTCTTGTGTATAATGAAAAGTCGCAATCGAATAGGACGTTCCGCTCCGATTTTATCGCCGCTGTTCGCTTTATATGCATTAACGCGATATTTCCTACTGCGACTTCCAATTTATTTTAAAATGAAAATCTTTACAATCTAACGAAGAATCATAATGCAGTTTTGTTCGAGAAATTCTAGAGCCGGGAACAAAAAGAAATGTAATGGAGTATTGATTTAACTGCGATTGTATTATGACATTTCTTGGAACCGTCTTCGAAAGAAACGCATCTTTTAAATAACGTTGCTTTGCAAAATAAACAATTTAAAAGCGACATGAAACTGGGATAATAATAATCCTGCGATTGGTGCAAAGAGATCACAATTACGTTGCAACCTCCAAAGTCCGAGGGCAAAATATTGCTGCATTTTGAAATTCAATTAGAGCTAATGCATATTCAAGGATTAGGCGATTCTTCGTACCGTCATGCTCACGTAACGGTAAATAATTCCGTATATTGGATGGGCCACAGGTTAATAATTCCATTTCCCAAACCGAAGATACAATTACAACCGCATTCATGTAACGAATCAAAATTTGACGCGTTTGGGTTACACTCTTGTTTTCATTAATCCTGTGCTCCAAATCGAATATTTTTCATTTTTCAGTGCCTCAGCTCTTAACTAAATTTGCTTCGTGAGCTGTATTTATTCAGGCGCCGGTAATTTGTCACATACGAAGACGGTTTTATTCCATGTTTTATGCCACCTGGACAGGTCGTTGAAGTTCACAGACTAACATTTATTATACTGCACTTTTTACAAACGCCGTGCGAGTATTGAATTTGTCAAATTGAAGCGAACTTAAAAACACCAACCACTAGGTGTGACCAATCTCAAACAACCAAAATGTTCATTTCACCTTTCAAATTTTGTCTTTATTATGTATAATTCATATGAAAAAAACAGGAATTAATTTACTCAAAATGTTTTTTAAATATACGTGTCACCAAGCAGTGCTTGTCTGATTCTAAAATAGGATTTTAGTGGTTTTACTGTGTGAAAATGTTCAATAAATAAATATGTAGGTTGATCCTCGTATATTCCTCCCAAAATTAGGATTATACAAATTAGCATATTGTGCCTCTTGTTCCTATAGATTTTCTCTTTCCATTAGGTAGCGGACCCACAAGCAGAAACGTCTTGCAATAAATTTGCATATTTACTGAAAGCACACACGGAAATAAAAAACGTCGGGTTTATCGTCGGTTTTATATTAAAGCAAGAGAATAAACCGTAATACCAGACAAACGGCAACAACTTTTATTTAGAGCGATTCTAAATTTGCCACAACTGTATCAACCAAATATTCTTCCCCAAAAACAGCGTTCTTATCGTATTGCTATGCGAAAACATAACTTGTACTCGCTGGATTATCAGAGGGAATTTAAAGTTTTTTAAATTTTAATACTTAGTTTAAAAAAAAAATCCTGAAACTTCAAACCGGAAGTTAGTAATGAATCAACTTTGCCTTATCTAATTAATTAGATATTACCATTAATAGCGAATTTTACTACAATATGAGTATGCTTTTTACAAACATATAACGAAATAAACTAAACCTAGAGAACTCCGGGTTGCAGTGGATGATGCAATGAAGAATGCATGTGTGTGCCGATACAGAATAATCAACTAGGGCCCCAAAAGAGTCCGGGTTGCGCCGCCGGCACAACATAACACACAGACCTCCATAATAAAGTAATAAACCCTACATAATGAACGCCAGTCGGTCGCCGTTATTAACTTAATGTGACAGAACATAGGCCACTCTCCGGCATATATTGGACCAGGGTGGACATGTAAATTGCCGACCGAGGCCGAAACGCTGCCCGTAACATTTACATCTTCATGTTCACTTACTTACAATCAATTGCACCCCATCTAATTAAAAGTCAATTTTGTATGGGATGGAGGAAACGACGACGCGCCCATTTCCTCCTCATTTCTTCGCCTGAACGATTTTTAATGTTGGAAAAATACGACGGCTAAGTGGCTCACGTGACAGGGGGTGGCCCTCAATTACCCAGACTTGTTTTATTGTTTGCATTGATGTAGCTAAAGCCTATTACTCAAAAAAACCAAAGTATAGGTTGTCCAGAAAACAAATTGTTCGAGCTATTTCTAATATAATAAAGCAATCAAACACGTCTGAAACAAATTTTATTTAATTTGTTAGCGCTTTAATTAATCAAACGAGCATTTTAATCTAGCAGCAGAAATAAAAAGCTAATAAAACTAAGGTGCAACGAGACAAATTTAATTATTTTATTTCATCCGTAATTTCATTGTTCGATTTTAATTTAAAGCGAAATATTTTTGAGACAAATACGCCGATAATTAATTTTCGGTTGTAAGCAATATTTCGACTAAACAATGAAACTCCACAAATGAAACTAAATTTCACGCTGTAGATGATCAACGGTAGCTTTTGTATGTAGACTAAATACAATTTTATTTAATTATTCCATTGTTGTATTAGTAAATATTAGCACCAATGCTAATAAGCTGTGTATTTATTGTAACAACTGTTGCAGACACAAGCTAAATACAAAATTGGATAAATAAGTCCTGCTTTGTAAGTAAATTTCTTTTTGTAATTTTGGCAAAAATGAAGCACTTTGTACAAAAGCTCAAACTTTATTGAAAACAGAGTTATTTATTCGCGTCGTATTAAACATTAAAAGAATATACATATATCTCTAATCTATAAAGTACGAACTCGACAAATTTTATTATTTATAAAAGTAAAATTTTTGTGTCTCTAGTGACCTGAAAGTACAAGCTAATGACTCACTTACTATGACGATGAATAATAAATACACTCAAAATGATTTTCTACACGTTTCCAGCTTAAATAATTTATTTTGTAAATGAGCAAATGTGCCACTCAATTATTAAAAATTATTTAAAAGTCGGTGCTGAATGTGAAATATTTCAATTCGAAAGTAGTTCATCAATATGCACACAAATCGACAAGAGTAAATCGAGTTAGCATATTTCTCTTCATTAAAATTTATTATTGATTTTAACGGCTCCCTGAACTCATCCACGTCCAAAGATTTATCTCAGTGAGGAGTCTTAAGATGTCTTTAATTTCCTCCGGGACACTTAGATATACCATTACGCCAAGTCAGGAATAAGCCGTAAAAGTTCGCACTTTTTTGTGATAACAAAAATATTCAAATATGAGGCGCTGGTTGTCTAAGCTTTAGCTCAACACGCTCTCTCATTAAAGCACTAATCGATGCGCTCCTAAATTACTAAATATATTGACTTAAGGCGTTAATAAATTCAGATAAGCTTCGTACACACTCCTTATCTCAAGTTACGGTTATTGCAGTCGAACATACGCGAGTTCCAATTTAAACTTGTCGATGTGGTGAATTACGCGCTAAATAATTTATACAACGGCAAAAAAATCAAATTACGCCAGTCGGCTGAGATATGGAAAAGTGATGTCGAGTTGCAGTTAATTTTTAATCCTGCCAGAGTGTCCCTGCGTGTCTTTCTCATCAAAACCCAAGTGGAGATTTTCGAAAGCAAACTGCACAAAATTTAATAAAACCGGGCCATTGTTTCCCGGAATAATTGCGGGATAACTGAAAAAAAGTAATTTAAAGAATAATAGCTCAGGTAGAGTTAGGGTTTCTTCGCTGGGCGTTTTTAAAACGAAAACAAAAGCTCGGCGTTTCTTTGCCAGTGATTTTTTTTCTTTAAAGTTAATTAAGTCGTTTTGATGAAACTCTTTCAAATTAAATGCTAAATTAGTTTTTTCAAACGACGCGGACGGAATAACGATGTCATTTTTAATTGTTGCAAGAAATATTTTCGGGTTGATTAGATTCTTGAATTCTTGATTCTTGATTCTTGAAGTGAGAGGGCCAGGCGGAACGATATTTGCCTGGGCTTTGCACGTGCATTGTAAACCACATTTACATGAGGCCACACACAAGTTGCATCATTTCTGATTCTGCAGACATATGTTTGCAAACTGTCCAAGTTTCAGCGGCTTTAATTTACGTCTCTGCCATACGTTTAGTGGCCGGCTGGTCTAATTTTGTAACTGTTGTTAAATCATGTGTTGCATGGAACGATTCTCCATTAGTGCTTGCAGGGATATGTATTTGATAATTTACAAGTGCCCTAAAAGCGACTGACTTAATGCAACATCTATACAACAGTAAGAACTCACCCAGGGCATCCACCATTTTTACATTTGCAATTGAATAAATTAACCAAAAATTATTGCAACTTCTTTAGTAATTATTATAACTAAAGTAAAGTTTTTTTAAACTTTATTTTGCCTTGCTCCATAACAAATAAAGTTGAAATACAAAATGTTAAAATTTAGTGCCATTTTAAAGCCACTCATAAATAAATTTGTGGTAATCATCGTTTATCACAAATACGCTTTTGAAACAAAATGCGACGAGCCATTGAATTTTTTGCGGTTTATGCGTTTATTGGGCAATAAACATAATTAGTTTAATTGAACTAATTTATGGTCAGTTACCTACAAATTAAAACCTAATGCGAGAACTAATGAGTAATTTGGAAATCTGCAACCTGCCTCACATATATTCTAGTGATTTTCCTACGTAATTATCTCCTAAACTACAAAGTTCCATTGCAGAGCTATCCAACGTTAACTTGGTAAATAATAGAGATTGTATTGTATTTAGGTAAACACTATGCACTTTATATCCCGAACATAATCGTAGCCTAACTGTTCCCAAATTGCATTTTGTTGAAGCTCCTCAGGAATTAGGGTTACACGTCTGAAACCTAATGTATCGAACTTGATTCGTTCCCAGATTATTCAACCTTGAATTATACTGTAAGTTATTGTCTTCATTAACTCAAACCCAACTTTGCACTAATTCGTTTAGTTAGAGGATTTCTTTCCAACTTTAGCAAAGTGTAAAAGTTTACTTTTTAAAATCTTTGTACTACTTCTAGGAATATTCCTAACATTATTAACGAGGCGGAGACAAAAGAACTCAGTAAGGAGGTTTCACACTTCAGAGCCGTCTGTTGCTAGCAATTTAAAAATGGCAAGTTTTTATCCCACGCGAAATAAAACTTTAGAATTGATGTCGTGACGTGATGTATATGCGAATTCGATCTTGCCTCGTAACCAATAGTTGTAATACATGTAAATATGTGAAGAGGAAGTTAAATAAATTTGAGGAGATTCACTGCAAGATATAAGCAACTGAAAAATGTAGTTATCCTTATTTTGCTTCCTGGTGATATTTTACATGACGCTGAAGGATTTAAATTATATTTTAGGCCAGCACTATGTCATCCTTTATTCCGTCAAATCAAATTACTGCAACAATACTGTATGTATGAATTGGTATAATCGGATAAAAGTAACCAACTGGCCTGCGAAACGATTTTGGCTATTTCCGCCTATTTACTATTCATAATTAAGAGTATTGTTGCAGTAGCTGAATGCTGTCACACTATACTATCGAGTTTTGTAGCGAAACTGTTCAACATCATCAGCAAACATTAGTTAAATTGGATTTGATTATACTTGCGAAACACGGAAAACGGATTTAGGGGCGGAAGGGTCGTCATAATAACGACAATGGATTGTGATTGACAATGTTTTTGTGAAAAAATTGCGAGTTAATTAAACGAATTCCGAAAAACATCACTTTGATGATAGTAGTGATAGCCAATCCGTCAATTTTCCAAAGTTTTGTTTTTATTTGTCGGGGATGAAACATGAACGGAATGCAACTGACAATATTCCGTGTTTAGAATTTTTCGAAAAATATTTTCATTATTACGATGCTAGAATCCGGCTTCCAGCTTCGAGTAGGTCACAACCTTTGAGTCATATGAACGACAAGTAAGTGCATTCAAAACAATAATGGGGATCTACGGTTTCCTTTATGTACGCAATTAGGAAAATCTAAGGCGAAAACAATAAAGGAACCTCCTTGAAACTTTCCTCTTCAGCAACCTCTTGTCAAGAGAGCAATTTGAAGCTGCAAGAAGATTATGATATCGTTGTGTGCCACTGTGCTGTATGGAGAGTTACGTCTGTTTGTGGCTGTTTGTAATTGTATGCGTCGGCAGGATTCGATATAACGATTTCAAAGTGGATCTCGACATGATTGTATTTACTCTACACGATTAAAACGACACCACTTTATTTGCATAATGTCGAAAACTGCAAAATAGACAAACACCTGCCTATCAAATACACTCACGTTCGAAATAAAATTGTTTTTGTTTGACGTTACTAGCGTGTTGCGCTGTTCAAATAGTCGAAAGTGGACGTAATTTGTTTAAATTGTAACGTCACTCAATGAACCACTTTAAACAATGCAACATTTTTTGCTGCTGAAAAGAATTATAAAAATACGGTCGAGAGTTATCAAATAATCGATCCTTTCTCTTAATTATAATAATTGCATCACCTATATTTAGAAAGGAATTGTCCTGTTGTAATTATCATCACTTAAAACGATATTTAATTAACCACTTTGTTAATTAAGCACTAATTATAATCGCAGTTATTATTCCAATTCCAGTCATTGAAAACGTTTAATAACGACTACCTGTTCCCATCATTTCGACAATCGTTTTATTAATTAAATTGAATTCTTATTTTTAAAGGCTTTTGTTTTACAGTCGATTGTCGTTATAGATGTTTTTATTCGTACATCAATTTTTGTAATTAGAACTAAATGAAATATTAATCAGGCTAATGTCTGCTAAGGTTTATTAAAATAAATGCCGAGAATAATTGCAGAGCATCCGATTAATTTATGAAAAATTGAGAGCGCTCTTAATAATTGTTAGTTAGAGCTGTTATTAAAGTAAAATGAATTGATTTGTTGAATAAATAATTAGCTCGCGAAGGTGAGCGGTATTTAAGAATAAAAAACGTGGAATAACCAATTGTTTTGGTGCCACAGTTGTGTGTGAAGGTGAAATTAGCTTAAGCGCTGAACTAATTAATAATTTACATATCTGTATGTTGAAGCCAACATTAATAAATGATGGAAAGTCTTCTGGTGACGTGTTGGCGTTTAAGAATCGGAGCGATAAAAATTCATTGTTACGAAATTGGGAGCTGTCGAATTTCCCCGACAAGCACTCTTCTCGAGTTACAAGTTATGATTTGAATACATTACAATAAATCAATTTTGTCGTCTAAGTGTGGCAATTGCATCTTTTTAATCTGCTTCTCAAATCTGGATTTTCGCATGGAAAAGCCCCTTTTATTGGAGCAGAAGAGATTTACACCTCGACGCTTAATTGAATACGAAAAAAGAACCAAGTGGAATTTTTATTTGAATGCTACGGCCGGCAATTATATGGTAATGGGCAAACATCAAACCGGTGACCTCGCAGACAAGTCTCCCATTTCGAAAATAAATGCTAAATAAAGAAGAACAGAATTTCGGGGAAAATTTACCTCCAGGAACGATACTAAAATGCAAAGCCATCTTTAATAGATTCAACAGGCTTTAAAAATCTTTATGGTTTGTTTTACAATGTCTCAAATATCGATTATGCAAATCTTGCCGAACTTTACCTGAATTTATATCAACGAACTGTATAAAACAGTTGTTTGTAGAGGGTATACTTCTTTTATTACTTGTAACTTTCCCATTACCTCTACAGATTCCTTCGCTCCGAGATATAAACCTTCCGCCGAGCTTAAAACCCACCTTATTTGTTATTATAAAAACGCCGTTTAGGAATTTCTCCAAAAGTTTGGTTTCCAATTGTGTTATAATAATACAACTTGCTAGGACACACAAACCTTTGTTTTATAAAATAAAACATTAATAGTTTCAGGAGTAAAAACAACCAAACTTTTGCATTGTTTTAACGGAAGCAGGGCACTATCGAACCGGAAAATATTTGTAGGTTTTCATTTATTAAACCACATTGGTGCCGTAAAAAATAGTAAAATCCGGTGCTCGTGACTGTAATAAAAGTAAATTAAATGCATGTGTATGAGGCTTGATTTAACTTTGAGGTTTTCTGTCTGATAGAATTAGCAGATAGTTGAAAGGTTGCGTGGATATCTCGCCTTAGCAGGCGTGTAGTGGCCAAAGTGTCGGCCACCGATAAAGAAATCTTCGGGCTATAAAAGACACTGCGAAATAATTTAAACCGTGAGAAAACGTATATCACAGGCGAAATCGGCGCTGAATCGGGTACGTGTTTAATAATCTAAACGCTTGAGCGATTCTTTCACCTCTCCGTGATCTCGTATTTCTGGGTCGGCTTCAGCCATGTGGTTTTTGTCTGATTTGTAAAGCCAGAAGCTGCACCATCATATATTCTATGTGAGTGCACCTCGTCTGGGGATTTATTTCCAGATTGAAAGTAAACCTCGTTCGGTATTCTAGTATTTTAGGAAATGATTATTATGAGAAAAGGCCATAGCACTTGCAGGAAGAGCTCGCTGATTAAGTTCGGAGCACCGGTGAAATCGATTGTTTGTCAGACATACAGGAAACTTTGGAATTCCACTTGCACCAGCTACAATTTCAAATTCTGGGCGAACGATGCACGTGCACACGTATATAGCTTCCATATCAAAATTGACTCGAAAAAATAGATTCTTACATCTGTGTACTCTCCATCTCTGAGTTTAAGACTGGCACGAAACGTATTCCGAAATTTACGGCTTCCTGCGAAAAGATTCCGACGAACATATTTCATATATTTTCTTGCGACCGGGACAACTCATGCGTGTTATTTCCATTCTCGCTTTTTTTTAACCTTTCTCAATTGCCACCGTCACATTTTTTTCATATTTTCTTTTACACTAAACTCCAATGCCAACATATTTTATTTACTATCGAACCTAGTGATATGGTTCGTTGATCGTGAAATATTTCACGAGTTTGTTGTAGTTTTTTTTTTTTGAGAGACATTATGAAAAGTGACGCTCAGCGTCAACAAGACTTAATCTTGTCTTTATTAAAAGTTCTACATTGTCAGACGACACACTTTTGCCGTAATGTGGATGCACAGCATGCGTTCTTTAATGAAAGCTCGACTTGAGCGCTTCCTCCGGCGTCTAAAGTTTTTTCAAATTCTTTAATTAGAAAATCATAAATAAAATAAACTTCGAAACAGTAACAAATTTTAATTAAACTATTATTTTATTGGTGTTAACTTTTCATTATTTTTAATAACATAAATTGATCAATATTTCCCTATTTAGTTCAACAACACTTCTGGTGGCTTTTATTTCAAAATTCGTCATTTATGAGCCTTTAATTGAATTATTATCTAAGATTAGTTCGTGCAGAAGCCACTAGGTGTTGAGCGAAAATCTGATTTAATAATTAGATAAGTCTGAAATTTAGTTATCCATATTTCCTATTTCTAAAGCCACCACTAATTAATTAAAACAAAATCAATTATTACATTGTTCAACTTTGAGGTTCATCCGTTGCGTTGTTCGTCACTGTAATCAGATTTAATTAACAATTCTCTATTAATAAAACACTTTTAGTATTTGAAAAATGATTTTCCATTTGTGTTTCAGCCTCAGGCGAAAATATATTTTTCACATGTTTATCGCGCGCATAATTAATTGGGTCAATTAAGAGTTATAACAATTTTCATTATCCACTGTATGGATCAGCAAATTAACTAAACCCATTAAATTACGGTCAGTTTTGAGGGTGAGCTTTTAGTGCTCCCCTTGAAAATTCAAGACATGCAAAAATCCATAGTCACTTAGCCAGACCCTTGTCAAAAGTTTTCCCAAATTTAATATCGCATCATTGACACATGAGCTTCATGTCAGTGCTGTCGTCGATAAAACTTTTATTCAATATTGATAATGAACACGGAAAACTAATAGCCTGTGAGCAAATTGGATGACGCGGCGATCTTATGAATATTGAAACGATCACATAACTTACACCACACTCGTATCCAAAGTTTCGACTTTAATTAAAACCGGATTAAAATAATATAATTGAAACTCCCAAATTAGAATTCTGATACAGTTTTATTAATTACAAGAAACGAAACGGTGTAATTACAGTTGAATTATCGTTTAGCCCGGGTCTTCACAAAAAACAAAATATCGGTCGAGCCGCCGTGGGAATATTAAATTCTTCTTCACTTATCGATGCCGGAGGAGAAAAACTCATTTAATAATTTAGAATTCACTCCTAAGGTATCAAATTAAAACCATAACTTTCAGCAGCGTTGACGTTATGGCGAGTTGGGAGCCAATATCTTGTCCCTCTTCTTACTCGACAGTTTCCACAACCTGATTACTGTTTTGACTGATTTCTCGGTTTGTGAATATTATAAATCTTGATAATATCGACGTGTATTTTGTCATGAAATCCATCGTTATTATTTTGTCACGTTATTTTGCCTGAATGACAGCTTATTTTGGAGGAACAGCATTATTCAAGCACGTTCGTGTTTGTCAACCATACAGTGAACAACACGAATTTATTATTAATTTAATTTAGCCATAAAGATCTTTTATCCGTATATTTCGCAATCGCATTATCATAATGCATCCGGGAGTCGAAAGCAGCCCCCTGCCTACACATGACCGACTCACCCAATTGTCTACCGACTTGCTTTTATACTTTCATTATACAAATTGTTATTCTGTGCCATTACGTGGCATCATGATATTATTACGTAATTTAATTTGTAAAGAAAAAAGGTTAACAGTGAAAAATTCCAGCTGAATTTCCGCTTTTAAGGAAAAGACGTGAAACAACGCGGCATTTTTCATTTAATTACATTAGTGGCGACGTAAGATCAACGACTATGGAGACCTCATTTGCCGCAATTGTGGCGCTATTATTGGATCATACACGTAATTAAATTGGAGCATAATCGTAATTAATTGGGGACTGGAGGTGTCAGGCATCGGTTGACGGACATCTAATACATATTTTTGGAAATTAAGACAATTAGGGCAAAAATCGATCGCCAAATTACAGGCTACGGGACACGAGCCGGTGTTATTAGATCTAAATGTGTAACAACAGTAATTGAGCTAATGATGAAGCAAGTGAATGCATGTTTGTGTTTACGTTTTGTCTGAACTCCGTGTGTACTGCTAATTAATACTTTAGTACCTACCGAAAATAATTAGCGATAAAAATAAAGAAACGTTTGGGGATTAATTGGAAACAGAAATAGAGCACTGATTACAATAAAAGCAGCAAATGAGCGAAACCGATCACAAATAATCGAAAACAATTGCAGCTCTCTCACTTTTTGTTTCATTTTATTTCATTCAAGAATTAGTCTGAGAATGTGTCTATTTTAACTAGAATCCATTAACATGCCTACCAGAGGTATTTTAAAAATGGAATTGCTTTACGTTTTGCAGCACCAGAGGGTGAAACAATAATATGGGTTCCTTCCATAATAACGTATTCTGAGCTATTATCTTTCAGAGGTCAAGGCTAAAATGTGGACGTTATATTTAGTGGAAAATTTAATAATGCTGTACCACATATGAATAAATTATGTAATCTCTTATACCGAGTTGTGCTTCCACTAGCTTTTATTTTTTGTCAATTTTGAATTTTGGTAATTTTTCAGTGTAAATTAATTGTTTTCTGAGGGAATTAACCCGGAAAATGTACGGTCAGAGATGGGCCTAAATAAAATCCTGGCTTAAATTTTCACCGAATTATTATTTAGCAAATTTCCATATTAATAACCTGTGTGGATATTTAAAATTTAAATACGTAATTAAAGCCACTCATTCAAAAGCCCGTTTTTAAGTTTAAATTTATTTAAAATCAAAATATTTTATCTTTCAGCGAATAATGGTGAATCGTAGTTTAATTAACTTCTTTTATGCGGGGGTTTAATTAATTTGTGTTTTACTATTTGTGGCGCATAAAGAGTTTTTGTTAGTTTTGAAATTATTTTACATATCAAGAGCGATAGATACTTTATAAGCTTTTATGGCAAGTTAAGTTAATTTGTTTCGGAAATTACAAACTTTATTACTGCTGCCGGAAGTGGTTAAATTCTCAACGGAACCCGGGGATAATAAAAGTTTTCTCTAAGTTGGATAAACACTAAAGTGACAATTATAACGTAAAAAATATAACTATCTATTAATAGTTTAGTTGAGCTAAAAGCTTTGTGATCATATTGCGAGCTTTTATTTTGTAAAATCTGTTTGTTTATGCACATTTCACTCTGCAAAGTTTGGCAACAGTATTGCGTTGTAAAGTTTCAATTTTCCACAACATTATGAAGTGAACATCTGGTTGAACCTCTCTGCAGTATGGAATAAATGTATATTCGGCTGTGCACACACAGAACGTTTCCGAGAAATGCATCGAAATTATTTCCAACTTAACAATTTTTTGCGGGAGAAAATTCAATTTGATTTGGGGTTGTTTCAGATTAAGTCAAACAAGCAGTGATTGTAAAAATCCCTTTGCTAAAGTGGCGATGTCGCCAGAGTATAAAATAGAAACAAAACGAATTAGAGGCTTGACCAAATGCGTGCGACATTCCATTCATTTTAAAAAGCTAAAGCAGATTGCACCCTCTTAATTTGATCAGTCTGAAACAAACGGAATTAGCTTCGGGAAAAACGAGCGAATTATTTAATTTTTTCTAGAGTTTTTGTTTAAAATAAATTATTTAATTGTGGAGACGAATGCCAGCTCTTGTTCTTTTTAGTAGTACACTCGTAGCACTAACTATCTTATTTAACTTAATGTAGAGGAGAAGATTCGACAATTTACTTTTCAAGCGAGTCATTCTGTATGGAACACGAGCTGTTTTTAAAACGGCAACGTTTAAATAGCGACACAATTTAATTTTACACTCGATTTAAAATTTACTTAAGCACAAGTATAATAAAACCGGTTCTAATTAAACTAAAAACTTCTATTGTTGTTGCTAATAAACTTCCGAGACATTTACATGGGACAAAAACTTGAAAATCCTCTCTGAAACTTTTGCTAGTACGCGCATCTTAAATCCCGAATTCTTGTTATCTTGCCGCTGCAGACATATTTTATACAAGCTTGGGAATATCTTCATTTGTAACGTAAAAATTTCTGCGAAACTTTATAATATCGCTTTCGAGCAATTCAGAGATCTTTGAGAAACGGCCGTAAATAAATCCCGCGTGACTTTAAAACGTTCTTAATTGCCCGGCTTTGAATAAAATCCAAAAATGTCGCTGTCAGCACAAAAGTTCAAACAAACTCCACCAACTTTCCGCTTAATTGCAAGTTCAATAGAAAAATTTAATTTTTAAATATCTGGACTATACGGAGCCGCAGCCTTTTCTGTGCTAGGTTTCTACAACTTCCACCCTCAAGCCACGTTCTGCACAAAAGACGTTACAACGGAGTCTAGGGATTTTCTCGCGAGCTCGCCATTATATTTTATTTGAAGTATTTCATTTCATAATCATCTTTCCGACTAATATTCATCTCGATCACGTCAGACCTATATATTTTTCTCTTAAGCAAAATTCCTGCGGTCCACAAAGGAGTGGACTTCTGCCCCAACCTTTCTCAACGTTGGCTCCTACCCCACTCTGATGATGCATGGCAGAAGCGTTTTAAAGATAATGAAAATAAAACCAGCTAAACGCCGTCTACTTTATATAAAATTGCTCTTACACTATATTACTGCTTATCTTTATGGTCACCAAGTATGGATTTTGTCTTATATCTGAGGTGACTCGGAACGCGAAAATATGGCGAGGTCGGCTCCACATAACAGCCCTCCATTTTTCTTTAAAATATGCTTAGGTAGTAAAATAGTAAAACAAACACAATAGGGAAAACATTTTATTAAAAAAAAACATTTAGCACTTCAGTGACTTTAGCTCTGGAGGCTCCTCTCCTAATATTTGCCCCTGAAAAATGATAAAGTGAACGGAAAACTTTAGTGGTAAGACACTTGTGCCTCTGGCAAAAAATGGTATTGTGATCGGTGGTTCCAAACTAGCCGAGACGAAAAAGCCAAAGTAATAATCCTCGATCAAAATTACCTCATAAATTTAAAATGCAAAATCAGCAAATGTAGCTGCAGAGCATTGAGCGGCCGGCAACCGCAGTGTTTCATAATAAATTTCTTGGAGTGAAAAGCGAAACAAGAAAAAGGACATGATTGATTCGTGCATGATTTTCTGAAAGGGTTCATATTCTGTTTTGATTGTATAAATTACCGGTTGGCAAGACCCCAATAAATTCCTCTTTGCAGTCATCAATCAATATCACTCGCAAGTGCGCTTTGCTGAACGATTAAAATTCATCGGAACTGCTTTTCCTCGAACATGACAAGATACATATCGTTTAATTTATTTATAAGAGGAGCTTTGTGATGGAACGTCGGTTTTAATACCGGTAATAATGGCCATAATGGGTCATAGCTTAATTTAACCCCGGCATTAATCATCTTGGACCGTGCAAGTCGTTTCTCTAGGGATAGAACGCTCGCTGCGGGTACCCAAAAAGGGAGGCAAAAACGCGGAATGGCAGTTTGGAACGGTTTGTCGGCTCTGATTTCTCACACAAATCTCTTATGGTAATTTTTATTTCTATTTACACGGTTTTCTCTTTACCACTTCAAGGGAATGAGAAAAGACAGGTGGGGGAGACAAAACGTTGCAAGCGCATTGCACGCAATGTTGGATATTACACTAAATTTATATTTAAACATTCGTAACGAAAAAACGCTTTCAAATTTCTTTAATAAATCGCAACAAAAGACTCACGTTCTTCATAAAATGCTCGACTCAGTTCCAAGTTCTCTATTTTACTGTATAGACTCAAAAGTAAACTAAGCAGAGCGGGATATTCAAGAAAATTGAATTTCCTATCAAATATTATGTTGAAAATCGCCCGTTTAAAGTTGCATGCAGTGTTGACAAAAAGTCGAGTCAATATATGTCGTGCTAAAACTTGGGAATGTTTGCCCAACTCTAATTTAATGTTAAAATTGTCGCTTTTTAGCTAATGTTCAATATTGGCTCCAAGTAAGAAAGACTCGTTCTTTCGAGAGACATTTTTCGCCGGTTTCGTTAGTGAATATTTATCTTGTAAAGCCTCAATGTGTCCCGAGGGTCCCAAATAAGCTTTACATACTTAAAAATGTTATCTTTGGGGTCGTACGATTCCTTGTTTTTCCCCGAAATCCGATAAAACCGTTTTCCCCTTTCCAATTCTCTCAAAGAAAAGTGCATTGACGATTCACTTTCACGTATTCATTTTCCATAAAAGAAATCCGGCCTATTCCGCGTGAAAAGCCCAAATTATTCATGTGAAACTCAGCCGGTTTAAATAGTTAAATCGGCGGCTTTTCCAGTTGATCGTTTTGTTTGTTTGGATAATATTGGTAATAAAGGGGATGGTGAGAAGGGAAAAATCGAATTAATAAACCGCTGGAAAGGGTTGCCAGTTTAATTTCTGGAAGGTCGGCCGATCAGTGTCGCAAATAAACCGAACTGATTAAAATCCGGGGAAATTGATTTTTCCTTTGACAAATATTTTTTATTTTCTTTTTCCAATCGAAACAATTTGTGTAGGATTTAACGAAAACAGGAAAAGCGGAAATTAATTTTCACCGTTTTACCTCAACACGAATTATTCCAAAAATTCTTAACAAGTTACTCTTGTGTTTAATCTAAAAATTGATATGATATCTTTAACTGATAACATGCACAACCAATTCACTTTTGTATTTTGATACCAGTTGTTTTGAAAAATAATGTCCAGCTCTATCAAGTAATCATGGTCTTAAACAAAAAACTCAAAAATGGAGGTTTGTACTTAAAATATCATCACTTAGAGTATGAGTAATTAAAATATGATTATAGCTGCAAGACACTCAGCACCAATAGAAATGGATCAAATCCTTGTCGATTTAAAAAAGGTTTTACAGAATTTGTCTACAGTTACCGTTCGTCTTGAAAAATGTTTGAGCCTTCAGAATTTAAACGAATTAGAAGAGGAAACAAGTTTTCAAAGAGCTGAAGAAGATGTAAAAGTAAATTCAGTGTCGGTGTCGAAGCGAGTAAATGCCTTTCAGAAACAGAATCAAGAAGATATCAAAACACCAAAATTGAAGTCATCCCACAGTTTAATTGAACCTTCAAGACCTAAAGAAATCAAACGTCAACATTCAGTACGCACCGAAGCAATTAATCAAACTGTTGTAAATAATAACGCTGAGAAAATTAATGTTAAAGACATTAAGAAAAGGTTTGAATTTAACAGCACTACTAGTGACAGTAGTAGTGATGAAGTGGACGAAACACCTACCAAATTGAATAAAGTAAAGGTTAATGTGCAAAGTTTAAAACAAAAGTTTGAGGTTGAAAACAGAAACACTGCGACCTACGTCACCAATTCAATGACTGAGGTGAATAGGAGGAAAAGCATGGAAGAGAAACAGAGACAAAGTGACAACAAAATAGACGAGAAGCGACGAAAAAGCGAAGAGAAACCCAAAACAGGAGAAAGTTTCGTTGAAGATGATAGGGTGAGGAGGATGTTGAAGTACTTTCAACCAACAGTGAAATAAAATAGCGACGAGAAGTACTGTAATCTTATCCAATTGTTTATTGTAATAATTGCAATAAATCATGTAGCCGATAAGTTGTAAAGTTAAGATAACGATTTCTAGATCACTTCTTATCAGTCAAGATAAGTTAAAGTATTTGAATGCAAAAATGTACTAAAATGAAAACCCGTATTAAAATGAGGGCCATGAAAAGGAATTGTTTTGTTCCAAAAACATGGTATAGAATTGGTCAATTTTGATGTTGGTATAAAGTTTAGACCCAAGTAAGTGTATGAAGGAGTTAGAAACCACAGACTAACAGTTTAAAAAATGTTATATAAGGTGTTTCAATTGCGCTGTGCATTTTGCCGTAAAGTAATTCTTAATATTAAAATTTAAAGCAAGCAGTTTCATTTCTTGCCGTCGTCGTTTCGAAATCTAAATCAACTGTCGCGTTCAAGTCCCTCAAGACATTATTATTTATGTTTGGATACGAACAAGTGGGATTAACGTATCCGGAACCGGGATCGAATTCCGGCAGAAAAGTAAAATAAAACTTTAAAAGTCATGTAATTCGCGTAAATCTGGCCGAGGTGTAACGGAAGGAAGACAGGCGGACTTACCAGGATAGAAGACGGTCTCTCGACGAACTGTATAGTTCGCCTGGGGGATGCGAAGCTCGCAAGAGAACTCCTCTGGGTCCTTAAGCGCAGGCAACGTCGCTGTGGCCGATACTTCGTACAGCTGTCCTCTTAACCGAGCTGTGACTTCGGTCCCTTCGATCTCCCTGCAATCGTCAGGATTGTCATAAAACCACTTAAAAAAGCTTGTTTACTCCAGTCGGTAAATTCCTATCATCAGTTCTCCCCAACTCTGTACATTTCGTTCAAGTAATAGCCTCTCTCAGATAAAATCTGAGCTCTAAATCGTCCGAGAAGGTTCCTACCAGCCGACAGATTTATGCAGGGGCTGCAGTAAACAGAACACGTACCACTAGTTAATTGCGGAAAATAGAGGCGAGGATGGAGGATGGAATACCTTCCGCCGCAACTCTGCCACTACTCACGTGACCTACTGGCGGGTTTTATTTACGGTTAGAACGCCGTTAAAGAAAGCTTTTAATCCCCTCGAAACAATACGCATACTATTGGGCTATCCCGAAGCCAAACGGCGAAAAGTAAACAAATCGAACACTATTTTAGCGCCACCTTTTTATCGTTTGATTTTGTTCTACTATAACTTTCTAATTTGACTCAAACACCCAACTCGCAACAAAACTCTTGCACAAATTGAGCGATATTTGTGAAATTTTTATCCAATTTGCTGGACTAAAATGATATATTCCCATTGCATCTATTGAAAATATGCACATAATATTTCAATTTTTAATTCCCCTAAATCGGTGTGGTGTAATTTTGTACTTTCAGTTTGCATTATTAATTGTGCATGTTTAAAACACCCAGATAGATAGATTATTAAAACTTTGAAAGTATGGAAACTGGACGAAATATCACGTTTCGAATTATCACAATTTAGATCGAGAGCAGATCTAATTTCTTGTTGTTCTTGTAATTCCGAAGCTAATTTGTGGCATCTTTAGATGATTGGTTAGCACTTTCGGAGATTAAAAGTTAGCACCAAACGGTGCTAAAGTATTGAAGTGACCTGAAAACACCCAACAATTTTGGTAAAATTTATCACATGGTATTTTCCATCGGTTCCTTTGTGTGGGTGCGTGTTGATCCTTTCTTTCACGCAAGCTGGCGTCGAAGATGGCTAATTGAAACGAAGCACCTGTCCACGCTAGCACCTGTGTCCAAATGAATTTTCCGTGGTCCCTGATGTGTCGTAGTAAATCGTTCGAATTCCATATTTTCAGTGCGCTGTGTTTTCCGTCTCAGAGCCGTAGAGATTCTTTTCATTTTTATGAAAGCCGAAGTCAGTGGTGTGTGAAAAGATAAGAGTGGCCCGTGGTCATCCCAAGTGCTGTATAGTGCGCCTCGTAATTTGGAAGAAAGGATGTAGAAATAGAATAACCTCTCAAGATCTACAACTTTTATATAACAGCCACACGGCGTGCTGTGTTATGTGTTCCCCGCCGGAACTTTACTTTTATTGCTTTTCTCCCTCGGAAAAATCTTTATTACGTGATGAATACTTTGCACGATCTCTGCTCAAGCGACTTAAATAAAAATGAACCGCCCGCAACGCCCACCTATTATTCCGACACTGCGGACCCTCCGCTAAATTATTAATCGCCGGACGGACGGTAACTTCTAGACCGAACTGAGCATTCAATTACGGCTCTTTCTGATGAAAATAAATTATTCAAAAATTTTTACGTGACCAGATTGCGGACAAATTTTCGGGAATAAATATTATTAACATTTCAATTGTGCAAGAGTAATAGCTTCATCGAGACTCATAAACTTAATGCTCAGTGCTGTAATAGTGCGGTGTTTATTAGTGCTTTGCTCCTCACGTCGTCGACTATAATTACCTTTCTTGAGAGTGCAGACTCATAACTGGCCTGGGAAATACGCCGTCTGCCAGACATTGCACCCGCATGAGTCCTTCTTCAGCCTCCAGTCTCCTCAGAAGAAGCTCTTTTTCGGGAACTGAAACAAACAATTTTTTTCAAAATTTCAGTTTCATTATAATTTTGTTACAAAACAACTAAAATCGGGACTTTGATGCTAAAGCTGATACGTAGTCACGAGTTTCATGACCAATTTGACACTAAACTTCTAATGATTTTAATTACAGTTATTTGAGGTAATTAGCTATAATTATGTGACAAACAAAGGTTTGAAAGTTTATTTAAGCAGGACATTTGTGTAGCCATGTGAAGTTGTTTAGTTTTTAATTTTGTTGCTCTCTTTCGAACAACCCGAAGCAAAATAAAAATGAAGTAAAAGCATGTGATTGCCGTCATTGACTCGGTCGAGCAATACTTTTAAAAATTGATTGGATTGGCTCAATTCTCAGCAAAGCCGATTATAGCTGTACCGAGATTTGGAACGTTTGCGATTAACAGAGCGTTGTGATTAGTGAAAATGTTCTTTAGCGAAAAGTTCAAGAGTGGTTCAATTATTTTAATTATCATCATTAGCGTGATTTTTATCAGAAATCCGATATAACTTAATAATCCGAACTGTAATGAAGTAGGTCACGAATAATCTGAGTGGATTTAGAGGGTCGAAAGTCTAGCAATGTTTGTTATCTCTTCCGCTCGAATAAATTACTGAAAGAGAAAGGTTTTGTTTTTTTACGCAAATCTGTAGCGTTGAAAAATCAAGAAACATCGATTGTTGGACGAAGTTTTGTGACTCAAAAATATTAAAATAAATTACAACAGCCGGTCGCCATTAACTCATAAACGCTTTGTTCGCGAAGTTTGGACATAAAATTTTCAGTTAAGGGTGGAAGTAATCGATAAATTTTAAATTTCATCGGCGCTCTTTAAGACGTGGAGACGCTTTATACGTTTGTTCATTACATTTCTAGCAAAGTTTCTAAACTTTGCTCACAATACTACGACTGACTTGCCTGGTTATTAGACGAACCATCGACAATTCTACTTCATATTCCACAAATAATATCTCACTCTGTTTTCAGAATGGCAATGCCAGATGCTGATGAAGTACCTCTGCAGGAGAGACTAATGCGATTTACTTTGATAAGAAACTTTCCTCCTCTGGCATGTCAATGAATTGAAAATTTGTGCAGCTGCAGTCGCCGCTTAAAAAGCAATCTTAGGTCAAAATTTTAGATGAAATCTATTAATGAGGTACACTAATTTAAACTCAGTTACTTATTATTCTTTTGCTTCCATTAAACTTCAATTACTTCGAAATTACTCAAAGCAAATTTTACTAAAATTGTTTGATGGTGGTCGAGTTGAGCTCGTTTACATGCTGTGAATTATATATCGGCTTGCCTCAACTCCTTTGCTTCGGTTAAATGTCATGTTAGAAGTGGTAAATAGTTAATTTTCAAAGTGATAAAACCAGCAGAAATATAACGAGATAATTCGCATTGTCCAACTACATAACAGCGATAATTTAGTTATTTGGGAAATATAAAAGTAGATAAGGGTAATAACACTAAAGCATGAGGGTAGTTAAATTGATCGTATTATCTCGTGCGTGTAAATAAAGTCCACATTTCTATAAATGCCACTGCAATTCGCGCACGCCATATTTCATTTTTCTGTTTATATTATATAAATATTTAGGAAATAAGTTTTCCTGGGGCCACACGTTTGCAAAGCATGCAAAGGCAACTGACAGTGACGCTTTACTAATTGGACCTGAAAAGTTTCCAAATAAAATGGGTACACCATTGGGGAGAGATCGGAAACTTCTGCTTTACGATGGCAAAACTCTTTTTGGGTCTCTGATTTTTTTATTAATTAAATTTCACAACAAACAAAATGAGTTCCTCCACTCCTTTTTTACAAGTCTCGCGCTTTGTAGGGCAAATCGATAACTTTTAATTGATTCGGCGAGCGAGAAGGAGTGCGAGTTTAGTTATTTCTTAATTATAAATGAGTTCTGATTAAAATCTATATGAATATTCTGCTTTACGTCTGTACGAGGAAGGGGTGTTTTTGAAGGTTGTTAAGTAGTTAAAAATTCTGTTTGACGCTTGTGCTCTTGGACATTTTAAGAATTTATGTAGTTTTTTCTCCAGGTTTACCCTTTCTTGCTCTTGACGGTATCAACAAAAATATCTTAGTGGTATTTTTGTTTTTGGTAAACTTTAATAGAATCTGAAATGATTTAATAATGCTGGAAATTACAGGGTTAGGTTGATTATTTTGAGTCAACTATCAAGTTTATTATACGGCAGTTTATAGTCTAATTAATGGTTGTTCTTTGTACATAAATAATTCAACGTTTGAGTCTTTTGTCATGTAATAATATTCATCACGAGTGAAAAGATGTAACAAATGTTCCCGTTCTATTCTCGAACTTTTATTTATCTTTCACTCTAATTAGATGCAGAGTTCGTTCGAGCACAAGTCAACAGTCCTTCCGTGACTAAAGCCGTTCGGTTTTATGATTCAGATACTCGAAAACTTCCAACTTTGTGAGCTGGACGGGGTTAAAATTGATATAGCACGAAGACCGTGTCGATATTCGCTCCGGTCAAATTTGTTTATTTTTCCCTGCTGTGTTGATGCTTTTTTCTGCTGATTCTCTTTTTCTCTTTCATACGGGCCGTCCGTTTAGATCAGGGCGGGTTAAAGAGCCGCCGTTAGTGGCGTTGCCGACTACATCCTGATGCTCTACGTCGATGGATTTACATCCTTTAGGCATTACTTATGCATGCATGCACTCAGTTGGACTCCGCGACTGGAGAATTAATGGCGTAACGCCAGCTTGCCCCATTTATGCGCACTAAATGTTGCACCTATTCAAATATATCACCGGAATATCTATGGCCGATTCTATGAACGTCCTAATGGCGGACTACACACACCATTGCCCATCTAATCGCTATTAAGTGCTCGGAAAAGCGGACCGACCGGCCGAGCATCAATTGCACTTTGAAGACCTTTTCAAAATGAAACCGAATTTGTCATCTAAATTGAATATTAAGCCACACACACTTGGCCAGGGTTTAATGATCCACCATTAGAGGCTTAGCTAAGTACTATTTATGAAACATTGCCCGCATCTAAAGCTATCAAACTTTTGTTCTGCTCACTTCACAGCAAGCGAAGCAAAACAAATGTCTTTCAACTTCATTAAAAAATACAGAATCGGCATGCAAAAATTCAATTGTATTTGGCTTCACATCATTTTTTCCAGACACAATTTCTACTGTAACATTTATGAATACGAGAAGCAAATTTATCTTGTATTTGCATTTTTATTAAGTAAGACATTTTGCTCCGGTTTCAGAGCAATTTAATAAAAGCTCTTTAAATAAAATTTAAAGCTGTTATTTCATATTCGGTTATGTGTATTATAAATTATATTAAAATTTAATGTTATTTTAAGGACAGGAGTTCCGGAAAAAATCTGGTTGTCTCCCACACGAGCAGAAATGTTCATCAACAAAAGTTTTTGATATTTAAAAAATACCACTAAATAAATATAATTAATTCATTATTTCTATTATTAATACATATTATAATTTATATTGAAAATATCCGATTTCAGGCATATTTTATAAAAACAGACAATGTAAAATAATAACAGGAAATACATCGTGTTGATGCTAATGCACATTTGGTTCAACGTATTAAAAAAACATCATAAAAGAAAAATAAACTACGCGATATGCCAGTAAATATCTAAAATAGACTGAAATTTTTAGCAGGGTTTCAGCAAAATGAAAAAAAGTGAAACAAACTGATTTTATCCGCAAACGTCACAAAACTGACAACATTTGTGACAGAATGGCTCAGGTAAAAGATCTAGTTCTCGGACCACTTTTTTCGGACATGTAGTAAATCATTTTTATTTGATAAAGCATTTTTTACTTTCGTCTGTCATCATGACTTACCATTGTTTTCACTTTCTTTTCTTGTGTCTTTCGCTGCTTCGCTCAAGAGGTGATGATTCCCTCATTGTGAAACGGGAGTCACTGCACTAGTTAAATTAAAAAATACTCAACACATTCGAAAATCTCAACACAAAAATCCGAGACTGACGTTTGCTTATAAACATTGTTATGGTAATGATTCACGTGCAAAGCTTCCTGATTATTTTATTCATTTACCTTTAAATTAATGTTGCTCAAAATTGCTCTTTACTCTTCACCAATAAAATAGTATATTTTATTCGGAGTTAATGTGAGTTTATGTGGCTCAGCTGAATTATTTGCCTCATTGCATTCGGCAAAATAAACATTCAGCTTCCCCACATAAACTATCACATTTACCCCTTATAAAATAATCTACTATTAATTTAAAAGATAATAAACTGGATAATCGAAAAGCTTTTTGGGTGGACTACTCTGTCACATATTCAGTTTTAATTTAAGAAAAAAGTCCATTCCATGAAACACAGTTAAGGAGCGTAATGAGTTTAATGAACGAACAGGAAAAAGTCGTCAAGCCCATTAATTAATCGATCCATAGACGTCAAGTCCTATTGGAAAATTGATTAGCAATGTGTCGTGACTTTAAAAGACAAACCAACCACAAAAATAGAAACGAAGGAGTCGTAAAATGTTCTTATTGCTTGGCGGGAGACAAAAGATTCATGCGATAACAAACATTTAAAATAGTAAAATAAGATGAATTTATTGGGATAAGTTATTTTCCGGGTTGCAATTACATGTAGACATCCTGCCTTTTCAGTCTTTGAATTATTGCGCTTGTATAATTTTCGTATTCCTTTGAAGACACTTCACCGCCACCCTTGGAAGGGGTTTAGGGTCGTTAGCATTGAAAATTAAAACTTTAGAGGGCGGAATAAAAGCAACATTACTTAGAGAGTGAAGAGAGCCGCGATAAAGTTGTAATTTTATGTGTTCCACTAAATCGAGCAATATCCCTGTATGTAAATACCCAGTGTAACCTATGGAGGTGAATAGGTTAGGGTTGCAAAAATACATAAAAAGCTTGTTGTGTGGGCCCACCAGAACATACGGAATCCATAAAATACATCAAACATAAATTTTACGCCCGCCCTGAGGACCAACAAAATTTATCCTCACGCATATTGGCCCGCTTTTTGCAGTTTCTGACTCTCCTAATTAATATTTATCATTCCTAAACCTCAACAAGTAATTAACCGTTAAATCTAACGACGCTTTGTGGCCCCGTCAATATTATGCGAAATTAATTATCCCCGCAATCAATTTATTATATGCAACTAGCCGAACATGAGAACACCTACGTCTGGTGGTGACGTGTTACTGATTATATGCGAAATAAAATTTACATAAAATATTACCGGCATACACAATATATTTCATTTATGTTTCAATGATTCGTGTTGTATTTGTCCACCGAAAAATGGAAGCTGTAATCATTTTAAATTAATTACCTGGTTAATTGATTTATGTTAAATATTAATGGCTTATTTCGATTTTACAACTGCAAAATGGCTGACTTTGCTGATTTATGACGCGGGCTTAGATTATTAAATCGGGGAAAGTTCGTGTCAACACCGAATAATTTACGATTCGCGATTAATTGGAGCAAAAATTAAGACACAAGACAGCGCGATACAGATTGAAATCATCCCCCTTCAAGCCTTACTGTGTTTACGCCTGATTGGAAAACTATTTTTATCTAAAAGTTTTATGTTTGTATGAACTAAACAGAGTTTCATTTTTGTATGAATTTGATTAGCGTAAAACAAAAAATAAATAAAAATTGGGAAAATATTTAAACAAAATTAATTAGACTCAACCAGGCCTTTATTTTGAAATAGATTTTATACATTGTGCGAAGAGTAAATTTTGTTGTTTAATAACTATGCAAACGCTGACGAATTGAAAATTAATTGATTCTAATTAATTCTGACACTATTTCAGTTTTAAGTTAAATTCAATTTTCATGAATATTTATTAAGTTATTTCAATTTTGTGTAAGTAATAAATTTTATTAATGTAAAAATTACTGCACTAGGAAATGCTTTACCCTTTTTCTTTCTAAAATTACCTAACGCTAACACAATTCGCTATTCGATGTTAAAATAAAGTTATTTACCTAAACCTGCTAATGAATTAAATTTAGATGTGTAACAGCTTTCGTCAAGTGATGGCTTTGATGCTACTCATCCACCTCCTGCGTCTCCCATTGATTGAGGTGGATCAATGGCATCCAGACATTGACAAATGCATTCACAGCTACTAAAGACCAATTAACTTTGACATGTCAGTATCTACATTATCAATTATAATTATGTCGGAATGCATGAAATCGTAGCTTGACGATCTGTTCGATTAATTGGGCTTGACATTTCGTCAAACTTATGGAAACCCGCCTGAAAATATACAATTTTTGACTTTTACGCCGAGTGATAAAAGGAATTAAAGCAGCGCGTGCCGCCAAACGAGGCCAAATTTGGTTTTATTGTAACATTTCAGGATTTAATCACGCTTCAATCAGAGCTGTACAGAAAATTGCAATAAAGCTGTCAATTTCGGTCTAAAAATATCGCCAGGTGGTGGAGTGTAGAAATATTAAGAGAAATAGACGGGAAAATAGATGAGTGATACCCAAATCTGTCATCTAGAAAATTGTATGGAATTTTATGACTTGGACATTGGCTCGTAAAAATGCCGCAATTATGTCGTTTTATTCTGGGGTTTATCGGCAACAAAAACAATTTATTTTCATGTGGAGGTGCCCTCGATGCTGAGGCATTGATTTTTCAGTTTACATTTCGCTAGAAATTTAAAGTAATCGTTCTAACCGTAAACTTTTACCGCAATTAAATACATCGCTATTTACCCGACCAACGAAGTGCACGTAATTCAATTCAACTTTGCCGAATGAAATACGAAATTTCAGTCAATATTTATAACCGAAATTTGTCCGCTCGCCGCATTCAACCAAATCGATACTAAACGAAGTATTCAAATAAAAGTAATTAATCTTCTTGGAGATAAAAATAACTTTCGGCAAGAATTTAAAGAAGCAAGTGATCCATACTGTGTTAATTTAACGCATCAAAAATTTAGTTTCTTGGCTCAACTGTGCGAAGCTCAGTATTTCAAAATATTGTTGTACGACTTTATAAGCCTCTAAACTGTTTGCATAAAAGCTTTTCGGTTGCTGTCGCGCTTAAGCTTACATTGCTTTTGTAATCCCTCGTCGTTTGACAACTAATAACCGCATTAAGCTGTTTGAGTGGTTAAATAAAATAAATTTCGAAGCGATTTTCAGGATGAGATTAATGAAAATTCCATTTTTACACAAACACCTAATTATATCTCCCATCTCCTCTCATCTGGCAACAATAATTTTTGTTTTGAATTTGCTACAATATTTACTAAAGTTTGAAGTGTATAGTAAATTAATTATGATGAAGGTAAATCGCAATTGCTAAGTTTATAATTGTTACTGTACGTAGACTTTACGTGGCGTTTAATATTTAATTAAGTTGCTTTGTTGATTCTAAGATTTGACGAAGAACTACAAAACTGCTCTAGACTGCAATATTTGCAGCAGACGTCTACATAACAAGTCTCTGTAGCAACTGCAGTGTTAATTTTGCGCATTTTCCCGGCGTTATTTTTCATTTCCATCACTTCGCACCGTTTGTAGTAAAGTTTGCAATTTAAATCTGAATAATAGTTTGCACAAATAGAGCTTTTAGCGTAGTTGTCACCTTTTTGGAGGTTTGTAACAAGACAGTCAAATATCGATTTATGTATCTGGAGCACCACAACTAAATTTAAAACTATTTCCCTGCCTTGAAGTAAAGCAACACTTTGATTCGCAAATCGAGTTATCAAGCTTGCAATTTCCAAACGGGTGTTTGAGGTTGGTATTTTAAATTGTATTTCTTGAATCTGTTGTACGTAGGTATCTGATCAGCGGTTAAAAGCCCATTCCGAGAGGTTGGAGCAATAATGTTTTCGTGTATCAGGGAGAAGAATCAGGGAAAATGGTTGTGCACATCAGTTGTCCTGCTTCCACCCCTCAGCGTCAGGATCGCCTGTAGGATAAAGGGTTGTTATAACTAATGACTCCGTTCGTCTTTATGGACACAGGCCTCAGATATTTAGACCCTTTCTGTAGGCCACCTTTTTATGTAGGAAATTTTTATTGACCACAATCGTCCGTTATTAGCTACCATTAACCCGGGCATCGCTTTGGATAAATGTACCGTGAGATGGAAGATAGAATTTACGACACTTTCACCACGTTATTTTGACGCAAGGGTCGGGCTTTTACAACTTATTAATTTCATTCATGGAACATAATCAGAAACAATATTCCAAAATATTTAATGCCATTATACCGATAATTCAACAGCCCTTTAATCTATCAACAATTCATTGCAAATTGCATACAAAGCTCGACAGAGACAAGCACATTCTAAGTTGAGCTTTCTGGGTTAATTACAAATTGTAAATTTTGCGTTACTTTCCTTGAATGAAACAAACTCGATGTGCATGCTTGTTTTTACAAAAAATAACCACGCCTTAGAAATAGGTTTTAATTGAGAGTGCTACTATTAGAACCAAGGAATAAGTCATGAAATCATCAATAAAGAAAGCTTTGTGTCAATCATCTGAATGGATTCTTTCCTGCATGCAAGTCGTGTTCGTAAGCTATAATCATGCAAAATGTATTATTTAAAATACTAAAAAGTTGATTGCATTTTGTATTTTTTACTTGGGTTTTTTAAAATGAAATTTTCCTTTTGAAAACCTCCGGTCAAATTGATCGTAGAAGATGAATTCGGAGAATGTATTATTATAAGACGACTATGAAAATATTGTATAAACCCTTGGAAGTGCTCGAGTGAGTCAATAAACTAAAAGTGACACTTTGGGGTTTAAATTTAGGATAGTAAAAAATGAAAAGATAATTTGACGGTTGTTTATCGAGTTTCGTATTGTGGTGGTTATAAGCTTGGCGTTTTGGTCAATTTTAGGTGGGAACATGTTGTGGGCGAGTAGCAATTATCACGCACCATTAAAAGGGTGATTGATTGACGTAGCAATCCGTCAAGGTCACCAGCATGCTGTTGTTTTCGCCCTTAAAACAGGTGGTGTAGTAACTTTCCCTCTTACCTTTTTAATATTCATCAGGCCTTTCGCCATTGGCTTACCGAGACATTTATGGTAAACAACGTTAATTGTCGGGATTACGACGCGAAGAAATGCAGCAAGACAGTTCATCACGTGCCCCGAAGTTGATTAGAATTAAGTGACGTGTAAAAACTAATTATTCAAAGCGAGTCGGGGCAGCATAATAAATATTCCATTCAAAAGGAGTGCACAAGAGAGAACGAAGCTTGTTTATTGTTTCGGTTGGCGAAATTAAATGTTGGCAGTTAAAATATTTTCCGCTTTAACTTAATTAAAACAAAACCGAAGACATAAATTTTTATTTTCGCGACTGCTAATTGTACAAAGTTTCTAAATCTAGTGAGAAACACAAGAACACGAAGAGTTACGGCCTTTAACTCGACTTAGACCTACTTGCGATTCGTTCGCTTTAATTAATTTTAAACACAACGAAAAGTCAGACACCATTTGTCAAAGAAAAAGCGAACGAGTTTCGGGATCATTGCCTGCGATTAGCATTGAAATGTCGAATTTACGCAGTTAAGGGGTTTAACATGATCTGAGAGGTTTACTATTCTTTAGGCATTAGCGTCAAAAGGAAACTTTTAACAAGAATTACTCCATCGTAAAAGCATTTATTTATCCGCAGGCCGGTAAAGTTGATTTAGACACAAATTTTCTAATATTGGGTGTTCTTTGCGAATCAAAGCGCGGTGTTGGAACGATGTTACGGCGAGAATAAATCTCTGTGTTTTTCCTTTTAATCCGGCAAGTTGCAAGGTGTGGTATTTTCTTAACCGGAGCGTTAAGCGTCCGCAACTTGTTGGTAATGTTCGGAGTACCGAAACGTTAATTTCCCCCGTTCGTTAATTAAGCAGTTCATTTAAGCGCACAATATTCAGTAGGTTTCATTTAATTTTAATTCAGTTTATCTGTTAGGTACAGTCGTAGCTAATCTGGTTAGTAATAGTTTGAGAACGGCGCAAGTTGCAGGAAACAAGAAACTGAAATTGCATTCTGCATTATGGAAGTAGAAGTTAAACATTAACTCCGGCAGACTTTCTGGGACTCCTAAACGTTCCATACACATCGAACAACTTTCACATTATCATAGAATTTACGAACACTGCGCTCGTCTAAGGGCGTTCCGCTTTCGTAATACAATCTGTGGACTTTAAGAACACCAGTCTCAATTTCATACTGTTTGAGTTACACAGTTTACATTATCCGAGCTATCTTAACATAAATTTCTCCACTGTTGCAGACGAACATGGCGACGGAGAAAAAATTAATGAAGTTGTTAGACACCATGCATTATTAAATTCTGTAATCGAGTTGCTTGTATAAACTAAATGGAGCGAACTTTACACTGACATCATTGCCTGCTGGAAGCCATGCACGACAATTGTCAATTATCTATTATGTGCATGTTCAATGGAACTCCATAAAAACTCACGCCACGACACATTTTCAATTTCACATTTTAACAATACATAGAGCCGCACTTTTCACGAAACTCTATTCTTATATTTCAAAAAAAATCATAACAAAATTTACTGTTGAAACATACTAATTCAAAAATGCAAAATGCAAAAAAATTCAAAAGTAAAAATTCATTAACATAAACTTTTTGTAAGATCAAAAGCAATACCAGAGAGTTTAAGACTCTTTGAGAGCAAAACCAAGACGATGAGCCTTGTGATCTTGTTTTAAGTCCAGTTCTGATCTAACAGTCATCTTGGTAGCAGTAACACGAACAAGTACAAATTTTTCTTTAGGTTTATACCAGTTATAGTTCTGAACCGTTCAGAACTGCACCGTGTCTATGCAGTATAATTTATACGTTTGAAAACTGCACTTTTTACAAAAAATGTTCTAATTAGTCAAAATAAATTAAAGGGCATTACATGTATAATTTATAAATAATTTATCAAGTTTGGTGTGATTACTGATTACATACAACAGATACCACATCATTTGTTAGTCTATTGTTAGTTGTGTAAATTACAACGCTAGAATTTGTGAAACATACGGGAACATTTTGAATAGATTTATTCAAATACAACATTGATTTGACACAAGATCTATGGGTCTATTCAGTTTCAGAGTAATACTATTTTGTGGGGGGGAACGCGTTATGTGGGAAATAAATTCGGTTTAAAAACCCAAGTGAGATTTTTCAGGTTTTATAGGTTATAATTTTCTTTTGGGTCGTATAAAGAGTACGTAAAAAGACGGATTACGAAACATTACTTAATGCAGAAAATGTATCAAAGTAAAATGAAAGAGATAAATTATTATTAAAAAAGTTACTGTCATACACTGAAAAATTTGTTATAAATTAACTAGAACAAATGAATTGTGTCTTCACACTAACGTCTTCTCGAAGAAAATTAGAGATTTAAATTCTTATAAAATGCATTAACAAAGTTCTTCCAAGACGCTCTCTAATTGGCACTCCATAATTACTTCCTTAATTAAACTCAACACTTTTACAATAAAGCTGCTTGTGCGAGATTTATTTTACGTATGCTTTATTGCAATTCCCTTCGACAGTGAGTGCTCTCGAGAGATTTGTAACGAGCTTGCAGCTGTTCAGGTCTTATTTGTCTAAGTTTGTGAACTGATAAAACCCGCTCGCCGATTTGTACATTATAGTGGTCGTCCTGTCGCGAGCTTTTTCGCAACACAACTTTAGATATGTTTATTGAAGTTGAACATCACATTAAAAAGTTTTACGAGAAGGAAATTTACTTTACGTAAAGTTTTTAGGAAAACAGCGTATTTTTTATCCCTTGTTGAAGGGGAAAACAATGAATAAACATGTGGCAAAGACAGTAATAAATAATTTTATTACGGAATTCAGGTCGTGGTGCTTGTAATTCAGATTTGAGGCCCTTGACTATCCTTTCTGTACTTTCGACCGGTCGTGCATTTAAATTTCTGGGGTAATATTTAATGTGCTTCCCTAATACATAAATAAAAAGCAGGGTTCTGCGGTCGTGTGTATGGCGTATAAAGTGTTCGCTTGAAAGAAAGTGTCACACCTCTCCTCTAAATAATTATTAAAAATGGCCTTCTAAAGCGGTTCCGGGCACACTAACCCCTCGTCATAGACGACCCGATCACCTAAGTAATGTATATTGAAATCCCTGCAGTCAGCAAACATGACGTGACAACGGCCCTGTAACGACGTCACGGCGATTCGGTTTCGGCGGAAACTGACTGAACCCAACGACTCGATAAAATCAATCTGATTACGCTATGGACTTGGAGCAAAATGTTATCCATTCGACCCGGTTGGACCTCGAAAAATTGTTTAATCCGACGAAATCGCCTTTTTAAACTTTGCATGACTCTCATGCTTTTTAACAGGTTTCATCAACACGCTTTGATCCAAACTATTTTAGATTCGCTTCCTTTCCACTCAATCTTATCGAGGAAGATGGAATATAAACCGTCCGAGGTTGCGCTTTGTTGACACAGGAACATGAAATCATTAATTAAGTGCACGTTACTATCGCATCCTTTAATTAAAGAGACTTCAATTTTTCATTATGCAGCAATCTCCACCATAAATTACAAAGTAATTACTTTAAGTAGAAAAGACAATAAATGGAAACTACTGTTACCATTTAATCTGAGCTGCAATTCCGCGGTGAAAAATGTGCCACATTTCTTTACTTAAGAGAATGAGATTTGATGTCAAGCATTAAATATCTTGATCAAAAGTTTGAAAGTCTTTTCATCGATTCCATAAATTGAGACACAAATTCCAGCAAGTGCGATAAACATTGTGATTTATCGACTTCGATCGTTGACCCCTCGAATGTGGCATCGTCACGAAAACGGCAAGATAATTAAAAGGCAACGACTAATTGCCACATTGATAAAGTGGTAAGGTGTACCAACTCCTAGTCTTAAACGAGCACTCCCACATCCAACGCCATTGTTCCCGACGACATATTACCCTCCAACATGCATCGCATTTTTATTGATATTAATAGATAGGTGCAAACGGATACTTGCCTCCCTTTCTGGCATTTGCTGCTCGAGATATTTATTGCTTCCCACGATAAACGCTGACTTATGGTCCGTGTTGCTGAAATTATATTAATGTAGTTCGAACTTACATATGGTCCGACATTCTGGCACGGGATATTTATCTTGTTGCTAAGAATTCGTGGGATTTCTGGCGTGGTTTTGTTTTATATTTCCGAGGTTTACCGCCAAGAAAATGTGCAATATTTCGCTTTAAACTTTTCACAATTGTTTCGGTCTTTTTGCCGGCCCTGGAAGTGGCAGTAATTTATCAAAAAAGAAAAAATTCAACTGAGAGATTTCGATGAATTGTGTGCCAGAACAAATCACACTCTTTCATTGCGTTGCTAAATTTCAGAAACGAGGTGCTTCTAAGTTTGTCTGGTGTTTTGTGAATACCAAATTAGAACTATCCAAACTTCCGGTGATCTCATCTACGATCTACAAACAATTTAAGTATTTAACTGCAAATTAGAAAACTTACTAACTAGTCCAGATAAAATATTTGATCTTAGATTTCAGTAATGTAGCAAGAATTATTAAATTTCTGGCATTCAGAACTACGCCAGATCATGCTGCAGCACACTGCATTCATTCTTCCAGAGGTCAGGCATAATCGATAAGTTTTTAGGTCATTCACAACAACAATTCTCATTTTCTTAAGTTATTACGGGCAAAAGTTTAAAAAAATTGCTGCTGAAATTCTATACGTCCTTAATGAAGAAGAAAAATGACGTAATTAGTTAAATTAAAAAACGTGATCAGTTCGTGTTCAAGTGCAAAACTTCGTTTGCGCCATCGATTCAAAAACACTCTTGCACGATGTTTTGTTAATACCCGGATGAAAGGCAAACATTTGCGAACTTTCATTATGTACTCTCATAATTTCCTGAACACTTTGAGAAATATAAAGCCTGTGGCACTTGTGGAAGAAAGAAGCCCCTATGGACAAAACCATGCCAAGGCTTAATGTAATGTGAATTAGGAGCGAGCTTTTGCAACATGATATCCTTATTTTACTCTCTTTCTTGTGACATTCTATGCGGGACAAAAAATGTAATCGTGGAGCGACAAACTTCCAGTCGAAGAATGACCCACATTTCTCTCCCGGATCATCGATACAATAAAGATGATTATCGGCGAGTGCGAGACGAGTGCTTCGAGTTTTCTTTTTCATTGTGTCGCAATAAACTCGTGTTTATCCCCATGGTTCTTTTCCTCAAACCGTAACGGAAAGAGATAATTGCCATCTTAATGTAATGTTCTTGCAGCTATAAAGTGGAATAATGTGCCAACAAATCATATATACGTCTTTTACACTGAAAAGTAGACAACCGAAACACTAAATCAGAATCTTCTTCCGCTGCTAGTCCTGACTGAATTTTATTTTTAATCTTCCTGAAAACTGGATATTTTTTTCCAGTAAGTTGGTAGTTTATGGGTTCATGAAACCGAGGGTTAATCTACAGGATTCCCCTTTCAATCAATCATAAAATTGAATTTGAGTAGGCGTTAAATTAATTTCATTTCATTTCTGGAAACATATTTTTTCACAGCTATCGGAAATTGATGATAGGCCAATAAACCGATAACGGCAATAATGCCATCAAAACTATAATTGCCAATTTTCCAACGATATCCTGTAAAATTTTAAAGGAAGTGATAAAAGCCTCCTCTCACAGGTAATTGTGTTTGCCGTACACTTTTAAGACAGCCGTAAATTCTCTTATTCTACAATATATTTCAGCGAGATTATTCGGCTTTGTTAAGATACACACTTACAATTTTCACCGAAATTGAAAAGTGAGGTTTTAAACCGTAATGAAAGCACTTTATTGGGATGAGATTTGAAATTTTAATCCCGGAAACTTACTCTCAACAATGGTCGTTTTTGCATATAAATTGCATATTTCTTTTTCCGATAGAGTTTTATTTTCCGCTAAAATTACAAACTCCAATCAATGACTCTTGAATTCTCTGCACAGTCCTGAATATTTGCCATGATGCCGTTATAAAACAACACTAAAACATTCACAAAGTACAAAAATATTGTGCCTTGGCGAAATTTTGATTAAATTTTTAATAATAATAAAACTGCTGGATTTTATATCCCCTAATAATTTTTATATTTTTTCCTATTCTACTTCCAAGATCATCAAACATAAATGATGATGAAATAACCAAACCAAGCAATTAAAATTATCTTTTTGTACTTTTGTATTTTGTACTTCACAAACTAATTAGAGAAAGCTTTTCCTGTAATTCCTGTTTTTTCATTAAAGAATTCTTTACTTAAATGCTTTTGGAGAATTTCTATCATCACGTATGAAGTGCTCTCTACTTTGCATTCGTAAATTGAATATGCGCTAAATTCCTGGCCTCTGTATCCCTTGACCTCAAATTCAACAATTCTCTCTCTCAAGTTGGAGCACTGTCCATTCACCGATATTCCAAAATAGACTATGAAATTAATTTTGGCAATTTTTGCTTTTTGAGTTTTTTGTGCAATATTTTGAGATGCAATAGTAATTTTCTTGCGTTGTATGTTATATTCTCGTCGTATTTCGATTTCGCTAGCTCACGCTCAGTCAGGCGCATGCTGTGCGCCTAAAAGCCTCAGATTTTTATGTGTGTATCGTATTTTATGTCTGAATTTATGCATGTATATGTCGTTGAATAACTGTAAACTAGATTGGCATTTTGAAAATGTCGTAGCCGCGAATCGTCACTCTATTCCAATATCCTTCCCGGCTTCGGTGCTTCCGTTTCCGATTTGTCATAGGTCAATGCCGTTACAAATAATAGATGAAGTTCTTTGTTTGCAAATCAACAATAAAGTTAAGCAAAAGTGCTTTACGCTCACAAAGTTAAATTATTATTGATGGGCGTTTCGTGCTCGATTTACATTAAATTATTGTGTTTCGTCGGTTTTAAATTATTATGGTTTAGGACAAGCCTCATTTGTCACAATTCCGAATCTGATAAAAACAAGGATATATTTAGAATTGCAAATGCGAATGTGGCTTTTAAATCCTGCATTTCATTTAAAAATACCAATTGATAGCTCGCATTTACGTCTGTCTAGCAACACATAACGATCAAATTCATTAAAACTGGATTTTTAACCAGTGAAAACTATCCCTTCAATTTGGTTGTATGGGAGGTGATATCAAACTCGCTATGCCCAAAGTTGTAATCTCCACTCGCCCTTTTTGCTCTTCATTTCCTCTCCTAATTAAAATGAAACGCCCTCTATTTCCGTATTGACCTGTTGCAATTTACTAAGCGCTACGACACACAATTGCAAAATCTTGAAAAACGGTTTTCAATTAAAAACACGACATTATTAATTTAATTGAAATAGCATTTCAATTAATTTAGGTGCTCAGTATTTATTTAACAAAATTAAAATATCTATTCAATTTGTTGAAAATAATTGAATTAAATATCAATCATTGTTCTGCGGCTAGACTTTTATGACCATGGATGGCATTGAGCCAGAGCTGAAATACTTTTTCATCACGAATGATTAGTCAATTAGATTGTAGCAATAGAAATGTTATTCCATGAAGTAAATTAAAAACAAATATATTACTTTAATAAAAATAAATACCTTAATTGTGTTTTATTTTTAATATTTGCAGTAAAACATAAACGGCAAATTATTTCACATTTGAATACCAATTTAATATACTGTAATAATACAGTCTTAACCAAAGTAATGCACAAAATTCATATCTTTGTTAATGGTCCTTTTCAATAAAATTCTCGAACAAGTCGTTTTTATTTCTTTAATAAATGGTACATTTTGACATCATATTGACATTTGTAATGTCATGCGTTCTTGAGTTGTAACGTCATTTTCAATTTTTTTAAATGACAACCGAGAGTTTTGTTTACTGGTTTAAATACTATTAGCTGTTTCAAAACTATAAAAACGCTAACGTCGCATTTTCTCTCAAAATTAGTTGTTATAAATTATTCCTGCACTTCAAAAAATAAATAGCTAATGTAATTTATAGTTTCAATGAGAGAGAGATTAATAACTATTTTACATTTTTATCCACCTTATTTAAAAAAATAATTCGGTAAAATGCGACGTTGGCGTTTTTATAGTTTTGAAGCAGCTAATACACATCTTTATATATTTCTGATAATAAAAAAAATTAAACATTAAATTTAAAATAAAAAAATAATTTAATAAAATATAAAAATATTGACAATTAAATACAGAAGGCCTTTATCTTTTTGTTCTTGCTTTCCTTATTTTATATGAAGTGATTCGTTTTTAAATGTTTTTTTTTAATAATTAGCATGAAATCACTTAATATGAAACCTAAACACAAAAAAATGAACAAAAAACAATCACTCCTTATAAAATAAAGCAAGAACAAAAGGAAAATGCTCATTGTGTTAAACTCTCAGTAACTTTTTCAATTAATTTATTTTATTTTCTTCTTTTTTTTGTTTTTTTTTTGCTTTATATTTTGGAGTTTTTTATACTTACCAGGAAGATGACGTTGTGTACTATCTAAAGCGGTAATAAAACTACCGGGTGGCATTAAACTTTTTTAAATGATGTCATAAATGTCAGTATGGTGTTAACATGTAGCATTTGAAAAAATAAAATCGACCTGTTCGAGAATTTTTTTGAAAAATGACTCATAACAAAAATATGAATTTTGTGCGTTACTTTTGGATCAGTCTGTATAATTAGTCAAATATGTAATAATGTAATAAACATATAAAATTCTTTTGTAACAAATAAATAGAATTAAGAAGCTACGTGGAATAATTTACAATAATCGATTCAATAAGTGTTCCGAGCGTGGATGTATTTTTAGAAATCAGTTATTATTAAACAAGCTGCATTTTCTGACCGAAAATTTCCAAGTGAAGGGATCCTCAAAAAATACTTAATAAAGTGGCAAAGCGTAACTTTGTGTTGGTCAGTTTTAAAGCTTTGTTCACGAGTCATCAATTACACCCTTCCAGTACCCTCTCTCTAATTAAAATAAATAAATTCCTGAATCCTTGCTCCAACTCCGAAATAGCTGAAGTTCCTTTGCGGACACTATTTCGTTTAGAAATTTAGCTAAATCAGCAAAATTAAACGCCGCTAAAGTGTCCGAAATATTTGTAGCATTTTAATTAGAGGCTTTGTCAATTTCACAAAAGTTGCTCGTGTCACATACTTTCCATTGTTTTTGCATAATACACTCGGAAAGATTGATGGTTTAAAAACAAATCGGGCACAATCCTGTTGAAATTAAATTTGTTGCGAATGGACATGGAACAGTGTTAGTTTACTAATTCACCCTCCAACGGTTCTATAAATCATTATCGACCAGAAGTGGTTATTTGCTCATTTTGGGCGACCAGCAAACCATTTAAGACTTGCGTCGCGCACGAGTTACTCGAGATTAAGGACCAGTGCTGTAAAACACGGCCGAACTTACTCCTACTTCCAAAGTATTTTTAATTACAAAAATTAATGCGTTAGGTTTTGAACCATTTTTAAGCGTTCATTGAGTGGACAACACTACTAAACTTTCTTCTTATGAATGCGATGAAATTTTATTTTCATTTCCACCAACTGGTGCCATGTTTCGTAAGCCAATAATGGTAGGAAATTCGATATAAAGTCCTTGCTGTGATAACAACCGTCGAGTCTCAAGCAAAGAAAAATCCGTAATCAAAGGTATACGAGACCAGGGGTGTGAGGAAGCCGCAGCCCGGACTTTGTTCTCTAAGGACCGAATTACGTGGCAAGTAGTGTCCGAAGAGGAATCGTGAGAGAAAAGTTACGGAATCTGACGTGACTTATTTCAAGAGCGTCTCTGACAAATCTAGCACTCTCTCTTTTTGATTACAATATAAATTTTTAGTTTCTTTAAAGCCTAATCGGTAACAAATTGCGTCCGATATTTAATCCGGAAATCTCCGGTCGCAGGAGGTCGGAATTAAAGAAGACAAATTAAAAGTGTTTTGTCGGGGAATAATCTGTTGGCTAAATTATGGTTTCAATCAGAGCGTTGGTCCGCCTGGCCGGACTCAAATTACATGTGATATCCATTTCAGGATTTTCAGATTACGGCGAGTGAACACTCGTTTGCTTTTATTTTATTCAGTGGCGTATTGGCTCGACCTGGCGTTATTGTCCCTCCACCGAGCAACTTTTCTTCATTATAAACAAAACGACTCAAAGATGTTCCAACTTTCAGGGAAATGATTTAACTTGGGATATGTCTGCGACCTATTGAACAAATTACAGAAAGTTATTTCCGGAGTCGCAGCCGGTGTTCTAACAACTTAATGCTGCACTGTAGTCAGAATAGAGACATATACATGTCTGACTTTGTGACTGAAAGTCACGTCACAAACACCGAAACTTTATTAGCACTTAGTCGGAGAGAAGGATTCTTTTAATTGGAACTTAGTTTGGCGCTTTTGCCAACTTTCTTTGATTACGTTTTAAATGTTTAAGAGTTTTCCTCGCTTAATTATATCTCTTGTTTGAGATCGAGGATTGTTCGCGCGTTAAAAACTTTAATTTCAACATTGGCACTTTTTATCCTACAAATCATTTAAGTTTGAACGGTTTTCCGATACCGCCATTATCTACCGATTCGAATATCATTCGCTTGTGCTAATATTAACCCTCCGCCCTGATTTATAGATAATAATTAACTACGGTAAACATAAAGAGCTGAAATCAACAGCTAGACAACCAGGCTCGACAGCTTCGACCAGCGTTACTCATCCTGACGTACTTTATTGAGATATATGTGTGTGATATTCAGCTCCAATATCGCAACATCGCCAAAACAAGAGCACATTAAGTTTAAAAATATTCTGTTATTCTATTCCGGCTTGAAATTCAAAGGAGTGTTTTTTATATTTTTTTGCTTTGCTATAACTTAATAATAAATGTAATTAAGAGCATGTGATACCACAAAGTTCAGAAAAGCATATTCTTTTCTCTCATTTCTTAAAAATGGTCTAATTTACTAATATTTATACATGCTTTGAAGCTTCAAAGACAAAGGAAATTGGGCTTTAGTAAAAAACAATATTGGCTTTAGGATATCAAAAGAATTATTTTTCTCTTTATTATTTAGAATTTAGTCATAAAATTTGGTTAATTTGCGAGGAATGCGAACACGATATTTAATTAAGAATTATAAAAAAAGACATGTGGTAGTTTTATTAACGGCAATATCGGCGGAGGCCATAAAATTTTATTAAAGTAATTACAAGCAAACTAATTTAGTAATTAGAGAAGAGAATTAGTAGAGGGTTCAACAAAATATCGCCTTAAAGCCGTTAAACTCGTAAGGTACTTTCTAGATCAGTTCATAAGAATCCGAGATAAACTTTAAATGCTCTATAAAATAGTTTTAAGTGCAATTCCAGATCTAATTAATTACATCTCTTGTGAAACCTCACCGTTTCGTCTTAGTTGCTTGTTAACAAATTGAAAAACAGCCCCGAACTGAATTGCACTCATCGTGAATTAATTTTGATATAGTGAAACAGGAGTTGCTTATCTTGAAATGCGTTTGTGACAATTGTCCTCAGATTATTCAAAGCTACTTTACCATCCATCCTCATGCAACAAAATCCAAGCTTGTGTTATTATTACACGTTGGGATAATTTGAAACGTGAATAACAAAGCTTAATGTATGATCAGACGGGGAGACTGTTTGAATCATATCTGAAATGTCAAAGGTCTTGATTACAATATTCATTCACACGTAAAGTGCTGAAAAGAGCTTAATTAGAGCAGGTGGAGTTAACGATTCCAGCTCGTTATTTTCGACCCAATTTTGTCAACAAAATATGGAAAATAAATTGTTGTGTAACTGTAAGAAACAATTTTTAAATTAATCGAACCGGCGCAACAAAATACAATTTTGGTGGATGCGCCCGGTTAGTACAAACTAATTTTTCATTGTGTCCGAAACTTTATATTTTTGTTTGAAATAAAAACCTTTGGCTTTTTACAATGGCCGCACTCATTAAAAACTCGTAAACAAAACTTGACTCCAGAAAATCTCGACCTCGGGAGGAGAAAACGATTTAGTCTCAAACATTTGCTGATGTCGTGACCTACATTATCCTTTAAACTTCAGACAAAACGATTTGAATGAAATATCAGGGGACGTTTCTGTGCGGTTATTGAAAATGATAGATCATCAACGATCCAATAGAAATATATAAACCCGCCCTAAATTGTTTCCGTTGACACACATTGTTAAAAAATTGCTTCCTTTGTAGGTCTAATCGAGCGAAATCAACTCTATGTGTTTACAAAAATCTCGTACATAATTGATTTGAGGAACCTTGTTTTTTAGTCAAGACCACTTACCAAATACGAGCATGCTTTTAGTCCTGATGTCTTCGCTCTGGAGGGTTGATACTGAGCACGTATAGTCCCCGGAGAGGTCAGGAACGGCCTTAAGGATATGCAGGGCTCTGTGGACACTATTTGCGTCGACGCTGGCGGCATATTCAAGATTGAGGCGATCTTTTAAAATGCCTAAACCTTGAGGCTTCAACGCTGAAATAACAAAATTAATTTATTAAACTCTGGCACATTTTCTCACCTGGTATCCATTGGTAGACTAGAGTTTTATTCTTGTTGAAATACCATTTCACTACGAGATCCTCCTCTGTGTCATCTAACGTAAAGTCGCAGTCTAAAATTACAGGCGCTCCGTGCTTGATTACTTCAGGAACTTGCAATTTGTTGATTTTCACTCCTGTCCCAAAATTAATCGCAGCTGGAAAAATAACACGTGTAGAATGAACGCTGAATTTTAAGATATACTTGTGGTAAACAAATTGCCTGTAGATTCTCGATAAATGCGGACGCTTGGTAAAAAAGTAAATTTACGACATCTTTAAATGCTGGGAGAGTATAAAAATAAGCCGTAGATAACAATTTTAGTGAAATAAAGACCATGAAGAATTACCTTAAGTACTCCCAAGTTGACTAACTGGCCTTGGGGTGTTGAATAACACAGATATTTCTTTTCCCCGTCGACATTACCGCGGCTAAAATATTTTGCATAACGAGACAAATTTAATTTGCTTTATTTTTATTTTTTCTAGCGAATTTATTTAATCACAAATACTGAAAGTTTAAATTAAATTAGTTCAGTCACGAGAACAAGATTATTGCATTAAATAAAACCCAAACATAGAATTTCATTTTCGATCGACTTGAAAAACGAGTTTCTACTTTATTTTCTTTCAATGTTTTCGCCTGACAGTTTTAATTTTCTGTCAGCAGGTATAAATAAGTCTAATTTTTTATAGTGCCTGACCCAGATAACACTTAAAATTGAGCTACTTTAAGCGGCTGACCTCATATGCTAATATTTATGGAAATCACCACTTTCATAAACGGTAATAGATATTCTCAATAAATAGTGTCTCTATTCCCAAAACGCCGTCCCCAGCTTATTATTCATCTTTATTTAATGCACTCAAATGTAATTTAGTATATTTGTGGCGATATATAGTTAATAGAATCCAATCCAATATACCATGAATGTTTTATTTTGTCATTACATTTATTGCTATCCAAATCTAATTTTGTTTTTTTTTCATGTTTAATTTACTTAATTAACGGGAGAAAAATTGATTTGAGATCACCCGCAATGAATTAATCCGTCAAAAAGCTCCTATCGGAGAAGGCTCGTGTTTTTGTAATCCTACACACAACGACACTTCCGGTGAGATAGAGCCCTTAATAAACACCTAGAGTATCGACCGGAGGCATAATAGTCCAGACAGCTCGTGTTAAAAGGTTATACGAGCAAGCACATAGGTCTGGTACGTTGAATTCAACAGTCAAACAATTTATTATCACTGGTCAGTCCCATACAAATCGTATTTCCATGAATGTAAAAACGGACAATTGAGTTTATGACTGCATGTGATATTCGAAAAATAGAGAACGCACTTTTTAATTGTTTGATGCAGAGTACTCACATTTATGGGACTATTTTAATTCCCAAAGGGGGTTTATTTAAGCGGAATACACACATAAAAAATACTGACTTGAATAATGTTCAAGAATAAAATAGGTGTGAGACATTTCTCCATTAATTAAATGAGAGTGAGAAAAGTCTGGATAATTACGAACTGAGTTTCTTCAAATTGAGTTTGCCGATTAATATTAACAAACTCATAAAGCCTTATTCATTTAAGAGGTTTATACACTCATAAAATTAAGTCAACATTTGCCTCGGTGTAAAAAATTCAATCACGAAATCTACTGGCGGCATTGAGAGTACTTTTTATCGGTGAAATATAATTGCAAGTTTTAGTGGTTACTTATTGGAAATCGATTCGCGCATTCAAATAAAAGCTTTGCTGCAAGTTGTACATTTCATGTTGCCTGAAATAAATCTCATCCCCTATGAAACTGAATTAAGGGTGTTATCGAGTTGACGTTTTTCAGCGTTCGTCCTGCATAATATCCCTGAAGGCTCCATTGACAGTGATACTGAAAGAGTGGCTGTCGGATGAGATCATTCCGATTAAATCGACTCTTTCGTTTTAAAAACCTCAATCAGTTTAGGAACCATTGTTTTAATTATTCCAGGCGGTGTAAACAATACGTATAATAATAGCAAAGCAAGGATTTCGGAGAATTAAGCTTGGCATTATTACAGCTTTTATGTGGAATTAACCCAGTGGAAAGGCTGTATCGAAATAATTACGTTCAATTTCACACTCACCTCGTTCCTAATAACGAAAACGTACAGTGTGTTACTTTGGCATCCAGGGAAAGAGATAACCGAGCTGCTACTCACCGGTCTATTCATAGAGGATCGCGTTGATTAAATGAACAAAGGACCTAAACTAGATCGATGCTATCGCCGGAATTATCGCTCTTGCGCCAGAAAGAAAATTTACAGAAGAGCAAATCGACGATTTTTCATTTTACTTTAAACTGGACGCTTTCGTAAGAACCATAACCCAGATAGGGGGTAATTTAGAGAGCGTTCTAACGAAGAAAATAAAGTATGGTGTCGAGACTCGACAAGTTATTGCATCGGCTTTAATAATAATAGCAAAATCTGTTTTCATCCTAATTGAAAAATTCGAGGCGAACGTTTGATACATGTCGACAGTATGTGGATTTCAAAAATGAGGATTTTACGAGCCCATTAAATATCAATAATTGAGATATTTCTTCAAACAGACGTCAAGACACGCAATATTTGCTACTAGGAAGATTAACTAATTGGAAAAATCGATTGTGCAAAATTGTGCGAATAAAAACTGAGCCGTATACTAGAATTCCCTGTTGAGAGTACATCAATTTATAGATATCCACACCTCCCACATCAGATAAAAGATAGGCATCGGCCATAACTTGAAACTTGTGCCATAAACAAATCAACTGAAACATAAGCGTGAAATATGAAAAGGTGTTTCTCCTTTATATAAAGCTCTGCAAGATTTATGAGAATAACACGGAACGCTGGTCAACTAAATTTACGTTTAAAATCAATATCGGAAGATAAAGATGAGAGAATCTTTTGACAAATAATTTCATATTTCTTTGTAGGCTTGGATGATTGATGGTTTTAACATTCCAGCAATTATTTTTTTACTCAGTGCCTAAATCTTTAACGTTTCTTCGTGCGCAATTTTCTTGACGGATTATTTTAAATATTGCCGGGGTGAAATTAATTGAGCATCATTAATAACATTGGATAATAGCCGTTTGACATGGTATTTTTAATTTTTGCCTGGAAACTTGTAAACAGCTTAAGGAAACGTTGTTTCAAAGTTTTGTCCAGACTAATAAAAAATAATAGCCAGATTTAGGATCCGATTCACTAAATCACGCTCCAGATATTTATCCCCGATTTTCACTAATTTTGCGACAGCCGTTCCTATTGCTTTTCTTGCACGTTTTCAGTTTATTTGTTGGGCTGCGATAAAAATCGACAGTAAGTCCAATTTGATCTTGAGTGAAAAACAAACGGTTTGGAGCATAATGACTATTTTCTTTAATTAATTGTACCGAAGTATAGCAAATTCAATCCGTAACATAAACTCTCACGAGTAATTAGCTTGTAGTTAAGTATGAATGAAACACAACCTGCCAGCCGTAACCACATTATGATGCCATAAAAAATTCATTTCGTTTAAAGTTTTATTGTTTGTATGAATTATCGCCTTTCATTTAGTTGCCTTGACTCAATTTGTTTAAAAACATTTGTCAAATAAAGACTGAATTTACAACAAAATTTTGGTTTAAGGCATTATACAAAATAACGGATAATGTATTTCTCCTTAGCCATTTTCCATTAATATTTTTAAAACAAGTTTGTAATTAAATTCGTTGCTTGCTTACTGCAAAGTATATGTTTCGTGATGAATGTAAACAGATGAACTTTTGTGTTTGGTAAAAAGTTGGAATATGCTTTGTAATTTAATTAAAAAAGTGAATTTGGGTATTGGGACGGAATTTTAAGCTGCAGTAATCGATTGTGGTGTTCGTTTAAAATCGTGCATGAAAATTAAAGAATTTTATATTTGAACGTCAAGTATGTGAGTTATTATGTCCAGGTTGAACGGTATTTAATTGCAGGAGGCATAATAATTCCCCTTGTTGCTACTATTGCAGATTGCGTGTGAAGTTAATGAAATTTTTTTGTGATATCATCGGCGAACCGGAATGGAAAATATGAAACGTCGGTGACGTGCATCATAGGAGAAAGACCGGATTTTCCCGGTCCCTATTAACCCGAGCATATACTTAGCAGAAAGCTACCAATTTGACGGTGCATATCTGGTCTTTAGATTACACCGAGCATGTTATCCGTAAGCCAGAGACTCGATTACCATATGTAAATATGCAAATAGTTTGTTGTTTAATAAGCTGCAGCGATTCACATGCACAGCTTGTCTTTCCTCCGGTCGGACGTCCCCTTTGCCTTGTCCCAATACCAACTAATTAGAATATATTCGGATGGATAGAGGAAATTTGCTTATATTAGAGGGTTTGTTTCGCAAGACATGTGTGGAATCTAAAACAGGAGACGTAGAAACGCCGCGTGAATCTATTAACTCCACCGTTTCACTTAGTTACTTCCGGCCTTCAAGGAACTCGTTTCACACTTTAAACCCCGGAGACCGGCTCAAACTACAGCCCTGATATTTAAATTAACCGCCAACTTTACGAACAGTCAGCGCTTTGCTCAATCTTCTATGTACAAATTTATCGCGAAGCGAGAACCAACCAACACACCGAAATTCGATCAAGCTGCTTAAACTTACATTCTGTAAAAAAGGGACTGGGAAATTGTAAATAAAACAATTCTAGATTATTATTGAGCAATTTTTATTTGATTCCCTTTAAAATAAGCAACATCTGAAGCAACACACACATGCCAACATTTAATTCTATTTAATTCTTCTCTGGACTCAAAACGTCGTTCCTGAAGTGGTAATTTCAGTTAGCAAAAAGACAATAGCAGGGGTGGCTCGTCAGGGGTGGCAGAGGAGGCAGGCAGTGCCTCCCTAGTGAAAACGAAAATGAAAAATTAATAATAAATTTCGGAAAATTTTAATTATTATACTACTTCTGATTCATAAATAGAGATTTTTTAAGCAAATCTTAACTTAAGAGTATGTTATTTGTTGAAGTTTTGCGTTTTTTGGTTCAGATAAAAGTTAATTTATTTAAATAAACCGCTGCGACTCCAGAGCTCAGTAAGTTGTGCGCAGAGGTCACTTAGGCAGCATGCCTCCGAGGAGCTGAGATTTTTAGTAGACTTAGTACGTATTTTACGATGTTTTTGCGTTGGAGAGAATATATTCTCCAGTCCTTCTCTCTCACACTGACTGAGCTTAAGTGGAACTGGAAGCAGATACTCCTTTTTTTTAATCCAATAAGAAATATTATTTTAAATTTGCAGGGAATACCGCTATTTGTCAAATTTGCAGGAGTTTCTTTTTGAAGAGTTTTGCATTGTAGGTTAAGTCTGACTAGTTGTTCTGTTCAGAAGATTAATTTTTGTGTTATATTGTGTGAAATGTGGCTGTGGAAGAGGAACTTTTGAAACTGTCTAGTGTTCTAGTATCGTCTTTATCGTGAGAAATTGTAGAAGTTGAATTATTTCATAGGGAATAAGCATGGAGTTTATTCTCCGTGTTGTTAGTTGAGAAGAATAACCATACGGACGTAAAAACAAATACTTACTGTAGTACTGTACTGTATTGTACTGCGGGATACTGCTGTTGGTGTGCTGAGATGTATACGAATACTTGTTCGTTTTTTCCCGAAATCATATTTTTTAAATTTAAATAAATTTGAAGTGATATGCAACCAACATTATATACAAGCGGTGTTTGTGCACTATTTCTGTGACATATTAGATATTACTCATATTAGCCTAGAAAAGTACTACTTTACGGACTATTTTGGATAACTTTACAGGCTATTGCGTTCACTTTACCACTATTTCAGGAAACAAATATCTTGTTGCGTTTATAGGTATAGAAGTTATCTGTGTTTTCATTAAAGTCCAGATGTTGATGTACCTACTATATACATATTTTTTTTAATTGTCTGCCTCCTCAACATAAACGACTGCTAGCCGCCACTGGACAATAGTTACATCAAGCCATGTTAGGTGAATATATGCTTGACTGATGAAGTGATTAAATTGTTTGCATTTTGTATATTAATCTTTATTAACAGTGGAACGCTTCAAAAGAAAGTCAGAATGAAAACTGATTTTTGGCAACTTTTGCTTAAGATTCGCAAATCTGGCGTGACTACAAGTTACCGAATAAGACTTAATCTTTTTCGCTGAAATTTGGCTTGGTAAGAAAATAAAGCTGTATCAAACTATCACTAAAAATTATTTTGATATCTTTAATGCAAACTTTTTTTTCTAAAAGTTGCGCTACTTTTTCTACAAAATGTATCCTGTTTTCAACAAATGCAAAAATACATATTTGAATATTAAAACGAAACACTGCGAGATATGTAATGTCTCGTCATGTCACATTTTATTTTTACAAAATTACAAAAGATACGGGAAACTGCAGTCTGGATTTCAACATACATAAATTTATTAACGCTTTAAAACTTTTACTACATTTATAAACGCCACAGATTTTAAATTAAATTAAATAATTGAAATTAGTCAAAAATATAATTTTTAGCGCATTGATTATTAACTTTTTGTTGTAGATTTTCATTTTATGCTAGTGTTGAAAGATGGATAATTAATAAAAGCAAGTCAACCAGATATTCAAATTTTCACAATTAATTTGTAGAGAAAGTATCTCTCTTGAAGTGTGTTTTACAACAAATGTAAAGATATTATTATTAGTAGGACGTTTTAACTTATAGTATTAATCTTTTTCCTTCTTAAAAACATTAAATTAAAAACTTTAAACTGATTTACTGGAAAATTGTAAACCGTACACCGGAAATTGAATCGGAGTCATAGTTTTGCCTACGCTGTCTATGAAATTTAAAATATCGATAGAGTTTTGCCTTGAGCCGCTTTTTCTCGTTTTTAAAATGCCAAAAAAGGCAAATCTGTTGTTCAACTCGGGGTAATTTTTTTCCATTTTAAATTAAAATTTTACAGTTAAATCTTGTTTGCTTGCATTGTAAATACGATGAACACGCTAAACAAGTGAAGACACCGAATCTGGGACGAGTAGATGAATCATGCCTCCCTACAGAATAAATATCCCTGTTTGCCTCTGGCTATTTTTAGAAGCCGTGTTTAAACAAGTTTTGCAATAAATTAAAATTTCGTCGTGTTCGTGTTTCGGGTTTAAAATCTAAAGGCGTTGTGTGTACACTTCGGAGCTGTGGCAACATTTCAGAGGTATTGAGTTTGTCTGACCAGCCGCAGCCTGATTTACAAGCTAATGGAGAGCTAATGCACGTTCCAACTAGCTTTTATAAAGTCAATACTTTATTCTTTCCTTCTCTTATCGTCAAAGAGACCTGGATATGGCCACGGCTTTGTCAGACATACAACAGCCGTGACCTTACTTCGGTGAGGGTTGTTTGAAACGCACTCGGAAACTCATGTCCGAATACTTGAAGTGCACGATTTTGAACACTTTGTTCCTTTTAGACGCCGGCACCGAACTCATTCTGCAGGAAATCGGAATGGAATTATGAGATTTCTTGTGAGCAGTTTCAATAAGTTTGTCGGAACTCAGCCATCAACTTGTCTTCTTCTTTAGGTCACTTTTTTAGTTTATTACTTATTCAGGTGTAGAACGTTGCCCCAAATGTTTGTTTTTCAATATTCACATTTACAGCGAAGTAATCAATGAAAAAACTGATCTATATGAATTATCAACGACTGAAAAATAAATATATCGCATGAGTGAGAAATATCACTTATTTATTTATAACGAAACTCTGATATATGGCATAATGGAAAACTGAAACATTAATGAGAAACGCTGCTTGTCCAGCTTAATGAAAAAATGAAAATTCTCTTAATACCATTACCTTTTGTAAATATTGTCGGAAGGTTTTGCGCACAGATGACTAAATTAACGACAATAATTTATGCATGAAACGACAATTTGTCGTTGGCCCGCGTATTTTATATTTATGAAATGTAAACAGTCGAGCCATGCAAGTACTTTAATATTCTTTTTATTTACCTCGCCGTATGAGTATTTATTCTGAGTCGTGAAATGTTATTAGTCAATGGTATGCTTCCACACTGAGGAAATAAATACATACAAAGTCGTCAAAAGTAACGGCACATTAATATCCGTTATTGAACACTCGTTCAGTAAGTTAAGTTTTCTGGTCGGTTGATTTTATCGTATCAAACAAATTAATAAAAGAAGTTTATAATAAAATGTTACTTCTGGACCAGTACATAGAGCTAAGTTTGTTGATGCTTTATTCTTTGTATGGTGCAGTCCTTGTAGCATTTTAAATATTCGGATACTACGAAAGCCAAAGCAATAAAAACGCACCGCATATTGCGCCTCTTGCCAAATTTTACTGTGATAACGTAATAAATCAAAAATCATGCCCAACCCTGTAGCATTAGTTGCTAATTTTATCAATCTAAACAACGGTGAAATGTAATCGGATCAAAATTTTAATAAGTAACTCTGTTATTAAACAAAACATTCAATAAACTAACACTGTTATTAGAATTTATCCTGGCGCAAAACAACCTACTGCGTAATTAACACAGTTCGTCAGTTTAATTTGGTTACAACTACCTTAATTTGTACACTTAAGCAAACCACCTTGTTTGTTTATTGACTTGTGCGAATTAACTAGCTTAATTTAGCTTTACAATAACTGAAATTTATATCTTTTGCCTTTAATGAACAGAGTGAAACAAAATTACGGTGAAAACACACACAAAACTGATTTTCAGCTTTATCATGCTTGACCTACATAAAGAGTGTCTCATAGTATTTTTAAAGTAACTAGTTTCAGGTCTATTTTAAATTTTTAAAGTTTGATGGGTGTCTGACTTGACGGCTATATATTTAGCTTTATAACTTGTTCCATTTGTTCCACTCTTGTCACAGGCCATTTGCCAAGTATGACTTTAATAATAAAAATTCTTGAATTTTAAACTTAGTCAAACAAAGAAATATGTAAAACTTTAAACTTTTAAGTTTGTTGTATGTCTTGCGTATTGTATGTTGTTTTATTACATCAGCTTAATGCTTTAAACTATTGTGTATTTATAAACCGGAGCTTCGGTCCAGTCTATAAGGCGAGTAAACCAAAGGATTAGTCGTAACCGTCCTTGCTAAACTTGAAAAGTTTTAAGACTCCCGGACCGGTTGTTTGGGCTTAGAGTGGTTCAAAAAATGGGAAAGTTTTCATTCTTACAAAATTAATATAGTCAAATTGATTCGGTTTTTAATTAAACCGGTGCACCGCAAACACAAAATCGATTAGCAATCCCATCGGACAAGCCGAGCCGAATGATTTAGAAAGATATTACATGAATTTATGGACTATTACTTACGGTAGAAACACGCGTTCCAATCAATTTATTAAGCGTACATTGTACATCAGGCCGTACTGTACATTAAATTCGTACCAATAAATTGGAATCTGTTTAATTTAAATCATGCACGGTATCGGGCTTTCTATTTTCCGGTCATAACTGCTGGTGTTGCTCTTTGTCGATGCGGTCGTGTCATGCACATTATATTCGCGATAGGCGCACACACTCCAAGAATAATATCTGAAGCGTTGGCAGGAAAGTTGACTGCTGCAGGCGACGTTTTATATCAATATTATAAAACTCACGAGGGCTCGAAGTAATCAGTGATCGCTATGTTGTGTTTGCTTTTCATAAAATTTTACGTGGGAGACTAAAAACCGGTATTTGCCGGTACAGGCTCTGAAGAGAAATTAATAGCTTTTAAAAGATTTTAACTGTTCAAGCAAAAGCCCACTAAATATTCATTTCTAGTGGTTTGGTATTTTTTTTTTGAAGCGTACCAACATTTAACAAAATTTAATCAATTCAGCTTTATTAACAAATGTTTTATCTGAATACTTTAAAGTTAACATTTTGTAAAATTAGTTGGGCTTATACACAAAAACAGAATTTCAAAATTGGCAAAAATATTTAATTAAACTATGTATTCGTAATATACTCGGACATAAAATACAAATGGTGTAATTAAAATAAGCCCAAATAAATCAATGTCATTCAATTAGTTTTCAAATGTATAGCATTAACGATGATTATTAAATATGACATTTTATTGAAACACAGTAATTACGAAAATTATTTTATAAACTGAGTGAAATAGTGGGAAAAATTGTATGAAACTGCTAAAGATTATTTCAGAATACTCAGAGCGAAATATTTTGCTTTTAATATAATCTTTTTGTCGCCATCAACGTTCAATTTATTACTTTCAGTCCTGACAGTGCTTTCAAAGCGGATCTTCAATGCACAGAAATTCGAACAATTGTCACTTTCTGTCGTCGACGACTTTAATGAAAATCGCAGTCTTGAGAATTAATCCAATGGTTATGCTCAACTTTTCAAAATGGAATCAATAGAGTGGCTAAAAGGCTGAAAGAATTGTTCGTTTATCTATCGTTTTTATATAAAAAATACCACAAAACTAGAATTTTAGAATTTATAAATTACAAGGCAAATGTAAAAATTTGACCCAAAAGCAGGATTTACGTTTTTTGTTACTCTTCATAAATCAAAACTTCACAACAATAGCTGCGTTAAAACTAAAATAATAAACCTGTGTCGGTTTAGAGTTACTGCAAACAAATCGGGTTTATCCTAAAAGTTTCTGAACCATTATGTTGTAATTTAAAACATGTGTTAGTTGAACCAAATATTTAAATGTGGTACTTTACCATATTTCTGTTTTTGAGGTAGTCTTTGTCTTCAGGACAAACATTGTTCGAAGGTAATTGGCGAAGTAAGAACATTCAGTGCGGAAACGAGGTCAACGTCGCTCGTCAAAGCTATAAGATCTGAAAATCCACCTACAATTTGCGCCAGAACACTTTGTTTTTACTGGTCTCAAGTATGTAATTCTTATAATCACTGAGAGGTTTTGCAGCCCTGCAGCGGCAATTACACCTTTTAACTTTTGAATAGCTTTGGAATATAAAAGTTTAGAATGTTTTGTTAAAGCGGGAAAAAATTGGAGCGGTCGTTTGAGAGCTCTAACCCGGCGCATCCACCAAAAACCTAACGGTTCAGCCCATCGATTTATCCTGTTACACGTTGATCCTCACCGACTTTTCTGCTAAATAAAGTATGGTTTCTCGTTGAGAGAAAAAAGCATTTCTTGCGCAAAGCCCATGGAAAATTCAACGAACTGCTGTAATATCAACAGTAAATAAAGGCGAAGAATGCCGATGCAGGAAGCAGACATTAGACAATAAATCAGAGCGGTTATACTCGAGAGACACGGAGGCGTATTACCGAACCTCCGGGGAGCTCGGTTTCACTCTATGTCGTGTCCACTAACACAATTTAGAAGTGAAGGTATCGATTATACCTTAAACCAAAGTCGAGATGGGAATTTATAGAACTTTTCTCACCACTCGGACCATTAAAAATTTAACCGACAACAAAAACAACTCCAAAAGGGAGAAAACAACAATTTATCGTGTCAATTAAGAGGGGATGCTGGGTTATTAATCGCTAGTCCGTGTTTTATCTTATTAAGGAAATTTTAAGACGATCTGGCCCATTTTATTTCGAGGAGTTAATTTATATTGATTGCAGCGAATATTGTGAAATATGAGGTAATAAACATGCGAAGCTAATAATAATTTATTATTAGCATCAGGCGAATTTGTAACGGAACATCGTAAACATATCACAATAATTCCCTGTTTTCAGGCCGGTCAATACTGTTATCTATCACACCTCGACCGGGGCAAAATTAGAAAAATGCAACCACTAACACGTTTGAAATTTCCACTTCCCATTCTTGTTGTGCCAATTAGAACTTTTCCCTCAGGACAAACGCTCATTCGAGATTAATTAGCGGAATCGTTTGGAAACGAGATAATTGATGAGAAGTGCCACCAGTTCGGACCCTCGTATATTAAATGATATTTTGAGCCGACTTTAATATTTTTATCTTTTAGGCAGGAATAAGTGCTGGTCTTATTGTCAAAATTCATTATAAAATGTCAACCTAATTAAAATTATCACTTTGGAATTCGGGGGCAAAGTCGCGCTGATTTATTGTTTTCCGGATAATAACCCAAACCAAATTGAAATATTTATGAAGCAGCAACGCGTGGAAGATTATCAACCTCGGAGATCCGATATTTGCGAAATCCAAATAAGCAAAAACGCGTTGGTCACATAAAAAGAATATTTAAGCGTTTGAAAAAGCACTCATTTCCCCCAGAGTTCAGCATTTGCATTTGACGTAATTTTTCAGTAGCGTCCACCGTGAAATCCACTAACCTCATGTCAACTGGATTTATAAAATATTCTCTTTGAACTTGCACCACCAAGTTTTATTTATTTATGATAAGCTTTTGTTCTTGCCGAGGTCTTTGCAATTACGGCCGTTTTTGAAGGGCGTACTCGTCACATATCCTCAGGCATTCGAAGAAAATGGCTTGCTTCTTTATTATTGGGCAAATTTTAAGTCGGCAAAGCGCTTTCATGCAAAGAAACCACTTGGGGGGTTATTAATTAAAAATGCCACAAACACGAAACCAGCTTTAGAAAGGTCCCGCGTGTTTGCCTGTGATGCCTATTTCCATCGTAATCAATATTGCCAAAGGATGAATATTTTTAAATTAAACGATTAAACAACGACTGTTTTGTTTCCAATTTACTGGGAACTAGCTAACAGTTTTAATGGAAAAAATGCATTTTTCCCTTGGAAATTAATTCGTTAGATTGTGGGTTTATTTACGGAAAAAGAAACATTTCGAAAAAGCTTTCATTTAAACTTGTAATCGCTAAAAACGACATTGCAAAAGCAAACAATTGGGTTTTATGAAGCCGAATTAATTTAATCTTATTTTACAGCAAGGCATGAGGATTAGTGCGCAAATCGTCAACAAATTTCACAATAAATTTGATAGCTTTTTGGCGTAAATTAATTTTGGTGTTTGCACAAACAGGAGTCTACATTATTAAAATTAAAAAATTAAAATTTGTACACTCAAAATGCAGAGAACATTCGTCAATATTACAATACGACTGTTTCAGCTTACTTTGGTAAATTTTAAATTAATCTCGTAATTGGAAGCAAAATGGACCAGTTGGATTATTAATTCAGTGTACTTACATTAAACTTGACAAAGTTGCCAAGTTGTATGAGATTTCATCTTGCATATTTTTCAGGGCTGTAAAATATTTACGTCCCTAAAGAAGAAAATCCGCAGCCAGTTTCGTCACTGACAGGCACAAAATATTAATTAATCACCTCCTGAATGAAACGAATATTTTTGCTAGACTTGAGATGACGAAAGAGTTTGAATTTTTAAGTCGCGTATGTTGGCACGTTATTGCGTTTCCTCTAAATTGACGATCATATTTTTCACAAAACAAGAGCAGAGGTAGGCAGTGGATACAAAATTTATAAAACTTTTTAAGACACTTGTAGTAAAACGAGCTTTTATGCGGGTTTATATGATACAATTTTCCCAAAAAAAAAAACCCAAACGTGAATTTAATAATGCTAACAAAAAACGCTGCCACTTCGGTAAGCTTATTGCAAACAAATACTTGAATAAAATATCTGTATCAGTGAAAATACCTTTCGTAAATAATTTCAATAAATGAGTAAAACAGGAAAATCCACTCCGATGCATCACATGCTGTAACAAATTCTGAACATTTACCTGTTAAATTAGTCATTAGGACTTCATATGCATCGGTGTCAAAAAGTCACAAATTCAAACAAACAAATTTGGTAAACATAAAATAATTATCAGGCGGTGTAATATGTACCTGTGTTGGACAATGATCCATTAAAACGAGTTATTTTTGTTTTATAAAAATTAAAACTTGACATTTCTATTTGTGAGTTGTGTACAAATGCTTTTACAAATATTGCTATTTGAATTCGATAGTAACCATTACGGTGAAAGTAAAATCAAAAGTAGAACTGCATTTAACTTAATTTCTTATTATATTATATTGCAACAGTTTATGTATCGTTTGTTATTAAATTGTAGAAGATATTTAGTGAAGTTGAGTGTTACTACAATGTAATAAAAATATTAATGGTTCCAAAAGCACGCCTCAAGTGGAACGAATCAGATTAGAACGTGACAATAGACCACTATGGTGCAGATATACAGACTGTTCTTTTGACAAAATGCTGACAATTGAAGCTTCCTAATTGCGAAAAAACATAATTACGTATTATTAGAACACGACCATCAAGGCAAAAGCAGAAACACCGTTCCAATAAGAATAAGTAATACCGCAGGAAAGCAATAGTCAATTTCATATCATCACGGAAATGGAGAAATTACAAAAAAGCTATAAGTATCACAATATTAGTTTTCATCCTTTCATGGCTGGTCCGTTCCGACTCAACAAGAGTACAAAGTGTTACAAGATTGTAGACGTGACTTGATGACAAAACGAGTTTGATATGTTTCACCCACATGGTTCCTTTCCTTCATTTATAAATATGTATGACAGGCCAAATGTAGCCGGGACACAAAGGACCTAACATAAATAAATTCTTCATTGCATTATACTCGTGAAGCTCTTGAAAGGGAGAACTGACGTGATGTCCTTACTTCATTTATAAATAAAACTTTCACGAGCGAATTTTTCTTTTTGTTACGGAATGCTGCGGCGCTTTGGAATTCCAGGAGAACATAAGAAGATCATGCCAGGAATTTTGTTTTATGTAGAAATATAGAAATTAAAAAAATAGCATGCATTTTTTTAGTCGGCCATTTTATTTGTGGACTTAAAACTGTTAATTGGATTAATAAATATGGAAACTTAAAGATTTGTTTTAAATTAATTTATGCAACTTTTGTTGGGTGAACTCACGTCCGAGTAGTTTTTATTTAGAAATTCTCGCTGAGCGTTCCTTTGTATGCAGTTTTTCATTACCAGCTTTGTAGTTTCTGTCAATAAATCATCGGAATATGGCAAAGGGTTGTTTTTGAACAGGAATTTAAATAAATAGCGAGTCTACAAAGAATGACAAGATGAATAGAACGAGTTGCAGGAAGCCGGTTTATAGGTGAAAATAACGAAGGCAGTTTCGATTCCTTTGTCTGTCCTTAACTGGGAAAATATCGCCGCAGGTTGCAGATCTTAATCTTTTTAATCATTTCTTCTCATTAGTGTGTAATGAGGGGGATGATGATATATTTAGATAAAATTTTGTAGCGTCTGGTAAAAAGGCCCCAGATTTATTACCGCTTCCGTTCTTTTGCGTCGCTTTGAACGTGATTCCTTTTTTCAGACCTCCCTAGAATATTTTAATTATTTCAGGCGCGGTCCTAACCGTAATGAAAAAAATGGATACGAGAATGCACCACTAATGGATTTCATCGATTCGATAACGAGCGGACGGTACCCAAACGCTTTCTTTGAATATAACGAAAGTAATAAAGTTCATTTGCAGGAATATTAATTTCTCTAAGCTATTCAGAAATGAACTTTCCTCACATTATTGCGCTGGCACATTGATGCTCCAGTTTCAAGAAATTATTCTCTGCTTTCTTCTAGCCCAGAAATGTTAATGACAAAGAGCTAGTGTTTCATAATTTTCACACAGAAGCATTGAGACTTTGAAATACACTTGTGTGCAATAGAACTAAACGTGGTTTTATAGAGCTATTTAGAATTATATTTGCAAATGGCACCGTAAGTTAAACATTAACAACATTACTGTAAGCTGCATAAAGCTGAAGCTAGTGATCAAAATAGTCACTAATTAGTTAAGCTCGCGTGTAAAATGTAGCTGAAGGTTCGAGGCAGAGATCAAGATACCAGGTGTTCACATGTAGGGAGTGGTCGGGTGAAATGAACAAACATGGACATTATAGAGCAACTCATGACTCAATAATAACGAAAGGTCAGTGTTTTATTATCGATGCGTTTGCGATTGATTTGTTAATAATAATATGTCTTCAGAGGGACACTTTGTAAATGTTTATTTTTTATAATTTGAAATATCCAAAGCTTTGCAAATCCAATAAAAAAATTCATCCAGTTTTTGCAACAAAAATTTCAAGCAAAGAACGCGCTTTTGAGCAGATATTATTAGCATTGTGAGCTAATTAAGAACACTGTGTGAAAAAGTCTCCGTAATGAGACTTGAAATTTGATTAAGTTCTAAATACAAGTTTATGAAGATGAAAAACGCGCAATATTAATAAACTTTTAAGTGCAATATTCTACATTGTTTCTAATTTGGGAAAGTAGGGCTTTTATTCCAAACGTTTACGATTATCCTCAAAATTTTGTCCATCCAATATTGTAGGATATGGCAATACGACGTTGATGTAGCTACTTTAGAACAAGCAGACGCGGAAAAATTTTATTGGATCGTTGAGATAAGAACGCCAAATATCACTCTTATAGAAATGTTATCAGCGATTACAAAATTCACACGCGGAAACACGTTTGTATTGTTAATTTTAGAAAGTAACTTTTACGATCTTTTAATCTCGGTCTTTATTTTGATTTTATTTGGCTAAAAAGTTCGTAAATTTTTGATTACAAAGTGCAGTTTATTGCGGCAGTTTCTTCCAACCCTATTACAGAGAGCGCATATTTTTACATAATGTAAGAGCCAAAAATGTTTTAAGCGTTTACTCAGAAAACAGGATTTTGTATGAAAATACAAAACAGCAGTGTTTTATAAACTTTGATGATGGCATTCTTCACGAAATGTTTAATCAAACCATTTTTACCCAAAAAATTGCGCCTAATGAGGGATTTAGGGTTCCCCTACATTTTATATTATTATGCGACAGGACGATTTGATATCAAATAGGACACATCTACAAAGTTTCTTCACTATTCTCTTGAAAAATTTATCAGACTGAAATTGGACGTAAATTATAGCAATTTATTCCAATCTTTATGTTTTTTAGACAGCTAAATTGAGTCTGAAAAAGTAATGGTGAATCTATTCTACTGCAAGTTGTAGATTAAATTATCCCTGGAAAACTGATGTCAGCTGTGAGTAATACCAAAAAGTAATCTTTATTTTACAATAGAACTAAGAATGTTGCCTCAAGGGATCCTAAAAATGAAACATCTAATTTATCAAAAATTACAACTTTTTTCTGTTTTCATTTGATAAATACAACCTACGCTTACATTATTTTAAAATAAAATTTCATTTGCTGCTTCAATTAACTACTTTCTACATTTGAGCATTTTATTTACTTTTAAATACGTAGCTTCGTATAATAAATATAAAACATAACGAGAATATCGGACAGAATAAACGTAAAACTCAATTACAAGGGTTGGGACCAAACTAAACATAAAGAAAATAGCGGAACTTTCACAAATACCGAAAAAGCCATGTTTCTCTGTAAACTTTATTGTAACAACAAACTGTTGATAATTTAGGATAACCTTGTGAAAGAAATGTATAGTTTTGTCCAATAGTTAGATATCTGGAACTGTAATTCCAATTAAAGGCTTAAAGGAGTAGAAAAAATGTGGTTATTGATTCTTTAGGAAAGTTTAATAAATCGAATCAGTATGTGGAAATATCCCACGAGGCAACGTAGAGAATTCAAAGCAATACTGGAATAGGAGCGTGACCATCGGAATGATTAAATAATGGACGTTAGGTTATTTCATTAGGAAAGCAAACATGACAGTAATTCCAACGACCCGTCTTACCAGTAATGAAAAATATGGTGGAAATATGGCACAGACTGTAAACACTCATCATTTACGGACACTCACATTCCTCTTTTATTATCAACACCCGACTTTTCTTACATGCAAGCCATTTTCTGCGAGGAATTGACAAGTCTGATTGATTTGAAATTAGAACACGCCACCGAACGCACGTGTTCTTCCGTGTGATGAGTGATGACGCGATGTTCCGACGTCGGCGTCCCGACGCTGCAAACTGACGTCGAAAACTGAAACTTTGTCGACGCGAATCCGCCAACCAAGAATTTGTGACATGCGCCACTTGATACGGTTCTCCCACAATGTTTTGTGCTTTATTTAAGTTGGATAAATGTTGCTTGTGTTTTTATAATGCAAATTCAGATGTGAGAAATGATGTCGAGATGGAAATTTACACTGGTTGCCTTTTGAACTACGGAATCTTAGCGGAAATGGGTTGCGCTGTTTACAATTAATAAAGCGTCTGTAGATAATAGCAAACGCAACAAAGTAAATTAATTCACGACCGCAGAGTGCACAAAAATCATTATTTATTTCGTGCAGCTAAGAGCGTTTTAATGAAAACTTTCAGTCTCTAACTAGAAGATGTTGCATTTTTCCAATTTTAGTAGACAAGGGGAAATAACATCGATATGTAGTGGCCGTTCTCTAGCCATAAAATGGGTGCGGAGCCTTTCGTATAAACTGAAACAAGTTTGGGCAAGTTTCAGCCGCTAGATCCGCGCTAAAATATTACGCGGGGGCGTTAAAGGATGTCAACTTCTTTAAAATTTACGAAGAGATCGATACTCTCAGCAGATGCATCCCATCAGAGTTGTTTACGAAGCACAAAAAGTTCCGGGGACAGATGTAAAATTAAAACTCTACTAAAATTATTGTTGTATTTTAGACCGGACCATAAAGCTCTATTGAAGAAAGATACGCGGTCTCAGGAGGGCAACTTCTGAAGCTGAAGTATTCTTTACGATTTTTCAACATAACTTTTTAAAATTGGTTGCTAACAACTCTTGATGGAAAGTTTTCAGACGATAAGTTTGCTGAAAATAAATAAGAGCCGCCTCTACTGAGGTTAAGACGATGTCGTGGCGAATAAGTATTATTGTAAAAAAATATAAAAACGTTGTTTTTAGAAACGAGAGTACTTTTTGACAAATGTGTTTTGTTTTATTTGCTCCAAATTTAGTGTTTTTGTATCCAATTTTGCAAAATTGAAGTTTTCTTTATAGTCCAGCCTGGCGTAACCCACACCGCATCTATAAATTCGTCCGTGCGGTGACGAATGTCTATTTTTGTGCAAATACAATCCCGTTAGGGGGTTTTCGCTGCCGACTTTTCCTTTGAATGTAAAAATTTATTACCGGGATCTAGTAGAAAACACATCGTGAGTGAATAACTCGTACAGGTGCCTCCGTAAGGATGGCAGAGAGAAATGAGTGGATTGAAAGAAACAAACGGCCGGGTGTCAGACATGCATCAAAATAAACTTACCGACAGACTGAAAAAAGAAATTTTTTCACGGTTTATGGAAAGTTTAATTTGAATTCGGACGGTGATGGGGGGAGATCGATCGGTATGCGACGAGTTTCTACAGTTTTTGCTTTAAAGGAAGGATGCTAAAGTCTACAGTGTCAAAGGGAATATATCAGAAACAAGATACCATAAGTCATTGCGAGCACGTCTCCGCTAATGGGACAATTCGATACCACGGGGCGCTTTTTGTATCTTAAGATGAAAGAACGAAACACTTTTTTTCAAGTGACTACAGTTCGGAAACAAAACTTATTTCGCGCTACAGAATCTCAGTTTGCAAATACCTGCAATTACAACAATAGCAACAATATTTCAAGCAGCACTCAGTTTTAAGAATCTTCAAATAAGCCATCTGAAATAAACTTTGCAAAGAGGATTGGAGCCATTGGCTGAATTGTTAAGTAGAATTTAATTTAAGACAACATAAATAAGTTGTTTTGTTGCTTGCCGTGTCATAATTATTATACAAAAAATATTGTATAAAATTAACATACTTTAGCAGTAACATTAAAAACGTTGTCTGTATTAACAAGGACAAAGAGTCAGTTCTCTAAGTACTTTACTCATAGAATATACAGTTAAATTAAATTGTAGCGGTTGTTGAACAACAACGCAATAAAGAGAAACAGCATTGTGGCAAAAACTCAATTACAATAAGTACGATTTGAATTAGGTTTTAATAATTTTTTACTCAATTTTGCACTGGATCATTTTTTTAGTTTATTAATTATGTATGACTTTGAAAGCTGCGTAGATACGAAAAATCAGTTGCTACATTTAAAATTCTTGAGCTTTTTTATCAAACTCACTTGAAAAACTTTTACAACAAAATTGTGCATAGAACCGTAAGGACTTGTGCCAAGGTTTGTAATTTCTTATGATGTGGAATAGCGCTATCATGTGTGAATAATACCACTTTTCTTCACTGCTACTGAAAAATGAAGGCTAAATTTGAACACCGCGATAAGTCTGCAGCGTAAGCTGAAAATGACATGTACTTGAAATAACACGCTGTAATATGTTCTTTTATATTAGACCATTTTTTGTTAACTATTATTGTAATGAACTTAAAAAATAGTGCAGAAGGTTTAAGGAAAAAATTAGGATTTGTATTGTATGAATCAAATAATTCGCTCTATAAATAAACAGAAAAATTGTGCATTCAACAGGATCTGAGTTAATTAAAAAGCGTTGCAATGTAACGAGGAACAAATTAACCGGGCGCTTGGGTGCGCTACTTATTGAAAAGTTGATAAAAATAGCAGCACTTGTATTAATTTCGATAAAGGAAGCGCTTGTTTTTCCGCTTGAACATAATGTAGTTATTTTGAGAATTTTAGCAACGTTCTGCAATTTCGGGGATTTTTCATGCGTGGCTGGTGAAACCAGACATGCAAAATGTAAAAACAGTCATTGCTATTTAGCGATTTTCGTGTTGAATAATAAATTTCATTTGGCAGAGTGCGTCACTATCGTGTCTCGAATAAACTAAATAATTTTCTTCAGACACCTCCATTAATAATTTACTTGTGAGTAGCGTTGCACAGTATTATTTATTGACGAAGTATGAATATGGTTGACGAAACAATAGCCGAAATGTGGGTTACACTGAACGGTTCGATAATTGAGTCCGTACCGTGATGAAAATTATTACCTCAGAATTAGCAGAGTAATTTTAGTCATTATTAAGATTATAATCGTTTCATACACAACACAATTACTTTAATTATGAAAACCATTAGACGTTGCACAATAGTTGAAAAGCATTTACTGTTGAATTACTAGAAAACAAAGCCTTTTGTGCAAAGGGTACGCAGCCGAATTTGGCAAATTAATTTGAAAAATTGCTAGTTCGTATTTCAGAATTAAGCTTTCAAAAATGCAATTACGTACCAACGTTCCATATTTATTAACGGACAAATCAGCACTCTTTCAGCTTTTAACTTGCTGATTTAATTTTAATTGAAAATCAAATACATTCGCGTGACATTCTTATTTGGAACGGAACTCGACAAAAAAGGTTAATTCTTGTCGCCGCAGTAACGATTTTTCTCACATTCGTCGCATTCTTTCGTTTTAATTCAGCTACGGAAAATCATAATTTGTAAGCGAGATTATGACATATTCATTTGAACAATGGACCGAAGTTGGAATCGAAAAAGTTTGAGCGGGATGTAATTGTGGGAGAAAACTAGTTATTGAAAAACCATTCCGTGAGATAACAGTCATATAGACTCGACATCAGCTAAAAGGATACTCGTGTCATTGCATTATCTATTTACCAGTCTATGGAATATCGATGAAAGAAAAAAACGAGGAATTAAAGGCGGGCTTCAAGAGCAAATCGTGGGATTTTGCAGTGTTATAATTTAATTTAATGATGCGTGGCGTGCTTGAAATTTGTGAATGGCCAAATAACAGCTTTGAGTAATTGCACGAGTAATAAATCTTTTCCACCGTCTAGCAAATATCGAATGCATTTTTAGAATTTATTTGTAATTACGAAACCGTTTTAAGTTTTCCTTTTAACAAAAAAGCTTTCAGCGTAAGCTGATCCAAAATTGGATGTGACCAAGTCGCGCACAAAAGCTGACCTATTTAATATGGTTAACACTGAATTTGAGAGACGGTCATACATATTCAGTTCATTGATAGCGAATGCCTCCTTTCCCATAAGCTTTTCAATATTCCGCATGTATCGACGTGAAATTTGATTAAGATGTCGCTGGTTTGGAAAGGTAAACGACAGATGCCACAAAACGAGCAAACTTTTCGTATTAATAGGACTCCGAAATGTGAATTTTATCAGACATTGTCTTAGGGCGAATAATAAAGCAATTTCCGACCTCATGGATGTTGATTCAATAAATTAGTAAAACGATTCCGAAAACCGCCAGTGACATATTTATATGTTTTTAAGTTGACAGCTTAATTGACCTATTATACTGTCGGTAGACGCATAATAATTATAATAACCCCTTGTTTGTAAAAATAAGTTTTAACTGTGTTTACCACAACTTGCATGTCGAAGTGTATCACGTGATGGTGGCTTTGGCTGCCTTCACGCCACCACTCGAAAGCTTATAAATTTTAAAATTATGTAAAACTGGAAAGTAGTCGATTAAAAACTAACAAACTGTTTATGGCTCGGCTCATAAGATTACTATAAACCCATACAATCATGCAACGAAAAAACTAAATGATTACTTTCCCCTGGTTCTAACTTTTGGACCAGCTGCTTCGGTCTCAGGTAAATAGAAACTTCAGCCAACAATAAAATAACTTCGCGACTGAGTGTCGGTTCTGATAACTTTGAACAACTCTCAGCCCTCAATGTGTATTTCATTTAAATAAGTCGTAATCAATCTAAAACACTCTCACTCGAATTTAATAAAAAACTGCCAAATGTTGGAAAATTTCAGCAATGTAAATTACAAAAATCTTATTACTCCTCGGGATTCTTCCACTTGACAACCGTTCCGACTTGTGGAGATGCATTCTGGTATTTCTAGTAGAGATTTAATTTTCTTGTTCTTCCAGATCCAGCACAAAAAGCACGAATCGAATAATTCCACCATCAAACCGAATGTGAATAAAAACGCTGGTTACAGAATAAACACTCGTGGTTTATTTATGTAAAAATTTACCAGGACCTGTTTGCTTTAAAATCGAATATTTACGCCTATCTGGGCTCAAATTGAAAGCTGGGTGCATGTTCCGTACCGTAATCACATGGCTTGTTTACATATATTCAAATGGACGACATGTTTATATTATTTCACAGCTGATAAGAATGATTTGTGCGTTTGCACTCAGATTCCCTGTGCTTTATAATTGATGCAATTCGTGTTCACTTCACATTAATCAAATCGCCATTAAATGTTTTCATTAGACGCTGCTGCTTGAAAAAGCTTAATTGGACCACAAAACAGTTCGTTAGGTACCCACTCTACCACTTATTTAAGGATATTTTTCTTGGAAACGCAATTCAACAAAGTTATTGTTTATGCTAACCTTGTCAGAAACAAGACACCTTCGAGGGTTTTACAAAATTAATTCTTCTGTCAGAATTAAACAAGATATTTTGTTTATTTTTGGAGAACTGAAAAAGTTTTGGGTGTAGGTGGTAGCTTTTTGCGGTCACAGGTTAATGCTTTATGTACCTATACGAAGAATTTATTTCTATTTTACAAAACAAACACACGCAGTGAGAAGCCCTGTCTTGTCTATATTTAGGCATTTAAAACTGAAATACAATTTTTACTTTATTTAACACACCAAACGTAAAAATAAAAATGGATTCTTCTGTTCGCCAGTCGGAAATACTGTGAATATTTTAGACGCAGTGTTTTAATTAGTTTCGAGCCACTCAAGCAGCAAGCAAAAAATTAAGAAAAGGCAACATTTACAAACAAGTTTACGCAAAAACGCCTTATGAATAGTTAATGTATTAGTTTGAAATTCCTTGCTCTAAATAGTAACTAAATTGAAGAAAGAAGCGTTTTACGAAACTAGACAAAACAAAAATTGGTATTCACGTGCAGTTTGGAAGTACTTTTTAAAACTTTATTTTAGTTAAAGCGGACTTTCATGATGTGCATGTTGAATTTATTATAAAAATTTAGTGTGGCTGAAAGCCAAAAATTGCAACTACACTTGGATGAATTATTAAGGGTTTTTGTTCTGTAAAGTTAAGAATTCAGCTGGCTTAAGCCTCACTTCGGTCAATTACACCAGTAATTATGCGAAAGGTCTCTAATCCGTCTCTGCAATAATAGAATACTAAATTCAGCGAAATCATAAATCAGCACAAGGATGAAGGCTCTAATGTTATAGCAATATCGGGCCTCGCGTGAATTATTTATTAGCACTTCCACTGCTGGCTTCAGCTACTATTCCATTATTCTTGGCGAGGATTATAATTTTTTGATTCCTTTGCTAAACCATCCCCGGCATGTCTGTGCCGCTTGTTCGTACCAACTTCCGGTGCTCATTTAAAATTGTTAGTTGGCGTTTAGCAAATAGCCCCCAACAAGGCATTTCCTGCATCATAACGAAAACGGGAATTGTTACCGAAATAGTTTATACTTTCACGTCGAGCCACTGAACATTATAAATTACACGTCGTCCCGAAACCAGAAACAATGGTTAAAACCGTATTATCGTTTCGTATTTTGGAAATACGACCAGTGGTTCACCTCATTACATGATAATTAGCCAACAGCTGCTCTGGTCAGCGCATCCTACATTCGACCCCGTAATGCTGTTTACAACGAGACACCGACACATTCAAACAACACGTCAAAAAGCTCCACTGGCCCAAAGGCACGTCTATTACCCATCGAGATTGACTCGACATGTTGTAAAACAAGACCTAATTTGTTGTTAGTAAAATGCGGCGGATAATGCTGGGTACGAAGCTTAAATCCACTCGTTTTGTTTTGACTGAAATTTGCAAAAACTACACGTACATAAATCATGTTGGACAACTGAAATGTAAATTTTTGTTCATATGTTTGGAAAAATAAATTTCATAATGCGAGCAACTATTAAAATTTGCAGTGGCTGGCTAATGGAACACAAAGGATACGCTTAGATGCAACATTTTATATTTTATCATAAAGTGTACAAAAATTATTACAGGGTCAGCATTTTAATTAAATATAAGCAACGAAAATAACCATCGACCGAAAGAAAAGACAAATGGGACTATCTACTTCGAAATAAAATAAACGAGAATTGCTCATCTTTCATTTATTTCCAGCACTTTATTTCCAATTAAATTTTAACGAACACGAACAAAAATAAAGGGAACCTGTCTAAACATTTAGTAATATCAGTAGAATATGTTTTATGATAAACCTTTTAAAGCAATTTTTTTTTATTCTTCGACACTGTCAAAATTTACGGTTTTTCTCCTGTGTAAGGAAGTTTTGACAACTGTCAATACGAAACGTCAGATTATATTTAGCAGATTTAAGGCAATTTTAAGCCTTGTTGAGTCTAATTCGAAGAATAAAATGTTGTATCCAACTCGTTTTCGTGTAAATAGGTTCATTTATTTCACCTCGTGGATGTTAAACGTCTCGTTAACACTCGACGTTTAAAAATCCACTCGTGAAATAAAAACCCGATTTACACTCAAACTCGTTAAATAAATAACTATTTTGAACCGTACCGTAATGAACATTTTACTTTCATAATATTCATGCCGGAAAGTACCATTTTTCCGGACTAGTCCGGTAAAAACGAGAAAATGAAGTAGTATTTTACCGGACTAGTCCGTTTGATAATTTTTCCCGGACTAGTCCGGTAAAAACGAGACAATGAAGTTGGAATAAATCCTCATCAGGTTGCAAAAAAAATGTTGTACGCATCACGTCGGGAAAGTGATCTATTGCTACTCGTAAGCTACCAGGACTCGTCTTCGACTCGTCCTGGTATTTGCTTACTCGTCCAGTAAAACCTCTCTTTCCGGACTTCATACGTAAAATACTATTACACATTTTAAATTATTTAGATTGCACTACTCCCTTCGCAATAATTGGCGAAATAACAGACACGTATTAAAATAAATGATTTTGAATAGAAAAATGTCGCTTCACTGAAAATATTACACCAATGTCCTGCCAATACAATTTCAGTTCTATTATATATTTGTTAACAAGTACAATAAATTTTAATTTACACTCAACTGAATTATTTTATTAATGAATGGCACACATTATTAACATCCAATTGAATTTAATAAAATAGGTTAAATGTTTCAGCATTAATGCGGTATTGTCCTCTCTACCAGACATTACAGCTATTTCATGTTAGGGTAGGTGCAAAATTTATAGACACAAGTGTAATTACAATCATTCAGGATTAAATGAATTTTAGTTAATTTACAAATTTTCACGATATACTAGGATAGTTGCAAAATAAGACAAAGTCCGTTTAAATTGTGACACTTTAATTTAAAATTCTCTTTGCTTTGATTGTCCTTTCGTAGTCAGTGTCCATCTGCTCGACTTTAAGAGAGAATTTTGGATAGGGATCCCAACAATAAGTCCAATTTGTTTTAGTGGCACTTATAGGAAGGTATATCCTTGCAATAAAATAAATGTTTCTCGAATGATAATTTTTATTATTAACCATACCTACATAAAACTGAAAGAGAAAGAATGTTTTGTAGTGCTTATCTTAAGAAGTCAAACATAAATGAAGTTTATTTCTCATTTTGATTTAATAACTAAATAAAACGATATCGTGACTGAAAAATAGCTTGGCACCTGTTCTAATCTCAGCCACGCATATTTCATTATTTCCCCTATTGCTTAATGACAAGGTGTAAAATATTGATGTCTTAGTTTTTGGGTTACGAACCGACAAGTGTTTTATTAGAGCTCGAAAAAGCGAGTGAGTTATAAATTAAATCGTCCGAATAAGGAATTACGGTGACAGTGTACAATAAAATGAGAGGAAAATTTTGTGCAATGATAATTAATTTGCGCAAGAGGCGGCCGAAAGGGAGAGAGACAAAAAGTGATTTCAATTAAAGTTAGGAAAAGCAATTATTCATCTTACGATGAAATAACTGGCATCTTAAACTCTTCGGTCTTATTAAGAGATGATTTATATTTTCCCTTTTTTAATTCGTATAATGAAATACAGAAAGCAAATTATGATTTATTTAATTCATTATTTTGATAGCCTCGGAGCTGTTCGCGGAGTTTATAATGTCTTCTGATACGATCTTGCCTCGGAGCGGTTTTGTTTCGTTTGTTTGTGTGTTGATTTCAATTTAGGGACTTTCAGTCGATTTTCCTAGCTTGTAATTCCGGACGCAAAATCTTGTTACTCGGAGTTAATTTCACTTCCGAGAAAAATGTCAGCTGCCTGTTCTGCTACTCTTGAAGTTGATAATAAATTCGAACTTTGAAGGTTGACAAACAAGAAACAAAGCGAAGACTTATTAGCTAAAAAATAAAACCATTAGACTGGCCTTCCTAGTAAATGATTTCCCTTAACGGTTTTTCTAGTTTTGAGCTGAATGAATGTATTCTATTAAAAAAATTCCCAAAGACTGAATTTATTTGATTTATAGCATTATTAAAAAAACACTTAAAAGGGATCGTATTTTTGGCTTTACTTTAAAACTCTGACATAAGCTACTTTACGACTTACAGATATGATACATGTAGAAACTTCATTCGCATATGTTATAATAAAACTTAATCGAAAAACGCAAAAAAATGTTACAAAATATTTACATTGGCAATTCACTATATTTATCCCTTTTAGATAAAATAGTTGCTTTATTAATGGCATTGTTTTTGAAATAACAAATCAAGTTTTGTGTATGCAATTATGACAAATTAATACAAAAACATATTTAATTTCAAAGCTATCAACTCCATTAAAATTATCATGAAAGTGTATTTTTTCAATATTCAATTTTAGCCGATAATTCAAAGTAGTCACGCGAGGTAATCAAGAAATTACTAAAACCAATATGAATGACAGTGACTTGAGTTCGTGTACCTGTAAGGGATTCAACAAACTCAAAACACGCTCTCATGTTGCAAGATTGATTGATTTTCATATAACTGCAATGCGTTCAGAACTTCAACGTTAACTGTCAAAACTTAATTGGCTGATTGATAAGTATAATATTTTATTAACATTACCAATATGTTTGCTTCTATCATAATTTGAGTTTCATGTATTTGTAGACAATTTTGGGCAGTTGTGTAATCTCAAATTTATAACAGTACGTTAATAATTTAGGACTTTTAATAATTAAAAAGCTTATGTGTTTCGATCTCTCGTATCTCAAGCTAAGGAAATTAAAAGGCCGTTTTTTTCAATTTTAGGTTCTGAAAAATAATGTTTAGGCTGTGTTATGATTTACTTTAATTTAAGGATTTTACGTCAATAAGTCTAATCGCTTGCTTTTAGGGTTTGCAAAAAATGGTGGATGCGCCGGGACAAAAAAAATTCTTAAACTATAACTGAATTAGTTGGTAGCTAAACCGTTTTTAAAGTGCATTTTTATTTATTACATAAATCCATAGAACAACATATTGGCAGTAAAATTACCAAAGTACTACCTTCAGAAGCGAAGCTTTTATCACTTTTTGAAAAATCGTTTAAACATTTTAGGTCAAAACAGTGGAGTATGTACTCGAAAAATTATTTGATTTAGAGAAAAATAAAAGAGCGATAAACCTGAAACTTGAACTGCTTAATTCTAGCTGCGTTTTTAACACTTTCTTATTTTTTTGGTTCTTTTTGTATCTTTACGTTTGGATTTAGTAAAAATCCGTTTTTGTTGTTTTAATCTATAAAACAAACACCTCGCCTGAGATTGCACCCTCCCTCTTAAAATTTTAAATGAAATTTCCGTGTGATCAGTCATAATCCGAAGGGTTGCTCATCGTTTTTCGCACAGGCGACCTATGCTAACGAAATTAGTTCAGTCGATTTAGCGTAGGCGTCGTCCAGATTGCGAAAATTCGCAACTATCAGAAATATTATTTGGGTTAGACTATTAGTTATGAACGCTTATCTTCGCCGGAATGCGGCCGATTCGCGCTCGACGCGCTCGAGCCAAACCGGAAACCGCAATAACTCCGGGTGAGGGCACTCATAAAGCACCGGATCATGGAAAATCTTACAACTCTCTGCGCTTTTTAGCCGCTGGAGGTCGGTTAATTGACAGAGTAACAGCCGATTGAGTTCGAAGTCGATTGTGAGAAACAACTTTGTTTTATGTATCTGCATCCAGGGCCGGGTTAATGTGCAAAAATGGAATGCATCCTGCACAGGCACGTATTTGTTCGTGGTTTTCGTATCGCTACGGGATTTGCTGCATACGTGGCCCGATAAATATTAAAATATAGCGGCATTTGCATGCGGCTAGGCTCCAATTTTACTTTTGTCGCTTTTTGTTTAAATTTTTACCATTGACGAATGTAATGACGTTACGTTGCAGCTTTGCAAATTTGACCAAAAATATTTGATTTCATTAAACAAAGCAAAAGTGAAACAATGGCTTTCGACATCTTTGTCCTTTGATCCTTGTTTTGTATTAGCTTTCGTAACACAAAAACGTCCGATTTTTTTTTTCAATTAGGTTATTCATTATTTAAACATTCTTTTTGTCGTACTGTTTGAACGTAAATAAAATATTTTCGTTCCGGAAGCTTCACTCGAAGAAAATTAGTTCTGTGCATTGTCGTCGCTTTTTTTTGGGTCAGTCGACTTCATGAATATATTATTTGTAATATTTTAGTGTAGCTTCTATGACATGAGGATTTTGCTCTCTTACAACTCAAAGTGACCCATCGACGTTTAGAGCGAGATCAGTCGGATTACTGTGTCACAGAAGCTGACAATTGAGACAATTAGTGATAAAATAATCGACGTGAAGCCCAGCATTATTCGCAATGGCTTCGAACTAATTTTGACGAAATGCCCAACGGAACATGCGACATGCTCACAGAGCACGAAAATAACGACTACGCAAAAAATGAAACACAATTTCATTTGGAAATTTTAGTCGGAATTCAGTTTTTTAGATCGGCCCATGATGGATCTTCCTTGCAAAAATAACACACGCAATTTATTTAAAGTCACTAGCACGTTTATGTATTCTTAAAATTCGTGTAATTAGCTTATTTGCATTTGTATGTCTTGTATGTTTGCTTTTATTTAAAATTTAGATAACGACTCGTATAATGTATATGATAACAGTAGTATAGAGTTACGGCACGATACATAAAAGTGTTGCTATTTTTTCAAATAAATCAAACTTTAAGCAATTCTTTGGTATTTTACGGAACATGCTTTTTGATTAAAAAGTGATAAAAAAATATTTTTCTCTTAAATTCTCTTCGCAAATGAATAAGCTTTTAGTAGGTGTCATAAATTGCAAAGTTATTGTTCCGGTGTTTTCATGAGTGATTTCATGCCAATGTTCGTCATAATAATAACGCTGAGCATTGTAATAATTTTAATGACGGAACGTAGCTGAAGTCAGTGACGTGTTCGAGTAACTTGAAACAAAATAAGATCGTACAGAAAGCTAAGCTTCAAATTGAGCTTATTTCATCCCAATGAAGGCAGAGGCAGGTCTAAAATTCAGTTCTTATTAGTGTGTCGAGTAACTGGCGCACATCATGTTACAGAAATAATTGCCACATGATATTCAGGCCTCATAATCGCCCGTCAATTTATTTAACAATTAGGTGAAGGAACGAGAATTGTCTTAGTTAAACTTTATCCACGTTGCAAAAGCATAGCCGAAGTGTTAAACACAATAAAAATACGTTGGGATGTAATTTAAAACTTAATAGTGTCGTTTCCGAGCCGCTGATTTTTCAGGGCCAGGGCGCAAACATTCTATTGATCGTTTTCTGATCGGTTACTTCATATTAAAATAACCAAAAACGCAACTTTTGGAACAAATAGCCGTCGAAAAGATTGATGACATTCGGGTGAGTGAAAAATTGTCCCGAGGAATTATCCTTAATAATTATAATGGTGGCAGCGGAGTATTAAACTAAGCGGAAAAGTCGCTCCTCAAAAAAAATTTGCTCGCCATAAATATCATTTAGTGCACAGCCGTTGTTTCGCATTAAAGATTCGTAAAACTGTGTACATAATAAATTTCAATTATAGAGTTATTTGAAGTTCCCAACTTAGCATGAAAGTATAATATGTTAATTCTAACTCTCTTTTCATTGTGTTGTAATAACGCGGAAATAATGTAAGCGCTACACCAAAAAGCTGTTAACAATTAGTTAAACAAAGGTTTTTTATTACCTGCGCGAGTGGTGCTTCATCCAGGTACGAGTTTTAGTACTAGGTATATTGATTATCATAATATTTCAGGTTATTCAAAAATTAATGTAACAATATTTTTCCTATTTTTAATTTTGATGTACATTTTTATTTTTAGAATTTGTACAAATATAATGACGATTTATGTTTGATAAATAAATAACTCGATATTGTTTCCAAATTTATAATAAATGAGTAAATAAAACTTTTTAAAGCTTTTGTAACGTAAGTCACATAAAGTATTAACTGAACCTCTAAGGTCTCATAAAATAATCATTTGACTCTTTACCTCCTTGTACGTACAAAACTTAATTTAGCACAAATTTTAGTTCTATTTCTGTGTTTTCGGAAATTGCGTGTCGCAAGTGTATTTAAAATTAAGGCAAACAAATTAATATTTGATGAAATTGAACTGGAAAGTTTTGTGTACTATTGATTTTTGTACTAATTGAAATATTAGAAATGTTCGTTCGCTTGATGTGGTACCTAGAAATGTAAATTCTGCTACCCATGTATGTTTAGATGTAATTCCTTTCTTATCTATAAGTCATAGCGTATCCCACATGTTTATTTAATTATATCAGTTCGAGTCAACATAAATTCTGCACTTGCAGAGCAATGGTGACAAACATGTAGAGCCACAAACCGTGTTGCAAATGTTCCCAACAATCCAATTTAATATGCGCCAAATTGATCAAAACCCTATTTCTAGTTTTATAATTTTTTTATTGAAGACACATGTCCAGAATTGGGTCGTATACATAAACCAGAACATAGTTAAAACTTTGATTATCTTCATATTTTCAAGCTGCAGCCAGATAATTACTTTTATGTCCATCTCTGAACTTTACTACTTTGCAAAATGTTTTAGTATCGTTGACAGCCTGAAATTAAAAAAGTCTGGAAGAAACTATAAGCGAAATAAAGCCAGCTCTTGCATAAATTTTAATACAATATAGTTAAAAGTAAATTTTGCCGGGAAATGAAATGATAATTAGCATTTATATTGAATAATTATTGTTAAACTCACGACACAACTAAAATGTGATAAGTGTTATTAGCAAGTAATGAAATGTAAACACGACACTGTGATTTGCACAAGAATGGGGCTATGATACAAATTATTAAATTATGTAAATAAGATTGCTACTAACTTTAGCATTGTTGTATTTGAACGAGGCCTCCTGACAGCCAAAAATTAATCACACTGTTTGTACTGGTGGTTTGATCAAGCATTTTTTGTGGAATGCATAATTTCTATCAAAAGTAATAAAACTAAACGCTTGCAGAAATAATGTTAAAAGTCGGAACACTAGAAAATGCACAATATTTACGGCCAAGTTTGCATGATGTGATAGCACGCTTTCCTGTAAAGCTGCACTAAATCTTTTAAGATTGAAAAAATGAGTTAATACAAAAATCGTACTTTCTACAAGCAAAAAGGTTTAACGGCGGCATGTAAAAAGGCAGTAATTAAACCATTCCCATTCGGTATGAGTTCGAGTAAAATCGAGCAACATTCTGAATTTTAATCCAAGTTGGTTCAAAATCAGATTAAAACATGTATGCACGAATTGTGTTTGTGCTAACCCAACAAAATTAATTGAAGTAATTAAAATTACTAATTACTTGCGCTTTTTTGCTATAATAATAATAATGATGTTTTAATTTCGAATGGATACAGATTAGTGGTGGATAATCGTATCAATCTAGATCTGGACTGAAATATTTATGCTTCCATCCACCTGAGGTCGAGGCAAAGATGACTTATAGAGGGCTCTGATCCCTCTTCGGCTTTATTAAATAAGGAAAGTCTGTGTATAAAATAGCGTGCGGATGACGATTTATCAAGGATCTGTCAGAATGCATCATTGTTGGAATATCGTGATCGCTCAACCCACTTTTTCTTCAAAGTTCTTGATTTTTCGACATCTGGCATCGATTGGCTCTTCAGACCGATTTTCATTATGGAAGATAAGACGAAGACACTCATGTATAAAGATAATTAGAGCATCGGCGGAAAGTGACAGCTGGAACGGAGATTGATAACCAAACAAGATAAAACTTTTATATTTTCTCTCCTTCGATCAATTAAATACGAAATTTCTAAATTAAGCAATATCAACCAGGAATGGTAATTATGCAAATTAAATTAAAGGGATAAATATACAGCTAATATTAATTAAACCCTACTGATTAGTTTACCGCGTAATTACACAGTATACCTGTACCTACAATTAGTGAAGCAGATCTTTACTTTAGATTACTGCTAGAGGGTACGGTGAAAATCAAAAATCAAAAAATTCGGATGAGAGAGACATTTGGTTGAACTCGGTTGAACTATTATTCAAAAAACTGCTCTTTTTGTAGACTAAAACAAAATCGATGCACCCCTGATAGGTGCTGTCACCAGCATCCAGCGCAACAAAAATATTTCTGTCAATATTTCTTGCAAGCGTACTGAGTTTAATTATGTATCTCCTACAATTTCCATAAACAATGCAAAACTGGCAAAAACTGTTCAAACTTTTAATAACTTCGACACTGTTCAAGCTAAGGAAATATGGTCGTTTCAAATGAAACAAATGTACTCGACTCTCTAATTTTATTTTTATTTTTAATTATTATACACAAACTTGTTATTTCCAGTGGCACAGTAATTGCTTAAATATTTAGTAAATTACATTCGTAAACAGTAATTTTGGGATGGCTCTTGGTGACTGTGAAAATCCTCATCCATGTAATCCCAACCCTGTCCAGCTAGAAAATCTCTGGAGCATTAATAATTGTTTGTGGTTGCCTGAGGCCTCCATAATGAACCAAGAGACGGTTTGCCCAAGAAGTGCCCAGTCTTGAAACATTATTATTTAACCAGAAATTGTAATGTTGTTTATAACAAATATTGAAACAGCAGTTCTGTAAATATTTGTTTTCCACAAATCAATTAACTAAAAACACAAAAATGCCACATTGTGATAATTTATGAAATTAAACAAATGATTTTCATGTCGTTAATAAATGACTCTTTAAAGCATCCAACCCGACCTCGCTAATTGAAGTACTAATTAATACACCGGTGTGGTACCCTTTGAAAACAACAAATCGTGTCGATAATTAAAAACACAAACGGCCATTTATTTGTTTCACAAAAGAGATCAAAGTACAAAGTTCACATATTTACGGGCTTAATTAGTTTGAAGAAATTAATCCCCCGTATGAGCGTATTGATTTTAACGAGAATACATTTAATTATCACTGGTAAAATCTAAATAACGCATTAGTGAATTTTATAAAATGGTGCATGACATGGCGTTACGTAGGTGTTGCACAGCGTCAACCTTTTTGATATGTATGGAATTACGTTTTATAAAACTTTCAAAGCTCCATAAATGAATTCATTGCCAGATACCATCGCACACTCGCGTATTATGTTTAAAAAGAAGTAGTTTTTACCGTTGACGTGTCGTGTAGTAAACAGACATGCAACTTTATGAAAAACTTAACCTGTTATTTGATATATTGCGCAAGAGGCGTTTTTTTGCAAATTCAGTGTTGCTAATGTCTGTATTTGTCGTGTACGCATTAATACTAATCTAAAAAGGGCGATAATAATTCAAATACATTGTAAAACACGGATTAGAAACTTCAAAGTGGACACTTCAAGAAAGTTTATATTGTGAGAAGGAACAGAACTTGGCTAAAGCTTAGAGCAAAACTTAACAGTTTTGTAATCTTAATTAATTTCTTGTCATGAAATTATTTCCAAAAGTGAAGTGTTACAAATGTATGATTCAATTAACTCGACTAGAAAACTAGGGCATTACAAAAGATAAAACTTTAAAATCGAATTAGCATCTAAAATTTAAACGTCACTCAGATGAGGGAAATAAGAGTACGTAGCTACTTTGAATGATAAAAGCATTTTTTGTGGCTAAATAAATTAGAACGTCTTCAATCAATTTAACGAGAGTGACAGAACTTTTCAATGCGAGTTACCTAATCTAAATTAATCCAGTTAGCTTTGTGACGAGAAAGGAGCAAATATGGTGCTTTAATTGTTATTTTAACGGTTAATTATTTATTATGCGTCCACACAGGGAAAATGCACGAATATTTAAAATTTCCCAACGTGACAATTGATAGATTAGCTAAAATCAATTATAATTCAATTAATAAATGAGCTCAATCGAACCAAAAAGTTAATATTTAGACCAGTTTTTGGCTTCTTCTGCATCGAAAAACTCGCCCAAAAACGAGAAATATATGTATGTTCAAAAAAAAGTAGTAATAATACATAAGAAATACATAATATTTTCCAATTCTTCTGTGCACCCCATAACATGTAATAAAATGCCGCAGTTTATGTTACTGCGCCCTCTGCACGCTAAGGGTTTAACTCACCGAAATCACATTAAAGATATCGTGTAGAGAGTGTTTCGAAATACACCTTTCCGTATAAGTTCTTCGATAGAATTCTTGAGTGCTGGAGGAAAATAATAGCCTTGCAGAGTTCTGTAAACATTAGGTCCTTCAAAAATTTTTTGAATTTTGGGATTCCATTAGAAATTTTATTTTACAACTTAAAATTATTATTTAAGAAAATCACCGAAATTCTCTGTTTTTCCTACAAATGATTCATTTTTTTGGTTAAGGTACCTTGTTTTTTTAATATAATCATTTTATTGATCATTTAAGCACGAATATTATTTAACATTTTCCAATGTGACAATTGATAGATAAGCTTAAATCAATTATAATGTAATTAATAAATGAGCTTAATCGAACCAAAAAAGCCAACATAAAATATTTAGAACTGCTTATGGCTTTTTTGCATAAAAAAACACACTCTAAAAAGCGAGATTTATACATGTTCATAAAAATTTATAATAATACATAATATTTTCTGTGCATCCTTTGATGTAATGAAATGACAGTTTATATTACTGCGCCCTCTACACGCTAAGGGTTTAACTGGCCGAAACCCTATTCAAGATATCTTGTAGAGAGAGCTTTGAAATGCAGATTTTCGTATTAATTGTTTTATAGAATTCTTGAGTGCTGGAGGAAAATAACTTAGATATCGACTATTAATTTATAGGTGACACCATGTTTAATTAAAATATAATGGAAAAAAAAATAAAAACACACAAAAATTGTTCACACAGTGAACACAGTGAATTCACACAGTCAGACAGAAATTATTAATTAGTATTCACCTCCAGTACTCTATAAAATGAAAGATATCTCTTTTTATAAGAAGATACGCCCAGATGATTATTTATGGTACTTTCGGAGTGATTACGTTTATTAAATTTCTACAATATTTAATCTGGCGGCACCGAATCTTGATGAAAATGTATGGTCCTGATAATCCAGGCATTTAATTGTTGTTTATTTAGGCTTAATTAATTCTCGTGTTAAATTAATTCGATTTTGTGATTCGGTGGTGATGTCATGATGGGCAACAGTGTTTTAATTTGTTTCCTTTTCTTTGAAAGGAATTAAAAAATAATAAGATACATTTTTTGCACTTCCTTCGTATAATTATGTGATTGCTTGGTGTTATCCTACTTTGCATTTATCCTTTGTGGTCGATTTCTCTGAGTGGGCGGACAACACCGGACTTACCTTAATAAAACATTCTATTCCTTTGTAACACAATGTAATTTCTAATGAAAGCTAGGCTGGATCTACGCTTTTATCATTCTGGAAATTCAAACAACTCAAACTTGACTAATTCTGGAAGTGACAGGATAATCGATGTTGAATAACCACCAAAAACGCACTTTGTAATTAAATTTGTTTCATTTTTTAATATTAGGTTTGAGTTAAACAACACCTACGCGAAAAGACAGCTCTTTGTCTCCTATCTCCGTGAAATGTCTCCCCAGTTTTAAGAAAGAAAGTTCTAAAATCTCGTCTTTTGTTGAGTGAAACTGAATTTGTATCCTTGTCAGGAGCTTTTCTTTTACTTTCCGATTTTCTGTTACTTGTCTTGTACTTTACGACTCCTTTATCGCCCGTTAAATATAAAGCAACAACCGATAAGCCTTGAATAGTGCGTTATATTTTATACATCTCTGACACAGTGTTTTCAATTTTTGATATCCATTTTTCCCCCGTTTCGTGCAAGACATAAAAAAATTTCCTTACTCGGCCGGTCCCGTCCCACCGGTCTTTATTTATTAACAGCAACCCTGATAGCATACATCGTCCGCGACTAAATAAAATTTTACGTGAAGCTAAGAAATTATTAATGCGTGATAGGGATCGTTAGGGCTGTTTGTAAGTGAATAAGTCGCGTTTTTTCAGCCCTCACCCCTACCTTAGGGACCGGCGTTATAGCCCAACGTCATGTGATGATAATGATGATCTATACAGTGTGGTTGCCCTGCTGTTTTTCCATTTCCAATTGAAATACGAGCCTGCCGGAAATTAAGGACGCAAAGGCACAAGATGTATCAGTTACGGACGTCAAGGAAAATCATTTTTTTTACTTGGTAAAAGTGAGCACAAAATAGAAAATTGCTTGTTGACAGATTTGTTATTTTTCCTCGAAATCTGGAGGCAATATCGGCTGAAAATTGGAAAGTATAAGTTTCGAATAGGATTTTAAGTGAATCAGGCTGACAATGAGCGAGCTGTCATCCCTTCAAATGTAGCGAACATTGAACATTCTATTTAGGGCGCCGGTTGTATGTTAGCGTCTTCAATTCCCTCTTTACGACAATTCGAGCGTTTAAAATCCGCCATATAAAGCGAACAAATTAGCATATTATAGCGAGATAGAACCGGCTGATGACTAATACTTTATACCCCCGATACGGTATAATATGCACCCTACCCGCAATTCCGCAGAATTTATTGACTGTACAGTATTAAACATTAAATAAGTGTGATCTGGTGGCGTCAAGTCGCTTTCTCGTCCCCTTACACGTCCCTGAGGGGCTTTACAGGACTTATTTAAGAATGTAATCGGCCTGTTGTGCACCCACATATCCGGATGTTAGTAATACGACCAGACGAAAAATTTTTCCTTGTATAGGAAAAATCAATGGCTGCTAAATGAGCTCCTGATTGTATTTTCCGTCAGAAGCTTTATAACGTGCTTTCAAAGTTTTTCATTATCCCACGTAGAACAACAGTTTGTTTAGTTTCTCTAATCCTTGGTAATTAATCCTTTTGAGATTGCATACGTGATTCTCCCTGATTTAATTCTGATTTGTTCGCTGATTTGTGTAGTTAATATCTCTATTTTCAAAGTAAACAATAAAAAAGCTTCGCCAGGAATTAAATTTAAGTCACGAGAGTTATCGATCGACATGAAATTATTATTATTATGTCAGAGAATGGAACGAAAGGTTGCCCTTTAATTAATAAAACCTACAGAATGAACAATGAATAGCGGCTGACATCTATGTGGAAAGGTAATGAAAAATGTTCATGTCAAATAAATAACTTACCACTGAAATGATTGGAAAAGTTTTAATTACGTAATAGAAACATAACAGGGGTGCTATTGTCTGGCAACATAAAGACAAAACACTTTGAAACGCTAAATTCAAAAAATTTATTCAAGCGTTGCTATTGTCCAATTCGAAAGGGTGAATCCTATGAGATGTCCGTTCCCCTAGGCGATATACTACGCAAAATAAGTTGAGCTCATGCGTGTTTAAAATCTCATAGGACAAAATCTTCAAGGGTAAACTTTTAAGGGATGAGTCTATAGAATATAGATTCAAAAAAGGGGACTTGAAGTGCACTTGACGGATGACTGCAACCGGTGCGGGAGCCTATGCAACACTAGAAAAACTTAATAAAAGCTTTGTATTCACAGTTAAGTAAACCCCACTTCGCAAGTTTAATTCTTGAAAAAACAAATCAAACGATTAAATACAAAAAGAATTAAACAAGCAAATATTTAAAAGAAATGCTCAAAATTACACAAAATCCGGGAAGCTTGCTCAAGTTGTAGCTATGCGCTATTTTTCATTTCAATTTTAAGTGTTAGTTGTGAAGTCAACAATTTTATTTCTTACAAAGTTTTCTCCAATTCTTTTTTGAGGTCTAACTCGGTGTTAAAGTCCGTGTAGCGGCAAAATGAAAAAAAATACAATTGGTTTTTACATTCAATTTTTCTATTCTTAAAAAGGCCAATCTAAAATTAAAATAAAAAACAGTGTAAGAAGTTTTGAGTAAAACTCTTTTCAACAGTCTGATCAGTAATTATTGTTCAGACAGTTAATGAGGCTTTGCCAAAGCTCAATACACCCTATTACGGTTTGGTAAAACGCAGTTGAAGATAGCTTCATACATGGTTTCATACATGAAAAATGAACCCAACAATTCAATTTCGTAAGTCGCCACTTTGTAGAAGACGATAAATAAAACAGTGAAAATTTGTGGAGTGTGAAGAAGCAATTCAAGTTTACTAATCTGAATCTGCAGCATTCCATTATTAGACACTAAGAATTTAGAAAATGCATTTTTACTTTTGTGGCGATCCTGAAATCTTATGTGTATGACGATAGTCTTCTAACCTTATTGCTTCGAGAATGAAGAAATCAACCTTCGCGTTGAATGATCTTTTGAGCAAGTCGGAATTATCGGGCTTCCTATTGTAAATTCAACTTTGACTGCATTCTAGCAAAGTTAATTATTGTATTCTCATCATCTTATTCTAGGCAAAAGTCAGTGTCTTACACATTTTTGTATTTTTTTTGTTTAAAAAAAAATGTTGTACCTATACAAAACGGAAAACTCTAGTGTGAAGATGGTTCAGATTTATTATTATGCTATAACTCCGTCGATACAATCACGCCGAGGTGTCACAACGTATTTATTAGTCTTGTCTTTGTACCCTCATCAGCCCCTAATTTCTCATACGTGCAGGCTGCACAATGCACTTAACCGCAGCGCTTCCGTGACAGTCCAATTTGCATTCGTTTGTCCTCATCAGCTGCGTTGTGTAAATTCGAACCGGTAATTTTTCGCCCAAGTGGACTAATACCAACATCAAAGGTCTAGGTCTTTGAGTGGTGCAAGAATCCGGTGATTGAAATCTGGCATGATATCCATTTTCGAGACAAGTGATAGTGACGCATCATCCCCTTCGGGGCGAAAACATCCCCGTGTTTGGCGTGCGTGTGACGTGAGTTGGCTCGCCGCAAGGTCCCCAATCACAATTGTAAATCAATTAGGTGTTGCCTGAGGATATAAGCGATCCAGACGTAGACTTCTGGGGTGAACTCACGCGATAGTCTTTGTTGAAAAGGCAAATAACTGCTGCCGAACGATAAGAGATTGTAATGATAGGTTACGAGCTCTAATCACTCAAAATTCAATTTTCTTGGGGGAAAATGCAGAAAAGTCGCCAGGTGGAATTAAATGTTTATTTTAATTATGGAGGGCTGCGCTCGAGGAAGTGGCTCAAAACGCGATAAAGTGCTTATCAAGTACCTAACCGCTAGATATACTGCATATTATTAAAACTGCACCACGAATATTTTTTGTTTCAACTTGGCTGTGTAGCCAACATTTGGCCCTTTGGCTGAAAAATTGCGGTTTAAAGAGGCAGGCAATGCCAAATCTGGAAACAAATAATAAATCACACCCTCCGAACGGAATGTGTTATAGTAAAAGATGTATAAGTGAGTAGGGTAGCTCGATTATCGTCTCAGTTACTGGCGATCTGTCAGAGTCTCCCTTGACAGCGTGCCTCATGGGCAAAGAGGCTCCAGAAAGCGCGCCTAGACAGATTGATAATCGGAAATGATAAAGGGAGGACGTGATCCAGTTTCAAAAACGTATACTCGTAACTGACCACCGCAGAAAAATGCCCCATGCGACCTCCATTTGTGTACACCCTCGAACTATTTATCACGTAAACGGAAGATTAATGACTTTGGAACGAAAAATAAATAAAGTCGCACCGTTTTTTCGATTCATTTCGTTTATTGTGGCTTCGAAATTAATTAATTTCAGCCGAATAGGTGTGAAAGCACAACACCCCGACTAGAAACAAAAACTGTGGTTTATGGTCCTTTAGTGAGCCGCAATCTTTATTTCTGCATTTTAATTGCTGTTTAAAGTTTCGGAGATAAAATAGCAACAAATTATTCACTCCTCGCACTTTGGTGGTGGTCAAAGTGTAATATCGCTAGTTTCGTGCCCGAGTTAAATAAGCGTTCAATATGCATAGCCAGTTTTAATGTGAGAGTTGTTGATATTTTGGTATCGCGCAAGAGTTCGTATTCACATTTCGTGTTAGAATGATCAGATAAGTATGATACATGAGTTTTTCGTATCTTTGGACAGTAGTGGAATAAATTGTGCCTTAGGCGCACGACTCCGTTTAATTACAATTAAATGAGAAACATACGGCTGGTTTAATAAAGCGCCAAATCTTTTCGCAACTTTACAAACACGCCGCGACTCCGAGAACGTTACACCCTTCTCACAATAGCTTTAAAACAATCGTTTTCTTAGTGCTTTCCCAACTGGGAAAAGGGAAGAACCATTGTGCCCTGTAATCGAGCCATCAGACCTGACTATAAAAGTAATACAAGGCTGAAACTGATTGTTTCGAGTTAATTACATTACTGCTTTGACACAACTCCTTTCAGTTAACGGAGTTCACATCCTGGAGGTAATATATTTTTAATAGAAAATCGATTCACGACGATGATCTTGCTTCGTCTTAATTAAATATTTGAGACGACTTGATGAGAATTAATTGTTGTGTCGCCTTGCAACGTTTCCTTATTATATTATTTAAAATGGCTTAACAGAGGCGTTATTCATTTTTGTTTCCCACTTATTAATTTAAGAATAGTAACTAATCTTCAACTTTTCGTATCTATATTATTCAAAATTTTTGTTCTGTGTTAATAGAATTTAATATTAATTAATTACTCTGGTCTGTGTTTACTCCCAATGCATGATAACATTCCTTATACGCGTACCAAACATGCCGTTCATATTTATTTTGAACGTAAGCTTTTAAACTCCTAAATTGCTTCAGGCTTAAAGATCGAATATGGCTGACTACAAGCTCAAAAACCTGTATGTTATTCCCAAACAGAGATGAGATCAAACTAATTACATCCTTTGATTACATTCATTTCAAGTCGTAGTTTCAAAGACAAAAGCATTCATTTTTAACACTAAGTCCATTCACTACTTGTGCTAACAATCTAAAACTAGTTACAACTTCGTAACTTTAAAACACCCTTTATTTGTCCAATTCTTTGTTGCACTTTCTAAGTGATTCTTTCAGAAAAGCACGTCACGAAAAATTCAAATTCTGTTTTAACTATAAGCTAAATTTAATTGTTACTACCGTAATAAATATCCCGTGGCTGGATAATGAAAATTTATGAACAATTACTGTAGAACTATTTTCTGCTCAACCGCCTGTGTTACTAAGCTGAATGGGAAGCAAACGATGAGGTTGTGGTAGGCTTAAAACCCCTTGCGAAGCGATACTATCAATTACAACGCTGTGGTGTATAAAATGTTAAATGACAAATAAAGTTTAGTTTTTATTGCCTCATGTTATAAAAGATCAAAGTTTAAAAATATGCATGCGGGGGCGGCTTATTTTTAATATTCACTAAAAGCGTTTACGTATATTGTTAGCAGAAACGCTTTGTATGTAGATAAAATGTAACAGTAACTCATTTTTATCTAAATTAAATATAACTTTTTAAATCACACAACACAACGCGAAATGGCTTGTCCCTTCTCTGTACAGAAATTAACTAAAACATGCAAGCAAAATTTAAATTGATTTAAATAAGTCTTCTTTGCATTTTAAGTTAACCGGTGACACGCCTACCCGACCACAATGATTACCAAACAAATAAAGAATAAATGAAAACAAACGTTAACTGATAAAGAATGATCAAAGATGATTGTTGTTCGTGTCAGCCGGTAATTTGTATTTTATTTTTCGTGTGCTCCTCTAATATGCTTTGACAGTTACATGAGAAGTAACGCCCTTTTCCAGATATTAACATGTGATAAGGCTTGATTTTGTGAACAAAACAAGTATTTGAACAAAGGGTTACTCACTTTTCCATATATTTTTTATTAAGCTACGAGATATTTCTAGATTGGGATTTTGTTCTATGCTGTGTAATACAATTTTCCCCTGCATTAAGAAAAATGCAATTACTCAGCCCACAGCGCTTGATGAGCGACATTTCCAGGCACAGGCCCCAAAAAACGAATTCTCGTAAAATTCGTGTAAAGATTTTGCACAACTATTCGAAAAATTAACTTAATTGAATCCGGGTCTGCATAATCTGGAAAATGCAGGACGGAGGTCCTGCAACGCATACAAATCCGTCTTAACTGAAGTGTTAACTGGTAGCTTTCCTCCCCTGCACTGTGCTAAGTGCATATAAATTGCAAGCAGTTAGCCGGAAATGTAATTTTGCACGGCTCTAATCTAATTTATTTAAGATAATGCTATCAATTAAATCTAGATTGGCGAGAGGCATTAAGGTTTTATTGTAGAGCCAGTACTTTAGTGCGGCAATGAATATTTCATAAACGTGACAATAAATTTCATCTGTTGTGAGAAGATACAGTCGGAAGATTTGTTGATGGGAAAACAAACACATAAATATCAAAAAACAACTTCTGCACCTAGCAAATTGAGCCCCTCTATGCTTTCAAATTCAGATTTCTTCACCCTCGAACGTCATTAGGATGCGATAGCGTGTCGATACAACCCAAAACCTGCACTAAATGTTCCAATTCAACCAAATGAAGGATTTGCTGATGCTTTTTTATTTAATAAGTATCATCAACATTGCATTAGCCTCGAGTTTTTACCGCTGGGGTGGTAAAAATGTCTTTGGACTTTTTATAGTCTGATAATAATTGAGTTTTATTTAGCCAGTGAAAGAAAATGTCTTCGGGTTCGGGTCGATGACTTCGAGAGGGGATTTAGGCGGTATGTAATATTCAGTGGAAATTGTACAGTCGTGTCCTTAGATATTCACCACACTTGAACGAGTGAAAAACTTAATCGGGGTTAAATGTGGAAACATAATTATAGTGCAAATTTGTCCATTATGGAGACAATCAAATCCATTAACAAACAATAAGGAAATGTCCGGGTAATGGCAACATCAGTATGCTTATGGACGGCCTTATAATATTATTCACTTAGTTTAGGACGTCCTACAGGCCTTTTAACAAGAAATTTCCTAGTCAGGCTGCCAGATGTTTGAACAATAAACCTCCTGTTGTTTGATTATCTAAAGTTCCGTAACTAGAGCATACTCATATGATGGTTAAACTTTGTAATAGCAGTTACTTAAATATTGAGCTATTAAGCCATTTTGTGTCAGCGCTGACCTAAAAAAGACCTTAAACTAAAAGCTTCTATGAAACAGTGACTGTGTTATTGTCTTTACGGCGTTGCTTGTGCTAGGTAATGGCCAATTTTCCAAGACTTTCATTTCAAAAGGCTTACGGGCCTTGCCATAATAAAATGATATTATTATAGACACACTATTATTTTGTTCTATTAGTTCTGTATTATTTCCCGCGCTATCAAATGGAAATATGAGCCATTACACAAACATGAAGACATTTCCATTTTTGTAATGTTGCGTAAATAAAATTTAATTAATTAAATAAATGCGGTGCGGTTTGTTTAGTGCCAGGTGCAATTTTTTATTTTGTTTATTAAATTATCTAGTTGTGTCACGAACTGGGCGTATTTAATAGAATATATTCGGTTTAAAATTCAGCTCCAACGAAATATATCTAGCAAACAGCTTCAATTCTTGCCAAAGCCTCCAGTGAAGTGGCTGTCACATCGTGTGTTAAATGCACAAGTTCCAGTCGCTATCATTCAATAGCCATGTGCAGGGTGTTTGCATATAGTATCGCCAACTGTCATCTCCGGCAGGAACTAATTTAACTTTGACAAATCTATAGCTCCAATCTGGCACAGTGCTTGTGGGACCAAGTGTAGTTGCTGTATTTAAATGGAAATTCGCTTAACGAAAGAAAAAACTCGAGAGGGTGAAAAACACTAGAGTTAATTAACATTAGTGTCTTCGAGTCGCCTCATAAACCTCCTCCAATAACTCAAAGCTACCGCGCAATAAAAGCTTCATAGTTAGAATCGTCATAGCTTTAATAAAGCAGAACTTAATGGTAGCAGTATTAGATGAAATTAGAGTGAATAAATCAGAAGTGTAACGAGTAAAGCGGAGTGTGAACCCCGCTCGGAAATGTACCCTCGGGACCGCTCGACACACGACCTCTTGGACTACATCCCAGAAAATTACAGATGGGACCAAAAATGAAGGGTTGCAGCCACTTGCGAGGTGACGAGGCGGACGTTTATTAAAACTTGTTGCTAGAACAAAGGAATTTTGGATTAATATGCCCTTAGGTCACTCAATATTAACAACGATTCCCGCCTTGATTAAACATGTCGTAGCAGCCCATCAAATATTTACAAAACAGCAAAATAAGGCATATCAGAATTTTCAGATTTTGAGCATAGTAGACTGTTAACAGACTTGAAACATTTTTCCAAATAAGTAGTTTTTCCTCTCGGGTTCATGTATGCAAATGTCCTTCTCATAGCTCACCACACGATTGATTTCCAGGAAGAAATTTCCATAATCGATTAGAACCACTGAAGATTGTGTTTGCGAGTTGCCTCCAATAATTTGAGGGTAAGTTTTTCACGACGTAAAAATATTCAGTAATCAATTCAGCTTGGCCTTAAATCCGGAGAGCTACACGTTACAACTTGGTCGTTAACTAGATTCGCTTTCTTATTAATTTCAAACTTATTTCCTTGCTATCTCATGAAATGTAAAGTCGATGTTTGAAAACTCGTGTTGCAATATTCTTGATTCATTTTTGTGACTGGAAGTCGAACTAAATTATCTCTTCTCTTCATAAGAGGAAATTGCACCTTACTCCAGACACTATTAAAGCTGGTGCTTGAAAAATGAATAAACACTTTGTTAACTCTGAGGTCATTAATATCGGTTTAAATCATACGTGGTGTCCAGTCCACTTTTAATTGACACGGCGAGCTAATAAACCAGTTATTAATGATTTAATGATGACGATGTAGAAAGGGGAGAAAACCCCCAATTGTTGACACGGGCACATAAGAGTAAACATTACAAACAGTGAGTAAGCAAATTTCGGTGATAATTTAATTATTTAACACTATTACACCGCACCTGAAGTTGACTCATAAAACCTGGCCGCTGGTTCAAAAATTTCACTGCAGATTATTTGATAAAAAGTAAGTGAGTGCGAACACTTTCGCAAAAATGCCTCTGTTGGGAGTTATCTATCATCTCTTAAAATTTTTATAATGCGTTACTCCAGCGTGGAGCTCTACAAACCTGTTTCAAATTTAATTTTAATAAAAAATGTTACTATAATTATTAAATTAACTAGTTTAATATCACTCGCTTCACTTGCCCATTTTGATATCGACAGATTGGTATTCGGTGCCATATGTTTCCGTTAGTTTACGGATTTTCTATGTTTACCAAAGTTCTTTAAACCCCATTCAAAAGGAGCTTAAAAATAACCATAAATACACAGTCGTCTCTCTTCGCTGCCGAAACAACCCTATACTAAAAAGCTTTCTCAATTCCCGATCGAAATTTATAACATAATCTTGGCTCGCTCCAAATGATTACGTTATAATTCGTCGGAATACATTCTGCATTAGTTTTAAATCTTGAAAAAGGTGAGAATGGAATGCGCAGAGTGGATGTTTTGTATTCGTTTTCGGTCTAAGCCCCTCTATGGAGACGTAAACTGAAGATAGGTCATGGCCTATAAACTCGAGTTTATCTCTTTGCATACAAACAGCTGTTCTTAAAAACAAAACAGCGTTTGTAATTTGTAAAGATGGGGGTTCTGTTCTCACTATGACAGCGTTTGGGATTTTTGGGCCGTTAGGCTTCATTTAACGGAATTTGTAGTCATGAAGTCTTTATTTTTATCTGAATTGTATTTCGAAACAGTAAAAGAGCCAATAAACGTCTTCAAATGATAGTTTAAAAACCTACTTGACCCTCGGAGACGTTTTAATGAGGTTCGCACAGGTTAAAAATAAATCTGAAAATTCAGAATTCATCCAATGGGGGTTGTTTTACGATTGGAAGTGCGATTTATAAGCTTGGCGTACGTGCTGTTCGAAGTTAAATTAACTTCCATGTCCTTAACACACGAAATAAACAAGCACTCGGAAACCTCGATAATTTTCCGACACGTATTATTATTTTATTAGTAGAGCGCCGCCCTCTTCAGTATTCCGTGCATCTCCAGGTATCCTTCACCACGTTAATTGACTCCTTCACTGCCGTTTCCAAACTCTAATGACCTAGGAACCTCTCTGAAAGCTTACGCCGAGAAAATTGCTGAAACGCTAACAGGAAAATTTCATTTGGAGGCGTTTCATTAGAAAATCTACCGACTGAATTTAAATAAAGGTGTATTGTTTATAATGTTAATAAATGAAAAATGCCAGAAGTGATGCCGCTTTTCTCATTTACTTTCTGCGTTTTGGAGAACTTTATGGTGCTTCAAATCCAATTGTGATGGTGATGTAACCCTTGCATATTCATTTAACGAACACACATTTTAAATAAAAACGCTGATAAGCCAGATGTGCTTTTCCATCTGTAAAGCGAAAATCACTGCACACAATGGGTGCCGGCAAGCGGACAATTTGTTCAACGTTATTTTTCCTATTTTTATTAATGACAGTTTTTTCCATATTCATATCCACCGACTTTTATCTGTTTCATTTTTCATCTTTTTGATTTTATTTTAATGTAATTGCCGCCGCAATTAATCTGTGTACATCACAGAAACTAATCCAGACGGATGCCACACATGAATTGATCTAAAACGCCATCATTTATAAACAGCACTGAACAAAACTGTTCAAAAGGCAAACGGTTAACTGTTGATTTGCTCTAAAGAAAATTGTATTTATTCAGATTTAAATCGGAGTTTTTTTTGACTATTTTTGGTAAAACAAACTAGTGTATTTAATCACTCGCCATGTTTCCACTGGTTATTTATTATACAGAATGTTGAGTTGGTCTAATTTAATAACATGTGCGATGTAGTAAGCGAGTAGTTCTGGACGTCAACTTTTGCTTTATATCATGCCATTCATCTAAAAAGTTTGCCGGTCCAGATCTGCCATAGATCGTTAGAGTAGATTCATGCCATCAGACGAATAGAGTGATTCAAAACTCCGTTAACTACCCTAGTTTGAAGACAATTGTCTCGCGAAATTTATGAACTAGAGCTTTAAACGCTTTTTAGCAAATGTTACGAATAAAACGCTTAAGCTTGTGCGCTTCGCAGATTGTAATATAATTAGCTACATCTCCAATCTCTGTTCAAGTAAATATTTATCGGAGAATCGGGCCATGGTAGGATGCTAGACACGTTCCTAGACGCCCTTTCATAATCGAACCTATCAGTGTTATTAACATTGGAGATTGGAGTAACAAAGGTTTGAATGCGAATTGCACAAATCTGAATAAACAAAAAAGGAAACTTTATTAATGAATGTTGGAACTGTCCGTCTAGATAATGAGAGTTGTAATTAGAAACAGCACTTAAACGGAGATTAACCTAAGGGATTTAATAATTCAGGCTCGTAACAATGATGAAGAAAGAGTTTCGTATCCTGAGGATCCCGGCACACTCCAAATATTTGCCCAAGTTATTTCAACTTTTCATATATTTTATTTGAAGCGCCGTTAATCTTGGCAAAATCGTTAGGAAGCGAACTAATTACCGTTCACTTTGTAGACTTTTTCGGACTTCTTCAGCTGTTCCTCGGATAAATATTTAACCCAGCTCGACGTACGACCAAGGAATTATCGTGTTGTTTCGTGGCTCGTAAACGCAACATTCGATCGCAATAAAAGAGATCATCGTGACAAGGGGTCAAAATTGCTAGGGCGACCGTCCATACATTCGGTTTTAATTTGTAGTAGCGGATCTAATAATGCGGTTAATAACGTTCCTTGAATCGCCCTTTTATGTCCTCGGGATGGCTGATTTATTGCTCGGCCAAACTGATTTTTACGGCGAAAAATATCTTGCAGTGCTGTCGCACCTAACGGTCTGCATGCAAATTGACTGAAGATAAGCTCTATTTATAAAACGGTCCGATATAAAACGACATGATGTTGCATGCCCGACAATTTCTATAATTTACGGTTATTACGCGTTTGCGGTAGCGTTGCGTTTTGACGTACACTTGTATATCTTTATATGGTAATGCAAATTCTTTCACAATGCAATATATTCGAGGTATAAATAAGAGGTATTAGAATTGCGACGGGGGTAAAATATTGGGTTGGAGGTTAAGCTTGCATTTTAAACCGGCCGCACGTAAAGATACAAATTACTGTACGAGAAACCGTGGCGACTGCTTTATAAGAATTGGGACAATAAAATATAAATCCGATTTATACACTGTGAAATAAGCAAAAAGAGCGCAAACACATTTTAAGCCCGAAATTTGCAAACTTGGCAACATGCGAAAAAGTCGGAAAAATCAAACTTTAATGATTTTTCTACTCCCTAAAAGGAATTCTTCCTTCAAGCAAGATATTAACGTATGCTAACTACTACTGCGATTGAGTATTATTTTTATTAGCACTTCTGTAATATATACTTCTGTAATACTACCTACTGACTTTTTGAAACAAATTCCAAATTTAAACTTATTTGTTTCGATCGGACTTACTTTTTTAAAAGAAAATGTTAAAAAAATATTATCGATTATGCGTGTAAGAATCGCCACACGGGAAATTTTGCTGTGGTAATAGGTAGTACAGAGTGCTTTCTCTAATGGAACATTTCGTATGTGAAGAATCCATGACTGAGGATGGAACATCCTGTGCCCAAATAAAATTAAAAACCATCAGTTGTTTCTACTACACGACGTAACGAACCCATGTTGATGATAACAAGGGTATATCTCACGACAAAAACATATGTACCTAATATACTCGTATATTTTTTTCATGTAATATCCAATTTGTTGTTCCATTAAAACCCTTATTCGAATTTTGCTTCTTTTACAAAAAGCATAAAGCATTCCATTCAGTCAAATGGCTTCGCAAGTTTATTAGTCCTTTCTAAAAATCTGTCTAGCACCTACTCATTGCTCTTTGCCGAGTATTTCGAACCGCATTGCAATCCGCCGGGTGTTCTAACTCACAATTACGTTCTCTAAACGCGATGATTACGCTGTTGAGCTTCTAAAAGAGCGGATTTTTTGTTTCTGCGTTTTCTTTCCGTTGAAACGTTTCCTGTGTTTATTAGTGACCATATTAGTGATAGTTGTATCATCCCATCAGCAGGCAGCGTCGCTGACGTTCCATTACCAGTGGCGGACTCACCCCGAGTTCCCTCGGGAAGTGCGACCTTCTCACTACCGCCGTAATCGTAAATCTTCCAATAATTCATTAAGCTCCTGCAATTACTCGACATTGCACGCCACTCGCTTGCCTCGACTTATGTCTGTGACATTCTCGCCCTGCTATAGCGACCCCGTAATGGCCGTGATAGTCAGTCAGGACAAATATTTGACACGTGTGCCATCCACAAATTCCCGCAATTCCCCTCAAAAATCAAATTAAGCCCGACAAGATGAGAACGGATCAAAAATTCAAACATTAGCGAGGTTTAGCATGCGAGTTTTTGCCTACTGCGTGCTGTTTTTGGATTAATTAAATTTAAAACCAGCAGTTTCGGGTTTGTTTGCGACGTATGGAGGAGTGTGGGAATGGCAAAATGCTTTTTGCCAACAACATGCGTCTATTTACATTGGAAATTATGACGTTTGAAGAAATATAGGTAGTTACTGGCTATGAAAGCTGAAAATGAGGCTTCAACTAATGTAAGAGTTTCGCGTGCTCTCAACTCCACTTTTCAGTAATAAATTTAGCTAATGAAGCACAAAATTAATTTCATTTAAATTAACAAAGTGCCAAAACATTACAGAGTAGATATTTCAATGTTAGTAAGCTACCAAACTAAAGAAATTAAATTCTCTCGTCGTATCTCGCCCTCGACACGATGAAATATCCTTGGTGTAATCCTAAGATGAATATAAAAATGAGGAACCTTGCAGACACAGGTCGCAAAGTTCATGCGTACAGAGCTTTGTTTTTTGGAACGAACTACTCTGGTGATTAGAAAAAATTAAAAAGATATGTCGTGGATGTTTAAAAATACAATATTACTTTAAAACATCTTTGTACGAAAAATTAGGACCCATAGAAATAAACTTCCAAAAATCAAAAATAGGTGGGGTCGCCTGATGACGACCCCACCTATTTTTGATTTTTTTTAAGAAAAAAAAATTAGTTTAAAGACTTTAAGTGCAATTTTTAAATTAAAACGTATCACTTTAAAAAAATACCTACACCCTTTTTCGTCTAAGTGATTTTGGTGTTGGTTTTAAAATTTTGAATACTGAAACTTAAATTTAATTACAAGTTGTCAGACCTTCGTCAGACAGGTGCTACAATTCTTAAACTGTAAATAATTTTTTGAAGAGATAGGTATTTCCACAAAAGAATGTTGACGATATCGAAAACTGTTATTATTAAACCAGTATCGCGAATGCGTTTTCAGAGAGAAAGCCTTCGAAAAAGAACGAGCCAATAATGAGATTATCAACGAGCCTCGCAGAGATTAATTTTTTGAGAACATCGTGAAAGGAACTCTAACTATTTCAATTATATTGTTCGCGACAAGTCGAAAAAATATTAATACCTGATGAAGATAGAAAACTTTTCTTTCTCGTTAATTTCTCCCAGTTAGATCAATGAACCCAAGTTCGACAACGACCCGTTTATTATTATTTCTTAAATAAATAAACACAAATTTGAGTCTTTGTTCTTTAAACACGAAGTGAAAACGCTATTTACAGCAGTCACCATCTCGCGCAAAACGAATTCGCCTCACAATCTCCCATAAATTTGAAGAATGGCAATAATCAGGACGAAAGAAAACAGCCCTCTAAGGAACCTGCGAAATGTATGAACTTTTGTTCGATTTATCCGTCCAAACCGAATATTTGCCGGAATTACCAGCAAATCGTGTTAAACATGACGAGAACTTGTTATACCAAAGTCAACTTGCCACTTACACATAAAACGGCACTTAACAAGGTGACAAACTATCAAAATGAAGTTGGAAGGCGCAAGCGCCTCCCTTTCAACTGTTGATATCCAACCGAAGAGAGTTGCGATATTCTGGCGCACCGAACCCTCCAGTATTTCCCCGGCGTTTGTCTGAAATCTATCGGAGCTTTGGAAGTTTCGGCGCGCTATCGGCGACTTTCAAACTCGTGAACTGTGCGTTCGAGTGAGAAATTGTGAGTGAAACTGTGACAATGTACGTAACGTGTTTCGGGCTAATTAACCTGGTGATGCTCACCTGGAGCGTAGGTAAGTTCGCGATGTCTTGAATTTCGATTCGAAATTGCTCGCTGAAATTAATTCGCTTAATTACAAGGATTTTGCAATGGTGTGGCTACGAATTAATCTGATTTCATTGACATAATAGGCGTTAATTAGAATTCCAGGTGATTTAATTCATTTTTAAACCGTGCAGTCGGCGATCTATGAACTGATTTGATTGATTTTTAGACCCGGAGAAATTAATTTATTGCTGCACAATCTGCCACATTAATTTTTTTAATAAACAGTTTAAAAGCTTTCTCATCTGAAAGTTTTTTTTTTTGTAAACACACTCCAATGTTTATATGTAAACATGTCATTCTGGTAGCTGGAGTGTTAATTAAACAAAAACAATCTCCTCGCTTTTGAACAGACATCGAAAAATGGGCCTGAAGCCTAAGTCGATGCGATTTGATAATGAGGCTTCTAAATTATAGCTGGTATCACTTAGCTAATAGCTGCGGGATAAATCTTGCTGATACAAATTTATGAGAACGCTTGTTTTGTCGAAAGACAAATTTCTTTTACCCACATACTCAGCATATTTTTGAAACAAATGGAAAAGACAGTAAAAATATTTTCCTGGTTGTTTTACTTTAAAACTTCGCAGTCATAGAGTTCGCGGTTCACATTTTTGTCATAATATATTACTGTTATCTCGTACATTTCGGTTCCATTATTTTAAAAATTTCTAGATTTTTCCAATCGAAGTATGAAAAATGTATTACGTGACTGAAATGAGAGTGAAGTAAGAACTTGAAAATCGAAAAGTGGCTCTAAAACTAAGGAAATTGAAGGCGTATGTGGTTGGGGTAATTTTATTGTCCTGTATTTTATGGAATCAAATCTTTTAGAAAATTTAATTTTGTGGGTTGTGGGTTTCCAGCTAATTTCTTCCTGAGGGTGGTATTTTGGGTCAGAAGCCTTAAATATTAATTGAAATCGTGGTTCCTGGTTTCATCCATTATTTAAGGCGATTGTGGTTGAAGGAAGATAAATTGGGACAGACAAGTGGAGCCGAGATAATGCACTTTGATTATATGTTTTTTAATTCTAACGTGACCCCAGATACAAAATTTTTAAGCATTTTTCTGGAATAGTAACAATGGCAACTGTTATTATTTATTTATGTAAAATTGGTCATTCTTCCCAAGCAAGTAAATACATACATTGTTTGAATAAAAGTAATTCTATATGATGCAATTTAAATGGATGTTTACCTGCAAGATAACGAGTAACGACTTGAGTTGTTTGTTTATTGACTCTTATTGCCCTGCCTGTTATGAATGCAACTTTTCCAAACTACAAAACTCAAATTGCAATTTTCAATATTGGACTTGAAAGCAACGCAAAAATACACTGTAAAGGTAGATTCGATATGCATAGTTAAACTTTAATTTGAATATACTTTACTTTTTGATTAGATTAGAAAGTTTGCTTGATCTAACAAGTAATCAATTGTTTTATGACCGAGTAGGTCAGGGATGCATATTTATTATTCTATTTACCATTTTTCAATAAAAAATGTAATCAAAATTGAATTATGTAGTTATTTTTGAATCGATAGTTGAACCTAAGCAATTCAGTCAACAACATTTATAAAAATTTCATAAGCGTCGACTTAATCTTTCTCCAGAGAATACAACTTTTTATCGCTCATGTTGCTTATGCATATTTTAAACTATTTCTGTTTTAATAATTTACGGAAAATTTGCTAAAATTTAGAGCAGCTGACGCCAATACTTCACACGTCCGGGTAAAATTCTGAATATTGAATTTAAGCTCTGGTTAATTTTTTTTTCTATTAGCGGATTTAGAACCATTGAAAAAATGAGAATAGAAATTAAATATTTTTTTTAATATTCTTCCTCGACGATGAGTCCAAAATAATGTTTCGATCGTAAAAAAGATAATATTACAGAAATTTACTAAAAGTTTAAAAGCAGAAAGAATAAACAGATTTATACAGTATTATCTATGGTTAAAAAAAAACAAGATAGGTTTTATGGGTTGCAAATTATTTGCAGTTTTCCGAGTGTCAATGAAATGTCTGCAAAATTGAAAACAGTCGAAAAAATCCGGGCCTAATGATGAATCGCAATTTGTTTAAGGAAAAAGTTGTAAACTTTTCACTTCATTCGTGTGAATTGTCGGGTCGTTCCCCCGTTTCAGTTCTTGGGCATTGTCTGCAATAAAGCGCAGAGGTTGCCAACCTGACCAATCTATTCACCCCAATGGATGCATGGAGCTTCCGTCCGCCCATGTGTCAGTCCAGCGGATACCGTCCGACACCATTCCAACGTGCGGTTTCTCTGCCAATTTGGCATCAACCACTAGTCCCAACACTAAATGCGTGAAATTTCCGACCCGTGCCACTACCCTAAACAGATGTGGCGGCTGTTGATGAAAAAGCCCGCATTACAAACCGCACATTAAAAACTTAAGTACCTCCGGCAAAAAGAGCAACTGTTTGTGCAACTTGCTTTGTCTCGGGATTAAAACGGATTTATTTCGACCCGGGTGATGATTTTTTCACTATTTTCTCCACGATGGTAAATAAAAGTTTATCAGCTGTGAAGAGACCAACATGTTTGTGGATGGAATAAAGTCGGCTTTGTTTGGCGGATTAAGGGCAAATGTGTTGGGAGTTAACGCTGGGACACATCTGCGATTTTCAATGGGACACCTTGTAGGCCCCCATTCGCTTCGTCACGGCGATGAGATTTTAATTAGGGGATTTATTACTTCAATTAAATTTCATCTGCAAATAAGGCGGGTGTTATTAACCAAATTAATGTTAAAGGCCTGTACTTAATAATGAACGAAAAGGAACAAAGGGTTAAAGTAAGAAAGGAGAATTTACGACTGTATCAGCTGCAAACGGCGTGGAACAAAAAACACAAGTGGAGGTTTTAAATCGGGCGACCCCTCATACATTAAACCATTTTATGACCATTTATAATAAATCGATTTTTTTTTGGTTTGTGGGACATATTATGTACAAATATTAACTATCACCGATCACTTATGTCCTGCGGGATTATCATCACATAACAAATCTTCCATTGCTGGAGGGTAACCTATCGTGACAATATGGCTTTGGAACGTTCGTACAAACTAAAGCTGGCTGTCACAGTTCACTAGCCATAAATCCTTTCTCGTTTCTGATTATAAAAGCACAAGATCAGACAGTGGCCACTGATAGTAAAGATCGCGAATTAAGCGAGTTTTAGAGGTTTTCGCTATTGATGACTTAAACTATCCGGAGGGATAATGAGGTCAGATGAAGCTCGAATTATAATCGACTCGGAAGCGAGTTGACAAATGGAGCTTCATCTTTTTGAAGGTTGATTTTCTTGTTTCAACCAATAGAAACTTTATTTTAATGATATTCACACTCGTAGATAAATAACAAATTTTTAGAAGCTTCATTTAACTTATTTGTTAGCAATTCTTTTGATAGCCACATTATAACATCTAATCCTCATTAAAATGCACGACATGTAGTAGTAATATAAAAAACTAAATGTGATTCTACATTTACTATTTCTAGCTTTTCAACATGAGCTTTCAGAAAAATATAACATGACCACTTGCAATTAAAGTTAGAATTCCTTTCCAAATACATAATTATGAGAAAATGGGATATGTATTTTAAAAGTATGCGTCTTTATCAGGAATTTGAAAATTTTTTTGAAAGCAGTTAATCACAAAAAATTGTTGGGTACAAAAACGCAAACTTTAATTTATTCAACAATTTTGGCTTTGTTTGAAAATAAATATTGATTATGTGTTGTGTGCTTGCATAGATACCTATACGATATAAATGTTACAAAGTTAAAGGTTTAGAAATATGTAAATCATTTTTCAATATTTAAAAAAATATATACAAACATAATAATCATACAGAAAGAACGCTCACAACTCCTAGAATCAGCTGTGGAAATTTAAATTTTTTGTCAATTCAGTTTGACAGAGAGTGTTTGTGTAAAACCACGAATCGGAATAAGAAAAAACATTATGGCCTTTATTTTGAAACGTAAATGCTTTAGCTTTAATTTTATTTATCTCCGACTCTCAAAATGAAAATTTCGTTCCGGCCAAATAAAGCTGATTGGCCATTTTGTTCCTCGACCAGCATTTGCGAGCGTGTAAAATAAATTTAAGATCTCATTTGGTAAGTTGCCGCGAATCGTTCTTTAAGATGACGGTATAAGGGCCCGACTCGCGGTGTTATAAATAACGTCTAGTAGAAGGCAACCCAATTCAATTTTCTACAAGGAATCTCTTCGGCAACTCCATAATTTCCACATGTTTTAAAACGTCCACTGGAAAATTCATTACGGCCACCTTTAAAAATTCCGGTCTGTTTTTCTCCATTCGGGGAAATTACGGCCGACATAAAAAACACGAGTAACGAATTTACATGGAAGACGATCGAGAAATATGAAGTGAGCGGAAACTGAAGCAATGACTCACGTTTCGGGGGTCGACTTGCGTCCCTTGGGACCACGCGCTTCCCAAATGAATAAATAATAGGTAACATTTTGTTTACGGGGGAAGATAAGTACAGCGCTATGAACTTGACGGGGTTCGAATTCAATTATCCAAGCACGCAAATCACAATAACTGGTTTTATTTTCGAGAATTATTTAGATTTATGGATGTTTCCGAACTGTTTCGCCGAGCTTTTTATTTATTGACCGAGCTGGTATTCCTTCCTGTAATCCCACATTAATACCCGAGACACTCGAGCAATTAGGGCCTGAGTCATTCCGACACTTCATTTCATTAAAAAATATCGGCGAAATTACGGGAACAATAACCCCAACACCAGACAGATTCATCCATTAATTACATTCCTTCTCTTACACAAACTGTTCGAAAAAAATCTTGTCCACTTTAATAAGGCTTGATTGAGGCACGTGGCGACTGCACGCCTGTAAATTTCGCTGTCAGAAGACAAAAAGGTCCATTAAAACGAGCTTTACAATTGGGTTCGATTTCGATCACCCTCTTTGTTGCAAATAATGTGGGACAAAAGTGCTGTTTGCGATGAGAAACGGGACAGAACGTTTCAGATGGAGAGTAGGGAAATTGATGATGTTGGGGCTGCTGATTACGTATATCTGTGCAGAAGCAACAGATGCTGCAAAGTCACAAAGTAAAACGTCATAAATAATACACGCGGACTGAGTTAAAAGAACTTCTTTGAAAATTTCCCGCTAATCTGCCGGGAATCATACTAATTGAATGCGTTACCTGGACTAAAAATGCTCATAGAGCCATGATAATAGGGATGCATTCTTTATTAATTAAATCTGAAAAAGCGATGAAGCTTTGGGAGAATGGAGCTTACGAGCTTTCGACCTCTTTTGTGCTACGACTTTTACAAGACATGCAACGTAAAATAATTACTTTTACCTACACGCCGGAAATATGTATGATCATTTGTGTTTCACAAAAATTTTTTTTGGATTTAATTAAGCTACATGTAATCTTACGTAGATTTCAATTTCAAATCTCACAAGCACATTGCTCCTAGATTCGACTAACCGACTTTAGTTCCAAACTAAACGTAGAAATTTAGTGTCTACACATTCAAAATCAACAGAAATTTAATTACTTGAGAAAGCTTCGGGAGTAAGCTTAAGAAATGATGAATTTCGGCAATTCAAATAACAGTGTTGTTGATGCTCCATCGCGAGTTTATGAGCTTTGGGATTGTTATAGTTGGGTTCGCCTTATTTTATTTATATAAAAACCGTCTTTGTTTCCATTACCGTTTATTACTTTTTTTATTCTCCTAGATCACGTCATCGTAAAACTTTGCCGTTTGTCGAAATACCTGGTCTCACCGTAGCTAAAACAAAGCGCATGTTCGTGGAAAGCTCGCGTAAAAGACACTTAATAAGATAATGAATACATCAAAACACGGATGGAGAGAATTGAATTTTCACTCTAGTTTCTAAGCTCGCCGTGCACCGGAAATTAGGTGAGAGATGTCAGAAACAGGCTCGATAAACTCGCAGTCGTGTAATTTTGCCCTCACTTCGGCTGTCTGTCAGAAAATGCTTTACTCCTTGAACTCTTGAATATCAAGCATTCACATATGCGCTGAATCGTACTTTTCCTCAGGCTAGCTGCGAAATTAATGGATTTTCCTGTTAATTTTTGTGACTTGTTTGTGTTTCGAACTCTTGAACTTTCGACGATTGGAAGCAATTAAAGCGCTGTGCTGGATTAAGCCGAAACTAATCGATTCGCTCTGCTTCGATCCATCTGCCACTATTGTCAGCATCCAAATTGAAATTCGTCGCGCGGTTGCTTTTAAAATGCACCCGAAACATTGTAATTAGAGGGAAAATGAAGCTTTCGTTGAAAATTTAGTTCTTCGGTAGGGTTCGGACCCATAAACTGAAATTTGTTTATTCTCAGAGGTGTCATTCCCACATATCATCATTAGTTCGGTTTTTTGACACGGCTAAATAATGGGAATTAAGCCCCAAAACCAAACTTTTGGGTCAGCTGGTACCCAACTATTATAAAAATGTCCAAAATTATTGTTTCTCATCAAAACCATAAAAACACATATCAGATACAGTTTTCTACGTAATGGCCGCATTATTGATATTACAAAATTTATTACCCTCAGTGCACAAGCACAGTTCCATCTTTACATTACTATTATCGGTGCATTATCGTTTATTACTATTAGAGTGGACACGCATTAGAGGGATGCTTGAGAATTGCCATTAAAAATATTTGGTTTGGTAGCATCCATAAACCATTATTTTATACAATGCATTTCGTGCTGATTGTAATAGTGGATAAAATAATAAATTCGTTTGGGCTTCATTCACAAACGTCTATTACCTCAATTTTTCGTCACAAAGGTGTACGTAATAAAATAATCAATGCTCAGTGCGGCTTACTCTTAAGTATTGCTTAAATTATTGAAAGCTCGGGCGATACCGTTAGCTTATCTTAATGGTCACAGTAAGCAGTATCCAATGGTTTCCCATTTTTGCAATGTAACACTTACGATCGGTAAAAATGTCTTTGTTATTTGTCTCTATGTGCACCGTGTTCTAAGATAGGAACACCCAAATGGAAATAAATTATTTCCGTTCGCATCGACCAAATAAAATGGAATTTATCGGCAGGCGAAATCAAATAAATCCTTTATTTAACATTTTATCCACTCAGAATCACATTTACTCGCGATTGCTTGAAAATCACACGAGGGGGTGTACACATCGGACTTGTGGTTTATCAAGTAATCTTTCGATGCCTCAGCTAATTAATTTTGATGAATGACGTATGTATTTTAAGCATTTTGCTTATCTTTTCCTGGAGGCGTGAGGATATCTCACGAACAGACGGCCGAGGTTCAAGTGGCAGGGTTAATTGATGAACTTGGTGCCTCCAGTGGAAGAATTTGCCACCCGGTCTATAAATTCCAGTCAAGGAGATCGGGATTATCTTTTGAATAATTGCCGATGTTCTGGAGACGCTCTGTCAATCTTAACAGACTCATTCTAGATGCTAATCAGCGGGATTTGAAGCGATATTTCGACAATCACAAAACCAGCATTTTGTTTCGAAATTTTGAACGACCTTTAGCCCTGCTTGGAAGCAGGTTATAACCGCTGACACTTCAAATTTACGATCTAGTAATTAACACCGTTTGGGGATGTGTTAGTTGACACAAAGGAAAATATGATTTCATAAAGCTTCTTTATTATACGTAAATTAGAACAGAAGGGAGTATTTTTGTCGTGTGTTTTCATGTAGATTGGGGAGAGATATGTAAGCGGAGGCGGTATTTTCTAACCTTCTGATTACGTAGGTATTCACATAGATAACATAAAAAATTCATGCCGGAGTAATTACTATTTGTGGTGGTTTATTTTTATATAAGGTAAGTTAATCGTTAAACCTCACATCATTACTTATTTGTTACAATTTCCTTTTATATAATATGTATGTTTATTTATTATAAGTTAAAAATAAATCCAACATATTAATTAATAGCTTATTATTTTATTTATACCTTATTCAGTTAGAGAAGTGGGGTACGAGTATGATAATTATGTCGGTTGCTCAAAACAGTTTCCAATTTTATTGCTTTCGAAATTTGTCAGAACAATTCTTTTATATGCGTCTAAATCTCTACAAACTCCTGTGATACGGAAGCCAGATTGTAGTTAATAAATCTCGAATTTAGTTAGTGGTGGGTTTTACATGAGAGATACTGTTTATGTCGAATAGGAACTTTTAAAAGTTTGATAAAGGCCAGTATCTGTTACTGACGTGCCGCTACATTTATTCCAAAAGCTGTATATTGTATATTCAGATTCCACCCTGTGAAAATGTATAATAATGCAATATTATAATAGAAAAACAACCATTTTTGCTTTACTGAAATGAGGATAATAGTAATTTAATAATTTTTAACATTTTTGAAAAGGCACACCTGAAAAATCTTGTTACCTCTATTGAAAAATGGTTTTGTTTGTAGATAAATCCATTAGTGAGCATAGAATGCAGCATTGTTGTAAGTTTTATAATGGAATAGCCGACTTTGTGAAAATGCACAAGATTATTAAAAACATTTCCTGTGCCAGCAATGCCTTGTTCGGTTGATGCAATAATATTTTGTCAGTTATCCCGTATTATCTTGTCCGATATACAAACCCATAATAGCAATTCATGTGTTGGTTTGATTTATCCGTTTTGATTTTTATTCCGTTATGTTGTTTGCTTTAGTTATAGCACATTACCAGAATCAATTGATGTTGAAAACCGTATTTAGCTTATATTTTGCTGGCCACAAAATCAACACGGTTCCCAATTTCGCCTCGATTAATAAATCAAGCTAATACGCGAAATTAGAAAAAGTTCCTCCTCTTTATGTGGGAACTGGGGCTAGGAATTGGCCGCTCAACAATCTGTTCATTGTTCAGGTCGCGTGCAAAAGCATGTGCGACATGAATAACCGTTTCCATCTTGCTTTCACCCTCGTAAATCAAATAATTACATGGGGAACAATGCGCGAATCTAGATGTAATCCGGTTAATTCTGCCCACGGGCGGCCACCCACAAATCGATCGAAAATTATTTTATTGGAAACAGCTTGGGAATATCCACACGTTATCGAGGTCCTTCCTAATCGAAAAGAAAGCGTGAAATTAAGCAAAAAACCTTTAAGGAGATTGGCTCCAAAGTACAAAGTGTCAAATGTCTGAATCTCGCGGCTTCGTTGCCTGAAACTAAGGGTGGCAGAAGATCGAAACGGAGAGAACCTCAGGTGTTCGAATTCTCTTTTCAATATCTCAGCCGAAACTTACTTGTTAACGCCGAGAAGTTAGACACGTATGGTTCTTATGCCTTGCGGGTGAAACTTAAGTCCATTGTGCCAAGCTCACCCTTGATGGTTAATTAATACTCACATAATAGTCTTCAAAACTGGTCTAATTTTTTGTTAAGCAGAACTTCGAACGAAGTAAATTAAAGAATTAATTGATTTGACATTTAAAAAAAGTTGTGAGGGTGTACGGACAGTTGTCGACCTGTCGGGGATTGGGGGATATCGACAAAAACAACAAAAACTTTCCTCTTCTCTTAATGTAGAAAATAAGATAAATTGTTTAGAGATTGATTCATTCTAGGTCTGCTCGACCTAAATGTAATAATCTTTGATTAACCACAAATAATTGTATTACAATTACAAATTAAAACTTAATCACAATTGAATTTAGGCAAGAAGTGAAAGATTCCAATATTTTCTGTGCTTGTGCTTTTTAAATAAAATGGGCTTGAAGCGAAGAAAAATAATCAAACACATATCTATAATGCGAATTCGTTCAATTTTAAAACACAATTCGTTTAGTGGGTCTCTGAGCGCCTTTTTTCCGTTGCTTTCTCCTGAATAGATCTACAAGAGTACGTTGTTCGAGATCTATCAAATTTATCTGGTTGGCTCTTTTCAGCGTGCATCCATTATACCGAAAAAAGTCGTCTTATACCCAGCCTATAATATATTTATCAGCACCTCGCCGCTCGCTTGGCTAGACACGTCCTCCCGGAAGCAAGTTTTGCAAGAGGTGACGAAGGACTACTTTTTTCACGTCCGTGCTTCATTAAGAGCCCTACTCCATTAGGAAGACACTGATATATGCAAACACACAGGAAAGCTCTTAGCATACATTAATACCCAACCTGAAGCGCGTAAAATCATGCCACTGAAAACATCTATAGACGTTAGAAAAAAACGCTTTAATTCAACCAAACGTCTTTATTTTACGACAGCTTTCAACTGCGGAAAATGCAGGCTTGCAGATTCGTATCGCACGCCTTGGAGCAAGTCGATTTCAATTTATAACATATTTTAAATTGTATTTGTATTTATAGATGATTCAGCGCTTGCCTTATTTCGACACCTTTCTGATGCAGTTGAAGCAAGTATTTTTTTTGTAGTAAATTATTATCACAGTAAAATTATCGTTAAAAATACCAGGATTTTGAAATAACTGTCTGAAAACATCATTTATATAGCATGCATTTCAATTAATTGCAAAACGTGTAATAAAAAGCAATTTATATTGTTTGAGTGGAGCTTACTCAAAATTCTGTGCAAAATGTAATTAAAATTGACGAGTTGTGTTTAGGACGCAGTTACCACGGTTTACGTTTTAACACAATGACAAAGTTTAGAATATGTATATTTAGTTTTAAACTACATGTAATTGGATTTGGTAAACATGCACAAATAATAATTTTTAAATAAGGCGCACTAAAACAAAAAATGTCCGAAACCAGACTTTAGCAAAAACAATAACAAAGATATTAAAAAAAAACGAAAGTTCATATTTTAACTACTTTAAAAATTGCATTAAAACAGAGTAATTTTCTGAGTTTGTCTAATGTATAGAGCAAAAGAAGTTCGAGTTCAACGTCCGCTTCCAATATGTTTGGATTTAGATCCTCAAATATTTAACTTTACTCTATCCTTGTATTTCGCTTCATACATCATATCCTTCACCAGACCATCAAACAATCTCGCTTTTCTGTTAGCTCTGTGTCCAAATTTCAGTTATGTGTTTTGTAGAACCATTAAACCCGTTTCCCAACAAACTTTTTTTGGGATAATCTTAATTGTATCGATCAGACCATACTTAAATTTTCTTCTTTAATGTGTAGTACACAATCACGTAATGTCATTATTTTTAGCATGGATAGGTATTTTTGTCTACTGGTTCTATTTTTAAGCCTTTCTGCAACATCGAGCCAAACTGACCATCCGAACGCGATGGCATCACATTAAAAGGATAATCGGGCGTCCGATAATGTGAAATTTTAAATTTGGAGAGCGCACTGTCCGAGTTTTACGTCAGCAAAACGTGTTTGTAGTCACGTGAAATCGTCGTTACCGGACGTGCACGTAATACCTAGACCAACTTATGATCCGTTTAGTTCAGCCAGACTGAAGAGATTTACATATTAGAGGGATACTTAAAGGAATAAGTCTTCTCTATCCTCTTATTATCGCAAATTTGCCATTGTCGCTGTCCAATTTGAATATTGTTATTGGGCCAGCTTCCAACTTTGGGAAAACTCCACAAGGCATCTTGCAATTGCTTCCACACATTTTTTTTAATTTGTTTAACAACTCCACAGGAATTTTATCGCTGCCATAAAATTCCTTTAATGGATATTCAGAGATGAGATATTATTTCACGGAAAGGGGATTAGATGTCATGTCATATTTTACATCCGGAATTTCTCCTCCAAAGAATTTAATTTGGTTGTTTTTGTTTGTTTTGATTTTTAATAATGTGAGCACAAACAATATTCACATCACAATGATTATTATTTATTCGCACCAAATGAATGGTAAATTATTTTGAATTTAGCAACGTTGTAAAATCTTTTGTTAAGAGAGACCTAACACAATTCCGATAATTGACCGCCAAGTACTCATTTGACCTGTTTCGTCCCGAGAGCTCGGTATTACTTATTATAGTACAAAACCACTTGCAAATGTGGTTTCTCTTCTGATATATGAGCGCATTTCTGCAACGAAACCTTGTGATTTGTGATATTCAATTAAAACTTTATTTATTTTGTTGCAATGTACGTCTAAGAAAGGAAAATTAAATTTTTAACAAACAAGTATGAAATTTGTGTCTTGAGGTGTACAAGGTTTCATGCAAGTCAAGTTAAACAAATTACGCTCAGGAGCATGTTTGCTTGAATTTAAATATCTAAAATTGAAGACGCAAATTGAAGTCGCTTTGAATTATTTATAACTAGGACTTGGGGTTATCTTCGAATCGTTAAACAACTGCAAGATCTTGTGTTTGATCTGAAATATTGGAATTGTGTCTGACTTCGTGTAAATAAATTGTGTATTAGGTGCTTGGAATTAATGAGTTATATTTCTACCAGGGCCAGGCGGGTAATGACTGTAACTCGCGTTATGCCTACCTTTGAATCAATAAAAATAATTTATTGATGGATAAAAACCCATCAGCGCAAACGTCACGCAATTATTCTTAGGATCTCCTAACAGTTTCAATTATTGATTGGATTAAATATTAAAAACTCATCGTTATTGAACTCAAAGTAATGTTACTCCCAATTAGATAAACGCATACCATTCCGAGTTAAATAAACCATGCGAAACGGTGGCAAAAGGGGCATTTTGCTAATTTTTTTAATTACAAGTCGCAAATTGAATTCGAACCAACTCTGATACTAACCTCTATTTGTGTTGGCTATTCATCCAGTTTGCCCCCTATATTTTAATTTACAGCCATTGTTAATAAATTCTACAAATACAGTAACGTATAACGGTGTTAAGTGTGAGCTATCAGACTCCACCCTTGTGACAACTCCATAAATTCTGTCACTGCAAACAATACAAAGGGTGCATAAACCGGAGCTCACCCTCATGCCCTCAAGTTATTTTTTAAATTCTCCAAAAATGTGATAGGGTCGGATATTTACAAACATTGTTTCGAGACATCATCCTGAAAATTGCTAAAAATGTGATATTGAATATTGATAGACATCCACTTGTTCTACAAAGATGAAAATCATCCACGGTTTGGTTTATACATCAACGATTATATTGATGTTCGGTTTATAATAAAATAATAACTGACTGCATGTCGAATGAAATGTTTTGAATGGGAGATGTTCATTATTTAGGTGTCACATGTCAATGACTGTTGGTAAATGTGTCGGGACTCTTTGTCGCAATTTACTCCTAAATGTTACCATGACGTTATTTTTGAAAAATTTGAAATGGAAGTGTAGTATGAAATCTCTAGGGGGAAATTTAATAAAATGAAATGTTTGCTTATCTAAAAGATATCGCTGTTTTCGCAGAATCTAGCCTGAAAATGTTGATTCTAGCGTATGTTATAAAGGGCGAGTGAAAACACAAACAAATAGAATAAGTACATACATACACGAGCAATCTATAATGGAAAAACTAATAGAATGTTTTAACTTTTCCAAGTTCCAACATTTTAAATATAAATTATAAAAGGGGAAAGAAGCTTTGGGCTTGTCTTGCGAAACTAGTAATGTAGTTTTAATAAAAGTAAATTAGAGCTGATTCCCGAGGGTTAATTTTGATTTAGGCGGCCGTTAATTAAACCAATTTACAAAAGCAGACGGATGTGTTGCATTAACGCGACATATAAAATAATGAAATATACGGCGGTCCATTTTAAATTCCAAACTTTTGATGAAACACTTTCATGCGAATATCTCGTTAGTTGGCCCTCTAAATTATTTTTAGAAGACCCCCATTCTCATTAAACTTTATTTAAGTTTCATACACAAAAGCCTACAAAGTCGCCGCTCCGTATTTGATCCCTTTCACCAGCGGAATTTCTTAATTTGAATATCTGAAACGTAAAGTTTTTAACTTTGAGTTACTTGGAGCTAGTGTCCTAACACAATTAACTTGTTAGTTCTCGGTTTAGTATAAATAGCAAATAATTATGTTTTCGTAAAATAAACATCTGGACATGATTTTTTCCACAAATAGGCAATTTGCATGAAATCAAGGCAAGATAAATGCAAGCGGAACAATAACAATTAATTCTTAACGAGTCATTCTAACTTTTTCTCAAGGGCGTAATTAAAGGAAAATTGAGAATTTTACAAGCCCTTTGTGCGATGCTTTACACTCTATTTTACTTTAGTAGACGTAAAAAGCATTAATAAAACTGTCGGTTAGTTTGTAGTAAAATTCAAATTAACTTTCCGCAAATAAATAGTTGACGAAATGAGGAGTAATTTTTGTGTGGCAATTTTTGAGTCCCTAGTGTCTGAACACATTAGAGCTTGCTGCGAAAATAATTTAGCCTTCATCAATTACCACGTTTCGAAATTCATCACAACGGCTTAAGCCCTCCAGATATGTGAAAATCGTTGATTAAACGTAAAAAACTTTTACAGAATTTTTTTGTTTGTCCACTCGACCTAATTGATGGACAGGGTATCGAACGGTTGGATAAAATATTCTGATCGTAAACCGAATTTTCCAGGACTAATTACGTTTCGTAATAAATAAATTAAAAAAGTTTTTCAAGATTGAAATATCCAACGCGTCTCAGGTTTAACCGACATAAATCAGGGAAATAACAAAGGCAGGTGTATTGTATTGTCTTGTCGCTTGGTATTGTAGGTATAGACACAATAAAATTGTTAATACAGTTTCTTTTGTTGGTTGCTTGATAATGCATCGCTGGTTTATTAGCCACCTTAATTTATGTACGCGTCGGGAGCACATTTTGGTCTTTTGTGCCTTAAAAGGATTTTCTATGGAAAATAGCTTAAGCATAGTGATGTATCAATACAGTGTTGACGTGTATCAGCATTCTGTGTATAAATAGTGTATAGTGTCAAGACTCGCCGCCTATAACTCATTCTGACACGTGGAAGGTAAACCATCCCTTATGTTGTATTTTTACAAAACTTCCTGTTTACCCCACAAACGTTTTATTTGTACTTCGTCCGAAATTTATTAACCTTTTTCTCATGTTCTTTATGTCGAACTCGGAACAATAAATTCTCACCTAAAACACCATAACAGGACGATAATTTTCGTAAATTATTTTACGCGGGAAATTGAATGGGACTCATTCAGCCGGAAAATAACAAATCTTTCATTTCAAGTTATGTAACTGAAACGGCCAGCGTTTTCGGTGACCAACAGCCGGCAAAAAATACGACCATAGGGAGCAAATGGATTTCCACAATATTGGAAAATATACATGTTTTAGTAACGGTTTTTCGCTCGGGTTTAATAAAAACATAATCGTGAATAATATGACAAGAGTATCGCGAAATGCGGCGATAGGATTTGCAAAATAAATCATCTTTAAAAACTCTAATTTATGCAATAAATTCAATTTTCTGTGGTCACTGCTCATCGCATATGCTCTAATTACAGGGGTAATAGAATATGCAGTATGTCATAATTTAAATCTATGAAACCGAATCATCTGCTGGTAGCATTAATTAACAAAATTAATTCACTCGGGATCAGTCCTTTAGCATTTTATTGTTAATTATTGTTTATCAGTAATAAAAGGAGCTTTCTGTCTGAATTGAAAAACCCTGAATACCAGACCCAAAAGAAAGCATTTTTTGGAAGTTGTAATTATTTAGCTGCTTTGGGAGCTGTAATAAATATAGATGAATTTCGGTTTTGATTAAGGATACAAAAGGGCCTTTTCCATACTTCGCTTCTCATATGGCGGATTAGTTTAGTTTCGTGCTTCTTCCCTAGAGGGTAGCACTTAATTTCCTATCGCAATTACAAGCAACGGAGTAATATTGAAGTTATTATAGTGAGAATAACCTAGCTCACCGTTTATCGCATTAGCAAAATAGAGCAAAAGCTATTACAAATTAATTGACCTTTGCTTCAGTGTTAATTTTATATATTTTCACACCCCTCTGGCTAAAAATATAACTGATAATGTTTTTACCAGATCATCACTCGTATTGTTGGTAACGTGTTCCGCAGCTGGTTTAGAACACACAAACTATTGTCACGACGATTGATTGACGTTGTTCATTAACAGTGGAAGCGGAAAAGAATTACGTCCCACCCTTTGCAGTTGACCGTTAACTAATTAAATGTAGTATCATGGTTGTGAATTACATGCACCCATATTAGATTAGTGGTCCGGTGTAATGGAGGGGTGGACTTGAAATTTCATTAAATTTTGCAATCGGGACTTTACGAAGATTAATTGGAAGACTGCTGATTAATTAAAAGTGGGGTGTTTTTAGAAGGACCAAGTTCTAAACAAAAAAACTTGCGAGGTCGCAGGCAATCGATAGATGACAAAGGGTTTAATAAATCACGTTTATGATACCTTTTAGGGGATGAAATATATTTTATTTATTTATTTTAGTTGGCATTTTGCAGAGTTTGCAACGGCAAATTTAGGAGCAAAAGTGCCTCTCTGGAGATGCATTTGCAAATGAACACTCGACTGTTACAATTATTGAGTGAATAGCCCTCTCATCGAGTGTCCACTTGCCTTTGATGGTCAGTCTAGAGTCTGACATTTTGATAATTTAAAACATTAAGTATCTTATTCATTTTATTCTTCGACACTGTCAAAATTTCTGATTTTTCTCCTATGTAAAACAGTTTTGACGACTGTTTGGCATTTCTCAATACGAAACGTCAAATTATTTTTAACCGATTTAAAACAATTTTAAGCCTTGATGAGTCTAATTCGAAGAATAAAATGTTGTATCCAACTCGTTTTCGTGTAAATCGGTTCATTTATTTCACCTCGTGGTTGATAAACCACTTGTTTTCACTCGTGGTTTGATAATCCACTCGTGAAATAAAACGTCCGATTTACACTCAAACTCGTTAAATAAATAACTATTATTATCATTTGGATGCCGAGCGCGGTTATCTATTTCAATGGAGCTTTTTTGCAATAAAGATGTCAATGCGGCTCGAAAACTTATAAATTATTACCGACTTTCGATCATGCTACGAATTCAGCAAACCCCAATATTTTAAAGGAGCTAATAAGCTGAATAAAGTATAGAGAATTCTAGGAAAAAGGTGCAGTAATAAAACTTGAAGAAACTACTTTCCACTTACTGCATTGTTCCCACTTTGTTGTACTTTGTAATCCCCAACTCTCATTAATTTTCTTTTTTTGCATGCAAGTTGCGTGACAGACTTTGACCTATTAGGGAAGTGACAAACTCATATCATCAAAAATTAAGAGCGGACGCTATTATAGAATAGAAACTTTTTTAATGCAATTAGACTTCCTCTTGCATGTTCAGGCGCCGATAGTATGATTAATTTAATCGAAAAACTGCAATTTGACATGCGAGAAAGAAATTTTAGTAGACCAATTACTGGAACTTTGCAGTCGACTAGTTTATTTTTTACAAGATCGGTTATAAAGACAAGTACTGAGTAAATTTATTGGCCATTAAAATAATGAACACTGCAGACACTCAACCAAAGTTCTTGCAATTTATTGTACTCAACCATAGTCTAATAATAATTTGTTCTTACTTCCAGGTTTACACCAAAGTGTGAAATCATCGTTAAACAGTTTTTAAATCAATACACTTTAACCTCACCTGGAACTATTCATATTAATTTCTACTACCTATCATCATACGTAGGAGTAAAGTTTCAGACGTGAAATCTATAAGATAAAGTTTTTTGGGTTGTGTTACTAATAAAAGGAGAGGCTTCCTCAAATAGAATTTATACCGGTTTGATTGAATCATCTAAAATTTAGTGGTTTAATAAATAATCCGATGTTGGAGCTGCGAGTTTTTAAAACGTTTAATTATAAACTAAAACTAAAGTACCGTAGTTACGTATTCATGGCTAACTCTAAGATAACTAACAAAGGATTTGATTATCAATTTATAATTACTGTTTACGTGGCTTTGATTTTATAATAACTCGAAGGTTTCTTTAAGTTCTCTATGAATTTTTCATTACGTTATTTTCAATAAGCAGCGTCTTTGATGTATTATTATTTAGTTGCAGACAAGTTTAGTAATTGCTGATGGGAAATTAAACTGTGTTGAAGTTCTGCGATTATTTTTTTAACAATACATTATTAACCATCCCTAATTCCCACACTGCACCATTATTTACTGCTTGTTTGCAATTAAACCGGCCTTGGTCTTACATTATCTGCTAAGTTCATCTGAGCATTTTACTGATTTACAACATCCGATAGCAAAGAGGGGCCAGTGTGTATTGCGGACCTTCGCCTAATCCGATAAGCGACCACTTGCTATCAAGGCGTCCTTAATTAAGGGCCCAGCAATCGGCGTTTTTTCAACGTCCGAATGGACTACGTCATGCTAATTGGGTTGTTTTTTGTGTCGTAAACATACGGAGAGCATGGAGCTTTGTCGGGTTTGACCCACTGGTTTCGGTTAAAAAGATGGCATTTTTCCGCTTTCCTTTTGTGTTGTTTACGAACAATAGGTTAAAACTCTACTCTTTAACCGAAACGGGAAAGCAGGGCTGTAATCCAAGAGAGAGCACATTAAAGGGGAAATTCGACGATAAATAATGAGATTTTCAAAAGACATGAGTGATAAACTGATACTTGACCTGCTTTATGACTCTAGTTGCGGTATTATTTTATAAATTTAGGATAAATTCGGGTTTGTAGTGTGGATAGTTTGTGCAATCAGTGCCGGTCCATCATCATCAATCATACAGTGCTTGGATTTGATGAGTTGAGGACTGATAAAATACCCTTCCTTCTCTTTGCTTTCGCATTGGTTTAGCTTATTTGTAATCATCAATATTTTGTACGATGGGTGGTTTAATAGGAGTAATAAGTATGCTTTTAATGCCTAAAATTGCAGTAACTGTAGTTTTACACCTAATTTCGGTGACATTTTGTTCCTTTTTATATTGTCGCAAATATGTCGTTTTATGACACCCTCTCTCTACTCTCTATATTTCAATTAATGAGCAATGAAATAATTATATTATTTTTTTTAATAACACGCCCGAAAGAACATGAATTCAGAGTGGTTTTTGAAGCAGTATCGAAGCGAATTACTTTGTTTTTTTATAGAAAAAATGGTCTCTGCAAATAGCTTTTATCAATTTTGATTTCGGAATTGCTCCTCTCTATTTGCTGGATTGATTTTTAAAAAACATAATTTGAAGCGAACATGACTTTTACTAGAATGAAAATCGCTAAACGTGTAGTACACACTTGTTTAGTGTTTGATAAATCGACTCGCTTGCAGTTTAATTAAATTAAATTTATAAAATGTTGGAGTTGAAGTTAAATTGGTGATAACAGGAGTTTTACTATTTAGCATTTTATTAGTGTTCAAATAGAAGGGATTTTAATTTGTTTTGAAGTTATATTCATATTACAAATACGATTAAAAATGTTTGGAATGCTTTATTAAATTTGTATAAACAGTAGGACCCACAATTCGAACAAATTTTATTTCAATTCTCTGGTAGGTGCTATTATAGCTAGATTTGTTCTAATCTTGACACAGTATTCATATTTATTTCCGCGTAAATTCTATGGTAACGTCTCCCAAATATTTTTCGGGTGAAATGTGGATTTCTTACATGCTATCGTAATAAACAACCAAGCGGTGTTAAGTTTATGACTACGCAAATATTTTGTATGAATATTTACAAATGTGGACTATAATTTTTGGATTTGGTTAAATACGAGTTTCACAATGTTTTTTTTTCGTGTTGAAAAGTTCACCATTTGTGACTGTTTAATGTCAAGCAATTGAGGAATGGAGTTGGGAGAATACAGACACAGAACTGCTGAATTAGGTTTCGCCCACTTTCTCCCAATAACTAGCTTTAAAAATCATTCAAGCATCAATAACAATCTAGGTCTGTTATCACCCCACACCCGGCTTTGCGTTATTTTGTATATTTTTCGCAGCTTCATCCGCTTTTTGCCATATATCTGAAAGTTTATGGGTGATTTACTGGAAGTGACCCTGCAATAAACTAAAATTGCCAATAAAAACATATCACATGTTCAAAGGTGGTTCGTGCCATCCGTTTAATGAAGGAAGTTTAATTGGATCCAGTTAGTTAGACAAATAAATAAATGTAAAGGTAAATTGTAAAGGTAAATCCATGCAGCCGATAACGATCTTGCCTAATTTGTTTTGTTTCCTTTCGCCATCTGTTCGCATAATTATTAATTTACAATTTTTCCTTTTAACTATGGGGAAAAACTTGATGCACACTCCGTATTCTGCATAATAAGCAAAACATTTCCGCTGTAATGCAATTTCGGAATAAAAACAGCGTTCGCACCCTTGGAATAATAAATCGCGAATTTTTACGTAAACATTTAAAAAGATAAAATCGTCTGAGCCACTCGCTGCGTTTATTCGCTCCGAAATTGTGTACCCAGACATGCAATGTGTTCCTCTACATAAACAAAACTGCCCGATTATTTAATTCTATTGACGGCGCGCATGTTTGTCCTGAAACTTTATCAATTTGAAAGCAAGTCGGAATTCAGCTCGAAGAACTTTCCGATCTCATTGAAGTTGTCGAGTGGATTCCGACGCGTTATGAGCTTGAATCCTAGAAATGTTTTCAGTCAACAGTGACAGCCTCACATTTTCTAAATGCCGGAAAAATAGGCGGTAACGAGATATGATTAGTTTAAAAGTCGCCAAATTGCATTAAACGAATCGATTGTGCAAACATATTTTGGAAGCTATGCTGACGTAAACAGAGCCTCGGAATCAAGTTGACGCGATCTTTAATATAAAAGCTCGGCTTAGTAAAATGTCCTTAAAGTTTGATTAATTTTATAATGAATCCATTAGTGCGATAGGTCGGCTATTATTTGCGCGCTTAAAGAACAGCTTAATAACAAAATTCCGGACAAAATTGATAGGGATAGTGATAACCGGTTAAAGAGTAAAAACAGCAAAGACCGAGCTAAATGATGTCGTCTCGGGGACTCTTAATGACTGATGATTACGATCTTTTTGAATTGGTTTCTCAAGAAAGATTAAAGGTTTTTTTTCGCAAAAATTCTGCAAAATTATTTATTGTTGACTAAGAATTTTGAGCCGGCGCATCCACCATTTTTGAAACAAATGTACGAATGCTGTATTTTCTTATGGCAATTTTTTGCCGTTGTTTTTCTAGATTTGACATAAACTTAAAACTTAATTTTATTGGCAAAACAACTATAATTGGATGGTGTTATGCAATAATGGGTCAATCCACATTTTTTCAAAAACTGAGATATTCCGCCATTTACATTCTTAAAATTCATTCTGCAATAAGCAAAAACGATTTAAACCCTAACTATTTGATAGCGCCATTTTGTAATCATTATGTTAAGCCACATCAAGCACAACTCACCCAAGTAGCACAGCTTCGACCATTTGGCAATTGCAGCCAAAAGATAGTCATGAAAACGTCATCAAAACCGAATCAAATGTCTTTCTTTGCTGCGAATTACCTTATTGCTTTTCAGTCAGCTTTAAATCATACAATTTCAATTCATGTCTAAGCCAAAATACAGCCACAGCATTATCTTCCATTTTTAAGTTGGATAGTGTCATCAAAGGAATATGTTAAAAGTCAGTTAACAGCAAAAGCCTAATGATCCATTTAGTAAAGCCAGAAAATATCGATTCCAGCAAAAAAAATGCCAATGTACAGCGACAGCCAAATAGCTGATTTTGAGATATTTGCTTAGCTTTCCTAAATCTTATTGCAACCACATTATAGTTCTATAGCTGTGAAAATTTTTTGGCTGTTAATAAGTCATGAAAGCCAATACGCTGCATTATCAGTGTTGCAGCATTTTAGCCAAATTTTGGAATTAGTAAACAAAATGGGGGCTGTTTATACTTAATTTTAGCTAAAAAGATTGTTGACCAAAATATTGCTTAGAGTCTTATTACAACCTTATTTTCGTTATGTTAGCTGTTAATAAGCAATAAAAGCCAATACGCTGTGATATACCGTTACGGATCTGTGGAAACATTTTAGCTATTAATAAATTATGCACTCTAATATGCTCCGATTTGACTGCTACATTTTATAGTAGCTACCTAACAAAAATTAGGTACAAAGAAATTTGTGGCCAATAGACATAACGACATAACCGATGCTGTGGAATTTGTTGAAGCTCAAAGTAGGTTTCAGCATAATAAGATTAATAAGCACACTTTAGTACCAATTTTTTTTATCAAATATCAAAATATAATTCACTGTCTTTAAAGATGTCTCATATCAAAGAAGGGTTCTTTAAAGATATTCAACATTGATGCTTCTCTGATAATTGTTTATTGGGTGAAGTAAGAAGACTTCTCTTTTATTTCGACTTTTACATAATTTCAGTCATACTTCAACACGCGCCCTTAAAGCTTAAAGTTACTAAGTGTGGAAACCACGGCTATCGTCGGCTATTTTGGGCAGTAAGAAAGTGGAAAATTTGATTTGTATCGTTTCGTGTCTCGTTGGAATGCAAAATACAAAAAACAATAAATGTGGATTAGAACAAAATCGAGTTAGTAAGAAAGTCAATAAAATCTGGTAACTTTTCATGTCATTCTGCCACATTGGGGTGGTTTTATTGTTATCTCTTTCTAACACAACGGTACAATGCGGTACTTTCGATACCTAAATTTTTGCGCCATCTGCCTCATCTCAATGTCACAGATCTTTCCCGCTATTTTAGAGGAATTTACAACCAAAGGCGCAAACCCCTCACAGACAGAAAGAGAAAGTGTAAGACATTAGAAAGTTAGAAAGAGATAACTGCAGGTACCATTCTTGGTCTGCCGGCCAGATTTCAGCCAAATAGCTGTAAAATATATTTTAGGTAAATTTTTTTTTAAAGATGCATTAAAATATGCAACAATGAAACATTTATTGTATTTTCTGTTATTTTGAAGGCGCATTACTGTTTAGGATCTTTTTTATGCGTATTTGTCAATAAACCTCAGTTCGCACAAAATTTTATGTTACTGGGACTGAATATCAAGTCTAATATTATTTATCAAGAACACAAAAAAAGTAACATCATCCGCCATTCCTATAACAGAGTCTTACATCTGGTGTAGGCATGTTATAGTTATTTAGTTTTCTGAATGGATGCATAGCAGCATTTACAGGTTTTTGCTCTTCTTTATCTACAATATAATCATTTTCTCCCCAAAAGCAAATATTTTGACCATTTGACCATAAGAGCAAATTAGGTTAAAAAGATGTTTTTATATCTATTTAGCTTTTTTTTTCCTACATTTTAGCTTGTTAGCGTTAAAAGCTTAAAAGCTGCTACTTTGCAATTCTCACAGCCAAACGGCTGTATTTCAGCAAATATTGATAGCTGTTTTAAAGCTGTAAATGCCAAAATGCTCCAAATCGGTCAGTACAACGTCACATAAACCTTACCAAAGCGCTTCTGTGGATAGCTGTAAAAGTTAAAAGGCTGTTCATTTTGCTGCGAAAACGTTTTGGTGACCAAATAAAAACTGTGTGTGCTACTTGGACAGGTTCATCATTTTGCGATAACCAACTATTTTATTCATGAAATTTAATTTAAGTCAACATAGAAAAACAAAGAAAAGGTCGTAAACCATCACTAAAGAATATAGAATTATCTTCTTTGTGGCCAGATGGTAGACCACTTTCCAGTCTTTTCACTATAAATAAATAAATAAATAAATAAATAAATAAATAAATAAATAACGAATGATTTATTTGCCTTAAAGTGATACACAGTTCACAAGCATAGTCATTAATTACATCGAAATAAAATAAGTAGTAAAATATAATGAAATGAAACTTGCAAAGGCAAATTACAAGTTACAAATTACAAAATGGTACGTTACAAAGGATAAGAAAAACTACACAATTTACTAACACTAATTAAAATCTGATAGAATATGACTGACATTGTTAATACAATATAATGGGGACTTTAACAGGATTTCTTTGATAATTTTTGAAAAGAGAGATTCGGGAAGTGTAGCAATCTTGGTAGGTAACATATTAAAATAAGGTGGGCCATAATAATTTGAACTATTTCTCCTCGTATTGGTGCGAGTGTAATTCAAGAGGATTCTATTATTTTTTCGTGTACTGTAATTGTGATTTTCATGGTGGATTCTATAAGAACTTATATTTCTTTTTACATATATAAGGCATACATAAACATACATTGCTGGAACTGTTAGTATGTTAGTATTAAGATGTTCCTAAAGATGTGCAGAGGTATTTCAAAGTTGTACTGTCATCAAACACTGCAGAATTTGAAGACGATATCGATGGTTTTGGTGCTTCAACAGATTTTGAAACGGAATAAAGCACTTCAAGAACTTCGAGAACAAAAGCACGAACACCAAACATGTGACAATAAATTAAATAATTATCCATTTGGTTGATGTCCTGTTTTTGTTGTTTGTTCAACTGTACATTAAATTATAAACAAAAATGAGTTAAACCACATTTTTTCTATTTTTTCATGACGCGTTAAATCGATACATTTTCAAACACATCCGTTTACAAAGACCTGAATTCAATTTCTTTATTAGTGAAAACAGTATTTGATAATTTCCATTATCCAAATTTCTGTAACATGCTAAACAAGTTTGCATTTTATTACAAAAGAATCTCATTGTAGCTTGACCCATTATTGCATAACACCGTCCAATTATAGTTGTTGTGGTTGAAAAATTTGGCCCGGCGCATCCACCATTTTGACAAAAGCAACACGATAGCTGTTTTCTGATAACATACAAAATAATTTTGCCGTGTTTGTTATGTAATAAAGTTACTGAAACCGTGTTGTTTCGTATAAATTTATGCCCCTTTTATTGCACGTGAATTGATTCAAAGTAAACACGTAGGTGTGTTCCGTAACCGTAATCGAATAGAGTCCAGAATGCGCACGATAACAATTTCAGGCAAGTCCTTTCAACCAGTTCAAATATTCATAGTGTCCAATTTTAAACGTAATATCACAAGGGCGATCACGTGCAAGATACACGAGGGTAAAAACGTGCCCCGGAGTATCACCGCCTCCGGAGGTGCCAGAGCAATTGTGGGCCGACCCCGCCCCTGTTTTGCCGCCGGTTGCGACGCAACATGTAATTGATTTACAATAAAATTGCATTTTTTCTCTAAAGTTATGTATTGGGTTGTTTATGAAAGGGCGCTTTTCTACGCGACGTGGGCGGAATACGCTTCGTTACGGCAGGTTTTATTGTTACACACTTACAAGTTTTTTGTGATGAAACTTGTAATAATATTTTCCCGTGGGGTCTTTAGATTTCGATTACTTCTGCGACCGAAATGTGATTTATAAACATGGTTCACATCTCGAGTGTGTTTGCTCCGACAACAGGAAAAATACCGGAATTGCATTCGAATTATTCCACAAAAGTCGATTAGAAGGCCTATGGAAACTTTATGGAAAGTAAATTTGTTCAAAATGCAATCTTGAAGTAATAACAACTTGGCGATTGAAAATTCATGGAATATTCAGCTAAAATAGACTCCACAATATCGGCGTTTTTAATGGAAAATACACAGCACGGATCACTATTTTTAAACAAGATAACGAAATGTGGTTTTAATTAGAGAGTTGTTACAAATGATATTCCGGCTTTTATCAAAAATGTAGCGTATTAAATAGCGCTACCTTTTTGTAACGGTATGTTTTACATTATCTACTTTCAAACAAGTGTACACATTATTTGAAAATCTGAAATAAAATTATGGTGTTATCTGAAAGCCACAATTTAATTATTGCGACTGTAATTTTCGAAAAGACAAGATCAAAATAATTAACACTGTAAAACTGACAATATGGAATTGATTTGAAATATGGAAATAAACTAAAACAGTAAAAAATATTTTACCTAATATTCATTAAATAAACATTTAATTATATGAAAATTGAAAATATTTATTTACAACCATTATAACTATAATTTGGTATTTAGTAAGAACAAAGGAAAAATGTAACATAACATGATTTTTAATGAAATAATGCATATAATAAACCAGGCCAGAGATTTTTTAGTTTTACTTTATCGTTCCACGATTTGTGTAAACCAAGTAAAATGAATTTTCAGTTGTGTTTTAATGAAAATAATTTTCTTATTTTTGTAATTCCACCAGCGTCTAAACTGTTAATTTCAAACTCTTGGGATTACTTTGCCTATAAAATCATCATTAAAATTCAGATTTACACATTTCTTATAGAGTGTGCGATCCACAGTGCAATAAAACTCGACGATATTGCCCTACTCACGAGAAGTAATAATCGTTGAGGTTTTGAGGATAATGGGATGAGTTTATAAGTCGTAACAGGTGGAAATAACAAACCCAAAGTCGGCTCACTTTCGTTTTTAGGGAGCAACATTTTTGTGCGAGGGGGTGCAAAAATAATGATTTTTGATGGTCTATCCATTAGAAAAACAAGCATCCCTCTTGATATATCTGCGGCAATGATGGCGTATCGTTTGCACATCGTCCCCATGATACATTAGCCCGCAACTAATCTAACGACCCTGTTCTTGAGCAAATACGAGCTTTACGTAATGGCCCAAAGTGTTGAGCATACAAGCGATATATTTAGTTCAAATCCGTGTCAGCTACGACGTTACGTTGCTCCACGTGGGCCCTGTTGGTATAATCATGTTAACTGCGGGTGGCCGGTTTGTTCCACCACACTAAATTACATTACTCAGCCCCCAAGCCTGGAAATTTTTGTCTAGTCACGCAGGTGAAACAAATTACGCGTTTGTATTAGCAAATTGGAGTCTTTTATTTCCACAAATTTAAATGTAAAATGTCTTCAATCTAAACCGACGCCGGAAATTAATATCAGGGGTGTCCCGTTTTTTCATAATCCAGGAGAAGCATTTGAATAATTGCGGCACGTTTCTTCTCACCCTAGCGTTTGACAAGTCTATAAAACACTTGAGGCTGACTAGGGTGTCTATTGTGCAAATATTCAATGTTTAATGTCTCACGCTCGATAAATCCGCTCCAGTATGGGAGGAAAGCCACTATTTTTCCAAACGTCGAAACAAACAGATTTACATTAAAAGCGTCAATTTTTAACCTCGAGTGTCATTTATAATTACATTTTTACAATGGACTTTCTATGTAAATGCACTTTGCCGAATTTAATGGCCATGCATTTCATTTGTTTCATTACCAAGGGAATTACTGTGCTGCAAGCTCATTTAAATTCAAAATTTTACTATGTGGTAACACTATATCAAGCTCAATGTCTTGTTCAACATGGCGACGGAAATGTGTTTACTTTGTACCGTGGTCCATTACTGCAGTTTACTGAACAGTTAATCTAAATATACAAAACTTAACAATATTATTAAAGCTTCCAAATTTATTTTTTTATGCAAACAAGGTTTGTTCCTTGAAAAATCACTTGCGCTTTGAGATAACGAATATCATTTCAGGCGGAGTGATGACGATGTAGCGGTTAAAACTTCATGAATTTTTCATGAAGCAGGAGCAACAAAAACAAACATGTTTAAAACAATCTCAAATAATGAGCTCCCAGTTAAGTGGATTTTTTGATTTCATGTGAAACATGTTTCATTTACTGTCACTTTGAAAATGAATTTCCGGTATACCATAGGCGCTAAGTGCCCAGAGGCACTCATTTAATGGATGTTTAGTTTAGCATTAAAATCTGTTATTACAAAATTTCATTAAGAAAATTGTTAATAAAATTTTGCCTCAAGCTAATTTAGGTTATTTTACGACCTGATTTTTAATTCAGTGTAAACTCCTGGACTTTGTAAAACTGAGTTCGACTCAAAGTATTCGTACTTTAATTAAATAGTGGAGCAGTAAAGACGTTTTTATTATTTTTCTATTTTTTACTCATTGTGTGCTGTCTGAGAAATATGTAACAATACCTTTAATTGGACTGACAGACTAGAATAATGCAAACTTCTACCCTGAATAAGATTTTTATAAACAATGAGTTTCAATAATTTTTTGAAAGATTAAATATTTCGTTTCAATGCTGCTGTGATCTATTTCAGACTGCACATAATTCCCACCAACTTTCTGTTCAGTTTCAGTAGTTGATCGCAATTAACGTGTTTTGATTGGAGGATTTTTGCGATCGAATTCGGTTTTAATCTGTGGCTCATTACAAATAAGCTAATTAGTTTAAAGCTCGTATTCAAAACTTTGGTAATATTGCGAAAAGTAAAACATCTGTTGCAAAGTTTTAATGCAGTTTGCATTTTTGCAAGACATTAATACGAGCAGCTAGAACACATCTTGTAATAAATTCATTTGGTGTAATTGGATTGGGTTTTAAAAAGTAGACACACTTGCAAAATCGAGTTAGCAAACATTAAAGTTGTTATTTCACGGTCCACACGGCCTAATATAAACATGCCGAATCAACTTGGCTAATTACCATATCAGATCTCGCATTTGGGCTGCAATTTATAGAGCAAGCCTATCCATTACATGACAACATCCATTATTTCTATGCGTGACAGAATTGTGGAGGTTTTCCCCAATAGCTCGACAGACATCCCATTTTAAACAGCACGTTTGATGTGATATATTACCTTAGTTTATTAGCTGTGAAATCGCACTGTGGCGAATGCAAATGAATTACACATCCTCGACGGCGAATCCAACGGAAAAATATTTGCAGGAATGCAATACGTTTTAATTAACATTGCAAAAGTATTTCAATTAAAAATTCTGGTATTGTGAAATTTCGACAGTTTTTTATCATTTTTGCTGTGATTTCTTTGTATTCGGAATGGAGATATTTATTTCAGCGCCGAGCTCCGGGATGATTTATGAAACGAGAAATGTTAAAATCAACACGGAGGAGCATATTTTGTGTTTGCGTCTGTGTACCTGCTGCTCGAACATCAACTCAATTTGTCGTTGGAATGAAAGATGCATTTTACCGACATTATTTATAACCGCCTAATAAAATATGTATATTTTAAATAAATAGGACAAGACTTGCATTATTTGAGAAACAAGTAACGATTTTTAAACGACTAACTGCAAAAAATCAAAATGAATTTATAATGTATGCGATCAAGAGATAAAATTCAGGTTAATGGCCAACAATAAGCTATTTATGTTATATTGGTTTTAACTCAATGTATTTTAATATTTGAACACACTGCTGGAAGTTGAAGTTTTATTTCCGATGAAATGAACATTATCGACGTGAAGTTTATCTTGAATTCTTAAATTTTCATGTTTCAAGTAGTTTACAGCAAGCATGATTTGCAACTTCTTATCTTTCTGTCACATTTCGCGAGAATAAAAAGTTTCCAAAGTTAGGTTTGAGAGGAGAAATTCAAACATCTACATCTAATTTTAATGAAGTCGTGAGCTGGAGATCGTAAAAAAATTCGCACGTTTCGGAGAGTATTTTTATAAATTTCAAACAGGATGGGCTTTTATTGCACTTCCATAACTAGTTTTTTTATTATTACTTGGGATGGGAGCGGTTTTTCGGCTTCGATTTATTGTTAATGCCGCCAGAGAAAATCGCTGTAATTACAGCGGAAAAACTTCGTCAATTTTCTCCTAATGTCACTTCTTTGAATATCCATCGAGAGAGTGGTTTGTAATCGACAGAGGCTTGATAAATGGGAGTTAATTAAGAGTTTATGTCAAGCCATTTGTGAATATTTTTAAGAAGTTGCTTTAGAAAACCGTCATTTGCATCAATTTGAAATCAAATTGTGCTAAAACATTAGGAACTATTTCTGGGCTAATTAATCATTCAGGGCTTTATCCCGGAAAGTTCTTAAAAGGATGACTACAGTTCATATAACTTGAACACATAATTAATATCTAAATTATATAACTCAGTAAATTAGTTAGAGAATTTTCTTAATCTTTGCTTGCCGCAAACATAATCGTCGCGGATGCGGCAAAAGTAATTATAACTTTGCGACGTTCGTTTCAATGACTCCATCATTGTTTCATTCTATCAGTCTTCCCCGCTCTTTTCTGGTTTAAACAATAACCAAGTTTATTTTGCTAAGCACGGAATTTGCTGTAATAAACCGTGTTTTGTAATTTCTTACCGTCCAATTAAAAAAAGCAATTCGGAGTTTTTTAATTAAAGTAAATTCCGCGACTTCCCACCTACACTTACCTCCAAAATTAATTAATTTTAGAGAACACAACTTTCGATTATCACATCAAAGCCCCAATTAAACAATCCCGCCTCGCCTTATTGTAACATGGTGAAACTGAACACCTTTCGTTTATAGCCACTTATGTGTTTAGTCAAACATTACGCGAGCGCTGTTTGAATTCTAATTGACTCGAAAGCTTTCGAGCTTTTTCGGATTGAGTTGATTTCTGACTGCAACATATGGCTTCGTTCGGAAAATCTCGAGCGGATTCCGTAAAGATTTAATACATAACTCAATACCTAAGGGGCCCGATGTATTGAATATTGTTGCTGGAGTCGGATCCTTCAGCTTGCAATTCTGTGGAAAGGGAATTGTAATTCTTTTTTCGGGTTACCAAATGTTATACCGATACGACAAACCCTCCACAACAGGATTTTCCGATTATATTGTTGAAAATATTTTCTTTTGTTCATCTACATTTTGTTTAAATATTTAATTTCCGTTGTTGTATGAAATGGTAGCAAAAATGTTGATTTCCTGGTGGAAAATCTGAATAATTCAATAAATCAAACGTCAATCATTTTTTGCTTTTGTTTAGAAATAATTTTATGTATGTTCAATAAAATACAGAGCAAGCAATGTTGCCATATATTCTATATGTAACTATTCTTAGTAAAACAGAGAAATGAACAAATTACTGGCACATTTATGCTTTACTTCTGCATAAATCAAGTGCTTATTTTTCAACAAGCTTTTACAGTAGTTTAGGTAAAAAAAAAAAGACCCGGCGCATCCACCATTTTTACAAAATTTAAAAAATACATTTTACAAGTGTCTCATTCAATAAAAAGTTAATAAAGGAGGTGAAGACACCTACATAAATATAAAATTGTTTTGTTAAATGTTTCTATTTAATGATTTAATAATCTGTGGATTTTTTACAGTTTTTATCTGTTCAAGAATCTTTTTTGTGACCCGGCGCCTCCACCATTTTTTGATTTTTTTTATCTGTATAAAAACTAAATAAAAGAGCTTAAGTTCATATATATTTGTAATGTATGCTGACCATTAAAAATTTAAAATGATGCTTTAGAATGGATTTGTATAAATTTTATAGATAGGTATAAAACATTGATTTGTTGCAAACAGCCTTACTGTGAAAAATGTGTGTTATCTGAGATAATAAAAGGAATATTCTTTATTCAATTCAGCGAATTTACGAGCGATAATACGTCTGTACGAATCTTGTACAAGACAAATATCGCTGAACTATAAACTGTGCGAAACTTTTAGACATCAGAGAACTTGAACAGGAAGTATGATTCTTGCTACGTTTTTTATGTTCTATTGTCTCCAATTTCAACTTTTCACTTTCTGAAAATTTATACATCAAATGTTTTATACATCAAATGTTTGGAAGTGTGTTCTTCAGTAGTTTAGGAGCGTGTGGTCATAAAAACCCAATTTTGTTTCAGACGCCCAACACTACCAAGGCCTCAATGACCTAGACATCCTCCCCGAGGGCAAGCCTCCAAGTTTTGTAACCCCGGGCCAAACTTACCGCATAGCCGCCGGAAGCACCGTGGTTTTACCTTGCAGAATAACTCCGGCAGGTGATTATTTTATTTAAATGCTAATGGAGTTACTCGCTCTTATTTTACTTAGGCGCTTACGTGCTTGCTTGGAAGCGAGGAATTGCAGTTTTGACAGCCGGACCAGTGAAAGTCACCCCTGATCCGAGGGTGAGACTGCTACCGTCCCCGGTGAGCACTTCGAGCTTAACCGGAATACCGGAACTATCCGGAGAAGGATATAGTTTGGAATTGAAGGATGTTAGACCGCAAGATGCCGGAGATTATGTGTGCCAAATTGGAACAATGGAGCCGAGAGAAATTACACATACTTTGGAGATATTGGGTGAGGACTTGTTGTCTGTAGTTTGATAGGAAACTATAGGTTCTTGTGCAGGATGAGTTTCTATTGTGACCCGTTTTGATTTTTGATGATCGATAAATTAGTTAAATTCTCATTTAGAATCGATTTTGTAATGTTTTCAGGTCAACACTGATACCATCCACATGACATTATACCTTACATAACAAATAAATTAGTTATTTGAATCTTTGCCACCTAATATTCAAATTGTTTGTAATTACCGAACGACTTTGATTTCATTAGTTTGAAAATAGTTACCTCTGCGACGAACACAAACTGGAAATTGCGGTTTTCCTAATGTGTTATTTGATTCAAACTGATGAAACTCTAATTTGGTTATCTTTGATTGCAGCGAGACTTCAACCAAATTACTGCGTAATATGCTGAGCAATAAACACAATAGTCTCCGAAAAGTGTTTTGAAACTTGTTCAAAACTTTACGCGACTAGTTGTTAATTTTATAATTGTGAGAAAATAATTTCAAATAAACGCCACTAGAGTTCGTAATTAGTTATTTAATATTTAATCGATATTGCGATAATATTTTGCACAAAGATGAATAAATAAACTGTAGTTGACTGATCTGATTTTGACTCTAATTTATTAAATATGAGTCAGTTATTTAGGATAATATTATTTACAAATATTATAATTTAAATTGTAAATTGGTTCACAATGATGATGTCAATTATTTTATTTGATTGACGATTTTATAGGTAGATAACGCAACAAAGATAATTCGTTTAAAACGAGTCTTATTTAGTCGAAAATTTATTTGTTGATAAGATCGCAACCCGAAACAAGAAAAGCTTAACACGTAAGAAATAGGCCTTTTATCGTGTTCCCCTTTGTTGCTATAAATTTATCCAGCTTTCGATTACAGGGCACACATGAACGATTCAAAATACGCGAAATAACAAATCAAACTTTGTCGTTGTTACTGAATTAATAAATAAAGGTAATTAATTCAATAGTGCGCTCATTAATTATCTCGTCCGTGGCTCTCGTATTTATTTTAATTATCACACTTTTCAGATAAAGTTTCTTAAATTATATGTAATTATAACATTAGGGCATAACTAATTAAATGGGTAATAATTGATAGGTAATTACCTCTCGTCACTACTCATTTATTTAAGCATCAGCGCGGTATTTTTACAGACGAAATTAAAAGGAATAACGTGAATTATTTGTCAACTTCTTTTATTTACTCTTTGTGTCTAAAAGTATGATATTCGAAACTGAAACAACACAAAACAGTAGTTCATAAATAAAATAATTGTATTGATTTTATTCTTTTATTCAAAATGAATGCCAAACTGCATTAATCGTAATTGAAGATCTTGCCTAGGGTCGCTATCAGTGAAAAATTTGCACAGTGCAGCCATTATCAAGATTAGATAATACTGAAATCACTAGAACCTAATCCCGCTTCTCTTGTACTCTCTGAAGATATCTTACCAATACAGCGGTATTATCTCCTCCTCATATATCTTGGAGTTTCATCCGATGAAGAGCTTAACTTGTAATCGTCAAGGATCGCAAGTACCGCTTTGCAATCAAATCAGTGCTTGAGTTGAACTTTTCAAAAATTTTGTGTGGTTTGGAGTCAGATCCATATGTTTCCCTAATGAAAGATAAATATTGCAAAAAGCGTATTTGAGCTTGCCACTAAACGAAATAGTAGCCGAACAGTTGAATTAAATTTAAATGTTTATGCACTGTGAAACGGTAGTTTGTTTGTGACAGCTTACATTAACATATTTTTGTTAATTAATACCATTATTCGGAATTTTGAAGTAAAATTATGATTTTAATCTACTACATTATTATTTTACACGCTATTATTTTTGATCATTATAATTACAGTTATAATTAATTGATTCAAATCGTTAAATGATTCCAAATTTGGTTTGGCTTAGCTGTAGGCGAAGATAAAATGCATGAACAGCTCCACTTGCTTTGTGGAATCATAACTGTCAAATCTGAAATAGTAGAAATAACTTTCCTATTGTGTTGTTTTTGACAATAACTTGTTTGAAGCTCCACGCTTCGTGCCCTAATATATCTTAAATTTTTTAATTAAATCCGTGGAAAAATAACATTTCTTTTCCGGCGAACGAGCCCGAAATAATCTTCGTCCTATATGTTTTTCCAGCTGTTTATGAATCACATTTTCTGTTTTCAGTGCCTCCCCGAATCCATTACGTTTCCCACACCGGTCCATTGGAAGTTCTCCAGGGTGCTACAGTGAAAATGGAGTGTCGAGCGTCGGGCAATCCCGTGCCAACCGTCGCCTGGACCAGAAAGAACAACGTTTTGCCAAGCGGCGAACGTTCGGTTTCCGGTTTATCTCTCGTAATTCAGCGAGCGGACCGCCATTCCGCAGGCCAATATCAATGCTCGGCTGATAACGGCGTCGGCCAACCTGACACACGTCATATCACCCTTAACGTTTTATGTAAGTACAGCCCCTGTTTGTTGCAAAAAGATGCGACTGGCCTATCGAGATAAAATGCGACATCGTTTATTTCGCTGGGCAGAATAATACAACACTATCGTTTCGTTACTCAAAAAATTACGTGTTAAAGCTATTGTGACAGAATATTGGATTTGTTACAATGAACGCTGCAAAAATTGCACTTCCGGTCAAAACTGGTCAATCACGCTCTATTCTCACCATTGTCAGATACACGGGTTTGGGACAACATTTGTTCCACGTTTTATTCTTTTTTAAATTTCAGACAAAAAAACAGTTATAATGCTTGCCATAAGCGATTTTTAAATAAATAGCTGGAAGATAAAGAGTACTAAAGCTACATAGTAATATGAAATTTGTTACCGAAACTGAATAAAATTATTTATTGGAAAAAATGCTTGCAGTATTTAACATACTGTATTGTTTTTGGTGATAGCCTAATACCGAAACCCTTCTCTAAAACACACATGAAGGGTCTTATGAATAAACAGGAGTTAGTTTTAAGTCCAGTTACAGGTGCTAAATTTAGTTATATAAACTTGTGGACAACCAGAGTTTGCTTTCGGTATAAATTGAGTTTTGCGTAAGACCACTTTCGAACTTTAAACATACAAGATGAGATCATTATCAGTTGTATTGTTGCAAAAGTTTCACCAATATTACAAAAGGTGACGAGGAAAATTGTTAACTTAATTTCGTCTTTTGCAAAAGAGCATGCTACTCTGAAAGGTTTGTCTTTGAAAATAATTTTTGAAGCATGAGAACCTTTTAAGCTGTTTATTTAGGTAAATAGCGCCAAGTTTTATATCCATGTTAAGAAAGTTTGTCAAAGAGAAAACTCTTCTAGCATTTCGTTTATTTTTAAGTTAACTCTCGAAGAACTCTTTAAGCATTTCTCTACTTTACCACACTTATCCGGCAAGACTCGTAGCACAATTTTGTAATGCATGTAGTTACAACTTCAAATTTTAATGTAACATTGTTAAAATAAAAGTCAGGTGTTTTTATTATGAAATTTATTGCGACATAAAATGTCCCAGTGGTTCATAAAACTCGTGTCATAATTGTGCATTTAATTCGATTTGATGGTCTCTATAAAAGTTTGAATTATTTACTGCTGTGCGGAGGATAAACAAATGTGGAATTTTTGTTAAAATAATTATTTTTTATGTTTGTAAAACAACAAAAAACGTAAGAGAGGTTTACATAATGTTTTCCTGAAAAAAGTACAACACAGTAATAAAGGCACTAATTTAAAACAATATTCGACATGTTTTGTTTTTATTTTGCAGAATCAAGCTCTTTGATATTTGGAGTTTCTCGGTAATTTAATATGAAATTTGCTTTCAACTCACACAAAATAAAATTGCGTTACATAAGATTGCAGCAAACTTTGAAACAAGTACAAATAGCTGTACAACTTTTACTTTGATATTTGTTAAACGCAATAAATTATTTAAATCACTTTGAATATTTTTTGCTCGATAGCTCTCTCAATTTAAAACTAGAACTTGATTATTGTTCGGAATTCCAGTCGTGTAATACAAGACAAGCAATACTTGTTTGAGAGATAATCGTGTGTAGGATTCAAATCCGTCATAAAGTTGGATAAGGTGTACGGTGTTGCGACGTGACGAAATTCCCTTGCTAACTGGAAGCATTGTTAGTTCTGCTCGAAAATAGAAACTTTATATACGGGATCGATACTTTCAGGATTTTCCTATTTTTATCCTATTACATTTAACCGTAAACTCAGCTTTGCGTTTTCCGGCGCATCCACCAAAATTATATCACCAACTAGCAAGCATTAAGTGAAAAAACGCAATTATCGACGCTTTTCGAATGGAACAATTCAGGCACTTGGAATGTTTCGAAGGAAAATACTGTCAGATTGGCGAGGCTCTCCAAGCTCATTTCGCTTTATTAGGGTTCGGGAACCTCGCACTTTAAGAGCTTACACCTAGAACTAGGTATTGTAAATCACGTGGTTTTAGGTTGCTCGCTATGCGTTCGAGCATTACATGTCTTAACGCTGCTTAGATTAGCAATGACAAAGTTTTGGCTGTTGGCTAATCCGCGTGTTAGTTGAACAAACTCCACCAAAAACTTACGCTCTAAATGGATTAGCAAACAGGACCGGCAAATATAATTTAATTGCTTTCTATGAAAATGAGCGGCTAAAACAATAAGCCAACATTAACGCCAAAATTTTGTCGCGGTGTTGGACATTTTTTCAAATTATTAATGTGCATGAGGGTGTTAAAGACCGTTTTCTTCAGCTGATGGTAAAACTAATTTCTGATTTATTTTTTTACAATAGTCTATAGCATCTGCGTTTTAATTTCATGGAGTTTATTTAAACAATGTTGATAATAGAAATGACAAAAAATTTAACACTGAAAGACGGCGATTTAAAAAATGTAGATATTTCAAGAGCGCACATTTTTTACATTTTCATTCACTCGCCAACGCTCAGAAATATCTCTCTACTCTTCTTCTCATTTCAAGTTAGTCAACATGATTTCCTCTTGTCACAGAAAAGGTCGCATACAATTTGAGCACTATCACATTTCGTAATAAAATCCGATTTGTGTTTGCATAAATAAGTTGTAACAACAATGACGGGAAGCGTCTCAATTTGAAGCGATTGTTTCAACCTTGGCATGTTTTTACTGTTGATACTTTTCTCTTACAGACGGACCAGAAGTGGAAACTGAAAGAGCGACTGTACACACGGGAATTGGACTTGAAGCACAGTTGGTGTGTATAGTCCATGCAGAACCAGCTCCACAGGTAACTTATTTCAAATATTTAGTGTTTTACTTTTCGGGAACTAGAACTGAATTTTTAATCCCACGATATCAGCGCTTTTCTCAACACGGAAATGGGGGAAAAGTAAACACAAAGACAACGTGACTTGTGTTTATTGGAGTGCTTTTAACGTAAAACCGAGAAATAATATTTTTAATTGCGGCGCCATCAAAATATGAAGCTTTAATTCCAAAAACTCGAATTAAAAATTATAGAAATCGTAGCTGGGGGCGAGTTTCTCAATTAAACTTTCACAGTTAATTTTTATGGGGTCATCAGGATTAATTGAAATATTCCAGGCAATATTGTGTAACTGCAGTTCGCTCTCAAGAACTTCGAACGTAACAACTTAAGGGAATTGAAATGTCTCGTGGGATCTTTTAATGAATCGATTGGCCGAATGGTGGTCGTTAAGGGTAATGGGTTTTTTACGCAACTGCCCTTTTGATTAAGAATGATAATCACTATTTATTAAAACAGAAGATATTCATGTTTGTGTGTTCCAAATCTGGAAAAGTTTTTTATTTTCTGGAAGGTAAACATAAAGAAACACTTCAAGAGTTACTCACAACTCATTTTATGATTTTATTGTGGAATAAATATTTTTTACTGTTTTTGATACATTCGCTTTCACACATTTCTCTTTGTGTGCCGAAAAGTTGCGATATAACAATACCAACGCAGTAAATATAATAATAAAATTCTTAGTTTGTTTATTGTACGAAAGTTCATAAAATTTTTATGTACTCGCTTGAAAATCACTTATTTTCCCTCGTTTCAATTGTTGGCATTTGGTCGTATTTTTGCCTTGTATTTACATTTTATTTTTCGGCACAAAAAGCCAACGACAAGCTAATCAGCGAGCCGTTTGATGCCGTCAAGCTTTCGCAGTTAAGTTCTAATTGCCGCTTCCTCATTAAATTAATTTGTGCTAATAAGACGCTCGCGTCTAATTTTCACGGTATGGTGGGTCTTAAAGTGATAAATTTGATTCAAAATTTCACTTTGATAAAGCAGTTTTTATGCGAGATACGGATCATGTCAGTTTTTAGATCGTATCAGATGATTCGTTTGCAAAATATGGAAAGCTTCCTTTTGCATAAAGAGATTTATTTTATTCAGCCACATTGACGCAACTCGGAGGATGTAAAACAGTTCAAAACTCGGATAAGGCGATGTTTGCGGTGCCGGGAAATTAAGGCTGAAACCTTCATTTAGGACCTTCAAATAATGGAGTTATTACGAATAAAAATAATTTTCTTGCGGCGTGTGGGAGTTCCTTGCGAAAATTGGGTTTCCGTGGAAATATTTTATGCGTTGTGGAAATACCAACGCTTGAACTTGTTTTTGAGTTATTCAGAACGTGTCAATATACCTTTTTGAAATATTTAACAGTATCTACTTTTTCTCCCTCATCACAACTGCGTGAAAGACAAGTTTTTGTGTTATACCAAACCATGAATAAATGTTTAGTCTATATCTCGTTAATTTTAAATTGGTAATCGATTGGAAGTTTGCTCTTTAACGTCGGTTAAAATTTTCCTCTTCTTTTCAAAGAAATACCTAATATAAAATTAATATTCTCTAGGGATAGGAAGTGATCTCACAACTTCAGTATTAAATTATTTTTTCACTAATTGTTTTTTTCATAAAAAATGTGTGCAATGAAACTCTTTACATTTAGTCGTAATTCTTACCCGGGAGCACTTTAGAGAATTGGTGTTTTCATTTTGGTAATGTCGATAATAGCACATCCGTTTTTACTCTTTTATTTTTCTTAAAGTTAATCCTACTCATCCATCAAACTAGTGTACTTATATGGTTGCATTTATCAAAGCCAACAATAGCGTTGTCTTCATTGAATTTGCCAATTCAGCAGAATAAATTTCAGTAAAATGGTATTACATATAAAAGGAAAGAAGTCAAAGAGAATCGCATCTGTAAGGAACAATCAAATTACGTAATATTAAAGCTGACTCTCTTAAATCCGCAGAAATATTTAAAAGATTTATTTTGTTAGTCGGGATGCTATATTAGAGAATATTTTCTACCAAATTGGCTTGTTTACAAATGAAATAAGTTGTAAGTATGAAATATTGTTACTGGAGAAGCTAGCTAAATTGGGTTGCTGGTGCAACCTTCCCGGAAACTACTAAAAATTTAAAAATATTGTTTTTTGTGTAGACTGGGCGTATTATTTATTTTAGAGACAATTCCATTTTATATCTGGGAAAATTACATTAATTTATTCAAATGCATTAACTTGAAAGCAATATATTTTATTTAAGCATTTTATACCGGATGATAATTTCAAAATATTAAGGTCAAAAATAAAAACGGTTCAGTTTCTTTTCAATTGAATAGTGCATTTTTCATAAAATATTTATGATTTTTGGTTATTTTAGGCCGGCGTTACTAATTTAAGTTTGTCGCAATTTGGTACTTTTAGTTAAATTACATTCTTGCTGAAAAAAAGTCGATCGATTTGAATTTGTTTTGACTGGGCCTCACAATTTCGCGTGTACCATTTATTTTCAAGATAATTTTTTAAAGTGGAATTGACGTTTCTGGTATCGTCAGATGATTTACTTCAAGTTTCCTAACGTTATCAATAAAACTTCTGCATTACTAAGGAACGCTTTTGCGTCCTTCACGATTGTGTAATAAAAAGACTCAATTGTAAAATCGCATATTAAAAATTACAGTTTGTAAAGCATCAAATACTGGTTTTTGCAATAAGTAGTTGAAACAAATAGCCACATATTTTAAAACAAATGTGTTGTTAAAAATGGTGGATGCGCCGGGCCAATGTTTTAATAAGATACATTTTCGTTCAACAAATAGTAAATTGAAACACTATTTTTTAATACTTGGTTTTATGTAAAATCCAGATCATTGGTTTAAAAGGGCGTAGAATCTTGAGCTTTATTCAATTACGTTTTCTAAGACCCATGTCGCATTTTGGGAATTACGCGTGTTCCCATCTAGCCGATTCCTTAAAGTTTCCGAGTTTGAATGCGACCGGGAATCGATTCTCGCAACCAGATAAAAAGCTCTTATTGGTAGGTTCAACATCGCTGCAGTTGCATTCGGATTTCACTCGGGCATGTTCTCTGGTAATTAACGTCGAAGCTAGTAGACGTAAATCAAACGGTGCGCCCGTGCCGTAATTGAGTTTTCACGTTAGATGTTTTCTTTGCAGGTGCTTTGGTTTAAGGATACGGCCCAACTGGGCACCACAGAACAACATGCAGCGCACGCAAGAGGCAACAGATACACCCTCGTTATTCGCAACGTCACTTCGGCGGACTTTGGAAACTACAGGTTTGAAACTAGTTTCTGACTTAACTACTGGAGCACTTTGATAATTTAATACTTTAAGTACGAGGCCGCTGAAGTGGATTAGTGGAGGGCCAAGTTAACGCGGCATTAGCGACGGTTTTTTATTTCGCCGAATTTGCAATGCAAAATCCACTTTTCCACAAAATGTATGTTTTACATTATTGCTCGTTAACCTTCTTATCTCAATTTTTGACGAAAGAAACTCATCGATCCTTAATTATCTGATTGAGCGAACGCGAACAATGGACAAAAATTAAAACTTCGTTTCCCGCCCGATTTCCTGATATAATTAACTTCCTTTTGATTAGAGGAGTTTTCCGTTTGATTTCAGCTGCGTTGCAAGCAATTCGCATGGAAAAGGCCGCGGACAACTCACTTTAACGGGAACTGCAGGACTGGCTGTTTTTGACTCGCCACCTCTTAGCTCAGAGAAAGACTCATACAATGTGTCTTGGTCGGTCAATAGCCATGCCGCTATCACCGAATACCGCCTGTTTTATAGACAACAACCCCACCACCACCACGGACACCACGTCGAAATGTACAACAATACCAAATTTACTTATCGCAACGACTGGAATAGTGTTGTTCTTCCTGGAGCTGGAGTGGTCAATGTCCAGTTCCCCTTACCTCCACCTTACCCAGGGGTGACCCGCCAACGAATGTTTTACGTGATCAAGTCTTTGCAACCATCCACAACTTACGAAGCAAGAGTTCAAGCAAAGAACCAGCATGGTTGGAACAAGTTGTCGCCCATTTTCCACTTTACGACTAGATCAATCGGTAGTGTGGTCAAAATTTTTGAGAATTTTTTCTGATTTTATGTTTCAGAAATGGAAAATATGGTAGAGCCATCCGCCCAACCGGCAGTTTACGGAGTGAGTCAGCAAGGAATGGCCCCTTTCAGCAGTGGCGTGCGTGAACAGTTCACTTCAGCCAGTGTGATTCTCGTGTTAGTATTGAAGTTCTTTTAAACTGAAGTGAAGTGAATTAAACCAAAGTGTTGATACCACGTACAATATTGTGATAACTGTGGATTTAAGGTGAGAATTGACAACTCCTCGATTTTTTCATGTGAAAAGTGACGATTTTTTCCGATGTTGCTTATTAAGTGTATAGATATTACATTTGTTCATCTAAGATAATTCACGTTTAGATAGAAGCGCGGAACATTTTATTATTTCTAGGCTTTGAAAGACACTTTGTTTCAAATGAGAGGGTTCAGTCGTTCACTACGTGTACTAGTATATCATAGGACTAACTTTATATCGTTATCACTCTCCATGGTGTCTTTTCCCTATTGTTGTTTACGAGTGTTTTGCGTTCGAACCAATTGTCAATGTAAGTTCGGTTTACATCATTTATCACGGCTTTTTTGCTTGCACATATACGTAAATGTCATTGTATATAAAGACTGAACTATTTTTATAAGAGTGCAATAAGATGTATTAGTTCTATAACTGTTTCAATGATAACGATGTCAAATAACATGTAAATAAAGCTTAAATAGTACCCAGAGAGCCTTTTATTCAGACCCCTAAAACCTTTTTTAAAATTTAAATCAGACTCGAAACGGCGATAGAAGACAACAGTAAGTATTTGCTTCTTTACTTATAACTTGTTCGTCTCTTTTTGTGGCAGCAAGAGCACAAATTGAACTGAAGTTTTGCGAAATGCTAGCAACAAATACATCAGCCAGTAAATGCCCTTCCATTAGACCTAAAGTCCTTACATTCCTAACAAAACGATATTCAGGCAGTGAATTATCTGAACGCAATACCTATTATAAATTATAGCGTTTTAAAAAATTGGGTGTTTTTTATATATTTTATGTGTCGAAACAACAAAATTCATTTAGCTTTCGAAGTGCGAATCGCATAAAACTAATTTATGTGAAAAATTGTTGGCCCGCCATGTGTTCGCAGGATGTTGTCCGCCTTATCTTCAATTTGTTCATCGAACAGTGAAACGCAACAATCTGTCATCCAGAGGCAGGCACAGCGAATAAATCCCTTGGAATTACAGTTCGACTTCGCATGTGGCCCTAAATAGCGTGTTTGCAGAGTGTCCGTTTGAAAAAAATCCGTTTGATCGTGCGATAACCGTAATGACGTCCACATTTATAAATATCCCGCCAAGTCACTTTTTGCTTGCACTAGAGATAAACCCATTGTTTCGACTTTAACAAATGTCCTTTAATTGTGTGGCGAAATACGGCTCTATTTCGACCGAGCTGGCACAGATGCCACGTATTATCAGCACCAGACAAATCGCTATTTCTAACGCCAACAATCCGTTTACCGGTCGGAGTCCGGAAACGCTCTCTTCACGAACGTCTTCCGTCACTTCAGCTCTCTTTAAGTGTTTTAATGACGTGCTTCATTTCATTCTACCGTTTCGCTTTGTTAAATTTCGCGGATAAATCGAAATGGGATTGTAAATCGGACTTTGACGTAATCGGAGCGAGTGGATTGTTTGTGTTAAAAGGATTTGACGAACTGGAAAAAGGAGCAAGGTTTCAAGTTGATAATAAAACAAACAAATTTGCTAAGATTCTGACGAGAATCCAAGGACTTACACAAGTTTTGCCTGATGACGAATTCTCTAGCGATATTTGATACACTTTGTTCAGATCTTAGCTAAATAAAACCTTCTCGAGGGGAAAATTTACTTTGCAAATGAGAGTTTAGCTTAAAATACGGTTTTACAGAAGATAAGTGAAGCCACAATTAACATACTTGAAACAACTTGCCTTTTTTCTTTGAAAACTACTAAAAGAACAGAAAAGCGAATCGTACATAATTTCTGTTTTGTGAATCCTATATGTAAATAATTTTGCTTAGAACTAAAAGCGGCGCCTTCCTCTAAATTGTTTGTTTCCTGTAATTCCAACGCTTGAAAGCAAAGTTGTTACCACGTTTCCGTCTCTCGAGTTAATGACAAAAATAAACATACAAGAATCTGCAGTATGACATATTGTTACTTTTGCAAAAAATCCTAAACCTAATTAAACGACTCGCTGATTAGCACTACAGCTTTTAAGCGTCAAAAATAATTAGATATATTTTTATAGCACCACACATAAACAAGCCGTATACCTTGATTTTAAAATTTATACTCATCATAAACTACGATTTTATTTGTAACACAGTCAATAAAAAAGTAATATTTAATAGTGGCGTGTAATGCAAATGTGAAACATTGTGAACAAGGAAACATGCACACACTATTCTAAGCAAAATCTGATTTTTAAGTCACTATACGGCAGCACCATATCCATCAATTATTCCTGTTACTTTGTCAAGACAAAATCGATAATTTTGATTAAACTCAAACTTATCCTTTTTGCTTTCATTGGTTTATTAGTCCTTTCTGACTTCAAAGGGCTCTCGTAGACACAATTTTCTTTTTTTATTGTATTTGCTTTGTTGAGGTTCGAACGGATTAAAGTCTATCACAGTTATTTTTGACACCAGCAATTATTTGAATATCCTGTGTTAATTGTTAGCAACGAAACATTTTACATTTGTCAAGTGTCGCTCACAGAATAACCAAAGCGCATCAGAGCTTAACAGGTGTCAACATCCGTTGCGCTAATTAAAATAGATCTCCGCTTTAACCCGAGTTTAGTTATGTAATTTAAATTAATTTCAAAAACGCGGTTTTTTAACCACATGTCAAGGACTTGCAGAAATTATAGGAATGATAAAAACATTATCTCAAGAAATACAGTTTAGTGAAGCTATGAAGTGTTAACTAAATCAACCTGCTTCACAATAGGGTTGTCCCTTTTGAACAATAACTATTGTTGTCGATGTGAGACACTGGGACTTATCTTGTTTACAACTTAGTTTTGCCACATCTATTATCATATTAAAGCCAAATATGTTGTAAAATAAAAATGTTACGGCTCCAACTGCAACTTAAAATTTGCTACACAGTTAAATAAACTATACGATTACTTCGTGTAAAAATAGTACAGAAAAGCAGGCAATGTGTATCTAATTTACTTGATAAATTATTAAGTTGCACTTTTAATTACAAGGCGCATAAATATCGTCTTTGTGTTTGTAATTGTCTCACTGTTATTACGGTTTTCTTGTAGCCGCTCTATTCATTATTCAAGAAATATGATTTTCCTGCAGGTTAATTAATGATTTCAATTTGAGTACGTCAAGTAATATTTAGATTATAAATCAGTATTCGGCACTCGATTAATGAGCAATAAGAGCCATTTTCTCCCGTTCTCTATCCCGTTCTCCACAAATATCATTTTTAAACCTTTTGGGATTACACCACGAGAAACCCACTTATATCTCGCCGCCTGTGCGAACACTTTCCGTGATTAACAAGTTTTGTTGGCGAAATCCGTCTGGTAGCAACATTATTGTACGGAATTTTTTCCCTTGTCGACAAAATAGAATATATATTGTTATGACGAAGCTCGACACCCGCGAGATTCCTGAATAAAATATTGATTCCAGCTCCAATAGAATGCCGGCATTAATAATTTGCTGCAGCTTTGTCTCTAGAAGAAGACCAATAATTTGCGCAAATTGTAAACTATTATTACTTGGTGGACGTGTCGAACTGCACAGGTGCTTGAGTTGCTCAAAAATGCAAATATTTCACCAAAATACGTTTCATTATACCCGAAAATCCACTTTATCTTGAAGTTTTCATTATTCGGGCTAAATTTATGTGCAATAACCTCCCTCACCTGTCGGTATATTTTATAAAAATTCCATCGCATGTCAGGAGATATCGTAAGTTTGTGGTGAGTGGGTATTTGTGTTTCCGTCCGTATTATATTGAGTTTTACATGAATATTCAAAGGGTATTTGACGAATGATACGCCGCCTGTAACAAAAAACTGATCGCAGGACGCCCAAATTGATTCTGACAAAATTTTTCCTCCGTGATCCTTATTAAAACTACGAGCAATTTAAATTAGTATTTCTTACTAGTGGAAAAAAACATTGAAATGGAAATAGTGTGTAACGTGTCATTTCGAAGATAGAGTGCACTTTCTAAGTCTCCAGAGATATCTCTGCCGACATTAGAGAGCAAAATAAGAGAACGGCACATTTCTTTTAAAATATGTGTATTTCATAAAGTTACATATGAAATGATAAGGTTTAATCCGCCTCTCAGTTTTTGAATCTGTTTTCAAATAGAATAAAACCGAAATTTTATCGCAATGACAATTATGCCTAGGTACTGTTTCGTATTTTATGGTTTTACAGTTTGGTTAGAAATGCAATTAAGCGCAAATATTCAGTAATGCCCAATCGATTTATACTACTAATACTGATGAGAAAAGTTTTATTTCCAAAGCTAAAACGCTGGAACAAAGAAGCACTTACTGGCAACTATTTTTACGTAATTTTATTGTTTGATGCATATTTACAGAAAAATTCAAACGATTCGAGTTTTCTTTTTCCAGTTTTTGCTTTGCTGGTATGTGTTGAGAGAGCCAGAGAAGGATGAGATAAATAAGTCTAAAGACGTTTATCGAGATATTAAATACAGTTGAGTAAGCAAAACGGATATAAAAGATCGTCTGTATTATCCGTTGATCTGGGGAACTTGTTAAGGCCTTTTCGAATACGAGCGACATGGAGCTAGGGATATTTTAGCATATGATTAGTCTATATTTCTGGTTTGAAATATAAAAACATACTTTTTATTTTATTACTTGGAAACTAAAAATATGGACGGGAGAAATATTTGTATTGAGGTTGTCGATGTTAAATTACAAGGAAGCCACGAATAAAAGCCAGCGAAATCCCTACAAAGGAAACGTGAATTTTAACAAATCGCTAAACCTAAAAGGACCTCATCTTAAAACATATTTCCTGTATTCAATTTCAACTCTATCATAAAAGTATGAAATATGCTGAATCTATCTGAATATCTCCCTCCGTTCATGTGTAATTGATGAGACAGGATAACACAATGGTTTTTATGTAGTAGAATTTAGAATTATCAATTCACTAAATTATATAAATTTAATTTGTTTAAGGAACCAACTTTGTCTTTTTAAACGTATAAATTGTGACAAATTGTGTGTTTTGTTTGTAGAAATAATATTTTTCTTGTGGTTTGATTTATACAATGGCAAACAGAAATTAATTGTTTTACCGTGTAGACACATTACACTATTTACATACCAAACAACATGCAGTTGCAACGCTGGTATCGATTGCTCGTTTTTGCGAACAAAGGCTTAAATACTTATTCCAGTGAGACTTGTTTTGAGCAAGTGCTTGAGTCGATATGACAATTTTTAAATTTAATGCGACACCTAGATGGCAACGGAAATAAATCGTGGACATCCAAGCAATAATTTCACTTCTTTCGGTAGTTCGAGCTCATATTTTACAACCGACCCAAGCATCTGTACATGAAATATGGGGCATTCAACAAAACCAAATACCGTTCCTTCTTATTGTTACTTCGATAGAAGTAGTTAATTAAAACCAACACCAAAGCGGTAAATATACAATCTCGGCTTTGCCGCCGGTTTACTTCTTAATTATTTCATTAAATGCATTTAGAGAGGAACCGGCTTCGCACCCTTATTCTTAATTCTAATTAGAGTTCTCATTAAGCAGGAAACCTTAATTATTGTAAATCGCCGCAAAAACTTCGTCGACGATTTTTAATTAAGCATTACTCGCGCTGCGAGTATGTGAAATCTGCGCTGGCAACGCCACTTTATTACATTAAAATGAATTATTTAGAAGCCAGTTGATGCCCAATTTCAAACCCCTAAGAGACGAACAATGTCTCGGAATTACTCATACTCCAGCTACTAGCTAACATTTACATAATAAAACATCAGTAATTTAATAACAAAATGCAAAGCCGTCATAAACGTACATGACCTAGACTTAATTTGCAAATTCAATTGTCTGTTTTGTCTAAATTTACAGAATTCACATTTCAAATGGCTTTGAACAACATGCACGCAAAAACACGGTAAATATTAATTCAATCTTCACTTTTAAAATAAATTTTAACAATCCAATCGGTTACGTTATTTTAAGCTTATTGGTAAACATTAACGTTATGAGTTTCGTATCAGATTAAAGCACTGAACCATTAAATTGGTGAGATCGCATCGAAATATTTGTATTTACGTTAAAAGCCGATTCTGGTGCATTTTGATGTTTGGACTGATTATTGGCCGATGTATTTGGCACAAAATAATTTCACCAAAACGGGGAGATAAAGCCACGTAATGTAAATTATTTATAATTTTGCATAAATTTGTAACGCTTTAACAGACAGCACAGATTATTTTTTCCAGTACATAAAAATAATGATCATATAAAATCGCAAACTATGCTTTTATTTTGTAAACAAATCAATCAAAAAGTACTCGAGAAGTGAGGAAGATTTTAGGTCATGCTGTGTACAAGCGTGATTGATCTTTAATAAACGTTATTGTTATCTGCGTAAAGCAGTTAAATGCTCCGTTATTAATTCTCTGATGTGTTTGTTAACTCTAATAGTGTTTCTCTAACCACTTGAATTAATTTTCATAGTGGACACATTTGCACACGCATAAACTAACAAAATTTAACTATTATTAAATTGCAAAACCAGAGGATTATTTCATTAGTTGAACATTTTTAGAGTACGTTATTGTATTTATCAAATTGTAAGTTAGTGAACACGTATTTTTATGTAGCGAATTTTAATTGCAGCGGTATACCTGCTTCCTTATTAAATGTAAATATTCATAACCTGATTAAGTATTCATGAAATTCAATAACGGAAACCAAATAGAATAGTCTACAAGAAGCCATTATTGTTTTCGTGTCTAATTATTTTAGTAAATTATGTGTTGTACATGGGGTGGACTTGCCTAAAAGTAATTAATAACGTGCAGCTTACACTAGTGAAAACCAACTCAGTAAAATACATTAATATCCTCGCAGCCAAAAGGACAATCGTGATAGTTATCCTCGTTGCACATGGAAGCAATTTGGGTTGATTTTCGATTTTTTGGCCGAGTGTCGGCTGTGAGCAATAAACAACACCACCGCAGTATCTTTTTATTAAAATATATTCGTTTCCTTTCGTTGTTCCCGTTAAAATCATGCAATTATTCCAAAGTTAAAATGAATAATGCATCATCTTGGTCTCGAGTGAATCCTTTGTGGTGATACTAACGAGAAGGATATGCAAATACAGGAGAATATACGCACGTCAAATAAGCCTTGTTTGTTCGTATGCGTATTTTAACCAATACGTTTTGTTTACCTCATTATTAATTTAACTTTTGTAATCTCTGAGAACGCTATTGTTTACATTTAATCTTTAAATCGCGGAATTGCGTTTTGTGCGACTTTTAGAAACACATTAGATTACAGCGATGGATAAGCTTGTGAATTTTTATTAAAAATAAATTAGAAAAGCATTAAATCAAGCAATGTGTGGATAAGTAAATTTCTGTTATTTCCTTTTGGTGCAATATCCGCGTAACATTTTTTGCCTTGCGCTCTTTCATTTTCTAAAACATTTAGTTTTATTTAATATTTTTCTTCCAGTTCGTGTTCCGTGGATATTTCATTAGATTCAATGTTGTGTGTTAATAAACTTCTCGAAAAAATTCCCAAAAAAGAGAGAATAAAACAGCCCAACAATAAAATTCCTCGCCTGCCCTCAAGGTATAAAAAACGTAACTGTAATCATCCTCCTAACAGTTTAACAAAGCCTCCCCTGTGCGTCCAGAGAGTTGGCAAAGTTTCTTGGATGACCGCTAAAGCAAACTGGGTTAACCGTTAATGTCCGTCTGAAAACATCCCTGCACCGCAGATAGCATCCCCAAAACTGACCTTTAACTTATCGGACCGCATTGTCCTTTCTTGTTGTTATTGCCGGGCAGAATAAGTTTAAGGGTGACAGAATTAAACTTGGCGAAACAAACGGTTTCGTTTTTGTGGTCCGAGTATAAATAACCGGGCGGTGACAGATCGAAAATTTAATTATTTCGCGAGACCGCAAAAAGTCGAAGGCGGAATTCGTTTGCTTATTTTATTTTAAGGGTAAATTTGCGGTCACAAATAATGAAGCAAACGCGCTATTTACGACGAGGCTTAATTAAATTTGCCGAATCTCTAAATTTCAGTCAACTGAACACGCCCAGCGATCGAGCTGATTTTTTAGAGTTAATTACCGACTGAAAAAGCCAGAGGTCGCGACGTTACAAATACCTTACTACCACCATTACACATTTTTTATCGTTTTAATTGCTTGCAACTGTTCTATTCTACAAAAACTACGCTGTTTTTGCAGCATGACGTGAAAATGGATACACTTTGGACACTTTTCATTTGCACGTCGTCGAAAGCCGACAAGCATCAATAATTTATTTCAGGCGACGATATAGTGTCAAGATGTCTTTTGCTGAAGTGACCGAAATAAATAATTCACTATTTGTTTAACTGAATGCACTCGACGTTTATTTTCATCTATCTGCATGCGCATTTTTTATATAAATTTTTTTTTCTTAAACACTGTAATTAGGTACCAAATATAGACATTTCTTAATGCATCAAAAAACTTATACAAAAAACTAAAAAAATAATAGTATTTACGTACAAAGGTAAAAAAAATATGAGTTTGTTTAAATATAAATTTTTCTATCCCGGCGCATCCACCATTTCTCTGCCAAGCGTGCAATCAAAAATATTTAGGGAAACAGTAATTAATATGTGTACTTCTGAAAAGCTTGATATTTGAAGCAGCATTTGTTTTTAAAAAATCCCTAATAATCTTTTAAATTATTAATGGTTTAATATAGGTTGAAGGCGTATTTGCGCTAACTGCCATCGTGGGATGTAAATACTCGTATGAAATTATTTATACAATGTAATAAAGCTGTTCAAATGTGGGTAGTTGCGTAGGTTTAATCAGCAATAATAAAACAAACTAAGCAAGTTCGGTGCACTCTTGTTGATGCGAAAACTTACCTCCGATGTTATCACTTTATGATTCCCTTCAGACGCTATTTGTTTTGGTTGCACAAAATTAAAATATCTCATTTAATTAAAACCGTGCTTAAGGAAGTAATAATTCCCCTTGTAGCTACCATTACATGCTGTTATTTAAAACATTCCACTCAGAAAAAGGGCAGAAATGTACACATTGTGGCAGATTAAAATGAAAAAAAGTCTCACGCTCGGCATGTTCCGCCAACAAAGACTTTTTCCGTTCTTGTACACCGACTTTCAACATAATTCATGATAAAACAGAAATGCCACGTCACCCAGAAATAATAATCAAATTACATTGCTCTTCTGTTAGTGATACAGTGTGCGTGAAGTTATTCTTATAAATTGTAAACATCAAAAGAAACTTTGCTGACAAATTATACCGTGACGGTGTAAATTAGGTCGTTGCTGAAAATTTACTTTTCGAGTTTTTGAGGAAATTCCTGCATGGAAATGGTACTTGGCAGACACGATATTTAATATTTCAATCACTCGCCGAAAATGCGAGCCATTATTAATACATTGTGTTCGGGAATGCTGAGCGAAGGCTTATTAAGTCCTTCAGTAGAAAAGGAAATGAAACCGTTTTCAGGCAAGTTTTCAACGAAATTAATCAGTGATTCGGTTTTATCTAAATGAAGAAATGGAAATGTGCCACGGGTTGATTTAACGACATAATGGCGAGTTTTGTGCAGTGGCAGATTAGATAACAGATCATATTTAAAAAGGTTCAACTTAGAAACATGAATTAAAGCTATCAAAGAAGCTTCGCTTCCAGACTTTCCTCACATCAGACGAATTTTTTCAAAGAATGGCATAACATCAAACCAAAAAAATTTTAATGAGTTATGCAATATGTTGCAGTCTTCGTGTCCTATTATAGTCATTACACCCCTTAAGTAAAAAGTAAATTTGTTTCAAAGTGATTTATAAATTATTCATAGATCGTGAGTGACAGTCTTGAAAGCTTTTAGAACGTCATATTGTTCTTTACATTTTTGTTCAATTTTTTAGACACTTTCGTAATTAATAAATAATCGAATACTATGAAAGTTAGATCTTTTAAAAATTTTAAAAAACGTAAATTTTTATTGCTCCAAGTCTGGTTTTCATAATTTATTGAAAATTTTGACCAGTTTTATAAATGTTTAATAGTTTAAAAGCACACACGCTCTGAGAATAATAATTTTGAAACTTTTTGTTTTGATGGCAGTCCATTAAAACCTACACTTAATGTATAACGTGAGGACGGATCTAATGAATTCATTATCCTCTGGACGTGTTTTAGAGTGTCGTGTAGAAGTGACAATATTAACACAGTGCCCTTCTTTGACTCCTTAAGAATTGATAAATGCTACCAAAGGAGCAATTCTTTCCTGGTCTAGGTCTCAAGTTTAACGTGCCATTAAGAAAGCAGGACAAAGCGAAAGTGTTTCAACCCAAGAAAGCAGCCATTAGGCGAGCACCTGCTGCCACCACTTATAATTCGTATCGGTTTGATAAACTCCTCTACAAATCTATGTAAATTGTGCACCAACCACGTCACATGCCTTGATTTATCACGTGATAGAATATTAAAAGAAGCGACCCTTGGAGCGCTTTAATAAATTTCGGCAGCGCACGATCCGACAGCTACATTTATTCTTTTTGTGTTTGGCAAGTGTTGGAAATAATAATTTCCACAGCGATTCATTGAGAGTTGTTGTAATACGTCTTCTGGATTTTCTATAAGAGTTGCTAAGCTACTGAAAGCGGATATTTTCTGAGAGCTGAACGCTGGATTGGTGCCGCCGTTCTCATGCGAGGAATCGCAGGAAAAGGCAGGACTACGTGGAGGCAAAGTGGGATGTTTGGGTTAGGTGAAATGACCGGGCGTGTTTTGTCGACGCTCTGGACAATCCGGAAAAGGACTCGGAGACAAATTGATTTCAGTTAAAGACCACTTCTATAGCTTTTTGGTGCGTCAGACATTATGTGGAGGCGCTTTCAGCGAAACAAATTCTGAAAAAGGGATTTATTTTGGCTTTCTGGAGAAACTCAGATGGATTAGCAATGGTATACAAAGTAGTGTACTTTGCCTGGAATTGGATTTTGCAAAAACAGGCACACAAGTAGTTTTAATTCTCTCTCCTCCGTCATCAAGCTTTGCAATTGACATTCTGAAAGGCACAGAAATCTGAATCCATTTTGTCGAATAAGAGACACTTCACGTAACCATAATTGCAATTGAAGCGACATCATTCACCTTTACTTTGTTCTCAACTAGAATTTAATTTAGTTCCTCGCTAAAAATGTCAACTGCAGTGAAATGGACATAATCATTTTTAATTCAGCGTTTAACAGCGACAGTGTGTGACAATTCCACGTAAAAATCGATTAAATAATTTAATTAGCAAGCACAAATTATGCAAATCCATTACAAGAAGTACGAATCGTGTAGTTCTTTTATACTGACTTAAGCACATTTGCTTCATTAAAGACAGAACACGTCAGGTGGTCGTTTGCATGTAGGCAAAGCATAGAGAAAAGAGTTAAAAATAACGGCCCTATTTAGTTTTACACAAAAAACGCACGCATAAATGCTATTAAACTGATTGGTATAATTCGGTTCAAACATGTGACACGGGTAGTTTCCTTTTATTAATATTTCTCCTAGTGTTTTCTGATTTGTTTGGCGAATTCCGTGCACGAATATTTTCACAAGTATTTATAATTATTACTTGGGCCATAAATAAATTAACGATTGGGATCAAGCAGAGTACAGGAGCCCTATTTTAGGTATAGCTATGTAATTTATGGCATTTGAAATATGAATGGAGCACAAAGAAAGTATTAAAATCCTATAAAAACGTCAAAGTTTAGAATTCAATTTATGATATGCAATAAACTTTGACTGTCAAGTTTGCCCAATGGCGTCTAAATCAAATTGAGACGTTTCAATTTTCGACGCTGTTCTTATGTGCACTTTGCGTACTATTCTCTCGAAAAAATGTGCTCAATACAAGATATTTTATAAAATCAGAAACTTTCAACAAACAAATTGCTTCATCACGCTTTAAATTTAACCGTTTTCATATAATTTTAAATGCGCATTGGCTAGAGAGCAATAATTGTGATAGCAATGCGTAATGAAATATTGCAGAGGCATCTTAGAAATTTAACTTAATCACGTCAATTAATTTCCGGACTATGCACACCCTTCATGCATTTCAAATTTCTAATTATCAAGAAAATTAACGTGTTTCCACACGCGTCATTATAAAAATCCCTTTCTGTGCCCAATGCATATCGATACCCATTGACTAAATAACTAATTAGTTACTAGTCGGTTTACCGACAGACTGTAATTAAAACCTTATGTCTGAACTGTGGTGTTCATGAACCATTAACGTGTATCACGTGTCAGTAGTAGACTGATTATGTCGAGACGGATAGAGTGGCATTAATTTATTTATTCATGACAATGATTACAGAGCACTTGCGCATACATTGCCAGAATTACGTGTAAGTGAAGAACTTCAATAATTACATTCAACGTCAATCCCTCCCTATAATCGAAAACGCTAAATTGCAAGTTTGATTCTGTTTGTTAAGTTCGAACTAGGTTTCTCGCCAGAATCGGAAGATATATGACTGATCTTCCACCTCCAGATCTTAATGTTATCGTGAGACGAATTGCCAATAGTTTTCGAATATATTACAATTCACTTACTGGGGTAAAAGTGAAAACTTGATTTTGAGAGGATCAGCTCTATAAAACTGTGACAGGTAGTTAAAACTTGCAAAAATAAATTGTCTATATTTTCGAGCTTACGGTCCTATCCATGACTTAATCTCGCACTGGAACTGTCGGTAGGTTAACGTAATGATAATGGCAGTTTGGCATGTGCTGCAGGATTTAAGTTCCACTTTAAAAAAGTCTGGCTTTAACCGATAGAGCTTACAGCTTTATTAGTAAAGCTTGTCAGTGCCCTCATTTTTTTGGACTGGAATTTATTAACTATAGTAAGCGGCAATACAAACAATTTCTTATTAAACGTGTTATAAAATAAACACGCGTTTGACGGGAACACTTTACCTTATAATCACTTTTTAATCGAAATTAATTTCGGGTAATTAACATAAGTGATTTCTATAGAATAAAGGCTTCTATTCATCAGGTTTTTAAACACTGTCAGGCAATTTGTCCAAACATTTTAACGAAACAAACGATGCGTGGTATTTTATTCAAATCCGGTGCGAAATTCAAAAAAATAACTAATGTGACATTAAATTTAATGGTTTCATTTTTGCATATTTTTCTTAGATAGTACAACGGGTTCTGGATTAACACGGCTTTGTCGCAAAGAAACCACCCAACAAAAATGTAAACGTTTGTAATCAAGTGAGAATTCTCGCTGGAAATAGGTCACATAAAATATTCCACATATTTTCGTAAATTTTAATACGCACTCTCCATTTCAGTTGGAGTTTTTTATCTTTGCGCCTGAAGTTTGAAATCATTTAATTTTGTTATGGAGCGCAGGGTCGCCGTTGGAGATAAGAATTGATTTCTCGGTAAACTTTATTAGTATTGCATTGTTCGGGTAAGCCGTGCTCTAATTTCCGGTTGAGATATTGAAATGATCCGGGTATAAATTTGGAAACTAATATGTTTGGAAGAAACGAGGGTAAGTTATTAGGAGTCCGTTACCGCACACATAACTTACAAGAAATACGTGCAGAACGATCCATGGTGCGCACCTGAATTTAATATCAGAATTTCAGAAAGTTCCAGCAGTGACAAATGTTACAATTAATATAACAGTGGTTCCGGATAAATCACTCCAGTCTTGAGTAACATTCCGCAATTTCAACTCCCAGATTAATTATTGTACACGATGAGATGACGGCTTACGAAATGTCGCCGCGAATATTCTTACCTGCGATGAATAAACAAAATTGGATACATTTCGGCCGAGACACCAGCTTGCATTCTCTCGACAAACAATGATAACAAAGCGCTAAACGTACTCCACTTTACTACAATAAAAGCAAAAACGCAACGTACAAATGGCTGTTCTCATGGCGGAAACAAAACCGATTTTAAATGGCCGCGCAATTAAGAGACTTTTTTCGAAAAGGTTTTGATTAGAGATTTTATTAGCCCGGACTTGGCACCAAAATGTCTCTCTAATTCCTATTATTTCTTCACAAACAATTAAAATATGTGTACGTTTCATCAGACATAATTCAACAAAAACACTTTATTTATCTTCCAGTTTTGTTGTTTTGCCAAATTGTTAAAATTATTAATTGTAAATTGAAATTTTGTTATTACTGTAACTGTTTATTCTGATCTGAGCTAATTATTTACATTAACAAAAAACTAAAACTGTTTTATTAAATTTAAACACAAAACAAATAATTTGAATTTTTGAAGAATACAAAAGTTTAATTAAATTTTTAATGAGGCCTAAACGTTCTAATATTTATCCCAATCAAATATTTTATTTTAGTGGTTAGTTCTTGTTTTCCATTAGAAAATGAAAACTAGAACGCGAGAAATCAAAAAAGAAAAAATAATTTCTCAGACGCAGTTGTCAGAAAGTTCGAAAGAAGATTTAAAGTACGAAAAGATGTTACACATACGTTCCACGTTTCCATTATTTATTACTATCTTTTCAATTATTCTTCAAAAGTACAATGTTATTTTTATCAAACTGTTCTTGAACAGTTTTGGCTCCACAAACACGAAAGAATATCAGAAATCTTTGCTCAATTTTGTAAGTGCACGCTGGTAATGTTGGACTTTCGTGATTTATGAGATTGCCACACAAAGCAAACAGATTTAAGTTGGGACGAATATAAAACAATTGTCTGGTATAAAAATAGAGCTTTTGACTAAGATATGAAAGCTCGATAGAAGTCAATCAAGTCGTGCTTCCTGTCATTATCTGCCAAACGCATTCTCTACTTTACTCGACCTATTTTCAGACCTGAAATTAATCAATAGGGATTCGCTTTTTCCGGACCAATTACACACGTCCATTCAAAAAAATTCCCACTAGTTTTCGAAGCCGACACGACGTTATTATCAATTCTTAATGCTCCTGGACACGCGACCTGGAATCCGTTCCCGGATTAAGGTGAGATTGGAAAGACAGCGTTTCCGGATGTCCTTTCGAATTTTTCAAGAGCTGCAATAATTGCGGAAGTTTTGTTTGTTCCCAAGTCGCTGGGTCTTGACCGATGATGCCACTCAATCGATTCTTAATTTCATAAATCGCTATCACCGGAAGCCATCAATTATTTTATCAGCGCTGAAAGATTTCGGCTTGACGTTAATGTGTTTGGGCATTTGATCCGCAGAGAACGAGCTTTCTCGTGATCACAAAAATTGCCTTAAGCCTGACACTCTTTGTGCCAAACTATTTAATATTAAAAATTAAAAACGCAATATTGACAATAATGTGTTGTTTACTTGATTAAAACGAGACACGAAAGAACACTGAACAATGTTATTGAAACGTTTATTATTAAAATTGTACCTATTTTGTGACAGTGCCGTAGTATTATGCAATTGAAGACATTTCTAAATAGAATTGGTAATGATGCACGAACTTCCTGAAAACGTCGCTGAAACCTGAAGAATCACGACTTTCCATTAGTTAATACGAATCTTTGTGATATATTAAGAATATTATTCACAAAGACAGCTTACATTATTTTCAGTTTTGATTTACTCTTGAATTTAGTCCGCTTGGCGTCTAAATCGAATTACAGTTTCAATAAAGAGAGGAAAGAAATCGTTCACAACACAATGCATCATTTTTTCTAAAAACTATTAATTCTAGGTTTCCTCACATACTGAACCCGCCAATTTCCATAATTTTATAGTTGACATGTTGGAAATTTTCTTGTTCATGCGTGCTTTACATCGTGTTATTTTCATTACTCGTACATGAACGCGAAACTAATCTCACGAAATTATGGTATCGGGTTAAGAAATACACATGAGATATCATGACACGCTTATTTATTGCTGTTTAATTACAGTCATCAACATAAATGATCCGAAGCTTATAAATTTTGTTTTAATTAAACTCGTTGTAATAATGCGTTGAGCGGACATAATTTTACAGGAAACACCGCAATTTTAATGTTATTTGCACTTTTATGAAAAATGTAATACGAATGTTGCTTTGCGGAAACGTCCTTTGTTATAGTTGCGCTCCGAAGAAATTTAATAGTTACTGCTAGGAGGAAATTAACTTTAGATACGAGGAGAACATATAAAAGGAACTTAACATTCTCTTGTGATACGAAAATTAAAGGTTTATTGTTCAGAGAGTAAGATTAGTTAATAACGCTTGCCATACAATCTTACCCACTTGCCAACGCATCAATTAACAAAAATTGTTTAAATTGTTTTTTTGGACAAACTAACAGTTTTAACACCCTTCTAAATCATTCTACGTTTTCCATGTTTTATAGCACTATTTCCAAGTTAATCCTATTTGCAGCTTAAACTAAGTTTTATCAATTCCATCAGCAATATCCGGTTCAATTCCTTCATTGTTTCGGCTCACTTGCCACATTGATGCAGACCCAAGGGCACAAAATCAATTTGTTTGAGGTTGAATATGCAATTACATATGAAAAGTTGTACATTTTAAAAAAGTGTTTATTTTAATATAATTAGTTTTTTCTACTTTTGTTTCGTACTGAGGTCATTACGATACACCATTTGGATTTCGTAATATCCAACAGAGTGCTATAATAATTACACTAAAAACCAGGGTAATTTAGTTGGAAAATGATGGCAACCTAGTTTTTTGACAATTATCTGAGAGAAGTGTCAGTGTCAATCGTCACCTGTTTCAAGTGATAATTTAATCAAATGAATCAATTTCGAACCTTTAGAGGCTTTTGTACCATCCCTGATATGTAGTCCCTTCGAACACCCTTCGAGTAATAAAAATCATAACTTCAAAAGCCAGTGCAAGTAAATAATTTGAGATCCCATTCTCCTTAGGCCAATTTTCAAATTCCGCGTATTTGCCGTATTCGTTGAGGGGTAGATACATTGTAAAACGTCTTGGACACTTTTAGAATACATTTTACGAATAAACTAATGACGATCCAAATTATTAATTTAATTTCATGACCCAAGCAAATGATGTCAACTGCCACAAAATTCCCTAAATTTCGAAATTGAATTTTTTTGTTAAAAAAGATGCAAAGTAGAAAAAATACTGTATGATATCTCGTTTATAAGGCATTTTGTCGCACTTACTCCATTATGGCGTGCGTGCGACAAAATTCGTCTTATAAAACTCGTATCATAATATACTATTTTAAGTAAATTGTGTATCTCTTTACAACACTATTTATTTATATTATTCTTTTTATAACTGTTACTTTAAACGTTCTAGCGATGTATGATGCAAGTTTTGTTTAATTTTGTATTATAAAAAACTTAAATACGAGAATTTAAAAATACTTTTGCTTTGAGTCAACAAATAGAGGCGCCAGATATCACGTTTGTTATACCTTTACACCCTGTTTAAACGCCCCATAAAACTTTGCTCTCCTATTAAAAAAATAGCCCCTCGCAAAAAATCACTTAACTTTCTTTTAAAGCTTCATAAAACGAAACATCCGAAACCCTCCCTAATTATGAATTTAAAGACGCTTTTATTCCGGAGAAAGTATTTTTCTCCCCTTATGTAAAATCTGCCGGTTTCACTGTTCCAACACACCCTTTCGTGACCAACTCTCTTCAATTTTTTCTAGTGCCAAAGCTTATCAGTTGATAACGTGCTGGCTGGTTTTAGACTGACACAAAAGCACTGCATTTCTAATTAGTAAAAGCGGCAAATTCTGTTAGGTTTAATGCACACAGCATGGAGGTTTGGACGTAATTTATTTAGATATTTGAAAATTTATACGACCCGCATGAACGCAAAATGAATATAAAAGTCATAAGAGGGAGATTAACGGCAATTTCGAGCGAAAACGAAATATTATGCAAGTATTTCATATAAGTGAAAGTATAATGGAAAAAGGAACACATACGAAGTAATCAAATTTTAGGCCAAAAACTGAGTTTTGAATACATTATGTTTAAAGGCCAAATTTTAAATAAAACTGTGTACCTACTTGTGCTCACCCGGCGCCTCCACCAAAAATAAAATAATAAAAAAATAAATCAGTTTCATAAAAACAGTTGCATTTGTTTAAATAAATAACAGTCTGTATTAACTAGTATTTACGCATCAGCTATTAAAATTTAATTAAATAATCTAAAAGCTCAAAAAAGCTTGTAATTAAACTAATTCCGTTTGTTTTGGCAAAACTGACAAATTTCTTAGGTCCTCCATTTGCATAGTATTCGGATTTAAGCAGAAGTAGAACTTGCAGTGCCATAAATTTATGCATTTAGTTTCTGAAGACAAGGAATATATAGCGAAGTTAGCTACAGCAGGTGCTGGAGACACATTTGTTGAATGTGTTTGTTTACAATTTACATTTCTTGCAACGGGATTTAACCCTTTTCTAATAAAATAAAACAGTCACTTCATTAATTGCACTACCCTCCGAAAATTCCTCGCAGTTTCATTGTTATTACTCTCATTAATAAGCTATCGCTGATAATAAAAGAGCAATTTGCTCGAAATCTAGGCTTAAATATGGGAAAATGCTTGCTTTATGGGAGATTTCACACAAAATTGGACATGACGGTGCAGAATGGGAAAATTTCCGCGCCTTTGCAGGCACAATTAAACGGAAGTGCACTGGCGTTAAAAAGAGAGGAAGCTGAGGGTGTAGTGATAAAAGGTCGATGCACCACACCTTAAAAGCCAACTTTGCCATTCTTTCGTTGGTAGGACGACACACAAAGCCTTAAAACCCACCATCATAAAGACTCACATTCCGACCTAATTTCTATAATCTCGCGGTCCCATCATTTTGTCGCCACTTTATTAAAAATAATAAATTTCAATGTGTTTTGAGCAACTCAACTCACTTGACCGCTTTGTGAGAAAAATCGATGGTTGCAATTAGACAAAAATAATCCGTTTTAATGGAGATTGCATTAAAACAGGGAAATTGCAAGTCTGGGGGTAAATCTCATACACATTACTACCCCAAATCCCGTAATGCTGCCTCACTTCTTATCAACAAGCAGACAGTGGGAGTGGGCGCTCCCTATGCATAATCCTGCCGCCATATATTTAGATATCCTGCAGTAGGATTACTTTGCCAATACAATCTCGGGACAATCCTTGTTGGAATGTCACTCTCAATGTACGATATGTAGTCAGGAGTATCTAGATCACGAGATAACCCTAAGCTAGGCTTTGCTGGACCATGGTCCGAGTATTGAAAGATTCTGAGATCTGTAAAACTGCACTGTTTGTTTGGTAGGTTTTCCAAACATTCAGCTATTTTCCATCAAATTATTTATGAAATTTTAAGCTTTAATCCGGACTAAAAACAAATTAAATACCAAAATAAGCATTATTTGAATCCTTTATTCACTCTATTTTCATAAATAATAGCATGTAACTAAGCCACCATTCATTTACAAAAAATGGATTTCTCTTTTTAAAAAGCACCCAACCGACTTATGAAATAAATCAGAATTGAACCCCAACCGGGATCCCTTTAGATGAACCCTAATAGTTGAATTTAGGATGTCACTAGAACGAAACAAAGGTAATCTCAAAACATATAACGTTCTCAACAGAGATCTGAAATAAGACTGGGTCACAATCCGTTTTCCCCCGAGTCAAAAATTCGTTAATTAAATATTTGAGTATTAGCAATCGCACACTTGCGTGACAAAGTTGTATTAAGAAAATGTTTCCCTTCAAAGGCTGATGCACGTGCAACTTCATCTTTATAACTCAAACAGAAACGTATTAATGGCTCTCATTAATAAAGCATGAATGCGACGTGAAAAATTCTTTGACGTTGGTTGCGCTAGAGGGTGGTGCTTTGATTTAGAAGCGAGATAAGTTGTGGGATTACTAGTCCGTATTAATACAAAATTTTAGTTAATTTATTGTTGCACCCAGAGGAGGTGGAATCGAAACATGTTGCGTTAAGTAGGACTGCTCTAACCAATTGCGGAAGACCATAAGTTTCAATTTACACTTAACTGAATTTGGAAACTTAATTTAACTTAGTCGCTCGCGCCACGTTCATCCCGTTCCTTACTCGATGCAGATTGTGCATTTGTGTTCGGCCAACAATAACAAATTATATTTCCTTCCCGCGTCTGCGTTTTTCTGCATCTTTCAGGAAATTAAAAGCATTATCACCTTGTAATGACCGTGCATTTTTCCCCGTCGAATCCAATAGACACTCGTTAAGAACGGCAGTCTTTTCCCAAGTTAAGAAGCTTTAGCCCCGTGGCATCTATTGATTTCGATTTAGAGAGCGGAAATTTTCATACAATATTTTATTCTTATTGTTATCTGTTCTCAACAACGCGCTGGAGTAAAAAATATACAGGGAATTTATTTGCTCGGTTTCGGTGGTTTAATCAAAGTTGCATTTGGTTAGGGTGTTTATACACTGTGGGCTCTAAATTTAAATGCAACATTTTAACAAGGCGTAACGTTTAAGAGGATAATTGTAAGTTATGATACAATGTGGTCATGTAATCGTTATTTACGAGTTTAGCCCACATTTTAATGGGGTTTTATTAGTAATTAACTTAATTTGTTGTTCTTCAGGTTAATATATCGGAAGTTAACACACGTGGGGAAAGTGCAAACTTGCAGGCTCAAACTTACAAAACTAGCTTCCAAGTTTAATTATTATTATCGTATTTTATTTTGTCTTGAATGCACTGGATGACTTTACCGAGAGTTAAGATGATTATATTCAAGCCAGTAGACTGAAATTAAAATTATGAGACTTAATAAAATGATCAAAATAATCTTGAAATTGAAAAAATACTGCCTTTTCGATCCTGTTTACACGTGGAAAATGCAGCAAACTTTTCTCTCAGTTTTCATGGATAATAGAGATAATAAAATTACCCGATTAAAATAACATGCTTTCATAAAGTTTAGCATGTTTGGAACAGTTCGGCTTTTTACGACTCTTTATAATTTAAAACTAGTGAACTAATGAATAAAGCCACTTTATGGTGCGGAGAAACTGTCGTTAATAAGAGCTGACCAGAACCGCCCGATCAAGTTTTACTTTTCTAAAATCCTCTATTAAAGAAGTTTAACTCGGTGGTGTTCAGATGTTCCAATTTCCTCAGTAAACTCAAACAATAAAATGTAACTATTCTAAGTATAATGAAATCGACTGAAACTTCTCTAGTTGAATGTGTTTTAGAACATTGAGCACGTCTTTCATCCAATTAGAAAAAGAGCAAGTTTGCAATTAGTTTGCCTAGATTAAAATAAGTTCGTCAATTTATTGTTCGTCGATATTAAAAATCTTAATCCTCAAGCTTGAGCTTCGAACAAAGCCACTCGTTCTATATTAAAATGTACAGGAGATAAAAGGATGATTGAAAGAAAAGCCAAAACCTTATTTTAGCTGACAGGTCTTCGTTTAATAATGCCGGCGCCGGTGATAATCCACGTTACGATAATCGTAAAAACGATGAATGGCGGCATTACGACCGGAAAGGAATTAATTAAACACATGGAAACATAATGCACGAACCACCTTGCGTTTAATAAAAGTGGCTCAAGCTTTGGCGAGGAAAAATGATCACGCAAATTTCACGAAATAAATAGTGAAAACGAGACACCAACTCACTTAAGCGTAATAAACGAGGGACGTGCAGACGCAATTTGACTTGAGCTTGTTAGGATAGAAAACAATAGAGGACAAACAATGTAACAGAAGTGACGGTAGCGCACTCAAATGTGCTTTCCAGAGATCTACGCTAATGTACTCTATAAAGCATTACAACTAGGTAATGGAAAGTCAAGGCTGTCGGGCCCATTCTCCTTACCTTGCACGCGGTTTTGCTAATTTCAACCCAATACAAACCAAATTATGGAAAATGGAATCGAGAATTGGAAAAAGTTGTTGGAACCGTAAAGTCGTGTCATATGTACAAATGAGAAAATAAAACGGAACTATTAAGCTCTGTGACCAAGTCGACGGTACGGTATTAAGGAAATAATGACATGCACTTTCCAGACGTGGTTCTCATTTTAATTAATACAAAGTTGCAAACACTGTGGGTTTTATTTGTCTGTAGTCGGTACGTTATAATCTCAGAAATCTATTCCCACAATTACCATTTGCAATAAAATTAAATCAGCTTTAACAAATTGTTATATCAGATTATGAGAGCAACTCGTGCAGCCACGGTTTGCACAACTGGAATTACAAGGAAGTTTTTAATGGAACTAGAGCGGTTTACACATTTTTTGCACTAATAGAAGACAAAGTGCGAACATGGCACAAATTATTGCATAACTAATAACTAATAATTAACTTTCCTGTCTTTCCAATTAATATAGTTACAAAATTTAGCGTTTGACTATTCCAAACCGGGAGTATTCATTAAAATGTACACAATTGCTCTTGAAAATAGTAGTTCGAGCTGCATTATGTGCATTACATAAATAACATCTGCATTAGTTCTATGTGGTTGTTGTATTAATTTATATGTTTATGGCGGCCCAGACAATGCATCATCTGGATGTGCTTAATGGCAGGGATCTAAAAAAATTGTTATATTTATAAGCTAAGTGCTTATCCCTGTTATGGATCGCATTCGTATTGGAAAAGCAGTTATCCAGACATAAGGCCATTAGTTAGAGCGCAGTGCCACGAAGTAACTCTAAGGATAAATATAAACGACTCGATTTTCTTTATATGGCGAGCCGATTGGCCTATTGAGATAAAATATTTTCCAAAGCATCCCCAAATATTTATTACAATGAAATGAAGCGTCTTTACTGGAGTTAGCAGTGTAAAGTTTCGAGTTATGAAATTCCTTGCCAACGCTTGAGTAGGCGGAACTTCGGTGATGGCATTGTTGGCACATGACAGATTAGCTGGAAGTGCAGTTATTAAATCGCGAGGAATTGTTTGTAATGCAGAGCAAACTGAAAATTACTAAAGTTGGGAAAAATCAAGCCGACCCAAAGAAAGTAAATTAAAACCTCGCCAAGTTTCCCGCACAACTGCTCCAACTCTTTCGTGTACTTAAACCATAAATAAAATTAAAGATTTCTGCCGGTGATGTGACTTTAAATTATGTTTGTATTTTACTTCGGGTGCTAAACTTGGATAATTTAATAATAGAGCCGATTCATCCTGAATCAACTAGAAATACCTTGCGCTTTTTAAGCTGTAAACCAAATTACATAAAGCAAATAAACCTCAAAGATAGCGCCGCAAAATTGTAAATGTAATAATGACTAAGTTGATGGAAGATTTATTCACTCACCAGCTCCCATTTACATAATTCCTCAATTACGAAAAAGCTTGAAATTTAGCGGCGGGCCAAATTTAATTCGGCGCTAAATTAAACTACCTGGCGGATGATAATGGCAATTAAGGGCTATTCTTTAAAATTATGAAACTATCTAATCCGAAAGTATTTAAATTTTTTATCGTTTTCTCATCTTATAAACCGAATCACACTCCCTTACAGTCGGTTATTGCAAGTATTAAGTTATAAACTCCCATAATGGCAGCTATATGTCAAGAAACAACCAACTAATCACCAGAAACCTACCTCCTCCAGCTTCCTTCAAGGATCATGCTATTAAAGTACGCTCATTACAGTGAAGAGAGGCTTATATAATTACCGCCGGAGATGCTCTCATTTGTCATTCCGGAAAACACAAAAAGATGAAGGAACGTTCATGTTTCAACACAGCTTTAAATATTTATTTAAATTGAAAAATCGTGTCACATCACTGTAACTTTGATGCAAATCAAATACTCTTTTACGGTATCGATTGTGAATTCATAACTAGACGCGCGAAGCAGTATCATTTCAAATTTATAAGCCAGTCAGTCAAAATGTTATTTTATTGAGCTGCTAATGGATGTATTTTCTTTTTTTTTACAAGATAGTTTATAATTTATGATCCAGGTCTAGCATTATGAATTTGCATTTGAAATTTGCATATATGAAACTTTAGATTTATGGGCGTAAGCGAGTAAAAGATATATTTGTGCATATCAGGTGAATGCCACCATGCATACACATATTTAATAAACCAACTCTTTCACCCCTTAAAGACGCTAAATTAATTTTTTTCGATCCTGATGCGCTCAAGTTTAGTTGGACAAACTTCAAAATATTTGAAATTCATAACCTGCTTGTGATTTGTAATTTACATTTCAATGTTGCTCAAAGTATAACCTATTTTGTTTCTCGATGACGGTTTGAATAATGCATTTCCGTACGTTTTAAAATTTTACCTACGATGCAAAACGCTTTTAGTTTAATTCCAATCGAGTAAATTTATTTGAGGAACATGTCTCTTATTTAGCCATAAATAGAGAGAACATTTTTTGCGGACAAATTTAGGCAGGAACATTTCTCAGTATTACTATCGTCTCGCGTTTCTTCCTTGAGTGGCGCAAGGAAAAAGGCACTTAACTGCTCCTCAATCGCCATAAATTTTCATTTCTGTCGAAATCTCCTATAAACCATTACTTTTATTCAAAAAAATAATCGAAAATCCTTAAGCTCTCTAACACGTGATGGGCTTTCCCCCGACAGGTTCCCCGATTAAAAAAGATAATAAAACAAGTTATAAAAAAGCTACAAGCTCCGCTTGTTGACTAAACTCGATAAATATAAAGCCTCACTGAAATGTTTTATTCGAATTCTAGTCAAGTCATTATGAAAAATTGCAAATTTCCAACTACTAATCTGGATTTCATTTCCAACCGAATCGTGTTTTTAAGTATCAGCTTTATGGCACTTGAGTTTTTATTGTGATTAAACGTTGTACAAATCTTAGAACAAGCACAGGTTATTTTAATAATAGGGGATTTACAGCAACGTTTTATCGAAATTAAAAGCAGTTTCTGCAAGATTGTAATCGTTTTTATTAGTAGGGAAAATGTTATAATTTCAACAAGTCATTTGATGACACGTAAATTGAAGCTTCCGTCAAAAACAATTACGCACACGCAAGAAGAAGAAATAAAAAACAAAGTAAATACATCGAAATTGAATTCATTACAATAGCTTTTGTCCTTACATAGATAAATGATATAGCAAGGGTATTTCCGTCGAAGGGAACTTTTGGTAGCATTTACCTTGTTTTCGTGTTTGCCCGCAGCTAACGAAACCAAAAACTTTTGATTTGGTTATGCAAACCAGCGTTTTGTTTGACATTGATCATTATCCAGACCCGCCCCGATTGTGTCCTCCTGACTTAATTACGCACTTTTTCGATCGCATTTCTCCGGAAGTGATACGGTGGGGCGTGTTTCCTTAACTGGGAGCGGTTGTCGAGCGTGCAGGAGGGCACTTAGTCCGGTGGTAACTCCAGGTCGAGTAAATCAATCTGACGAGGTGGGACACGCACGAGTTGACATCGGTTTGAGCCGTGTGCGTGCCGATAGGGCTTAACACGACCACATGGTCATTTTACAGACAGCCTCTAATTAGCTTGTTTACCGATGCCAAAGACGATACTTTCAGCTTTTCCGAACGAGCTTTTTCAGTTTTTTCAGGAAGCTAATTAGGTGCAGGCAACGAAAGCACGAGCAGATGCATATCAACGTTTTGATTTAAACTGCGCCATAAAAAGCACTATTACCTTGCTTTAAACTCATAATTTTTACGCCGAAAAAGATGACTATCTTGGCTAACACTTTATGGTAATTGCCCCGATTTTTTTGGGAAAAATTGCGTCTCGTAAAGGTGGAGAATTATTGTTGCTTGCTTTGCTGGCAAATGAAGACATCGGAATAATCAGTTCTTTCAAAGGAAGTTTCCTTTTGTAACTAGAGTTACGGCACAAATTACCCTCGGTCAAGCCGTGATGTGTAACAAAAGATAAATCCAGACAGTTACACAGGATGTGTGCTAGTTTGAAACAGGCAAGTTATGTTTGTTTAAAGCTCACCTAACTACGATCACACAAAAACTTCAAATCAAGAAGCACCTTTGAGTGTGTGCTCGAACCAGAATATCAAGTTAAATCAAGAGAAGTTTGTTTAAACGCAATAACGTATTTGCAGACTTGCAGAGCCATGATATTACAAAAAAGATAACTACATGGTACATGCCATCATATGATAACTAATAAGTTGTCTTGTTTCATTAAGTATAGCTATAAATATAGCCATAAAACATTTCAACTTGTCAATACACAAAAAGCAAACGAATTTAAGCAAAAATAGATGACCTACAAAGCTGAAAGCGTAGCTAAAAATCCCTGATTGCCCTATAATAACTATAAAGATATCATTATTGACAAATATGTTCTTTCCGTTTGGTTGCGTGAAGTAACCGAATAGTGGTAGTTATCTGCCCATCTTAATGCGTTCCTCCTGCAAACCAAACAAGTTGTATCTCATTTGACAAGAAACATTGAGCGACGTACAAGGAGTATCGACGGATCGATATAACGCCATCAAGGTAATGAAATTAATGTCGGAAAGCCTTGAATCACAAAACGAAGCCGAATCAGAAGGCGAATTTGTTTACGAGTCACGTCTCTGCGTCCGAATCAGTGTCCTTCATATTGTCAACACACCGGTTTTTTCTTATCCGCTGAAACGCTACATTCGAATGTATTTAACTTTAGTCACACGCGACTACAATCGACTTCCTAATGCATCAGCGGCGGTTTCGTGACTTGCCATCGTCTGTTTGAACAACGACGGCGAAATATCCGTCAGCCTTATCTTGAAGTCTTGTCGTAAGGGGCTCTTGCAGGCCACCTCGGCGCTGAATTGGCGACAGAGACGCCTTAGGACAACTTTGCCAATCTCGCCACCGTCTATTAAGAACTAAATGACGACCGCTTTATTCTAGACTACAAATTTCCTTCTCTATGACGCGAACTTTCACAGAATTAGTTGGAAGTTTTAAAATACAGGCAATTTTTTGGATTTGAAATCTCTTCAACATCTGTGACAAACAGCTACTAATTTTTTTGTACTGTTTTCATATTTAGCAAGCCGTCACAAGCAAAAACATTTGCATTCAAAATGATGCTGAATTGTTCGAATTTACAATCCGAAATCAGCCTGAAAAAGAATTTTTTGGATAAATATTTTTAGCCGAAAGTAAAGTTCGATAAAAATGTTTGGTGAGGCCTATTAGAGCGACTATAATAACATTCTTAAATAAAAAACATGGCGTGTTGACTGGATTTTAATAAATTTAAATATTTTACGTATGATATGCACGCATAAAACAACATAATTTCGATTTTCTAGTTTAATAAATTTTGATCGATTTGCGCAATCATTTTATGTTTGTTAAAACAATTGCCTTAAGAGATAAAAGCGAAGCAAGAGCGGAGAAATTTTCATACATAAATCGATGTGCGGTATGTATATACTCGTATTTCAAATTCCTAAAACATAGAGCGAGCTGCGGCAATGTTCTGTAATCCTGAACTGAACAAATGCTTATTCCATTTTGAAAATTTCTATTTCTGCTATTACAAAGCTTTATTGTTTCCTGCGATTGCGAAAATAACTAGCCAAACATACTCAGCTAATTTAATGAGTTATATTTTTGGGCGGAGAACTCAGGCTGATGGCGAGAGCTCGAAATAAACCAAAAAGAACCAAATCAAAGTGCGGATTTTTTACTAAAGCACCTACACGGCAGAACAATTATCTTAATTAAAACCACTTACACTGCAATTAGGCAGATTCTTCGAGCGGAACATTTGAAAAGTGCTCGACAATTACAAGTTAGCAAATGCTCGAGAATCTGCCTCTCCGCCAAGGATAATAATTCATCTCTGCAATCCTCGAGAACATTCATGGAGACGCAGACTAAACAAGGAAAAAATAATAATAGCCGTCATCACTTTGATGCATTGTCGCTAATTCCACAAAGCGCCGCTTTTAACGCAAAGTGTGATTTTTGAAATCGCATAAGTGCGAATATTAAAGAGTAGAAACGAGGCCACTCTTGCCCCACTTCTCCGATCAAAGCGCTGACAACAACCGCAAATCTCGCCTCCCACTTCATGTTCGTTTTTTCCGAAAACACAAGATAGCAAAAGGGATGCCTGTCCGAAATTGCCGCTCGCTGGGGCTGATGCTCTCGAGTCGAGTGTTGTCTCAGGAGAAGTAAATAACAATCCGGTGCACAAGCATTACAACCGCTGATGGCAACGAGTTATGACACATTCATTCTACAATACAGCCCCGAAGTTGGAACCACACCAACTTTTATTGCTACATCTTTCTCAGCTCTTTAGACTTTTATATTTTCATGATACTTTATGAGAAAATAAATGATTTTAAAAACGCCAACTATGCGTCAGCTGGAATATATGTTCTCCTCCAACCACACTTGGCCTACGCCTTTTTATTCATGACGAGCGAATTTTACTTCTTTTATCAATTTGTTTACAAATAATCAATAAAGCCCACAAATATCACTTTCTGTGCAAACATAGAAAAAACGTGTCTTGAGGCCATTCATAAAATGATGTTTTTCTTGATTTACCTGTCGATGAGGTCTATTATTATACCGCCGGGATATAGCTTCCCTTTCACTCTTTCACGAGGGGAAAAATGATACAAAACAAATATTGTAAAAGATAGATCAACACAAGCGAACGCAAAAAATTGTAGTTTTGATTTCTTGATTTCAGCTTAAAACAACATTCAAATTAAAAAACGAATTAAAGCTATTTTTGTAAACAATCAAAGAAAATAAATTCCAGACTTCTAGTCAGGAGTGTTATTAAAGCGGAAGTTCATCTGCCAGCCGGAAGATTAATTAAATTTCTGATGCTTTCGTAAATTTTTATTAGGTTCACATAATTCTCAAAAATGAAACAGCTGGCCTAAATTTTTATTTTCTTAGCGTTATTAAAAAGTCCGCAGGTTATTTAACGTAATTTAATTTACGTTGTATTTTACCTGGAAGATCAACATATCGGGAACGAAATAGCTAAATATGTAATAACAAAACAAGCTTCTTTATTTAAAAAGACTCTTGCATTAAAATATTTCCTGATTGCTTTTTTACGAAAGCTTTTGTGCAATCGAGACAAGCTTTTGATCTGAAAACAGTTATCATTATTTTAGTGATTTATTTTTAGAGTGCTTCTTTCACTCAGGACGCAATAGCAACGATTGTAACTTGCCTTAAAAGCTCCTCGATCTGCTTACTTGCTATAGAACTGTAAAGCTTCAACAGATTCAGCGAGAGCTTTTTTCTATTTACTTTTCTTTCAATTTCCGTATGTTAACTTAATTGTTACGCGTACGAAATACGGATTTTTGCAGATTTAACAAGAGATAATATTTTACCCAAGTTTATTTTTTTTTGTTTGAGGCTTTGAATACCGCTCATTATTTTTCATTTGAACAAAGTGGAGAGCCGTACAAATGGTTGTAAATGCCTGTAGAATTCACTTTGCATTCGCCAGATCCTTATAAATATTGGGTTTTATTTCATCATAATTTAATTCGGTGAGGTATAGCAACTGAAATTTTTAAAACTCCACTTCCAGCTTAAATGGATAAAGCGGATGTTCCACACACCTGGAAAAGTAAAAAAAAATTATTTTGAAACAATTTTTGTAAAAAATGTACTCGAGGTATCGACAAATTCTTCCATTGCAATCGAAACTGTTCATAAAGTCCATGTCTTGTTTACTCAATTTAAAGTCAAAAACGTTAATATTTTCACTCAGTCTTTTCTTGTTAGAAGATTTCGGAATAACAATGTTACCCAGTTGAATATTATATCTGATCATAACTTGAGCAGCAGATTTTCTGTATTTTTCGCCAATTTGGGTAAATTTAGGGTCGCTGAAAATGTCAAGATCTCCCGGCTTCTTCCATGGTCTCTCTCTGGACCCTAGTGGACAGTAGGATGTTAAAATTATCCCCTTGTCTTGACAAAATTTACGCAATTTTGCTTGATTTAAGTAGGGATGGCATTCCACCTGAAGTAAATTTAAGAAAACGAAAATCCAGTTCCACAAAAACTTTCCACTTCTTGTCTGTTACCTGATTTGTCACTGGCACAATTGAGGCCACCTTTAAAAGCCTCTCAATTTGTTTGCTATTGAAATTCGACACTCCCAACGACCTCGTCAGCCCTTTCCTTTGCAACTCCTCCATCGCCTTCCAGGTGTCGACATAATCAACGTCACTGGGAATAACCAAGCCGGTTTTCGGATCAACTGGAACGAACTCACTCCCTTCCTGAAAAAACCCAATCAATACCGACCTAATTTCTCCAAATATTATCACTTTAAACCCTTGAGGCCAATGCATCAAATAAAGATCGAGGTAATCCAATTGTAGGTTTTTAAGTGTTTCTTTTAGAGCCGGTTCGACTAATGGCGGCCGATGTAAAGTGTTCCAGAGTTTGCTCACGATGAAGAGGTCCTCACGTTTTACAATGCCTTCCTCTATCTTAGATTTTATCGCGTCTCCGATTATTTTTTCATTGTTGTAAAGGTGGGCGCAATCGAAATGGCGGTAACCGGCGTCGATGGCGTCTTTAACGGCTTGCCCGGCCTCATCTTCACGACCTGGAGGACCCTAATTAACCAATTAGAAGCGCAATCGATAATTAGGACTCTAAACCTGGAAAGTTCCCAATCCGAAAATTGGGGTTGTTACACCATTGTTTAGCTTAATTAAAGGGACGTTTGGCATGATGTTGGCTTGCAAAACTGACGATAAATGAAAACATAACAGCACATATCATGATTCGGTATTTACCAACTGGCAAAACAAAATTATAATTAGAAGCCAAAACTAAGATAAAATAAAAGATTTATCACGCCGTGTGTGCACAGTAGTCACGTGAAAGTGTGCTAAACTACATGCAAGTACCATCATTTTGCCACTGCATTATTCACACCTCCTGAGAAGAATTGTTTGTTCCAGATGCGAATTACTACTAGTTTTTACTGTGAGACGCTTGAGACATACAAAAAGTATATTATTCAGGTCGTTAGTCAAATATTCTTAAACATTTAATTTGAAGCGGCTCTTTATTTCCGGATTTGCATTCTGAGCATAAGTTTGTCATAAATAAAACGCTTCCAGATTTAAGAACAGGGCTATTTTGCACTTAATAATTCCCAAGAATTGTGCAAGTCACGTAATGGAAATATTTGAAGGATCGGGTGGTATCACATAACTTATCAGTTTCTATAAATATCATTTATTGGTTTTTGTTGTCAATATTACACAATACGTAATGGAATCACATAATCACAAAACAAAACATATTAAAATTCAACTCCGGGCTTAAAGGGATAGAAAGGGTGCTCTCTGGCCCTGAAAAAGGAAACGCAATTAGCAAATTTAATTGTTTGAACGAGTTCAGGACTTACTCAGCTTGTGGACAAATCCTGCCATTACAGTCGAAAGTATCGATATATTTCATGTCGTCCTCGCTCAGTTTGAAATCAAAAATACTCATATTTTCCACAAGCCGATTTCTGTTGGAACTTTTCGGTATAACAATATTTCCCAACTGCACATTATACCGGAGCAGAATTTGCGCGGGTGATTTTCCGTACTTATTTCCGATTTCCTTGATTTTAGGGTCGTTAATGACATCGGGATCGCCGGGTTTTTGCCACGGCCTCGATGGGGATCCTAAAGGACTATACGAAGTTACAGTAATGCCTCTATCTGAGCAAAATTTACGCAACTTGCTTTGGTTCAAATAAGGGTGACATTCAATCTGAAAATATTGGAATTAGGCGGAGAGAATTTAAAGAGACGAGCGCACCTGATTTATAACGGGGGCGATTTTGGCCGATTTCAAAAGTCTTTCGATTTGTTTACTGTTGAAGTTGGAAATGCCGATCGATTTGGTGAGACATTTTTCGTGCATTTCTTCCATGGCTTTCCAGGTGTCGACAAAATCGACATCGCTGGGGATAAATAGGCCTGTTTTTGGATCAGTGGGGTGCAAACTGGGGCCTTCCTACAATTTTGCGTTTGCGATTTTTGAATAGAACAGAGTAGTTGATACCTTGAGAGCATGCGGCCAGTGCACAAGATAAACATCGAGATAGTCCAACTGGAGGTTTTTCAGCGTTTCTCTCAAAGCCGGTTCGACCAAATCAGATCTGTGAAACGTATTCCATAACTTACTGACAATAAACAATTCCTCCCTCTTCACCACTCCTTCTTTAATCTTGTCCTGTATAGCGTCCCCGATTATTTTTTCATTGCCGTAAACATGAGCACAGTCAAAGTGTCGGTAGCCCACATCAATAGCATCTTTAACGGCTTGACCCACTTCTGCTTCTTTGCCTGGAGGACCCTAAACACTAATTCAAAAAACCAAACAATTCGAACGATATTTACCTGCCAGGTGCCCAAACCTAAAGCGGGTACAGATAGACCATTACTCAGTTTAATTAAGGGAATCCTCGACATGGTTACGGTAAACAGGATAACGAAATGTTAACTGATGTGTTGCATGTGTTTGGTTAGTATTTATACTCGGCAAATAAACCGATTTGCCCAAATGTTTGAGATAACAATAATCTGATCACAACTAATGTTGTGATGGAGTATTGATAAAAAAAACTTTAGTCAGGGCTTGAATTTTTAAAATCAATATAAAATATGAACACTCTGAAGGCAAAATGATTTACAAACTTTTAATTTTAACTTCAACAATGTTCCACAAAAATTGAAATCGGCGGTCAAATATTGAAATATTGAGCGTGTTTACTCGTATCTCGGAATATTGGATTCCATGCAGATATTTATGCATCCACCTATCTATTTTTTAAGTTTGCTATTTTTGTCATTTTTTTATTAATAATTTTTATAAATAGTTTATTTCTTACAAAACACAAATATTTAATTTGTGGTGGCGTGAACAACATTTAGCTACAGAATAATTAGCCAATTAATTAAGTATTAAATTTACCAATATTGAAAGTAAACTCCAAATAATCGAGTTAATTGAAATGCTATCTGCTTTTTATTTACACACACACTCTAACAAATCGAATATTATAAACTACTCGTACAGTCAAAAGTCGAAATATAACTCATATCTTCAGGTGCTAAGTAAAAATTAAAAAAATTTACATCTTCAATTAACCTGTCCGAAATCACAATATTTCCTAACTGTACGTTATACTTTAGCACAATTTCTGTTGCTGTTTTGTTGTATCTCCTTGCAATTTCTTTAATCCTGCCGTCACCGAGAACATCGGGAATTTCAGGTCGAATATTATTCCTCGCACCCAACGGACTGTAACTTATTACAGCAATTCCATTGTTCGAACAATACTTTCGTAATTTAGCTTGATTTAAGTAAGGGTGACATTGAATCTTAAAAAATCAATAAGTCCAAACCGTTTAGTCCACAACCACTTACTTGATTAACTTGCGGGCGAATTGTGCAGTTTTTTAAAATGCGTTCAATCTGTTTACTGTTAAAATTTGAAAGGCCAATTGCTCTGGTCAGTTTCTTACTGTAAAGCTCTTCCATGGCTTTCCACGTTTCAATAAAGTTGTTTACGGAAGCTGTGAGTCCGTCAATTAAGTATAAATCTAGATATGCAACTTTCATTTTTTTTAAAGTGTCTAAAAGGGCAGACTTGACTGAATTTGAATGCTCGTTAGTGCAGCAGAATTTGCCAATAATAAATAAGTCTTCCCGTCTAATTTTTCCTTCTTCGATTAGTTGTTGAAGAGCAATACCAAATGTTTCTTCATTTCCAAAAACAGTGCAGTCCGTTAGTCGGTAGCCTGAACTTATCGCATTTACTAACGTTTGTTTGACAACATTTTCCACCTCAAAAAAATTCTGCTGATTTATGGTGCAACAATTGCTTACAATTTTAGTGTTTGAACTTAAAATTCAATGTTATCAAAATCACAAAAGAAAAAGGTCTAAACCCAAAAATAATTTTATCTAAAAAATTTAACTTAACAATAACTTTAGAGATAGCAAAGCGTCAGAGTGATATGTGATAACTTGATAAGTTAAAAAGCAATGTCAAAATGATATACCCTTTTATAACCTTTCCTGTCTCACCTGAGGTATCGCTAATCCAAAAACTGGAATTTTTACTCCATTATTTAACTTGGAAATAGGAACATCACATATTTGTGGTGACATTTTTAGAGTACACAGTCGGAAAAATCAATGAAATTAATTATGAGGTGTGTCAGTAGAGATAACACTTGACAAGTGGATTGCACTCACCCAAATAAATATCAAACACAACATTTTGCAATAATGGTGGGTGGGTAATTGCCTTCAAGTTTCCACATAACTAAATTAGAAAAGCAGTTAATGTAATTAAGCTTATGTTATAAGTTTTATTGAGCTTTAACGAAGCTTGAATCATAAAATTTTTATTTTTTTTTGTACCGCCCACAGGCAACACAAGCTTTGTAAAAGTTTGAACGTTTATTTTACGCTTCCATTATTCAATGATTGCGTTAAACGAGTGTTAAAATTTTAATGTCATATGTGAAAATTATTCGTTTTTTTCACTTTTTGCCAAAAATTTACAATTCTCACTAAAACGCTATCAGTTTTCCCCTCTATACTTTGAAAATAAAAGCTACCATTTCTGTGCCACTTTCTTTAAAAGCTCGCTTATCTCGAAAAAATACGCCCTTAATTAAATACCGGTAGTAAAAAATCAGAAGCATTTATAATTTGTTAGCGGTTCATTTTGTCGTGTTTGCGATTGGTCTGACGTTCGTAAAATATGTAGCGATAACATTTTATCCGTGTTATAACTGAATATAATAATCGTATAAAAAATAATGTTTGTGTATTTTGTGCGTGATTTTGCATGTCTAGCGGTAAAAGGTTTTATTAAATATGCAACACTTGGACCTAAACGTGGGATTCAAGCTAATTCAATATTGATGCATTTGAAGCGACCTAACATGTACATGCATATTTCAGCACAATTTCTCGTAATGGACTTCACACTGAGTTATTTGTTTTTCAGTTTCATTCAGTCATCACTGTGGCGTTTACAGAATTAAAGGGTTAAAATGTTTCTCAATGTTCGGTTTACTCGTGTTTGCATTCGCAGCTTGCACTTGTCCAGGATTACTGACAAAAGTTCGTTGTTTATAAAGCTCAGTTTATGAATAAAAAACACTGTTTGTGTTGCTCTTCAGATTTTCGATCCAAGTTTCGACTCGTATGAAAAAGTTTTATTTGCTCATGAGGGCGTTAGGGCCGCCATGCGACATTTAAACATTTAGCTGAGTGCGAACGATGTCAATCGATGTACGTGGAGAATTTATTCATCGTCGAAACGAAAATGTTAAATATTCCCAATGCTCTTGTAACCTTATAAAGACATAAATTCGATATATAGTCGAGTTTAAAATATGACATTTCCAAATGTCTGCGCAACAAAAACAAAAACGCCGTCTCTCTATATCGCTTATATTCGTATAAATTTTGATAAATTACCCCACTTTTATCCAAACAAATTTTTGCTTTTGAGATACAAGTTATAATGGATCACAAAACAGTGTTCACAGTTTTCAGACGGTTCGTTGCTTATTTATAACGTTATTACGCTCTGGCCCACATAATATCTAACCTGTTTTTGAAATATTTAAGCAAAACAAGATTGTTTACTTATATAAGCTTGTTGACTCGCATTATCTTACGTAACAGGTTGATACGTTCTGCTGGAGATGTGCCCGATGAAAATGTTCACTTCTATGACTCCTACATTACATTCTGTCAATATTTATGTAAGGAATAAATACAAATAGAGATATACGGATGCGTTTTGGCATACAGAAATATTGGAAAAGTCCAAAGATAACACCGGAGCGATGTCACAGTAACAAGATTTATAACACGGGCGAAAATCGTAAAAATATTTAAATAATATTAAGTAAAATGTTTGCAACGTATTTAATGATGCACCTGATTTCGTCACATTGCAAGCTCACAACAAGTACAAGACAAATTGTCTTATATCATTTCCAGAACAATTCAAAAACAATTCCTTCTGACTTCTAGAAAAATAAAACAAACAAATGTCTTATTGTTTCGTTTAACCTTTTAAAAATAACATACAAATAGACACACATTTTATTACCTACACAGTTTATAATAGTACATACTCAACGAGCATACGTATATAATAATGGCAATTATTCACAAAAATACAGTTTAGAAAAACAGAACCTTGAATTTTACCCGGCGCATCCACCATTTTTGAAAAAATTCAAGTACCTTTTATTTTAAAATTTTGTATAAAGACTTTTTCCCGTACAAAGCGTGTCACAGTAATTACAATCGATCGTTTAGCGCTTTAAATGCCCTCATTTATAACCTGTCAAAAAGTGTGTACCTCCGAATACGTTATCGCTCCTTCGGCTCGTTTAACTCGCCATCATCGTCTCATTTCTAAAGAGCCATCAAGCAGCTTTCCTAAATGAAATCTCGAATACACAAGTGTGATGGCTTTCACAGCGAAAAACTCCACGTTTTATTCTGATTACTCCAATCTCAGGAGATCTGCTTTCCTTGGCGGCTGCACTTACATATCAAGGTGAACATTAGTCCGATATTATGATGTAATGTGAAGCTCGCGATCAATCTATCTTGATTAGGCCCGTTGACAGGCCTCATTGCTGTGACTGCAGCTACTTTAAAGGCGAAATAGAAAGGAATCCATCATTCTTCATTACACGAGATAAAATCGGAGCTTTAATGTCCCAACCACCTCATACAAAGTGGTTCCGCTTGCTACAGTTCAACGATTATATATTTACGCAATTTGTCCTCGAATTGGTCACAATTCGCCCGATATTATAATTACAAGAGAAAGCTCTGGTTATTAATTTTCATTTAAGCCCGAGAATGATTTCCAAAGTTCAATTAGCGGTTTTCGGGCTTTTTATGTTAACGTATTTCCCGAGCGGGAAACTTTCTTTGTAGGTCACTTCCTTTTAAATGTTATATTTATTAAGCTTTCAGAATAGAATTTCAACCATACTAACAAGGTCTATCAAAATTTCATAATTTAGTTTCGGGTGGCAAAGCTCTCCTTACTAAGCCCTGTATTAAATAACTTTCATTTCAGTTAATTAATACGCGGAAATTAAAGCGGATTGATCAATAATAAATGAGGCGATTTTCCCACAACATATAATCCAGTCTTAGTCACAAAATGTGCATTTGACTTTATTTTACTATTCGGCAAAACAAATAATTAAATAGTAGAGTTCGTGGAAGCCAATTCCACTTTGTAATCGATGTAATCACCCACTGTTTGCTAAGACAACAAAAGATAATTAGTAAAATAAACCGATTGATTAGATATTCTATTTGTGGAGTGGTGCACCCGCCATGAGCGTATTGCACCCCATTCTGTTTATCATCTCTGACATCAAAGTGTTTCTTCAGATTATTGATTCTTCGCATTTTATTGAATTTTCTCGTTAATTTCACGCTGACAGGGCAGCATGCACATAAATTCCGCGTCTAATGACGCTTTTTCTCCAGCAATTCGCCACAACATTAATTCAAGACGACAAAACAAAACGAGGGAAAGCTTATTTCGCCACAAAAAAGATTTCGCATAATTGCATGATCGATTAATTAGCTTTTAACGGCATCTTTATTTGGCTTGTTTATACAATCACTTGAAATAGCGGTCGGCTTCTTAAATTAATTAAGATAATATTGATTAAAGGCGCGCGACGGCTTGCTTCAATTAATAAAGTTAATTTTGTATAAGTTTGCTAATTTACATTTTCAATTAGATTTGATTTTTCCGAACGTGTCGACTTGTATTCAAATAAAAACATTTACTGAAAAATTATGAAACACTGCAATTTTCTTAAAGGAAATTGGCTTCGTTTAAAATTTTCTGGAAGGATTAGATTACGGAGTTCATTAGTATTTTTAATTAAATTTGTTATACTATAAAAAATCGCTAAAACTTGCGTAATGATTGGTTTGAGCAAGCAGTAACGCAGAAAAAACAAATCATCAAGGTAATTCCCTAAGAGCTTTTTAAATCAAGACAGGAAATAAAGAAGGCGGAGTCGCGGCTATCTGAAAGAACAGCCTGCACCCCTAGTTGGCGGTAATAATTGATGATAAGGGTGATAAGAGGGGCTGTCATCTGTATTTGTGTTACATTTCTGCACTTGAGGGACGAGGCTTCATTATACAAACCTACAGAAACAGGAGGGTCCAAGAAGTAACGATAAAGTCGGTTGCAAATGGATATTTATGTATTTTTAATAAAATGTCAATATATTGAAGAAGACGTGAGTTGCGTCTGCTGCTTTGATTCAAGCACGATAAAATACAAACAACTTTATTTTGATTACGGTTAAAGGCAATTAAGTTTAATTAATACCGGGCTTGTGGGCGAGAGGCTTTGAACAAATAATTTCGACACTGTGCTTTTGTAATTTGTATTAATGCATCTGAGCTGGAGGAGAGAGCTATTAAAGGGTATAGTATGGCCACTTTACTTTAAATTAAGATTAAATATTGCATTATTTTCCGCATCTACTTATATTAGCCAACACTAGAGATTTATACGGAAAATGTTCCTGAGTTTTGTATTTTCCTAAACGATAGAGACATTTCCCGACCCCAGTTTCCAATTGCTTGGCTTACAATCTTATAATTCCTAAATAATTGCAAACCATTTATCTTGCAGTCCCCAACAAACAGCTCTTATAATGTAAAGTGTTCTGATAAGTCTGATAATTGGCCCGCGGGCACTTTTCAGCTCTATGGTAATAAAGCGAGCTTTTTCAACTTTAAATTAATTAATTTATATATTTTTTCGAATCCAAAACAAATTGTGCTGTCAACCTGTTTTTCAATTACGTAAAATCTGCTTTTAATTGAAATTTAACCTATTTAAGCGCTCGGCAATAAAAAATAATTTCTAAATTAAAATTAGAAGCGTGGATTTCAGGTTTCTTCATTTGCAAATGCTGCCATTTGTGAGAATTATGTAAAAATTAATTATCCCGGTGGATACTTTCCTCCCTCATTTAGATGCACTTAAAGATATTATTTCGCTTAAAGCGTGTAATTCTCGAATAATTTTAATTAAATTAAAAAGTTGCGTTTGTACACAAAATCCTGCAATTAATTTGCCTAATAAGATCGCGTCGCTCTCGCGGCCACCCATAATCCATTCATCATCATAATCCGCCTTAATCCCATCCATCACTTAGTGAATAAAATAATTTCCTTGGCCGATAAAAACATCAGCGACAGCTTTCAGCTCCGAACTAAAGGTAGACAAATACTGTCTCGACTCTCGGCTAAAAGTCGCGTCAACAAGCCCAACTTTTAAGAAGTTCCATCAAACACCTATGCGATATCGATTTCCGGGCCGTTGCGGGTTACACGGTCAGCGAAATGTAAATGAAGATGTGATGTTAACATCTGCAGCGTGCACATGTGTAGTAGGTCAGTTTTCATAAATAACGCAGTTTTTAATTAAAATTTTATAGCCGCCTGCCGAGATAAAATACGGTGCATGATTTGTTAATGTACCACCACCGCAAATGGAGAACCAGGCGCTCGTCTATATGCGAAAAATTCATAAAATTGCTTAATGTACTTAATGGGAGATTATTCCAAAGCCATGCGGCTCAAAAAACCCATAATGGCTATTTGAGCTTACTAAAACAGAACAGCTTCAAATGCATTCACCAAATATTAATTGTGAATAGCGAAAACACATTGAGTACGAAATTTTACAGCTTTTTTTTGTTTGAAACTTTAACCATGGTAAAATATTTGTCACGGTATTTAAAAGCGCACATATTTTCCTTACAGGACATTTGTAACTTATAGAGTAATATCCTGCAAACTGGCGGATGTGTCCACATAGAGCATATTTGCAGCGTCCCTGCGACGTATAAATAACCATCCAAGTGACATTTCCAGTACAAAACTCCCACAAGAAATGTAAAACTTTAATTTGTCTTTGTTTAGCGCCAATCAAATAAAATTCCGAAATTGCGTTTTCGTCGTTTTTAATGAGAAAACTTAAGCGCTTTGTCTCTGAAGGTTGAAAAAAGTCGAGAGGTTAATAAACGTCGATCTCGGGAAGAAAATGAATAATAAATTCGTTTATTGTATTAAAGAAATCGTTAAATCTTATATCTCGTTATTCTTTGTTCCGGAATTGTAATTGGGTTTCCACAAATAAATTGGACTTGATTATATCATGCGCTGCCGCATTATTGGAAGAGGTTATTAAAATTACGTTCAGGAGACATCCAGACCGAAGCAAAATGCAAATCTTTTTATTATCATTTTGCGACGTTACAACGGCTGAATTGAATCGTTAGACATTATAACACAATTCTCAATGAATAAATTATGAGCGTAAAAACAGGAAAACATAAATCGCAACATTTCAGTTCAGATATAATTAATAAATTAAATTTTTAACAGTTCTCGGCACGCAATGGTAAAATAAGATTTATTCATTTTCACACTTTATGGAGTTTTTAGCCTGAATCCGTCAAATGGTGTTGTTCCGAATGTCCAAATTTCCTTTTAAAATTTATGTAAATGCCCCAGTTTGTGTCGGAGAAAAATTAGCACAACAAGTACTCATTTGTCCGATTATTTCCACAAAAACCGTTCTAATGTCACGAAAGGGTGAAAAGATTAAAACTTTATAGTTAGCAAGTAAATGTGTGCACTGAAAATAAAAAAGTATTTCCGCAATCTGCTGTAAACTAAACACGTCATCACGGTTATGCAAATGGTCGGTGTCCTGCATTTCACAGTTTAAAAAATAGCTTGCTATTTCCACTCCCAGTTCGAATAATAATTAAAATCTTAATTAATGGCTGGCGAATAGGGGTAATTGTTTATTTTCGTGTCTCAAACAATTGTCAAACATTATTACGTCCATATCTGGGTGAAAAATCATCATAATTGATTTTTGCGCACGAACAGTCGTTAAGTCTAAAGTTTATTAAAAAGCCATTACCGAGGTGTCGGGTAATTTGGAGGTTACCGTCCGGTCAAGAATGTCAGTCGACGTAATTGGAAAATGAGGGAGGACACATTAAAGTGAGTTACATGTCCATCCAATCATGTAGTAATCCCGAGGGATAAGAAGTTGCGAAACCCTTTGCGTGATATTCCTTAGCATCAAACCGAATTTATATTAAAGAAGTTTACTCAAATTATTCCACAGATACTCTTCACTAAAGCAGTTGGGAAGAAATTAATTTTGTCGCTTTGAACTTTTATGGGTATTATAGTTGCGGAAATTCGGTTAACTTCAACCAGATTAGTTTTTCCCATTTAAATGCGGCGCACGTAACGTAAGACACGCTTACTTTCCGGTTAATAAGAAACAGCTTTATTGACCAGTTGTTGTAAAAACGCCTTTCATAGTCGAGATATAATTAAAATTCGTGGCGTCCCGAATGCGTCTACATTAGGGTTTTAACTCGCCATTATTTCCCGAAATATATATCTTTTACGAATGTAACTGAAACTCCGGTCTTTCCGGAAATTAAAGCAAATTTCAGTTACATAGCTTACGTCTCCTTAGGAGATACTTTTCGTTATTCGAGGAAAAATCCTCGGTCGTTATTTCCTCATAATTGTTCGTCGACCAAAATAAAACGTCAGTTTAAACATGGCCCATTTCTTTATAAATCAGTAATACTTAACGTAAACACAGGAGTAAAAAGGAAAATCTTGTATCGTATACTTTGAGAAATATTGTTTCCTTTAACAACGGATGTGGAAGTAATCTAGATGAAAAGAAAATCGTGCCTCATTTTCATGGGAGGACTTCACATCCTCCCCAAATGTCAAATCAGCTCGATATTACAATTAAGACGTTATGAATTTTTGAAGATATTGACTTTTCCATAAAAAGTCTTCAAATTACATGACAAATTTTCATTATTTTTGGCTGGAGCAGAATATTCGAAATTAGCATTCCTAACAGAACGAAAACGAGAGCAGAGAGAGTAAAAACTTCAATAACATCCAATTCGAAGTATCAAGAGCTCCCCAGAGATCACGGGAGACACTTAAGCTGGAGAATCAAGACGTTATAGTGGTACAACTAATTAAGTGTCTCTACAAAGGACAACTAAAATTGGTGTCAAGTGAGTGCGAAATAGACTGCAGAATTCCTCTGTTCCTAAGTATGTGCAACAACAGTACACAATCGAAACACAAATAACCAAATTTTATGACTCGAATTTATGATTGACTTTCAGGAGCTTTTACTTTTTATTTGCGGTTTTATCGCAAATAATAAAATTGTATTGGCCATTTCTTTTGTCATTTTATTACGTACTTCTCTAGAGCTTGTATCCGGATTCCATCAGACACTGGGATATTATTACTTTTACGACTCCTAGCTGCAATTAAAAATTACTCTTTCATCACGAACTAACACTGATTGAAACGGCAAAAATGCAATTTTGGACGCAAATTCCGTTTTATTTATATATGATTTTTCCGATATAGCTGAGTATTGTCGAATAGTAACCAAACAATTGGATTTTAATTTTAAAAACACGGCGTGACTGAAATTGTGTGCGCTTAATTAAGAAACGTTGATTTGCGTTTGATCCTGAATAAATAAAATTTAATGCAGAAAATAGTCAATCATTTTCTTCCTTTTTCAACTAAACCGACTGAAGAATCAAACAGAGGGATCAGTCAGGTTTAATTGCACATCACATAGTCAAGTCTGAAGCTTTGACTTTGAGAGCGATTTGTGTTTTTACACTACAACACTGCGGTTTTGAAGCCTTTACCTCGGATTTCGCTCTGATTATTTTTTACAGAAACATATTTCTCTGTTTACTTTAAACCATATCGGACTGTATAAGTTTGTAAATGCGAAAATAATCATTCAAGGGAGAATTCCCTTGTTCTAAAAAAAAATCAAGAGACCAACCTCGCATAAACATAAAAAACGAACAAATGTTTCTTCCCTAGTAGACGCATTAGGTTACGTAAAGAAAGGAATATAAATCTCCTACCGTTGTCTTAAAATGTTTATGTGTTGTTTTAGTGTTTAGTCGAAAAAGTTTATTAACAACACTTTTTTATTTCATTCATTCTGGTTTAGAATAAGTAGTAATTGTTAAATTGTAAAAACTCATTAAGGTAACAATAAATACCTATTCAAATTTAGTTTGTACGTCTTCCCTCAGAGCACATAGCCTTACATGGTTCCCAGCTAAGTTAAATTGCGGAAACCTCATGCAATTCAATTCAATTCAAAAGTTTGATTAATTCAGCCAATGCAACTACTAAATAACCGGCAACCTGAATTTTGAATTTAGTTACATAACGAGTTGAGTTAAGAGCGTGATTGATATGTTTAGAGTTGAATGTAAAACCTGGAATTTTTTTATTTTGTGATGAATGAACCGAAATGAAATTAGGTTTAATTTGTATGTAACAAAAGAATTGCTACATTGCGTAAAAATTGACCCGTTTCTTGCTATACAACAGCATATGACCCTATCTAACAAACGTCATGTGATAAAGCCCAAACAATTTGTCACCCTTATCAAAGGTGTCACAAAACAAAAAGCGAAAGGGTGTTTTGTTGGAATAAAATAATGTGAACTGTTGCAACCACACAGGGCTGCATAATTTAATTGAAATGAACAAATTCCGACTTAAATAAAAAATCTCAATCAATTTGTATTATTTATACTTGTTCATGTTTCATGTTCGACGATGCAGGATTTATCATCATTATGTAATGATTATGCTGGAAGCTCATATTAGTAAATTACTAATACTAAATAATAGATAGAAGCCTGGTTGCACCTAATACAATTTGAAAATATCAACACTAATAGAAACTAATAATAACCGTGGCAATCAATATTTATGTACTATAATGTGGATAGGAATTTTATATAACAATTTGATTATTTTAAATTTCGCGCCGTAAAGGTGCCAACCCCGCCCACGTGAAATAACTGCCGACGTCAGAAACGTCAAAATGTTGATAATTTCGTAAAGTTAAATAACGTTATTTACTAATAATTAACATCGGTGCATCAATGTCATGCATTTATTGATATAGCAGACACTAAAAATGGTTAGTATATGGAAGATTGTGGCTGTTTTGATACGACTTGTTCAAGTTAGACTTACATAACCTCACTTCGGGGAAAACGATTTTTTTGAATAATTTCCTTATAAAATAATGTTTTTGCTTGTTTTCGAAGGAACGTAACGAGAATGAGTCTCTGATTACGTTGGAGTACCTACTGGATGAATTTTTTAACCCGATCACAAGTAATTCACGAAAACATGAAATTGAACAGCAACTCAGTTCATTTAAATACCTACCCCAATCACGGAAACTGTGTTTGTACTTTCTTACAAATACGTCTAGTCAATATGTGACTATGTTTGCCTTATCGACATTAGAGGTATGTTTTTTTAGAAATAGTGGTTTTAGTGAAGTTACCATTTTAGTCAGTGATTAATCAACAGTGGGCAAATACTGACTGGCCTTTTCGGGAAGAATTAAAAAACGTACTGTACAACTATTTAATAGAGAAAGGAAACAGCGCACCGCATTTTATAAGGAGCAAATATGCCAAATTGCTAGTAATTATAGCAAAACAAGACTGGCCATCGCAATACCCGAACTTTTTTATTAACATTATTGAGGTACAAAACCCACGGTTAGAGACACCCAACTGACACAAATTTTCAGTTGTTGAAATCCGAGCCAAATCAACTGATTGGTTTAATTTTATTAAAAACAACAAGTGAAGAGTTGATGGGGCTCCAAGCCTCGTTTGAGAATGGTAGAAAAGACGAAATTACAAGACTGCTTCATCAGTACATTCCTGTGGTTTTTGATTCACTAAACACGATTCTCGAAAATTTAGGTACTCTCCGAAAATTGAAAGTTTAGCGGTCTAATGAAAACTCGTACCCCTATTCCAAAAAACGCCTCGATAATTCTTAAGTAAATTGTGTAAATTCGACTCAATTTACTGAGCAATTATCGCAGCGTTTTTTGGGATAGGGGCACGAGTTTTACATTTTCTACATTCTTTAGACTGCTCAACTCTCAATTTTGGAACTGTACTTGACCTCGGACTGAAATTAAGTTGACAGCACGTGTTAAGTTACATCAAGTGACGGCCAAGTCAACGACGCTCTGCGGGGATGCATCACAATTGACTATAAAAACGTGATGTTTGAATTTGTTGCCAACCTAATTTCAGTCGAGCTCACATTGACCAAAAAATTATTTTTTAATTACGTAGGCACTAAACCTAGACACACAGCTACTGCGACTCCGCCCCCGTCACCAACCCACCCCACGTCCACTCCTAGCCTCCCCCAACAACTGGCAACTGCGACTTTCAAGCCCGACAGCAAGGCCTTGAATAAGGAAGCCCTTGAGACAGTGCAACACCTCTTTACTTGGGTGCAAATCAACCAAATTCCCCCATCAATCATTAAAGCCATTTTTCACTTCACCAACATATCTAGCTATGCTCAAGTAAGTATGGGAAAAAACGCGATACTTTCAACTGGTTTTTATTTGATTTGATTGAGTCGTTCTGGATTTACTAAAACAAGCTCAAAAGATTCAAACGTTTGGAACCTCCTTATGTCTGCGTCGTTTCGTACTCGGGTCGAGGGCAGTTTACGAATTTTTTCCACGTAATCCGTTGACGGAATGTGAAATTCGTAACAACAAAACTTTAGAAAATCGTCATAAGTTGAGATTTGATCGGCCGAAACTTCAACTTCCACGAAGTCTTTGTCAGGGAGGTCGGCAACTCGTAATTTGAAAATGTGGTATCCTAAAAATTGTTTTTGTTAATTATTTGATATTATTCAATGTTGCTGAATAAGTCAGGAATCAACAAAAAATTATCACCTCTACCTGGCGGGGGTTGGTATCTGTTGTTACCCTGATCCATGCTTCAATTTTTTCCGAAATTCTTATGATAGAAACACAGAAAATTACAATTGCCAGGCTGCAAGAAAATGGTCGTGAACCGATAACTTTATCGCTTGTTTTTGTTCAAACAAAAGTATATCTTCCAAATACGTTGTTAAATATTTTCTTTTGGAAATTAATCGAATGAATAATGTTGGAAAAAGTTGCCCGTTAATCGGTTCGGTGGAAATAAGATTGAAATTTCGTTTTTGCATGAAAAAACAATACTTTTGATCTTTTTACTTAATTTTTAATTTTTATTGGAGGGATTTTGACAGACCTGATTTTTTTCTAACAGTTTATACTTTCTCGTTCAAAAAAAAGGTCAAAAATTTCAACTGTTGGTCTTTTTTGATTTTTTAATGACATTAAAAATTTTAAAAAATGGCAAATTTTGTAATCAGTTATGTGTAGTAGTGTAGTAGAGATAAAACAAACTTTTTTTTTTATGTGACTTCAGACATCACACGTGAACTAATTAACTGTTTATTAATTAAAATTAATTTTTGGTTTAAAATGTTCACATTTCAGTATGAGTTTGGCCTCGTAATAATTTTTTTCGTAATAAGGTAGGTAGTAGGTACTTCCAAAAAGTCTTTAAATGAGGAGCTTAAACTGAAGAAACAAATGAGTTTCAAATTTGTTTTTCCATTTAACCATTACATAAGGTTTAACTACTGTGCAAGCTTAAATGAATGAAGACAATAGTTGATATAAGTAGATCATCTACAATATGTCAAAAATAAATAAAAATAGTTATTTTTATATTAAGTGCGCAAAGCAAGAGTTTTATGAGCTTGAGAATGTTAGGTTTTTTGACATTACAGTGCGTAAAACAATAATTTTGACACTACAGTGCGCAAAGTAAAACAATGAAAAAAACGAATGCTTTGTGCACTAAGATTAGTGCGTAAATACATGTTTTTTGGTCAATTGTAGAAAAAAATGTTTTTTAAAGAAAAATAATATAATTAAAGATTTTATTTTATTTTGCTTAGGCCATCACAAAGTTACAATATTTTTTTATGTTTTTTTATATAATTTATATAATGGTTTAATATTGTTCAACCTTTTATGTGGAAAGTTCCATAAAAGGTGACTTTCAGAGCTTCAAATGCGATTTTCCAATAAAATTTAAAATGTTTTTTTTAATCTGATAATGCGGCCGTTTGCAGGCTAAAGTTGCTATTTATTAGAAAAATTGCATTTCAGGACGACCACGACATGTGCGTGCTGGCAATGTCGACAATCAACGAACTGCTCTACCGAAAATGCACTCCTCCGGGAAGCCAGGAATTTTTTACCCAGCTTTATTACTACACAATCGAATTATTACGCGATATAACAAACAGTCGACTCGACACTTTAGATCCGATGTACTTATTTATGCCCTCCAATTTAGCAAATTTCCAATGAAGTTGTTTTAGTTTCGTCGAAAAAATGTCCGAATTATTAACACTACTAGTCGAACAACACTTATGGCGGCTTGAGGCCGAACCTCGTTTCTCAGCTTTGGATTTTTTATCACTGCTTTATCAACTAACTGTTCAACTGCCATCAATGCAATGCTATCTCAGATGTCTCAATGTGTGGGCGGCTTTTTTCAAACAAACCAAATCGCAGAAAAACCAAAAGTACTTGGAGGCTTTTCTGGCCTTACTTACGGCGCTTTTGCAAAAAATACAATTCTCGACGAATGGTAATCAACTTAAAGAAATTGATAATGTGGACACGAATGATGATGTAAATAGGTGGGATTATTGGCCAGTTTGTAACTGTTTGTTTTAGAACGAAACGGATTGGCAGATTTTTTTGAAAACTTCGATTGAAATCGTGTCAATGGTTGCGGAGTACGCGCCTCTTGAAACTCTCAATCTTATTGTAAGTTATTTTTTTTAGCATAAATGTGTTTAATTGCGATTTTAAGCTAATGCCGTGGAAAACATGCTATGACATTTACCGGCGGATTGAGACAATTGTTGACCACCAAAACTGTTCCTTAAATTGTGAATTATCAGAGAGCGAAAGACTGTCTCACATCATCACCGATTTCTCATCTTTAACTCAGACTCTAGCTAGGTTATCTCCTCTATTTTTTGATCAAGGTTTGAGTTACGCTGCATGACATTTGGTAGTGATAATTTATTGTAGAAAATGAGGAAATCACTAATGTCTCATCACCTATGATAAATAATTTGATCGAGAAACTCCTGGAAAGTGCCTCACTTGCAACGTCCCTCAGACTTTACAACCTTAAAACGAACAATTCGCACCTGACTGATTGTTTCATTGATAAGTAAATCAAGTCAAGTGGACGTGCGTCAAGTAGGCCCAACTTAACGCACACACGTTATTCAAAAGTGCTGAAAAATATTGCTACTCATTGAAAAATACGTCAGTTTTAATTAATTATTCACAAACTTAATTAATATACGTAAGAAAGATAAAGATATTTTTGCACAAAAAACTAATTTAATTACTTAATTGGTTGGACAGGGTTGATAAAAAAGAACATAAAAGCAATGGAATGATCGTTCAAGGCTGTACTAACACTCCCACAATTATAAAATATTTTTTCTACTTTTGTTTCGTACTGAGGTCATTACGATACGCCATTTGGGTTTCGTAATATCCAACGGAGTGCTATAATAATTACACTAAAAACCAGGGTAATTTAGTTGGAAAATGATGGCAACCTAGTTTTTTGACAATTATCTGAGAGAATAAGTGTCAGTGTCAATCGTCACCTGTTTCAAGTGATAATTTAATCAAATGAATCAATTTCGAACCTTTAGAGGCTTTTGTACCAACCCTGATTCGTAGTCCCTTCGAACACCTTTCGAGTAGTGTACAAACATGACTTCAAAAGCCAGTGCAAGTGAGTAATTTGAGATCCCATTCTCCTTAGGCCAATGTTCAAATTCCGCGTATTTGCCACAAAAGCCCGTATTCGTTGAGGGGCAGATAGATTGCAAAACGTCTTGGACACTTTCAGAATACATTTTACGAATAAACTAATGACGATCCAAATTATTAATTTAATTTCATGATCCACGCAAATGCTGTCAACTGCCACAAAATTCCCTAAATTTCGAAATTGATTTTTTTTGTTAAAAAAGGTGCAAAAGTAGAAAAACTAGTGTATGATATCTCGTTTATAAGGCATTTTGTCGCACTTACTCCATTATGGCACTCCTCGCTGCGCTCGTCGTGCCCCAATTCCGTGCGTGCGACAAAATGCGTCTTATAAAACTCGTATCATAATATACTAATTTTAAATATTTTCAACTTGAATTTTGATCTTATTAATTTGGATGCGTAATTAATTACTGATTATATTATTATAATAATAAACATGAATTATAAACTAATTAACATTAAAAAATGCTATATCAAAAAAAAATTTAATCGATAATACCTCGTTTCCACAAACAAAATGGTATAATATTTGCTTATTTTGAAAATTTTAGCACATTTTTTAACATGTCATAAGTTGTTTTTTTAAATTTTACTGAACCTAGCTGAAAAATCACTGAATTAGTTCGAAAATGATATTATTTTTTATATTTTCAAGGTATTTTTCTAGAAATTAACCGAATAGTCTCGAAATTTGATCGAAAATAGTATTACTTTCGCTTTTTTTAAGGGCTTAGGCCAGTTTTTGAGTTAAAAACTTGTGAGATATTACTAAACTGGACTGAAGACTCACTAAAAATGACTTCATTTTGCCCTTTTCTCAATTATTTCGCAAAATTTCATCAAACATTGTCCAGGAATCTTCCGAAAATGATATTAAAAAATTATGTTTTTTTACGAGCATTTTAGATCCTTTTTCAGACAAAAATGCATTTATTTCGTGCATTTTTCCAAAGTAAGTAAGTATTTAGTAAAATTTCGTCGGGTTAACATTTTACAGCGAAAATAAGCTGAAAGTGCTTGTCTTTAATGATTTTTAATGTTTTGAAACGAATTATAACTGTATCGCAATTGTTAAATTGATAATTTTAAATCAAACGCGTTTCTATTAAAAATCCGTTCTTATTTAATCACACATAATAGTAAGATGGAGGGGAAAAGTTATTTTTTACATACCATTGTAATTTGTTCTCCTGTAAAAGATTTCTTTATAAAACTAATGTTATTTTCCTAAAAAAATTTAATTGAAATAGCATTTGTCATCAATTTTTAAGGGATTTCAACTGGCATAAATAAATCATTTACCGTTAAATTTGCTCAAATAAAATAACAACATATTTCTAGAACTAATATAGCATTTTTAGCAACATTTTACAGCACTTGTGGATGACGTATGTTATGTGCATTAAGAAAATTGTTGGTCCAACTTAACGCAATGTTAGGTAACGTGTCTTGTCTTGATTGGTGTTCTTCCAGCCATAGCCAACTGCTCGCCGCCTTGAAAACCTACCTAATTTGGATAACCCGCAACGACAAGGTGGCAATCGAAAACCTCAAACTAATAGTCGACATCACCCTCCCAGTCATCCACACTTCCGTTCCTCTAAAAATCAGCAATTCATCGGCACACCTTTTCCTCGCCCTTTCGAATCTCCCGTGCTCTCCTAATCTAATCCTCTTGCCCGACGTGTCTCACTTCATAAATGCGGCTCCTAATTTCAAATTCAGGGACATCGAAACGAATTTCGTTACCTGCAGTGCCATTACGAACTTATTGTTAAAACCGTGGCCTGATTGTTCGCAAGAGAACGCCAACCACCGGAACGCCCTCACGGGGGTTTTCTTCGACGGTTTGACTTGGCCTTTCCGAGATTTGACGTTGTCAAACGACGAACAACGAGTGAGACAAGTGACGGAGGAAGTCCTTCCGATCGTGTCCCACATCGTTGATTTCTGCAAGGACTTTCCAATCGCCTCAAAGAGGCGACTATTCCTAGCGATTAAAACAACAATCGAACAATCGATCATTCTATTCCCAGCGTTTGCGAAAAACTCCGAGATTAGTAATTATATTTTAGTTGTTTTCTTGAACGTTTTGAGGGTTTTGCAACAACAGTTGGGCGTGGAAGGGACGAAAAATGCCGTTCAGGTTTTCTTAGAAGTTGCAGTTAAGTGAGTTTTTTCCGACACATTTTACTTGGATCTGATTGGGGTTTTAGGGAGCAAGGAGCGGGGAATTTTCTTGATAAGTTGCTACAGATTTTCCAGCTAGTGGTGGAAGCCCCCGGTTCAGGGTACAAAAATTTTTTGCCGGGGATTCTCCAGCTGTGTATGGATAACGTTTATCCGTTTATTTTGTCACATGGGGCGGAAAAAACCGACGCTTTTATGTCCCTTTTGACTCTTTTGCACAGGTACGACGTGATTGATCAAAGTTAGGAGACGTTTTTGTCAGTGTAGTTAGTGAAATCAGCAAATTAGACCAAAAAAATAAATATTTTAAACCAGAAGCTCAATAATTATTTAGAGCAAACTCATCAAAAGTAAATCGAAAAGTCACAGTATACTTCAGAAATTGTGTAATTTTTGCTTATTTTATTCTGTTGCTTTACCCATATGAAGCAATTACGGAGAATGTATTATGAATTGGTGTTTTCTTTAAGTAAAATTTATAAAATTCACATTTTCTTCACGTTAAGGTTTTTGTTCCAGCATCTTGCTCCACAGATGGCAGTACTTTTACAGTTCACAGGTTAGGTTAGGTTACTCACCGGTTTACACCGAAACCGAAAATGACGCCCCAGAACCTGTGCAATTAATGGCTGTGTTGCAAGTATTCGGACAAGCGCTGCTTCAACAAGATATCAATATTTTTAAACTGAGTTTAGCTTCTTTGGAAGATCTCAATGCCAAATGGAAATTGTATTTGAACGTTTTGTTTCGGTATAACGGCCTGTCGAAGTACTTGTCAGTGTTGCTGCAAACTTTAATCGATAAATCTCAAAGTTTGTTATCTGAGGACATACAAGTTGCCATTTATAATATGGCCGCTGTTAATTTCGACCATTTTTTTTCGACATTCCTTCCGGATTTTATCAGAAATATTGACGCTATTACGGATCAACAGAGGGAGATTTTATTGACAAATTTTATGCAAAACCATGATAAGGTCAGTCTGGTTTTATCTCTCATATGTTGCAATCATCCCATTTTTGCAGGACATGCCCACGTTTGTGCAACATTTACGGATTTTTGTGAATGACGCCCAACATTTCAAATTGTGCAGTTTGACCTAAACTGTAAATTTTATTGTAAATGCTCAAACTATTAAATAAGGAATAAATAAATTTGTTAAATTTGTAATAAATTATTATAACTTACAGAGTTTTTAATTGCACCCGACTTATCCTTGAACCCTCATAATGAGTGTTTCCGCACTTTAATTTTTTAAGTGTTACAAACAGACAACTTGAAAAGTCTTATCGTATGCGTATCAAGAGGAAAAATACGAGATCAAGGACTCAAAAAACGATTCTTATCATCAGATATAAGCAAAATTATATAAATGGGGATTACAGAACGAATTAATCACAATAATTGTCGAGTTTACATTTAAAAATGAATAACTTTTTGCTTACCATAGTTTTGACAGTTTTTGTTATCAGTGTTCTTGTAAAGACTTACTTGAAGTTGATTGCGGGTTGGTGCAGATGTAAAACTTGCCTGGTCGGAAAAACGGTAATTGTGACAGGACCCACATCAGGTTATCTCATTGCCAATTAAAAAGATTAATTCGCATAATTATTGCAACTAGGAATGGGGTACGAGACGGCTTTAGATTTTGCACAAAGAGGCGCCCGAGTTATCTTAGGTTGTTTAGATAAGGGGGAAGGCGAAGAAACAAAATTAAAAATAATTAATGAGACCGGGAATGTGAATATCATAGTTAAACCACTTGATATGGGTTCGTTTGATTCGGTTCGAGCCTTTGCCAGAGATGTAAACGCCTCTGAGGACCACTTAGACATTTTAGTAAATAATGCAGGAGTGGCAGGAATCGGTGATAGACTAACACACGACGGTCATTTATACACAATGCAAGTCAATTATTTCTCGGCTTTCCTTCTAACGAATTTATTACTGGGTTAGTACACTTTGATACGCAGTGCAAACATTTTTTGAATTTCGTGTTAGGCTTGTTGAAAAAAACCAAAAACAGTCGCATCGTCAACGTCGCTTCTTTGGTGGCAAAATACGAATATGATTTAGACTTGACCAAACTGGATCAATATCCGGGGAACTACCAGAAAGTTTACAGCCGATCTAAACTATGTCTTCTGTTATTTACAATCGAACTGGCGAAAAAATTGCAAAGCACCAGCGTCACAACCTATTCGATACATCCAGGCGTTGTAAGCACCCATCTCTTTGAAAATGTGCACGGTCTTGGTAAATATCTCGTTGCGTTGGGACGAGTTTTCTTTAAGGTTATTATCTCTGGTGCAACTGTGTGAAAAATTGATCGAAACTGTGTTTTTAAGACGAGTGAAGAGGGGGCTCAAACTATTATTCATTGTGCTGTTAGTAAAGAGATTGAGAGAGACAGTGGAGGACATTTTGTGGATTGTAAAAAAGTGCCACGGTATGAGACAGCCAAGGATGGTGCTCTGATGGAGAAATTGTGGGCTACTACAGAGGAGATTGTTCAGTTAAGACCCGAAGAGATTCCAATTTAAAAATAAAATTTTTGGATAATGAATTGTGTTTTTTTTCTAATCGTTTTTCAAGTAACACAACTATTATTGATATGGTTAAACTGTTTCCATCTGTTTAAAGTACGTCTGCTAGTGTAACTTTTTAAGAACATTCCATATCCTTTATGAAGCGCGTTGTTTATTTAAATCTCCAACGTTTATTAGCTATATGTTTATAAGAAGGAAATGGAATAGAGGAATAATAGGGAGTTTTAAAAGCTTTTCATAAAGTGCACGTTACGTAATATGCAGATATCATGTTTGTAAACGAATGAAAATAAACTCCAGTAGGGTAGGAAGGCTCTAAAAGAAACATAGTTGCTTCTCAAACTCTAATAATTTTATTAAGTCACAGTAAATATACATAACAGAATATACTCTATTATATTAATACTTAATAAATATAATTTCTTCCTATCTACAATAAAATAGAATAGAATCAATATAGAAGTTTGAATATACATTGAATTAGTCCATCTTGATTTCTCGAAAGAACTCGTGACACAAAACCAAAATTTTGGTAAACCGAAACGTCTTCGATTGATATGTGTTTTTACTTATTTTTACAGGTTGGTTCATCGAAAGGAATGTTTATTGCAAGTTAATTCGAAACGCAATTTACTGATTTTTCCAAATCCAGCCTCTAAGGAAAAACCATAAAGCCGTATCAATTGGAGGAAGCCAAAAATATTCAAAAATAAAGTATCCTGTGATTCGGCTTCGCCCAAATGATAGATTTGAACTCACTCTCCACTTTATACAACAATTTACTTAGAAATGAAACGCAATTAAAATCCTGCAACAATATTGACAAATATTCCTATTTTATGCTAGGTTTGCTGACTAGAATCTGACGACTAGAAGTTGGTTTGAACCTGCAACAACTGTCTCAAACTCAACCAATTTTCGCAATAACTTACTTAAAAATTATTCACTTTTGGCTGTACTGGCCCACTTCATTGTTGCCGTTCCAAATATCACTCTCCCCTTCGTTTTCAGTCAGAAGCAGCATCAGCTGGTTCAAATCCAGCTCCTGCCCTACGGTGTCTAAATCCATGTTGTTGTAATAATCGTCTGGACTCGCCTTTTTCCCCCTAACCCCCACAAATTTTCCCCGGAATTGGTACGGGTATTTCTTCCCCCGCATCCCGAAAAATCCCGCCTGACGCGGCATTTTCTTCCCTCGCATCCCGAAAAATCCAGAGGGGGCTCTCTTCTCTTCGGCCATTTCGTCGTAGTCTTTCTTGCCTCGCATGCCCATGAAGCCCATGGGCGCCCTCTTTTCGTACTGGCTCGATAAACTATCGTAGTCTTTCTTGCCCCTCATCCCCATGAAGCCCGACGGGGCCCGCTTGATGTATTCATCTGCTGGTAAAACAACAGAGTTGCGAAAAGGTCAATATTTGACTTGATTTGATTTGCGAACAGCTTAAAGAATGTGCCAGCGAGGAAATGGAGCGCAGCGTAAGGAGCAGCCGCTGTTTGAAATTTTGTTTAATTTTTAGAAAAAAAATGATTAGGAAAAACAAAATTAAGTCAAGGAGAGTTAATTATGTTTTTTCTTATTTTTTTTTGAGTTCTCGTGTTTTATACCACATTGCAGACTGTATGCGTCGGGTTTTCGTTTTATTCTTACCGTAATTGGCGAACTCCATGTCCTTCTTGCCTCTCATGCCCATAAATCCTGAGGGCGCTCTCTTGAACACCTCATCCGGGTAAGTTCCTTCCCAGAGCGAGAACGGCTTTTTGCCCCTCATCCCCATAAAGCCCGAAGGCGCTCTCTTGTCGACTGCTCCTAAATCGGAAACGATGTCGACAGCCTTAAGTTCTGGTATAGAGTCGCTTTCGGAATTACCGGTCGAGTACGCTGAATCCGGTATGGACTTCTTCCCTCGGACACCGGTGAAACCCGAAGGAGCTCTTTTGTGGTGGTCTTCCGCTGCGCAAACTACATATATTGTTGCTAAAACCACAGCAGTGGTTATCGTCGTTGAATGCATCGTTAATCTGCAATCAAAGGGCGAGTTTTACGTTCCATCGGGCTCACAATGTTTGATTAATTGGCTAACGACTGCAATAATTAGGAATGAAGAGACCAGGAAGAGCAAATATTTGTCATCTGCTTAAAATCTCCCAATAAGTATATTTTGAAAAAGTGTAGGATTTTCACGCTATTAATAAACAATCTGTAAATGTCAGAGTTAATTGGACGCTTCTAATTATGTACCCCGAGTGGGTGCTCGTTGTAATAATAATTATGGTCTGTCTGTTACATCCACGAGGTGAAATAAATGAACCGATTTACACGAAAACGAGTTGAATACAACATTTTATTCTTCGAATTAGACTCAACAAGTCTTAAAATTGCTTTAAAACTGCTAAAAATAATCTGACGTTTCGTATTGACAATTGTCAAAACTTCCTTACACGGGAGAAAAATCGTAAATTTTGACAGTGTCGAAAAATAAAATAATATTAATCACCGAATAACCCCAAGATAATAGTTATTTATTTAACGAGTTTGAGTGTAAATCGGACGCTCTATTTCACGAGTGGATTTTTAAACGTCGAGAGGTAACGAGAGGTTTCTCATCTACGAGGTGAAATAAAGGTTCCGATTTACACGAAAACTAGTTGAATACAACATTTTATTCTTCGAATCAGACTCAACAAGGCTTAAAATTACTTTAAATCTGTTAAAAACAATCTGACGTTTTGTTTTGAGAAATATTCGGGGCATTTCACGTGAAGCGGACAACGAAGAAAATTTGACAACGTGAAATTTGGTCATATTTAGGATAATTGTTCTCCTAGAAAGCATAATTGTAAATACATAATGATTTTTTGTGTGAGGCTTATTTGTGAAGATATTGACTTCTAAAAAATTGACGAAATATGAGTCACAGATTTTTTGGAAGCTTTTATTAAAAAAACTAATGCATACCAAAATATTTAAAATTGTGATTTATATAGAAAATTCTCTGTTCTTTTTGATTCTGAAATCCGATTTAGAATTTGAAATTTTTTTCGTGTAGAAAACCGGAAGTGAAGTTTCAAATTCGAATTTTAGTAACTTGGACAGTTTTTTTTCATTTATTTTTATTTCAAAAAATAGCTTATAATATACAGATTTTACACTATAAGTCGTAAAATGGGATCTCTATTCGTTTAGGAGATATAGTACTTAATGTACACAAAAGCGCGTAATTTCTTGCGTAAACCGGCCTATCACGTACATTAAGTACTGTATCTCCTAAACGAGGAGAGATCCCATTTTGCGACTTACAGTGTAAATTCTATTTACTTTAAGCTATTTTTTGAAATAAAAATAATTTAAAAAAAAATAGTACAAGTTATTAAAATTCGGATTTGAAACTTCATTTCCAGTTTTCTACACGAAAAAAAATTTAAATTTCAAATTTGATTTTAGATTTAAAATGAACAGTGAAAAGCACCATTTTAAATTTTTTACTATTTACTGTTTAATTAGAAATACAGTTTACAAGAACGGTCGGCTTAATATTTTGTCAATTTTTAGAAGTCAATAACTTTTTAAATAAGTCGCTCACAAAAAAATCAGCACGTATTTACATTCATACCTTTTAGGAGAACAATTGTAACCGAATTTTAGGTTATCGCATTTTTTTGAGTTGTCCGCTTCACATGAAATGCCCCATATGCCAAACAATTGTCAAAACTTCCTTACACAGGAGAAAAACCGTGAATTCTGACAGTGTCGAAGACTAAAAACATTTGATTCACGAAATATTTGCGACCATACAAATGTATGGCACCACAAAAGCACACTTGTTAGACGTATTGTTTTAGTTAGATTTTTTCTTTATTATCTGTACTTTATAATCAGAAAAAATCCATTGAACAATAATAAATTTATTATTTATTCGATGAGTTTTCATTATTGTAATAAACTCCTCACGAACATTTCCATTATTGTAGAATAAGCAAGATATCATGAAGCTTAATGTTTTCAAGCAACTGATATGAGCTTATGGAAGGCTATTTTTAACAACAAATTACAATAACTGCAAGCATTAAAGGGTTTAATTTCAAGGGACATTTGCGGCGACTTCTTCCTATTAAAACGAAACGCGTTTTTGCATCTAATGACTTAACTCTTTACTTGTGAATCTGCAATGAATTTCGGATTAAGAAAAAAATGCGTTACGAAATTTGGATCCATCAAAGATGCATTTCGCGACTCGTTTTGAGAGTTTTGACATAATCGAGTTTAGCTGCGAGCAGATCAAACGCGTTGTTCCCGAGTTTAACTCGCGAATCGATCAAAGCAAATGGCTAATCAAATATTTAAATCTTGAGAGTTGAATTTGCATAATAGTTTCACATGCACTTGTAATACGCATGCTTGCGTTTTGAAATTATTTCCGAGAAGCTCTATTCTTACAAAAGTAAAATCAAGTTACTCCACTTTTCTGGCTGAAATTGACCATAAATGCATAATCCTTGAAACTTAATCTGGCGACAATATTGAATTGCACGGTGGAGTTTTCAGGAATCGAATAAACCGGAGACGTGATCCCAGCTGCATATTATGGAAAATAAAGCCTGAAAAGGGCCCTCCGGCCTCGATTAATTGTTAACAGTTCGGGCCGATCCTCGCAAACAAGTGAACAAAAATACGCATAGAGATAGCGTGACTAATTTATGGTAAACGGTGGAAAAAATAAATTTCCAGAATTATGTCACCTTGTTGTCGCTTTTGTAAGCTAAAGAGACCTTCTTGAAAGTAATGTAGGCAAGGATGGTAATTAACCACTTGGGGTTACTTCACTGTCGTAAAACGGCTAAAAGCTAAGTGAACAAAAATTGCAATGGGAGGACCATTACTGCAGGTTGGAACATTCCCATTATTGCAGTGTTGCGTTTAAGGAAAAGAGTAAAAATGAAATAGTCACAAACACAACGTTTACTTCGGTGATATATGTTTCAGATGCGTTGTGGTCAAAAGCAACACGAATTTATGCTTTTCATTTATAGTAATTTTGAGGAGTAAGTAGGTGGAAATGTAGAGTTCTAGGTTAATAATGGAATTTTTTTATATAAAATGTGCTTTTAGTCGGAAACTAGCTTTATTTATTTGAAATGTGCTGCTTGCTCTCTTTATATTTTCATAAACAATTAGTCTAGAGTCATTCTGAACGAAATATTTCAGTTTTGACGCAGTGTTGAAGTTTTGGGTAGGTACATAACGTGTAATCACGCACTGGTTTAAAAATTTGAAACTATTTTTCTGTTTTTGCCGCAACAAAACAATAATCGTCGATTACAGCAGACAAAGAATTCAGTCATTATATGCTCAACCGAACAAAGTTCAAGCGTAATTATATGACTCTTTTGTGTTACCACCCACGGTAGTAAAATTTAAGATGCGGAGGTAAAAACGGCGAAAATATTCAAATGCTTATAAATCCTGACAGAGGTGGAATAGATGGCGTCGCGACTAGTTTTTACGTTTATTATCTCATGAAATTCGTAATCCTGGTTTGTATTTATTTGGCACATTTATGAATGCAGTTTCCTGACCTTATTTCATTAACGGAAGGGTCTGAATAACTCACTACAACCGCAAAACGGAAAGTTATTCTTTCAGCGAGAGGTGTATTGTGGAAGCTTTTAACAACAAACCAAGTTGTGAGCAAGTAGTAGTCAGGTGACCCTTAACTAAGTTATAGTTAGTAGTTAGTGGAGGCGGAGTAACCTTGTCTGAGTTATGAAGCAAAATCAGAAAAAGCTCAACAAATATTTCGCATGCAAATATCAGAAATTGTATGAAAGCTTTTCACTTCAAAAGCCATGTGATAGGTAATTCGGAAACGTTAACGTATCTGTTAACAAAGTTAACAAACACAAACCGGCTGAATTATTTTGTTTCTCATTTCTTCATCTTTTTGAAAAATGATTAGAAATTTTAATCAAGTTTTATATCACAAGATGAGCTACAATGTCGTGCTTTATAAAAATGAAACCTAGGTAATTGAAAAGTTGATGGCCACTATTTGGCCACAGATTAGCGCAGATGGAGCTATCAACTTTTGATTTGAGGAGTAAACGCCCATTGAAGTTATTTGATCGCCGGTGATAATCTCGCCATCTGGAGCGTTCAACTCTTCCATAAATAATCAACAGGGAACTGTTTATGAAAAGTTTGACAGCGACATAAAACTCGACTCAGCTGTCTATTCATTTGAAAAAACCCTTAAACTTTTGCGTGTTTCTAAATAAAACCAGTAGCGTGCGTTTGAAAAATATTTTTTTAATTCCAAAGATTGAGATAGGACAAAGTAACCGCTGGTGACGTAGCCGGCAAAAATCGAGTTTTTCTTTTTATCGGCGCTTTATTTAAATTTCGCTTTATAAGGCAGCACGTGCACTAGTGAAACTGCGGTTTGTTTGACTTTATGAATCACAAGCACACATCTAAAAACATAATAAAGGGGTTTACTCGACTCGTTAAGCGTTAAAAGCTTCATTAAATAGCTTGGAATGAGAGGTTATTTTTCGCCAGAGGTTCGCACTTTCTCATGAAATATGCACAAGGATCTGCAATAGTTTTTGCCATGCAGATGCCGTTTACGACGATTTTTATGCCATGTTTAAGCCGAAAAAGAGCAATTTTGCCTCTTATGTTTATTTAATAAGTCTCTCTTCGTTAAAAAATCGGTTTCAGCACTTTGAAGTACATACGCTCTTGCGTGTTTCAAGTGTCGGAGCAGTCACGGAATCATGTGAAAACCGAGATGGGTTTCTTTTGTTTGAAATGTGCGTTTTTCTTATTGTTGAATGTTATTACAACTGGAATTGTCGACTGAAACCAGGAGCAACAACCCTTTGTTTGTTTCTTCATTGCAAAAACATTTTAATATTTTATGGGTATAATACAGTATTTGTTTAATGTTATATCACACAAAATTAAATATAAATAGTTGACCTTTTTTAACTGGTCTCGTTTAAAACTGATTATATTCCACTGATTCTGTTAAAATAAATTTAATTATTAAATAGTGACAATCGATAAATAAGCGAGCAAAATCGCTAACCGTTAATGTTTAATGTAAATAAATATATTTTCTAAAAAAAATTTTAAATGCGAGGGTATTTAGGTAAACTCTAAATATAATTATATTCTAATTGTATAAATTATTAATTTATTACTATAAACGTTAAAAATCATGATTCGTTTGTTCAGGCATCGCCTCTCATTTAATATTTTATCCAATTATATTTTTTTGCTCCACTGCTCTAAATATTAATTTCAGCCTTAAGATAAATATTTACTCTAAAAGCTTTAATTTAAATAAGACAGGGGTATTTTATTTTATTTATTCATCATGAATTTGTAAATAAAAATATTTTTCTAAACGCAGTTTTAATTACATTGTGGTTTTATTACTAACCGGGAACACAAAATTGGATAAAAATCAATTAAAATTTGAATTATCATAAAACAGTTTTTAACGCACATACAAAAATAAACCAATTTGACTTGTTTCGTCTATGATTTTTTTCGTGTTAAGGTGTTATTTTGAGCCCTATATAAGCGTTTGAAATTCTCAAAAGATTAACCTAATACTTTAGAAATTTTCCGCAAAAGCCGGCGAAACTTGCCAACAATAACGCAAACTCGAGATTGTTATGAATATCACCCTTGTGCTTTCATCAAGCTGACACTTTCCCGTCTTAAAAAATATGGTGAAAAGATGGCAAGTTGAGGCGGTGTCGAAGTTCGCTTTAATTACGAACTCATAACTCAATTTGGTATGAAAATTGGTGGATGCGCCGGGGGAAATTATGTTTATTTTTATTAAGCATTTATCTCCGAGCCATTATGTCATGTTTGTTTATCTTAATAAAGCAACAATGGTGAGTTTTTCTCTCACTTCTGACGAAAACCGACAATCCACTTCACTATCTTTGCCCGACAGACCGAGTGAATTGAATAAATGGCACGATAACAGACGCCTACAATTCCTTACAAATCCATTTACACCTGTTTCGTTTCTTAAGGACAATGTACTCGTATCTCTTTGTTCGGTTTCTCTGGCCAAATTACATACGACAAAAATTAATGTTGATTATTAACTCGCAATTAACGCTTGTTTGGTGGGATAATCAGCGAGCGAGAGGTGCCAATTATTTGCAAGTTATCTTCTCTCTATATTTAATCACGCACTATTATCAGTCTAACAATTCGGTTATTGACATAAATCATAAAAGGAGTATGATGAATGTCTCTCATTTTCATCTGTCAATAAACAAGGTGATTACTCATCATTAAAGCACTGTTAGGTAAACTTGGGTAAGGGATTGGCAGTCGTCATAATGACGTTAAAAATTATCTATTTGGTGATTAACATCGACAGAGGGCTGAACAAGTAAACACTCGTAATGGTATAATAATGTTGGGGCTGCCAAATCATTTCCCATTTTGTGGCAATAATACAATTTTTTATTGATTTTCACAAATTGATTTCAAGTTTTGGATACTACTTACCAGTTCTACCTTTAAGGGCGAGGCTTCTTTGTACTTAGAACTTTACCAGGCCAAAAAATTAATTTTTCTTGTATCTGCAACAGAATAAAGATGACAAACACTGATTTAAAATTTCCATTTCTTGTCTAGTCAAGAAATCATAAAGCAGCAGCCAAGGTTTTTAATTATTTTGTGAAAAATAATGATGGTGTCCCTGTAGACTTTTCAAAAGGAAGAGTTATTTACAAGTAATTAATTATTTAATTGTAGTTGCGATCTAGCTTAAGCTTTCAATCTTCTCATTTTGCGAGTGCGGGATTTAAGAAATGTGTTTGGTAAAAAACCGAAACAACATCATCTAAGTAATTAAGTTGCGAAATTAGCGGAGAAGCGTGACAGCATTGCCAATTTCTCAACTTGATCAACCCCAACAAGTCTCTGGCTGAGGATTGCAAATTACCAACTCGAATTGCCATTTTCCCGAATTGCTCCAAGCTGTCTAATCGTTCTTAGATTAGGACTCATTCATAAACACTTTAAATCTAACGTGCGAATTTGTCACGCGTCTAATGAGTAAAGACTGAACACGATAATGAAGCCAACAAAGTAACTAAAACTTACAAATGTGATTACTTCTAGATGTTATTGCATTAAGGGTGGTGACGTGAAAACGTAATAAATACGTTAATAAACTGAAGAAAAATTCAGAGAACGGTGTCACATTTTTCTTAAGAACGCCCACAAGTGGCACGTTTATAAAAATGAGGTGCAAACTTTGATTAGTTTTACTAAACAGTCCTGTCGTAAATTGTAATCAAAAGGAGTGAAACAATGATTCTTACATAAAACTGCTCTTTTAACTAAAATTAAAAAACAACTAATTAAGGAAGTGAGAATTGCAGGCACATGGCAGAAATTTCCTTTGTTGATTAACTAGTTTCCAAACTTGATCAAAGTCATTTAATTACAATTTTTATAGCATTTCAAGGATAATTCCGTAAATTTTTAATCGCGGGTATTGTTCCCATCCTTTCGTCTGGAAGTCAGCAACTCGACTTAAATTAAATTTTGATGCATTCATCGACCTTTTTTCATACATTCCGCTTTAATAAGACATTCTCCAATCTGTGGAAAACAACCTGAAGCCTGATGCACCTCCATAACAAGATTTCGTAAAACAGTATCTGTTGACGTTGTCTTAAAAACTGGCGAAAATAACACTAAAAGTGGCTAAAAGTTCCGTCAACATTTTAAGTCCTGGTGGTATCCAAACATTTTTTATAATCCTTGAGGAATTATTGTAGACATACATCAAGAAATGTATATTCAGCTGTAACTTGCAACCAGTTTTCAGGAGATAGGTTAGACTAATAGTTACTTTTTCCAACATGACAAGAGGTACAAAAAAAATTAATCGAAAAGTACTTCTAGCTGCGGACTGTGATAAAAAGGTAATAGAGGTTAAATCTATAAACAGTGTATTTGCCATAAATAAGAAACAATGCAATATCGATTTCAATTACAATCCCAAAATAAAAACAACAGAATGCTTACTGCAAGTTGTTCTTTCATACGAGCATTAAATATTTTATATTGTATTTTTAGAAATGCAATTTGCAATATTGGAATCTATTTCAACAGCAGGCCGTTTATTAAATAAACCCAACTATATTGGAAGCATCAAAATTCGTAGAGTAATTAATTGGATAAATTTTAATATTTACTTTTTGAACGTTTTGAAACGATCCAAATACAATTTTAGTAGAACTGCTCTTACGGAACAAACTTCAGTGTCTGGTAAAAAATAAATTGTATGAAGATAGTTTACGTAAAACTATTGAGCAGGGACTCTCAAAAATTGTAACTCAAAATACAACGTCCTCGGGGAAATAACAAAGACTCCTTTTTATTTCACTATTTTATATTAAATCAATACGGCGAGGTGTTGAATTGCGAATTAAATTATTCAGTTTTTTGGGCGATATATCACTCAGCTTAAATTTTCCCGAATTAAATCCGTGAAAATCTTTCGAAAACATAGCGTACGTATAAATTACGGCATTTGGAAGGCCGCTTATCGATTTACACGCAGATAATCACCGCAAGCAAAATCATTAATAAATTATGCAAGCACACCTGACAAGTTAAATGCTCACTCAAGAGACACATGAGGTTATCGCCGAATTTATGTACCACACATGCTCGAGATTCCTTTATGAATAATAATTATCCCGGCATTTGCACCATCAAAAATCATTCTCCCTCTCTGGATACAATGAGTCTTGATACCATTCGAAGATCCTCGATCTGTTCGTGTCAAGCACAGACGGCTCTTGTAACGACAAATGTTCACTCTAGACATTTCCATTCAACAACCGCCAGTATTCATCACAACTAATGTTGTTTATCGCTTGAATGATTGGAAGGTGTGCAACCTGCATTTCCGAATTGCCGTTTTCCAGACAAAAAACACAAACCGCGATCGATTAGAATGCGCCACCTGTGCTGAGGTGTTTAGCACCTAACTTTCCTTTTTCGGTTTATTATCATTTTATGGTTATCTCTGAATTTAACATGAACCGCGAGTACGATGCTGCGGCGGCTAACACAATTGCGAGTTTCTGTCATGCAGGATAATACCCGATCCGATCGGTCGACGATTGAGAGTTCTACAAAACCAACAGAATTTTAATTCTACGAATAGATTCACAATAATTGTATTAACGAATCGTGAGGACGTGCAACAAGACAAATAAAAAACGCTGCGCTGTTTGGCCAATTTGGGCATTCAGCCCTGAAATGAGTTGGACTTGATTTTAAAACCAGTATTTCCTATTTACAGGTAATTACGTTATTTTGCAAAATCAAAGTGTAATTGAATTGTGGCTTTGTGATTTAAAGTGAAAACCGTGTCAAATACACCCCTTGTTTAGGAAAATGTTCAATATTCAAAAATTCGAATAATATTTAAGTTGGTGTAATAATCTAAATAATCAAAATCAATATTGCAGTCAACTGTAAATACATATTTCGGTCAATTTATACCAAAACATTCAATTGTTTATTTTCCAAAAATGGTGGATGCGCCGGGCTAAATTGAGTTTTAGTTTATAAAAAAAAAATTTTTTTGTCGAATGATTAAATACTCAACAAAAGTAATAATACCAATGACCATAACAACAAGTTTTTCAATGTGCAGTCACCGATTATTTGTTCTCACAACTGGTGGATGCGCCGGGTTATTTTATAAATTTTACGAAGATTTAATTATGCGTTTTAACAGTAGGTCCACATGTTGAAAAATATTTTCTATGAACTGTTCAAACACTCATAAAGAACAATGATAGCGATAACAATATTCATTAACAAGTCTTTTTCTTTCACTAAGAAATCTGGTCTAAACCCTGTTGAGATGATTGTTAGTCGTTGAAAAATATCCAGATGTTAATTTTGCAGTTTGGTACTCGTGTAGTAGCACAACAAAAGCATCTTTACCCTCTCATACCAACGCTGATGTTATGAAAGTCCGTGTTTAGTGCAAGATAAGATCAGTTGAGAATATGATTATACTTAGTTTTATACTTTGCATAGATACAGTAAGGTAAACGTTGCAAAAAGAAAGTAAGTACGTTAGTAGTTTGCTTACAAAATGAGAGTAATTAAAAAATACGGGCGCCTTTAGAATTACCAAAACAAAACAAAATTCTTAATTTTTTCACACTTCCACGATTAGTCTTAGGGATTGAACCACTGAGAAATTCGAATGGTAAACTGCACGAATTAACCAGAAGCTCAAAACAGGTTCCATTAAAGCGTTACAAACCATGTAATGATCAGTTTTATCCTTACTTTAGACTATTTCTTCCTCAAAAAGCATTTCTATTCAGTGCTCAGTTAATGAGATGAATGTCACGTAAATATAAATTGTGTTAGTCGTTCCGACAACAATGTTGCATTCTGGATTTTACTGAGAAGCAAGGCAACAATACTCATATCTACTTATTCAATTACTTCTATTCGTGTTGTATGTCCCGTTTTATTCATATGAAATTACTACAGTCGCTAAAGTAATTATATTTTAAAGCGCAAAAATTACAGAATCGCCACACTTTATTTTACGGAATATTTAATAAAAAAATACAAAGCGTTAGAACTGGCTGTATTGTGGCGGTCAACAGGTGCTTACTACAAAAGCACGGAATATTGATTCGTCTATTACAGGAATCAAAGCCCATATAATGGATTTTCCTTTTACAAATAAATAAAGCACATTTGTATCAGAATATACATTTTTGGAACTTATCTAAAATCTAACGCTAACCTAATGGTTTTCGAAAATGTCACACTGTCTCGAATTCTAATTATTATGCAGATTATACTAAAATCAAATCAGTCTTGTCCTGAACACATTATATCTGTGTAATTAATTTCTAACAGCCGAATTAATTTATAGTAAGGGAAAAGGTCTTCGTTTAAACGAGTCTTGTTCCATCAATCAGGTTTTATCAGTACAATTTACAGTTATAATCGAATATAACATCACTCAAATTAATTATAAAATGAATCAAAACTTTTCAGGGTTTTCAATTTTCCTTTTGTATTTCTTTCTTTTGTAGAAAATGTGATTACAAAGTGCAACATATGCTCAAAATGCCTACGGCTGGTCGTATTAAGGTCTTTTTATTGATACTTGAAAGGAATATAATTGGAACTTTTAATATCTGGGGAAGGAAAAGACTCATTTTTACAAACATTAGAAATAACATGTTATCAGTTTGAAACAACTGTTATTTAATTCAATAACGTTAAATATTTCACTCAACACAAAATATTATAATTCTCGAAGTACGTAGGTATATTTATTTCCCAATGCCGAAGCAACAGTTTTCGTTCTGACAGTAACAGTAAATATGTTGAATTTCCACGAAAATAATAGTCGACATATCGTTATTACAATAAACTGCCAGAACCGAACAAATTTTTTACAAAAGTAACAACATGCAACATGTTCCGAAACCGCTACATAAAATCCGTTCTGTTTTCGAATGAAACGTTAGTTGTCACGCAACCACACTCACTCGCGACATATTACACCAGTTCTCCACAAACTGTAAGTGTCTTGAGATATTGGAATGCAGGTCAGCAAAGTCAGATTGTCCCCAGAGAGCAACAATTGCTCCCTTTCGCCCTACTCAATCTTCTCGACAACAAACCGCCGTTTTGTCCCACTCTGGGAGCTCAATTTTTGCAATTGCGACTCCTAAATTATGGCCTGCACAGATATTGTAATTCTAATTGTCTAGTTGGAATTCATGTTGTGTGATAGTGAACGCAAATGCATTTGGTAAAGGCGAATCCTGGGGGATTGTAGGGAGTTGTACATCACACACAACCAACCATTTGTCGTGGAATCTTAAGAATGATCACCTCTGCCTACGATCCTCTGAGTTTTAATGGTTTTTGTGCTTAAAACTTTATCCAAAATGTGGCACAAGAGGCCTTGTGAGCAAATACGTTACACAACCCATACGTTTAAAATGGCAAACAAAAAAATTATAAAAAATTACTGAATCCAGTCATATCACTTATGCTGGTGCAGATGCCACCTGATGTCGCTTGTAATGACATGTTCTGCAAGGATTTGATCCGAGAGCGCATTTAAAAATTACCTATTTTTATTAAATTATAACGAAACATTGTGCTATTTTACAGTTAATTCGATACACAAGAGAAGCCAAACCGTTTATTTTCGTTAATAATCGTCGAATTTGGTTTTTCAAAGTTAAATGTAATTTATTTCTGTAACTCAACTTGTTTTATTGTCTCACCGAAACAAACATAAACACATATTCGCGTTGTAAAAATTAGCAGGGTACACAAGTTTTAAATTTAAAATTAGAAGAATCCCCTAAAAATGCTAAACAACTTCCCGGCCTTAATCACGAATATAATTTAACTGTATAATTGGGAGAATGATATTAAATTATACTCGTCGCGTGTTCTGTTACCTATAATGAAATAAAAAGGAGCAAATTGAACATAAAAGTGGTTTCCTTTAAAAAGTCTCCAGTCGCAATGTCGATTTACTTTAAATTAGGTTCACCTAATTCAATCTGTCTTAAACGATGCGACGTCTTTTTCCAAGTCTTCGTCATTAGATTTCGGCTTTTTGTGGCCGATCTGTGGTCCCCAAAGGTCCCAGTGAATATTTGCACAAAACCCCCAATTGTCGTGAATGGAAAATTAATTTCGTTTGATCTGCGGCGGAAAAAATATGTTTGTGAATTTACTTTCAATCTATTACCCCGTGTCGAAACAGATTTAGAAGAAAATAACGTGCTATGCATCACCGCCTCCAGATTTATGAACCGATCTTTAAAATAAATGTGTTTGCAGACAGACAGACATCCGTCAATGAATTATTTCCTAGATAAGTCCGGTATTTAAATTCCAACACTTTGTCCGAGAAGTTACCGAACGTGGCATATAAATCAGTTCGGCGCCACTGTTTTGCAATTAGTTAGAACTACAACACTAAATTGGGTGTACTTTACCCCGGCTTGGATTTCCACTGATTTTCCTTCAAACTTTTCGTGTAAATACACAAAACAAAGCAACAGGAATCCTTTTTAACCCAATTGACTATAACCCTTCAAATTGTAATTTTAACCGAGTCTCGCAGGCCAGGTTGAAAAAATTATGTTGGTATCATGTTAGCCATTAATAAGGGGGATAACGAAAAGTAGCTTTCCGGTTTCCCTGGTTTAAAAGGTTTAATTAATCTTCTGCCTTGCTCACTTTCATCACACGAAACTAATGCTTTTATCAATTTACAAGAGATCAAGCTTAACATTAGGAAAAAGCATTGTTTTAGTTGCGGTTTGCTACATGGCGTTTGGTCTAATGTATCAAAAAGTAATTCAATAATATTTTTGCCCACAGCGTGCGAATGCATTTCCTAGAAGCGAATTCATTTTTTACTAATATTGCACCCGTAACGAAGTTATACTTTTTTGCTGAAACTGGAAAATGTGATTTTTAACTAACACAATTACTAAAAAAGCACTAAAGTACCAATTATTTGTGAACAGTTTAACAGAAATAAATTAAGCTCAAGGAAACTTAGAAAAATATTATTTACAACTTTTCTTTGTCAGCGAAATAAACGAACTGGAAAACCATTGTTAACTCACTCGACGCCACAACTTTTATATAAATGTTTAACTTGAAAAAAGGAAAATATCGCACTATGAGATATTGTTCCAGTTCTCTTTCTGCTTATTTCCTGGTTTGTAACAATTTAAACGCTCATAGGTGGACGTTATTGGAAAAATTGATAAGAATTAAATATTTATAAATGGGCCAGAAGGGTATTACCAGTACTCTTAGAAGTCATTTCCAACTAATTAGGGGATAATATATTATTATAATAAAATTGGGTAAAAGAAAACACGCACATCGTTCATATTTTCATAAACATGTAATGTGTAAACATGCTGTCATGAAATGTACAAATATAGTATTTGTTTGAGTTCAAAAAATTTAATTATCAAACACGATACTTGTCAATAAAATAAAAGTTTTTTATTATAATATTCGAAACCTATATTTTTTTATTAAACTGAATTGGATCACCTGTCAATTTAATTATCCTGTAGCATTAAAGCGCTTCGCTGAACGTAACTCGTAGCAAAATAAAAGGAATAACAAAATTAGTCTCCTGTTTGTTGTAGCAATAAAGACGTTTATTGGAGTCATCTGAGTTAGTGGTGTCTTTTTGAACTTTGACTTCGAATAAAAATTTACAATTATTGTTACAATTTACAAAATTTCAAGTTAAACCGGGGTTTATGTCACAAGTTGGTTTCCACACTAAGTTGTTACACACATTCAGCAATAATTAATTAGATTCAGTTGGGCTAGTGGCCGCCTCATACTGCAGCAATTTATATGTGATTTTAACTCCTTTGATGTCTGAATCATGAATAACTATAAGCTTCGTATTAATTAGAACATTAAGGCGCCACATGAGCCCTTATAGAGTTAACATTAAGATGAGTGCGAAGCCCACCTTCCCCGCATCATAGATTCTAAATATTATTGTTAAAATTCGACACTACTTTTACGAACGCAACGTGCATGCATCTTCAGAAATTATTTCACATTTTGTGTCGCCGTCTCGCCGCGGGGTGTTTTAATGTAGTTAATACGCCCGTATTGTTTACGACTTCAGTTCGGTTTGGTCGTAATTATTTTTCATGACTAAATGACGAATTATTCCGGAATAACCTCGTTAGAGCTGCGAGTTTTTCAAGTCGCGCGAAATACATAAAAGGCGGTTCTCTGGAGCATTTTTGTCATTTATGCGGGGAATTCCCTCGAGTTGTTTACCTGGAGCCGTCATTCAAAACGTGAACAAATCCTCTAATATATCACGGAATGAATAATCGTGTGTGGGAACAAGTATCTGATAATTATTGAGCTTATCACACCTGTCCATACTGTATTATTTGCTCTACCACATCCGACAGAGTTTTGCTTTCACATCCGTACATAAGTTCCAATCAAAACTAATATAGACCATTTGTGTCTACATATTTGTTTAACACAAAGACCAATAAGTTGCGATCAGTGCTAATTCGATTTAATTGTGATTAATTCGATTCAACGAATTATTACGCCTAATTCACTCACGCCGGCCGCAAAATCACAAAGTTATTAACAGGAATTACCACCTTGTTATTGGAATGTACAAGATTTAGATCTGGAGTAATTGAAACTGGGCGAAAATTAGTTTTAACTCTCAGGAATTAACTCTTACGTTCATTATAGACCAATTAACATTTACTCGCAATTATCATCTTTCTGAAATGGGGTGTTGCAAAAATATGACTAATATCGAATAAAGCTCCGTTTCAATTTATAATTATTTATTTTCATTTCTTGAACTATCACAATATTGAATAAAACAAGTCATAGAGTGCATATTATTATTATTGATCCTGTTCAAATCAATACATAATAAATGACTTTTTATTTGATAAGAGTGATTCGTGACTTTAAACAGTAGAGATAATTGTAATTTTTGAATTATTTTGTTAGTTTTAGGGTGATTTATAAATAAAGTGCTTATGCCACTCCATTCTAAACAATATCTGGGTTATTAATGAATATGCAAACATGTTTGTGTTCACACAAATAAAACGCTTCCTCGCACTCAAGAAAGATTAAGATACTAAAACAACGAAGAAAGTAAAACAATCTCGTTGCTTTAAGGCAATTATTAGCTGATTATAAAAAACTATATAAATCCTCCTCCGAATCTCCAAACAAAATCTCTGTATTATTGCAACAAAAAACTTTTAAAAATATAGACCTTAATAAAGCGGGATCAATCACATTTATTGCCAAGCCATAATCTTTCCGATGCTTTTGTATCGCGTAAAGGGGGCTTTTGTTTTTTAAGATAACAAACGATATTTTTTTACGATCCACAAACAAGACGTTGAAAGTGTTGTGAGAAAATCGAAGTTTTCAAAAAATAAATCACTGAAAGCACTTATATTCCAGCGAAAGGGTTTATTCTGAGGTACTTTCTTAAATACCTAAGGTCAATATTATTAAACCGAATTATAATTTTTTTAAATTAATAATTGAAAAGAACGTGTTATTTTTTCTTAAATTTTACTGGGCATCAGAGTTTTGGTGTAGTTGAAATAAAGCTACATATGTATTTTACCCTCGAAGGGCTAGTGAGCTTTAGTAAATTTCAGCAAATGATTACAGGAGTTTAAACGGACGACAGCTCCTAGTCCCGATACACTCTAAATAAACAGTGGGTAATTTTCTTGTAATATAAATGGAGAGCTGCTTTTCCCTTTGCTACAAAGAAATAAACAGAAATAACTAAAGGCGTTCTTTGTGAACTCTGTAGTTGGTAGTAATTTATTTCTGCAAGGTGGATTCTCGCAAATGTAGTGATTATCCGCATTGTAAAAAGTTATTTTGGTCGAGCGGGGGCGTATATCTGGGATAGTATGCAAGAGAGGCGACAAATCAATTCAATATTTTACATGTGTTATCGGAAAGTCGAACCGTAAATACGACCAAACTGTCACTTGGGCCTCTTATCTGAAAATCTGCAATTGAAACGAACGATTTATTTCTTTTATTCGTTTGAAAGTTTCCGTGGGAAAAACCAATTTGTAAAACCAGTTTTTAAGTGAGTTTCACTTTACGAAATGTTTGAATTGAGACTTACGCAGGGCAGAACAAATGCAAACTAATTAATCTCCTTCAGGATGTCAGGATTATGCGAGCGGTGCCAAAGACAAATCGCTTAACAATAATTATCAGAATTACTGTTTACATCAAGCGATTACCTAAACTACACGTTCATAAATTGCTATCAAAGCCGTGTTTTAAGTGAAACGGGATATTGACTTGAATAAACCGTTTCCTTTCACAAAAACTTAATAAATCTGTTTTACAAAACGACTTCGAGCGACATGTAGTCCAACATCTGTTATTTTTTCCGTTGAAACTCGCTCCCTTATATCAAATTTTCATGAAGTTGCGGAAGCTTAACTAAAACCACTGGTACTGCAAGATATGTCACCGCAGTCTTCAAAATCATTGATTTGCTTCCAAACCTCTAGCCAATTGAAGCACTGATACATTATTAGTGCCCTGTTCTTGCTAAATTACTGCCCTAGGCCAGTCAATGCGATTTTAACACAATAACTTTAAGAAAATTTGCAATGATGGAATTGTTTAATCTAGCGCTTTGTGCCCGAATTTGTTCATTCACTGTTAACTTGGTTTCTGCGTGTGATATAGACACGTTGAAACTATAGAACAGGTACTTAAAAGCACGAAACTCAGCGGAAAACTAACTGAAACGCAACAAGAAACTTTTTCACTTCGGATGAGTTGAACTCTAAAGCAAATACAGCGTTTGTTTTAAAATCTAACACGTGTTCAGTTGAATCAATTTATTCCATGCAACACACACTTCCTGAGCTTTTACAGAAATTCACAAACTTTCCGACTATTGAATATTTTTGGATCGTGAGGAAAATCTGCAAGCTGTCTGTTCTTCCTTGTTTCAATATTCGGAATCCAATTCAGAGCCTTAATCAATGGTCATACTCGTAAAAACCTACGACAATGGCCTAAGACTTGCAATTACAAAAAAATTGCCAAGTAGATTTGTTCATTTGCAAATCTACTTCATGACATCCGTTAACATTCTATTACTTTTCGATTTAAATCAGTTACTGAAAAATAATTATTCGATGCAACCGAGTTCTCCACTTCAGCAAATCTTCGAGATTCTAATCCCCGCTTTATCCGACTTCCAACTCACTGCCAAGTTATTCATCTAAGTTTCCCTTTATGTGCAAGTACGTTACGAATAATATGTAATTATTTTAGAAATGTATATGCACAACAATAACTTGTGACTACGGTTAAATCTGCAAGCAATAGAAACTTGAGGTCATAATTAGTTTGTTGCGAAAAGTTAAATATAATAAATTAACAACAAAAGTCAGAAAATGATTTCTGTTATTTCTCCAGCGATGAAATATTTGTTATTTGTTGGCACAACAACTGATTATGTCGCATAATGTAATAATATTTAACACTGAAAATAAATTATACTCATTTGTCAATTATATTTGGTAGTTACAAATTGCTCGCACAACAATAATAGCTTAATGGGTAATAATTATATTTAGTTGCTACCATTCATTTATTTTGTAGATGACTATTTATTAGGACAATTTCAGCCAAGTTTCGCAACCATTAATAATTGCCTCAAAGAATATTGTTTTTATTTCATTTATTATTTTCCAATTAGTATTATTTTTCGTGGTTAAGACAAAGCATTTAATTAAGAATAAATCCAGTTTGTATAAATTAAAGACAGAAGGAAGAGCATTTGGGGGACTTAATAGTTGCAACGAATTTATCTTAGCCTTAGCCAGTTTTATGGACCAATCAAATGTTTCAAACTGTTCACTAACTCCGAGAATGAGCTTCTTCGGTTAAAGATTTGTTGTGTGATGTAATTTACGGAATATTTGCAGTTAGTTAGAAAATAAAAACTAGTCCGTAATACGTGTAAAGTTGAATTTCAAAATTCTGGTTAAACATATTTATTATCTTTGCTTCCGCTTTTTTTGAAAAGATTAATGACAAATTGGAGAACGCATTAGTAACACTTTGTAAACTCATGATTATGAGGTATTTGACGTAAAGCTCAAACACACGCGTTGTTTAAAAACATAAAACTCCTTTTATCGGGGGGATAATCAACCACTCAAAAAATGAACTCAATTTATTAAAATGAATCGTATCGAAAAACACTTTATCATTTTCATACCTGTTTGACATATCTTATAAATCCCCACAAAATGTACATCTGTATGCAAAATAACCTTTAAATTTCTTCCTGTTTTTCCTAATTTATTAGTCAAGCTAAGTTTGATTTAGTTTTCGTAAATAATAATTTTGCGAAATTTTCTCGGACATTATCCGCAAATGCGGATAAATGGAAAATATGAAAATACATGTCCAAGAGCAATGAATCTCAGACGTGTGGCATATAATCTCGTCTTTATTATAATAAAGATCACCGATAAAGCAACTGTTGGAATGAGAGCTTTCAGAAACAATTCCTAGTCGAAATGGGTTATTTCCGTACGTATACAAAGTAAATTTTCGATTCGAACTCTAGCACTTATCGAAAGACTTTAGCATCCAATCAATACAAACTAAATGCCAAGATTAAATTTTAATTAAAACGAGCTAAAACAGTGACTTCGAGTAACATCCAAATTTAATAAGCACCGGCGGCCAATCGGAGTGACTACTTCCTCTGCGGAATTTGTCTAAAATTTTGGAGCGAAACTAATCTGCAACGAACAATAAAACATGGAACTCCATTTTTATATTTAAAAAAAAACTCAAAATTGATGAATATGTGACCCACCACAAACTAGAAAAAACTCACTTTTCGTTTTGAAGTGTCGACCAAATTGTTCTTATTTTATCCCCAAGATATCTGGAGATTAAATCTTTGCTAGACCTTGTTAAAATAATGTGATGAAGTAACTCAAAGAAACATCTCTCTAAGTTATTCTATAAGTTATTTTCGTACGTATGCAAAGTAATTTTTTGATTCAAAATCTAGCGTTTATCGAAAGACTTTCGCATTCAATCAATACAAACTAAATGCCAAGATTAAGTTTTAATGAAAACGAGCTAAAACAGTGACTTCGACTAACATCCAAATTTAATAAGCACTATCGGTTTTGAAGAAGAAACGTACAATTTATGATTATTTGAGCCACTAGAAATTAGAAAAAACTCACTTTTTGTTCTGAACTGTCGACCAAATTGCTCTTATTTTGTCCCCAAGATATCCGAAGATTAAATCTTTGCTAGACCTTGTTAAAATAATGTAATGAGGTAACTCAAAGAGACATCTCCTTTTGTTCATCCATTTCAACATTACTTGCATGCACTTAGCTAATAACTTCACGTCTAAAATTTCTAGTTTAAATAATGATCCAAACACAATTAAGCGCTTTTTCTTGACAAGGTTACAACCAATCCACAATTGGATTTCCATATTTCCACTTTGCTAATTTTAACCAACCACAAAACCGGATAGCAAGTAAATTATTCCCTTGCTGTCACTAATAATTACCCAATGTGGTATTATAGCAAATAAACAAAACTGAAATTCTAACTCATCTTACTGAAAAGGTCAACTCTTGTTTTTGTGTTGAAACATTTTACAAGAATGTCACTCCCTGTCTCACGAAAGTGACAACCGGATCAAAATTTTATAGCTGACCGCAAGTATTTCAGCGTTTTTCATTATTTTTTGATAAAATAACACGAAAATCATTTCAAATATTACTTCCACAAACCGTTATAAATGTTGTATTTGATTTGTTTCCAGTTTAAACTCCTTTTTCAGGTAATCCCACCTGAAATGAACGGCTAACTTTACGAAATTTAACAAAGAAAAAGTTTTTATAGGTATACAAAATACGGAATTGTAAATATTACAAATTGCAATTTTGTGATAATATAAATAAAAAAATTGTTTTCCTTTTCCGAATGCTCATTTAAACTTTCACACGATTTTGTAACGCTGGAATTCTTCCACCTTTTCATAATTTTATTTATTGATTTGTTTTTCCGCGTAGAAAAATCGTTATAATGGCAATTATTTCGTCTAGACGCCCATTTACAACACAGTTACGCATAAATGAGCGCATTTGCGTGCTCTACCTTCAAGTACCAACCGTAAAATTATCGACAAATTAGCGCAACGGTTGCTTTTCTCGTGTCATATTTTTTATACTCTTATAACCATCGGCTTTTTATAGCCTGTTGCTGCTTTATTACATCGCACCCCCTGCAACACACTTGATTTGTAATTCAACCTTCCACTGATAAAATCGGAACCCTTTTATTAAAGGCCAAATTTGAAACAGAAGGCATATTTTTCAGGACAATTCAGTTTTGAAATTTTGCTGACTAGTAGGGCCCTAAATGGCTACCAAACATTTTTATTTTATTTCTGAATAATGTGGACAACGAACTGAATTGATTCAAATGCCGAAAAATTAAGCTAAATGCCATACAATTCATTACGGTGTCAGCGCAACAATTCATATTATTTGCATTTGCGTTATGTGTCTTGTTAATTGGACACAAAAAAGCGGCACGGGAGTAATTGGCTTTTATTTCAACGTGAAAATTGTTATTCCGCTACATTGATAAATTCTATAATCAAATCTTTCTAGACATAAATGCGAGTTTATTTTTTGTCACAAAAGCAAACCTCCCCTGATTGGGTGAAAAAATACAGTACCTTGTATTAAAGCTCTTTGATTATTGATTGATTTTTTGCAAGCCTGGATACAATCAGACACGTAAAAAGTGAATCTACATTAAGCAATTAGTGGAGAGACAACAGCTTTATTGATTGATATGTCAACTTTTCCATATCATGTAATCAGTTGTTTCTGTTGCAACTCTTTCACCAACAGAACCCTAAATAAAACGTACTGAAATAAAATTGACTTCATCAAAATATACACAGAATATGTAACGAGAAGAGGACGAACTCGTCAGAGTAAACGAATAATTAACTTGAGACCATACACGACAAGGCCGATGGGTTAACGATGTAAAACTGACAGAAAGTTTCAATCACTTGTGAAAAGCTGAAATTGGAGTCATTGAAAGGAAAATTTGAAGAAGGGATAATAAAAAAAATTTAATTAATCATCGAACATCATAATAAAGTCTAATCAAGCAACTCAAAAATTCAAAAAGTTTCTTTTAATTAACAAAGTGTTATATTACTAAGACGAAATTGAATACTACTCCACCAATTCTTTAAATTCGCCACAGCGTAATTTGCAGCTTTTTATTGATACGTTTATTAATGTTCATAATGTACAAACAAAATTAACTTAATGTGGAAGTTTCGTTTAAAATTTTTATTTAAAGGGTAATAGGTACTGAAAAAAAAATAAACGAGGGGATAAATTATAATAGATACAAAATATTCAGCTCTCTTTAACTGGAACTATTAATTAATTAATTAACTATTTTTCTTTCAGAGAATTCATTATTATTCCTAAATATTTAAAATTAGCTGAAAAAATACTACAATATAAAAACAACACGCAACGCAATTTTTATGTTCTCTATCACTACTTTTAATCTATTTTGTTATCAATTATACAATCTTGTTACCGGTTTCAAATTTAAACGATTGCTAAACCGTTGAAATATATTTATTTAGGTTAGTTGAAAACTACTCAAAACTTAGTTATAATCTCTCAACTTAGTGAAAAACTTTTACAATACATAGTTTGAAACTTTTTCGCAAGTTGTCACTTACCGTTTATCCTGACCCTAAACGTCTTGAAGCACCAGCAGGACTCGCAGCACGGGCAATAAACGCACCAGGACGCGTGCTGCTGCAGGAACAAGTGTGTTGCACTGATACACAGGTATCGAGGCGCACTGAAGCACGCCAAAGCTGCGGAGCTTAATACACGTTGAACTAGCCAATAGCAGGACGGGCCTCTAGCAGGAATTTGGTTTTAACCTATCAGGAAGGGACTTTGTGATCATTGACGCAAGGGCATTATATTATCAATGAAAGAATACGTAGGAGGAAAACCGCCTCTGTAGATGCCACTTGTTCCAAAAATCCGAGCAAATTTATAGTTGATGAACAGACTATAAAATACATATGTTCTTCGCTGTGTAGATATTCTGAATTTTATTCAAACCAAATACGGTCCAGACTTGACGCTTCATTGTTGAAATGGCAACAAGAATAAGGATGTGAATTGTTAGAATTTGGTTCAATCATCCTTTCAGGGTCACTCCAATTTATGCAAACAACATCTCAAGAGAAATCTCGTGTTTCATAGGATCGTAGGGAAGTCTATTATGACGAGTACCTAGTATTAATTCTTGTGGTTTCTCAATAAATTGTGCAACCAAATTACAACACAAGGATAGTATTAAAACTACTTTGAACTTGAGCATATTTTCAATAATCATCGACTTCACGGAATTGCTTGTAACGACGATGTAAGCCTCCGAGGTAGCGCTGGATTACTCTTAATTTTTCTGCAGTGAATCCCTCAGGATAGTCCCTAACCCGTCTTGTTACTAAAGATCCTTTGTTTAGGATAATCGCAACTGAGGTAGGAAAATGGCTTGCAATTTTAGTTTTGACAAGAATTTTAGAAAGTTGTGCATTCCCTTCAGTCGATCGTTGGATATACACGTTATTATTTTATTTGGCAAAAAATAATACAATTTATTTTGCCACGCTCGGTTTTATTAAAAAAAAAACTACCACATTCGTATTGTAAACAACTGTTAAAATGTGTTTTTTATTTATATTCCTGAATATTTCTTACTATACCGGGTGCTCAAAAATCGGCGCACCAACTCAGTGGTATGTGGTAGGGAAATGCTTACACATAAAGGTAAAAATAGTAAAACAATTCTTTTTATTAAAGTTATAGATAAATAACGAATTTATGAATTTTATATGGCAACGTTGTATAATAACGAACGTGATCGCAATAGAATTTGATCAACAGTAGAAATAAATTATTTTTGAAACGGTTTCCTAGGAAATAATTCCCAGTTCTAATTCTACAAATTGTGATTTTTTAATGAATTTTTATTTTTTTTTTATTTCAAAAAACTGCTTGTCTAATAGTAAATTTAAAAATAATTATTCATAATTGTGTTAGGGAGCGATTACATAGTGTGAAACATATAAACATTAAAAAATAATGAAAAGTAAAGAAGTTAACAAAATTAGTTTGTAGTTCCAGATTTTTTAAAATATGACTGTAGGAATGTTTTCAAGATTTTTCCCGTAATCTACATGCTTCTCAACAGGGTACTACTGAGTTGGTGCACCGGTTTTTGAGCACTCTGTACAATAATAATAATAACTGCAAGTAGCTGCATGAACATATTCTTTCGAATAATTATTATTTAAAAATATTACGAGTAAATACGTCTTATAAAGGTTCAGTGCACAACCAATTACGTTTGATGCTTTCAAACGTAACTAGAGCGTACTTATTGAACTAGATTTTGACTATAAATATTTTTTGGTATAATTCGCGAATTTTTCATTATGTAATAAAATTTGGTGGTAGGTACCAATGCCTTCTCATTAAAACAGTTCTTTTCCTGAAAAAAAAATCGTTTTGTAGCGCATGGTTACCATTAAAAATGCAATTCATTCGAAACCCTTTTAAAATCTTTAATTAATTAATAAATATTATAACGCAATATTTTTCTTTTTTCAAATATCCACTAGGGAAAATTTAATTATTATGTTTTCCCCTCTTTAGGAGTGAAAATGGCGCAAACGTAAAGTAGATATACATTTATTAATGTCTCCTTTGACTAAAAAATTGATCTATCTGAACTGAGGTGGGCCACTCTGTATGCCACATGTATACGAGATTTAAAAGACTCAGTTTATTTGACTGAGGCGAAGGCGAATCGAGTAGTTATAGACAAGGATTGGTAAAATTTGAATTTCTTGCAGTTTTTCTTATTTTATTAAATTTTCTACGAGCAAGAGAATTGGTTATTAATAAACGAATACTGCTAGTTTGTAATTTTCTTGGACCGCAACTTTTTATTTGATTGGTTAATTCAGTTTGAACCGAGCTCTGTATGGCGATTGAGTAAGCGCTTACTTAATACTTTCTCTCTCCTCAACAAACCTTTATGAGTACGAGAGAACAGCGGAGTGTAATTCAGGAAGAATGAAAACCCTATCATCCGCAACAAGTATAAAAGAAATGCCAGCAGCTCTATTCACTCCAAATGCTCGCAATGTTGCAATTGTTATGTTTCAGTGCTGTCATTTTATCGGCAAGCCGTAAGTAGCACCCCGCAAACGGGCGCCGCCGTCTCTCATCCACATTTCTTCGTTTCCAAAGCCCAATTTCTGCCGCTTAATGACGCCATGGAGCGAATAATCTACGGCACAGTGGTCGACATTTCAGATTTTCCTTACCAGGTGGCTTTGGTCTCGCGCAGGAATAACCGGAAACGGATCATTTGCGGAGGCGCCTTGGTGAAACCCCGAGTTGTTTTTACAGCGGCCCATTGTACCCACACGAGGAATGACGACGAAAGGGAAAATCTTTCAGTTCTAGTGGGTGCGAATCACGTCAACGACCCGGATGGGGTGTTCCACGAGATCGACACTGTTATGAAACATCCCGATTTCAGCTACCACGAACTGGATAACGACTTTTCAGTGATTACTCTGAAGGAACCAGTGGAATATAGTGACAAAGCCAGGAACATTGATATCTCAAATTCTGATCATGAAGGCGGCACTGTAGCCACCATTTCCGGATGGGGAAGAACGGAGTATGGAACCCCATCCAAATATTTAAGGGCCACCAAACTCACGGTGGAAAATTGGGACAAGTGTCAGGATTATTTTCCCGGGGTTTTTCACCCCAAAATTACGAGGAATATGATCTGTGTGAGGCCCAGCAGGACGACCACCTACTTTGTAAGTTTTTTCTTTTATTCTGTTTGTTTATTGTTGTAACAGCAGGATTTTTAAGCGTATTTCTCTGACTGCACATTTTTTATGTCTTAGTACCTACCAAAAAATTCACTATCCTTTGGCCTATAATTAAGTTATCAAGATTCTAAGTCCCCCAACTGACAGAATCGAATTAAATTAATTCAAGTTAAGTTGCCAGCCAAACAAAAAATTGATCGTAATTAGATTTGATTGTAACTAAATATCCTGGAATAGAATCAAATTAGTTTGATCTTGAATTAAATTGTAATTCGCTTTCTGTAAACCGACCATTAAAGATTTGAATTTTTCATATTTAATTGGTTCAGCCCACATTTTTTTAATCAATGAAAAAACTGTTTAATTTGTCCGACTTATTCAAACAAAATAACAGTGTAGATCCACACAAAACATCGTTGAACGAATTTAACTAAACTTGGAACTCAAGGAACAATCATCAAACTCTGTCAAATTCAACATATGAGCTTGTTAAATTATAATTACTCAACTTTAATCCAAACAAATTGTTAACTAAACATATTCTGTTTTTATTTTGCCATAAAAAACATTTTCATTTTATAAAAACAGTAGTTTTAACAACAAGACAAAATAAAAATAAGCCATGACTTCCTGGACAGACTTGGCATTTACGTTATTACATTATTTGTGTGTTATCTTCAAAATGTCAATAAAGCGTATCTAAAATCAATAATTTTTAATTCAAGAAACAATAACAAAGCCACTGCACAATTACTTTGTGAAAACTATATTTTCCACCCGCATTCAAACCTACAACAATGTGTGAAAAGCTTATACAGAGTGTATCAGAAATACGTGTGTTAATTTTAACACGTAATAAAACTTATCAAACGCAACAACTTTTCTATATAACATTTTGCAAAATTCTTATTTATTATTTTTACTGTTTTCCTCCTTTTTTTCTGCAAACGAGTCGGTCAGTGTTTAATAATTAGTTTGTATACATAGCAACAATTTTTGTTGTTGTTGTTTTACATTGTTTAAATTGTTCGTTTCTATCACAACGAAAATAGTTAGGCACTCTTATTTTTGTACCAATAGGCGGGTACAGATTTCAATATGTTTTCTCTTACAAATTTTAACTAAATTTGCGAAACTTTTATTGAAAAATTACAAATAGAAAAAATGTTTTAATAGTTGAGCTCTGTTACACGTTAAAATTAACACACGTATTTCTGATACACCCTGTATGGTCAAATTTATAATGTGTGTTATATTCCAATATGCAAATCACAATACATATTACATGCAAGTATAATAATATATTATGGTGTTCTGTTTTGTCACACGCAATGAAAATGTTTGCTTTGTGGAATTTTCCAAAGCTTTCACTGAGAATAAAGGCCCAGTATTGTACATATGGGCAAAACCAAATTGAAAATTATATGAAAAATTGGAGAAAGTAAATGCGTTTGGGATTGACAAGTATTCAGTAACCGCACAAACAAAGAGAGAAAATAACAGATTTTTGAGGAGTTCGTAAAGGGAAATAATAAACTTGGAACAAGAATTTACCATCTATCGGCTGAAAATGTATTAAAGCATTTACGTTTCAAATAAAATAAATATTTGAAAAGCAATATTTTCTTTGCTTTACGCCAATATCGGGCGTAATGGTCGTAACATCTCTGATGGCGCGGAATATAATATCACGCCGCATATGTAATTTTTACTATTGCTTTTCAGGGTGACTCCGGGGGACCCCTTGTCGTGGACGGCAAACTCATTGGCTTGGTGTCGTTCGGAAGAAAGGTAGGTGGTGAGAAGAAAACGACGGTTTTTACGCGAGTTCGCAATTTCTTAGACTTTGTAGAAGAGGTAGTGCCTGGTTTTTAATTGTTAATAAATTATACAAACTGTTAGTCTTTGTTTTATTTCTAATCACGGTCAATTAGTGTAATTAATAGTGCACAAGCGAAGCATTTCGAGAGCCAATAGTGCAACATAACATGGGTCAAGGGACTTCGAAATAATTACGGACGATACTATCGGCTTACAAGGATGTGTTTCAAGGAAATAAGGAAAAAATAAATCGTTCCAATAAATATATTGGGCTAGGCATATATTAAATTAAGAACAAAAGCTGTTAATCCGGATTAAAGTTAAAAAGCGCATATTTCAGGCTCTAATGTTTACATTTTTCTCTTCATGGCTAAAGGCCGAGGGCAAATTGCTCCTTTCAAGAAGATTCATTACTGCGAAACAGGGACGAAGAAAAAATTTAATCTCAAATCAATTTCAAGGTCTAATCAATTATTAAAAACATGTTGGGACAAGCACTCTGCTTTTGTTTAAATAATTATTGATTATTGGTTATTGAGCAGGGAATTACGATCTGTTGCCCCTACAGAACAATAATAATAGAATAACTTAATACAAGGCAAACAATAGTAAATAGCTGGAGGTCTGGTTATGCCAAATTACAGAATCAACTATTTTCATCAAAAAAAAAAACAGTAATTGTTGCACTTGAGTCATCGTTCGCAAATTTTCCTAAGCCTGACCCCCTCATTAGCATTTAAACTTATTGATTAATTGTAATTCAATCACCATATTGTCGTGTTTACACATGTGAGACCAAACAAGTGCTTTTATAGCAATATCGTGTCGTATACGCGTCCTGATTTGTATTATCTCGTGTGTCAACACCTTAAATTGCATAACATTGTACCAGAATGCAGCAAAAAATTATCTCACACCCTTGCCATTACGTATTCAAGAGTTTGGACATCTGATCTGTCATGTCATAATTCGTTTTGATGAAAATTCCAGGGACGTGGCGTTCGCAAAATGTCTTGTGTTTACTTAATACGTCCCAAAGGAGCTCAAAAATATATTATTTGGACGAAAAAACATCACGGACACAATTTACATAAATTTAAATATTCATACCGACCTCGTGGCTGAGAAGTTAATAAGCCGGAGAATAGGACATAAGGACATTCAATTATTGCTAAAAGAATGATAAGAGGCGAAATTTAACGTAACAGTTTGGGAGAAAAGCCAAAACTTTTATTACTTTTTAATTTATGATAAATTAACTTTCCAAACATATCAAAAGAATGGCGGCGGTGCGTCCGTTTTTTACCAACTTTTAATTAAAGTAATGTGGATTGTGTAATAAATTGATGGATTCATCGCCCGAAGGCGGAGCAAATTCGAAACCGCCAAGAAAAATGAAACAGTTAAAAACATTAAATTACATCCTAATTGAATTCTCCAGAAACACCTTTTAATTTATACTTGCCAGATTGGTAATCTGACGACTGCTGATCCAAATCGCACTTTTAAACGAGTATTGATTATGTTATTTGGGCTCATATATTTTTCCTAGAATAAATTGCCCCAATTCGGAGGGTTCATTTTAAAAAACAAAAACGGACAATTATTTTAATTAGCTCAAATTATAAAGCGTCATATTTATCAAAGAGATGACACGTCACCAGAGGCGGAATTAAACATTCACACAAAATTTTATCACGTTTTTGAAACCATTCACCGACTTTTAGCGTCCACTCGCCAAACATGCAAACCTCATCTAAAATTGTTCTTTGAAAAACAATTCTGGGACAAAACTACCCACCTGATACAGCTTCACCGCTGATTACTTCTGATCCATTAGCTAAACGGACAGTTATTACAAGGGAAGAAGTTTATAAAAACGTACCACAAATCCAGTCATTGGGACAACAACACGGTTCGTCACTTTTTTGATAATAAACCGGAGCACAAATTTCTTGAAGAAACACAGCATGTTTAAGCTGCTCACCACAAGTGATTCTTTTGCAAAAAGGTGCCTCTAAATTACCTGTAAACCCTTCTCGGCAAACACACTTCAAACAGGAGTTTTGAGGGTAAAAATGTTGCCCTTCTAAATACTCCTCTCCGTCAATTACACATTTTACAACATCAACAAAAGGAGCTAAAATATAAATTAAAAAAACATAGTGAATTAATGTAGATATTACGACACGTTTCTCCAATCGAACAACAATGTTCCAAAGTGTATTTTCTGTAACATTCTTCTGGTATTGGCTCTCCTAACCACTCAGGACAATCCAAAATCACACATTCAAAATTGTACCTACATTGAAATTAAAAGCGCATTTCTAAGGCCATTCAAACCCACCCAGTGTAGAAATTGCTACAAAAACAAGCTTCATCACACGATGGAGAAGATAAATTCTTTTCAACAACTTGAGAAAGTTCATAAGTGTTTCCCCTAAAGTGGCAGTAGTCATACCATGGTCCTAGACCTTCGCAGGAATATTTAATAGGGCAGACGGAGTTTGTGTTTGATTCGCTATATTGAGGAACGCATCCCAAGTCCTCGTAAAGTAAAACTCCCAAATAATCGCAATTATCTGCACTAGCGAAAATCACTTGGATTAAAACACAGAACACATAAAGTATTGAAATCATGATTTAAAATAATTTTTCTGTGGATACCCATCAGATAAGAACTATTTTTTTTATAATTTGTTTAGAACGGAAGTGAACAATCTACATTATGACAAATGTTGTAAACAAGTTTCAAACAATTTAAATGCAAAAAATTGTATTCCAATGAATATCTAGAAGCATAGACCATAGAAAGAATTCTTTTGAATTGTATTTTGTTAAATTTTAATGAACATCACGAGCGAGTATTAAGCAAAATAAAAATGCACAACAAATCCGTGATAGAACCACAGCGTGTAGATTAAATGTTAACACATTTGTATAAACTGTTTCATACGAAACCCCGATTCCATATAATTCCATAATTTTTAATTAATAAATATATTCTATCGTCAACAGCGATAAGAGAAACTTGACTCTATTAATCTTAATTGATTGTATAAATATGTTAATTTGTAATAAATATTGAGAAACTTATTCATTCACTAGTAGCGTTCCCCTGATTCTAAAATGATGAAGCACAATTTTTATTACCTTATTTTCATAATAATTACCCCTGTACTGTGTAAGTATAATAGCAATAAAATAAATTTCTGAAAAAATTATCATTTAGCTAAAAAATGCGACAATTTGGGGATTTTACTATACGAAGATTTGGGATGTTCGCCACATTACGAAAAATCTAATCCGTGTCCTATGAGATACACTTGTGACTTAGAAACATCACACAAGCATTGTTTTTACAAAGGCAAAATTTACGAAATTGGCGAAATCGTGGATAACCAAATATCTAATGGCAGCTGCTACCAGTCATGCCGTTGCACTAAAGAAAAAGAATAGTAAGTCTCTAATTTAACTTTTGTCGAAATACAAAATGTAAAATAAGTGCGAATTTTCACTGTACGGTTTCGGATTGTGACGAATGGCTCGATTCACCGATAGGACACGGGTGTTACAGACAATACTCCCTTGACGGTTGTTGTGCGACTGGCCAAAGTTGTCGTAAATATTTACGTAAACTTATCTCTCCATTCATTTATCATCACTTTCAGCACCTTATAACAATGTCGCGAAATGTATAATTGACGGTAAGGAGTACAAAGAAGGGGAGAGATTCTATCCGGAGAAAACATGCTTACGCTGCATTTGTCAGAAAGGATTTGAGGGTAAATTAGAGGAACCTTTTTGCAAAAGAAAAACATGCGACGTGCAGCTGGAGAGATCAATTCAGGACTTTTATCAAGGATGTGCGCCCTTGTATGGGCCGAAAGGAAGGGTGCTGTGCTGCCCCTACGGCTGGATTTGTCGTATGTTTAACAATTCGTTTAATGATTGCATTTAATTGCAAAATTTCAGCCGATGGTTCTGAAAATATCCAAGGGCGCACTAAAACAGGTGAGGTTTAAACAGCCCAGCTGGTCCGTAACCCGATTTTTCAGACGAAACTTGCAAATTTGGGGAAAAGTATTTAAAAATCGGAGATTCTGTCGAGAAACTGAACGTTAAGAATGGGTTCGGCGAAATTATAAAAAAAATTGTATGCGAGTGTGTGGTCCCACCGCTATTGACCTGCAATGTCGTACTTACAAACAATCACAAATAATAATTTAATAAATTATTTAAAAAATCCAATTTTTCTCGTTGAAACATCCTTTAAAGAAAATTACATTAATTTGACTTAAATTGTTCTTTAAATGAAATCAATCCAAGTAAATATTTTATTTGTTATCAAGTTATCATAACAGAGTATTATATCCTTTATTGTATCGAAAAAACACCCACTTCGCTTACCAAGGACATTCACCCCAGGCAATAAAAGATTCATGTATTGACACTACACTGTTATTGTTAGGTACCAGAAATATGCATAATGCATGAGTTATAAAAGACTGTAAATCCCTTTTTCCTTTGATAACAGTGCAATTTGTAATCGCATATTCATAAAACGGGAAACTTATCCAACCTTGACCACGTCTTTATTTCTTCAGTCACATATTTAAGCATTGTTCTGTATACAAAATTGGTGGAAAAATTCTTTAACTTGAGGCCAGTTTTGAAAGAAATTCAATATTCGCACCGACCGCTGAAAATCAAATGTGAATGTAAAATAAGCTCCTCTGGTGATATGCGTTGATTCCAAGTGATAAAATAAACTTAACGTACCTTAAATCGCTTTAATAAATGCATAATTTAAAGTTTGAACTGGAACAAGTAAACTGAAGGAAGTTGCTAGCAAGTATGAAATTTAATTTCGTCTGAGGAGGTATTGTTTGTTCGAAAGTTCGATGTTAGCAAAACGTCCTCCAGATAGAAATAACAAGAATTATTAGCGCACACTCTAATTCGGGTGATAAGCGGTAATTATATTAGTTCCAAGTTATTTCCAAACCAAACTAGTCAAGTTCAATATTTTATTAGTCAAGAAAAGTAAATATACAAGTAAGCAGATTACTCAAAGAGACACTTTGTAATTTATAATTTATATAAACGCATTTTTATTTTAATACTAAGTGCTGAAGTTACGTAAATTACGTTTGTGTCTTTCTGAGACACTATAGATATTTTAAAAAAAGGTGAAGACAAACCAAGACCCACATCAAAAATACATCAGGTAAAACACAAAACATTTTTCAGTAAGAAGTTATAATTATAATACTTAAAGGCATTGGCAACTTATTTTACCTGTTTTATGTTTTAACGAAAATTGAAAAAATCGTTCATTATATACCAGTAGGTTCTTTTCAAAATTTCCTGCGATGAAAAATAAGCAAGATAATCGCTTCGAAAGAAAGAAATCGTTACGTCGTAACCGCCTCTCCTCATAGAATCCTCTTATCACTGAACCCTCTCAATCACCAAAAACGTGACAGATATTTGAACATATTTCACACATCTTTCACAAAATCAAAAATTAACCACTTTTTTCACTAATTTCTGTACGAAATTTTGTCTTGAACTGCGCGAAAACATCTGAGGAATTTTGTCAAGTTTTGATAAACTTTGTCAGTGTCACTTAAAAGTCAAAAACCATTTGATCTTAATATTGGACCAAATGCTCAATAAGCGGTTATGACGTCATAATTTCAACTTTAAATCGAAATAACTTGAGTAGAGAGCAGATACAGAAAAAGGTTTTCACTACTGTAATAAGCGTTTTCAGTACCGTCATTTAAGACAAAGTTGTTTTTTAAGTTGCCAATGCCTTTAATAATAATTTGAAAAAATAAAATAGTTATTTATTTAACGAGTTTGAGTGTAAATCGGGCGTTTTATTTCACGAGTGGATTATCAAACCACGAGTGAAAACGAGTGGTTTATCAACCACGAGGTGAGTGAAATAAATGAACCGATTTACACGAAAACGAGTTGGATACAACATTTTATTCTTCGAATTAGACTCATCAAGGCTTAAAATTGTTTTAAATCGGTTAAAAATAATTTGACGTTTCGTATTGAGAAATGCCAAACAGTCGTCAAAACTGTTTTACATAGGAGAAAAATCAGAAATTTTGACAGTGTTGAAGAATAAAAATAATTATTAATAATCCAGTCCCAAAAATGTTTTCTGTGGAAGTGGTTGCGTCTTTAATTCAAAGCTATTTATAACTAAAATCATTGAAGATAAAAGTACAGAAAGTGTCGAGACAACTTTGTTACTAACATATTTTTTGTAATTGCAGCGTTTTCGAAAAAAAACAAACAAAAAAGTAAAAATAGTTTATTGTTTTAGATAGAATTTTTACTATATTTTTATTTCTTAGGATCAAGTGAAATACGCATTATCTGTGATTAATTCTGTTTCATTATGTATTTATTAACCACATTAATTTTTTATTGAACACACAGGAACACTGGATGTTCTAAACTCATTGTAGCAACTCGTAGAAGTATACGAATCAGAAACGAACTCTATGTACGAACTGAACAAATAGTGTCATCTCTTGGTCAAAAGGAAAACATTGAAAACAACTTTTAGAAAGCTTCATCAATTCTTTGAAAAAAGTGGTAAAACTGACAAAACTTCGTGAAGTGAGCATTAATAAAGTCAAAAATAAACTTTAAAATGAAACAAATAATGATTTATTTATACAAATCTCAAATTTGTTATCGCAAGTTTGGAACTCGTTTATCTCTTCAAGAATATCAGTTTGAGACGCTTTAAAAAAAACTTTAGTGCTGAGATATATATTACATTACCCTTTGAAGTGATGGTAACTTCAAAAATAAAATCTATTTTATTTAATTAAAAAAAATTACTATAATTGATATCAACTGTGATATCAATTATATTAAAAAAAATATATAGAAAAACCGCAATTTCGATCGATACATTTTTCTAAACCGTCTGTAGGTGGATAGATATGAAAAACCTTCACCATGCAACCAACATTGCACGAATTATTACTTGAACGAAAAATATTGCTTTCTGATATGGTTTACGCACTACTTTGTTCATTTTATGTGCAGTTTCAATAAAAATTCAAGAATAAAAACACATTAATAACAAAATTGTTTTATTTTATAAAAGTATAAATAGAAAAAAAAACAATTTTATTTAAATGTAGATCTCACTTCCGCTCTCAACTGAAACATTTGCAAAGTAAAAGCACTCGTAAAAAGTCGCTTGTGATACATTTGCTTAATCTCGAACCTAAAAAAAAATATTAAAATTTAACTAGAAAAATCAATTTTTTGTACCCGGCATTATTAAATAACTGCCTTGCTTCCTCCTGACATTCGGTAATGACTAGTTCCATGTAATCAAACCTATGAATCCGACTCCAGTTTTGCGCAGTTTGCGTCAACATCAAACCTATACCTTTTTTTCTATATCTGCAAAAAAACTGGTAAGAATTTTCACACCAATTGTGACTTTAGTACCGCTCGTCTACCGCTAACCGAAATAACCATGACCAGTCTTCTGAGAGATTATGTTTCATTACAGCACACGTTCCAACTATCTGTAACCATAATTACGATAACTTATTAATCGCAGTTCAACCACAACTCTAAGTAAATAAAGATGTGCGTTTTTAATTTATTACTGTTCTTTGTGATTCTACAACCGATTTTGTCCCAACATTTCAACTACATTGAAATCAGATACGTTAAAAACAACACAGTTTTTGTATCGCCGTACGTAGACGACGTCAATTTCGAAAAAGAAATCACAGATATTTGGATCGACAACCAAACAATCCCCGTTTTGAAAACCGGAAGTTTTCAAAACTTGCCGAAGCTTAAAGTTATCAAAATTCAAGAGTGTGAGTTGAACAACATTGAAGACAACGCGTTTGAGAATCTTCCAAAATTACGAATACTCAACTTGAACAAAAACCAACTGAAAGTGATTAAAAATCGAACTTTCAGCCACCTCATCATAATTAAACTGTACTTGGCAATGAATGGAATTGAGTCCATTGAAACCGGAGCTTTTCACAACATCACAAATTTGGAAGTGATTGATTTAAGTCGGAACAAATTGCGAGTATTGCACACCCATATGTTTAGAGGCACTCCCTATTTGCGACAAATTGATTTCAGTTTTAATAAAATTGAAATAGTTGCGACCGAGTGTTTCAAAGACACTTTTAACGGTGTAGGACAAGGAACTCAAGGGGAGGATTCTTTTCTCAAACTGAATGACAATCAAATGAAACATTTAAAATTGGGACAACTTAGGGGAATTTACAACATTAAAAAACTCAACTTCGCGAATAATATTATCGAAAACGTGGACATAAATACCTTCAAGAATTTCAATTCTATTGAAATTCTTAACCTGGAGAACAATCAATTGTCATCGCTGCACGACTATGTGTTGAGAGACTTAAAATCAACAATTGTTTATATTGATTCAAACCCTTGGAATTGCCAGTTCGTGAAAAAGTTTGCACGTTGGTGTGTTACAAATAAGAAAGACAATACAATTAATTCTGGTCATTTGAAGCAATGTAATGTGTGAAATAAACTTACTGTTTTCCTATAATTTGCGTTACTTATTCCCTCATTTAGAAACTTCTCCTGTGGGATAACTTTGTGAAAACAATTTTGTGGTTTCTCTGTGAAAAAGTAAGGTTCGTACGCTTCAGCGACCCAACACTGTAGGGCCCTTTTACTGTGCATTAATTCGGCCGCTTTCATTAAAAACGAACCGTATATCAAAATATACAACATAATCAGTACCGCAGGTACTGATAATAAACAATACTGTAAAGGTACGCCCATGAAAATGAACATGAAAGCTGCCAATAACACAATTGCTTGGAAAGTGACCTAAAATTGGTTTTTTGAAACGTATTAACAAATTTGGTCGTTAAATACTTCGTTAAAAAGCGCCGAAATGAAGGCTTTTGACACATTGGAAATGTATGCGTTTCTTACGACTTCGGAAACTGATGCAAAATCGCCCGGTTGAGATTCTCTTATCACAACATAATACATTGCAAAAATATCATTTAAAAATTAGTTTTGTACAAACAAAATGTGAGGTTATGATAGTTTGACGGTTGTTTGACGTTTCCACCTCCACTTTCTTCACTCATTCATTCGTATCTACTTTAATTTTTTTATGAATGAAATTAACGTAAGGCCTTTTGAGGTCGGCCATTAATCATTATTTTATGCAACAAAACAATCATTTTCATTTTTTATATTGATTCAAAATTTAAAAACATAAACATAGCTAGTACTTACCCACCTATTCATAAATGTTGCCAAAAAGTTGCCCTTTTTTTGGAAACGTTTATTTATACCATTTTGAATGTCTATTCTTTATGTAATTTATAGAACAAAATTATATTTAAAAAATATGTAGTATTTAAAGAATTTATAAATAAAAGTAAATATCTATGTACTAATAACATTTTATACAAAAAATACTACATATTATATGAACCCCAAATTTTACAAACCTAAGCAGAGTTTTGAATAGGTACTTTTAAATATGAAGTAGAAATAAATCTCTATTATTCACTTTATTTTATCATCTACGTAGGGTAAGGCCAAGGTTAAAAATATTATCTGAATAAATCAAATAACATTCAAACGTATAAAACTGTGTGCAGTGGCAAACTTAGTCTTGTATTTTAAGTTTTAACTCCGAATAAATAATCGAGAAAATTTAATCAAAGATGATTATTATATTGTTCTTAATCATCATAGTAATGATATTAAGCTATCGATTTCTGTTCCGACCGCAAAAATACTGGATTGAAAGAGGTGTAAATCAGGGAAACCCAAAACCCTTACTTGGGCATTTCGTGGAGACAACTTTTCATAGACAATCTTTCGCCGAATGTATCCAAATGGTATATAACATGGCCCCTAATTCCAGGTCAGTATTATTCAAACCATCTCTTGTGTTGTAAAATACTTGAATGCTAGATACTGTGGAATGTATCAATTCACAATGCCGACTCTGGTCGTCCGAGACCCAGATTTGATCAAACAAATCACAGTAAAAGATTTCGATTATTTTTTGAACCATCGCACTTTTATTCCGGAAGACTGTGATCCACTCTGGGGCAAAAACCTCTTCGCTTTGACCAACCAGAAGTGGAGAGAGATGAGGAGTACCCTTAGTCCGGCCTTCACTGGCAGTAAAATGAAATTCATGTTTCCACTAATCTCAGAAACTGCCGAATATTTCATTCGGCACTTTTTGTTAAAAAATGAGGATGTGGTAACAGTGGAAATGAAAGATGCTTTCACGCGATTTACTAACGATGTTATTGCAAATACTGCGTTTGGGGTCTCGTGTGATTCGCTAAAAGAGCGAGAAAATGAGTTTTATTTGATGGGGAAGGAAGCCACCGATCTTAAAGGTTTCTGGAAAAGTATAAAATTGCTTGCGTTTTTTGTAATCCCCCAAATATTTAAATTATACAAAGTCAGGTTTTTCTCTAAATCGGTTGCCACTTTTTTCACTAATCTAATCAAGGGGAACATCGCGAAAAGAGAAAAGTTTGGAATAGTCAGACCCGATATGATTTCCCTTTTAATGGAAGCAAGAAAAAATGTTTCGAACGAACCAATTTCCGATGAAGACATAACTGCTCAAGCTCTGATTTTCTTTTTCGCCGGTTTTGACACCGTATCTTCAGCCATGTGTTTTATGTCGTACGAGTTAGCAACCAATCCAGAAATTCAGAAAAAACTCCTCCAAGAAATAGATTCAGTGGAACGAAAGCCAACTTATGAAACTTTAATGAATTTAAAATACTTGGATATGGTAGTCTTCGGTTTGTTGTCTTATTTATTACTGATAATAAATCGTAATAATTATTTCTAGAAACTCTCAGAAAATGGCCCATAAGTGTCGCCACGGATCGAATCTGTAACAAACCGTACACAATTGAACCCAAATCACCAGACGAGAAACCTGTTCATTTAGAAAAAAATCTATTCATATGGATACCAGTTTATGCCCTTCATAGAGACCCCAACTATTTTCCGGAGCCCAATCGCTTCGATCCCGAAAGGTTCAACGATGAAAATAAAGCTAATATTAAGCCTTACACTTATTTACCTTTCGGACTTGGGCCGAGAAACTGTATTGGATCAAGATTTGCTCTCCTTGAAATCAAAATTTTGTTTTTTTACATTTTGTCCCACTTCGAGATTGTTCCAATACCAAGGACACAAATTCCATTAAAAATTAATAAAACACAGTTTGCGCTAACTGCCGAAGATGGCTTTTGGCTGGGTCTTAAACGGCGTGAGAAATTGTAACTCCTGTTGAAGACTTAAATAAATGTGTTTACTCAATAACTTTGTTATAATTTATTTCATTACGAGTGAAGATCACTCGTTCAAAAAGCACAAAGTTCTCGAAACTGCTATTCTAGAAGCCTTTTTGAAAGATTATGAGTATTATGAACATATAAAACATGTGGATAGAGATTCCTCTATTCAGTCGCAGATAATGCACACCTTGTTTTCGTCGAACATTCAACGCAAGGTCGAAGCTATCTCCCTTTGGTTAAATTTGTACAATCATTTCGCATCAAACCAGCGACTAGTTGTGATCAAAAATGTTATGGATTTTAATTGTAATCGCATCAATTGCGATCCCTTATTTTCTGTTGAGTCGTTCTCACAAATACTGGTCGGAAAAGGGCGTCCAGCAAGGTAAACCATTGCCCCTTTTTGGTCATTGTTTGGGTACCACCTTGCAAAAACAGTCACTTTCTGAATTCATTCAAATGTCGTATAATGTAGCTCCTGATGCCAGGTGAGTCTATCAAACCAATATGTTTTTGTTAATTTTTAATTACTAGATATTGCGGAATTTATCAATTTTATTCACCAATTCTTATCGTAAGAGATCCAGAGTTAATAAAACAGATAACAGTGAAAGATTTTGACCACTTCATAAACCGCATGGCTTTTATTCCTGAAGACTGTGATCCATTATGGGGAAAAAATTTGGTGGCTTTAACTGATCAGAAGTGGAAAGATATGAGAAGTACCCTTAGCCCGGCTTTTACCAGCAGCAAAATGAAATACATGTTTTCCCTAATATCGGAAAGCGCTGAGCAACTTGCGCAATATTTCACTAAACAGGATAATGACTTAATTACAATTGAAATGAAAGACATATTCACAAGGTTTACAAACGATGTGATTGCTAATACTGCATTCGGTGTCAAGGTTGACTCACTGGAAGAACGCGACAATGAGTTTTACTTGATGGGAACAGACGCAACCGATTTTAGGGGTTTTTGGCGAAGCATGAAAATTGTAATTTATTTCATATTTCCTACATTATTCAAAGTAATTGAGTAAAATTGCAGAACCTTGTTTAATCCTAAAATTTTAGTCACTTGGTTGGAGATTTTTCTCTAAAAACGTTGCCGATTTCTTTGTAAAACTAGTCAGGGACAATATTGCAAAAAGAGAAAAACATGGAATTGTGAGACGTGACTTGATCAATTTGTTTCTTGAAGCCCGAAAAAATGGTTTGAAATACGAAGAACAAGAGCAAGCCTTAGACACAGGTTTTGCCACAGCCGAAGAGTCAGATATCGGGAAAAACGGAATGGTCAAACAAACACTGACTGATGTAGACATAGCAGCTCAAGCTCTCTTATTTTTCTTCGGCGGTTTCGACTCTGTTTCTTCATTGATGTGTTTCATGTCGTACGAACTTGCATTAAATCCGGACGTCCAGGCTAAACTCCTTCACGAAGTTGACGAAACTTTTGAATCTTGTAACGGGAAACTCACTTATGAAGCACTGACCAAAATGAAATATATGGACATGGTGGTGTCAGGTAAGCCACTTGACCGTTTCAAACGTTAAAATTGTATTTCACTTTTCAGAAACATTGCGGCTTTGGCCAACAAATGTTTCCGCCGACCGTGCTTGCACCAAACCTTACACAATTGAACCAAAAAACCCCAATGAGAAGGCGCTTCATTTGGAAAAAAATACTAACGTAATTGTACCCATTTTTGGCATCCATCGGGACCCAAAAAATTTTCCCGAACCAAATCGTTTTGACCCGGAGAGATTTAGCGATGAAAATAAAGCCAAAATTAGACCGTACACGTATTTGCCCTTTGGGGCCGGACCGAGGAACTGCATAGGATCTAGATTTGCTCTCCTTGAGACCAAAGCACTTTTCTTCCATCTGTTATCCAAATTTGAAATAATCCCAGTGGAACAAACACAAATTCCTATACAACTCAACCGAAAGTCCTTTAATATGACTGCGGAAAATGGATTTTGGTTGGGTCTAAAGAGACGTAAAAATGAGAAATAACCAGTGAAAATATTAAATCCCATTTTTTGTATCACATAATATTCTGCATAAAACTGACAGCATTTTACTGTGTGCTTCTTCCCAATCCTTTTACAAAATCGATAAACTTAAAATAGTGCACCCGTAATTGATTTAGATGCAGAAGCCGGAAGTTAATAATGTTGATTAAATGCGAGTAGCACTAATTGAATAATGAGTCCTGAAAATAGAACCTGACAATAATTACTTTCATTCTCATTATAAACGCCTAAAACTAACTAAAATAGCGAAACCAAGGTCAAAACAATACAAACAATCAAGCTGCGCTTCAGTCGTAGATTTTGATAAACTGTGTCAATATGATTTGGATTTCAACTGCTGCAATTACAATAATCGCCCTATTATACTGGCTTTTAATCCGTCCATTCAAACACTGGATTAAAAAAGGAGTGGCCCAAGGCAACCCAGTACCCATATTTGGGCACCTTTTGAGTACAATCTTACATAAACAATCCTTTTCGGAAATGATTCAAACGGTTTATAACATCGCTCCTGGTTCCAGGTGAGTGGCACAAGCAATAAATGTTTTTAAATGACGATTATTACCAGATATTGTGGAATGTATCAATTTTTCCAACCAATGCTGGTTTTGAGAGACCCAGAATTGATCAAGCAAATAACAGTAAAAGATTTTGACTTATTTATGAACCACAAGGGCTTCATCCCAGCCGAGTGTGAACCACTAATAGGAAAAGTTCTGATATTATTAACTGATCAAAAATGGAAAGATATGAGGAGTACTCTCACTCCGGCATTTACGAGCAGCAAAATGAAATACATGTTTGGTCTAATCTCCGAAAGTGCGCAACAATTTACTGGTCATTTTTTGAAAAAGAATGATAAAGTTATCACTATTGAAATGAAAGATACATTTAGCAGGTTTACAAATGATGTTATCGCTAATACAGCTTTCGGTGTAAAAATTGATTCGTTAGAAGAGCCCAACAATGAATTTTATTTGATGGGAATGGAAGCCACAAATTTTCAGGGCGTGGTGACCTTCCTGAAATTCCTGATCTTTCTTATATTCCCTCGAGTAGCTAAAGTAACAAATAACTAAATTATTGACGCGGCTTAACATGACTTTTCAGTTTTTCAAACTTACATTTTTCTCCAAAAAAGTTGGCAAGTTCTTTACAAAAATCATAAAAGAAAATATTGCAAATAGAGAAAAGCACGGAATTGTAAGACCTGATATGGTCAACCTACTACTAGAAGCACGAAAAAATTTGGAAACAGGTTCCGCTACACAAAAAATAACAGATGAAGACATAACGGCTCAAGCCATTATTTTTTTCATGGGCGGTTTTGACCCAGTTTCTTCACTAATGTCTTTCATGTCGTACGAACTTGCGGTCAATCCGGACGTCCAAGCGAAACTCCTCCAAGAGATTGATAAAACTTCCGAATTTTGTAATGGAAAACTCACTTACGAAGCTGTGGTGGAAATGAAATATATGGACATGGTGGTGTTCGGTAAGTTTCGCGTTTCCAAAATCGTAATAAATTGTCTGTTTTAGAAACGTTAAGGCTTTGGCCAGCAAACGGTATGACTGATCGCGTCTGCAATACTTCGTATACAATAGAACCAAAGGACTCAAAAGAGAAACCACTCCACTTGGAGAAAGGTGACGTCGTAATGGTGCCAATTTTTGGCATTCAGAGGGACCCAAAATATTTTCCTGAACCGAGCCGCTTTGATCCTGAAAGGTTTAATGATGAAAATAAAATAAAAATTAAGCCGTATACGTATTTGCCTTTTGGGACTGGACCAAGGAACTGTCTTGGAACTAGACTTGCTCTACTTGAAACTAAGGCACTATTCTTTCACCTCTTATCAAACTTTCAAATTATTCCCGTGGAAAAAACAGAAATACCTTTGCGAATCAACAGGAAATCGTTTAATATGACTGCCGAAAATGGATTTTGGTTCGGCCTGAAACGGCGTAGTGATAGGCTGTAGAGACACTATTGGTTAAATAACTTAACATATGTAAATCAAAAAATAAATAAATTAATTGGTTTACATTTTACGGCTTTTATTTATGATAATTACGAGTTTAGGAAGGAGACATAAATAAGTACAAAATATTTTTCGGAAATTGTTTAAAAATTAATACAAAAGCTATTGATAAAATTTTAAGAAAAATAGATTTGCCATAAATTTGATAAGATGTTTACCGTCTGATTTTTATCTAAATCTTATATCTAGAGGATCAATAGCCTTTTACGATTGTCTATTTATGTTGTAACTTGGTGTAAGTTAAATATTCTGTTATGAAACCTTGACACCAATGAAGGTGATTGTTTCAAATGGACCCTCTTGTTATAATTCGTTACCGCGATAAATTAGGACTAATTTTATAAATTTAAAGTAAAAATTTGCAACCTGATTCGTCAACAATATTAATTAGGTATTAGATAAGTAATACTCCAAAGCCAAGGTTGAAACTGCACAAACAAACCAACTGCGTTTGATTACATTTCGCGGAACTGATCATCACGGATCAGTCGTATTTATATTCGCGGATAACGCGCAACGTCTTAGAAACAGTGCCCAAAATGATGTGGATTTTAATAGCAATTGCAATAATTGCACTTTCTTATTTATTCCTAATTCGGCCTTTCAAATACTGGACGAGCCATGGAGTGGAGCAAGGGAATCCAGTGCCCATATTTGGGCACAGTTGGGGTACAATTATACACACACAATCTTTTGCTGATATGGTCCAAATGGTATACAATATCGCACCGGGTGCCAGGTCAGTATTAAAACATAATTAATAATTTGTTAATATTTTTTGTAACAGATATAGTGGAATGTATCAATTTTTCACACCAACTCTCGTACTAAAAGACCCAGATTTGATCAAACAAATAGCGGTTAAGGATTTTGATTCATTTTTAAACCATCGCAATTTCGTTCCGGAAGACGTTGACCCGCTGTGGAGCAAAAACCTTTTCTCTTTGACTAATCAAAAGTGGAGGGACATGAGGAGTACCTTAAGCCCTGCTTTCACTAGCAGTAAAATGAAATACATGTTTGTGTTGATATCCGAAAGTGCTGAACAATTTATTGGCCACTTTTTAAAACAAAAGGAGGATGTAATCACAATTGAGATGAAAGATACATTTACCAGATTCACGAACGATGTTATTGCAAATACAGCTTTCGGTGTTAAAATTGATTCGTTGGGAGAGCGCAACAATGAATTTTATTTGATGGGGAAAGAAGCAACTGATTTTAAAGGGTTTTGGAGAAATCTAAAATTTTTGATACTTTTATCGTGCCCCGCGTTGTTTCGGGTAATTAATAAAAAACTAAATTACAAGTAATATTAATAATAGCAATTTTTTAGCATTTAGGGATCACTTTCTTTCCCAGAGCTGTTAGTAACTTCTTTAGAAGACTGGTCAAGGATAATATTGCCAACAGAGAGAAACATGGAATTGTCAGGCCTGACATGATCAATCTCTTATTAGAAGCGAGAAAAAATGGTTTGAAAAATGAAGAACAAGAACCAATTTTAGAGACTGGTTTTGCCACAGTTGAAGAATCAGATATTGGGAAAAATGGTGCAATCAAACAGAAAATAACCGACGAGGACATAACAGCTCAAGCCCTTCTCTTTTTCTTCGGTGGTTTCGACTCCGTTTCGTCACTAATGTGCTTCATGTCTTATGAACTTGGAATCAATCCTGACATCCAGGAAAAACTCCGCCAAGAAATTGACGAAACTTTAGAATCCTGCAATGGAAAGCTGACATATGAAGCTTTGATGAAAATGAAATACATGGATATGGTGATCTCTGGTAAGTTCACGCTTTATTGAACACAATTTATTAACAATTTTGTTGTAGAAACATTGAGACTTTGGCCAACAGCTGTTGCCTCCGACCGTCTTTGCAACAAACCCTACACAATCGAGCCCAAAGACCCGAAAGAAAAACCAATTCACTTGGAGAAAAACTCAGTCGTGTGGATTCCAATTTTTGCCATTCATCGAGACCCTCAGTATTTCCCAGAACCCAACCGTTTTGACCCGGACAGATTCAGCGATGAAAATAAAAATAACATTAACCCTTATGCGTATATGCCATTCGGGGTTGGCCCTAGGAACTGCATTGGATCCAGATTTGCTCTTCTCGAAACCAAAGCTCTGTTTTTCCACATTTTGTCCAAATTTGAAATTGTGCCAATCGAGAAAACAGAAATACCGCTGCAGCTCAATAGAAAGTCGTTCAGCATGACGGCCGAAAATGGATTTTGGTTTGGGCTCAAACGACGCGAAAGTAACAAATAAACATGCATTTATTTTGTGTCACTAGTCAGTTTTTTGATTGTTTTTAATTAATATAACACGTACTGTATACTCAATTAAAACTATAAATATTCTTAGGTAGCGACTTTTGTTTGGTTTTTCGACAGTATTAAAAAATAAACTTTAATAATAAAAACTAACCTGTGTTACGGAATCAGAATCAGATACATTACATATTAGGTGACATTAATAAGCACCACGAACATGAAGATATGTATTTGCTTTTTCGAGCTGGACCTAGGGTTTGCTTGATAATAAGGCTGATATTTCTCCTGTTGTCGAGAAGACGGAAATTCCCTTACAAATAACCAAGAAGTCTTTTCATCTAAAGCAGCGAATGGGGTCTGGCTTAAACGACGCAATAAATAAAATATAATGTTAATTCTGTAAATAATTATATGTAGAAGTACCTTTAAATTTTTGTCTAGAGCTACTCTGAAATAAATTTATGTTGTAAGATTTTTATGGAATGGAACAATAAAATATCATGTGTAATTTTTTTGATGTACCCCTATTCAATAAACCCTAGTTCCTGTTTTTCAACAACAAATAATAGTACAAAACAGAGCTGAACACAGACAATACAGAGTGTCGCACATTGTTTTACGAGAAATGAAATGCAACCTCTGCGATCTGATACAAACTCGATTACAAATTGAAATTTGTACTCGCCTTTAAAAAATACGACGTATACTCGCAGGTCTTGTAAAATTGTGTCAAACATGGTGTATGTTGACAATAATTGTTATTTGATCAAAAACAAAAAAAAAATCTTAATTAAAAAAAATATTTTTAAGCTGACATTGCATAAAAATTTAGCATACAAAATTGCAATCATTGCAAATACCAAATACTTACGTATTATAAACATTCTACGATATTTTCTTTGACCAATCTGCAAACAGATTAACAAACGGATTAGTGACGTTGGTACACATGGCAACAAGGATTGTCTAATCTTTGTTTTCAATTATAAATAGAAAATTTTCAATAAAAACATGATTCAAAAAGACATAATTTATTGAATAAATGACAGAATAATGCTTTTTGACTAAACAAACTATTGTCTAAAATCTAAAAATACCGGATGTATCAGAAATACGTGTGTTAATTTTAACGGGTAATAAACCTCAACAAATAAAACATTTTTTCTGTTTGTAATTTTCTAATAAAAGTTTCGCAAATTTAGTTAAAATTTGTAAAAGACAACATATTGAAACGTGCACCCGCCTATGGGTACAAAAATAAGGGTGCCGAACTATTTTCGTTGTGATAAAAACGAACAATTTAAACAATTTAAAACAACAATGAAAATTGCTGCTACGTATACAAATTAATTATTAAACACTGACCGGTTGGTTGCACAAAAGAAAGAAGGAAAACAGTGAAAATAATGACTAAGAATTTTGCAAAATGTTATGTAGAAAAGTTGTTGTATTTGATGAATTTTATTACGTGGTAAAATTAACACACGTATTTTTGATACACCCTGTATAAAATTAAAACACAAACCGACAAAGATTATATTATTTTCTATGTTTTTTAACGTAGGTTTTCTAATATGCGTTACCGAGCGACTGATTCAGAATTTTTTTATAATTTAAACATTTTTCAACATACAAAAAATCAAAACTTTATGACTACAGTGATTTTGTTATTTTAATGAGGTAAGATAATGAATAATTTCATCAGATTGTTTTATGTTTGATCACATAAATAGATTTATTTTTAAAACTTACATTTTTTGATGGTTTGTCTAGGAATATAACATGCTGAATCTCTCAAATAAAAAAATAAATAAAAAACATGTTATTCATTAGAATAAGAAACCGTTACAACCTCTCGTATGTAGGTCCTTCTTTATTTAAAAAAAATAAATTAGTGTTTAAACGTTGGAATAATTTAGAAGAAAAAACAATAGAATAAATGTTAGCGAAATATGCCCAAAAACTAAAGATGATATTAATAGGAACCCCTAAAAATGTAAATATACTGATTTTAAATACATACAACGTTTCAAGAATTTTATTTGTACAATTAGGTACACATTTTTTAATATAATGGAATTAAATTTATGAAACGACAAAGTTTCTAATGTCTATTATGTTAGCTATTTTTATTTCATTTTTTTTAATAATAAGACAAGGAAATTTTTAGTACTACGATATAAATAACAATTAAAGCATTTTTTCAAGTTCAACTGAGGTAATTAATATTATTTGCTACAGTAAATTTCCAGCATTTTGCCATTTTAGAGATTGCAACATTGTAAAATAAAAGAGATAATTATATCATTAGCAATTATCTCTAAAGTAAGAAATGTATAAATAACCAATAGAATATTTTTAAATCAAGCGTAAGTCGTAAATTTTTTTTTCCCTATCAAGTTTCGGCTCGAATCTACCAATCAGAATTTTTCCCCATCCTGTTTTTCATTCATCTCTCTAAACAACTTCTGGAATAATTCTAAAAAAGGAACGTTGCGTAAATTGAAAATATTTTGTGACTTCTGCACTTTAATACTCTTGCAACAAATGTGCGATAAATGTTTCAAAATCAGCCGAACCCTCAACACCGATCACTTTATAAAGAGCGAAATTCGAATCGACTCATTCACTCGTAACCAGTTCGGCAATTAGTATTAATTAGTGATTAGTTTTGTGTGATTTGTAACAATGTTTTGGGCACTTATCCTCGCCGCTGTTTTGCTGGTAACCTACTGGTTACTCAGCAGGCCTTACAAATACTGGACCGAAAGGGGAGTCAAACAGGGGAAACCAGTTTTTATTTTTGGAGACTACTGGGGCCCCATGCTCCGAAAACAAACCAACGCTGAAGTGGTTGATATGTTGTACAACCAAATTGACAAAGAGGCAAGGTAATATTTGGGAAAAAAATATTTTACTTTAGAAACTTAAATCACAAATTACAGATATTGCGGGATTTACCAATTTCTAACACCTGTGCTACTAATCAGAGACCCCGAACTTATCAAAAAAATTACTGTCAAAGATTTTGAACACTTTGTGGATCACAGAATTGTCATCCCTGAAGAATCCGACCCTCTATCAGGGCAGAAATGGCGCGACATGAGATCAACCCTTAGTCCTGTTTTCACCAGCAGTAAACTCAAATACATGTTTTCGTTGATTTCGGAAAGGGGAGAACAATTTGCGCAAAATCTTTTGAAGGAAAATAAAGACGTTATCACTCTTGATATTAAAAACTCATTCACGCGATACACTAATGATGTTATGGCTAGTACCATGTTTGGAATCACCTGCGACTCGCTCGAAGAACCCAAAAACGAATTCTACTCTTTGGCCAAAAAATCGCAGGATTTTAGCGGCTTTTGGAAAAATGTTAAATTGTTGGGATACTTCTTGTTTCCAGAATTTTGCAAGGTAATGATCACCAATTGAGAAAAAAACTTAATATTAACCTTTGTTTGTTTGTTTACAGTCTCTGGAAATCAGTTTTTACTCCAAAGAAGTCAACAGTTTCTTCGAGAAACTTGTCACAGAGAACATCGGAAGTCGCCAAAAACATGGCATCGTCCGGCCTGATCTTATCCACTTGTTGATGGAAGCCAAAAACCATGCCAAAAAATCCACCGGTTACCAAGAATCCAACAAAATGAAAACCGAAATCACCGACCAAGACATCGCAACGCAAGCCCTCATCTTCTTCTTCGGAGGTTTCGACACTGTTGCCTCCCTCATGTCCTTCATGTCCTACGAATTAGCCACAAATCCCGACTGCCAGGAGAAACTCCGCCAAGAAGTCGATGAAGTCATGCAAAATTGCAACGGAAAAGTCACCTACGAAGCCATCGTGAACATGAAATACATGGACATGGTCACTTCTGAAACTCTTCGAAAGTGGCCCAATGCTCCAGCTGTTGACCGCGTCTGCACTAAGCCCTACACAATCGAACCCACGAGGCCTGAGGAGAAACCCATCCATTTGAAGGAGAACGACACTGTGCTTTTGCCCATCTATGCGTTACACAGGGATCCCAAATACTTCCCCAACCCAGACCGCTTTGAACCTGAGCGTTTCAGCGAAGAAAACAAAGCGAATATCGAACCCTACACCTACATGCCGTTTGGGTCAGGACCCAGGAATTGCATCGGACAGAGATTCGCCCTTATTGAAACCAAACTCTTCTTCTTCTACATTTTGGCCAACTTCGAACTGATCCCAGTTGAGAGAACACAAATCCCGTTGAAACTTACCAAAAATCCGTTCACTATGACCGCAGAAAAGGGATTCTGGTTGGGATTCAAAAAGCGTGTCAAGCAAAACTAAACTGTGATTTATCTACCTGTTTATTTATCTTTACAGTCTGATTTAGACCTTTTGTTAATGATATACAATGTATGAAATGTTTTATAATAAAATAATTTGTGCCCGAACTTTTGTCTATTTTTTAATCAAATTGGAATAGCATACGAAACGTTGCGAAAAAAATTGAATTCTTTCAAAGATATCGCATTTTTATACTTCTTCGTTCTTTGCTGCTATAGCAACCGAGTATCAGTCTGTGACTTTATGTTTGTGTGTGAAACGATTTTACGCATTCTGATTAGCGATTACACATTACAGATAAAGTAACAATTTTATAACCTTGACTTTTGCGAAATTATTATTGAAAAACTCTTGTTTTCACAAGCGGTTGATTATAAATGCTTACGATAGAGGGAAGATTCAATGACCTATAACCCGCAAATCTCAATAAAATACCTTTTAATTAAGACGATTACAATTTAGATATTATAAATTATTTTTATATAGAAATCTCTGCATGTGGCCGGAAGTATTATGCAGTTTCTTGTTTGTTTTCTCAAACAGGGCATTAGTTCATGATCATTTTGGCGACCAGTTTAACTATTTTGATATTATATTAGATCATAGCCGTTATTGACTTGTTTGTTACATAATTTGTTTTCAATTGCTTTTTTAAGGGTTAGTTTCAAAGATAAAGAGGAATAATTTTCCAAGAAATCGAATCAATTTTTATAATTAATTAATTGAAATATTTAAAAAAATGAAAAGCATTAATACATATCAAATTGTTTAAAAATTCCACAAGCAAACAATAAAAATATGATAAAAAATAATTAAAATGTTGATAATAAAAAGGATTGTTTTCTAGAAAAATTTTTAAAATTTTTTAAGTAATTCAAATCAAATTCAAATCTAAGCTTAACAGATGTCACAATAAAAAGCAAAAATCTAGATAATTATACATTACAGAATATTCTGTTCTTTTTAACAAGTTATCGCATCATTCTGTGATAACTAAATTAGTTTTCATAAAATAATAAAATGAATAACATTTAAATTGTAAATGTAATCAATAATTTTCGATGTGAAAAACTGACGCATTAAACATGGCGCTATTACGTATAATTTATTACAGTTTAACAAATTTGACAAAATAATAATAATTTTGTTTGTATTTCCTAATCTTACTTTTGCATAACTGTATTGTATCTTATGATATGTTTAAAATCAAAACCAACTAAACTACGCAAAAATAGAGAATACGAATTTTAATAATAAATTGGTGTTTTAAATGTTATCTGTTGTATGCTGTAGGTAAACAAAAAATATTCACAATATTTAATTAAATGTGAAAAAAACTGCAAAAATATAGAATGGAATACTAAAAAACTACTAGATACCTATACCCACACATAATGTGCAAAACGACACTAAGACAAGAAGTATTATTAATTTTAATAATAGAATTATTTAAAACTATAAAAATGAGTCTTAGATGTGCAGCATCAAAAAACAGAAATTCACTTTAATCTTTTAGAACTTTTCAACTAAAAAGTTTGTTTGAACACAAACACAAAAAATAATTGCAAGTATTTTTATTAAATTACTTAACAACAGAGAGTATAAGTCACATTTACTTATAAAAATATTTAATTATTAACAATACGAGAAAACGAGTTTCGTTTATTTAGACTAGACTTTTACGCGTCGCTTGAGTCCCATCCAAAATCCTTTTTCAGCACTCATATTTACAGCTTTTGGGTTGAACCTAATTGGAATTTGAGTTTTTGCAACTGGAACTAATTCAAAATTTGAGACCAAATGATACATTAGAATTTTCATTTCCAAGAGAGCAAATCTGTAACCAATACAACTCCTTGGACCAGTCCCAAACGGCATGTAGGTGTACGGAACAATATTTGATTTATTTTCATCGCTGAAACGTTCCGGAATAAACCGGTCTGGTTCTGGGAAATACTGGGGGTCTCTCTGAATCGCATAAATCGGTATATTAACAGTGTCACCCACTTTTAAATGTAAGGGTTTTTCGTTTGGAAGTTTCGGTTGTATTGTGTAGGGTTTAACGCATACACGATCGGATGCGATTGCGGTTGGCCACTTCCGCAAAGTTTCTACAAAGCAAAAAAATCAAATTAAAAAATAAATAATAAAAAATTTTACCTGAGACAGCCATATGCATATATTTCATCTGCATTAATTCTTCATAATTAATTTTACCACCGCACTTTTCCCGAATTTCATCGACTTCTTGGCGTAGTTTTTCTTGAGCGTCTTGTGCAACCGCTAATTCGTAACACATGTAACTTATAACTCCCGCCACGCTGTCGAAACCGGCAAAAAAGAAAAGAAGGGCCTGTGCAACAATATCTTCATCTGTTATTTGATATTTTCCATTTTTCTTCTCATTTTCGGTATCTTTAACTGTCACGAAGCCGGCTTCAGGCAAATCGTCCGATTCTTCATTTTTCAAGCTATTATTTTTCGCTTTGACTAACAAATCAATCATGTCAGGTCTTGTGATTCCATGCTTTTCCCGGCTTGATATATTCTCGTTAACCACTTGTCGGAAAAATGTGTAAATTTGTGGAGAGAAAAGATAAATTTTGAAAAACTAGAAGAAAACGATTAAAATTGGTTATTTCAAAACTTTTCCAAATTACTGAAAGTATTTTTGGCGCCAAGGCGTTCATGAGAAAAACAATCCTAGTCCTCATGGAAGTCATATTACCGACTTCATCCCCCATTTTATAAAACTCGTTGTTTGGATTTTCCAAAGAGTTGCAAGTGAATCCAAAAACGGTGTTTGCGATAACATCGTTAGTAAATTTCGTGATGGATTCTTTCATTTCCAATTCAAGCAAGTCTTTATTTTGTTTCAGAAAATAATTAGCAAAATCTTCCCCACACTGTGATATTGACGGAAACATGTATTTAATTTTGCTGCTGGTGAAAACAGGACTAACAGCAGCTCTCATATTGCGCCATTTCTCTCCATCGAGGGACAACAAACTTCTTCCAAAAACAGGATCAACGTTTTCTTTAACAAAAACGCGACGGTCAACAAAATGATCAAAGTCTTTAACTGTTATTTGTTTGATCAGTTCGGGGTCTCTTAGTATAAGACCCGGTGAAAGAAATTGGTAGACGCCACAATATCTATAATTTTTATTAGGTCGTATGTTCAAGAACTTAATTATTATTTACCTGGCATTTTGGTCAATTTTATAAAATTTGTCAACCAATTCAGGCGCTGAGTATTTACGTATAATCATGGGCCATATATCCCCAAATAAAAAAACGGGTTTGCTTTGTGGCACACCTCTTCTTGTCCAGTAGCTGTGAGGATAGATTATTTTCCAATAGAAATAAATAAGGGTAGCGATAGCTAATAATACTAACAACATTTTGTTGACTATTCTAAAATAAATAAACAAGGAGAACTGCTATTATTCAATGATGACATAATAGTGGGGCTTGGATGGGATAATACGTACCATAGACAATTAATGTGTTTGGACAACCTTGAACTAGCTCCAACCTGGTGCAAATACTAACACAATTTGTTGTAGGCTGCTCAATTTATATCAAAATTTTATCAAGTGTTTTATCTTGAGTGCAGAAGAGCGATTTTACACCTTAGAGGCTTCTAAATCTGGTAATTTTTTATTTTTATTTTCGGAATGAATGGAATAAACATTTATTAGTGAGAAATTAACGTGCAGATGGCCGTTTTTCTAATTTTAGAACAGTGTTTTTAGTCAATTAATATAACTGCTTCTGCTTCTGTACTCTGGTTCAAATCTTTAGCATAAACTCTCACTTTTCATATATTCTTTATAATTATTCGATCTAATATTACAAAATTATTTTTTAATAGACAGTCCAAAATTGTGACTTATTTAACCAAAAAGTACAAATAAGCTGATACCATTTTTTTTGACATTGTGTTAAAATAAAAATGTTAAAGTACGTAAAGAGTAAAATTGCGAATTATCTGGCATTAACTTTCGGCAAGCCTAAAGAATTAAATTCTAAGGATTTGCAAAAATAATTTAAGTTTAATTAAGATGTTCTAAATACTTTTTTTTAATATAAGAGAAAATGTGAATTGAACAAATAAAGAAATATTAAAAAGAGGGACGAGAAAATAAAAAAAAATGTAATACTTACCACTTAAGTAACATTTTTTTAACCAAAAATAACTGTTATATTTATATTTACCTATATTTATAAAACACAATTTAATTCTCCAAATTGTTTTTTTTTAATTCTTTAAAATTATGTACCGAATTAAAAATGAAAAAAAACCCACAATATATAAAAATAAAATACGAATATAAACTCTAAATTTTAAAGAAAACATATTTCAAAAATATTTAACAAAAATTAACATTTTATCGCATAAATTGAAATTTTAAAATGTGTTTTATTGTATGCAACCACTTATACTAGTACGGCAAACAACAAAATAATTGCAGTTGGAGGCGCTGTATTTGTTTAAATTTTAGATAAGAGACAATTTAGGCTGAATCATGATGATTTGACTACCAAACATTTGTTTCGTTATCTCGAAATTGGAAAATGATTTATCATTTTGAATTGAGCTACGGCTGGAGATAGACGCTGATACACTGCTAAAAAATATGCTTTCGGTTTAGCTTAGATAATGTAAAAGCTGTTCAATTATTGATTTTATTCAACTTTAGGTTTGGCACCTTTATTTAATGTGTAAATATTTTATATTAACTCATGTTTGATGAGTTATTGAGTTTTAGTTTATGATTTTTCTAACAAAGAAACCTAACGAGCTCTTTATGTACTAGACGTTTATTTTTTCATTTTAGATTGTTTTTAGTCCACGTTTCTTCCTCCAATATATTTTTCTATTGATCTTTGAAATACATTTATTCGACGATTGTTAATTTGTTACTATTTCCGAAGAAACATAAATTACTTATCAACAAAATTAAGTATAAACACAATTGTATGGCTGATGGATTAGTGGCACTCTAAATCATTATGTCTTTGTAAGAGTTAAAAAATAAAATACCCTTATTTAAATATATTTTTCTTCAGATTAATATAAAACTAAAATTTTTTGGAGAAAAATATCACATAGTATATTTTTTAAGTGTTTATTTCTAGTTTAATTACAATATTATAAAAATTCTTACAATTCTTATTTAAAATATAAAAAGTATTTAAGTATTTAAGAATTGTTTAATTTTTTGAATTTTTGATTCAAAATTTGGAAAAAAAATTGAATTGTTCTGTAGACTGAAGCACGTAGCAAATACTTGGATTATCTTTTCCACGATCAAAACAATTGATTAGACTAGGGTATAAATAGAACGCAAAACGTTCAAGCTTTATTACAGTGCTCGCGACACGAGTAGCTACTAAAGGTAAAAATCCTTTAGCTTAAACAAATCCAAGAAAGTGTTGTTTTTTAGTTTAGTCAACAAAATGTTTTGGATATTAGTTGGGTTAGCACTAGTTGCCCTTTATTGGGCACTCTCCCGTCCCCACAGCTATTGGAAAAGAAAAGGGGTCGTCCAGGGTAATCCGGTTTTTATTCTTGGAGACAGTTGGCCCATGCTTTTCCGAAAATACTCACCGCCGGAAATGACAGAACTTTTTTATAAGGCCAGCCCAAATACAAGGTTTTTACAATTTTATAATTAATCAAAATTTTTATTTGTTGTTATCTTTTATAGATATTTCGGAATTTACCAGTTTCTAACCCCTAGTTTACTACTAAGAGACCCCGACCTGATCAAGCAAATCACAGTAAAAGATTTCGATCATTTTGTCGATCGGCGGCCATTTGTGTCAGAAGAAGCTGATCCTCTGTTTGGCAAAGGCTTATTTTCTCTAAAAGGGTCGAAATGGCGTGCTATGCGATCCACACTTAGTCCGGTTTTTACAAGTAGCAAAATGAAATATATGTTCCAACTCATGTCCCAAACTGGTGAAAGATTCATCAATCATTTCCTAAACCAAAAAGAAGAAGTTGTCACTGTTGAAATGAAAGAAATCACCACGAAATTCGGCAATGATGTTATCGGAAACATAGTTTTCGGCTACGAATGCGACTCAGTGAAAGACCCGAAAAATGAATTTTACGTAATGGGAGCCGATCTAACTAATTTCCGTTCTTTGAGATTTCTACTAGTCTTCAGCGCAAACGTAATTGTGCCAAAACTATTAATTGTGAGTACTTTAGTCTTTTAACGTTTCTTATTATAACAAACAAACTTCTAGTGGTTTAAAATCCCATTGTTCCCAAAAAAAGTTTACGACTTCTTTATAAGAGTGGTAAATGATAACATTGAAAGTCGCGAAAAACATGGAATTGTAAGACCTGACATGATCCACCTACTACTGAAAATGAAAAACAATAATTTAAAACACGAAGAAGTAGAGACTGTTCCCGATGCTGGTTTTGCCTCAGTGGAAGAATCCGAAATTGGCAAAAACGTAAAACTTGGAGTTACCAAAATAACAAATGAGGACATTGCTGCTCAAGCCCTTCTATTCTTTTTTGCCGGTTTCGACAGTATTTCTTCGCTCATTTCTTACATGGCATATGAACTAGCTGTGAATCCAGAAGTGCAAACTAAATTGCTACAAGAAGTTGACGAAACCAGGCAAAAATATGATGGAAAAGTAACCTACGAGACATTAATGACTATGAAATACATGGACATGGTCGTGTCAGGTATTTATTTGGGCATTAATTTGTACTAGTGTTAATTATTTGTTTCGATTTTCTTCGATAGAAGCGTTACGAAAATGGCCCAACGCCATAGCCACCGAAAGAGTCTGCACTAAACCATACACAATTGAACCGAAATTGCCGAATGAGAAGCCTCTCCGTTTGGAAATCGGTGATGTGGTGGCGATCCCAATGTACGCAATCCAGAGGGACCCTAAATATTTTCCAGAACCCGAGCGTTTTATTCCAGAACGCTTTAGTGACGAAAACAAATCAAAAATTCACCCGTACACATTTATGTCGTTTGGGACGGGACCAAGGAGCTGCATCGGGTCCAGATTTGCTCTCCTTGAAACCAAACTCCTGTTTTATTATTTTTTGACGAATTTTGAATTCGTTCCCGTTGAGAAAACGCAAATTCCTATCAAATTCAACCGGAAGGCGCTGAATATGTCGCCGGAAAATGGCTTTTGGTTGGGCCTTAAACGACGCATGTAATATAATCATTATCTTAGGTATTCAAGTGATAACAAATGTGTCAATATTTTAGTACGAAAATAAATAAACCAAATAAATACTCGACTATTTTTTTTTCTTTTTTTTTACCTTTGGATACTGATGCGTGGTATAAAGCAGGAAATATGAAATAAAAAAGTAAACAAATATTTAAAAACCACTCAATAAGACAATAACTTATGTGAATTAGCGAAAAAGAAAAGATTTAAGAATTGGAAAAATGTGCAAGGACAGTTTTCCCATTGGATAAACTGGCGTTTAAAAGTTGCTAATAAATATTAGCATTTAATAATTTCATATTTTATAACATTTAAACAAATTTTGTAAATACTACGTGTAAATGCAACAACAAGTATTTACTTCTTTTCCTTACAATATTTTTTGAGCAATATGTAGGTATCTGTTCCTTCATTAATTAATTATAAAAATAAATAAAATCCAAACCTACTTTTATTCTCCCATGGTAGCATTTAGAAAGTATACTGTATGAGTGTATGTGTGATATTGAGACATACCTATAAAATACATATATCTACGTGAGGACAAACACGACAAATTATCTCATAAACTGATAAAACAAGTCTTTGCAACACAACACTGCAGTGCATTGAAAACTGAATTTGAGTGAGTTACTACTACAGTTTTGATTTCGTAGTTGGAAATTCGTTGTAAACAAATCTTGACTTTGATTATTCATAAATCATAAGTCAGTGAACATGTGGTGGCTTCTAATCGCTGCCTTCACACTTGTATCCGCTTTGTACATCCGTTTAAAGAACAAAAATGAATATTGGATCAAAAAAGGAGTGAAGCAAGGATCTCCTGTTCTCATATTTGGCGACAAATGGCGAGCAATTGCACACGATCAGTCTTTGGCAGACATGGTCCAAAAAATCTACAACGTGGGACCAGGCGACAGGTAATTCCATAATTTTTATTAAAAAACATTTCAATATCATCAACAGATACTGCGGGGCTTATGACTTCATGTCACCAGCACTTGTACTAAAAGACCCAGAGCTCATTAAAGACATTCTAGTCAAAGATTTTGACCATTTTGTTGACCATAAACGGGTCATACCAGAAGGCAGTGATCCAATTTGGGACAAAAACTTGTTTTTTCTAACTGGTAAAACTATCAGTAGAGTTAAAAAAATATTCAGTGTTATTATTTTAAGGGCAAAAATGGCGCGATATGCGATCAACTCTCAGCCCAGTTTTTACAGGATCCAAAATGCGGTTTATGTTTAATTTAATAGCGAAAAGTGCCGAGCAGTTTGTGCAACATTTCGTCAAACAAGAAGAAACATTAGTACCAATAGAAATGAAAGATGCGTGCTCTAGACTAACCAACGATATAATCGCAAGCACAGTTTTTGGTTTTGAAAGTGATTCGGTGGAAGACCCCAATAGTAAATTTTATGAGATGGCGAGGAAAATCACTGATTTTAGTGGACTTTGGCAAGGTCTCAAAATTCTTGGCTTTTTCATTTTCCCAAAGTTGTATAAAGTAATGATCTGTAATTTTTTGACTAGAGTTTATGCCGATTTTTAATTTAAGACTTTGAAAATCAAAATTTTATCAACCGAAATTTCAAACTTCTTTTACAATATTGTTAAAGAAAACATCAGAAGTAGACAATTACAGAATATCTCAAGACCTGACATGATCAGTCTACTGATGGAAGCCCGTGAAAAACATAAATTAATCCACGGTGTTGAAATAAGCGATGAAGATGTGACTGCTCAAGCCCTTGTCTTCTTCTTCGCTGGGTTTGACTCAGTTTCTTCTTTGATGACTTTCATGTCGTACGAATTAGCTTTAAATCCCCAAATTCAGAAAAAATTAATTGAAGAAATCGACATGACCAGCAAAACCTTAGATTACGATGTGGTCAAAAGTATGAAATATTTGGATATGGTGGTTTCAGGTTAGTGCCTCCTAAATTCCAAAAACAGGTAACAATCATTTACTTCTAGAAACTTTAAGGAAATGGCCCATTACACCTTTCGTAAACCGCGTATGCACAATCCCTTACACAGTCGAGCCTAAAAGGCCAAACGAAAGTCCCATATACTTAAAAAAAGGCGCAATCGTGTTTCTGCCAATTTATGGACTTCATCACGATCCTACATATTTTGAGGATCCGGAGCGTTTCGATCCGGAACGATTTAGTGACAAAAACAAGTCGAAAATAATACCGTACACGTACATGCCTTTTGGGGCAGGACCACGGAAATGTATTGGCTACAGATTTGCATTATTGGAGATAAAAATTTTATTCTTCTTTTTGTTATCTAAATTTGAGATTGTCACTGTGGATAAAACTGAAATTCCGGTAAAATTGTGCAAAAAAGCCCTCAATATGACTCCCGATGGCGGTTTGTGGCTGGGCTTAAAGCGACGGAAGTAAATATTATGTAATAATAAATATTATTATCATTAAATATCAGTAATATCACTTGAAATATGAAGCGAAAAATCAACGCAAAAAATAACATTTTTTTTTTAATTTGAGTTTTAAAAATGCTTTTCCCTGAAATAGTCGAGAATATCAGGGGCGTGCGGTCCATGTACGCAAGGGAAGCAGTGCTTCCCTTGTAAAATTAAAAATTAATTCAAATAAATTTAAGGTAACAGGTGGAATATTTACCAGATATAATTTCATTAAAATATAATTATGCATGGTGTGTGTTTAATTACACTTGCATATAAACATTATTATTGAAGGTCTTTTTTGAATTGAAACGAAATATCTTACTCTTTTGCCGACTTTTCCGAGAAATATAATAAAATAATGTTCCAGGACTTCCAGGAGCGCTCGAGCTTGTGGTTGGAGCGCCTGATTGCACATGCACTGTAGATTCACCGTACCTGTGCCGAGTACTGTGGCGTATTTCAACGTGCATTAGTTGCATTATTAGGGGTTTACGATTAGAGTAATTTTAATTTTATTTAAATTTAAAATCTCATTCGATATAAATGTGTCGTTTGTTTCGATTATTTTTTTTACTCGTCGCAGTAAGTGTGTTGTTTTGTTGCGACTTTTATGAGACCTGGGTATGCGGACTTACGTGGAGCAAGTCAGGAATTTTGCGAATTCCGTCTCTTTCTCCCTCTCCAAATTGCGTCTTCGTGAAGAGGCAGTGGGTTGAGCTATCGTGCTAGTCGGTCATAATCATAATATCGTAATTAAAAAGGACTTTTCTTCAAAAGAAGCAAAGTGTGTGGATTGTTCGGTGTCTTCGTTATTAGGTATTTCGATTCTCAGTTTTTCGGAAAAACAAGAAATAGTCAGGAAAAGCAGACCAAAACCGGCGTTGAACAAATTAACAAGTAAATTCGGGGGGAAAACAAGTCGAAGTGGTTTACAGTGTCTTTTAATAATGACTTATATAATCAGTTTGAGTGGCTAACAGGTTGTAAAACTTTGAACAAATTATTTTGTTGGCCCTGTCTGCTTTTCACGAAATCAAAAATCGCATTATACATATTATTATGTAAATAGGTATGTTTTGAAACTGCTTCCCTTGCTAAAAATTTCACCGCACGCCACTGGAGAATATTATTTTTATTATTATTATTTTTATTAAAGTACTTGCATTCACTACAGAGTAGACGTAATAAATGTGAGATGTATTTAGTTATTTGTAATATTTATATACCAAGACATCAAAATTGTTTATCACGATTATCCTCTTACTCGATGGACGGGTAGAATGGTATGAATGATCAATGTAAAAAAAGTTAAAAAAAAAGCTAAAATTATAACTTAACGTGTTATGCAACCAACATTACAAACGTTTTATTACATTAAACTTGTTGGATATGTAATTACATAATAAGATATTTTGCTCATTTAACGCATTAAATTTTTGCAACATTTAATTGTTTGTATTTTATTCGTGTAATATCGTATTTAATTAATATTCCCGCCCTAGAGCAGCGCATGCGTGACGCTATTTCCGGTCGCCATGACACCTACCATTTTATCGTGACGCCTTGATGCTTCAGGTTCGTTTTTCGAATAAATCTGTTTCTTTTGAAAATTATCTGGTTTTTTGTGAATTTTTTGAAATATTGAACGCAAATATAAAGAAATAGTTCTATTTGCGATATTTTAATTAAATTATCGATGGCGTACAACACCCGAAGAAGTGGCGGCGAGTGTAAGTTTGCTCCAGCACGTTGTGCTTGAAAAGCTAATTTTTGCCTACTTTTAGCTATAAATACAGTTGGGGCACGTCGAAATCCTCCACTCACCAACAATTTCATCCCTGGTGGACAGGTAAGCGTTTATTTTTATAGGCGTCAGTAAAATTGGCTTTTTGCGCCCCATTAGAGACAAGTAATCTAACGAGATTTAATTGTATAGGTGTCGGCGGGCAACGGCTACATAGAGCCTGGGTAGTGGTACTGTTATAGGCACCTCATTGTTTAGCGTTCCTCCAGCAAAAATTACAGTCCCTGAGCCGTGCTAGTTTTGCTGCATATGTTTCGGTGCGAATCGATGCATATGCGCAAGAGTCTCAGAAAAAGTTGTAATCTTTGGTGGTTGAACAAGACTGTGTACCTTGGCGCTTTGTTTCAAAATTTGTTTGATAGGAAACAATCAAGGCATCAAACAAATCTTGCAAAAAGACAATTCCGGTCAAGGTATTCTTGACTTGAAGTCTTTAGCTGTACGGTGTTGGCACATCGCAGCTAAAGATGCACCTATACCGGTGCGCACAACCAAGAAGGTTTTATTTAACCAAAATTAAACCTGCTCTATAGCTAGCGCCCCAGAACAGGCCCCCGCAGCCCCGAATGCAGCCGCCACCCAATCAGAATAACGCCAATTTCACCCCGCAACAGGTGCGTCAATTTTCAAAAATTCTGTAATAATTATTTTTGCCACATGGAGCAGTGCCGTAAGTGTTGCCAGATCTTAACGGCTTTACAACCTGTGGCATATCGTTAGTTTCAAAGGTTAAGGCTTCAGCTTTGTTGGGGCCGTACTGTCGAAACATACATTGAAAAAAGTAAAAAATGCCGAAATTTTAATGTTGTTTGTTGATTAGCGGATGCCAATGCCCCCTCAAGGACAGAAACAAATGCAACCCAACGGTCCTCCACAGAAGATGCAACAGCAGATACCAGGTTTAGATGTACCAATGAAAGTGGAAGAAGCAATGCAGTCTGATGCTGCGAATGAATCGGGAAAGCAGAAACCACTGTGGCTAAAGACAGGTAATAGATTACTTTAAATAACACAATTTTTAGATATTTTTTACATAAAGTTATAACATGTCTACAACACATTTTTTGACTAGAGATTCGTGAAATGTGTATTTGTTCCTTTAGACACAAAAGCGAGAATGCAGTGTGTAACTGTTGGAAAAACGTAAAAATTGCAATAATATGGTTTTTGTACTTAAATTTGTTTATATATTTTTTTAATTTGCGTTATTCGCTTCTGGCATTTGTAATCTATTCACGATATTTTTCTACTCTGCAGATGGGTAAGGAAAAATTAGCCAAAAATAGTCCGTAATTGAGATAAAACTTCTCAACTAGTATTTGTTTTAAAAGTTCTGTGCAGAACAGAAAGTAGAAAATATCTAAAAACTACAAACGTAGTGTATCATCATTATTTCGTCAAGACACCGTGCCTGATAAAAACAAATTTCAGTTAATGAATCGAGAAGTGACGCAATAAAATATGTAAATATTAGCTGTTTCAAAACTATAAAAACGCCAACGTCGCATTTTCTCTCAAAATTAGCTATTATAAATTATTCATGAACTTCAAAAAAATAATGGGTAATGTAATTTATACTTTCAATGAGAGATCTAATCATTAATAACTATTTTACAATTTTGTCAATCTTATTAAAAAAAAAAACAATTCGGTAAAATGCGACGTTGGCGTTTTTATAGTTTTGAAACAGCTAATATAACACTATAATAATCAAGACACTGACTGACTTCAGCTCGACATAATTGGTTGGAATCTTAGCGGGTTTAGTGATTTTTTGGTTAGATTTTAAGCGAAATTTCTGACGAAAAGGCAGATTTATTAGCTCTAAGAAGCTAATTTTGGATTAAATTTGATGATTTTTCGCGATTTCTTTTAGTATTTTTAAATATTTGCGTTTTTCACTGGAAAATGCTAAAACTTCCGAAAACCGCAAAAGTAACGCTCTTAAAGACAAAAATTACTGTTTTTTAACTTACTTTTTGGCTCAGTTTTCTTTGAACGAAATTAATAACGTTCTTGACTGAAAAAACGTGCAAACTCATTGAAAGAGACAAAATATTACGTCATTTTCGACTGAGTTTAGTATTTTTTTGAGAAATTTTACATAATTGCTTTTCTGGCTAAAAATAAAGTGACAAAGTACCTGAATAAAGCAAAAATTACTTTGTGAAAACGGTTAAAACAGTTTGTCTATCTTAAAAAAAAAACAGTTACTATTATGTCTCATTTCAGTTTATAGTAGAATTTTGCATCAGCGCATTTGAATTTTTTTGAGTTAAATAAAGCACAAGTTGAGAGTTTCTGTATAAGAAAAGAGTTCTGTGTCCAAACTAAATTCCAGCGACAAATTTTGATCCAAGAAAATCCACAGAAACTTTCATTTGTGCTCCATTTTACTCCAAAAAATGCAAATGCATTGTTGCAAAATTCTATGAACTGAAATGGGATATACATATTTATTTATAAACTTGCTTAATAAAAGATCATACGTTTTTTGAGCTCTTATGATTATTTGCCGTGATTGTTTCCAAGATATTTTGAGGTCCTGGAGCGCTAAGTAAAGTGAAAATAAAATCATTACCACTACAATTATTATTGCTCCTTTTTTATCTCTTTCACTCTTGTACGATTAGATTTGTGTACGTCTTCTCTATTACATGTTATGATGACAAATCACTGCGCAAATTTGAAGCCTCCTTACTAATTAACTAAGTTGACGGCAATGTGAACTATTACTCTGAATTGTTTTGTAAAACTGGTTAATTTCTAAATCTTTGTTATTGTTATTTTTTATTTGATTTTTTGTAGCGGCCAATAAAATTTCGAAAAAAGAACGCCAGCGTCGCCGAAACGTCCGTCTCAGTCGAATGATTCAACCGAAAAACGCCGTCATGATCTTGAATGAGCTTGTGAAAAGTGCAACATACACTGTAACAGACGCGCCTCAACCCCCCGAGATGAATCAATACACGGCAACAGTTTTGGTGGATGGAGTCACCCATGTTGGTTATGGTACGTATGTATCCTTCTTCTCGTATTTCCACATGGAGTCAGCCAAGCAATCGTTACCCATCTATTGCCTAGCGTTACACCTGTGGAAGAGCAGGCCGTTTGGTATTACACCAAGTCGGTCGTTTTGACCACTGATTGTAAGATCCGTTCGAGCCAAGCTTCCGAGAGTCGGCCTTATTTCAATAAATTTGGCCATAGTGAAGAAGCGTACACATACACTATACTCTTTTCATCGACTTCTCTCAAATTTTGTTTGTTAGGCCGTAGCAAAATGGAAGCCAAAAGCATGGCGGCTGAAAACGCCCTTAAGTACATCGTGAAGAATCGCCAGTTCTCCGCTTTATCAAAAGACGCAGATGGGGACGAAAAAATGGAAATGGGTGAGGATGGAACGCCGAGCCTTCCATGGCAACATGTCGCATCCTTTGCTTTGTATAAATTGCTCAATGCGTGGGGCGAAGATCCGAATCAGACGAGAGGGGTAATTGGTTTTTTTTTTTATATTTTTAAATGTAATTGTCCCTATAGGAGACTGGACCAGGACAGATTCCACAAAACAGACCTGCGCGAAAAATGCCCGAAAATGCAGCGCATATGAACCCTTTGATGCTTTTGAATCAGATGATGCCGCATGCACAGTTTGAAGAACTTGGAAGGACCGGGAATCCCCCGAATGTCATTTTCACATTCAAATGTACGGTCGATGGACAATCCTTCAATGGAACAGGTATTTTCTTTTTCTTAATAAATGAATAATATAATAATAAATGAAAAATACTAATGACTTTTGATAGGTCCTAATAAGAAGTCGGCGAAGAAAATGGCTGCTTTTGCAGTGTGTCATAAGATCTTAGGAATCCAATACCCCCAAGAAGTATACACTCCTTCAAATTAAATCGAAGAATTTTTCTCTAATTTTTTGCATTCTGATGTGTCAGTAACCCGATGTATGTATTCATTGTATTGCTTCTAGATATAGCTACTTTCAAATAAATTGCGTTTATTAAGTAAATTATGTTTTATTTTATTACAAAAATATAAAATAATGTCAGTATTGGAACTCAGCGTTGTATAAGTTTTCGAGAATCTCGTTCACTTCTAATTCTCCCGTCACTGATTTCAAGATGATGTCCAATAAGTCATCCGAGATCCTAAAACCCAATCAACACAAACCTTCAAATGCGAACACCTACCGTCCCATAAGAACCCAAGGCTGGATGTGTGCCGATTTCCTATACATGGGATCGTGTTTATGAAACTGGCCGTATTGCAATTTATATTGAATAATATTAATTGCGCACTCTTTTGGCAGCAATTGCAACATCCTGTTAGCTTTTGGAAGTCGACTGATTTTTACGACTGACTTGCTTTGGACTTTTTTCAGTTCTTTGATTTCCGTCTGAGTTTCCGAAGATGTAAGTTTGATTTCCGCATCGGTCATTATTTCCTTGTCTCTTTTACAATCGTCTTCCACGACGGAATTGTCGTCTCTGATGCAAATCAGTTTGGCGTTTTTCGCACCTGTGACCGTCACCACGGGCCTGGAAATAATAAAACTGTTTGGCAATTTCAACTATTACCGATAAAGTAAATCCCTGGAATTGTTACGAAATAACAAGTTTTTGTTTACTTATTGATTTCAGCTTAAAAAATGAACAATTACTAATTTCCGAAGATTGAGAAATTTGATTTCTTGGTGCGCGCGCTCCAGAAAAATCCAATTTCCTGCAGCATCCTCGATTTAGCCGTGCGACGATTATTCCGAGCCAAGTTTTCAATATTTCGAGCGTTTCGAGTGCAAAATGCTTTGAATAAATTTCATATCGAGATATAATTAGAGACACCCAATATGACCCTATCCATAAAAGGCCAGCGATTGCATTGAATATATTATCACACTTTGTGTTAATTATTTCAAATAAATAAGCCCTTGAAAATAATGAAAAATAACTAATCACGTTTCGAGTACCAATGACATCATTTTGAAACAATTCGGAATTATCTCAAATTTCGGATTAGAAGTTTACACTTGTCACTTTCTAAGTACGGCAGGTACACCCAGAAATTATTAATTACAATAATACAACTCTAAATTTGATAAGAAGTGATATCATCGCGTATTATAAAGAAACGCTGCGACGAAGTTTTCATCACAAGTGCAACAGAGAATGGCAGAAGCGGTGAGTATTTTTTTTCAACTTTTGTAAAGTCCGGCCCTGTCGCTAATACCAAAATAACCGACATCGGGTCCAACGAATTTCGGAAAACAACGACGGATTCCTCCCACGATGCATTAGATTTAAGTTAGTTCAACTTCGCGTTTGAAACGTGCAACAATCGAATCCTAAGCGTGGTTTTCCAAACTGATACAATATGGTACGTAATCGCGAAATTTATTTTTCTTATAAATTACAAACTTGGCGCCCATAAACAATTCATTCGATTTAATTCTTTTCTTTGAAAAATTGAATTGGAGATGCATCGGGTTTACGCCCACTTTTAGTTAATTATAGGTTTTTGGACGGTGTTAAAAATATTTTTATTAATAATGGGTTGCAACGGCTCTGACTCACAACAGGTGCCCATTTTTATCGGCACAAAAAATTCGTGATTGATAAGTCCGTCATAAACTTTAAGCGTAACAAATCTATTTTTAAATTTGTTACATTATTAATGGTTATTAATCATCATTTTGTATTGATGGATTTTGCTGACACGCCTTGCGAAAATGGGTTGTCCCACTATTATTCAGTAGCTTTTACCCATAAATAGGTATGCTTGCGCACGATTAGCACGGAAAATTTTCCCTCCTAAGTGTTAAATCAATTATATTATACCAGATTAAATTATATAACTTGTTTTTATCTTTTATCTTTCATCGACTGATTTAGGGAAATATTACGAATTGTTTTTTTACGACTAGTGAAATAATTCCAAAAATAATATTATGCTTTTAACCTAAATACACAAGAGTAACACCCTATGACGCTCATTAATTTTATGCTTGATTCCCCAGCCGCCCAACAGACGATGCCAGTTAATAAATTTAAAATAATTTGGGCTGTATTTTTGGTGCAGTTATAATGAAAATTAATTATTCGAATTACGTTTAACTTTAAAACAAAACCGCAAGCCGCTATCTAATCTAAAGCAAGAGTCACGTCCAAATAACAATACTACCCACATTTCCATTTTTAGATTATCATTTATTATGTTTATTAAAAAATCGCTAATGAACAAGCGTTTCCCGCGAAGCGGAAAAATTGGCGCAAAAATTAAATCGTTTGGCAGTGGTTAAATTTACTGAAAACTTTCCTAAAAAATCGAATGAGTCAATAAAGTCTTCCGGGTTATCATATTTTGGCACACAGTTTTATGTGTTTTATATGGGACAATATTATTAAAGTGTTAGCACCCACTTACTCTAGTTTCTTTTTCGATTTGTCGCTTTTTCCTTTTTCGACTTGAGTGGCAATTTTTTTCAAAAAATCATTTTGCGCCTCTTCGGAATTGCCGAGAAATTTTTTCAAAACTTCGAGTGCTTTTTCCACTTCGATTCCATCGCGGTCGCTATCTTGTACCAGTTGTCGGTTGGATGTAATGCTGTTTTCATGATTCAGATTCTGAAAATAGAAAACGATCGATAGAAGCAAGTGGGTCTGGATACGTTTCCATAGCCGTGAAATTTTATTATCCATTATCCTGACACATGTCACTTTTATTACACTTTTCGTTCTGAAAGGGTGTGGTGCGAATTTTCCCTTATAAAATTATGGCTACGGTACACAAAGGGGTGACAATTTAAAAAAATGAAATAATTTCTTTGACTTTTAGGCGCCACCGAAAGTCTGTGCTTCCTGCAAGCAGAATATTGAAGGAGGGGTAAGTACCTGATTTGGTTTTTGTTTTCGCAAGCTCCTAACTCCAACACTAACGCTTTTAGCCGGCAATAATAGCCCTTGACAAAGCCTACCACCCTGAGCATTTCACTTGCCATGAATGCAAGGCCCCCATAACTGGCTCCAAATTCCAGGAAAAAGATAACGAACCTTATTGCGATAAGTGCTATGCCACTAAATTTTTGACGAGATGCAAAGCTTGCGGCGACCCGATCACAGATGTGAGTGCTTAACTAACAAAAACAATTTTTTATTTTTTTATTTAGAAAGTTGTCACCGCAATGGGGGCTGACTGGCACGAGGACCACTTCGTGTGCGGCGGCTGCAAGGCTAAATTGATCGGCACCAAGTTCATGGAAATCGAAAATGCCCCCTACTGTCAAAAATGCTACACTGAGAAGTACGCCGATAAGTGCAAGGCTTGCGGAAAACCGATTGTTACTCAAGCTGTCGTTGCTTTGGATGCCAAGTGGCATCAACTGTGCTTCAAGTGTTCGGTAAGTTGAGACAAATTCGAAAAAAAAATTTTTAATTTTCATTTTTGCAGAAATGCGGCAAACCCATCATGAAAGACCAATCATTCCGGACCGAAGGTGGCAAACCACAATGCGTTAAATGTTAAACGTCCACACACCACACGACACGCTTTTGCAATCAACACGAATTTATACAATAAATATATTCTATGCACTTTGTTCTTTTTAAAAAATATGTTATTGCTTTGCAATTAAACTGATTCAAAAGTACCACGCATTTTTGTGCCCCTCACAGTGTTACTACTATTCATAAAATCGATCAAAAACATGACAAAAATCAAATCAAAGTTGGTCTAAAAGTTTTTAAGTTATAATTGTTTTTTCATTTTACGTATTTTCGCATTTTTGCAATTTTTTCGAAAACTATATTATTATTTTTTTAAAAAAGGATAAATAATCAAAATAGCTTTCTAACGATAATAACATAATTTTTGCACATTTAAGAGATGTAGAGATAGAGAGTTCTAACTAAGGACAGAAAAATTGCTAGAGCGACGAATTTTAAAAATTTATATTTTTGATTATTTTTAAGGTAAGTAAATTTAAAATCTTAAATTTTATGAAAACCTAGTACTAGTAATACGGAAAATGAACCGTAGAATTCGCTGGAACAAACTGTTTTGCATTTTGGGGTGTTTAAAGATTTTTATTTTTTTTATTTTCTCAATTACTATTCGACACAGTGGAACTATCTTGATGCATACCTATGTAAAATGATCCGAGGAATGGACTGGCGTCGTGAAAATCGCCAAATTCTCAATAGTTTTTAAGTTATGATATTTTTTCATTTTACCCATTTTTGGTTTTGTTTGCAATTTTCTCGAAAACTATTAGTCGGAGAATAATTATCTTTTTTAAAAAAGATAGATAATTAAAAGAGCTTTCCAACGATAATAAACTTAAAAGTGTTAAATCTAACACTTCCAAAATTATTGCCCGATAAATGCTCCGGATACCGGAAATCGACAAAAGTCGGAATAATCAAATCTTTACTTTTTTATTTATCCCTACCTCTCCAGTGTTGGGTGGCGCCTCAAACTCAGAGTCGACTTCAACCATAGTTTTGATATCATCTTCTCTAATAGGCGACCTCATGGGTGTACTTTTCAAGTTTCCGGAATGTTTAGAAAATATCTTCATTTTGCCTTGCTCTTCCGTCCCTCGTGGTTTTTCAACAGGTGGCCTGTGTTTAAAAGTTGCAGTCTTATACCTCGACTTAACGCTAAATCTACAATTCTAAAACTGAAATCACATACACACACGCAAAAAACTGTACTTCTTCTTCGCTAAAGTCTGGAGGGCTTTCTTTAACTCCAAATTCTTTCGGAACGAAGAATTCGCTGCATACATTGAGAGTTTGGATTTTGGTTTAGGACATTGTGCTTTTGACGGTTTCTTCTTGATTGACTCATTGCTTTTTTTCTCGATGAATTTCAAATCGAAATTTTTCAGTGTTTCTAATAGAAGTTCGACGTGATTACGCATCGCGTTTATAAATTCGGAAGTTTCAAGGTTTGTATCTTTTTTCAACAAGTCGTAGATTTGACACAAGTAAAGGGTTTGCTCCAAAAGAGATTTGAGTTTATCCGAACCGCATTTTCCAATAGAGCTAGGCAAATGGGTGTGGTATGCTTGCAACCCTTGTAAAATCACTTGCTGCGCCGAGAGAAGTTTATGGTTGATGACAGCGGTGCCTAATTTTTCGGGTAAACTCAATTCGTCCATCTAAAATCTTACCTCTCTACCTAATTACAAAAAAATATAACATACGTGTCTTAATAGAGGATAGAGATAAATTCGTGAAAATCTGGAAGTGAATTCTTGCAGTCTTTTAAATCGGCGCATGCAGTCTTCCTCCCCATCGGGGGGCGAAATTCCCTCTTCAAACAACAGTCTAAACAATATCACAATTGGAGTTTTTCAAATTAATATTTACCGAATGTTTGTGAGAAATTTCAAACTTCGTTCAACCAAAGTCTTGAATTTCTTATCAAAGTTTTCAACACGTACGGACGCAGGCCGTACGGTCTGTTTCCTTAAAGTAGTTGTAATTTTAGGGTTTGATAATGTGGGGCTGTTTTTGTCGCCAATGTCAGTCTCAGTGGGGCCACTGTCAATTCTCATATTAGATATTGTGTGACGATCAAAATGTTTTTTCGCATTCTGTTATTAAATATATTTAGTCAAAACCGTAATTACATCGTGTTGACTCACGTTGTTCTGCTCAAGGGTAGTTTTTAACACCGTTCCGCTTAAGAACTTTCTTGGCGTTTGCAAAGTCGAGGAACATTCAGATTCGGAACTAAACCGTCTGGGATGCAAGAGAAAATTAGAACGTACCTTTGCCTTTCCTTTCGAATTAGTCGCGTCTATGTCTTGCCAGATTTTACCCCGAGGGTCGAATTTTTTTAAAAAAGCTAAATCATCCTTCAATTCCTAACGAAATTTTAAGAATTATCGGCAAAAAAATTATGGAGCCATACCGGAATTTCATTCATTATCATGTGATTGTTATAAAATCAATAAAAGCTATATCCACTTACTTATAAAAAATAAAAATTAGTTTATTGTCATTTTCTGTCACATTCGTAACTAAGGATTGTTGTCACAACCACTTGACGTTGTCGTGGCAACGCAGGTTCGCCAACGCCCCACAAGCGAGAGAGATAAATAGAATAAACGCCGAGTCAAAGAAAGAAAAATGGTGGGTACGACCAAAAATCCCTAGACTGGTCAAATTGATAGAATAATGTTTCATTTGAAAAATTAGTCGCTTTTATCAATAATTTAGTAGAATCCATACAAATCAAGGTACGTTCCGTAATTTATCTGCGATTTAGAACGCGTTAGTTTTGTACATTTCAGTGACAATAATGATGAGGCACTTGGGGGTCCAAAGAAGCACTTCAGTTTTGGAAAACAGTCGACGAGTACCACTTAGTACAATTATTCTGCCGCCACTATCACCACCTCTTCCAGAAAAAGCATCGGAATTTGTCGGAAGAGTACTGGTAAGCCCTAAATTGAAAAAAATTCAAAAAAAGTTAGGTTATGTCCTCTGTCATTAATTAATACAACCGGCCCAAACTACACCATTGTTGTGTTTCTTCCTGTTTGTGCATGTAATAAATTATTTTGCATGTAAGCGTTCAGATCCTGTCGTTAGATAAAGCCCCCCTTGTCCATTTCTTAACCCACGTCAAACGCAGCCTTTGAGCATGACACGAAACGAATAATCAATACTCATAAAGGTGTGATTCAACTGTGGTAAATACGCGACGCTGTTAGTTAATTTTACACAACTTCGCAAATACGACGTAGTAGCCGGGTTGAATATTAAACTGGGGCCCCCTTGTCACGTGTTGTAAGTCACAATTCGTATTTTGAGGCGGTGATTCATTTAAACGCCGAGCGCCGCTTTTCTACTTTTGTCAGTGGAAAGAGCCGAACGAACGAATCATGGCTTCGAAAGTTATGGTTAAAATACCAGTTGCACCATTTGGGCAAGTAAGTAAAAAATATTCTTCGATTGATTATTTTTATTACATTGCCATGCGGCCAACTCTTGGACTCATCATTAAGGAGTGTCGTGCAAATTAATATTGTTTGTTATTATGTTGAAAAACCTATCGATTTTTAAAACTAGGAAACTACGACGTTCGTTTGTAGAGTATTTGTGTTTTTTGTTAAGATTCAGTAAAGCTAGTCTTAGTTGAAGTTAAATTGATTGACCTCTGACATTTACAAGGCACCAAAACACGAATTTAAAAACCTCTTGGCGGTTGTTAAGTAATTTTATTTTTAAAATGAAGATTTAGTTTAACGTGTGATTGCATGACTATAAATAAGTGTGATGAATTTTAAATAAAACACACAACAATGAAATAAAAAAATAATGTGGGTATTGTTTGAAAACAATTTTCTCTTTTAATCAATACAACATGTAATTGCGGTATCAGAAGCATTAAAATTTTATGTATGTATGTTGCAGAGGATATTAAGTAGTGAGCTCGGCATAAACCTCAGTCATATGTCACATTATTACTGTTATTATTGTAGACTGTATTCCTCTTGCAAGGATATTTCATAATTTCATATTATTAATAATTTACGATTTTGTCTCATATGATGTACAAGATCCAAATGTATTGTTTTTACAACATTTGTTTATTATTTTGAAGCCAAATATTGAGATTTTGAAAAAATGGATAGATTTACTGTTTATACTTTTTATATTTTAATTTTATTTTAAGGAAATTAAGCTTCACGTGTCCATTTATAATAGTATAAATCTTGTGAGCCTCTTAAACGATATATTTATTTTACCCATTGGTTGTATTACATATGTTATTTATCAAGAGGTAGCATATTTTTTGTTATTAAAAAAATATAATAGTTTTTCCCCTCTTTTCTTATCATATATATATTTTTTTATTTTTCTGTTTGCTGTCACTTAGATGCTATTACGAGACTGCATAAATTTTTTCTTTGTTTTTTTAATTCCTATGTATTTTATTTGTGAAAAAATAAAGATTTTATTTTTTGTGTTTATTGTTTTTTATTTGAACCTTGAACGCAGCACAATGCAACCTCTTAAGGTAAGAACTATATTAGAACTGCTTTATGATTATGAAGAACTGTTGAGTGTTCGACTGAAAAAAATTGGAATTGAAATTGAAATTAAATCAACATTTCACAGGTCGTTAGATTATCTTATTGTCTATTAAATATTTGTAACTGACATTTGACTGGTTAAAATATTCTATAGTAGTATTTATTTTTATGAAAAACGTTTAACTGTTAAATCTGTTTAAATTGCGACCTTACCGAATTTGTGTTATGTATTCTTTTATATAAAGTCCTACTCTTATTTAATAAATATTTTTTATTATGTTTTGCAAGGTTTGTTGCATAAATATTTATCTAAATAGAAAATCACATACCATCACATGTAATTTTGTAATCACACAACAATGAATTGCTACTTTTTGAAGAACTGTTTCGTTTATTTCAGGTGAACAAATCAAAATCTGGTGGCGTGAACAGCGAATTGGTGACCGTTTCGCGGTCACAGGACGTTCCCTCTCACAGTCCTGAAAGACCTAAAGGTCCTGACAGCGCAAGAGTCGCACAACTGGAGCAAAACATACGTTTTCTCCAAGAACAACATCAGCTTATGTTGACAGGTCTTCACAACGAGATTGAAAGTCTTCGAAATAGAAACAGAGGCAAATTTTAATCACTTCCAGACCAAAGTATTAACATTTAAACACTTTACAGAACTGCAATTCCAGTTAGTTTTCGTCAAAGGTACTCTCCCTAGTTCTCCATCGTCGCCCGAAGACGACTCAAAACATAAAGTGTATTCTAGCCCCAAGCAAATCAACATTACGCCACTCCAAGTCGAAATTTTGGAAAAAGAGTTGGGAGAATTGAAATTTCAATTGCAGGAAATCGAAAGTCGGAATGTGTACCTGTCTGCGATCGTAGACGAGCAAAAAAAGTACTTTTTTGGAAGCATATTTATTTGTAAATAATTTTCTAATTATAGGAAGCTCGAGCGTTATGAGCGAGACAGGGAAAAGGAGCGTGAAAGGGCCCTTCAGCCCGACCCCGAACTGTTGCGAAAGCTGGACGATGCTGAGGCAATTATAAGAAGATTGCGGCGCGAAAATTCCGATTTGCGGCGCGAAAACGCCGGTGTCTCCCATTTCCAAATGCGGGACTCCACCGGGACGTACAAGGAGCCCCAAAAAGGGGGCAATCAACGGGGCATGGGCCGGCACAGGGGCAACGGCAGCGGTCACTACAGAGGCAATTGGTTCCCTCCTCTCCATTCTCAGAGCTTCTGGCAACAAGGGTCGCGACCTGAGAGGAACGGAAGTGCGGAAAACACCGCTTTACCGAACTTGCAAACTAGCAATTCCACTCAGTATCAAGGCCGGAGAGGGGCCAACAATAACCATTACCATGAGGGCCGGAAGTACAGGGGGCAGAATAAAAGCACCAAACCGTCGTAAAGCGAGAATCAAAGGGATTTTAAGCGTTGGGTATTGTAATAGGCGCTTAAATTCTGTCTGTATTATTAGAAACAAATATTTTAATACTCCCCGCGATTTAAACTGTTGTTATAATCATGTTGACACATGCAAAGTTCACTTTTTTTATGGAAAAACTTTCGGGAGTAGAGACGTAATTATAGACTGTGATTTAATCAAAAAGCTTTTTTTAATTATGACTGGATTCTCTGATATTACGAGGAATTTAAATATACTGCTTCTGATTACATTGCTGGTCAAAGTGCCTTTGACTCGAAAACAAGTTGGCAACACTGAATTTCAGTCACGGGTCACTTTGACCAGAAATGTAACCGAAAGCATCATAGTAAATTTATCTAAATATTTTATCTATGTATCTTTAACAGGAAGTTTATTTATTAGTGGATGCTTCCTGCGTAATTAACATCCATCCACGTACTATGTGTAATTATTTAGACACCATTTACCATCCTGCGTAAAAATAGGTTTGGAATTGTCAACTTGGTTCGTGGCAATTTTCCCACCCACCTCATCGTCTAAAAAATATGCTTTACTTACATAATACAGTATTGAGTATACTAGTGCATAAAACTCCGTTGATATAATTTTGCAATACATTTTCCTATATAGTAGATTTTAATACTAAACTATGCACTCTCTCTGTGTTATATTTATGACTTTACTTATTTTACTTACGTTTAATTTCGTAATACATTATACGTGTATTATTGATCTAAATAAAGCGCAATATTATGGAATTGTTTAATTTGGCGGGAACCGATTCAAACCCTCCTCTGGTGGAATTCCCTAAAATTTGGCACCAGGTTGCTAAAACAGCAATCTGTAATTGGCGACTTTTCAACAGTTGGGTCAGGCAGCTGTCACCGTTTTGCGACTTTTGTTGCAAACTTTTCGTGTTTTTGTGCAAGTTTTTGTGTCAAAGTTTGTGTTTTTGCCCGTGATTGTTATCCCCAAGTGTTTTTATCGCCTGCACCCGTAAAAAGCCCTTTTGGTTGGGAATATCGTATGATCGGTCGGCGCCTGCGCAGTGGGATCCCGCCAACATGGAAATCAAACAAGTTTCGTTTGATTTTCATTCCGGTCGTATGTGTCACGAAGTTAGGTTATTTAGCGTGTCGTACTGTCATGCCTTCTGAGAAGTTAGAAAGAGTAGTGCTGAAAAGAATTAATAAAATGGAAGGTGATATAACGCAGAACAATTCAAGAGCAGAACTTGTACGTTCCAGTGAGGAAAGTAACGAAACCTCGCACAGTGAAAGGACTATCAAAGATGTTAAATTTAGGGAATGGGTTATGGTTTTTATATTATGTTTCGTCAATCTTATCAACTATATGGATAGATTCACCTTAGCAGGTAATTTATTGGATGTCTTGTTAGATTAGAAAATTATGTAACACCGCTTGATTACAATCATAGTGTTGATATTTTTTTAAAGAGGGTAAATGATTACTGAAATGTATTTATTATGACATAATTGTATGTTGTACAATTTCCGAACGGCAGTATTAATTATGGCAATTAGTTTAATACATGGATAATGAGTTTTGATAATTAAAAGGTTTGTTTTGCGTTGTAAAATCCACAAATTGCCAACTTATTTGTTTGGTATTGAGCTGTTCATAAATTTAACAATAATTATTTATTACTGATTGTTTTAAACAATTTTGAATTGATCAATAAAAATAATCAGTAAAGTTATGATTGTTAAGTATTAGTTAAATATCTGAAAGTTTGTGTGGGCAGGCTTTAATTTTGCTTTATTAAGATGGGAAAAAATTCGCAGCCTTGAAAGTTTCAAAATGATGGGACCTAAGTTAATTAAATCAAATAGATTGACACAATAATGAACGTTTATTGCAAAAATAAACAATATATTTTCGTATTTAAAATCTATGTTGAAGTGGTAAGTGAAACTAAATATGCAACTCTATTGAATTGTGTTACGAACAAACTTACAGTTTTTCGAGTAGAAAGAGACTTAATTTTCGAATTAAGATTTGTGAATAAATTCTAGTATTCTGAATTACAGTACATTATTGGTAACACCTATTGATTTGCTAAAACCATGAAATTCACATTTATGAAACATTATCAGGTAGATAAGGTTGTGTGTGTAATTGATTTTCTTGTTAATAATAATCAGACCATTTTTCATGAATTATCAAAACTATTGAAATTAAAGAATTTTGGAGTGTAAAACTTTCGAATTTAAATTTGTTATTAATGTAATATTAAAAAAATTTTTTAGTTTGTTACAGTAAGGTGTCGGATTTAATAACGAATTGTTTATTGAAATTGTACGAGTATACAAAGCAATTTACATGAAACGATTATAAACACACGCGCATTTAAATGTTGCTACATTCTGATAAGTCTTGTAGTTCTTTATATCAAATGTTTGGAAATGGTAAGCATTTCTTGTCAAAATAAAACATTTTATGAGAACACTAAATATTTTGATTTTTTTTGCTACTGTTCCCATTTTTTATTTTTAATCAAACAGACAGTATTATGTAAGTATGCGATAAAAAACAAAATAAACATAATGTATCATTTCTCTTTTTGTGATTAAAAAATTAAGTAATCAAAGTACAACAATGAAACAACAGAAAAAACTTAAAATTCAATGTACGCAGTGGTTTGGTACAAAACCCTAAAATACTATTTGTTTATACACTTTTAAATGAATTTTCACTCATTGTGGCGTAATAAATGGAAAAACAATTTCGTAAAAATTAAAAAAATTGTCACTTCCAAGATGTGTCAGGTGTTTATCAATATTATTGTTTGCAAATGTTATCAGTGTTTTTTATTGATTAAGTAAATTGCTGTACTTATTATCACGAAATTCCATGTAATTAATTCTTCTGTCCACTCTAGCATTGTTTTGTTCTATTTATGTTCCGAAGCTAATTTGTTTGTATGTATATTTGTGTAAAAAATATTTCATTCAGCGCTTGATTTTAATGCCTTTAGAATTATAATAATATAGAACAAACATTAACAAAATCATGCTTTACTACTTTTTGTAATTATTGTTATGTTAATTGCTTCTATTTATGCAAGAACATAAGAAGATCAAGAACTGGTAAGTGTTGGATAATTAGATAATTATTACTGTAATGTGCGAACCACCAGGAGGCAGTAAATTACAACTGTTTAAAGATAGAATTGCAATGTTTTTGCTACAGACTTATGGCACCTAATTACAAGATATTGCAATCGTGCATACATTGTGAACTTGAACTTTAAAACAGGATTAAAGAGATAAGACATTAAAAAATATTAAGACCCAATATTTGATTTCATTTTCTTAATTTTTAACGTCAAAACGTAGGATACACTACTTAGGTGTTAAACAATCTTTTATACCACCCCTCTTTTCATCGTCCATTAAGAAAAACTAAATAAGGAAGTACTGAATAATCCCATCATATTACGTGCATATCCTGTACCAGATTAAGATCACTTCTAAGCTTCTGTGAATGGTACAAAAGACCCAACGTGATGTTTCGGATGTTTCGAAGATGACGTTCGAAGATGTTATATTTTGAAAAAATGTAACAGCTGCTACATAAACAAGATTATTTTGTATTACTTGAATATGCAATTTTTTTAATTGTTGTCATACGATTGACTTTAATCAATACGTACTACGAAGTTGTGAGGGAGCAAACAAACCAAAAAAGTGATTTAGCCACAGGAAACTGACGAGATTAGAAACGAAATTCAATAACACAATCTTTCCTAAAAATATCGTATGATCGTGACGTCGTGTTTTTCAATTGACGTTCAACTTGAAATAGTCATTTGTTAAAGGATTAATTATTTTTTTTATACAAATAGTTTAACCTTCACCTACACGTAATTATCATAATACCAATGTGGTATGTATTTTACGTAATTAGATTAAAAAAATGTCAATTAAATCATTCCATCCTATCACCTGGCACGATTTAGATTAGAAAATCCCTGGCAAACATAGTAAAAAACATATTTCGAAAGAGATAAATCATTGAATGTATCACAACCCTCGCGGCAATATAAACGGTGGTTTATTCGACCATCTGTCTCACCACCCGTAAATAAATAAATTACACAACCATTTACACCCATGACACTGGAACCCCATTGAAGGGTGTCATCAAAAGGGATGAATAATTCTGCAAACAAATCTCGTTGTCCTTAGTCATCATCAGGGGTGCGGATATTATTTTTGGATCATCTCTGTTTTGAAAAAACTCAAATGATTGATGACGAAACAGATAAAAGGGGGAGTAAACCGAGCAGACATGGAAGTTTATTTTCGTCTGGTGACCTCAGTGACCTAACTCAACATTGTTAAAGTTACTTCGTGTAACGTACTATCAAGGTTTTTTTCAGACCTTGGTCTGGGTCCTGGGGCTAAGTGCCTCCAATTTCCATGTTTCTGTTTTGTGTCAAACATAACGCTAGAAATTATCATTGATAATGATAATACAATACAGATAAGGTTTCGGTTCGAGTGTATATTTAACGATCGCCGATACACGTCGTGTGTTTGGATAACGAACGTTGAAACAACTCGGCGTCTTGGCATTGGTGGATTCGAGTCAGGCGATCTCCCAACCCAAATACTTTCCGCTATATTCGTGAATGAGCGGAACTAAAAACTTCAGGCCACAATCAAGTTTGGGGTTATTTGTCAATGTTACATTTCGTTCTGGATGCAAATTAGCAGAACGTGCCATAAATATCCCTAAAGTAATTATTGTCTATGTTAGGGTACTCTAAAAATATTTCTACTGAACTAATTGTTTGCTAGACTAGAAACGATTACAAAATTCACTTTGCCTGAAGTTGGCAGTTACTTTGGACTTGGAGAAAAACAAGTTGTCACCAGAAGTCTGTTTTCTTGGCACAAGGATGTGAAAAAAATCAATTTATTAATTTGGGCTACTTCAAATGTGCACTTCGCTGGGCTTGAAAGGATGTCATGCGATTTTTATGTTTACTTAATAATAAGCGCGCACCTGATCGAAAGTCGCCGTCAACGAAACCGAATCTTTAACGGTTTTACGAACCCAATCCGCATTCTTTCGTCTCGAAACAACTCGAATTATTCTCATGCTTGGCAGACTTTGAGGATCAGCAAAGTGTAAATAATTTATAAAGTAATTGCTCTTGGCAATGCTCATTCCTTCTGTGGTGGTAAAACATCGCTCATTAGAAGAATTCGTTGATGAATCAATTTTAAAGATAACACTCCTCTTCTCACGCTGATTCATTACGCCTTTGCAACCTTCTGGTCATTGTACTTCACCACCTACCATCCGTTTGCTTTCATGGGTCATGGTCGCAGATCTCCTCCCGAAATAAGCGATAAAACGTTCTTAATTGCCCCGGCATCGTTCCACATTAAAGAAACTATAAATAAAAGCCGAGCTATGGATAGAACTTGGGTCGGTGTAGACTTTTTGGGGTTATGGAGGGATGTACGTGGCGGCGGTATTTAAGAATCGTTTTTTTTTCAGACGCGTTTGCGGTTGATTGATGGCTTTTATGGATACACTGAAAGGGTTTTATGGTTACAATGGTTTGTTTACGTGGCGGATGCGAGCTTGAAGCCTTATGTTCAGAAACCCCAAAAATCGGTAGCTTAAATACTTTCGCGAATAATTTATTACGCTTCATACAGTATATAGTTTTAGTTCATCAACCTTTTTCTTGCATGTACACAATGTTTTTCTCTGAATATAACCGTGGCGTCTTGACGGGCCAGTAATCACACTTTTGATTTATATATTATGCAGAGATACTGCTCAACTTTGCCCCAAGGGAGCTGGGAATCGCCGGTGTGAAAACAATCTGAAAATGACTCAAACATGACGAGATTTTATTCACCATGAGTCATGACGTAGTATTGTCATATTTTTGGAGATTTGAAATTCGCTAAAAATTCCCTGTTTTGTCTTGCGACATTCTAGCATCTTATCTTTAACAAATATTTATTGACGCTTGAGCAACTAATATGTAGGTGAGATAAAATAATGCAATGATAAATCAAACACAGGCCCACCCTGTTGTTATTCAAGACGCGTTAGCTCGAGGCTTGCCGGACGTTGAGATTTTGATTGCATGAAAATAAAGAGGGTGGAAAAACGTCGCCGGTTTATTACGTGTCATCGACATACCCTCCAGAGCTTGTCAAGAACAGCCCCCGTTGTCAGCCGAAAACAGGCAATTACATTGCGAGTGTTACGGACAGAGGAAGTTTCAGTAAACAGTTCGTTTGACGGAAAATTGCTGTCATTTTAGGGGGCGGATTCGATCTGAAAGTCATCTATCATGAGGGCTTCAGCGGCTACAAAAAATTTCATTACGAAATTTATCGAACCTAATTTAAAATCAATGAATTATTCATGGCCTGCGTTCGATAAATTTACCCTTTCATGGGAAGAGGTTCAGACAGGATGCTTTGAAGAATTAAATGCATTTGGTTTATTTTTGATGGGATTTGAGATACAATAAAAAACACTACAAGTGAAGAGTTTTTGTTTTGTTCAATTTGTGTTCAGTTATGAATTAACATCAATAGGTCGCTTGCGTCACACTGTTACAATTACAGTTGGATAATCCCAGGGTTAGCAATAAATTAAAAAAAATTAGGAACGCAGGTACCAACAAAAATTAATGTGCAACATTGTAAGCAATTTAAATTTAACCGGATGTTCTAAGGTGAAGCAAAATGAATCGAAGTAGAATACAATATTTGCATATTTTTTATAGACGCAACGAGACTTAATAATTATGTAATTATTCTTTTGTATAATCGTATTTTTTTTATATTTCTTACTGATCTACAAAAGTCAGTCAGGAATTTTTACGTTTAAATGGATTAAATCCTTAAGACAATGAAATTCCAGGCAGGATTAGATGTGACAAGATACAAAACTTGATTAAACAAGAGTAGTTGAGTGGGCATTTTCATGAGTTGACATGTGTGTTATTAACAAGAGTTACTATGCATTTATAGATGTAGATAAAGCTTAACTCTTTATGCATAAATCTCAGCAGTTGACTGTAATTGTAGATAATTATCTCACGATAAATTATATTTGTAAAACAACGTAACTGCTATATTTTTAGTAAAATTCGGTTAAATACAGCACAATCGTTAATTTGAAATACGACCACCGTATGAAACTTTAATTACTAGAAAAGTCATTATCGTGTGTGTAAAATAACTGTGCACATTGATAGGAATGATAGCAGTAACAGAGTCGATACTTTGGCGAGTTTTTAACACACATTTTGAATTACCATTTTATCAAAACCGAGCTCAAATAAAATGAAATCGATTTGATGATGACCCCAGATTTGTTGTTTTTACTTGAAATAATGTCCGTATTGTTCCAAAATATGTGGGCTCTGATAAAGCAATCGCTAAAGTGCGCCCTAATTCCAAACAACATCCCCTCAAGAGTCGTCTATCTGTTGATCTAAGTGTTGCATTTCGTGTCTCGGGGAAGACGTCGCCCACCCACATAAAGTCTGGATAAACACGTATCTGGCGACGTCTCTCCACATCTCACGATTTTTTCCAAAAACTGAATGAATGAATCTTAGAAAATTCAGCATCTGTTCCCGATTATCGAAAATATGTAAATATCACGACGCGACACTTGTTTTTTCTGCTGCCGTTAACCGTCGTAATGAACCGTGATTGTGGGGTTCTCGATTGAAGTGGCACGTGTGGCCGCGGGGTCACGCCGCAAGCATCAGGGAGTCTCTGATGTAATAAGCCGAGATGACTGGAGAGAACTCACATTCACGTTTCCGCTTGATTAAAAATTTGAATTATGACCTCAATGCTTTTCTCTTGTTACAGGCATTTTAGAAGACATTCAGAAATATTTCAACGTGCAGAATGATAAAGGCGGGCTTTTGCAGACGGCTTTCGTCTTAAGTTATATGATTTTCGCCCCCATTTTTGGGTATTTGGGGGACAGGTATAGCAGGAAAAATATCATGGCGTTCGGGGTCTTCCTTTGGAGTCTTACCACGCTGATTGGGTCTTTTATGAAGGTAAGTGGGCGGTTTTGGGACAATTCGGTGGTTTAATGATTGTCTTCAGGACTATTGGTTCTTCCTGTTGTTCAGGGCTTTAGTAGGAATAGGTGAAGCCAGTTATTCCACCATTGCGCCGACAATTATCAGCGATTTGTTCGTGGGTGATGTCAGGTCGAAAATGCTGGCTCTTTTTTATTTTGCCATTCCGGTGGGAAGGTAATTAAACTTATTTATTGTCGGACTAAAAATACCGACAAAGACGCCGGAAACCGCACCAAAAGCACACAATTTTATTTTTCCAGCGGTATGGGTTATATCGTCGGTTCCGAAACGGCCAAAGCCTTTGGGACATGGCAGTGGGGCCTTCGAGTGACTCCACTCCTCGGTGTTGTAGCCGTAGTCCTAATCTTCTTTGTCCTTCGCGACCCCGAAAGGGGTCAAAGTGAGGGTAGTAGTCACATCCAAACAACTCCATGGACTGAAGATTTGAAGGATTTGGTCAAAAAGTAATCAATCGTTGCGGTTAAATCCCGCAATTAATTTTGATTTCTTTTCTCGCAGCAAAAGTTTCATGATCTCGACTGCGGGCTTCACGTGTGTTACTTTCGTGGCCGGAGCGTTGGCCTGGTGGGGGCCTAAATTTATCGAAATGGGGCTCAATTTACAGCCGCATGCAAGCAGCTTGGATAGTCACAGGTAAGGTTTGGAAGTAATTAAGACCAGGGACCGTGAACTGAATATTTGGCACGTCGAGAATACGTCACCTTCAACTTTAAAATTAGTTTGAATGATGTGATAGGAAGAAGTAAGGGTCAAGCGCATCGACACGACAAGTCCATTAAGAAGGTTGTCGTGTGCTTGAATTTCCTAAGATGATAATATATGGCCCTAATTCATTCGAAGTAATGAGCGAGCAATAAATAACAGCGGCATTTACAGGATTTAAAGTTTGCCTGTGGTAAATGTGTGCAAGTATGTTGTTGCTTTTTGTGTTTGTTGGAAAAAATTGTATTCAACTGCGGAATTCAACAAAGACATTCCGAAGCGAATTATGCTATTTTAAGAGTTGCACATTAAAACGGCAAAAATAAATATTTCAAGTTCATATTTTACGACTGCGAACAATGACTTGCTATCGAACCGTAATAATTTCAAATAAAAATAATCAAGATTTACTTAATACTCTGTGTTTACATTTACGCCTAGCTGTTTGTATTGATTCAAGGGATTAGTGAAGTTTACTGTTATTATTGGAACGTCCCAATAATAACTTTATTGTGAAAGGGCAGTCACACGAATTTTTTTTGCAAAATTATTTATAGAAAAATTAAAGGCATTTTTCCGAATGAAAAGAATTTCCTGATTACTTTCCGGTTTGGTTATAAAAACTTGCAAAGCTTTGTTGCGATTAACACTTAAGATATCAATAAGATATAATCAATTAAAAGAGTGAAAATAATTACATAGATTGAACGGTATGCAAAAAACAGTATAATGGCTAATGATAGCGTATACGAGATTATTTTATGTCTCATTAAGTTAGCAAGAATACTTTTTGCTACAAAGAATTTAACTGTTTATTGTCATTAAATACTTTGATAATTAATATCTTAAATTTACATCAAAAACTTGCGAAACTCAACTCAAAACACGATCACTCATTTATTATATAATTTCTTTACATATTACATATAACTCTTGATTCAAAATAGTTAATTTGATTAATTTGAAGTTGCTTTTAGACGTAGCCTACATTTAAAACCTAACGTACTCATTTACAACAATTTTACTTCGGTTATTTTTTGTTCTCTGCTCAAAATTGTTAAAAAATTCATAGAATTGGGTCGACAATGGTGTTATTTGTGCCTTTTTCGAGCGTTTAAATACCTCAAAGCTAATTTTTTTGCGAAATTTTGTTAAAACGGAATCAGAAATCCCTTTTTCCAAGCGTTTTAGGCAGAAATGAGACGCTCAATTATTTCGCCAAATTTAATGAAAAATACTCTCAAGAATCGTAAATTATTAAACTAAGTCAATTTTTTTTTTATTTTTCGATCGTTTTAACACCTTTAACCAGAAACGCGATTTTTTGCGGAATTACGTTGAAAATAAGCCGAAAAATCTAAATGACATTTAGTTTTGCTTTTTTCATGCGTTTTATCTCGTGTTTCAGGAAGGCATTTCGCAAAATTTCTCAGATATCATTAAAAAATTCCATATTTCAGCCTTATATTTATTATATTATTATTATTAATTATTCTAAAGATAAAACGAAAAATTGACGCAGTTGGGAGGAAATGCTGCATACGTGCAGCAAGACAATCGAACATTTATTTAAAAAATTGTTGAATTGGATTGAAAATTATATAACTTACGAGCACTTAAACATGTATATTATTGTATATGAGAAAAAATTGCCTTTATTTTGTTAAAGCGAACAGAGAAATCAATAAATTATGTCAAAAGTTGCACTTTTCACATGTGTCGAGCCAGAAGAGTAATAATTATTATCTTAAAAATGAATCGCTTTAAGTCTTACTTTTTATTATGACTATTTTCATGAATTTGAAGCAATTCTGCCCACTGACCACCTGAAGGCAGTAATTTTTTTTCTATTTTAAGGATTAATGTCGCCTCCCTGTCCACGTATTTCATTGTTTGCAGAGCCGACCCTGCGTTTATAATAAATAATAGTTTTATGTATGCTCCGCTTAAATAAATGTATTTATAAATATTAACTGTTTCAAAACTATAAAAACGCCAACGTCGCATTTTACCGAATTATTTTTTTAAATAAGATTGATAAAATTGTAAAATAGTTATTAATGATTAGATCTCTCATTGAAAGTACAAATTACATTAGAAATTATTTTTTTGAAGTGCCTGAATAATTTATAATAATTTATAATAGCTAATTTTGAGAGAAAATGCGACGTTGGCGTTTTTATAGTTTTGAAATAGCTAATACATGTTTTAATACAATTTTTGACAATGCTGCCCCCTACTTGCCGCCTGAGTTAATAAAAGGTTGTTCTTTCATTCAGACCTTTTTAATATAAGTGAAGTTTCACTTAACTAGAAGTGATTCAACGCCCACATTAGAATGTCTAGTGGGAGACAGATAATACTAATAAATCTCCCTCCTCATAATGCCGTATAAGCCAGTCATTTAATTAAGAAATAAATTGTGTCCAATGCCTAGCTTTGTAAGATCCGTTGTTTACGTGGTTTGTGTTTTAGCGTGTCGTATAAATTCGGCGTGGTGTCGATGGTGTCGGGCATTCTGGGCGTCCCAGCGGGAAGTCTCGTGGCGCAACATTTGCGCCCTCGTTACCCCCGTATCGACGCCCATTTGTGCGGTATTGCCCTTTTATTGTCGACTCCTATGGTGTTCGCCGCTTGCCTCTGCGCCTCGTACAGCCTCAGTCTTTGTTTCACTTTCGTATTTTTCGGTGAATTCTTCCTAAACCTCACCTGGTCGATCGTGGCCGATATTCTGCTGGTAAGAATCGTGAGGGCGGCGGCGGCGGCGGCAAACTCATCGCTTGTATTTGTATGCCGCCCCCGCTGACCGATATTACGTGATGTTTCAGCTCGACGCTTATATTCGGGGCGATTACGATGCTGGCGGGCTTGGTTGGGTTAACTCTGGGATGCTACTTAAGTCAAATATTCAAACCCAAGTATCCCAGGGTTGATCCCATTATATGCGCAGCGGGACTACTTATATCAGCACCCTTACTACTAGGAACCACCTTCGCAGTCACCTATAACATCGTCCTCTGTTACATACTTTTGTTCCTAGGACAGGTTGCGTTGAATCTCAATTGGTCTATAGTCAGTGATATTTTGCTGGTAAGAACAGAACCACGTTCGAATTTTTTTTTTATAGAAATTAATATTTCGACTCGGTCATTGCGTGTTGTTTAATTTTATCTTAATTGGTTGTGGTACACCCGACTTTCTATTCTATTCTATTTCTTTCATTTTGTGTTTGCACTGTGTTTCACTGCTCTTTGCACAAAATAATCGCTTGGTAGAATGGCTTACTCCAGCGTAGAAGTGTAGGAAAAAAGTTTGTTATTCTAGGCAGGTGAAGTCTCGAAAGGCTTGGATTCGTTTGTATCTTACAACTATCAAAAGCCTTGCAAAACTACTAACCTAAGCAAAAGCTGTAGGTTGTGCTGATACAAATGAACTTGACTGAGATTTTTGACGTCATATTTTCAAAAATTGTAGTTACAGCATTAACAAACTAAATAAAATTAATTTCTATACTCTAAAACAGGTTGTTAAATAAAAGCTTTGATTGTAAACCAGACAAAAATAAAACGATTCTTGATGGACATTGTTGTCGTCATTGAGTACTCATTAATTTTTTTCTTAGCTGTGGTCAAAAAATATTTAATTGTAGTAAAATTCCATCAGCGCGATTGTATTTTGGCGAAATTATGCAAGCGAATGTTTTGAAAATATGATGTTTGGTTCGTTTAAAGCCGATAACGTATAAAAAATTTGTGAGATAGACTGCAATAACTCGCTTATCTTTATTTTGATTTCTTTTCTGTTGTTACTGCCGCTTAAACTAACTTTACAAAAAAATTATGACGCAACTATAAAAAACGATAGATTCCTAGTAGTATGGAACGTCGAGCTGAAACGACCGTAAAACTTTACATTTCATTATCATCTCACCCATTTGTAGCATTGCAGTCATTTCTCATCAAATATTTTATGACAATGCACTTCATGTTGGTTTTGTTGTGTTGGTGGTATGCTTATGGTTTGACTTTGCAGTATGTTGTGTTGCCTACACGGAGGTCGACCGCTGAAGGCTTCCAACTTTTGGTATCACATGCCTTGGGGGATGCCGGAAGTCCTTACTTAATCGGAGTTGTAAGTTATTTGTGTTTTTCTGCATCATTGTTTCGATTCAATTGTATTTAGATTTCCGAAGCCGTTTTAATAATGCTCAACAATTCGTCAAAGGCCAAAGGGAATGATTTTAAAGCGCTTCAGTACGCTTTATTTACGACGTGTTTCGTCGAAATCCTAGGAGCATTCTTCTTCCTCATCAATGCCTTGTATATTTTACAAGATAAGCATAAAGTGGAAAAAGCAATTCAGGGTGAGTGGTTTTTGTAGTTGCACAAATAAAGGGGTGTTTTTATTAGTGACTAGTCAGAAAAGTAGCGTTCTGTATGACGTAGCGATGAGTTTAACCAATTATCCTATATCTCGTAGAATGTAATTGTTTTGTTTTAATTAAATGTTCTATTTCTGATTGGTCTGGTTTGAGCGGTTTTTTTTAATGACTTGCTTTGTGCAGAGGTTTCGGATTATGGCACTACGGGCCAAGGAGATGTGGTTTCTAATCAATCGACTGAATGATGTATGTGATTTTTTATTGTGCTAGGTGGCGGGTCTGCTTATTTCCATCTTTTATATTGCAGTTTGTCTCATTGTGATTTTCATTTCAGCAAACTCCCAACAACTCCTAACGGATGGTTCAGAAACGGAAAATCCTTCCTGATTTTTGGTTTATTAAGAGAGTGAATTAGACTTTGTCGTAGCGCGTGTGATTTGAACGTGTAAGGTTTTTCGTGTAAATATGAGTTTGTGAGAGTACTAATTGTGTTTTGTACAAGACTGATTTTTATTTGCGTTTTGTCTAAGGCTATAAAAACGTAAAAGATCAAATACGCACAAGTTTTTGTATTATATTATGATCATTTAGTAAGACTACGTTTTTTAGGATGGTATTAGTTATTGTTTTATTTATTACAAATTGTTATCACATATACCAGAAATAAAAATTAATAAGTCACACTCGAATGATTCTAAATCCAATCCCCAACCCCAATAAAACACACGTTTAGGTAAAGAATAATAGTATAATTGAATGAAAAAGTAAAAACATAAAAAATACAAAACATATAACAAAAAACAAACAAGTGATAATACTATGTAAACAAAGATTAAACGAAAGAGATTCTGCGCCTCTTTGGTATTTCGAGGTTTTCACCCGATTCGTTATTATCTTCAAAGTTTTGCACCAATTCTTCCACATTTCTTCTGGTTTCGTGATCCTGAAACATTAAATTTATCCATGAAGTGGATAAAGTGTAATATCAAATATAACAAAATCCACTTGGCACAAATGTAAATGTAGTAAATCAACATTACCTTTGCAACCCAGTCGTGTTTAAAAATATCTACAATGGAATAGCGACAAGTTGAGTCCACTGTGATCATGGATTTTACCAGATTCTTCGCCGGCAATGAAACATTTCTCCAGGCTTTAGGGTCCCATGTTATTTTGCCACTCACTATATTTTTCGCCACTTCCTCCCTACTTGAACCACTGAAAAACAAATTTTAAAGACTCAAATATTTTCATTTTAACATATCGCGATCAATGAATAGATGCAAAAATAAACTAGCAAAGCCACTCACTTCTACTACTCACATTATTTTACTTGAAAGGCGATGAACATAGCGAAGCGTCGCCTGTATTTTTAAAATTATAGATTTAACTCCAAAAATTTTCAAGTTTTTGGACAAGAATTATTACAAAACTTACACAAAGGGCTGCGTGCGGCTCAGCATATAAAACAGAATCACTCCAAGACTCCAAACGTCTACTTTTCGGTTATAGGGCTCAAAAAACCTTAATACTTCTGGTGCTGCGTATTGAACAGTCCCACAGACCGTCTCCATCACACTGATATCGTCCATAATCTTACTCAGGCCAAAATCGGAGATTTTGACTCTCGGATACTGGTTTTGCGTACTCAGGAGTACATTTTCGGGCTAAAGACAAGAACTAAAAGTGCGGCAACAAAATGTAGTTTTACCTTCAAATCCCTATGTGTGACCCCATTCAAATGTAAATACCTCACACCTAGTAAGATTTGGTAAAAAATAAACTTCACCTCGCATTCGGGGAACGACAAAGACGAACGAATCCGACTTGTGAGTTCGCCCCCACTCATATATTCTAAAACTAGGAACACCTCATCGTCAGTCTCAAAAACCTCCCTCATTTGAATAATAAAAGCCTAAAATTTGGCACAATCATTTCACGGAATTGTGCAACTATTAAAATTACATGAGAGAACGAACTCAGTATCTCAACTTCCGTTTTAATGCCACTTATGTTGTTTCCCCGACGCGTTGAGATACTGGATCTTGATTTTTCAATTCGTTTGATAGCGAATTGTTCCCGAGTTTGCTACAATTAAACTTCATTTGGGGTAAGAAAAATGCAAAACTGCACCTTATCAAGCGCTAAACGGACTTGGCCAAAGGAACCACGTCCTAAAAGCTTTGTAGTGGTGTATTTTAGCCGCAATTCCCGGGGGAGGAACTCATAATCGTCGCGATTAATGTCACAAATAAAACTGTAGACTGAGTAAAATGTTAAGGAGTGTGTTGCACTTATGTGGCTAATACCTCTCGTACTGGGGCTCCCTATTGCAATAACATCCTCGTTGTAAATGATACTTTTGTTATTTCTGCCTATTTTCGTTCTATTAACGAAAGTGCCATTTTTACTCAGATCTGTAAGGATCACGAGGTCGTCCTCGTCTTTCGTTAGCCGAAAATGATGTTTGCTAACATTTAAAATGGTTGGGAACTGACTTTCGTCCACAAAAATATTGCAACTGGGGGCTCGTCCAAAGGTGTACACCGGCTCAAATAAGTCTAGAATTTCGTGAATTTTGCCCTGCTAGCCCCCATGTAAGCCTAACGGACTTACCAATCGACACCATTGTCGAAATACAGGCGCACAGGCGCCCCCATGGCCTTTTCACCTCTCCCAGCTCTTGAGAGGGCTCGTCGTTTTGAGTTTGAGTCAGTGGCAGATCAGTGGCCTCCAACATACTTAAATCCAACTTTACGTGTAAATAAAGGTGTACAATAACAAAAAATGAGGTGATAACAATATGGCACAAAATTTAAACAATAAAAAACTAACGAACTTGCCTACATCTCGCAACAATCGGTAGACATGTTTTTGACAAACAAAAGGCGCGAAATGGGGGCTTGTGATTGGCTAAAATGACACGTGCGCGATGCGCGCGGTTTTTGAATAACTGACAACAGGGACAAATTCTTGTTTTAATGACCTGGCCTTGACACCCATTAAATTAAATAATTAAACTCATTTGATTGCAAAGTCATAATGAAGCTCGCAGCATTTCTTTCACTCTGCGTGATTTCGAGTCAAGCCTCACAAGAGTTCTTGCAGGCCAATCGTTTGTTCACTTCTGATGTTTATAAAGTGAGTCCGTCCGAAACAATTACAAAACTTACATTTTTTATAGGAGAGTGTTAAAAATGAGGACGGCAATCTTGTAGTGACCCCCCTTTCCGTTGAAATAGTCCTAGCATTGGCCCAATCTGGTGCCAAAGGTGAGACAGCCCAAGAAATCCAAACCGCTCTACATTTACCCAATTCGGACCAAAAAGCTACTTTCAAAAATGTTCTTTCTGGCCTCAAGGGGGGTGAACACTACTCGCTTCACACTGCCAACAAGATTTATCTTCGAGAAAATTTCTCGATTAGAGACGATTTTAAGACTATTGCAAACGACACCTTCCAATCAGAGGTTGAAAATATTGATTTTTCGAAAAATGAGGCGGCGGGCATTATGAACAAGTGGGTTGAGGACCAAACAAACCAAAAAATAAAAAATTTGGTACATCCCGATAGCCTCCAAAACAGCCCTTCCGTTTTGATAAATGCGCTTTATTTTAAAGCGCCTTGGGCCTCTAAAAACTTTCGTAAATACCCCTACTTAGATAAGATTTTTTCCAAAACGGCCACTGACCAAATTGAAACTAAATTCATGATAGATATAGGTGGTTCTTATCAACTTTACGAAGATAAAGAACTGGGCGCTCGATTCTTGAAAGCTCCCTTTAAAGAACAAGACGCTCATATGGTTTTCGTGTTACCAGACACTGTGGACGGGCTTGGCAAGCTTGAAGAACAAGCGGATAGAATTTTCAAGGAACATACGTTCCAGCCTGTTATTATAAACGTGGAGTTACCCCGGTTCAAAATTGAAAGTACCGTTAATTTTAAGTCGATATTGCAAAAGGTATAGTGTATGAAAATCAATGCAGACTCTTATTCCAGTTGTAGTTAGGTATTAGGAAAGCTTTTATGAACGATGAGGCCGATTTTAGTGGAATTGCTGGAAAAAAAGGGGAGCTTGTTGTGGGGCAAGTTACACAAAAGAGTTACATTGAAGTTAATAAGGATGGAGTGGAAGCAGCAGCTGCTACGAATTTAGGTACGGTGTTATCACAGAAATACTTGTTTTAACATATTTTTAGTGTTTACGCTGTCTGGACCTCCACTAACCACGAAAGAATTTAAAGCAAATCATCCCTTTTTGTTTTATATTCAAGCCAAAGGAGTGGTGCTGTTTGCAGGAAGAGTGGTTGATCCGAGTCACTAAAACACAGATTTTAAATTTATTTCAATTAAAGGTGAAACAAGAAATATAACTCTTTTTTATACGTTTAAGTGTTATGACTTATGAGGTTTTTATGGTCGCTAAACATTTCAGAAAAACAAATAACAAATAATCGTTTCATGGTCAAGGTTTGACCTTCCACGATATGAACTCATTTACATCAGATCTGTTGCACTTAGTGCTTTTAGTAAAACATCCTATTTTAAAATAGTGAAAAGAAACTTTGTAGTTTGTTTATTTTTCAGTTATAATTAGTTATAAAATACCACGATGAAATCTCGAATTTGCAACTATTTTTTAAACGGAAACGTGGCAATAATAAATACATTAACAAGCTTCGGCTTCTTCCTCCAATTTCTTGTTAATTTTATTCTCCCACCATTTGGAATTCAAATCTTTGAGCATAGCCCTTCTTGCATTTTTCATGCACTCTTTAAAGCCCTCAGTATTGCAATCCGTTTTAGGTGTTTTTCCTTGATTTTCCGAATAACATTTTTCGATTGTCTTTTCTTCTTTTTGTTGCCTCTCGTTGTATAAATCGAACCTACAATTTTTTCCAAAATTTGTAGTTTTATTTCCTATTCGTATTACCGTAATTGCCACAAAATGGGTGAACTCGCATTGATGACTACCTGCTGATCGGGGTGAGCTTTGCAAGATCTTGTATAATTTTTTTTGAATGTAACTTGGTCAAGTTTATCCATAAGAAGGTCCCATTCCGTGTTAGTGGTATTTATATCGTCATCTGGAAACTCGTTTTCTGGCTCACAGTATTGTGATTGTGAATAAACAAGGGAAATCTGAAATAGGATGAAATCGAGGAGCGTTTGGCAGGTTGTTTTAATCGAATTCAAAATTAAATTTTAAGAAACCACTCGTAACACTGTGATGTGTCGTTATAATAACCTTACCACAGAAATGAGTAAAAATGTTGTTAGTTTCATTTTTGGCACTTAAATAAAATAATGTGTTAAATGATTATCTTATCATTTAATAAACAGTCACTTGTGCTTAATATGTGTTACCTATTTAGATTAAATTTATTGTTAGTAATATCAAAAAATAAATAATGAACAGTGCAATGCGTAATGAAAGTCATAAATTTATTTATTTCTTTTATGATCTTTTTCAAGGACGATTGTGACATTAAAAATACTTTAATATTTTTGAAAAAACACTTTACAACGTCCATGAAACAGTTAACTTATCTATTTCTCCTTATAAGCCCTTGAGATAATTTGAATTGTTAATCTGTGACAGATTTATTTGTATTTATTGCAGTGCGTAACAACTTGAGTACGGTTAGATCAGTTCAAGAAAAGCTCTTGATTTAAAATTTAAAATATTTTTAGGTGTGTCCTTGTTTTTGTTTGGCAGTTATGATTCATATTTGAAGTATTTTTATGATTTAAGTACAAAGATAATGGCAGTTTTGTTAAGATACTTGATATGCTAGATATTTGTCCCGGCGCATCCACCATTTGTACGAGTAAAGTTATTCCTAATTACATTTAATAAGAAGTATTGTTGAAGTATCTTAAAACGAATTTATTAATTTTAATTATATAAAAATGACAGAAAACTATTGCTCTAAAAGTTTCTCAAAGTAATTTAAGAACCGTAGTTAACTCTATCAAATATTACTTAACAATGTAAAGTACTGTATGATTGTTTCGTGTAAAATATATTACATAGAATAAGACTGTAATAACAACACGAAATAATTCAGTAAATTATAGTGACTGTTCAACTTTCGGTTGATAACTTTAATTTTGACATAATCCAACTCAGTGATTTGCATAGGCAGAACTATAAGCTCATTTTTTGTATTCACCACAACAATGTTGTTTATTTTTAAGATATTTTACTACTCGCCAACAATCCTTCTGACTTTAGGTTGTGATAATCTTAATATTGACGATTTTCTTATCACCGATTACGTTTTAAGCCCAATCAATACCTGACCTTGTCGACATGATTGTAGACCTCCGTGATGCAAAAAAACTCTGCTGCAGTATTTTTAACATAACACAACGTATCAACAACTTACAAATCGCTGCTTTACACGTCGTCGAAATCGAAAGCGAATTTTTAAAAGGAAAAGACGTGTACCACTTACTCGACATAGATAGGGGGAAATTTCGAACCCCGATCTTTCGAAATTGCGATCTTAATTTGTCGAAGAGGGGCGTTGAGAGTCATCGAAGCGGAAGCAATTGCAAATTTATCTAATTTGCAATCTCCTAATTTGAATCAAAACCAAATAACACGATTCAGTTCGGAGTGTTTTGTGCAATTGCCAATGAAATCCAAACACTTGAGGGGCGCTCTTTTGAGTTTTTAACCCAGAACAGGAGCGAAATACATTTGGAGTGCGAAACTTCATGAAAATTTTAATGCTAAAAAGGTATACTTATTCCTAGGACACAATTTGCTTCGAAGTTTGAGTGGCAAGGTATTTGAAAACCATCACACGTTTTTCGAAGTAATTTTGAATAATAATCAAATTTCAAGCTTTTTTTTGAGTTTTTCGAAGCAAATTTTGAAAGTATTACATTATTTTATTCTAACAATAATTTACGCCCGGACGTATCGCAGAAATTGGTGAAATGGAGTTTGCACAAACACGTGTCGTATGACAAATGGCGAAACAATGGATATATTGTTTTTTCAAGTTTTATTTCGTTTTCAGTAGTATTTTTAATTGCTACTAAATTTTAATATCACGATTAATTAACTAATTACATAATGGAAGCACCACCATTTGCAAATAAAAACAGTAATTGCGAGTGTTTGTAATTGCTTGTAAAAACTAAACTTAGAAATTCCATTTTATTATTAGCTTGATAACACAAAATAATCGTAAAAATCAGCAATACTTTTCCAAAACTGTATAAATGTGTGACGTTTGACTGTGATAATTTAATCCTTCCTGATTACCTTAAAAAATGACTATCGCGGAAGTAACAATCAACCAAGGCAAATTACGTGGCACCACCTCTTGTGACATAAACGGGGACACCTACTTCCGGTTTCAAGGTATTCCATACGCTAAGCCGCCTCTGGGGGTTCTCCGATTTAAGGTACCACCTTGATCTCGATTTAGGCGAAATTTAGCAAATTTTCAGGCTCCCCAACCACCTGAAAACTGGACGGGTGTTTTCGATGCGACTAAAGAAGGTGATCCTTGCTACGGGCGCCATTATTTCAAGAAAAATTTAATTGTGGGAAGCGAAGATTGTCTAGTACTTAATGTTTATACTAAAAACCTACGCACTGACACCAACCGGATCACACAACCTGTACTTTTCTGGATCCATGGTGGAGATTTTGTGACGGGAAGTGGTACCAGTGAAATGTACGGTCCTGACTATCTAATGAGTGAAAATGTGGTACTTGTCGCAATTAATTATCGGTTAGGGATGTTGGGGTTTCTAAGTTTTGAGGACATGTCTTTAGGAGTACCGGGGAATGCTGGGTTTAAGGACATGGTAATGGCCTTGAAATGGGTTCAAAAAAATATTATAATGTTTGGTGGAGATCCACACAATGTGACAATTTTTGGGTCCGGGTCCGGTGCCATGTCAGTCCATCTTTTGCACTTATCACCAATGAGTAAAACTCTCTTTCATAAAGCTATAGCGCAGAGTGGTACCATTTTGAGTTTGAGGGCCCGTGGTACTCTTGCAATTGCACAAATAGCTTCGATTTTAAAATTAAAAGATGAGAGGAGTGTTTACAAGCACTTAATGACACTGAAAGTCGCCGAGATTTACAAACATCAAAAGACTTTACTTGAAGTACCTACTAGACGAAAGCTGCAAGGGTTTTGCTTCTAATAACTTTATTTTAGACTTGTGGTCCGTTTGATCGCAATCTCTTCGGTTACGTCGTTGAGAAGAAATCTGACGAACCCGCTTTCTTAAAGGAAGACCCTTTCAAAACCATTTCTTCGGGAAATTTTAACCAGGTACCACTAATATGTGGGTACATTGCCAACGAAACCATTGGTTCCGAAGTCAATCAAGGGCCAACCTTTGAGGAAAAAATCATCCCTTGGTTTTTTGGTTACGAGTTTGGTAGTCTTGAAAGCTACACAGTAGCCAAAGAAATCAAAAAGTTTTATTACGGTTCTGAGGAAACTCTACCAAGGGACAAAACCAAAACAACAACTGTAGGTAACACACTTGGACTGTGAAAAACTAACAAGGAATTTCAGTTAATTTACGACGCTCAGACTGTTTTCGAAATTCAAACAACTGTCAGAAAACATTTTGCTTTATCTCGAGCTCCTACCTACTTATACCGAGTGTCCTTAAAGACTGCTTTGAAAATATCGGGGATTCCAGCCGATGTCAACTACATTTTCAAAAATTTTGCTTCAAGTATCAAACCTGGAACCAGGGAACACAAAGTGATGAAGCGGTTTGTTAGATTATGGTGCAATTTTGCCAAATATGCACATCCTACTCCTCGGAGAGACGATGCATTGCTAAATGTTATTTGGAGATTTGTTAGTAACGACGACGAATTAGATTTTCTGGATATTGGTGATGAGTTGGTCGCTTCGGTCAATCCCGACGCTCAACGAATGAAATTTTGGAAAAAATTGTTTAACAAGAGTCCAGCTAATGGAAAACTAATGTAATTATGATATACTCACCTTGGCAGTTTTCTTTTTAATTAAACTTAATAAAAAAGTAAGATAATATAAATGCACGACTTTCATTCAATTCACACAAACGTAAAATGGAACCTCTAGTCACAACAGTGCAAGGACAATTAAAAGGTACCACTTCTGTTGATACATCCGCAGAGAAGTACTATAAGTTTCAAGGTATACCGTATGCTAAACCACCTGTAGGCCTTCTCCGATTTAAGGTACCACTTCAAAAATTGTACTTTTACTTTTACGCAGTTTCCAGGCCCCTGAACCTTCTGAAAAATGGACTGGAGTACTAAACGCTACAAAAGAGGGGAATTCTTGTTACGCCCGACACCCGTTTAACAATAAAATTGTCGGGAGTGAGGACTGCCTTTATTTGAATGTTTACACGAAAAAAATAGCAAGTAATGAAAATTGTTCTTTGTCCCCTGTCTTGTTTTGGATCCACGGAGGTGCTTTCTTGAACGGATCCGGAGGAACGGAAATGTACGGTCCTGATTTTCTTATCACTCAAGATGTGGTGATGGTAACGATGAACTACCGATTAGGGATTTTAGGATTTTTGAGCCTTGAAAACCCAGATCTGAAAGTACCAGGCAACGCCGGTTTGAAGGACATAGTAATGGCCTTGAAATGGGTCCAAACCAACATCAAAAACTTTGGTGGTGACCCCAACAATGTCACCGTTTTTGGGCAAAGTGCGGGTGGAGTTGCCGTTCATCTCTTACTTTTATCTCAAATGAGTCACGGTTTGTTCCATAAGGCTATAGCTCAGAGTGGGTGTGCGTTTAGCCCTTGGGCACGTGGTACTACCGGTGTTAAAGAATTGGCCTCGGTACTACACGTGGAAGAAAACGAAGAAAAGATTTACAAACTTTTAATGAAACTACCAGTTGAAGAGTTGTTCAAACTCCAGGAGAAAATTGTTTCGTTCCTAAATATCTACGCAAGTAAACGTAGGGCTTTTGCCTACGTTGTGGAGAAGAATTCGGATGGTTTTCTATGCGAGGAACCACCCGATATTATTTCGAATGCAAAATTCCAACAACTGCCTTTCATGATAGGGTACACGACTGCGGAAACTTGGGGGTTTGATTCGCTCAGGCCTGACGATTGGCCAGGGGCTAAAAATTTGGAGGATTCGATCCCCTGGACTCTAGGATTTAAAACTGGAAGCCCGGAGAGTCAAGTTATGACGGAAAAAATAAAAAAGTTTTATTGTGGCGGACATATTCCGCCCACTATAAAACTAGAAACAAAAATTGCGGTTTGTGCCGATTTTGGTCAAATAATTAATAAGTACGTTAATAATTCCAGATCCACACTGATGCAAATTTCGTTTCTGGGGTCTATAAAACTGTTCTAAGCCATTTTATCAAGTCACAAGCCCCCACTTATTTGTACAGGTTTTCGGCAGAGACTGAACTAAATGTGATGAGGCAATTATACAAGATCAAAATTCCAGGTCTTTGTGAATTTTTTTCTGATTTTTGATAACACAATTAGAATTTAGGTGTGGTCCATTGTGACGATATTGGTTATCTGTTTAAAAATGTGGCCTCTCCTTGCATCAATCCCGGTTCTAAGGAAGATATTTTATTGAAAAAGGTGGTAAAATTATGGACGAATTTTGCCAAATTCGGCAATCCCACACCTGACAATTCTTTGGGTGTTATCTGGAAGCCTGTTACTGACAACGAAGCTGATTATCTCGACATTGGTGAGAGTTTGACACCGGGTACAAACTCAATTGAGCACAAAAGGGTCCAATTTTTGACAAAACTGTACGAGCGCAAAAACTCCTCGCCACATTTGTAAAAACAAAACAATAAACAATATAATAATTTAATTAGATGTTTATTTTACAAAAAATTAATTGAAGCGCGCCGAGTAATCTAATCTTTCCCAATTTATCTCGTGATAGAATGTTTATTTAATGGATTGTTATGTAAGTTAAGTATTTACAGTGTGATCAGCACTTTAGCTACAGTAAGTTCTGTTTTGGTGAAACAATGGAGTTATCAATAGAACAGGGGAAACTTCGAGGGTGTGTCGGGACTGACATCAAAGGGAACAATTTTTTCAAATTCAAGGGAATTCCATATGCGAAGCCTCCGCTGGGTGACCTCCGATTCAAGGTAAGAATTTTGTTTACCTTGAATCGTTTTAAATGGATTCCAGGCGCCTCAACCTCCGGAAAAATGGGCCGGAGTTTTAGACGCGTCCAAAGAAGGGGATGCTTCCTATCACTGCGACATAGTCAGAGAGAATATAATGGTTGGGAGCGAAAACTGTTTGGTGTTGAACGTTTACACGCGACAAGTACTTGTGTTTGTTTTAGTAACAATGGTTTAATCCTGTTAATTATAGTTGGGTGATGGTAAAAATTTGCGCCCAGTCATGGTTTGGATCCACGGGGGTGGGTTTGTTTGGGGGTCTGGGTCTGAAGAATTATACGGCCCGAATTTCCTAATGACCGAAGATATTGTCTATGTTACAATTAATTATCGGTTGGGAATGTTGGGTTTTTTGAACTTTGAAGACCCATCCTTGGAGGTGCCTGGCAATGCTGGGTTCAAGGACATGATAATGGGTTTAAAATGGGTGCAGAAAAACATTTCGGCTTTTGGGGGTGACCCCAACAATGTTACAATTTTTGGAGAGAGTGCTGGGGGTGCTTCTGTTCATTTGTTAACACTGTCACCTCTGGCAAAAGGGCTTTTTCACAAAGCCATTGTTCAGAGTGCTTGTGCTTTGAACCCTTGGGCTAGGGGCACTAAAGGAGCCCGTCATATTGCCAAAGCTTTAAATCTTGAAGGAGCCAATGATAAGACAGTTTTGGAGCATTTGAAGACTAAAACTTTTTCCGAAATTTTTGAAATTCAGAAAAAAATTGTTGATGTAATTATGAATATTTTTTGAGGGGAGGTTTTAATGGGCTGTTTTAGCCTTTGGTGGCTAATGAGATTCGACCCTTCGGGCCTGTGGTTGAATCTGGTGACAGCAAAACGGCTTTTTTGACACAAGAACCGAACGAAATAATATTATCAGGGAATTTCAGTCAAGTCCCCTTTATGATTGGGTTTGCCTCGCGTGAAGGAATGTTGGCCCAATTGTTTAAAGATTGTCGTAAAGACTTTTCCGTTCAGGATCACATTCCTTGGACTTTTGGGTATAATAAAGAGGAAACGAAGGCTATTACAACCACAGTAAAAAACTTCTATTTTGGTAACGAGGAACCATCAGCGGATAATGTTGTAAAAGCATTTGATGTTAGCTTTTTAGATTGCTGTATTATTTTTTTGATGAAAGTTTTTTTGTAGTTGGCAAGTGACGTTTTCTTCCTTTATGGTATTCACAAAACTGTTGCGGCTCAATACAGTCGGTCAAAGGCACCAATTTACGTGTACGAAATGACCATCGAAACAGAATTAAACTTTTTCAAGAACCTATTAAAAATTAAAGAACCTGGTACTAATTTTCCCATAAAGTTAAGGGGAAAATTCTTACATGAATTTTTAGGTGTTTGTCACGCTGACGATATTGGTTATCTCTTCAATCATTTTATAACTCCGAAAATAACTCCCGGAAGTGTCGAGGACATCGGTCGCTCAAGGTTTGTCAAGTTGTGGACAAACTTTGCAAAGTTTGGGAACCCAACCCCTGATCAAAACGACAAGGTGTTGAAAATTGTCTGGAAACCACTCACGAAACCTGAAATCGATGTTCTTGATATTGGGATCGAACTGAAAATGGTGTCGAATCCATATCGGGAAAGAATACAATTTTGGGACAAACTTTACTCGGAAAGCCCGGCCGGAAGAAGGAAGTAAATGGACTTTTTATTAATAAAAAATGTGGTACAATAGAGTGTTTTCCTCAATTACACTTCCCTTGTTTTTGATTTAAAATCTATAAATAGAGTTGACTGCACGACTTTGATCAAATAATAAATAAACAATGCGAACTTTGATTTCTCCCATTAGTTAAAAATTATTAAAATCGTATTAACAGGCGCCAAATAAATTTGTGTTATCACTTGCTTTGCAAATTATTTGTTTGTTGAAAATAAATACGACTGTTTTGACAACTTCTTGGCTTATCAAACAGTGAGGACTCAAATAAAAGAAATCACAAAAAAAACGAGAAAGTCTAAAAATAGGAACAAATTGTCAAAAATTGTCAAAATTCTTGTAAAATGAAACAACCCGAATTAACCATCGAGCAGGGAAAATTGCTTGGTTCAACTGCAAAAGACATCCGAGGAACCCCGTTTTACAAATTCCAAGGAATTCCCTATGCTAAACCCCCACTTGGCAGCCTCAGGTTTAAGGTAAAATCCCTCCCCAATACCACTCCTTCCTGATTTTTCCAGGCCCCTGAACCTCCCGAACACTGGGAGGGAATCCTAGATGCCACCAAACCTGGAAATGCCTGCTACCAACGCGATTTGTTCCGTCAAAAAACCACAGGGAGTGAAAATTGCCTGGTTTTGAACGTTTACACCCGAAACGTAACTCTAGACTTGCCCTCGCTTTAGTAATTTTCATCAGATTCCAGACGGTATCCACACTAACTTGTACCCAGTCCTGGTATGGATACATGGGGGTTATTTTATTTTTGGGTCGGGGAATGACGATATCTACGGCCCTGAGTTTCTACTAAGTGAAAATTTAGTCCTAGTTACGGTCAATTATCGACTAGGAATGTTGGGCTTTTTGTGTCTCGAAGACTCGTCTTTGGAGGTACCTGGAAATGCCGGATTGAAGGACATGGTAATGGCAATGAAATGGGTACAGAAGAATATTTATAAGTTTTGTGGAGATCCACACAATGTTACAATTTTTGGACAAGATGCTGGCGGTTCGAGTGTACATCTTCTATTTTTGTCGCCTTTAACCGCAGGCCTTTTTCATCGAGCGATCGCTCAGAGTGGATGTGCGGTCAATCCGTGGGCCAGAGGGACCAAAGGGGGTAACGCCATTGCTGAAGTTCTAAAAATGGGATTGAATGATGAAAGGGCGCTTCTTGAATGTTTGATGAAAAAAACGGTTGAAGAAATTTTGGAAATTCAAGAAAAAATCGTTGATGTAATTATCGATTTTGTCAAAAGAGCTTTTAGAACAAATTTTTAGAAACTGGTGGCTTCCGAAGTCAGACCTTTCGGATATGTTATTGAGTTTCCTTTCAATAAGTTTTCTTTTATAACCGAAGAACCCCTACAAGCCATGTTGGGGGGTAGATTTAACCATGTACCATTGATTGTTGGGTTTACAAGTTCAGAAGGGATGGAGATGTATAAAAATTTGAAAAGTCAAGGTTTGCCTCCTCTCGAGACTTTTATTCCTTGGAGTTTCAACTACAATTTGGATAAGTTTGAAACGGATAAATTACGTGACAGGATTAAGAAATTTTATTTTGAAAATGAAGCTCCGTTAAAGCAAGTCAATAAAATTTTTGATGTTAGTACTATAAAAATGATCCTCAGAATCGAAATTTTGCTTTTGATTTCTAGTTGATATCTGACTCAATGTTCATTTTCCCGCTTTTCCAAACTGTAATGATTTTATTCCACAAAAACAAGGCGCCTACTTATGTCTACATGATATCAGCAGAGACCAAATTGAATTTTTATAAAAAGTTGTTTAAAATCAAAGAACCCGGTAAGTTGTTAATTGCACCAACCAACACTAATAATGTTTGCTAGGTGTTTCCCATTTTGATGATATTGGTTATCTTTTTAAAACGTTCAAAACTCCTGAAATTAAACCTGGAAGTGTGGAAGAAGTTGTAGTAACGAAATTTATAAAACTTTGGAGTAATTTTGCCACGTTTGGAGAACCAACTCCTTATAAACGGGATCCACTGTTGAAAGTGAAGTGGAAACCGATGAAAAAACACGAAATTGAGTTTCTTGATATTGGGAGGGAGTTGAAGGTTTCGTTGAATCCGGTGCATGATAGGATGTACTGTTGGAAGGGCATTTTCAGCGAAAGTCCCACCGGGAAACGAACAGAGTGCCCATTTTTAAAGCAACTATTATTTTAGAAATAAAACAATTTTTTAAATTTGTTTATGTGTATTTACAAGTGTTACAATATACAAAATGTATACCATATAAAAATATTCTTTCGCTACATCTACAATGCATAATTTATAAATTATTATATAAAATAGAAAGTTAAATAACTCGATAAAACAATTTATTAAAATTGATCCCCCAATACGAGTGCAAAAAACTGTCTTTTCTTATGGCAGTTTCACAAAAGAATCTTTTTCAGTCAATGGCAGTAACATAATCACTTAAATTATTAAAACAAACAAATTCCGTGTTACTAAACAAGACTAAATTTCCAATTATTTACAAGGTTTAAGTTACGAATTATCATTTAGTGGGTGGCGCAGCTGTGTGTTGCATGCACCCTTCGACGTTTTCGGGCCAATCACAGACGTTCTGGTCCGGATTGAAAACCAGATTCGAAGGACAAGGCATGTGGTGTTTCCTCTCACCTTCACACATGTAATACATCCGACAATCGGCCTTATCAGGATGATAACTGATATGACCTTCCTCCTCATCACAAGTCACCTCGTTTGCTGCAATAAAGACTTGAGAAAAGAACAATCAAACACGCTCACAACTCACGATCTTTCGTCGTGTACTGTCCTGAGGAAATCGACGTTTCGTAAGGGCCGTCGTATTCCAGTTTCACTTTAAAACCTTCGAGCTCTTGCCGCATGGCATTGATCAGGGGGTACTTGCCGCTGCCGCAGGAACCGCGGAAGTCGTCCATGTCCACCGACCAAATCATTATGCCCCCGAAGCCCTCCTCTTTCAGCCACGCCATCTGCAATTTTTTAATTTTTATTAAATTTTTTTATTTATAATTCGACGGGTGTCCTACGCCCAAATAAATTTTATTCGCTCTGTTTGGCTAAAAACCTGCCACATACCTTCGTTTTCAAACTCCTTTCATCATCGAATCCCACCCATTGGTTGCCTCGGTAGGCAAACGGAACCTGCTGTTCGTTATCCCAGACCAGGGTTGTGTTATCTTCGTGCAAAAAGTCGCAAATTTCGTAGAAGCTCATAAAACCGGCCTCGGCGGTGTACTTTCCTGGAGTTCCACCTCCACTGGCTGGAGCCCCAATATCAAACTGGGTTTTGTTTACTAGTTCGAAGCTGCGGCCGTAGGTGGGCATACCAATCATGAGTTTTTCTTTAGGAGCCCCTTGTTTGACCCATTCTCGGGCAGAGTAATCCTAAAACCTAGCTAATATCCCGACTTACTAAAAATTGTGTACGTACCACTGTGAGTTTTTTCTGGTAGCTTGTGGCGCTTTCGAGTGGGAATAAAGGTGAGTTATGTCCCACAGTTCGTTCCCATTGACCATGAAAATCGTACGTCATAACGTTGATAAAGTCGAGGTATTTGGAAATTTCGGGTACGTCATACCCGGCAGCAATTGCTTCAAACGAAGCTGGCACTGCTGCTGTTAGCAGAAGGCGAGGTTGTCCACTCGTTTTCGCCTCGCCTTCAAAAGCCACTCTCAATTCTTTCAAAAGATTGACGTACGCAGCCCGATCGTCAGCTCCTCGAGGGTATTCCCAGTCAACGTCCAAACCGTTGAATTGGAACTCGCGCAAAAAGTCGATAGCGTCGTAAACGAATTGGTTCATTCTGAAGACGTTACTTGTGAGTTCTTTGAACGGAGTTGAGCCGAAAGCCCATCCTCCGATTGCGAGAAGTATTTTCAAATCGGGGTTTTTCTCCCGAAGGGCTACAACCCGATCGTACATTTCTGGGTCTTTATCGCTGGCTTCGGCCAGTTTGTGGTCTTTGAGAGTGGCGAAAGCGTAAATGATGTGAGTGCAGAGAGACGGATTGATGTCCTCAGGAGTGAATTTACCAGCGCCGGGGCGTTTCTGCGACCAACTGGTGATGTAACAGAGAACTTGCGGGGGACGGACTGCGAAAAAAGTCAAAATAAATAACGTCTCAAGGTCGCATTTCACCCGAGAAAAGAAAGCACCCGAAATTAGATAATCCAGTACCTGGCCAGTGGCAGGCAAAGTGGTCACGTTTATACCTCATTCATTCAACCTAGTTATTGCATAACCCGCGAAATAGCCTCTAGGAACAAATCCTGTCACTTGCTTTTATTTTATTTCAAAGTCATCGACATTCTTTATGTAATAACAGGAACATGTTACAAGTACCTTTCTTGCTGATTGGTGAATTTTTCAAATGGAGTTTCTTGGTCGGTTTCCTAACCCTGTTGAGCACTTCCTGGACCGAAATTTTGACCGGGGCCGGTTTTTCGATCGCGTCTTCGTCGTCTTCCTCCACAGCGCCGGCGATTTTTTGCCAGTCGACGTCTTTGGCGTTCTTCCCTCGGGAGATTCCGCGAAGCTCCTCTCTCATGGCTCCGATCAGGGGGAACTTGACCTGGCCCCCACAAACCGTGCCGGAGAAGTCGTCCATGTCGATGGTCCACACCATAGCACCCGCAAACCCATTGTCCTTAATCCATTTCATTTTATTTCTGATCGATTTTTCATCATCAAACCCAATCCATTGGTCTCCATTGACCGCATAAGGTACTTTCATCTCATCGTCCCAAATGTACGTAGCTCCGTTTTGAAGCAACTCGCACACTTCGTAATAGGCCAAAAAGCCGGATTCCTTCGTATAAGTACCTTCTTTGCCTCCACCACTCGCTGGGGCATGCACCCCAAACTTAGCAGTGTTCGAAAGGGTAAAAGTACGCCCATAGGTGGGCATCCCAATGACTAATTTCTCTTTAGGAGTCCCTAGTTTAACCCAGAGGTTTGCGGCATGTTCCACGTTTAGTTGTTTCTGGTACTGACTATCGCTACTAGGAGAGTAGAGAGGGGCATTGTGTCCAGTCTCACGTTCCCATTTACCATGAAAATCGTAAGCCATCAAGTTAATAAAGTCCAGGTATGAAGCCACAGCCGGGACGTCATACCCAGCTTTGATATTATCGGGACCTACAGGAACGGCAGCTGAGAGAAGGAGGGCCGGTTTTTTGATTTCCTGTGCTTCGGCTTCGAAGGCTTCGCGCAATTCTGGAGAAATAATTAAACGCGAGTAAATAAAATGTTAACACGTTACGCATTCGTTAACGAGTAATTTTCTTGGGATAATGAATGCAATGTCGGTCATCTCTGATTCAGCCGAGTAACTGTATAATTTGTATTCGTGCTATTAGCGTAACGCCTACACTTGGATGCGCTCTTGACTTAGGCATTTTGTAACCAAGCAGATCGAAATCTGAAACAGTTTTCTCTTTCGGATAAAATAATCGCGAACGGTCGCATATTTCAACGATATGTTTCGAAATTAACATGAATGGAATTCGAGAATTAAACCTCATTCTAAAGGTTTAATACAGTCGCTTCGACTGAATTATTAATTGGGTGCCTGCATTTACTTCGCTCATTATCTCAAGAGGTCATGAAAATTCCTTGTATTCCTTCGAATACAACGTTGAATCCTTTGAATCAGTTTGAATTTGGTGTGTCAGGTGTAAAAATGTGTTTTTATTGTAAATGAAAAAATGTAAAACGATATTTCGAGTGTTATAGTCTGTTTTTTTTAATAAACAATTGTCAGTGTCAAAATCGAGTATAAAAGTAGCTCATATCTCTTTAAAAGGGAAAATTGAGAAATTATAGATTTATATTACGTACCCGGATTTGGGGTGAGCAATACACCTAGTTATATAAATTTCTTCAATTAAAGCCATATAACAAAAATTCTTTCTTATTTTGACACTGACAATTGTTTATTAAAAAAAACGGATAATACATATTTTGTTAACATTTGCTGTACAAACAGGTGTTCCGTCGACTAGCAACACACTTTAATAAAAACATATTCTTAAAGATAAATTCCATTTATTAATCAGTAATTAAAGTCTAATTCGTATAATTAGATCACTGTTGCTAGTTTACAATACGAACAAGACTTAAATCCATTAATCCATTCATTATTCAGCTTCTGGTATATTATGCTTTTGTAGCTAATTTGTTTTGAAAGCATTTTTCTTATTTACTTGTGTATGTTGTTACTTCATTCTTTTTGGTGTTTATTAACCATTACCATTTTGAAATGTTGTACAAATGTATGTATTCATGCACATAACAGCAATTATTTGTTCCGTTATTTCTTTCGCAATACCAAATTATTTACCCAAGACCGGGGATAATTAATTAGTTCATTAGCAGTCAATTATTTATAAACTACAATGTTTAACAAAATTTAGGCTTTTACAAGAGAAAATGTCATGAGAACATCCGACAAAAAGCATTTTGAGCCATTTATTCCCAAAATTTTAAAAGTTAATTATAAGCGTGCACCTTTCAAAAGCAGGACATAATTCTTCTTATCCTCCGATCCCTTGGGGTACTCCCAATCGATGTCCAGCCCATCAAAGCCTCGGTCTCTTAAGAAAGGAATAGCACTGAAGATGAACGTCTGTCTCGCATACCTCGTTGACGCCATATCTTTGAATTTCTGCGTTCCGAACGACCATCCCCCTATAGCCAACAATGTCTTCAAACTCGGGTTAGCCTTCTTTAGCTTCTGGATCCTTTCGTACAACCCCACTTTCCCATCTTTGGTCTCATCATTACTCTCGAACGACGACAGTTTTCCTTTCTTCAGCCACCCGAAGGCGAAGATGATGTGCGTGCACAAATCGGGGATGATATCTTCTGGAGTGAATTTCCCAATCTTGACCCTATATTGCGACCAGTTGGTGTAATAACACACCACTTTGTAACCATCTTTGTCTTTTTTGCTCGTCGCTGAGAGGGAATTGTCTGTTTTGCGATGGCCAGGTCGTGATCTTAACCGGAAACGGTTGACACTGGATGAGATGTCTTGGTCTTTGGTTACTGAAACGCTTTGTGTGGTTTTGAGGGGCCGTCGAAGCCGGCGTCGTGTGACTCGTTCTGAGGAGGATATGTGGACTAGGAGGACGACTAAGAGAGTGACGATGAGGACGGTTCGTAATTTGCAACGGGGTCGTGGTATCTGCAAGAGAAATAACAGAAGTTTTGAGTCAATATTGAGTGATTGACATTGCGGAAAAATAAATAGAGAAACGGTTGGGAATTACATTTCAAGGTGTTCAGCTGAGCTAATGTTGAGATAAGTGACATAATGGGTGGGGTTTGGATAATGAGTAGGATTTTTCTGATCTGATTTCCCACTTTTGAGTCACAGCAGTGATAAATTAACCAACACTTCTTGGAAAAATTCGCATTTTTGCATACCTACACAGTAGAAATTGCTGCATTTTTTATGCATAAAACAGAATAACAACACAGAAAAATTTTGTTTGGTTTAACAACTATGGCCTCGCATTCTCGAATAAGTGTAGTAGACTTTTTCAAGGCTCTTGACCAAGCAACATAATTTCAGAAGGTCAGTATTTCCTGCAAGTCTCTGTGGTTTGCTCAATATATTCACGAAAGTAAGAATAATCCCCTAAAGTCATCAATTAAAACTAATTATTCTTTAACTCTTAAAGCTTATTTAAATTCAGCAAAACAGAGTTAGAAAACAAGCAGAGTTTTCCTCCTTCTTCATCTGCCTCCCTTAAAACCCTTTAGATGTAAGAACAAGTTGGTGATAAAGTTCGAAAAGGAACAGAAATACAAATTGCAATTGATAGTCTTATGCTTTGAATTGGTGATTATGATTTGATTGGTGAAGCAAAAAAAAAAAATAAAAATACACAAAAAAATTAAAGAAACAAAACAATTTTTTTTATAATAATTTATTGTTATTTGGTTCAGCTGAGTGCCAAGATATGGCACCCACTTGTCGTCAAGTTCATTAGCATAAAAATTTATTTTGTTTATTTTGCAAATATCACAGCTTTTTGTTGCCAATCCTTGAAGAGACGTTCAACTTCCATTTTGATAGATACAAGATTTTTTGCTTGTGCATACATAATTATCAGAATTTGAAAAATCTCTTGTTTAGTTCTTCCGTCATCTCGACCTTCATTTCCAGCTTCGTGTGATTTATAATGCAATAAAAGTAATTGTAAATTATTAAATTTGTAGTCACGAATTCCGATAAATTAATCATAGTTTCAAGTAGTACCTAGTTACCTCTGGTCAAAATTTCTAATTATCTGCAAAAACCGTACTCTCTAATATTCTTTGGGAGCTGTAAGAAATACTGTAAATGTCGAGTTTTTGATTCAGGTACTTAATCATTACTCTCCAAAGCCATCAACTCGGCAAAAACTGTCAAATCTCGTGTGTCTAAATATTCATGAAAATTTCACCGCTTTCAAGTGTATCAGGCAAAATCGGCAAGGTCGGCCGTTTACGTAACGATCAAATCACCTAGAGAAAGGTTTAGAAATTTTTGATTTTTTGCCAGACGACGTTACACACTTGTACAAGTCGAAGCTTTTAGCGAATCTGCGCATTCCTCAAATTTCGACCTAATCACTCTACATTTATTACCCAACGAGACATTTTAAGTACTTAGGTAACAGTCGGACACTTTCACTGGAAAACGCTTTTTTAAGGGAATTTTTCGCGCAGTTACATAGCGTAAAACGACTTAACACACTTGGACATTTTCTAAAGCAAATAGAGCATGCAGGATGGTCTACATCTGCGACGTGAAAAACTGCAATTTTATAAATATCAAGGTTGATGGACGCTGGTTTCTAGCAAATGTCACACGTTTTAGATTTTGGACATTTTTCACAGATTTCTAATTAGTGGAGCGCACGAACAGTGAAGGAGCAAACACAAAAGTGAGAAAAAAAAATAAAATATGATTCTTCACTTTAAGTTCTATTGTATTGTTATTAGCTTAGTGAGCAGGTAAGTAGGCACTTTCATTGTTAGCAATGTCATAAATAAAATAAAGAGAACGAAAGTGAGGCCAAAAGTAGCCAATATTTTTTTCAAAGCTTCTCACTCTGTTAAGTTTGATTTATCTCGCATGTCTCAATACATTTGCTTTTATTCACATAGCTATAGTCGATAACTCAGGAAATGACTGTCCTAGCCTTGGCTGACTTCCTAAAATTGATTCTTATCACACGTAATAATTAAAAATGATAATTATTCGAATGAGCCACTGCTTAGATATGTCGGAGATTAAATTACAAATTAAAAATAAATTTTGGAAATAATGTTATTTATTCAGATAATCAGTGAGTCACTAGTGATTAGCAATCATCAATCTTGAACCTTTCACTTCTCAAACAAAAACGTCAATAGCCAGCAGAAAATGCTTGATAATTGCTTATTCCCTGCAAACTTATGAGTCTAACTTTAACCTTTCACCATTCAACTACAAACCAGGAAAGCCAATAAATCGCCAATTAAATTTTTCCTAATTGTTGTCACAGCCGAGTAATAACCCATTACATAAGAGCAATTTCGAATGAATTCTCCGATTGTCTCGGGATTAATTGTAATTAAGATATCGATTTCACAATGAAAGTGCTTTTTTGCCCACTGAATTCGCGACCATCAATTGTCACTTTACCATTACACAATTCCCCAGCAATCCCACCTTTGTTGAATATTCAGCATGAATCAAAATCTGCAAACTTTCACGCCGCAAAAAATCTCAAAGGCCGAGTGAAATTTTCAGTTTGCACTTCAACGTTAATTACCGGAAATAAGCCCGGAATTGGTAAGGCACAGGCTCTTCTCAACGCATGTTAGAGAAAGTGATAAAAAAAATTCGTAAGCGCAATTAGGATCCGGCACCCACTTCCTGTACACAGGCTTAAGTAATGGCTTTTTTGGGGCCGGTTGGGTAAGTGATCTACACGTGACCGCGCCTTGATATAGTTGTTAACCTTCTGGTCGTGGCTGCAGGGGGCTATTGTTGCGGACGCGTAAATGAGCGCTGAAATATGGACAGACATACGCTCTAATTGGTTTCGCAGCTTTTAGAAGCTCCGCTCTGCTGCCAGAAAGAGGTGGAAAATCGTAAATATGACCTATGGCAAATCGAAATCTATGGTGCACGAAATTATACCCTTTAGCCCCAAAACTAAAACTATATTCCACTCGAGTGAAGCTGGATGTGGATACCATAAAATTATACCCCTTTCCGGCTCAAATATTAAATAATCGTTTCAAACAGAATAGTAATAAAACAACTTTACGATGGAAAAATAAAAAATGCCTTTTATCAATTAAAGATTTTCAAAAAAATAGCGAAGAAAAAATATAAAATTTTACAAAAATGAAATAAACATCACTAAACTAAATTAAATTATTTAAATCAAATTATTAAAATTAGTAAAGCAATATGTTCAATTAAAAAGTAGATAAAAAAATTGAAAAAATAAATAAATTCTAATTTGAATTAAAGGTTCAATGATGAATTAAATATAATTCGCTTTCTCTAACACGATCCTACGACTAGTAAAAATATCGATTTACGAGGCAACAAGAATGATTACGACATCAGAAGAAGTATAAACGAAAAATGTAGTCAAAGAACGCGAAGAAATGCACACTGAGGAGTGAGGGGTAAAAGCAATATAAAGAAAATTATAGAAGGTGTACGACTAGAAACAGACAATTATGAGTAAAATAAGTACCAAAACAGAAAGTGAAAAGAACAAACCTCAAATGAAAAATATTATAGCACTTTATTGTACACCAAATATTATTTTCTGAAGGAAATAGTTTAAACTAAAAACGCTGATTAGTCGTCAGCTGTCGTCACCCTATCGAATATGTGCTTTGTCTATATAGAATATTACTAAATTATAATTTTAGCAATAGGTATCAAGAAATATTCAATTTTGGTGTCTAAAAAGTATAAATTGTATAGAAACTACTTTCTCTTTTGACATGAATTGGCCGAGTAATTTAGCTGTGATAAGAGAAACACAAGAAGTAGACAAAGGACTCGAAGTGTAAACGATTAAATAACGTGCCGAGAAAAAACGTCTGTGAGAATGCGATTTTTTCAGTCGAAAATGTTTCCACTTGAAAACTGCGAACAAAACCGACCTAAACTTTCGCAACCTGGCTGAAAACCGCTTATGGGGAGACCTTTGCATGAAACGCACCATCTGCGCTCGTTTCCTCTTACCATTAATTAGATATTTACCGCGTTTTAATAACCGATCGGTCAACTTCCAAGGCAAATCGCTCGATTCCAGTCCAGCTAGCACCCGCCATATAAATTCCGCTCACATTTTCCATCAGCGATCGTGCGTTAAGTTCGAATCGTTGTAAAAATTGGCAAAAATTTCATCCGCAGTGAAATTTTTTGAGTTTTTCGCGTCATCAACCTAGTGACCTGAAAAGTCGCTATTCACGACGCTCGTGATGATCTTTATCGGGCTTTTTGTCACGAGAAAGCGGACTGAAAGAAAACTTCAAAAATCGGGAGAATCTCGACGATTAACCTTGACATTTTTCGAGATGACAATTACGTAAACCGTCTGGTAATTAATTCAAGAAGTTTGATTTCGGGCCGCGGAAAAAGTAAAAGTGCCAATAAATCGCCCTCCAGGCTGGCGTAAATTAAAATCTCAATTTTTACGTAATTGGAATTATTTGCGCGTGACGCAAGAGCCCTTCTGCAAGTGGCCACAAAGCTAAGAAAAACACAAAAAAGCAGAAGCATGTCAAGGCGACGGCACAGATCCACCAAATCCTGAAATTTTCTTGCAGTTTTATTACCATACAATGTTAAGGCCTCTAATGACAGAGCGCTTCAAAACACCCCAATGAATAATGCAACGAGTGATCTTCTCCTGACCTTCGGCAGATTACAGTTAAATTGATACTAATTACATTTTTATTCCGATAGAAAATATTCTTTTGACAAGTTGATGGTGTTTCATTGTTGCATTCAATGCAAATGCGAGATGCATCTCTGAATCAAAGATGGTTTTCGTGTCAGGTCGTTTATGGTAAATTTCAAAGGATCACAAAAAGGTGCGGTTAGGACAAAAAACTTATTTATTAAGAAGCAGACCTTGGATGGTGGTGACGGAAGATTTGCCAAAACGAACAGAAAGCTGAAAATTTATTATTCAGATGGGAAAATGTTCACACGAGTAAAATCATGAGAAATGGAGTAATAATTAATTATTCATAACTCTCAATTAGATTGAGAATTGCTCGCTAGATTATGAACGTGGCCTTTAAAATTCAAAAGTTGATGGCAGTTCCGGTAAAAGTGTTGATTGTACAGTAGCTAATTATTTTGTTAAGTGATTTTTAACGACATATGTGGGCCAAATTTTTATTATGGTTTGGCATAAATCTAAATTCTCGCGTGTTAATATACTAACAAGCCAAAGAGATTCCGCATTCTGAATAAATTCACTGGCATGAAGCTCCAGTTATGGCAAACATGCTTCACATAATTAGTCAAATCAGAAAAATTGGTAGGAAACGACTACGAAATCGTCTTGTTTTATTCCAACTAGCCGAGTCATCATTATTCAAGAAGCAACACAGAACAATCAAACCAGTTGCAACACCTATCGCTACCGACACACCCTGTATAACAAAACAATTACATGACCCATTAAGCTATAGGATGTCCCATCCTCAAGACGTGTTACACTTAGGCACGAACTGTAAACACCTGTTCCGTCCCAGTGGATCTCAAACTGTTATATAATGAGTGCTTGACCGTTGAAAAACTCTCATTGCAACAATCGAGAGAAATTACACACATTCGAGCACAATCGAGAAAGCTCGAGGCGGATTTTCAATTGGACTAATATTTGCCACTGCGAGTGGATGTTTTCTAATTATCGATATTTATTATGAAATTTCTTATATAATTCTGAGGCTAATACGCGACCAAGACATTTCCAAAATTGTTCGCGACCTTGAAATTACCGTTATAACTGATTTAAAAACAATTTCACTTGTTTTCCTGACCTTGAAACCGGCGTTTCAAGTGTTACAAAAATTTGCAAACCGTGTCGCTATTTATATGGCGACAGTTCGCGCAGTTTGGGGCCGGAATAGCAAAATGTATTGATTTTTTTTTGGTTCACTCAGTTGAGTTCTAGTTTAAATATAGCTTCAGGGTTATTACGTATCTGTTCTAAATGCAAGAAAGTGAGACCAGAGGACAGGTTACAGGTCGGCCTTCTTTGATTCGACATAACGACCAGGAAATCATTATAAAAAAATGTATCTCGTTGGTGTTGGACTCATTTTCTGTGTTTGTGGTGAAAATTTGTAGCCGCGATGGAACTGTTTGCTTTCAGTTGACCTTAATAAATTGTGATTGTAAATTTTAAATTATTAATGCTAGTGGTTAATTGGATTGTTTCAGTTATAGGTCACCTACATGGGTTTTTAATGTGTCCATTTATGGGATGTGATAATTGGGTCTAATTGGGCACAAAGGCGATCAACCAATAAAGAGGAAATGAAGTTTCATCAAACTCAAATTAATTTTAAACAATCAAACAAATACAAAAAAGCAGAAAGTGGAAAAACTCGATTAAAGGCAGCAACATGAGCGAATAGTGAGAGCGACAAATGACCAAGGTCTACAAGCTTTGTCTGTGAAAAGCAATTTTCATAATAAAATATAATTTCGAATTCAAATGGTCATTTTTCATTTTCCAAACAAGCGACATGTTGTGAAAAATGATGCCCAAAAAGATATCCTACTGCAAGATCTCTAAACCTTTCTATTTCGTAATCCAGCCCTTATCTACAGCTTGTTTGGTAGGTCCCTTGTAATCTTTCTCTATCATTTATTGATTAAAAAAGCAGAAAAATCTAAAGCTACTAAAGTTTGTATAAAAGAGTGAAGAAGAAATCCTTCATGATGAGGTCTTGTTTTCGCAATAGTCATTTGGAAAATAGCGAATATTATCGAGTTTTTGCAAAACTTATAGTTAAACTACCATAAAACTTCGCCATACGCTTTCTAAACATTTACATTCCGTGGTCTACCCTTTTCTAATTTTTTTTCCTCGAATGGTACTACTAGACATGAGCTTTTGAAAAACAATACAAGTTATTTTTACGCTCCAATTTCTTAGCTATATTTATGAAGTTCCTTAATTTTTCAAACCTAATTTTCATAACTTCGATCGGTTCAAGAATTTATGTCCAATTTTATTACTCTATCTCGAATGTTATTGAACCTTGCAAATTGCGAAATTTGTCCGAACAAACGGCTTAATGATGAAATTCAATTCCCAACATGCCAACAAACGAATCATTTATATTAATTAAACCCAAACCCGTAATTGAGATAGGAATCGAACCGAACAGTAGGTACAAATTATCAATTAGGAGAAAAAAATCCGCGAGAGGTGCCAAGCCAGCGTAATACGGCCAGAATTTGAAATTTATTCAATAATTACTACTCGTGTTAAAAGCTTATTGTATAATAATTATGCAATAAGCCAAAACTTGGGTAAAGCAACGAAATCGCTCCATATACAGAGTGTTTATACTAGGCTGTTTCGCAGTAATAACAGTCGCTAACGGTAGTCAATGATTACTATTCATTTAGTGTATGATTGATTTGAACATCCGCTGTTGAAACTCACCATTTTTCACTTGAAAAAACTTCACACCAGTTCAAAATCACTGCCACTATACAAACGGGGCACTCCACTGACACTCATGTAACTCTTCACAATGCGCGCTACAATTCGAAATCGACGTCTTCAGCTTAACTGCCACTCTGAATTCAAAGAGTGTATGAATTTCGCTCGATAAGGCCCCTACCAGCCGCTACTTGTCTCTCTCCAGCCCCCCAGAAGTGTCTCGAGCCGTCTCTCTCCACCACAAACATATAGCACAGCAATTCGAAAGTTACGAATCGGTGTCTTTGTTTGACACACTTCGAAGCTCGGACTGTCTCGCTCCGGTCGAAGGACTATAGGTACCTTTCTTTTCCTAGTTTTGGAAAAGCCGGACGCAGGGCCGGAAAAGCGCAAAATTTTGCCCAAAATTTCAGTGGTGAAACCGCACCAGCAACGCTTCCAGAGATAATTGCCTTTTTTGGGACCCAAAGTGCGTGTCTTGACAATTCTGGGTCAGAAAATAGTAAAATCAAAACAGTTGGAAAGCGAAATGTTATTAGATGGCTCGAGGGGGACTCATTAACTTTGGTTGAGTTTATATGAGGTTACATTGAGACAAGCCGAATGACTGGTAGCTGGAACAGGTATTTGGCGATTTTTCGAACTAGGAGATAGCTTTTCGACGGAATGTCGACAAACTGAAGATTGGAAGGTCTGGCTTCATTTACATTTTTTGATGTGGAAATTATGTAAGAGCCGCCAGACTTCACATCTGAATATGCTTAATATACAGAGTGGACCAGAAAACACCATAAAATATTGATAATCCCCGTAATTACTAGTCGTTATTATTTTTTTATTCTAATGACTATTGTTTACTATCATTATGTGTTGAAATTCACATTTGGACATTTCCCCATATAATTGAGCATTTTGCTTCATTAGCAGCAATGCAACCCTTGTGTTTTAACACGTTTGTTCTTTATTTTTATATTTTCGGTTATGTGTATAATCAAGAAAAGCCACTTCAGTATTCATTTGCCGTCAAAGAAACTAACATGATGGTAACAATAATTAACTCAACTGTCGTGGAAATAGAAAAAGAGACTCCTTTGCTAAAGGTCGACTTGAAAGAGAACACAAAACTGTGCAACAAAATGTTCAATCTCTCTTCAGAAGTCAATTTTTTAATGATTACAGGCGCCAATGCTGTGGAAATTGAGACAAAGTTGTTACAGACACAATACGTATACGAGCTTTCAATTTCAAACACTAGAATAACAACGATCAAAAAATACACTTTCAAAAATCTAAAAATACTAAATTTATACTTGTCTACCAACAGAATTCAAACACTTGAAGGTAAAGCATTTGCCAACTTATTCCAGTTAAATGAACTGGACTTGTCTAACAACAATTTAAAGACGTTAAATCCAGAAAGTTTCTACAGACTACCCCTTCTTGAATACTTTAACGCTAAAGGGAATCAAATCATGAAATTGGAAAAACAATTTTTCAAAATTTTTCACAACGATTATACCGAAATATGGCTTTCTGACAACAAAATCCAAGTTCTAGATGTGGACTTTTTCGATGGCTTGTGTGTAAATAACGTCACCATCGACCTGAACCGAAATCTCATCGAATTCATTTCACCAGTCATCTTTCAGGGACACATTTTTTTGGAAATTGATTTAAGCTTCAATCCTGTTACCATACCGGATGATTTTTTTAAAAGTGATTTAAAAATTAAATTTTTTATTTTTAATTTGGATTATTTATATTATGGGACAACGAAAAAACTTGTAAATTGGGCGAAGAAAAACAGCATTACTTTGGTCGACTCTAGTAATGCCCCTTGTGTGCCTAATAAGACGAAAGCACTTCTTTTAATCCCGGTCTTTTTAATCAAGTTAATTTAACTCAATGTTCGAGGCACAAAAAAATATATCCGACTCGTGAGTTTTTTTTCTCATTCATCCCAATCCTAGCATATTTTTGCAAACGTCGACTTGTCTCTTACACATATAGTGAAAGTTTCCAGTGGAGTGAAAGTGGTGCATGGTTTAAAGGGTACCTACAAATATCAATTCATTCATGTGCCCATAATGGGCACAAATCCACCTGTTACCGCGCCGAAAACGCTGGTCTTTTTTCGAACAGGTTGCAGCTTATGCAATTTTTGATCGTATCGTGGTTTTTTCCTCGCATCCGATTTAAATATAAAAGAAACGATTATTCTTTAGATTGTTTAGAATAATTGGAAAATTGGGTCGCACCTTTCTGCACAATTAAACGACGTGTATTGTTCCAGCCTTACAGCAATTTGTTTCGTGTCTTGAGAATTTCTATTATTTGCTAGTTGAGCACTTTTCTGGTAAAAAACCACAATTAGACGCTCATAAAGGCATGTCACAATATTTTTGGAGGCTGTTTTACTAAGTGGCCCAATTGTTCTCTTGGAGCAGGTCGTTCGGGCGGTTCACGGCCAAAAATACTTGACTCACTTAACCTTGCCATAAAAATATTTTTTTAATTCACGGGGTACATAACGAACTTTCTCCGTATATTTATGAGACTTTTATACCTCCACCTCAAGTGACCTTCCGGAGTTCTTTTCTATTTCCTGATAATCGAACTCTACATCCTGCTCTTCTATTTTGCATATCTGACAAATGGGCCATTTATTATCGATTCAGATTGGACGATAAGAGTGACCTCCACGAGAAAAACTCGATTCTGGTACACACCTTTTCGGTACTATTTTGTGTTTCCAGGAGAGTTGTCAGGTACAATGTTTGAATTTTAATGCTGTCCTAAATTAGATGTTACACACATTTATAAAGCAAGACATGAAAACCGTGTAGGTAAATACTATAAAACAGCTTTAAGAGGTCAATTTATCTCAGAAACTACTGTTGACATGGAGTAATATTTTTCACTGCGTGACGTTCCGATTGCAACAATTTTCGAGAAATATTAACTACCGAAATTAAACTTATATAATTGTTACTACTGTAAAAGTTTAAAAAAAAATCAAAAAATTAGACACCACAAGCCATCAAATATGAAAGAACTTCTGTCCGCATTTCCTAACTCGATCAAAACTTCACTCAATCAATTATGAACATTCCCAACTTATCACAACTGGAAACTAAAGTTTATCTTAGTTGTAGCAAAGTTTGAAGTTTAAATAGCCGGATGGCTTGCATCTGTTGTAAGCGTCGCGACGCTGCCGGAAGAATATACTAAAAGAAGTGTAAATCTAAAATCAATAAAGAAAAATGAGCAAGAATTTTCTGTTATCACACAACAGGTGTTTTTGGCAGGCGCAATATTTTAAAATGGAAAAAAACCTGATGGAGCGCTTGAATTTTAAAAATAATAGATAGTAGATTATGTTATTACGAGCGAAAATAGCGACAATAGTGTTGGTTAACGGTTAATGTGATTTTTCCGTCAACCGAGTTTCATATGTTTTGTAGAACAAATAAATTAATAGGACAAAACTTTTTTTATAGAAGGTTAAATACCAATTAAGTGCAGTAGGTATACCTACTACATATTCATATTTTTCGGTCGGTGTTAAGTGACATGAATCACCCTCTGTAGAAGAATCCGTAAGAAATACAAAGGATATTGCTTGTAAAATTCTTCAGCCAAATAAATGTATCTTAATTAATAATAAATATTAATAAATTATTTCGCTGAAGTATTTGATTTTTGTCTTTTAGAATTAGGCACATAAAATGGACAAAAGTTGCTTAAATCAATAAAGTGACACTTTTACCTTGTCTCTGAAAACATATAATTTGTCATTTATGTAAAGTTCAAAAAAATAAATTGTATTACAATTCCGTGACCGTAATTGAATTGTACATCGAAAAATAAATCTTGAATATCAATGAATATCAAATGATGATTAAAACAGGTGTTTATGTTAGGCAACCAATAATAAAAAAGTAATAAATTGTTCCAAGTGAATAATTGTTTTACGGTACATTAAGTCCCAAATAAATAAACAGTTTCAAAGTTTAATTTGTAAATTATCATTAACAGATTGGTTTAGCCACGTGGATTGTTAGTTGCCTGACCAAATCACTGGAAAATATCGACAAAAAATAGTAACAGTGTTCCTAATTAAAATAAACCCATAAAAATGTCGTACTTTTATGTATTCAACATTAGGAAGGCTTCTGAAACGTATTATGAGCAAATTAATTAGAACTTTTCAATTTCAAATTTAAAAAACTGCATTTGCAAGTGAGTTTAATGACCGAAGCAATATTTTTATCAAGAAGATAAGAGCGCCAGTTAATTACAGAACGTTTAAATTTTATCTCCGTTATCAAAATAATAATACCTACCTGTTTGGTCATATCATATCTTTGTCTTTGACTTAGTTTGCAATTTTTACGTGTGTGGTATTTTAGCGATACGTGTAAGTTTTGTGTAAAAGAACAAGAAATCTAAAAATTGTTTGAATAAATATTTGCGTTACTTTTTATCTCCTGAATAACTGTTAACAGCAAAAATAGAAATTTTGTGATTTTAGCTGGTGTTAAGCATTGTCACATTTTTGATTTATAAGTATTTGTTATTATTAGTCGGTGGGCGAGGGCCAGGTTGGAAAAGTGCCCGTCCTTTGAAATGTTCAAAAAGTGTATTTTTTGGCTTAGTTTGTTTTACAAAGTCTTGGGAACTACGAAAATTTTTTGCTTTTTAATTGGCGAGGCCAAGTTTTCTTTTAGCACATTTTTCATTGATTAATTTAGTCTGACCTAGTTTGCTTTGCCTTGATCCCAGGCTCTGTAAACAGAGTTTGCGATTAATTAAATTAAATTGAATTAAATAAATAATTTCAGATTGCAGGAAGTTTCAGGCCTCTTCCTCTCTGCGTCAGGTGTTGCCATCTTGCGTCTTTTCCCTCAGCTGCCGTCCGACGCCTGCGTGAACGACGGCGCTCTCAACCGCGCCCGGTGGACGCCAGTACATTCTCAACCATGGATAAGGACGCTCTCAAGAAGCAGATAGAGAACATGAAATACCAAGCATCAATGGAACGCTGGCCCTTGTCGAAATCGATCGCCGCGTAAGTACTAAAACCCATCTAAAAAACGAGTCCATGCCCGATTTTCCCGTTTCGGATTTATTTCGGCGAAATTTTGACAACATATTGAGCGTCGCGATGCCGCTTCTACTAACTATCCCGAAAAAATCGCTATTTAAGGCGCCGACGGGGTCGCTTCTGAGTGAATATGTTCGGGGGTTTCTTTGGAAGTATGCGAGTGACGTTTTCGGATTTTGGCGTCGATTTTTTGCGGTTTTCGGTGCTATTTACATCGTGCGCTGGGGGATTGGCTGGTGTTTAAGTTTAGCGAATTATCTAACCCAAATGTTTAGATTTTAATGTTAATATTTAGCTCCAAAATTGCTTTTCTCTTAAATTATTCAGTGTTACACGTTCAAGGAAAATTTTGGAATTAATTTTAATTGCATTAAATCGATAATATTTCATTTCCACCTACAAGAAAATAAATTAAGTCACTTAAAATTAAGATTTGTTAATTGCGACAGTGTAAACATCCCATTACAAAATAACTATGTAGTATTTAATCTTTCCAACTTCTGACCAATCTTTCAGGACTCCTATTTTGTGAGTAACAAAGGTAAGAACCTTTCATATACCTGCTTGGTTTCGGTAAGAAAAGAATGCATACAAAAAGGAAAATTGGAAAGTGAACCGTAACTCGGAAATAATTCAAAACATCAAATATCAATCATACAAAACATATACTTTTAATTACTTCATTAAAAGAAGCTACATTAAACAAGTTTCACATTGCGTCTCGAACTGTTTGAAAGAAAATTACCTTGTTCCGAAAAATCGGGCTTGCTTTTGAACAGTTCAGGCGAAAATCAATTGACTAAATTTCGAACAAAAGATTTTTTCTTTCGATTCCATTGGAGAGAGTGGGACAAGTTTTACAAGTGGGTTTTACTGTTCCTAATTCATGTTTTACACCTTGTTACCATATTTTAGCTACGATAGCGTTGCTAAATTATGTATACTTTACTTATTGCTTACGTTCAGGTATATGTAATAAACAGAATTTAATGTTTGAATTCTCAATATTCGATGCAAAATTTTCAGTGTTAGGTACTTATTAACGTTATTTTGCATCATTTGCCTTTAATTTAGTCAAACAGTAAATCCTAACTTCCCTAATTTAATTAAATTCCGTTCTTCTTGGTAAAAAGTCTCCAGTCGGCTCAAGCATGTTTGCGGCCATTCGGTGTCTAAACTTTCGTTTAATCATTGTAATAGGGAGATTAATTGAATATTTATGAAGAGGGTTAGGTTGGACCGAAGTTTACGTGTGCTAATTAACTCAATTTCTTTGGTCTTGTTGTTTTTGTTTCGGCTTTGCGACATTTCATTATTTAAATCGTCAATTTTTCTCGGGATTTAATTAAACTCGACCTAGTTTGGCTAAATTCTGCGTTTGTGATCGTTTAAAAGTAAACAACAAACCTGACACATTGTTGTAAACACAAACGGACACTTGTTTGCTTGCAATAAACAAACCTTGGCAAAAACCGATTTTTTCCAAATACAAATATTGACAGGATTCTTAATTCGTCATTTGTGGTACAATTCCTTACATAATTAAACCGGAACGCTGCACAATATCCGATCGAAACTAGACACATTAAAAGCAGCCTTGAAACAGCGAGTTATGTCTGAACTTATCGTAAATGTCGCTTTAATTGTCTTGATATTCAGCATGTTTACGATTTTTTACGAAAGAAAATAAAGCCGTTTGGCGGCGCTAATAAAATCAATTTATTAAGAGTTACCTGAAACTTGCAATTTTGTGTCGAATTCACTCTTCCTACTTTATTAAAGTTGAAGCTTCGACGTGGAAACTATAGCGATGCTTATTTTATTACAAGGGTATTTTCAGGATTGGCGAGCAATTTACTTTATTGGGTGGCTTTTATTAAATTAAATATACTCGTAAAAGGAGCAAACAACACTTCTTATTTTGTTTCGAGACAAACACGGTATAAGTACCAAAGGGTATTATCCTTAATCCTTTTAACTTAAAGTCATTTTTAGTTTTTGTTCCGAAAATTCTTCTCAGATAAAACTGCTTAAAACTTTGTTTTCGCTTATCTGCGAAAATCGGATTTCTGTTAAATTCCTATTTGATGTAAAAAGGTCAAGTGTATTGGAATATTCTTGAAAATTTTATACAATGTTAATTCTTTCGTAAAAATCTACAAATTAATGCGACCTATGGTTTCTCTCAATCTATATGTAAAACCAAATCCTTCATCAAACATTCAAATCCAATTTATTTTTATGTAAACGGTGTCCTGATCCCGAAACTGTATTATTTGCCTGAGAGTGGGTGAATTATCTATACGCATTTAAACCAGATACGTTGTAACATTTCAGTAACAAATATCCTTCAGCAGACTCCTTAATCATGTTTTTATGAGCACTACATTCTGACATTTATTGAGTTTTTGATTTCTTGTTTTATGGCCCGGCGTTAGTGCTCCTGAAAACTTTGACCTTTTGTATTTTTATTAATTTATTCGATTTGTATTACTTTGTCGTATGTCGAGAGCAGATGGTGCAAAAGGGCGATTTTTCAAGCCCAGGTTTAGCCCTAAGATTGATCGTTGCGTTATTTGTGAAGACAAAAAATTCGGTTTATTTCGAAAGCTCCAAGTTTGAGACAGACGCCACCAAAATGTTAATATCGTCCTTGATTCCCCGTCAATATGTCACAAAGATAACTTTATTAAAAAGTCAGGAGTGGGCAAATTAAAACGATATTGGAAATAATTCACTTGAGTGTTTTTCCGACTTTGATAAGCTATAAATACGGAAAGTGGGAGTGCTTTATCTGAAATAACTCAATATCCAATTGGAATTCGTCACAGTGGATGTAAAAATAAACAAACTAAATGCAAATAACACCCCCATGCCCGGCATGCTGGAATAGCAAATAGTTGACTTGTTGGTTAGAAATGTTTGTATTGATTCCAGTTTGCAAACATCCAATTTTCTCAAGAGACGAGATGTAATCTTTACGATTCATAACAGAATAATCTGTCACTAAAGAGACTATATTATGTTAGAGAGTCTAGAACTTTACTTTGTTTGCAAGAAGTAGATGACTTGCCGCCACTTCTAAAAAAACAGGATATGATGAGGAAATTTAACAAACTAAGTTTGCTAGAACAGCGAAATAAATTCAGCCTAACCGAGCCGTAAATTACCGGTTTTTCAGACGTTGAAACCATTCCGGGTCACTGAAAATCCTGAAACCGTTTAAAGCGAATTTGGTTTACTTAAAAAGCCCGGCATTGATTTTCGATCCCAAGGATTATTTCTCCAGCGCACAAATAAATATTTACGATGCATGAAAAGGGGTGCTCTCCCTCCTGATCGATACGTCGGACATGTCGCCCTTAGACTATCATGTTCAAATGAAAGGTAGCCCAAATAGCAAACTTTATCAGTTAATTTCCGCCGGTTTATCTCCCTTCCTTCCCCCATGAATTATTTATCAAGTTTTAAAAGATTACTCTAGGAAAATCTGAATTTTTTCGTTATTTGGCCGAGTCGAGGAAAGAAAAATTGATACTTTTATGATGATAGAGGGGCTCTTGTTTTTCCTCTTAAAATATTTACGTGAGTAATGTCGGGCTATAAATTTATATTAGCTGAGCGGTTTTCGTTCTCCCTATTGACTCGAGCTACGGAATAAATTTTCTCTGCCGCTTCCAAGTCTCCAGTGTTACTTAACACTCTTCTATCATAATTGCGACGACGCTTTCAACTTTGATTACTGCCAATACTAATTAGCGAATTATGCAAGCAGCGAGCGAAGGCACACGTTTGTCACTATTTCACCACCGTTTGACGGGATAACTGATGATAGTTAATCAATAAATTCCATCCAGATAATTTGTTAAAAGTGAACACACTCTTAAGAAAATTAGCTGCTTGCAGCCAGAGTCAACCGACTTAACAATTTCCTTTAATTATCCAAATGGGATTAATAAAACGCGAGCGCATTTATCTCGTCACGATTTAATTAATCCCCGATTGATGGGCCCGAGCTTTCGATTAAAAATCCGAATTTATTTACAGCCATGCATCACCATTTTTCTCCCCATTATTGTAAACTCAACACTTAATAAATCTATAAATTTTAATAAGTTGCGGGTTAATGGAAGGAGTTAATCAACTTTGACTTGTTAAATTAGTTCGGCGATCCGCAATACACGAGTTTTCAGCCAACTTTCAACACGTCCCACCTGAAGTATCGCCCAGAAACAATTTGCTCACGATTTATCAAGTACAGATTTGCGATAACGTGAGTCGGCGTCGTCTGAGAAATCTTTAAGTATCTGGCGGGTCTCCAGACGGGATTTTTGGACTAAAGAAACGAAACTTTAAGTCGACTGTTTAAGCGAAGGGTCGAGGTACTCGAAATGTAAAGCTTATTTTCAAAGATTGAGCTTTCGGAACTCTTTCCCCTTTCAATCTTGCTCCAAGTCTGGACTAAGACTTATTACTTTTTTTTACTTCCAAAGCTAATCCCTTCGGTTAGCTAGTTAGTGCAGTTATCGATTTTACTCCCCTATTTCGCTTTCAGATGAGGTTTTTATTTCACAAAGAATACACAACTAGTTTTAGGCCGTTTTCGTTATTTATCGATCGGTTCGAATAATTGCGAAATAATTGATTGAATAAGCCAGGGTGCGTGATTGGATTTTGATGTAAAATTTGTTCCAGGATGAGGGAATACGTGGAGGAGAACGAAAAGAACGACCCGCTGATCCACGCCCCCGACAAGAAAAACAACCCATGGGCGGAAAAAGGAAAATGCGTCATTATGTAGAATTTCATGCAGCTGCTTATTAGTTTGTTCATATTGATTTTCCCATTGCTTCTGTTCATCTACCTTAATTTCAACAGTTTGATGTTAGATGGGATAACCACACTGTTCTATACTTTTAAAATTTCAAAAATCGAAGCGTCATCAGGTCTGTGAATGTTTTTCGGAAAATGGGACACTCCGCGAGCCTTCAAGGCGAATTGTTAACATTATTGTTATGTAGTTTAAACATACTCACAGTTTTGTGTACGAAATGTAAGATCTCAAAAGTGTGTTAAATTTGGATTCGTGTCAACGGCCGGTTTCTGGTTTTGGCGAATCAGAAACGGCCACAAAAATAAACAATCAATTTTTTTACAAGTGAATAATTCTCACTTTTCCGTTTCAGTCTCTTGGGTCTTATTATTTAAAGTCTGATGTTGTTATTCCTATTTTTGTTGACTTAATTTTAATAAATCTCTAATTGTAATTTTAGACTTAACATTCTTAGTCTAGTCAATACCGAAATTTTGGGGAATTGCAACCAACGAAACGATACACTCTCTGGCTCAAAAAAAATCAAATTTGGATCAAACCGGCTGGTACTTTATCGAAGAAGACAAAAAGAGCAACTTCCGTTTACCATCCACGGGTCTCTTCGATAATACTGCCATCCGTACTTGGCCGTGGTTTGATCCAACTTTGACCTCTCCATTCTGATAATAGTCTGACAGTACAATTTAAATGTGACTTTTAAATTTCGCGCCAAAGCGCATTAAAATGACACGACACGTGACTAGGATGGAGTGCCACGTGATGCTCGCTCCTAGCCACATTTTTAAACACTCTACTAAAAACGATTGACTAAACATTAAGAGAGATAGATGACTGTCATGACTTTAAAATCTCGACTATGACTCAACATTTAACTTTAAGGAGCTTTAGCTTTGTTTAGTTCCCCGATGTCTTCCCGAGATGGCGTTGTGTAACGCGGGACTATTGGATTTTAAATGTGTAACCTACTCCAGACAACTGGACTAGTTTTAATGATATAACTAAAGTTAGACTAAAAGTTAAACACTTCAAGTGTTTTTAAAATAATATTATCAAATTTAAATTAATAATAATAGAACCCGTAGTTAAAAAATATATGATAATCAAACCTAATATTTAAATTAGTATAGGTTCTATTAATGTATGACACCTAATAATCAAACAGTGCGTTCAATAATTACCTCCCCACAAAATATCACTCTTCACTTAGAAAAAATTGTAACACTATGTCTTAATAATTGTTATCTTATAGACTAATTTCTTAACTCTAAGTATTATCGAAAGGATTTGACTTCTTTACTCCTGTACTAATTTCCAAGGGTAGACGTGTCGTGTCGTTGGTTGCGATCACTCAAAGTTTCCTTTTTATTTATATGAGAGAAATTAATATTAGTAAAAGATACTTCAATTAAACCTTGTAATTTTAAATATGTAATGTGGTAATACTTGAGATAATAAACTCCATAAAAGAAAACTCGTGTTTGCTTCATCCTTCGATGCAAAGTAATTCCCTTTCTTTGAAGTCTTCCAATGAAACAAATCGGTTTGCGAAATTGGATCAATCCAAGTGTTTGGTCTGACGCACACGATATTGAGCCCCGACAAATTCTTCCGGATACTAAATAAATGGATTAGAGCTTTGAAACAAGAAAATCAAAGAGACGGAAGCTGAAATACGCCCACACACAGAGCTTACAACCTAATAGAGATCGAATCTAATTAAAAAAAATAGAAACGGTCGTTGCTCCTTGCAGAAAAAACTGACCATTGCCGAAATCCCATAGTCCTACGGTACTCTTCAGTTGTAAAAACCCAATTTGGTACCGTTCCTCTGCCAAAAATCGTTCGAAAACCGTTGTTACTTTTTTGCTAGACCCGGTATAGTCCATGAACCATAACCAGTAGCCCAGTTATTAGATTGGACCTCACCGTCTCTTGCCCAGTAGCCGTCTTAATAATTCCGCCTAGAACGAGTGTACAATCATTAACCGGTGGGAGTAGTGACCCAACACCGGCTAACCCCATGACCTAGTTGGATCCGATCCGCGGAAATTTTTCTCGATTTTCAGGTACTACTTTCGTTTAAGTGTGTCGATATTTCCAGAGGGTCTCTATTTTTACTTTCAAAGTGCTTTTTTTCGGCGCGGTGGTACCTCGCGTCTGAACCTTTCACCTCTGGCCACAAAATAGAGAGTGCCTAAGCAAATCCGAAGAATGGAACCGCAGGTGATTGAGTGTATTCGAAATATCGCAGACTAGACGTTGTACACGCTGGTACCAGTTCATTCAGTCAGTGTGTCGGTAGTACCCGCCTCATTCTACTCAGATACTGGCTATCCTGTTACACATTTCGTGCTCTTGCTATGCTTGCAGTGGTTACTAAGTACTAACAAAAGGTGAGTACCATCATTGCTAATTTTCACCAATTTTTGACCTCTCATATTTGCAATTATTAGGCGACATTTTTACCTAGTTTATTTGCACTTCAGACACACCTAATCAAACGCGATGGTCATTCTAACTTTCGAATATAGATCGCAATTGTTACAAATCATTGGTTTTAGAAAATTAATTGAATTCTAGGCGTTCATAATTCGAATTTCGTTTTTTTAATGGGAATATAACGGTTGACATACTGAAATTCCAAAATGTTGCAACCTTTCAAGACAGTTGGTGGTCAATAATTAAGACTTAATTATGACAAAGTGGAATAAAAATTAACTGTGCATAAAATAAACACGTCTGAAAAGTAGAATGATTGTAAGATATTTCAGGTTTATGTTGCAAAGCTGTGTTGTAAATGGCAAGTTTTGAAAGCTTCCAATTTTTTTTAACTCCGTTAGCCTAAACAGCTGCAAATTTTGAACTTATATTTAAAAAATATTTAGGAGCACATTACATTATCGTATGTACATAGTACTTGTTTTTATCATTTCCGAGATCTGTTAATAAATAAGAAAACAGGAAACAATAACAATTTTTTGTAAATTCATTACCCTCAATCAGAAAATATAAGTAGGTAAGTACCCATAGTATTTTTAAAATATCTGAAAAAAAAATCTTTTTGGCATGATGAATATCGACCGTCTTTGTGGCCACATATCTATTGTTGCTGAAACTAAAAAATAAGCAAAAATTAGTGAAAGTTGTTCATCTTTTTTTGTTTATTTGGTACTGGCAAAATGGAGCAAACCAATTTTAGATGATTTATGATAACTACTAGTCCGAAGAACCTATAATTCCTTTAATTAATTGAATTAAATTAGAAAACAAATTTCATGGTCTGTTATAAAATAAAAGGCAAGCAAAATGTTTGAAGGCGATTATTTTCGTAGATAAAATTCAAATAAGTAGTTCAAAAGTGGGGCAGCGAACAAATATTCATTTAGAAACTATAATTACTCCACTAAAATAAAATAAATAAACAATGAAATGATAACTTAAGAAGCGGAATAAATTCTTCTTTACCCATTTAAAAATTCTCAGCTATTATAATAAAGGTTGTCATTCTTATTAAGAGCGAGCAAAATTAATGGAGCGTTTGCTTCCATTCAAGTATGTCCTTGTTATTTGTAACAAATAATTTCTAAAAAATTCAAGAAATGTCTCTGCCTTTCAAACCTAAATTAGGAGCACATCTCTTCAGATTCAGGTCATGTAATTTCAGTAATTGCGCGGAAGTGCGATTACGCCCGAAAAACGTTAATCTATCTGAAAAAGCGCTCATTTCAGCTAACCGAACATCCAATGAAGATGCCCGAAAACTGTAAGTCATGCACGTTGCGAGATGCGAACAATAACACTTATCCAGCCCCAATAACAGGCAGCATAAGCGACAGGAACCATCCTGAAAGCAGCAAACAGCGCAACATCCAAGTCACTGCTAAAGTCCTCTTCGGCTCCGTGCATGCCATCAGCAGATTGAAGCAAGAGGAGAAGGCGGCCAAGGAGAATAAACGAATTTAAGTGAGTTTGGGTGATTATTGTATTTATCCGACGATTTCTAATGCGATTTTGCTTTCTCTTCGATGGGTACAACTTTCTTTTGCACTTGTCCACTCGAGATATTAACCTTGATTTCGTGAAACTGACCTTAAATACGACACCCTTGTAAAAATTTAGTCTTGAACTTTCTAAATGCAACTCGATGATGGATGCAACCGTGACTTTCAAGAAAATTATGCCTTTCTATTATTATTATTACACGAGTGCATGACACTTTCAATTCGCAAGATTACGGGATGACCATTAACATTTAACGATTTTTTTATTTATTGGCATGCATTGAAGCTGCATTCTTTCTGGGGCATTTTATAGGCAATCTTCAGATGAGTTAATAATAACTCTTCTATGTATAATTAAAGTAACACATTCATTTTTTTAAGTGGACAGCTGTCAGGATTATTGCTAGATATTTTTTGCGTCTTCCATTAATGCTATTAATGTACCGTTCGAAATTTTTAAAACACCTTGTTACAATTAATTAGTCCCCTTTCTTGCAATGCGATTTGTTTGGTTTTCAACGTTTTTGTGTTCTTGAAGTTTTTGGGTCGAGTTACTTAGTGCACTAGTGAATAAAAGAAAAACTAATATTACCTATCCTTGAAATTAAGTGTTGCTTGAACAGCGAGAAATATGTACATGTAAACACGGAAAAAAGCTTATTAGATACTGAAAAAGTGCACTGCAGCACACATTTGGGCTAGATCATGGGTTTGTAAACAAAGTTCCAAGTCAGCATCATTAAGACTCATCGTTGTTAGAACCGAACCTCTTTCACACATGCCGTTGTTCGTGATACTCCGAAAAGCAGCTTTGCAAAAAAGACCAAAACGTCCTCGAGGTATATAAATTAACAATTATAACTGTATTCCTCCATACGACTCTCTCGATCCTCGAGATCTCCGTTCAGTTTTTAACTTGCCATCCGTGCGTGCTAAAATGAGGTACGAAATGGTAATTTCGACATTTGTCCAAGTTCCCCTTTTTGGTTCCAGAATTGCACTATGGACGATGATAATCACAGACGTTTTACTGACGACGACATTACCACACGACCAATGGACTAACGACGACCCACATAACTTAACCAAAAGGAAAGAAAGCGACTATTTCGACAAGAACGACGCAAATAAGGAAAACGAAAGCGATGATAATGGCAAGAGTGAAAGCTACTACAAAATTGATAAGCGGGAGTTGGATGATGCGGTCGACTATGGGATCAGGGCCATGCAGGAACTTATCGAGGTCAAAGAACCGAAATGGTACAAAATGGGTAAGTTGGCGATTAGGTGGTACCAACACTCTCGGATGTTTACTCAAGGAAATTTCTCTTTCAACAATACAAACAAGGAAAATATTAATTAAATTACGCATTGTTGACTGCGAGTTTTTCCTGCACATTTATAACCAACTATTCATGTAAACAAAAGGTTACTTTCATCTATTCACAAAATGAACCTATAGATTTTGTAATTATAATGGGAGTTTGAAACCAAAGAATCAAAAATAACAAAAATTGCCTCATTTTCCCTTGGAGAAATTTATTATTCGTTTCCGCAAAAAATAACTCCCAGACGTTTCCTACAATTTCCTATTTGTTTGTTTATTAATTTATTCTCCATAATAAAAGCAATTTGAAAGAGTTTCATATTTTACATTGTATTAGAAATCAGCTTTTTCCACACTTTTTGTTTAAAGAAGAGCCCACTTTCGTGACACAACAAAGCCACTTCTAGTCAAAATTTGTAAACAAGTCCACTGGAAGTGTGTCACTTTCACTGTGATTTACCGAAATCGATTACAGGCTTGTATTTGGACGCGAAAGAGCCGGCTCACTACGTTGCGAATTTCGGCGCCCCCATCAAAAAAGCCATCGAGCTGTCAAACTTCGGTTACGCCTCCCTGGAAGCCACTAAACGACTTGCAGAAACGTAAGTAACCAGACCGGAAAAATCCAATTTGGTGATATAATGAATATGGATCTTTACCGAACCACCGTAACCAAACCAAATCCGATCGTTTATGGTAAACCGTTTAATCGCCCCAGAAATCCACCCATCATTATGTAAATCCCGCCAGTTCCTTGTAAAGAAAGAAAAGAAAGCGTCTTCCTGCTAAACTCTTCCTCGGGAGTGGGACCGATTTCTACACCGGGTGGGGACTGGGACACTTTTATTAAACGATTTTCTACAACCCGGTCCAGTCTCGAACTCGACTCGGTCAGTGAAAGTTCCCGGTTTCAGTTATCCGGAAAATGTGAGTCGACAAGCCGCTGGCAGTTTCGACACGAGACTCCGGGAGGATGTGTGTCCGTTAAGGGGCACCCCCAGGTGTCCTGCAGCCTCCCGAAGGTACCGAACAGCCGATGGTACCTGCAACAATTTCAAGAAACCATGGAGGGGTTCCTCGCTCCTGCCTATGCAGAGGTTTCTACAACCGGTCTATGAGGACGGCATCCAAGAACCTCGCCGCTCAGTCTTTGGCAACAAGCTGCCTTCAGCAAGGGAAATCAGCACCAGAATCCACCGCGACAAGAATTTTGAAGTACCAACAGTCAGCCTCATGTTTATGCAATGGGGGCAACTGATCGACCACGATCTGGTGTCCACTGTCAAGTCGCGGAGCTTCAACGGGACGGTTCCCAGGTGCTGCCACCGCGGAGGACAGGCCCTTCTTCCGCCAGAGCTCACGGTACTTTATTTTAGTTTTTCAAAAAAAAAAATAGAATATCTAAGGCTTAATAAACATCTCTGCCCAACAAATTTTATCACACAGCCCTCCAGAAATATAAAATAGATACTTCTATTTTCGTCTGATAGAGGATTTTGCTGTAAAAATTTAGAATTGAAGAAAAAAGTTGAAACACTTTTATTTTAAATAATTTGAAGTAAAAAAAAAGTTTCTTCTTTCCACTCAGCGAGTCCTCATTTATCTATTATTTTCCGACTTGTCCCTTTATTAAACTTTAATTTTGTCATTTCTTATTTTTTACATCCTTGTAGCATCCAAGTTGTCTTCCAATCGAAGTGCCTCCTGACGACTGGTTCCTCTCCTCCTTCGGCCTCCGCTGCATTGAATTCATCCGAAGTGCCCCTTCAACCCGCATCGACTGTGACTTAGGTTGGCGCGAACAAATCAACCAAGTCACTTCATATCTCGATGCTTCCCCTATCTACGGCAGTGACATCGAAACATCTGACTCAATGCGAGTTTTCCGTAAAGGGAAGCTTCATTACGGGCGTCCCCAAGGGCGTGAACCTCTCCAACCGCCTGATCCTCCAGGTGGGGAACTTTGCCGCTCAGGAGCCGTCACTAGTGACTGTCTCCAAGGGGGTGACGGCCGTTTTAGCGAACAACCAGGTCTTACGGCACTCCACACTGTGTTTGTAAGGTACCATAACCGACTGGCAACGGTTTTGGGGCAAATCAACCAGCACTGGAGCGACGAGAAGGTGTACCAAGAGACGAGAAGAATCGTCGTTGCGATTCTGCAACATGTGACCTACCGGGAGTTCCTCCCGATTGTTCTAGGGCCGGAAGTTATCGATTTGTTCGACTTGAAGTTGGAGCGGAAAGGGTACTACTCGGGTTACGACGATCGAGTTAATCCCGAAGTTGCAAATGCCTTTGGGAGTGCGGCTTTCCGGTTCGGGCATAGTATGGTTCAAAATTCTTTTGTTAGGTTTGACACCAAGCACCGGCCACTCTTTAACAGTGAGTACCAGAACATTACTGATTTCCCGGAGTTCAGTAACAAATTGTAGATGTGACCCTTCATGAGGAGCAAGAAAACGTGGAAAACATCTGGAGTTTGGGGTCTTTGGACCGGCTTTTGCTGGGCTTTTGTAACCAACCTTCGCAAAGACGCGACGAATTCATTTGTGACGAGCTCACTAACCATTTGTTTCAATTCCGGGGGTTCCCCTTCGGGATGGACCTCGCTGCTATTAATGTTCAAAGGGGGCGCGACCACGGCCTCCCCCCGTACACCTCCTGGCGTGAACCTTGCGGTTTAAGCCCTATTAAGTCATGGAAAGACTTGGAAAAAATCATGAACCCGGACACAGTCCACCGTTTCGAAAGTCTTTACGAACATATCAACGATATCGACCTATTTTCGGGGGGTTTGGCCGAGAAACCTGTGCGGGGGGGCATCATAGGCCCCACTTTTGCCTGTATCATAGCCCAACAGTTCCTAAATTTGCGAAAAGGTGACCGGTTCTGGTACGAAAATGGCGGATTTGAATCGAGTTTCACTCCTGCGCAACTCCAACAGATCCGTCACGTAACCCTTGCCCATGTCCTTTGCCAGACTTTGACGGAGATTGAAACGATCCAACCTTTTGTCTTTCTGACAGTTGATGGCTTTCGCAACTCGCGATTGTCCTGTGACGATCCTGTCATTGACAATTTTGATCTTTCACCGTGGGTTGAAGAGGATTTGAATGAAGTTCGAAGGGAAGGGAAGAAGAAGAGACGGAAGTTGAAACGTACTACTACTAAAAAACCCAAAGTTGCAACTCCCGTCAAAGTTAAGGTTTACAACACGACGACTCACACGGTTAAAGCACAAACGAAACAGACTTACACTGACAATTACGGTAACGCACCAGATAACATACCACAAAGACCGACTTTTGACAGTTACAACGACAGACGGACGACTAGACCTGACGTGACTTACCTATTTGGGGTTGTATCCGAGTCTACAACCCCTATTCCAACTCCTAAACCGTTCCAACTCAATATCAAAATTCATTACTACCCTCCGACAACTCCCCAACCGACCAGACGAACCCGACGCCCTTACGACATGACGACCAAACAGAATTTTTACAGTGACGACTACTCCGTTTATAGACCACAAAACTACTACCAAAGTAAATACGAAGACCAGCCTTTCACGTCGTCGAAACGACCCTACATTTACTCAAACAACTACGTTTATTCAAAACGGCGACCGCAAGACGATGCTTTCGACAGACTTTACAGCGACGTCTACTCGAGCCCTTCTGATTTTGACGAACAAGACGATTTGCCACGTCCTTTTAGCCACGTGGAAAAATTCTCGACCAACTACGAACACGACAAACTCGACTTCTACACTCCCAAAAAGCAATCCAGTGGTACCAAATTTGTGAAGATTTCAAGCGTGAAGGGCCAGGAGTACCTAGATCCGAGTGGAGCAACCGTTCAGTTGCATGTTTCGCAACGTGAAGGCGACTTAGAACTCGATGAAGGTGGTACCACTGATGACGTAAGGCTGGTAGACCTGGAGGTGCTACCCGGGGACTCAAAATGGCTAGTTTATAACGCCACGGAAGAGGAACCAGACGTAATGGTACTTCCGGATGTCAATCTTAACGTTTCCTGCTCGAGCGAACTTCCTAGACCTTTCCTTAGACGCAACTTGACAGTACCTGAGACTTGACCTGACCTGACTTAGTTTTAATTTATTTTAATTGTTTCGAAAATTTTCGACTGGATTTATAAAAGTACCGGCTAAAATACTGCCACGATGGGTGATATGTCTTATTTATTAATTTTTGTATTTATTGTTTTGGTGTAATAAAGCTATTTTATTAATCGATGCCTACTCTGATCAACCCTTCCCAGCCATGCGTAACGCGTTACTAGGCAACTGTTATATTGAAACAAAAGACGTTAAAATGTCATTCAGAGACGTGCGAAGTGAGTTTTTTGGTAAAAATATTTTCGCAAAAATCATCACTTTTTGTAGATTTTCTTGAAATGATGCGAGCTTTGGGCTACCCCTCTTTAATTTCAATGGAAAGCTTTCGCACACCTAATTTTCCTTTAGTTGCTGATTTGTTGGTTTGGTTGGCGAAACGGTTCGACCCCGATGTCGATATACCATCAGAAATTGATACTGAAGATGATCGGGTTAAACTAATTCGAAACGCGGCGCAATTTATGGCTCTCAAAGCCAATATCAAGTTGAATACAAAAAGGTTGTATCAAGCCGATGGTTACGCTGTTAAGGAACTGTTAAAGATTACGTCACTCTTGTATGAAGCTTTAAATATGAATTTGGAGGAAAAGGAAGACGAAAATTTTGAGGACGAAATGTTGAGTCTGAAAGACTTTGATTTAAGTGATAAGGTAAAGGCGCGTCATCACGGATCGATTTTAGTTGTTCAATTAACAAAACTTGAATGAAAATCATCGTGAAAGCCTTAATTTAAATCAAGTTTTTACGTTTATTTTCATTCAAGCTTTGTGGATCAACTTAAGATGAACAACTGAAATCGATCATCCGTGAAAACACGCCTTAAGTGTTATGTTAGGTAGGCAACTAATAATATCCCGGCGGTGTTTTGCAGATAAACGAATTAAAGTTATCCAGACAACTGGCAAGCGAAATAACTACAACCGGGGCCACACTTTTCGATCTTTTGGGCAAAGAAGTGGAACTGAAGGCCGCGAGACACAAAAGTGTTAGCCGCCAGTACGAACTCAACGAAGTCGAAGCTGGAATTAAGAAAGCAATCGAAGCTATTAGAGCCGAAATTGACGAAAGCAAACAGCTCATCGATAACGTCTCAGCAACTGAGGCCAGTTTAGACAACAAAATCGAGCGCAGGAAAGTCGAAATCGATCGTTACGAAAAACGGCTCCAAACTTTGAAAAAAGTCAGGCCGGCCTTTATGGAAGAGTTTACCGCTCTTGAGGCCGAACTCGAGCAACTGTTTGTGCAATACTCCACCAGAGTGCGCATATTAAATCAACTAGAACGGCTGGTGTCGGAGACAGAGCGCCAACAATTGGAGAAACAGCTCCAAATGGTTTCGCCTCGGATCGAAACCATTCCGCTGGAAGGCGGAACGGAGGCGTTTTTGGAGTTGGAGGAAAGCGAGACAAGGCAGAAGCAGGAGAGACCGAGAGCTAGCACTGGGGGTAGGATAGCGCGTTTCCTTAATTAATTTATTTATTTTAGTTTTTTTAGGGAGGTCAAGAACTGCCAAAACGGCTAAAGCTTACGGCGGAATGCAACCACCGATGTCTGCAACCCCGTCTTTGAGCTCGGATTCCGAAGACGACGAATTGTTTATTGACAAAGACGAGTCAGAGTTAATTCAGTCGGACGATGAGTCCTTAGGGTTAGAATTGTCGGGGATGGAGATGTCCAAAAGGGTACAATCGGGAAAACCGGCCGGGAACAAGTTGAATGACAACAGCGATGATGATTTTTAAATTATGAAAAATATTAAACTAATAAAAGCTAGACATTATTTTGAATTATTTCATGATGAATTTGCAAATGCAGCTGAGGTGAATGCACCGGTTACCAGTCCCCAACTCGCGTTGAAATCTCCACAATACCAAATTTGGGTTGTTATTTCCTCACAAAAAATTAATAAACCGGTAATAAAAACCGTTTAGCAAAATAATTAGATATTGGTCAACCAATCGAAAAGCCGAACAAAAACGTGAATTTCAATCAACCACCATTACGCAACGCTATTACATAACCCCAAGTATTGTATTCAAACCGCTGAGCAAATCTTTGTCATTAATTAACTCCGAATCGTCCTTTTACTTTTCATCCGGAAGAAATGGACGCTGTCACCATAACGGCCTTACCAGGGACTCAGCGAATTTCATGCAGAAAATTGCAAGGAATTATCCTTTCACCATGCAATTCCAATCATTGTGGTCAATTTTCAAATCGGCCCAATTGGGCAAATTACATAATCAAGGTCGGAAAATTTTTCTACTGACCGTAACATTCACCTTGGCTATTGGTTCCGACCATTGATGCGCTCGTGGAATACTCTAAAGTGATGTTTATCACTCGATGACTGGCCGAAATGCTTTTTGCAAATTTCAGTGTCAAATTTTTACGAATTATTGTAGTGTAACGTCTGGATAAACAACAAGTTTAAAGAATTCCCCAAGGGGCCATTTGCGGCCTCTTTCCATTATGTAATTTTACAGTTAGGGCCTATTTAGTGTTTGTATCGACAACAGGTGTGCAAAAAATTGAAAAGAATTTATTAATAATTCATTGGGGCCATAAATTTTTTCTCAGTTTATTTTATATCTTTTGGCAAACATGTTTGTTATGGTCTGTGCTTTTAAGAGGTCACGTTGTTAACTTTTTGTTTCTTGCATAATTTTATTTTGGCATTTTTCTTCCCATTATGCTAAACTAACTTTTGCAACCTATTCGGAACATTGTTTTTGTATTACATATTTATTAAATTTTGAAAATTAAGCCATTTTTTATTTATTTCTTCACGTTACAGTTAACTGCGAGAAGGTCAGATTTTGCTCTTTGCACCTTTGATATAAAATATTCGAACAAAAACTTCCAAAACTTCTACTACAATAGCCATAAAAAATCGATTAGCATAACAAGTCACGTGGATATTTTCCAGTTAAATCCTGCTCCAAGCCACGGAATTAAAAAGCAATAAAAATGGTCAAAGTCTGAAAGAAACGCCACCAAACAGTCTAGCAAATTATACTCTGGACGTACAAAACCCTAAATTGATCAATTTTTGCATTCAAAGGGTTACCATTTGATGCCATGTAATGACAATAAAACGACAGGAAAAAACTAATTGTCTATTTCTTTGTGGTTTTTATGGTCCATTAAACAATGGTTAAATTCGGATAAATTATTCCACGAAATTTAGAAGAGCAAAGTGTCTCGGGGACCACATTAACAATTTTCTTGCCAAAATGCTTTTAATGTCGTACACTTTGGCATAAGTGTTTCAACCGGAAAAAAATTGAAGAAACAACATCGGGTGACCCAAAAAGCGTAACTTGCTCCGGTTTTGCGCAAAATGTTATTTTTAATTAGGTGTCATTTTTCAGTTTTGATACTGAAAAATATGTGACAAAAAATCTGAAAAAATACAGAAATAGTATTCATTTATTCATGTAACGTAAAACAGCAGTACCAAGTGTGTCATGCTGTCGTTGTTTATTTTCTTACGTCTACAATAATATTACAAGACTGTTTTTACGTTAAAACTAATTATTTTTAATAAATGTTATTCTTTCTGAAATTATTTAAGAATATCTTATCTGATATTCATTTTATTCCTCTTCAGTTAATCCAGTTCTGTTGACATTCTTGAACTTGTTTTATTAACTTTTTGATTTCTCACTCAGACGACCATCTTCGTAAGCAACTCAAATCCCACGTCATGCTAAATTACAAGTTTCTAATCGTGAGGAAGTTGTAATTACAAATACGTAACAATTTTAAACAAAATTTTAAATTCCAATTACTTGAATCACTGAAACATCCGAGAATCGAAGCAAATTCCTATCTATAAAAAGTTGAGCAAACATTTTCATGTAGTACTTTTCTTTTTATTGTTTTAGTGTTTGGTAGTGTTTGGTTTTAACTTTTTGGAGAAGCTACGAAATAGCAGGTTTTTGACGTAAGAAATCTGTAATTACCTACCCATCAGTGGCTAAAGTCATAAACAAAACAATTGTCGCAAAAACGAAATTTTCTTACGTTTCCTGCAGAATGTGAATCCAATCAAATTTCCATTAACGGCACGTGCTACTGCCCACAAGTACTTCTATCCAGAAAGATCGAATCTCTACCAAGAACCACCAATGCGAATAATTGAAATTCCGGTATAAATTGTCTGAAAATTTTCACGTTGACAACATAATAGCACATAAAAGCCAACTCGCAAGCAAATTAATCGGTCACGTGATATGAACCTCGCTGAATTAACAAAAAAATCTGCTTCTATGGTGCAAACCGAACAATTCTCATGTGCTTTCCAGTCGGTTTAGTTCAGTCTAGTGGCAAAGTTGGTCGCGAGTAGCTCGTGAAAGCGCAGTTCGGGCACATCTGACTTAAGTTAAGTGGACTTAGGGTGGAAAGGCTTTCGGTGCAAGTAAGTGACTTAAAATCGGCTAAACGGCACAAGGTGCTAGACGGGATCGCGAAAAAATGAGGCAAAGCCGAGGACGCCTCTAAGTAGGTTAAAGGACGCACTTTCCAGAGCGAATTGATTTTTTTCCAGCACTACAATTTTATTAATATTTACGCGTGGCACGTGTTTGAAGCGAAAACAAGTAACCTCCGAATAAAACGATAAGAAACATTGTTTTCGATTTGGTAATTACGGAACAAGTGTTGGGAAAATTTTTATCACAGAAGAAAACGCTGGAATGTTGACCGGCGAATTAGTTGATCGGTTTTCGCGATGGAGAGAAAGCTCTTGACCCTTGACTTGTATCGTGCAAAATTATGATTTGTTGTGCCATCAAGTCTAATAAAAATGGAATTGTAGAATGAAAGGTGTAGGTTGAGCCGGCAGTAACCATGAAATCGAGTTCCTCAGTGTCAGGGTCAATTTCCCAAACAATTTCATTTTTCAGTAATTTTTCTTTTCTCTTGTATTTTTTTTTCAATTCGACTGAATTATCGTGGCAAATAGTGTAGTGGCCTATATTAAAAAGCACCTAAGCGGAACGTCCTGATTTTTCTCGATGCGACAACCACTACACACCACCCATGACCGTTTTATTTACTTTATTTGTATTTTATATTCTCTAAAATATTTTCCTATAGTTTTTATCCTATTTTTCTTTGAGTTTTAACCAGAAATCATTATTTCCTCGTAATAATCCCAAAATTGTTACTTACAGACTTCCCCTTTATTTATTTAATAAATTAATTAAAAAAGCCAAAATATTTTTCCAGTTGGCTTGCTAATTTCAAGGATACACATATCATCTCTTATTAATATTATGACTTCTGAATAAACCAAGATAGAGACCAGTCATTTGGTCTTGTTTTTAATTAAATTTGGTGGGATTTTTAATTATATAAATTAACTAACCTTTTGGATTTACCATCCGGTACCACTATGCAAAGATCCCACAAGTCGAGATCACCTCTGCCCACAACTTTTTAATTATGTTGAGCAAAATTGCTGTCAAAAAGTACTATTTGAAAAAACATAGACATTAACCTTCAATTACTTCAGTTATGGTAATTAAATTTGATCGAAAGTTCAATCCGGTGAAAGTCACGTCTTTTCCAAACCCAATTAATTCCAAGTAATATTCAATTAGTGTAAAACAATGCAATGTGCGACCTTGTCGCGTCGCTTTAACCTAGATAGCGGAAAAATGCATTTTCTGAAAATTGCGAGGGTTCAATAACCGGAATAGACATGTCAAAACCAAACTGGGGGACCTTCACGTAGTGCAAAACGTGTCTTATCCGTAATAAACATTTGGCACAAAGTTCCTCTAGAAAAAAATAGTCCTAGACCCAATTCTCCCACCGGCAAAACTCCCAACATATCGGGCATAAAACGAAAAAACTGATTCATTTAATTCACTTTCACTTCAATCATGCAAATGCAATGTTAAAGTAATTTCGATTTTTTTGAATTTTCGCTCGACTTGGATTACATTATCATGTTTTTCCCCCACTCGAAAGTTACCTAAACCCGATCTTCTAAACTCCGATTAGAACGTACATTGCATCAGCTACAGTTACATAACCAATAGTTAACATTGGCCCTGATACTTTTCTCCCCAGCTACCATAAATAATTCATGTTTTCCACTAAGGGAACCACAATTAATTTTTTCAGAAGATGTCGGAATTAAATCCCGCAAACAGTAATTAAGCCGAATGTCAACAACATCCCATGACCTTGCACCATGACCAAATACAACATGAACGACACGAACTCCACCACCGGAAGTCAAGTCACCCTGACTTCCTACATGATTGGAGAAAATCTTGATGAGAAAGACACCAAGGGGATTACCGTTCTTGACCTACCACAAGAACGCAAAACCTCCTCGCCTGGATTTGCGAAATGGTTGAAAAATCGGGCCAGGAGGGGTTGCACCAGGAAGTTGGTCTACAAGAGGGTGCCCATTTTGAGGTGGTTGCCCAAATACAACGTCAGTACGGCCGTTGCTGACCTGGTGGCAGGCTTCACCGTCGGGCTTACGGTGATTCCCCAGGGAATCGCATATTCGAATGTGGCAGGACTGCCACCACAAATAGGTTGGTTGGAAATAATCGAAATAAGTTGCACTACTGACCAAGTCTTAAATTTCATGTAATCAAACTTTATGCGATCGTAAACTTCGAATAAAAACAATAACATCGCTTTTGACCCAAATGAGCGTTTTACCTGATTTCCACTATTAGAAACATCTGCTGGTGTGAATTTATTTTACCTCCTCACGCAAGTTTTTAAATAACACATAGAAACGGTGGTATTTTGCATTTTGGATCTAAAACTCAATTATTTCGCGAAACCTTGTCAAAAATTCTAGAGCTATGAAATTATTTGATAAATGACGCAATTGATGCAAAATAAAAAGACCTTCTTCTTTTCTATCATAGAGGACCATGTTGTTTGCTATTCTTTAAAACGCAGAATTTATTGAAAATTTAAGGTCAAACGAAACGACCCAAAATAACATCTCAATTTGCATTTAAACTTTACTCCTTATTTAATTAAGTCCAAGATAAATCTAGCGGAGCGCAAATTTTTAATTGTTTATGATAAAAATATTCGATGATTCACTATTTTCAGGCCTTTACTCCTCCTTCATGGCTTGTTTCGTCTACACCATCTTCGGCAGCTGCAGGGAATCGCCCATCGGGCCCACAGCTATCGCTGGGCTCCTGACCCGCGAAAACACCCATGGCATGGGTGTCAGCGGAGCCGTCCTCTTGTGTTTCCTCAGCGGTTGTGTGGAGTTCCTCATGGGCCTCCTCCAATTGGGTTTTTTGATTGATTTCATCTCAGGTCCAGTTTCCATCGGGTTCACATCAGCGGCTGCCATTATCATTGCAACGACCCAAGTCAAAGACGTCCTAGGTCTGGATTACCCAGGAGGGAAGTTTCTGCAAGTTTGGGAACAAATTTTCCAGCATATTACCGAGACCAGGCTCTGGGACTGTATCCTGGGCCTGTCTTGCATGGCCGTGCTGCTGATTTTGAGGGTAAGTGGCCTTGGAAGTGAACGGTTGGTTTTTTCATTTTTTTTGAAAAAATGAAACGTTAGGTGACTTTTATATAACGGCTTTTTGTGGCGGGGAAATAAAAATGAAGCTTTTATTATATGCATTTATTCCTAATTGTTAGCGATAGTTGCTGCGATTTCTTCCTGATTGAGAAATAATACGCATGCAAAAAAAGTTATTTATTTAACAATAAAGATATTTTAATTCGTACCTATTTTAGAAAAAAAGAGTTAGGTGAGCACCTGGTGTCACCTTGAGATATTACTGTAATGTTACCTCAAGATATTCAAAATATTGGCTCCAGGGATTTCCCTGAAGTAAAAGAAAGAAGTGTAATTAAAATACTTCATTCACGAAATTTGTTAATTTATTTGGCGTTCCATAACATTATGGTAATGAAGTACTGCGTCTAACGCAAACCGAATAATAGCACATTTGATTTTTTACTGCTTTGATTATTCTCAATCGAAAACAGTGCATAAAATTATTCAAATATTGAGAATTTTATTGATCTTTTTACGATCGAATTCCAGACTAAATGTTTTGGCCACAAAATGTTGTACTTTTCCAACTTTTTTGTACTTTCATTGTATTCGTGTTGGTTATCGGTACGTCACAACTAATTGCTTCTTCCACAGAGCATCAAGGACCTCAAAATAGGGCCCCAGGACGTCAAGGAGCGCCGGCCCATCCACGACTTCGCCACCAAGTTCATCTGGTTGATATCAACCGCTCGCAACATTTTCGTGGTTGTAATGTCGGCCCTTTTGGCCTACTTCTTCGAAGTGCACGGTTCGCAGCCCTTCATCCTCACCGGATTCATCAAACCTGGACTCCCGGAGTTCAAGCCACCGCCTTTCGAAATGCAGATTGACAACACAACTTACAATTTTGTCGACATGTCTTCGGCTCTCGGCTCGGCTCTTTTAGTCGTGCCCTTGTTGTCAATTTTGGAAAACATCGCCTTGGCCAAAGTTTTCGGTAAGTCGGGAATTTCGCACGGCAGGAATCTCAAAATTTTGCTTCAGCTGAAGGGAAAACGATCGACGCAACGCAAGAAATGTTAGCTTTGGGGATCTGCAACATTGCGAGTTCTTTCGTCCAGTCGATGCCTGTCTCGGGGGCGTTATCGCGGGGGGCTGTCAATCACGCCAGTGGGGTTAAAACGACCTTTGGCGGGGTCTACACTGGAATTATTGTAATTCTATCCTTACATCTCTTCACTCCTTATTTCTCTTATATTCCCAAAGCTTCCCTAGCTGCTGTTATCATTGCTGCGGTGGTGTTTATGGTCGAATTTCATGTCATCAAGCCAATCTGGCGGACTAAAAGTAAGTCAACGCCGTTTTTAAATTTTTTAAATTTTTTTAATTGTGTTTTTGGCAGAATCGGATTTAATACCCGCCTGTACAACGTTCGTCTGTTGCTTGTTTTTGCGTCTAGAAATCGGAATTGTTGTCGGAGTTGGGATCAATTTAATTTTCCTCCTGTATGCAACAGCACGGCCGTCAGTTCACGTGGAAAAAGTTTCGGTAAGTTATAAACCGTCCAATTTGAATGAATAAAATTGAATTTTAGGCCTACTCGGGGTGCGACTACCTCCTAATCACCCCTGACCGAAGTCTGACTTTTCCCTCAGTCGAATATGTCAGGACTGTGGTCTCTAAAGCCGGAGTTAAACAAGGTTCAAGTTCAATTCCCGTCGTCATAGACGCGAGGCATATTCAGGGTGCTGATTTTACAGCAGCGCGAGGAATCAAGTCGCTAATTGAAGATTTTCATAAAAGGAAGCAACCGATTTTGTTCTACAATTTGAAACCGAGTGTCATAAGTACTTTTCAAGGTGTTCAACCCAAAGACTTTATTTATTGTGAAACTTACTTCGAATTGAACGAACTCTTGAAGCGCTATTCGGGCAAGTCCGAATCGATTTCGATACAAAATAGTGATAATTAATAGTGATTGTGATAAGTAGGGATCAATGATTTTAGGCAGTGACAAATGACGAATTTTATAGAGTATTAAGTACCTCACAAATCTAATTTAGTTTAGATGTATTTTAGCGTTACGAAATGTGATCTTTTAGTTAAGAAATTATTTTATTAGATGATAATTGTTTTGTTGTAATATTATTTTGTATAAGCCGTCCAATACATTTTTTTAAATTGAATTTTTTAACTATTCTTAAATCCAGATAAAGCTTCTAACCTTTCTAAACTAATTTAGAAGATTTTATTTCCTCTCTTACCTTCAAAAAAGATAATCATTATCTTCATATCACTTTCCAACAATACTTAAACACAAAATATCGATTGTAATTCAATAGGCATCAGATAAATTTTAGATTTAATCATCTCCAAAAACCTATATAAGTGTCTAAACTTTACACCCAGACAATAATAAAGTGTCCCTCACAATGAATCTATTTCCCGTGTTAGCAGTTTTCATCGCCCTTGCTTCGGGTAAGTAAAAACAACCCCCAATCACATTATGTTTTTTTAATTTTTCCAAAACTTCGTCTAAGGCTGAGTTAGTGTTGAAACTGTATGTGAAACATCGAAGAAAGGTTTTTCTCTTCCCTGTCAAATAAACAGGACACTCGGAAATTATAACTAAACTTGCGTGAATACTGTATACCAAGAGAGGAAACACAATCATAGATTCTCTCCCGTCTCCCGAAAATAAATTAATTAAGTAATCATCTAAGGACTCTAAGGGAAAGAAAAGACTTTCCTCTAGTGTTATACATATGATTTTTTCGACGGCTTCATCAAAAAATATGGTATTCTGATTTCCACCTCCCAAATATTCCACGACAGAACGTTATTTCACCCGAGGGAGGAAAATGAAAGATTAAAGTTCGTTCTTTTCTTCTGAGTGAGAAAAATGAGGGAGGAAATGATGTACCTACTTTCGTGGAATGTTTGGAGGGTGGAAAATCATGTTTTCCCATGAGATCGGCATAAAAAACAACTTTCTTCCCTTGTTACATAATAGCTAAACCCTCTCCGGGTCTCAAAATCGGGCGTCGCAGTTTCTTCCACCCTGGTGCGCGTGTCATCAACGGCAACGATGCCACCGAAGGCCAATACCCCTACCAAATTTCCTACCAATGGGGAATTCTGGGTGTTTACGAACACGTTTGTGGAGGTTCCATCCTCTCCCCCACATTTATCCTCACCGCTGGGCACTGCGTTACTGAAGTCCCTGAGATAGGCGCACACAAAATCGTTGCTGGAATAACCGAACTGAACGAGAAGAACAATGAAAGACAGGAAATCGAAGTTGTGCAAAAAATCGTTCATCCGAATTTCACAGGAGGAGTAGGTCCAAACGACGTTGCGCTACTCAAACTGGCCACACCTTTGGTGTTCGGCGAGTTAGTAAAACCCGTGGTTTTGCCTGAAGCCGATTCTGTGCCTTCGGGAAATTCGGTTTTGACTGGTTGGGGCTCCACTTCGACTACTGTTATTCCTGTTTTGCCCAACCATTTGCAAACTGTTACTATTCCAATTTTGGAGTATGCCGGTATGAGGAGAAGTAGACCGTTGGTAATTCTTTTAATTTTGTTTGAATTCAGATTGCAAATCGGCTATTGATGCCCTTTTAAATGATGGTGAAGAAAATCCTCTTTCGGAAGTATCAAACATTTGCACTCATTCTGTGTCTAATGGCGAAGGGGCCTGTTCAGGTGACAGTGGTGGCCCATTGGCTCAGAATGGTACTGTTATAGGAATTGTTTCGTGGGGTTTCACACCATGTGGGTCGGAAAAAGCACCCTCGGTTTACACCAGGGTCAGCAATTTCATTGACTTCATCAAGGAAAACGTAAACGACTTGCCCAACTAAAATAAATATTGTAACAACAATCAAATACACATGAGATAACATAAACCAAGTTTGTTTTTTCATAAAACATTAATAGAGTTAATAATTTACGATTTTGGATAACACACAATTGAGGTATCAAAGTCATAATAAAATCTAGGGTTTTGTTCGTCTTGAATTTGATTGGGCCCACATTTTTAAATGATTGGTTTATTGTAAGGGCCAATGAAAATAACAGTTCCAAGTTCTGTGAAAACAAACCGGTTTCTCGATTTTTATTGGCCACATGTAATCAGAGTCTTAGGGACAAAAAATTGAGCGATTGCAGTTCTCTCCTCCCACTTTAGAAAAATAACTATAAAATGGAGAGAAAAGTAATTTAGTCTTTACTGTTCGCACATTTCTAATTGATTGGTCCATTTTAAAGGGCCAGTGGTTACAATCATTCTATAGCAAGTTCCTTGAAAACAAACCGGTTCCTCAATGTTTATTGGCCAGAATCCGAGACAGAATCTGAGTCAAAGGGACAAAAAATTAAAACGATGGCAGTTATCTCCTCCCACTTTAAAAAAATAATTACAAAATGGTCAGAAAAATAGTCTCTTTACAATTTTCTTTCATCAAGCAAAGAAAGAAGGGCACTTAATATAATTCAAGTTACACTAAACAATATAAAAATTAAGAATACAGTAATAAAATTGTTGGAAGAAATTGATAGTAGACCCAATTAAAAAACAGCATAAATTTCATAAAAAACATCATTTATTGATACCATACATGTGTTTCACAATTTCATAAAAAACATCATTTATTGATACCATACATGTGTTTCACAATTGACGATAACAAATAACAACAACGTACTGTTGGTTGCAACAGTTAATTAGGTTCTTAAACCTGAAACTTGCTTCAATATTGCTGGCTGTATAAATTTTACTGTGAACCAATAACACTGTGTAACGAAAAGTGAAATTTTTTATGTTCATTTTAAAATGTTAGTGTTTATTGAAAGTATAAGTCTTTCTGAATAAATTTTTGGTCGCAATTCATTTCTAGTGTCGGTCTACGAAAAAAAAAGAGGGTTGACAATTTACAATTTATTCCAATTTAATAAGATATTGTGACGCTATCTATGAAAAAGACTAATAGGTAGCTACCAAATAACGACAAACTTGATTAAATGTAACGGAAAAAACACAAATTAGTTATTAATAACAGAAAAATTGATTCTCCTAAATTTTGTTTAAAAAATCCAGTCATCCATGCCTGCTTACTAAATGGTTCTTACGGGTGAAAAATAATTTGCTATAAAATTTGAAGGTCCGACACTTAAGCAATAAAAATTGCATATATGTAATTTGCAGCTCTGGGAGATTGTAAAAACACAAAAATTTTGAAATAAAAATTTTTTGTGTTACACAGTGTAAAATCAATCACTTTTTTTCACTTCATTTTTGGAAATTACATGATTTTTGAACTATTCATTAACACAAAGACACGAGCAAAAACATTCAAATTCGAAAGAAAAAGAATAAGCAGGAGTTTCGGTTTTCTCCTTCCTGCAAAATTCAATTTCGTTCGTTCATGTTGGGTGATATGAATGCTTTAAACAAGTGGTACAATCTCTAGTTTTGTACAAAACTACAAGCGTTTACATTGTAAAGGCAATATTAAATCAATTTTTATCGTTTTTATTCCAAAAACATGTAATATAAAGCCAGTTTTACAACACTTGTTACGATTAGGCAATAAAACATTTCAATTTACGTTTAACCTTAAACAGACCTACTTAATAAAAATAGAGTATATACGTCGTGTTGTGCTTATACAATTATTTGAATTACTTTTCTTACTTCTTTTTGACTTTGATTGCACCGCATGTTCAATTTTTTCAGTTATTATTCACACTTCAAGTGATTATAAATTTCCTGAATTAAAAGAAAATCTTATCATTACAAACACATTTTCTAATTTACACAAAGAAATTCTAGTAATATAACAAAGCGACTAAGCAGAAAATTATACGACTATTCACTTAGCTCAACATTTTTCATAGCAATTACTAACTGTAGCACAATAGAAATTAAAATTTAAATTAGCACCTGGGAAGATGATTCCCACATAAAATGTAACTTTGTAATGTAATAATTATGTAGTGTCAGACCTCGTATTGTATAATACCGAAAATAAATAAATAGATTGCAATTTCAAGTTATTAAAAAGTTTGCCGGTGAATGTCCAAGCCAAGCCCAAGTTGCTTCGAGAATCTAATGAAATATCACCTGCCCTAATACAGATCCAATAAAAATTGCAACAGTGCATTTATATGAATCGAAAAGTGGCGACAAACTTCCTCAGTAACTCTCTCTTTAATTCCTGCATTTCTTTCCTCAAAAAGGATTTCTTGCACAACATTGTAATTAAATCGTCGTTCGTCACGTCCTGTAATAATCTCACCGAACTATTTTCCATAAATACAATCTGTGCATAACTGCAATTAGTCGGAATAATCCGTTCTGGTTAATAACCAGCGTAATAACCCCACTTGATAATCGTCTATGTAAAGCATCGGGAAATATTTTTCTCTTGATATCGAAACGGGCATCAAAAGTGAAATTCCATCCGAAAACCAGTTTCCATTGACTTTCTCTCATTTTTTTAATTAACGTCCAGAAGAAAACAAGTGGTCATAGCTCGGGCGAGTATGCTACACGAATCGAATCATTTATGTATATGTGTTTCGAGGTAACCGTTTCTTATATTTTATTCATTCCGTCACCAGTGGAACGTTTTTTACAACAAAAACGTCGTTTACAGTTACCACTTTCGAAGTTATTGTAATTCCATATTTCCTAGTAGAAAAATGCAGGCGTGCTGCATAAAGACAGTGAAAGTATTTATTGTAATATGCAAAGACATGTGTTCGCTGATGCACGTGTCTGGATCTCACGTGGTGACATTCCTGCGACAAGTGATAGTAAAATAACGGCGACAAAAAATTCGAAAGGATTTGACAAAACCAAACAACTTTTAATTTCATCAACAAATCGTAGTTTTGAGAATATTCAAACACCTGCAGGCACTCCTTGAGTAAGTGATGGCAAGACAAAGCATGCGAAGGACATTAACGGTGTTTAAACGCCTAAATGCTAGAGTTGAGTAATTGAATTGCTTGTTGATTAGGCTTTGAAATGATGACAACGTGGCTGTATCAGATATTTCCTGCAAAAGGATGCATTTAATTGGCTAGACATAAACTGTTTTTGTGCCCTCTGGCACTGTCATCAACCAAATGACCGGCAAGGCCTAATTAGCCAGGAAATGAGCAAACTTGAAGGTGGTAAAAACGGTAAACAATTTCGTGTCGAGCTGCTTTTTCCAAAAATCCCCGTTTCCTCTGAATTGAATAAATCCGTTTCGGGGCAAATTATTACAGGAAATAATTTATGCATTTCGTAATAGAATAATCGTCTAACACGATTTTCTGCATGGTTAAATGAAAGCTTGCATACTTCGAAAACTAGGTTTATTAAGTAAATTTTCTCTAAGTAAATTGCAAAATTAAGTGTGACTTGAATATTAGTTACTGTTCCTAGGACAAAAATGCAGGTAATAAAGTGGCATTATTATTCCTCAAGCATAAACGCTTGCAAATTGTCTTTGCAGAAGATTTCTCTTTATCAATGATGCAATGCGGTCTAAATAAACAATAAAAGTTGATCACAAAAGCGAAAAATTATAGGCGATTATGTCACGCGGCGTTATTTTCTGTGCAACAGCCACAGATCTGAGCTTTAAATCTTTTTTTAATTGTTATAATTTCAAGTCTTGTAGTTGTGTGAAAAATAAACCGAAAAGCTTTGGCATTATTCAAGCGTTTCAAGCACGGTTTTGAAATCAAATCTCATTTTTCCGCAAAATTTTGCCAAATCTAGCTAAATAAGTAACAATCTTGATCGAAATTGAAATTTAACCCTTTTGGATTACCAATTTTGCAAGTCGGAAATAGTGTTATTTTTGCATTTTCTTCATAAAAAACACCTTAATTAGAAATATTTAGAACTACACAAAAATACAATGAATTGGGTCGACAATGGTGATACTCTAGCCTTTCCGAGCTTTTGAACACGTTTTGAGCTGAAAACTGTTTTTCGCGATAGTTTAAATTTCATAACATAATTTCACTAAAGAAAATACACATTCACTGAAAGTCGATTAAATATTCTTCCCCTTTGGAATGCTTTCCAAAAATTGAAAGAATTCGTCTCGACAAGACGGTCGCCACTTCCTCAACCGCGATGAAATCGCAATCCCAGTTAAAATGGTATTAGTTCCATGAAACATTACGAAATAATGCAATTTCACACACCAGCACGAATCATCAAATTTGGAGTTCAACAATCGATGATTTACTAATAGAAATTGCCGATAATTGAAGATGGAAAAAAGTGGCGGTCTTCGATGTCCCCAATTGAACTCGCAGGTATTAGCTTTCACCACTGATAGATGAAGAGAGCAGACATAACAAAGCAAAATCTTGCTCTTAAGACAGTCGCGGACCGATCCTCAACGCGCGCGTTCAAAACCGGAGTATTATGTGAACCGATCAGTGATCTAATGTATCATCACAATAATGTGAAAATTACTTAACTAGAACAAAATTGTGTAAAAATGACGGAAATACAAGAGAAAAGTGGTGACGAAAACACGGACAATAAAAATTCGATAAACACCATCTCCTCGAAATTATCCACCGATCAACTCATCTGCAAGTCTCCACAAGAATCGAACAGTTCGGTGAAATCTTTGGAGAAAATCATCGTCGGGGGTGACGATGGATCCTTGCTGTGCCTGGGTTTGCTCCAGTTTATATTCGGGTTTCTGATGGTGGTTTTCGGGGGGTTGGTGCTTCAATACGATGCCAGCTTGTCGCAGGTCAGTGCGTTGATCCAACACGGTTGCCTCCGGTTGTTACATAAATTAATTCTCTTTAACTCGTGGTTATTTGCACTGATACGTACTTTCACAGGTGCATTGAATTTTTTTCCCCTTGCTATTACTGTTATTACGCGGTTTTTTGATACAAAATGAGCAAACTCGGCCTGTTTCCGTTTTATGTGCGATTAGGTACAGAGAGAATTAAAGAGATGAAGAACAATCGCAGGTGCATGAAACGGGGGATTCTTTGACCCATGGCCTGAATTACGCAGTAATAAAATAATTGTATCACCTGATGTCGCCTAAGCATGATATTGCAATTAAACGACCGAAAACAACAAATCCACATTGCACAAATGGGTCTTCTTAGGCGATTTATTTACAAAATAACGTATAAAATGTAGATAAAGTGATAATGCGTCCCTAAAGACTGAATTCTGAATCTACACCTTTTCCAATTGTAACAGGTTAATTTCAGATTAATCGATTGTATTTCAGAATGTATTTTTTGTATTTAGAACAGTAAAATGAATTTTAGTAAATGATATTCCTAGTTTTTCTCTGTACTCTTGGAATTGAAAAAGGTGTAGAGAGGTTGTAGAAAAATGTGTATGCAACACACCAACCAAACATTTAAAATTCAAAGGTTTAGAGTCCTTGAAACAGATAAGGAAAAAATTAGATACTACAGCGTGTCTCAGAACTCGCTCCCCACCGGAAAGGTGCTAGTGGTAACACCAATGGAGATGACAAAAATGCAAAAAAAGTAGATCTTTTATTCTTCGTTTGGGAGATACAGAGGTTTCAAAGTGACCAATTCCAGAAGCTCTCTCCCAGGTGTAGTGTATACAATAGATGCGTTACTAAGGAATGAAAAATAACTTTAATGCACACTTTTATTGTCCGTCCCACATATTTTTGATTTCCTAGCAACATATTTTGTTCCCCTAGTCCTCCGGAGCAAGGTCTGTTGTGATTGGCTATTTTCAAACGTTCTTATCTCCCAAACGCAGAGAGTTAGAATTTTTTTGTAAAGGAACTTTAGCTTTAGAATTCCCTAAACTATATGCACCTTTCCGGTCGGGAGCGAGTTCTGATACACGCTGTATACTTCTCCACTGTTGAAAAACTTCAGAAAAACTCTTATTTCGAATAACGTTTTAAATTTAAAAAGTCTTTTAAATTCGGAAACGGCAACAACTTGGAAAATTATAAACATGAAAAAGAAAGATTTTACTGTTGAGTAACCTTTAGGTGTTTCCTTATTTTCTTATGTAAATTTTGCCTAAAGGCTTTATAAATTCTATTTCAAGTAAGGATAAAACGTCAAGTATAACAGGTAATTTATTTTTAGAAATTTTCATCTGATTTATAGTGGTTTTATATCAAAGAGGTTAACGTACCTGCATTGATTTAAAATTTTCAACTTTTCAATTACCTAGTGTTTGTTTTTCAAATTTTAGTAATTTTTAGGTAATCGTAGAACGTGAAATTCAAACAAACAATAATATTAAAGCCGTAGGTATTGTTTTAATTCAAATGTTTCATACATTTATTATTCCCTTTTTAATCGAGTTTTTAAACCAACCAAAAAATTATCAAGAGATTAAACAATCTAGACTGACAAATTATTGTTATTAATTATCAGATAAATACAGAAATGTTTAACTTGCTTCAAGTCGGCTTCACTCGATCCACGAATACAAACATAAAACCAACTACTTTAAGTAATAAAACAACTAAGCATTTTCTAATCTGACCTTTCTGACAAATTTTTCAATCATTATTTGCCAAATTAAATCTAAAATTTTGACACCAACAATAAGCTACGTGTCCTCACGTTCACCGAAAGTATTTTAATTAGCATTCGCAAAATAAAATAAGGAACAAAACAGGTCGACACCCAGACGTAATAATTATAAATAATTTATCTGTAATTATCGTAACTTTAATTGCTGCAATTATCGAAAAATTGTTAGTTGCTGTTGACCAACAAATAAACACCAACTTTTCGTCTGTAATTAACCGCCAAGTTTTCCCAAAGATGAGTAATCCAAGGCCTTTCCTTCACTGCAATTTTCTTATTAATTCTCACGATAAAACCACTTCGTGATAGGTCAGCTTCACCGACGATTTTTACCAATTTTTTGTTATCAGCTGGGGGCCGGGATCTGGGCCGGTTGTCTCGCCATGGCCACCGGGATCGTTGGCATTCTCGCCTCGGCCCGCGAATGGTGCCCCCTTAAATCCACCCCTCAGAAAATCACCCACACGATTTTCCTGGCCTTGAGCTTGGTCAGTTTGGCCATTTCGCAGCTTGTTGTGGCCCTTGCGGCCACCGGCAGCGCCAGAGACATCAACAATTCCGAATTCGACGAAGAAGTGGAGGTAAGAATGGCCTTCGAACACTCCTCGAGAATTCTTCGGAATGTGTAACTCTCGTTTTCAACGAGGGCCGCGAGTCATGATTAATTTTTTAAGCACTATCACTTGACAAGGCTGTTTTCCAGGTGGCCACGACTCCGGTACCGCCCGGAAAAATCTCAATCATCCTCCCGGTGAACTACATGAGCATTTTATCGAACTTGGGGCTTTTGGCCGTTTCGGTGGCCGAGTTTGTGGTGGCGGCAGTAGCGTCGTATCGAAGCTCGCGGATTCTGTGTCCTTGTTTCCGGAAGAAAGGAGACGTTGTTGAGGATTTGAACGCGCAAAGAAATGCTTTGGTCAGCTCCTGGTTGGGGAAACACAGTCCGCCGCCACTGTATGTGGTGGCGGCGCCAGCGTCGACTCTGGGAAAGGGCAGCAAGGTACAAAAATTTCGATTATTGCTAAATTCGTGTCAAATTGAAAGTGATAGAAGATTCTAGACCGGTTGTTTTATCGAATTCCAGTCTTTTAGGTGCGGTCGAGAAAAAGTTTGCCTCAGGTTAACCAACATCTAGACCATTCAAACTAAAAAACTAACCACCTAACTGTTGAATTTTACCAAACTGGAGCTCGTTTCACACTTGAAAAAATCTTGGTGACACTCAATTTTTGTCCGAAAGGTGAAAGTCCCGATCATTGAACTTTACTAATGTCTAATAAGCGTCCATACGTGATGAAAGTACTGAAAGTATTAATTACAGGCATCCGGTGGTTTACCGGTTCCAGTTTTCGCGCTACCGCATCATCAGATGGTACCGCCGAGGGTTGTTCCATATCCCTTGATTCCCGCACCGCTTGGCACAATCCCATCACCGATTATTCCACCGGATAAAGATTTAGTGAGTTTTGAAAAAATTAGCAAATTTTTGTAATGAAAGTATCACAGTTGCGCAGAAAAAAGAAACATTTTTATTCGAGATGCCCTCCACGTGACCGATCAAGATCCAAGTCGAAGTCGAAGGAGAAATCAGTGACTGAAGAAGACGTCGTGAGGACCTATACAGGGCTTGACAAGGCAATTGCTGAGGAATTCATTGACATTTGCGACTCGAGAAATGTCAGCTTGTGCAGCGACGAGAGTTGCACAAGCAGTTGTCAAAGGAGTTGTAATGGGTGTAATATCAGCGATGGCGCCTCAAGGGAATATTTAGTTAACAACAATAAAACATAAAAGCTGAAATCGTTCAAATATTTGACATACTGACACGAGTTTTGAAGAAACTTAATTTGCAGATTTTCTCTGAACTGTATTTGATAAAGTAATTGTATAAATGTGTGATATGTTGTGAATAACTTTTATAATTATTAAAATCGTTAAGAATACAACTTTTTTTAATACGTATTTCCATATACTTAAAAAACAAAATTAAAAGTGTACGCCCAACGGCAGATGCTCCAACAGTCCTTTCATTTGTTTCTTATCTTTTTTCCCCTTCGTATTAATTATGGCAAATTTAATTTATTAAAACTACCAAAAAATAAGACGGCACATTGTCTCATCTCTCAGATTTGGTCTATACTATACTTACTACTTCCTCTGTTAAAAATTAAACTTAAAAAAAATTCATCTGACTGTAGATACAATAACCCAATCGAGGGTCTCAGTGGAAAAGACCGCCAAACTGATGAAAAATAATAATTTATTTAAATAAAGAACAAAATTATAAGTTCAAGAATGAATAGACACATAGGAAGATGGTCGTCAGTCTTCGTTCTTTATTTATTGATTTAAGTATACCTGCATATGGAATATGTATCGTGTAGCACGTCAAAAGAAATAAAACACACAAAGAAAGCTAAAATTACGTACATCTTTTTATCTCAAAGAAACAAGCTTATTTTTGAGTGAGTTTATAGATTTAAAAGTTGAATAAACGTTCGAAAAATGCACAAATAATAATTTGGCAATTTTTCAATTTAACGAAATAATTGCTATTCTGGAAAAAAAATGTGCCAATCGATAAATCATAAAAAATATGCCAATCGATAAACCACAAACGCGGCAAAATAATTACCTACCTATGTAATAAGTATTTCCTTTTCAACCAAGTATAGTGAATTTTCTATTGTTTTTTTTTTTCTCAAAAATATGCTCCACAATTTTTTAATACTTCGGTTTATTTTTGACGTGATTTCAGCATACAATAGTTTTTGGTTGAATGTATTGAAACCGTGGCTCAAAACGCAAAATAAATGTAAAATATGTAGCGCAATTTTCACAAGTTATCCATTTAAAGCAATTCCTGGAACACTTGCGATGAAAAGCATTGTCTCGATCAACCTGTGGTTTTGTACCCCCTTATCTATATTATCTAGATTTTTCTAATAAAGCTTCATTACTTATCAGCGATCAACGAGGGCATTCTAGTAGTTGCGACGAAAGAAAATGAATGTGTTTAGAGCCAATAGAGTGACTTTTAGATTGTCAGGATTCAATTATCATGAAGTCTCATTGGTAATTGATAATCAAAAAATTAAGGCTAGCCCTTTAGATCCACAAATGGGTGTTACAACGGAGGTATACGCGAACAACATTTTAGGATGTACAAGTGAAAATAACACAATTACCATCAATTTCCGTAACGTGCCATCGCATATCTTTGAATTCGGATCGGCTCAAGCAAAGGACCAAGCTTTCCAACTAATACGACGTCTAGTCATGTAAGAAAACGTTCTAATCTCACTTTATTTATACAAGTGATAAAAAAATAATTCAATTGTTTAAAAATTACTAACCTTTATGGGAAAAACCTGTATTTTTTAGGGCACTAATTCTTGATTTTTTTTTAGTGAAAATCGGAGTGAAAATCCACGTCGAAACGATGTTTAGAAATACGCTATCGGTTGATGTCATTGACTATAAATAAAATATATATTTTATGCCTATGGTGATTGATGAGGTGATTTTCAAACTGCAAGTTTCGACAAAATTTAATATGAGATAAACTACTTACCTACAGATTACTATGGCCAACCTATTTCTTTTTAAAATGTTTAAGTTTGTTTAGACAAACTTTTTTAAGTAAATAAATAAATTCTTCACCAGGCTGTTTTGGAGTTTTTGCCTGACAATTCCTATAAAAGTGCTTGAAACCGAATAATTGAAGTATCGAATAGCTGTTTAAGCTTTGAATTACATAACTACTTATCATTAAGCAAGTGTGGGATTGGGGGATTCCAGGAAATTGATATAAAAGTGTGTTTATCAAAAACCTTACTTTTGTTAAAAAGCAAATAAAAAAGTACAAAATCAAAACGAAATAAGTAAGTAACAAAATACAGTAGTAGTATTTCATGAAAAACCCAGTCATTTGAACTACCGGCATATTCTAAAATTCATAATCTCTGCAAAGACATGAAATGAATAAATTTGCTGTTTTTAATTCATGTCTTTCTGCCAATTATAAAAAAGTATATTACGAAAAACTAAGACTAATAGAAACGAATGTATTCCAAATTTGAACTCCCAAATAAAAAACATTTTCAAAGTTGCAACTGCACTTTTATTTAATTTTTTTTCCGATAAAAATTAAAATGTAATGTTTTATTTTATTCAACAACACAAAAAAATCTTCGTCTAAAGAAGGAATTTGGAGTAATCTACAACTGATAAATTACTGCGAAATAAAATACAAACTGTATTAGGTAATTCTAATAAATTTTTATTTACAACTCAAAAAAAAATTGATAAATTAATAAATTTTTATTACAACTCGAAAAAAAAAATTAAATCGGAATAATCAAGACTTTACGATATATTTAAGATCAAAGACAAGCTTAAAACAGCTCAATTACAAAAGATTCACAGTAACCATATTAACACAAGAAAACAGTCCCATCTGTAGCCCTACCATAACCATATTGACATGATACGCATCTTTTAGTTCTTCCTGAGAAACCAATCTAAAAAACAATTTTTGTTTGAAAAGCCCCAACGACTATTTGAGACGTACTTTTTGATGTTGTAGTAAGTTCGGTTCATGATATAGGCCCCAGAAATATTCGATAATATCACAATGATAATATACTGATAATCATGAGGTAGCAACACTGGTAAATGGTGACGCGGTTGGGCATTAGACAATATAAACAATGGTACAGTCGTAACCATTCTTAGTGCAGCGAAGGCGATCCAACCGCCATTACCCAGTTTCTAAAATTTGTAAAACGTTTGTAATTAAATTGGAGTTTAAAATTCTACCTACAAGATCGAATCTAAATGCTATGTTTCGTCCAACCAAATCGCAAATTCCTGCTAACCAGTAGGTTATAACCGGAATGAAATAAATGTCGTACCAAGGTCCTTGTCCCTCTCCTTCTGACACCACCAAAGCCGTTGGACTCGCGTTAAGTGTGAAGATAAGAACTCCCATGACAATAATCGGCGACCATATAATTTTTAATAAACGCCAGCCCTCTTTCAAAGAGACTCGCTTTTCCTTAGAACCATCGACATAGTTTCGCATATGGTACAAATAAAATTTATTCTGGCCGGTGAAAATGATAAAGATTAGTGTCAAACCAATCACAGCAACACCCAGTAAAAAATATAGCAAAGCACTGTCTTGTACCGACAAACCAGAAGCCAGAGAGAAAATCTGGAGACTTGAAGTGGTTATTTTGGCTAAAGTACCCCCTGTCAAGTACGGGGCTAAATAACTTTGGGGGAAGTTGGCCAAAATCGTATACACAGTGATGGTAAAAACGGCATTCAGTGCTAAAAATGAAATTAAGAGATTTGTTAAGTGATCGAGATCACCCACAGTTAATTCCAGCCGTGATCACCATAACCAGCCCGAAAAACTCTTCTTGCCCTAAACTGTCAGTTAGAAAAAAGTACAAAAAGTCCGCCTATACTTACAAGAATCTGTATCAATTTCAACAAAAACGGACAAAATCGCGAAAAGTACGAATATTATTGAAAAAATCCCAATCACTCGCACTCTGACTCTGATCAAATGCCCGAACAAAACTCCCACTATCAAAAATGCGACTTCTGTTATTTCCAAAGTTATGTTTATCGAAGCGTTAAATTCCGCTTGCAGATATGTCCGAAATTCCGAATTGGTTTCGGTAATTGATGTGTTTCGGAATTTGTACATCCAAAACTAAAATTGGGCTTATTCACTGTATTTAAAGCTTGTCACTTACTTCAGTCGCTGTGGTAAAAAAGCTCCAAGGTAGGAAATGAACAAGTCCCAGGAAGAAAAATAAAATGTAAATTAGGTGGAACCGATCTGGTGGAAGGTCCAGTTCCAGTTTTTCCTTTTTAATTTCACACACCGTTTCATTGTTGGTTTGTTTACTTTTGTATTTTTCTTCTTGTGACATAGTTCCGGGTTTTGTTTTTCAAAGAAGGGACATTTTTATACTGGCTGTTTGAAATTCAAAAGTCCTTTTTATTGCCAAATTATCTTCAAGTGTTAAGCGTAATTCTTAAGATTGCAATTACAGATTAAAGATAAATTTGTCGCGGAATTTAAATATAATTGACAGGTGCGTTATTCCTCATTAATTAAGAACAAAACTAATTCACTAACAATATTGTTTAGCATGAATCATTGCAAAATACGTCGGATTTATTTACAGACTTATGAACCATTCTGTCTAAATAACTTAAGGAAGTTTTTCTAAACTGTAACAAAAGGTGACTAGAGAAAATATTTTTTTGATAAGTATCAATTAAAATTGCTTTATTTTCTTGTTTTGCGATGCAAAGTGTTTTATTGTTTCTTATCTTTTCTATTGTCTCACCATCTGGAATCAGTATTAATATTAGTATTACCTTTGCACCCTTCAGTTCGAAAGAATGAAAGAAATCACTCTTTTCATTGCAGTAATTAAGAGTAGACTTTTTGATACTTTTATATGAAGCCTATTCAGTTATTAAACAGCAGGTGCAAAATAGCTAACATTTTTTTAAATTTTCGAAAAATATTCGACGAATAACTAAGATTTTTATCAATTAGTAAAGCAATCGAGGTATCTATAATGACACCAGATTAATTGTTCCAGAGATAACTATCTAGAGACATCCAATATTAAAACCATTCCTCCCTCGACTCAAATTTTTTTCTGAAAGTCTAAAATTCGGAAACATTTACTATTCAAATTCAAACGTTTTGTAAATTATCTTCGAGTTTTTCTTTCGGTTCTCTTAAAAAAGCAGAACACAGGTCAGTCTGTGTTTTGTCCAATCAAATTTAAGGACTGTTTTAGAGTCATGTCCCATTGTCATTAATTCCACAAAACGGCCTATAATGTAAGTGTTTACATCAATTGTGTACTAAATAGAATTTACGATAAGCTCGTCCTTATCTCTCAGATTTACGATACTTGTGGCACAGTTTCTATTTAATTTCTCGAGTTTCAACAATTTAGTTACCAATCGTGCTTTAGCATTCATTTAAAAATAATTACTTCTTTAATGATAAAATCGGATGCAAGGTGGGTACTACTTAGGTGTATTTTTTAATATTTAAGATGCCTTTTCGGAACTGCTGATTGAAATACACAATCTAGCAATCGATAGAAAAAAATTTCGGTGATAAAACAGATTGGGGAAGCCCAGAGATAAAATTGCGGCTGCTAATGCAGTCCATACATAAATATAAAATACGTGTCCAAAATCTTGCCACTGGAATAACTAAGGTCATACCATCCCAACTTTCACTCGTTCCTTCAGTTTCTCTTAAACCGTGACAATGTCAGATCGATTATTTACAGAAATAAACATAAACATGCTAATTTTGAGTGCACAAAAACTGCAAATATGAAGAGATAACAGCGTAATTGTCCCTAGAATACGAAAGTCTAGCAACCATCGGTAGAAATCTTATCAAAGCGATGACAATATTTTGACCGTTGCACCAGGTTTGTTTCAATGATTCATGAGAATTGTGGATAGTTACAATTCTACAACTGTTTAGTGTGCAAGCATTTGGTCTAGTTTTGACTATTTTAATATAAAACTATTGTTTTTTACTGGTGAGTTATTTTTATTACCGTTTGTTTCACAGAAATGTGAGTAGCCTTGAACCTGTTTTGAAATATTTACCTGTGTATGGTGTGTATTATGTAAATCACAAATGTTGGATTATAAGTGATAAAAGCAAAGTTATTTTAGCCCGAAATGAATATTTCCCCAACTCAATGGCAATTTTTATTAATTTTGATCTTCCAATCCGCAATTCGGGCACAAGAAGAAAATGAAGAACTACTAGCCGAAATACAACTCTCAAATGTAGAATTGCAAGACGATTGCGAGAATATAGCAAATAGATATAAGTCGTCGATAATAGATAATACTTTTAGAGAAAAGGTAAATAAAACACCAATCAAGTGATTTAAATTTTTTTAATGAAAAATTCAAGATTACATCACAAGAAGTCCACAACGAATTGTTACGAATTCAGTCTGAAACGTTACGACCTTTTGTTGACATCCCCTATGATCTTCAAAGAAACTGGGAACTGATCGTCAAACCCGGAGATGCAATTTTGGAAGAGCCAGACTGGAATACTGTAAGTGAAACACACAAAATAGTCACCAAATTACATTATAGGGTTTTTAGTTAGTGTCGTATGAGGTTGGCATCGACGAATTAATTCACACTTTTAAAGTTCATTGCAAAAACAACACGAAAAATTGTGTTCAAGTCAAGAGAGGTAAGTTTTACAAATTGTACGAAAGAATCTAATTAGATTCCAGGCTATGATGACTTGCTCGAAACTTCAAGAAATGCAACTTTACGGAAGAAAAGTTGGTATGCTTGGCAAACGTTACTTTCGACCAAATTCGATAAATTTCACTCTGTTTTGAATCTCATTAATAAAGCGGCTCTCTTGAACGGTTATTTCTTTTTCAAAAGAGAAGCAATAATCTAAAGTATGTCTTGTAGAATTTGACGACGCTAAGTTATACTGGGAGAAAATACAAGATCTAGAAGGTGCATATAACTTAGCCGATGGTTTCTGGGACCAAATCAAACCATTTTACACGAAATTACAAAATTACGTCAAGACCCGGCTTTTGCGTTTTTACAAAACAACTAGTGACGAGATCCCTGTGTATCTTTCAGGTTCAAATTTTGGGAACGACTGGAGCAGCATCGCCAACATAATTCTACCCCATCCCCAAATTTATTACTATGCAGAGTCTTACCTCAACCGAACTGTATTATTAAAATATTGTTACGACACAAGAAATAAAATATCTGTTTCAGTCAGTTAGAGAAATTTATAAAATGGCCGAGCAAGTCACTGAGGATTTATCCTTAGGCCCTTTGGGCCCCAAATTTTGGGCCAATAGCCGCTTTAATTTACCCTTCTGTGAGAACCAAGTGATTACGTTCTGTTCGCAAGAACACTCCGAGTGAGTTCGTCATTATCACACCTATTTTTATTAACAATTTTTATAGAGTGTTCACTTGCGATAAAACATCATGGGTCCACTATTTAAACTCGTTTGAGACTGCAATTGACGTTGCGTTACGCAGCGTCAATTATGTTGATTTGGCAAGACTGAAACTGCGATATTCGGCCATTGATGATGCCATTGTTGGTCTAGGATCGATTTTTGCCATCAAAAATCTGCGAGTTAAAGGCATATGGGACTACGAATTGTTTCAAAACAATGATAATGAAATGACCGAACTTTTATTAATTGCATTGAAAGCTTTGCCGAAACTTCCGTACTATCTGGCAGCCGATAAATGGCGGTTGGATGTATTGCAAAATGGTGGAGGCGCCATGGCGGCCTCATGGTGGAATTTACGAAAGGAGTTGCAAGGAATTGAGGGAGTTTTTAACAACGAAACCGACTTTCTTGGAGATTCTTTCATTGTTTCGAATCGGCCATATTTGAGCAAATTCCTCGGAACCATCTTGCAGTTTCAGTTGTTGGAGCATTACAGAAACGGATGGCAATATGCAAACGAAAGTTTTGCGACGAATTTCGGGAACGACGACAATTTCTTGTAATAAAAACCGAAACAATACAATTTTTATTCTAGTAATTGTAATTTTAGAACAATGTTGCACGAGAGGTCGTCGAGTGATTGGCCAGCATTGATAAACAATTTTGGGATATACGAATTGTCTGCGACCCCACTTTTGGATTACTTTGCTCCGCTAAATGGTTATTTGGACGCGACACTTAATATGAAACAAGATGTGCCTTCAACAACCCCAAAACCCACAAAAGCCCAGAAAATTAAAACTCTTATTGTTAAAAAGTCAAATGTAACAAAGGCGGCTGAAGAAGAACAAAATGATGAACCGGAACCCGAAGTTCCAAGACACATTCTTGAAGATCGTGAAGAAACCCCCAATCACGCCATGGAAAAAATAACAGTGTTTATAGGAGTAGGGCTTCTGGCAGGTGTCGCTGCCATTATAGGTTTTGTGATACTTAAGAAAAAAATGACAGGGCGCGGACGGACGAATAATAGACGTTTTGAGATATGATTTTTACGTGTATTAATTTATTATTTTGTAATAAAATGTTTTAAATTGGTTTCTGACTTGACCCACTTTCCCCTAGCACGTTACGCCACTGTTTGGAAACTGCATTATAAACAAATAACTCATTAAAGTATTATTTAAACACAATTACTGCCAATAATTGTTTAAATAGATAACGTGTTACTTAGGCCAGCTTCAGAAACCATTTAAATTAATTAATATTTTGTTACGCCACTGAGTTCAGTGGGTTCTTAGGATAATGTTCTTAGGGTTAGGTTGGCATCACGGCTGTCATAGTAGGGAAAAGGAAAAAAAAGTGCACGTTTTTTCCGACTATGATTAGCAAAAAAAAATATCTGCGATGAAACTTCCTTATAAAAGGTGCGTAAGTAATTATCTCATCTACTTACATAATCAAATTATTACATTAAATTTTACCTTGACAGATAACCAAGAATGAAGGTGAAGGCTCTAAATAACTCCAAGTCATCAATTTCGTCGTAATTATGACTCCAGTTAAACATTTTGGGCCCCATTTGAGTCCTGATCTGCATTCTGCGTCGTAGGGAACACTTCGAAATGTTCCTGCAATATATTTTTGAGGTTAGAGTTTACCGGTTTTTACCAACTTGGTAAACTGAAACCTGAAAGTAAATATTTTTTCCACTTCGAATGGTTTAATGAAATCACTCGAAGTTGAATATGTTGACAAATTAAAGCAAACGTAGTTTAGGTGGTTTATGACAATTGTGGCTATATTTCGTCTTCCGGGTGGCGACACTTTTTCTTTTATTTACTTGGCTGTTTTTTCGCACTGTAGTCTTTAGAAGTCAAATCATTAACATATACTCCAATTGGATTACAAGGTTTTTGTACATTTTGATAGTTAGAAAGTGCCAGAACACTTCTTTTCTTCTCGTTGACGGCAGACAGTGCTCTATATGTAGACAAATTAAGGCAAATGTGGTATCTTTCATGTGATTCCACTTGACCATGATGGACCCCTAGTGTGTGTGTGTAAATGCTACGTTGTTTGAAACGTTTTTATTTTATTTATTTACCTGTTTTTGTGCTGTAATCTTAGATGTATTTTTTGTTTTGTTAAAGGCACTTCAAATATATGTAAATTTTTATCCATTTTAGCGAAGTGTTGAAACGGAAACACTTCTCTTTTTCTTCTTCTTCTCTTTAAATCTACCAGAGTTGAATATGTTGACAAATTAAGGCAAACGTGGTTGCCTTCAACCTTTAAAAAGTTGGTCTATAGCCACTAGAACATACCGTCTATTTGCTGCTGATGCAACAAGTAGGAATTTTTCCACACCATTGTAATATTTCAAAAGTTACATTTGCAGCCCTTGTGGTTTTGATGTAATATAAATTAATTTGTAAGAAATGATTAAAAATGCAGGCACTAAAGAAAGTGTCCTAAATTGTACACAAAACATTTTCTTTTTTGTTTCTTTATAAATGTTTGTGTTACTTTCACCATTTTAACACAATACATTGAGTACTTTATGGAGTGACAAGTAATGTTTTATTCATTGAAATTCACACCAAACACGTGGACACCCTTTCTACTTTTTTGTTTTTTCGGAACTTGGATTACTTGTTAATTATAAACCAATATTTGTTAGGTACCTTATTGTACGATGTTTTGTACTTATAAATATTAATAAAAAGTAAACCTTTACAAATTTGTCTTTGACTTAAGCCTAGTATAAAAATATTTTCCTTTGAGCCCTTTGTGTTATTTCTCAACTCCACACAGTGGATCGTCATAACCCGATTAATTTCTGTATTACATACAGACTCACTTTCACAAAATTATAGACTTCAAACGACACGCAAATAAACCGGGTAAATACTAGACAAAGCACACGTGGTGACTGGTGGAAACGAATAGGTTGTAGAATTACTCAGTAGTTCTGCATGCTTTGGTGATGATGGATAAACAAACGAGCGAAGATTCTTTCAAAGATGCGTTTCACAATAATAACGAAATTGAATGGCTCAAATTTCCATACAAAATTAGTGACGTTGACGAAAAAATTAATTCGGAACTTTTGAAAGATTTCACCGGTGAGTATCGCTAATTTGTTACCAATCTTGGAATTGGGGTCAGTTAAGCAATTTAATAACATTGCAAAAGTTACCTCTAAGTAGTTCTATATTGAAAACAACACCCGACGTTTTACATTTTTTTATCTTAACTTATGCCATTATTTTAATTACCTTGAAATTATGCAAAAATGCACTTCTTTGTGCACACTCATCACTTCAACAGCGATAAAATTGATAGCCTAATTAGTTGTTTTTTCAAAGGCGAACGAACAGGTTTTATACAAGTAGGGCCGAAAAAATGGTTCTTCCCCAGCGCTTTTAGGAAAACCCTTGAAATTTACTATAATTTTCAACCAAGGCCTACCGATGTTTGGATTGCGACATTCCCCCGATCAGGTACAGTCCTACCAACTGATTTATTTAATTATTGAATAAATTAACAAAGGTACGACGTGGACCCAAGAACTGTTATGGTTGTTGACAAACGATTTGAATTACGAAAAAGCATCTGAAATTCCCCTTGATGCCAGATTTCCCTTCTTAGAGTATTTTTTTTCTTTTCAATTTTTCCTCCAAAAATTCGAATTATTGTAGGTTCAGTTCTTTTGTCCACCCAGACGTTAAGAAAGAATTTTTGAATGAAAATCGTCACTCTGATGAAAAAACTGCTCTCATAAATGAGGTTACAGCACCGGCTTGGAAGACATTGGCCGAAACAACGGACAGGAGGTTTATAAAGACACACTTACCGTTTCAGTTGTTGCCTCCACATTTGTTAAAAATCGGCTGCAAAGTACGTTTTCTTTTTAATAAAAGCATGCATAAAACACTCTTAACAGGTGATTTATGTTGCGCGAAATCCCAAAGATGTCGCTGTATCTTTTTACCACTTGAATCGCCTCTTTCGCACCCAAGGCTACATCAATGATTTTCCCAAGTATTGGTACTATTTCAAAAATGGACTACGTAAATTTTATTAAAATATCAATATTTTTTGTCTATTTTTACTATTCTAGAACCATGGACACCTTATTGGTCGCACATTGAAGAAGGGTGGGAAAGGCGACATGAAGAAAATCTCCTTTTTATGTTTTATGAAGATATGTTAAAAGTTTGTACTAATTGCTCTTATACTATAAATAATGAAAACAATTTTAATAATATTTAAGGATTTACAAGGTTGTTTACGAAAGGTGGCGACGTTTCTCGGCGTTAAGTATTCGAACAAAGAGTACGAAAAATTACAAGAACATCTAAAATTCGAAAATTTCAAAAACAACAAGTCGGTAAACGCCGAATTTTTGAAAGATTTGGGTATATTGCGAAGTGACGAAGAGGGTTTTGTGAGGAAGGGGAAGAGTGGGGGTTGGAGGAATTATTTCGCAGGGGGCCTAAAGGAAGAAGCGGATTTTTGGATTGAGGACAATTTAAGGAAAACTGGTATCCAGTTCCCAACACAACATTTGTAAACATGACTCAATTTAAATAAAGATCATTTAATTTGTACTGATTTTTTCTTATCTTTTATTGATTCACACAATGTGCGAACGGTAAACATTCCGGTTGGGTTATTTCGGCCAAAAGTGGGGTGCAGCATCTTATCTCATTGTGATTTTAGAAAATTTATAGTATTTGCAAAAGATTTACCTAAGTCAGCATGCTTCGCTTTATCTTCTTCGTATTTTTAACGATTAATTTTATTAATTGTTACAAAATTTTTTACGGAAGAAGGCACTCTTTCAGACATCATAATCATCGCGTTTCGCGCTACCGTTACAACAATCCGCCACCGGAATTCAATCCTTTGTTACACCACCTTCAGTATAAAGGTAAATGGAATTTAATTAATTTTTTCCTAAGTAATGGCATTTTAGAAAACTTGCCGTTTGCACAACAATGCAATTTCGACTTTGACTGTCCTTCCTATCATCGCTGTGTTTGTGAACAATCATATCCATACAATAAAGTCTGTAAAAAATGTCCGCAATATGATAAAGAAACTGAACTTAGCGGTACGACTAAACCAACGACTGAAGACAATACAACAGAAAGTACCACACCCACAACCACAGAAACGACGACTGTTACCCCAACTGAAACAACTACAACTGAAAAAAGTACAACTACTGAAGAAACAACAACAGAAGAAGAGACTACCACGACTGTTTTAACTACCACAACTACTGATATAACAACACAAACTCATCTTACTGTAACTACTACAAAAGTTGCCACAACAACAGATGTTTTAGAAGAAACAACAAGCAGTACCGAAAGCAATGGTGATTTTGCAACAACTGATGTTACAGAAGTTGAGCCGGAAGCTGATACAAATGAAGTAACCACTCCAAATGTTTTCAGATTCAATCTTTTTTAAGCGATGTAGTTTCGTACAAAATAATGAAATACATATCTAAATGGAAACGAAAAACTGTGTTTTTTTAACTAACAGATTATTTATAATTATTTATATATGCGTTTATGGCAGCGCCAAATAACTTGTTGCCAGAAAGTCACTTATTTCAGGAAATTTTTCCAAAAAACTCAAACAATTGCCAACTTTCAACCAACTTTACGCGATTTTAGCTTACAAAATAAATAATATAGGTACTATAATTTTTGGGTAATTTTTTGATTGTGTACCCTTTTGGCCTCCGAATTCATCGAATGAAAAGAAGTTTGACAAGGTAGGTTTATAAAATTACAGCAAATATTAGTAAATGACTAAATCACGATGTGCAAATATTTAAAATAAATTCAAGTACTGATGGTACATCATACGAAAAAGATAAACCTGAAATCGTTGTAATAGCAAATTAATTTAATATATTTATTCATATCTTGAATGGATATTTCTTAGTATTTACTTAATCTTAACGAATAAACGTACAAATTCTCGATAAATGTGAAGCCCCTTAATGAATAAAAATCAAGAAAAGTATATTGTCGATGAAGATTTAGATTACTATGAATTTTTATTCTAGAACAAATACTATTTTGTACTTGTTCTAGTAAAATAATTATTAGCAACGATTATGAACATTATAAAGAGTAAATTAGGGCTACCATTTTAGTATTTACAAAAAGACTGATTCTTCAAGACACTTAAATTTTTAAAATTTTGATATTTGTCCAACAAATATTCAAAGGAGAATTATAATCTCGAAACACACAATACGAGTACATAATTAAAAAAAATTAATCTGTGTTGAGACCAACAAAATAAAACAAATCTGTATAAACAATTAAATTCGAGTTAAATTATTACCTAGTAGTGCAGCATTTTTTGTACTATCTATTTGAAAAATAAAGGAATAAATTTGCAAACCTAATTTTTTATTTAATAAACCGTCACGACTCATCTCTCTAAACATCCGTTTCCTTCCAGACAATATTTATCTAATCTTGGCCAAAAATCACAAATTTGGGTTAATATCTAAATAAAGTAAATAGTGACCCTCTTAGTATCTTATCTAAGAAATATTGATATGCAAATTTGGATTGTAGTGTAGTGTTACATTATTTTGCTAACAACACTTTTGTTAACGCACAAAATGTTGAAATTTCTGTTAATCATTTCTTTAATTGTTATGGAATATGAAACTCGAAATATTTATATATCGGGTGGGTTCCATTACAAAGGAAAAGGAAATTCTAAAATCTATGTTGTAAAGCCGGAACCTCCATCACAGTTCAATCCGATTATTTCAGGTAATTTACGAAGCGAGATTATTTCATTGCTGATTTTTTTATTTTAGAATGTAATAGAAAAAAATGCGTCAGTGATGAAGTGTGTTATTACTATCACAAGTGTTGTTACGAAAGTTTGTGCGGCCATAATATATGCAAGAGAACGTGTGATGAAACACAGGACATTACAATTAAAGAAACAACTAGTTTTTCTGCTACGGAAGGTACTTATAGTACAAGTATTACACCTATGGTTTTTACCTCAACTGAACTAGAAGACCCTTCCACAATTACGAAAACGACCACAACTACACTTAGTACTGTTGGTTCTACTTATAATGAACCAGAAGAGACTTCTACGCCCAGTACGAGTGGCATTACTGAAACAACTTCTCCTGCTGTTACAACAACTGTTGTTTCCTCTACTATCACAGATTCGACTACTTCAGAAGGAACTTCTACGCTCACTACAATTTCTCCTGATACTACAACTATTGTTTCCTCTTCTATCATAGAAAATGATAATTCGGGTACTTCAGAAGACACTTTTACAATAACCACCACTAATTCCACACCTCATATTAGCGAGACAACAGTTGCAAATTCAACAATTACACCCATCATTGTATCTTCTACTGTAATTGATAGATCTGGTACTTCAGACTCGAATGACGACTTGACTGATCATACTGTTACTTCTAGTACTATTGTTGTTACTAGCACTTTAACAACAATTCAATCAACTCAAACAAATGAGGACGTTAGTACTACTGTTGAAATTAAGACAACTAATAAGTATGACGATACTAGTGATGATGAAGGAAGTGGGGCTATAACTACTACATCACCAAATGTTAGTAAAGATGATAATATAACGTTTGTGGACGAAGATGAAAATGGTAGCGGAAGTGGAGATGGTATAGTAATACGTCATGAAAACAGAAATCAAAAAATTGTCAAGAAAGAAGTGGAGTCTGACGATTTTATTTTTATCGACAGTACGGCAAAACCAAGAGAAGAAAAAAGATATTTTATTACTGACGCGATATCAAAAATTGGGGATGTCACAACAATTTCTACACACAGCACAAAAAGTGGTTCCTTACAGAAAAACAATAAAAAGTACATTTTAGAAAAGGAGTTCTTCTTTGACGACAATGAAGATGATACTGATGATAAGTACTCCGGTAGTGGAGATCCTCAAGATCATCATCATGATGATGATAATTTTCCCAACAGAGGAGATAAACAAGATCATGTTGATGGTGATTACTCTGGTAGTGGAGACGACCAAGATCATCAAGATGGTGTTGATGGCAAGCACTCAAACAATAAAATAAATGAAGAATTCTATAAAAATTCCAAAATCAAAAAAAATTATAAGGATTTTGAGGACTATTTGGACGTCATATCCAGTGATCTCTTAGGTATGAACCTTACCAACGTCAGCGATGATTACTTCATCATTGTTGACGGTTATGATTACTCGTTTGGTGGTGAAGAAAAAGAAGTAGAAGACAAAGAAGACAACACTGTATAAATTTACTTGGTGTTCAATAGTGCAAACAATGTTTTGATATTTTTATGTGTCAAGGTATCCCGAATAAAAACGTTTTTCTAAAGACTGGTTTACTTTTCCTGTTTATCTAATCTCAACTTGCAAGAACCCGAAATGAGATTAAAGAAAAAAGTAAATACAGTTTGACGCTCTCTTATCTTATCCGTTATAATTGTTAATTTCGTGAATCACGTAAATCCGACATTGCAAAAAAATCGTACTATCTGGTAGTGTTTCCTCAAAATGTTAAAATTCTTTTTAATAGTATCTGTTTTGTGTTTTGTCCTTCACGGCCGTGTTATTTATTACAAAGGAAACATTCTTCCCGTACCTTACAATGCAAAACTCCGGTATGTTGTTGTAAATCCCCCCGAAGATTTTGATCCAGTATATTTTGAAGACGCACCAGGTAATTAATTTTTTTTACTATCGCATTCCTAATACTCAAACTTAGATATAGAAACAACTACGAGTACTGAAGCAGATATTAAAAGAGAAATATGTGACGAATCAGCCACAAATTTTGAAAATTGTACCGAAACAACTTTACAGAATCATAATAGTACTGAAGATACTGTAACAACAATTTCTCCTGATATTACTACAACTGTTATTTCCTTTACTGAATCTACAACACCAGTAATTGAAGAAAAATGTTTATATGATTGCAGTGATAAGTGTGTCCTTTGGGACAATCGATGCCAGGATAACACAGACTGTCCACTATGTTACGAATGCAGTACCGAAGAATTTAGTGTTTATAAAGTCTGCAAACATGTCTCGAAAAAAAATACTACTCTATCTTCAACCAATGGTGATTTCTTATTTAATGGTACTACCGTTGAAAAAATTACATCTACTTTTACTTCACCTGCTGTAACAACCACAACATTTAAACATGTTGATACTACTGTATCAAGTACCACTTTTGAAGAAGGAAGCGGAAGTGGAGATGATCAAGTACCTAATGATAACGAAAAAGATGATGACGATGAAGATGATTCCAGAGATAACGCAGCAACAAACAATTTTTTTCTAAGTAGCACTACACCAACTAGATTTAAGAAAATTGAAACAACGATTTCTCCACTAACCGATCTTGTTTCAAAGTTCAACGAAATTAGTATAACAACAAAGAGAATAGAGGAAGATGAACATTTTTTAACAAGTACAGTTAAAAGTTTTCCAAGTACGACTTTTGACACAAGAAGCGGAAGTGGCGATGACGATAAATATACAGAAGGAAATAACACAGCGTCAACTGATTTGTTTCCGAGTAATACTAACATCACAACATCAGCATTTGAAAACCTTATTGAAACAACATTTTCTTCATTGACGGATCCTGTTTCTACATTTAACGAAATTAAGACAACGACAGAGAAAATAGACGATCACATATTTTTGACAAGTACTGTTCCAAGTATGACTATTGACACAGGAAGCGGAAGTGGAGATGGTAAAATTTCTGATGATGATGAAGGAGGTGATGACGATGATGATGAGTTCAGAGGAAATACAGAAAGAAATAACACAGAATCAACCGATTTGATTCCGAGAAGTACTAACATCACAACATCGGTAGTTGAGAACCTTATTGAAACAACATTAATTCCATTGACAGATCCTGTTTCTACATTTAACGATATTAAGACGACAAAGAAAATGGACGATCACATATTGTTGACAAGTACTGTTCCAAGTATGACTATTGACACAGGAAGCGGAAGTGGAGATGGTAAAATTTCTGATGATGATGAAGGAGGTGATGACGATGATGATGAGTTCAGAGGAAATACAGAAAGAAATAACACAGAATCAACCGATTTGATTCCGAGAAGTACTAACATCACAACATCGGTAGTTGAGAACCTTATTGAAACAACATTAACTCCATTGACGGATCCTGTTTCTACATTTAACGATATTAAGACGACAAAGAAAATGGACGATCACATATTGTTGACAAGTACTGTTCCAAGTATGACTATTGACACAGGAAGCGGAAGTGGAGACGGCAAAATTTCTGATGATGATGAAGGAGGTGATGACGATGATGATGAGTTCAGAGGAAATACAGAAAGAAATAACACAGAATCAACCGATTTGATTCCGAGAAGTACTAACATCACAACATCGGTAGTTGGGAACCTTATTGAAACAACATTAACTCCATTGACGGATCCTGTTTCTACATTTAACGATATTAAGACGACAAAGAAAATGGACGATCACATATTGTTGACAAGTACTGTTCCAAGTATGACTATTGACACAGGAAGCGGAAGTGGAGACGGCAAAATTTCTGATGATTATGAAGGAGGTGATGACGATGATGATGAGTTCAGAGGAAATACAGAAACAAATAACACAGAATCAACCGATTTGATTCCGAGAAGTACTAACATCACAACATCGGTAGTTGAGAACCTTATTGAAACAACATTAATTCCATTGACAGATCCTGTTTCTACATTTAACGATATTAAGACGACAAAGAAAATGGACGATCACATATTGTTGACAAGTACTGTTCCAAGTATGACTATTGACACAGGAAGCGGAAGTGGAGATGGTAAAATTTCTGATGATGATGAAGGAGGTGATGACGATGATGATGAGTTCAGAGGAAATACAGAAAGAAATAACACAGAATCAACCGATTTGATTCCGAGAAGTACTAACATCACAACATCGGTAGTTGAGAACCTTATTGAAACAACATTAACTCCATTGACGGATCCTGTTTCTACATTTAACGATATTAAGACGACAAAGAAAATGGACGATCACATATTGTTGACAAGTACTGTTCCAAGTATGACTATTGACACAGGAAGCGGAAGTGGAGACGGCAAAATTTCTGATGATGATGAAGGAGGTGATGACGATGATGATGAGTTCAGAGGAAATACAGAAAGAAATAACACAGAATCAACCGATTTGATTCCGAGAAGTACTAACATCACAACATCGGTAGTTGGGAACCTTATTGAAACAACATTAACTCCATTGACGGATCCTGTTTCTACATTTAACGATATTAAGACGACAAAGAAAATGGACGATCACATATTGTTGACAAGTACTGTTCCAAGTATGACTATTGACACAGGAAGCGGAAGTGGAGACGGCAAAATTTCTGATGATTATGAAGGAGGTGATGACGATGATGATGAGTTCAGAGGAAATACAGAAACAAATAACACAGAATCAACCGATTTGATTCCGAGAAGTACTAACATCACAACATCGGTAGTTGAGAACCTTATTGAAACAACATTAATTCCATTGACAGATCCTATTTCTACATTTAACGATATTAAGACGACAAAGAAAATGGACGATCACATATTGTTGACAAGTACTGTTCCAAGTATGACTATTGACACAGGAAGCGGAAGTGGAGATGGTAAAATTTCTGATGATGATGAAGGAGGTGATGACGATGATGATGAGTTCAGAGGAAATACAGAAAGAAATAACACAGAATCAACCGATTTGATTCCGAGAAGTACTAACATCACAACATCGGTAGTTGAAAACCTTATTGAAACAACATTAATTCCATTGACAGATCCTGTTTCTACATTTAACGATATTAAGACGACAAAGAAAATGGACGATCACATATTTTTGACAAGTACTGTTCCAAGTATGACTATTGACACAGGAAGCGGAAGTGGAGATGGTAAAATTTCTGATGATGATGAAGGAGGTGATGACGATGATGATGAGTTCAGAGGAAATACAGAAACAAATAACACAGAATCAACCGATTTGATTCCGAGAAGTACTAACATCACAACATCGGTAGTTGGGAACCTTATTGAAACAACATTAACTCCATTGACGGATCCTGTTTCTACATTTAACGAAATTAAGACGACAAAGAAAATGGACGATTACATATTGTTGACAAGTACTGTTCCAAGTATGACTATTGACACAGGAAGCGGAAGTGGAGACGACAAAATTTCTGATGATGTTGAAGGAGGTGATGACGATGATGATGAGTTCAGAGGAAATACAGAAAGAAATAACACAGAATCAACCGATTTGATTCCGAGAAGTACTAACATCACAACATCGGCAGCTGAGAACCTTATTGAAACAACATTAACTTCATTGACGGATCCTGTTTCTACATTTGACGAAATTAAGACAACGACAGAGAAAATAGACGATCACACTTTTTTGGCAAGTACCGTACCAAGTATAACTATTGACACAGAAAACGGAAGTGGAGATGATGACGATGATAGTGAGTCCAGGGAAAACACTGAAAGAAATAAGACAGCGTCAACCGATTTAATTCCGAGTAGTACCAATACCACAACAACTGAAACATTACTTAAATCAACCGAACCTGTTTTACCGTTCAATGAAATTAATACCACGAGGAAATTGGACGAGGATCAAATGTTTTATACAAGTACAATTAAGAGCTTTCCAAGTACAACTACTTCAAGTAGGAGTTTTGAAACTGGAAGCGGAGATGGTCAAGTTCTTGAAGATAATGAAGAAGGTGATGACGATAATGGAATTGAAACAACAATGAAAATAGATCAGAATGAAGATCAGCAACTGACAACTTCAAAACAAAATTCTAGTAACACTAGTAACGTTACCACATCTACATTTGAAATAACATTATCACCAAAAATAGAACTTGAGATTGAGAATACAACACTTGGACGTCCTTGTTCGGAAAACCAGTGTCATACTGAAGGAGTTGGAACTAAACTGCCATGCTCTAATATTTCGTACGATAGAGAAGTTGTCAAAGTTACACTTGATGGTGTAGTTTTGGTCATTACACACAATAATGTTAGCAATCTCTTTCCGAACACAACAATGAAAGACATTTGGGAACAGTGTCATCAGGTAGAAAAACGCTGTTTACAAGAAGACTGTAATACTCAAGAAGTTGTAACTAAACAATATCCATGTTGGATGATTTCTACGAATTCACATACAGGCCGGATGACGATTGATGGTGTTGTAGTAACGCCGAAAAATATCACCAGATTACTACCAAATGCAAGATTTGAAAACGTGTGGACTCAATGTTCTAGACCCAGAACCCCACCAAAAACTAATTACCCATGTTATATGTTTTTCTTCGATGAGCAAACAGGCCGAGTGACGCTAGATGGTGTTGTGGTAACACCAAACAATTTTACAGAATTAATTCCAAACGGATCTTACATCGAAATGGTAAATGAGTGTTACAAGCACCAACGCACTAAAGTTGTGCCTTTGCCTACAACACCCAAAACTCCACTAAAAGCTAATTACCCATGTTATATGATTTTATTTGATCAGCGAAGAGACCGGGTGAGCTTAGATGGTGTTGTGATAACACCAAACAATTTTACAAAATTCATTCCAAACGGATCTTTCGAGGAAATGCTTAAAGAGTGTTACAACTACACACCCAATAAAGTTTGTGATGGATACGAATGTGAACCAACCACAACACATAAAAGTACCGGAAATGATGGAAATGGAAGTGGAGGTCATAGTGGAGGTAGAGGTGGAGGTAAAAACGGCGGAGGAGGTGGAGAAGGCGATGAGGATTATCAATATAAAGATGACGACGATAATGGCAATAACGGCGGTGATGCGGGCTTGAAAAATTTCGACGATTTTATATTTTTGGAAAAAGAGATAAACTTCAAGTAAATTATAGGTAAATAAGATAAGCTGTTTAATATTAGGGTGCGACTAGTGGCCTTCAAGTTTACAAAACGATTTAGAACAGGCGATAATAATTTTGTAGTAAAAAAGAGGACATTAAAAAAATAAACGATATTTGAAACTTGAACAATTTTATTAGTGTAATTCCATACTTTCGGAATACAATATTGGAATTCAATATCTCATAGTGCAGTTGACTATCATTTCACAAGATGAAGTAAAACCATTAGCGTGACAGGTGCAAGTGTTGCACCCCACTCGCCACTGAGTGCCATTCCTCCCACATCCTGAAAAAAACAACTATTTTTCTACAACTATTCAAAATGCACAAATCCACAAACAAAGGCGTAGGTATTTATTTATAGCAGTCGTTTTAAAAAATAATTATACAAGAATGACAGTTTTCTTATCGCTTCTCATTAAGTTTCTTTCTTATCTATCTTATCAAACAACGCACCGGGTGTACGGTAGGAAAACGATGGGACGTTCTATCAACACACAAAGGAAATGCAAATATAATAAATATAATTATGAAAAAAAGAAAAATTTAACAATTCGCTATTACTATTACATTAATAACGAGGCGTTTCCACCTCTTTTAACAGTTTTTTTTTTGGTCAATTTGGACTAAATTAATAACAAACCGTTCTAATATGGCTTAAAATTTTCACACACCTTCTTCTTCAGTAGCCATACTGGCAATAATAAAAATACTCAAAACCAAACAAATGGAAACACAATATTTTAGCTTCGAAAGCTCAAGAAACATTTTTCTGTTCTGTTGCTTTGAAAGTGTCGTACTCAACAACCGCGGTAAAACTAAAGCACTTATTGCACTAAACAGCAATAACAATTTCTGTATAGGCGTGGCCTTAAAATAATTTATGAACGATAATGAAAATACGTTTTGAAAAATATGTACCATGTACCTGATTACGATGTTTTATTTTTTACTATTTTTAAATAAAAATTAAGAATGGATTGTGTTCAATTAAATATACTATTATTGTGGCTTTAGGAAAATGAATGGGCATGATGCAATAACGCCACTGTAATTACATGATCTGCTAGTTTCTCATAAAAATAAACTTATCCTTGATTCAATAAAATATATGAAATCTATTTAAATCAAAACTGTAATTAAAAAGTGTAGTAAGTGCGCTTTTTCTAACAGGGAGGCATTTTTATAAACGACAATAAATATCTATCAAAATTTATTACTGAAAAAATAACGAAACAGTAAACAGTTATTAGAGGCAAGCTTTTAGGGTACACGCAGCGTTGGTTCCATCCTTGTTACAAACACAGGTGTTACAATCTTTTTTGAACGTAGTTCCGGGTTGGCAAACGGTATCTAAAACAAAAATTTAGAATTAGAAAAAAATTAAACATTTTGTTACTTCAAGCTTTCGGCCCCACACAACTTTTCAAAGTACAAACAGCGTTTTTCCCATCTAAAGTACAAGTGCAAGAATTGCAATCCCTTTTGAAAGTCTCACCAGGTTTGCAAGAGAAGGCATCTACAATTTGATATGAATCAAGTGCGTCCAAATTTTGCGTTTTCCCCCAAGTAATAAATAAAAATATTACTTACTTCTTGTTTTGCGTTCTAAGCAGGCCTTCTTCGTGCATGTCCAGATACCGTTAGTACAACGACAGGAGTTGCAATCGACTTTTTTTGTGTCACCGTTGTTGCACTCCGCTGCAACAGATGCGTTTTAAACAATCAACCTTGAATTATTATGCACAATATAGACATGCTTTCATTTTGTTAAAATCACTTTGGGTCAATGATAGGTCATGTGTAGATAACTCGACACCAATTTGTAGAATTGTGCTAAAGTCAGTATTTTTCTTGGAAAATTGTAGAAAATGTAACATTGTCAAAATCAATTTAAACTTTACCTTCATCGGAGACAACACTGGCAATCAGGACACTGAGCACAAGACAGCACAAGATGAGGGTCTTCATTTTAATCTGGTGTAGCTTCTTTCAGAGAGTGTCCAAAACTGATAAATAATGTTTAAAATTGCGACTTTATATATTACTAAAGATTGATAATTTCTCTGAAATAATGTTTGTACTGTCAATTAATCAAAAGTATCATTGAAATGTTTTATTCTCAAAACAGACTGTGTCAATATTGGTTTTCCATCACATACATGCTAATTGAAACTGGTAATTCCTGTAGATTTACAGATTGTCTAAAACTGGGCATTGAACGTCATTATGAAATAGAAACACCTGGATTATTGTAATTACATTATTCTTATTGTGTATCCGAAAGATGTAAAATTGCGAATTAGAGATGCAATAGACAAAATAAGAAGGTGACTCAAAATCTCAAGCTGAAGCTCATTTTGGGACACCCTAAATGTTAGATTTTCACTAGGATAAATAATTCTACGTTATATAATGTTTGCGAAGGTTAAACTTGATGACGACGGCATCCAATAGTCGCAGGAATTATTGGTGCATTTGCATAAACAATGTTGTAATCCTTTCAGTTTGTCCAGATAAGTAATTTCTTGAAAAACTAATTGAAAAATACCAAGTAATATGCTGGTAAAGTCCAGTCTATTGGGAAAAACAACACGAGATTTGCAATGTTTATTTATTTACAATTGAAAAATAACAACAAACAACATATTTGGAAATGAATTATCTTTATTACAGATACAAAGTTTCAAACCAAGGTAGTACCTACATGGAGTTCCGGTTTGATAAACACAATCTAAAAAAATTAAAACTAGAAAAAAACAATCAACGATTTCTATATTTGTAGCTTGAGTTTATAATAAAGCGTGTTTCACACAATTTTACAAAGTCTGTCCTTTAAAATATAATTAAAATTACTTAATTAATATAAAAGTTTCTGATAAAAAAATTTTTTAATGCTTAAATGTTGTTTTGTGTAAGAAATACTTGAAAAAATATTAGTTTAATTAGTAATTCTTTAATTCTGTCGTAGTGTCCATTTGAATTTAGTTACCATTTAGTCAAATTAATCGCGAATTAAAATTAGATTAAATGTAAGCTAAATAATGTGAGCTGCACAACGAATAAACCGAGTTAAGTCCTTTTTTGGAATAGGGGAGATCTTCTGTATCTTTTTAACGTATTTTGGCAAAATAAAAGCATTTTTTCAAAATTATGTTAATGTTTGATAAGAATAAATAACGTCTCGAGAATTATAATATTGTTTATTACTCTTGGTGTATTGTAATACGAGACACAGCTTATTCAGGAATGTATTTCAATAATTTCTTGAAAAACTTGTTAAGAAATTATTACCTATGTTAGTAAATATCTACAACATGAGGTTTATAACATTGGTATTTTATTGAGTCTAATCGAAGTTTAATCATAGCAAGACGCAAATATTTTCTCACGAAATGCCTTGTGATTTCCGTGTCACTCACTATTGCAATAAATTAATTATTACGAAAGTGTCAGTGTCTCATACAATCAAATTTGAAAATCCTTAATTAAATAAAATAGCAAATTTACTTTATCTAAATAGTAACCCATTATCACAAACTCTTAAATAACCACTTCCGATCATATCATAATTGTAGCACCTTACCCGGAAGTTTGATTTTTATAATTAGTTCAAACCCAGATGTGTCAACATGTACCTCGTTTTATTAATTGTGCTTTTAATTTCGACAAACGTTTATTGTAATGAAGAAGAGAAAAATTCCAACGTTCGTCACCACTTCCCAAAATTCGATTTAGAGGTTGACGTTAAGTTCAAAAGTGGCGATCGTCATGATCACGAAGAGGTATTTAAACACACTTTCGACTTGAACAAACTGAACGACAAAATTGAAGAAACCGGCCACGAAGAGCAAACAGTGGACTCGACAGTTCTTTATCAAATAGGCAATCGAAATAATTTTGTGACAAACCCCACAACCCTTGAACCAAGGACCTCACAAAAAGAGAAAGAAACTTTCGTCGATGATGAAGATGAGTTTAAAAAAAATTTCGAAGGTAGTGGAAGTGGAAGTGGCGATTATAATCCATCAGACAAGGAATCCGAAAAACAAAACGGCGACATGTTGGTGTTCCCTGATTAAGTAATTCAGTCTTGACTGTGCATCTTCACAATTTTTTGCCCTTGCACTGTGTTTAATTAATAAAAAATTAAAACCAATTGCCTTATTTTTTATTTTTAGTATACGCAATTTCTTCAAATACAAATAAAATAAATATGGTACAAAATAATTCGGATACTGCAATCATCCTGAGTCTTAAAACTAGACTAATTCAGTTTTGCCGTGTTGCGTTTGCGACAACTTCCGCACACTTTTTCAGTGTACAAACAGCATTTTTTCCGTCCGGAGTGCACGTACACGTGTTGCAATCCTTCTTGAACGTCTGGCCAGGAGTGCAAGAAAAGTCATCTAGAATAATTTAGTCAAAATCAGACCCGAATCTTGGTTTAACAAAGTCTACTCTACGACGGTTAGGATAATTAATTATTAAAACTAAAGAGTGACATTCAAACTGGCGGTTGTGCCACCGCCAGTGTCCGAGTGATCATTAATTGATTCAGTGGTGTTAAAATTAGTAACAGTTGGTTCGGTTATGGTTTCATTCAAGGTAATGGTGTTGTTATTAGGTGGTAAATCCGTCGCCGGTGGTTCAGTGAGAGGGCACAAGTTTTCCGTGCAAAGGTATCCCGTTTTTTCGATATTGCAATAGCAAGTGTTGCAGTCGATCTTGAAGTAATCGTTAGGGGCACAAGGGGTGTTTTTTAAGTCAGCGGCCACAGGCACACCTGCAAAACACTTGTAAGAAACTCAGCTTGTTCTATACTAAGTATTTGCACTCTTACAAGTGTTTTGTTAAGCTAAAAGCAGATGAGCGTGTTAGACTTACAAATACTTAGTAAGAAATGGTGGAAGCGCCGAAACGTACCTCTTTTTTCGCGGTCTGGACACTTCTTTTTCGTGCATTCGAATGCGCCGTTTGTGCATTTGCAAAAGTTGCAGTCTTTGAACTTCGTATCGCCTACTTTGCATTGTTCTGAAACGATTATTTATTCTAGATTTTCAATCAGTGACTCTCTTTGTGAGGGTTACAAAGTTTGATAACCTTTTATCAGGGATGTGGAACACGAGCTAATTTTGGAAGAAATGCGTCAAACGGGTCGAAAATTTCGTATTGACTTATTTTGGTAAATTTATTTGGGTTTCAAATACAATAACTGATAAGAAGTAAAAATTCAAATAAAAATTGCACAACAATTAATCCCACCTGTATGAGGGTCTGAAACTTCGCTGTCGCTGTTACTGGCACTCGCAACAGCAACACCCACAAGAAGTAAAATCCAAACAAACGATTTCATTGTCGACAACGAGATGCTACTTCATTCAATGATCTTCCAAAACTGATAATGTTATAAAACTGCGACCTTTATATTGATAGCTTTGTGGGTATAGGTCATTCCAGTGTTTGAATAGAAACTGACGAAAAGAAAATAATGAAAATCGAATCTATTTAAGATGCGTTATTACGTTATTGAGGAAATTATAAAATCCAGAGGAAAGGATGAAAAAATTGGCTTCCACAAGACTCCGAATTACCACCTGGAATCTAAAAGAAAATTTGGAGAATGTAGAACAAGAATTCTGAATATAGTCTACAAAACAATTAGTACTCTAAAAAAGAATTCAGATCTAGAAACGGCTTTAGAAAAGAATCGCACGGTTGGTGTGAAAATGTCTTACGTTTGAAAAAAATAGTTATACCTGATAACTTTCTCTTAACGACAGGATATAAAAGAAAATATTTCATCGACCATTTCCGAAAAAATTTGAAGTTTTAGTTTGAATTAAGTTGAAATCGACAAAATATAAGTTTTCGTAAAGTGAATGAATAAAAACACCCAAAAATCGTATTTAATAAAATACTGTTTACATAATAAAACTAATTAAACATAAAACTGGTGGAAATGTACGGACTGTTTATAAAAGAGTGTAGGATCTCGGGTGGTTCTGGAATTTGAATTTGTTGCATTTAATCATTTTATTTCTATGAATTTTCTGAAAAGTACCAATGTTTATCTACCCAGGCAACCAGCAAGACTAATTGTTTCATATACTAACATTGTACTTTTTTTCTTGAAAGAAACGGCAAACTTTTAGTACCTACTACGATCCTACATTCATTTCTAGACAGATTGTATAATAGAAACGGAAAAACAGAATACATAAAAAAAGTTTCTACCCAATATTTAGACTGTACTTATACCAAAGTTAGTGAAAAATCAGGTCTCTTTAAAAAAGTTCATTTTTCAGAAAAAAATCTAGCAGCTATATTATATCAGGAATTGTAAAGTAATTGTCTCAACTCGTTTTAGAAAAATTATTCCTTGACAATTTGTCAAATTTTTAGTTTTGTGCTTCAATAAAAGAGCAGATTTTTCAAAAAACTTTACGATTTTTAATTTTTGTCTCGATAGATATCACAGAATGATAGTAGACGAAACATTCATTTATGAATTCTATTATCAACAAACCTTCAATTTTTCGTATTTGATTTTTTGTATTGAGAGGTCTACCAAATTCTTATCTATGAGTCCAACGAAATTAATTCGGTTAGAATTTTTGAAAATTTAATTAAAAATTTTTAAACCAAATCTCAAAATTTAGCCAAATTTTTTTGGCATTACATTTTTCATGTGTGCTATTATCAAATTTAACATATTGTAAGAATTTGTGAAAAAATTCTGAATTTTTTTTGGCTAGTTTATACAACTCCTAAACTTTTTTTTAGATGTACAGATTTAGAAAACTGTTCGCTAAATTTTCCTAAATCTGAATTCACATATAAACAAAATTGTGATACATAGGTACATGATAAAATATTGAGTGAATTTTAGGAGTTACGATTATTTTGAGTTGAAGAAAATCTTTCTTAAATTATTCATGTACTTTTTCAAAATTGATGTTTAAATTGTTATTAAAACAAAACCTATCTGGTAAGTGATAACAGATTTGAACCTACTTAAAAATTGAACATATTATATGTATACATCTCATGTTGTGTTTAAGGCAAATTGACCGTAGAACATTTACTTACTTTAGAAAGCAGCAACCAGCAAGAATTTTCAAAATCTACATCTATCCATTTGCTAAATTTTATAATAGCACACATTTCCATTTTGTTTTCGTTATATTAAAAACTTTTTTTGTGTTTTTTCGCCATTCAATTTACTAAAACTTCTATTTTTTCGATTTAAAATTTAAAAGGACTCATTTTTTTTTAAAATGTCGATGAAATATTTTCTTTTATATTCTGTTGTACAGAAGAAGATAAACAAATTTACACAAAAGTAAAGAAGCAATGCTAAGCAATAATCTAGAAACGAAATTAAAGAAGAATTTTGAATCAGGCTAATATTTCGATTCGTATTTAAACGTGTGGAGAGTTATGATAACTTCTATTGGCAATGCTGTCCCCTTATTGTCAGAAGACAGAAGACAGAAGCGACTGTCAAAATCATCTAAATATTTACATTTAAATCTGTATTTTAACACTTTATTTTTTATTTATTGTGAAAGATGGTTGATTCGACTGAACATGACGATGTGCTTTTTGCCATGTTGAAAGAGTGCAAGACTTTGCCCATATTTCTGAACCACATATTTGGGTTTTTAAACCGAAGGTAATTATCCGTTATTTACTAAACACAGACATAACCTCAAACTCCTGTTCAGAACTGATTTTTATCACACTGCAACTGACCCTAACTGTCCCGTGGGCCTCCCCCCGGGTTTAGCAGAGCAGACAGTCAAACAAATATTTTACAAGTGGAAACCAGACGACAAAAACGTTGAAAAACCCCCAACTCCCCCTGACACACCTTCAGCCTCTAAACCAAAAAAACAACCCCCTGACCCCAAATTCACGGCATCAGACTCGTACAATGGGGCCACGTATGAATACTACAGCTGGTCGCAGACTTTACTAGAAGTGGACATAGTCGCCAATATTCCTGAAAACAAAACAGCCAAAGACATTTCGGTGAAAATCACAACGGATCAGATTTCAGTCAAATTAAAAGACGGGAAGGTGATTCTGGAAGGCGAATTGTGCGAGAAATGTAAACACAACGACGCGATTTGGTCATTGGAGAAGCACAAGCTGTGTATTCACTTGGACAAAAGCAGGGAAGTTTGGTGGAATTGTTTGGTCAAAAGTGAGCCAAAGCTTGATATAAGCACGTTGGACTGCTCAAGGCCTTACGAGGAACTATCAGAGGAGGCCCAAGCCAAAATTGAAGAATTACAATGGAACCAGGAACGCAAAAGGTTGGGTTTGCCCACCTCTGATGAGTTACAAATGCAAGACATTCTGAAACGGTCGTGGAACTGTGAGGGGTCGCCCTTTAGTGGACCGTACGACCCTAGCGCGGTCAAATTTAATTAAATGAATTTATTTATTATAATAAATTATACACTTAAAATATTGCCACTTTTTTTTTCTCTTTTACTCTACTCAAAAACGAAAGTTACGATGGTGGCCTTACATAGAAAACAATAATTTAAGCAAACAATTTTTTTTTACTTTTTAGTACGTAGCTGTGACTTCTTCAAAATTAGCTTAATATTTCTTTACAACGTATTTTTTTTTATTGGAATTCTCCAATAAAAAATTGGCCGAAGCCCAATTGTTATAAATTGGCGCATAAAATCCATTGAATTGCGCTAAAATAGCTCCAAATATTGCTCAGATCTCATTTTTCCGGTGAGCTTTTGTGCTCAGAGGTGTGCGGCACCCATTTGCCTTTTTTTTCATACCCAAATCTTGATGAAAGATATGTGTTTGCTTTTTTAAAACCCTCAAGGTTTGAACTATCTCTGACAACTTTCACTTGTAATCTTCCAATACCTTTCTGTGTGCTTTTTTGACCATTTCTGTACTGAAGCACTTTTCGAATTTCCTGGAAGTGGTGCACCCTTAGGGCCATTATGGCCCAACTGAGACTTTGAAATGCAGTTTTAACCTTGCTAAGCGATGGAGATGTACCTAATGTAGAATCTAACCCAATTTTAAACACTTGAGGTGTTATACTTTTAATATAAAAAAAATTCTTTTACAGCTCGAACCTTCTAGTTATAAGAGGCCACCAATTAATCATCCCATCATCGTAACTTGTGTACGAAAGATGTGGAAGGGAATAACAAATAAAGCAATAACTTGAAACGTAGCGTTTATTTAATGTCTAGAAATGCACTTGAAAATCCTAGATTTGAGTGATTCTCCTGATTGACCTATCGACTCATTGGCATGTTCTATAATACGTAAAAAATTACAATATTGCTTAAATTACGTTAAATACTACCGTAAGAAACAGCGCTGCAATCACAGAAAAATCACAAAGAGGTATTCAACTAAACAAATTCCAATAAAACAAAAACAACTGTAATACTACACCTACATAAAAATATCACCAAAAATAATAACAAAACGTTTTATTAACAAGGTTTAGAACAGGATAACAAGATAACAACGTTACAAAAGCGCCTCTTTATTCCTCCCCTCCAGGGCCTTTTTCAGCGCCTGTCGGAACCCATTTAGGGCCGAACCCAGCGACAGTTTGAACCCTTTACTAACGGGCAAGAGCGGGAATTCAGGTACAAGTGGTTCCTCGTCACAATATTTCATCAATCTCTCGCACATCGTCTCGCCTTTGGCTTGAAAATGCGCGAGGACTTCGTTTTGAAATACTTTAGGTGCGACGTTGAGCAACTCAGTCATCGACTGGACGAGTTTCAAAATAACAAATTCGTTATAAGTGCGCGAATTTTCGCACCCTTGTTGCGTGTGCGTCTGTCTTTCATAGCCAGCTTCGTTAAAATAGGGCTGCGCTACGAGAATGAGCCCCTGAATTGACACAATTAGTTGTAAGAGAGTGCTATTAGGCCCCCACATTTCGCTCCCTCGCCCCATCCAAGTCCCCAGCAAAGACACACAAACTTTACCCTCAACGTAAAGGTTCGGGTTCAAGGGCTCAGTTATGTAACTTATGTAATGGACTCCTGGGGGGTTCTTGGGGTAATCCGGACTTAACTGAATATCGAAAAGGAACAACCCGTCCTCGTACGGAGTCTTCGCTGGCCCCCTTATCATCACTGATAAGAGATCCATCCGATTGTCGTAAGTCCGGACCCACACCCCTGCCGGTAGGGAATCTTTAAGCAACTTGTACTCCTTTTGAAGCCCGACTAGAAACTTTTGCAAGTCTTTTGGTACGAATTTGCTCGAGAAATAGCGATGAGTATCGGGGGCTTCCTCCAGTATGGAGAAAGCTTCGTTTTTTGGGATGAGTTCAATCGGTTTGGCCACTTTCGGGGGCGTTTCGGGGGTTAAAAGTGCGTTTTGTAAGGCTGAGGTGGTACTTGGCGAGGGTTTTAACGGATTTTCGGATGAATTTGTTAGGACGGTTAAAGCTTGACGGCCGCCTATGCGGCTGATTATTTCCGCGTAGATTAAATCCATACGCATTTTGAGCATCACGAGGAGTTCCACGCACAGGTTCTCTTGGGGTTTTTCGGCCGGCTCGGAGCTGTCAGGGGTTGTAGGACCTGCACAAAAAACACATTTTTGTTGGACACAGCTTTTGCTGACTTTTGCGTTCAGTAAAAAGACTAGTTTGGAACGAAGTGCGCCCAAAAGAAAATACTAATTAATGATGCTAAAGAATTCTATGCGTGTGCAAAATCAAGAACATTCAAATTGGAAGTTATGTTTCTAAGTAGTGACGAATATTAAGTCGGCGGATTAAGTCAATAACTGAAATATAATCCAAAAATTATTTTTACAAAGCTTACGACAAAATATTAATTGTTAAACGTATTTCAAATTCAGTTTCGCAAGAACGGTTTTCTCTTTTTGATAATTATTGTTAAGAATTTTTGTTAAAATTTTCGTGTTGTAAGATTGTTACTTAGCATAATTTTCTGTGTCCCGTCCGTAATTTCACTATTTTTCATTTTTATCATTATCACACACTTCCGCTGGATTACCTGTTTTCACGAAAAAATCATTCACAATCTTTCGATTATGTTTAAATAGATTTAACACCTCTAACATATTTTTCTTCTTTCTAAAGTAATCACAGATATTATTTCTATTTTTTATTTAAGGAAAAGAAATAACTTCACTGAAATTTAAAAAATAGAAGAAAATGAAACAGTGTGGACCAAAGAAAAAACTCACTCCTATAAAATACAGGATTTACTTTCAGTTGCTAGAAAAGGATGAAAATCTCTCAGCACAGTTTAAAAGCAAAACCACTGTCGATTTTCGTACCTGACTCGCAGAAAACGTTTCGTTTAAAAATGAGCAAACTCACTTGAAAATTGCTCAATTTACCTTATCTTTGACGAAGAACTACGATTTTAACACTTGCAAAATTTGTGCCGAAGTAACAGTAAAAATACTTAAAAATTATTGAATACCGATGTCATTTGAATTTTCTTTCCAAACACGTTTAGTTGATTATGATTTCATTTCTAGTTTCAATATAATAAAACAAACGGTGCTTGAATCATGTTTTATGCAAAAAATACATCAAGAAATTGTTGCTAGCCCCAAAATTACTTTTATTTCAATTCTTAGTTATTTAATTAATGAATTGACTTTGCTTGCTGTTTCAGCATATTCCGACAAAATTTTATGCATTTCAGAGAATTTAATTGCAAAAAAATTCGAATTCAAGTTTCATTTGACATTTGGTCTAACATTCTAGTTTAAACTTCGCTTCTTTTACAACTAGAAACCTTCATGACAATTTTTTTTACTGAAAACATGACCAAATTCCCTTTTAATCATTTATCCTTACTTAAAAAGTAAGATTTTGCCAAATCCCGAAATTTGTAAGCAAATAATTTTTGGTTGGGGATGGTTGCATTTATTTGTACGTTTTTGAGCAAAAACAACATTTAGAAATTACTAACAAATAAAAATTAAAAAGAAAAACATCTCTCAGAATAAAAAACGCAAATAAATGTACTTACATGATTCTCCGTTACACTCCTTGCACATCTCGATTTGCACATTGACCTTACTCTCCAACTTGATCATTTTCTGTATGTTGTCTTTTTCGGCATTTTTCATTTTGGTCGGACAGGCAAGATTTTCCCGCGAAAACATTCTACCCCTCAATTCTATTCCTAGTGATTTGGCTTTTTTCTTAGTTTCCAGCAGCAAAGCCTAAATTTAAAGTAAGTTCAAGGGAGACAAATTTGAGCAAAACTCTACCTGGAAATGTTTGCTTTCCGTGCTAAAAAACGACGTGCCGAGATACTTATCTAAATAACCCGAATTGTCATAAATACACAATAAATCTTTAAGAAACTAAAAAAAACAACAACTCGATTAGCTCAATTTTTCTTTCGGTTTCAAGTACACTAACATGAAAATTCTGCGTGATGTTGTAGTGCTTGAAGGCCTCCCTCAGATAACTAATCCTGTTCCTAATAAAATCAACTCTAGCGGCCATATTTTGTAAATTAATTTCGTCAGTTACGTCGCCATCAAACGACTCGATACTTTCGGTTTCCCATGAGTACGCATCTTCACTAAGATCGTCATCGCTGTCGAAAGCATCGGGAAATTCGAAATCTTCACTCTCAAGTATCAATTCGATGTTTTGCGGCCAACAGTTTTCTTTTTTACCACCGAGCCACTGCACAATCACGTAACCCTTAAACCGACAAATCTAGTCGCGTTTTAACGAAAACAAATCGTACTTGTGGACAACTATCGATGACTTTTCCCATCTTGTCTTCGACGGTCGGCTTGGCTTTAACTACACTACCTGGACGGAATACGAATTTGACGTGTTTTTTCAAATCGTAAACGCTTGACTCGTTCGTTGCCAATTCCTGCGGCTCTTGGTTCGCGTCCACGCTCGTAAACCATTTAATCTATTGTAGAATTATTACTTAGACCGAAATAAATAATAGACTTACTTCAGCTGTCCGTTCTTGGAAATTGACCTTCTGGACCACTCCGTACTTATCCGAGTTTTCGTTCGAGTTGGACACCACCCACTCCCCTGGAAAAAATTCGTGATCGTCTTGCGAAACGGAATAATAGAGTTCGGTTGTGGGAATATCCTTCTCCTCAGTGCCGTCCTGCCACACAACGGTGACTTTTGCATCAGCGCAAAAAACCTAAAAACTAAAAATCACAAAAAATCACCGATTTGCACTCACTTGGACGGCGACGATCGCCCCCGAAGAGAACTTGTTCAAATTCGGATAAGTTTTTTTCCTCTGTTTAATTTTATGCAGCCCGTATATGGAAATTTCGCCTTTATTGTCCGATTCCTCGTCTTCTTCTGTACACCAGTCGTCGTCGGCGTCGAACGGTTCGGCGCAGGTGTTCGTCAATGTGGAATTGTCCGATTTAGGCACTTTGTGAGGGAGAGATTGCAAAGATTTTTTCTTGATCCAGTCGCGCTTTTTAAGCAAAATGTCGGTGGGTTTTAGTTTTAGGAAGTAGCGATCCCCCATCACTAAATTCTCCGAGTAAGGTAAGACTTTCAATCTGCAAAAACGCGCTCGAAATTTGGAAGCAATGTACACGATGAAGGTACCGTTTAATTTCGTCTTCCTTCAGTTCGGCGTATTCCGTGTGGCCGTTTGGTGAGTACCACCAAACTTCGATCAGACAAATTTCAATGCTTTGAATGGTGAACTTTTGGCCGATTTCCATTTTGCGCATCATCGATTTTGATTTTTTTATCCACTTTGGGTCTCGTAAATGCATTGGTGTACAAAACTAAAAAATGTGTGATATGGTCTAAGATTGTTGGGGACAACATATTTTGTTTAGTACTCCGTAGTTTGGTGTAGCATTTTAAAACTGAATACTTATTTACAAACATTTATAACATTGCGATTTAAATATGTGGTGCAATAATAAAGTATTTTTACTGGGAAAGCTAAATAAATCGTACAGGCATTTTACTCACGAAATGCAAAATACATAAAAAATTATGAGAAAAAAAAAGAAAATATTACAACAAAATACAGTTTTCCACGAGATTGTATTCTAAAGATGGATAAATGGATAAAATAAAAGATAAATGTCATGGTTTATGCAAAGAAAAAAACGCAATCGTTCAGTAATTCTTGTAATTTTATTCGAGATAAATAACGCCCAAAAAAAGGAAAATCATTTTGATCCAATTTAACAGACGGTTTAGCTCAAAACTGTGTCAGGGCCTTTGGAGAAGTGCGCAAGCGCACTCGTGGGTCAAAATTCTCACTCGCATATAATGATGCATTTCTATCTCTTATAATATAATATACTATTATGTCCAACTCGGCAAATTTTTGGGTATCTGGCTGAAAACGTGTTCAAACACTCGTTAAACTTAAACAAAAAATAAATTATCGACCCAATTCGGCTTTTTTAGCTTACATTTAACGCAATTTTACAAAAAAAAAGCGTGTTAATAAACGACAAAATAGTAGCAAATAAAATAAATAATAACACTTTAGTGGTTTTTCAGAACGGTTTCGCAAAATCTCCAACACTGCGTTGTTATCAAACCCATAGCTAGAGGTTCAAAAAATTAAATAATCACTAAATTATTTTCTGAAAAGAATTATTTGGCAATGTCTCTGTATATTCTTTTAGGAAATTTCGACAAATATTTGTGTCCATAACTAAAAAATGTGCTCGAAAAAAGGCAGCATAAATGTAATGTTCAACATAATTTTTTTAATTTTTGATCCGGTTGGAAATAATCTCACAAAAAAACTGTCTTTTAAACTTAGAAATGTGCTAAAAAAACACAGCACAACCTTTTCAACCCACTTCGATAATTTTTGACTTACCTTTTTTAGAATTTCGCAAAATAATCGAGTTTTTGGAGATTTCCAATTTGGGTTGGTAATCGATTAATCAATAAATTAACTAATCAGTAAATCAATAAATAAATAAATGCAATAAAAAATCGGTAACTGATCAGATAATCATTTATTTAATTGAGAACAGATTTCATCTCTCATCTATCAGTTGATAAAACTCAGACTGGCAATAAAAATAAATGGTGTGTCACTGATGTATCTAATTTTAATTTTTTAATTCAATTATTATTGACCACATTCCTCTTTGGTTTACAAAATAGGCGTAATAAAAAAACAAACATAAATAAATAGAAAAATAAAAATAAAAAACAATAAATATAAATTTGTTTGAAAAAACCATTTAGTTCTGTCAAGAAAGAAGTATGTATATTTAAATGATGACGTTAACAATAATGTGTTCATCCCCGTTCAAGCAATTTATCCAAAATGAAAAAACAAAACCAAACAACCCCTTATCTAAAATACTATTTGCATACATTTTTTTAAATATTGTAAAGTGTAATTGTGCCCAGACCCGAGTCTGGGATGTAACACTTCTAACTATATAGAGTAATATGTAATTATCGACAGTTATATTATTTTTTATTATTTTGTTCCTAAAAAGTCAGTTCCAAGATATTCGTGCGTTTTCCTGTTATGACATGGGAGTTATGAGGTTTCCTCATGAAATGTAGATTTATGACAAGATTGATTGTTTTAAAATGTGAAAAAGTGGAGTGTTATCAGATTGCGGGTATTAAAAAGATCAATAAAAACAATTTAACCATTTCTTCTGACACAAATCTGCCTCAACTTGCTAATAATATGACCAAATCAACTTACAACAGTCTGTCCCGGGTATTCGGCTTCGTGATAGGCCCCATTTATGGAATGAAACCAATAATCCCTAATATTATAATTGATACTTCTCCTAACTTCAACAATAGAACCACACTTTGACTGCATCCTAATCATCTCGTCTATGCTCTAAGAAATGGGAGAAAACATTTCAACCAAAACCAGTGGCCAGTTTTACCTGAATCCTCCCAAACTTGTCCCCCAGACAAACAGCATCCCCAACCTGAAACGGCTTAACAAAACACAACCTGCTATCAGGAACATGCTCGATGACTTTATCGCTCTCCACGATTTGAACGGTGGCGAACTGCTTCGTCTTCTTGCAGTAGCCCCTTTGAGTCTCCTTCCCGTCCTCCAGCCTCCTCACAATGTCCCCCGGGGCGATGCATCGGCACAACAAATACACCTTGCTCTGTCTGCATATCCGCTTCCGGGTGGGATTGCTCCAAGTGACGAGGATTTGGCCCTTCTGGAGGGCACAGGTCTCGTCACTGTCTGAGCTCTCATAGCTCTCACTCACTACCCCAAACACAATTCGTTTACGTTCGTCGAATTTGTACACAAGATCGTGAGCGTAGAATTCTTTAACGTTAGCTCCGGACATTTTTTGCTTTTTACGATACGAGTAGAAACTACACTACGATTTTGAAACTGAGGAGAAAAATGTTTAAAATGGCCAATGCGATTGGGTTTTTGACGTTTTCGTCACGCGCATGACAGGTTATAAACAAAAAACAGCGGAATACAGGCAACACAGCACACACGCGTGCGTAAGGGGTTGCCAACAGCAGACCTAAAAAACTAATTTCAGTTTTTCAGTGCTTGCGATAAATGGTAACACGGTTTTGTTACCATAAAAAATGTGAACGATTGTTAATAATAAAATAAGCGGTCAGCTTACATGAAATATGGAAGAATTCATATTTTTTTTAATAGGTGAGGAAAAAAAAAAGCTCTGAATCGATTTTTTTTCGACGTAATGTAGTCATTTTTTTGCTTATTTTTTACGAAATTGTGAAAAATAATTGCGCCTCTGGCTGAAAACGTGCCAAAACTCTAAAAAAATAGTACCAATACTTTTTTCTTGCCAAAAAAACTTGGATCAACGGGAATTTATGTTCAAAAAAATTACATCATTGTAAAATTAATTTAGTGATTTCTTTTATTTTAAACAAAATTTTGCGTTCCTGGATGAAAAACGAACGAAAAAATTGGTAAAAAAAAATTGAACAGGTAGGCGGTCTTAACAGATTTAAGATTTATTTTAGAAGTAATTGATAACCCAAATAGCAAGTGAAATACACGCATTTCAAGTTGTTTAATTTAAATATCGACTTTTTGCAATCTTTTACTAATCAATTATTAATTACCTAACTCGCATCGCATCGATTTACAATATTGCTAATGCCCAGTTTGAACAAGGACAATGTGCACAATTAATCAATTGAATAAGAACACTGTTCTGAACCTGCTTTTTTAAAGTATAATTTATAAATACTTCACGTTATGTTTCTACCTCCGGTGCAATAAAAAAAACACCTACGCGGTTATGAGCAGTTATAATAAAACATTTAATCCCTACATAATCAGGGCCGGACTTTGATAACCTGGCTTTAGGGGAATCACATGACATGAAATCGTCCTTCTCTTTAGGTTTTAACTTACGTCAAGTAGCAAAAAATTATAGAATCGAAATTTTAGAATCTAACTCGGAATCTCAATAACGGCCTTTTTTTAATACACCAAGGTCCGGTCTTTTGGGAAATAAGAGAAATTTTAAGTTTCACAATTAATATTCGAGCATACAAGGTAGGTCTGCTAAAAGTACATATTTTAGTATCTACTTGTTACTTAATAAAATTAAAAATATTTAAATATTCGCTACATTACATTAAGTTGATTGTCTTGCAGGCACTCCTTACAGGTCACGTCTTTTACACCCTTTTTCGCATTTTTTTAACTTTGTGTGTGTACGTAATGTCTCATAAACTCATAAGTCATAAACTACCTGATGATGACCTCTCAGTTAAGTCGAGACATGTCTAAACATTATGTTGAATATTCAATAATAAAGCGCATTTCTTTATAAACCTTATTGTTAAATTGTTTGACTGCCAGAATTAAATTTCAAAAATACATAATTGCATTTTTTTCTATAAAACGACAAAACACTGACTTACGTCTGACGTTCGAGCCCTTACTAACAAAAAAAATTTCTCTATATTTCTCAGTTGACCATAAATTAAGCAACAAAATTAGGTAGATAAAACAGGACCATTATCCAATACTTGTTGCCCAGATTTTTACTGAAAAATCGTTGAAAAATCCTGTCAGCAATTAGTATCAGGTGTTTTATATCAAATATACACGAAAAGGGGCCACATGAAGGCTACCTTAACTGTTAAAGTTGTTTGTGTACCGATATGTTGATGTCCAAAAATATATTTCGGTACAAAAATAAATAAATACGTTGAGATCATCATTACTGTTTCTACTTAATCATTTGAGTAAATAAAAATAAAATGATAAAAAGTTTGTTAAGCATTCTCCTCGAACTGAAACCGTGGAAGCACACTTCTTTGTTAACAAATTTAAGTTTCAAATATTCGCATTCTTCGGTAAGAAACAGTCCGAATAGTCAATTAATCCGGACTGTTTGCCAGGATCGCTATTTCACTTATTTAAAAACAGTTCGCCACCATTACATCTGATTAATTCCTTCGGTCGCACGCAAGGCCACACAGCCATAAAAAGGATAGGTCTAGGGTATGAAGTTTGCTGGCACGCTCGATAAGAGCATTAAAAAGGAACCCTCCGCTCTTTGCAAAAATAATCATTAAAATTCCCGTCTCAAAACATAGTCTTTACAAATAGCTGCAATAAATAATTAACTTTTACTGCAGCCTTGCATTGCGATATCCTGAAGGTCGTAGACTAGTGCGGCCAAGTTCGGGTCACGGCTCACTAGATGGCAATACTCCGGTTATTCAACTGTCACGTGCCGATTCAAAGCACACTTTTCTAATCTTGATTTGCCTCGTTATTTGTGCATATGCGAAATATATACCACGGTACCGTTAAAGGTTCATCTGCCACACGTGACAGAACCACCGAAACATTGAATTGTTTCCTGCAATGCAACAGCCGCTATGTCAATCGAGATGTAATAAAAAACAAATACGATTTTGTACACAATGACTTATGGACCAACTAACTGTAAAAATGCCAATGTAATCCTTCCCCTTGTTATTTGCGATTCGGAGAACTTGTTGCTGTCTTATTATACCTGCTTGGAATTCCTCGGTGGGCCTAAAAAGACCACCAGAACCTGCAGGAATCGTAATGATGCTACCAATAATTTGGTTCGTTTTAGCCAAAAACGTGCCAAAGAATTAAGATCCGATGTCAACAGCCACATAAAACCGGATTAAAATACCGATAAATTTATCACGAGGAAATTAAAACACACCTTGAATTTTCATAAATTACAAAGTCGCGAATGAGGTACAACGTAGAAAAAGCGCGTTTACCAGCGGATGAAGAAATTCGAGTAGAATTAATGTGCAGAGGAATTAAGAAGCTCAAATAGAATTATTGCACGTTTAAGTTGTATATCATGAAATTGCGACTTTAAACCTGCCTGCGACTGCTTTGCTTTGAACTATCTTAACCGATCAAGCGACAGTCTTTCGGTTTTTTGCCCAAAACGCTTCCGCTCGTTATAATAAAAATGACGAGTTTTTGCATTTTATGACTCTAGTTTAACACTGTTAGCATTCCGAACGAAGCTTGGAATTTAGTCAAAGTCCACTCAATTTATGCTAATTTATAGTCACAAGAACGCTCATTTTGTCAAACGACATGTGCAATATTTTAGTCTGCATCAGCCTGCGTTAATAAATTCTCAAATTTGTCTAAGAAATTTGCTACCAAAAGTACGAATTTGGTTTGCAAATTGTAAAAATTTCAACCAGCATTAAAATTCTCTACCTGCGGTTCAAGTTTTGGTAATAAATAAAAAACTGTTTAATTTGCGACGATGCGTGCAGAAGAGCGCTAATTCTTAGAGAGTGAATTTTTATTTTATTTCTTCAATGAATTTGCACTATGAATGGATTTTGCAAAGTAATGGTTAGAGCATGATTTAAACATGAGAATAATCTTGCAATACATAGATTATCTGCCGCGATATGGATCTTAACGATTTAGCTGCAATAATTGCCACATAAGAATAGATTTGCTAAAAGAGCTTTTGTGACATGTCAATTCATCAAACATTTTATGTCCATCGCTTTTATCAGTTTTTTTAGGAAATTCCTACGACAGAGGTTTTGAATTGCAATTTAGATTAGGATACTTTATTAATAAATGTCATACGGACTTAAAAAATCGTGCAATAACACTAAATTAGATAAATTTGAAAATCTTTGCTTTTAAGCCTGAATTTCTAATTTTTTATTGTATTATATTAACATCAAATATTCATAAAAAGCTTTCAAACTAGAGTAGTAGCTATTGAACAAAACTGATAAATAACTCAAGTAAATGGAAACGTTATCAAATTAATAGTCCATTAAGTAATTCCATTTTTCCATTAATAACCGCCTGTTTGAATTAATTGTGGTCAAACGCGTAACCATTCGATATGTGGACACTAGAAAAAAGTGTTTTGCTGTTTGGGTGGTCCCCTTAGAAAATAGCCAGAATTTCATGTTTTCTTTTGTATTTGTTACAAAATAAAATGTACAACAATAAAAAATTACATCTCCAACAAGGTGGTTGTAATTAAAATAACTGTGCCCAATATTTTAAAAGAAAATTTTAAACCCGCCACTATATCATTTAATCTTTTTATAGTCTCAAGACAATTTTTAACTTTAGACTTGTATTTCTAGAATACTCGCAGAAGACATCTTAAAATTTTAAAAGTTGTAGAGATCTTTCTTATTACTGAATCTCTACTTCTACAAAAACATAAAGAAAAAAAGGACAATTCAAGAATAGACAATACTGGATATGGTTTGACATTCAAGTGCATAAGTATTGTCCGTACCATTTTAGAATTCAATTCCACAATAAATGTTTACAGATTACCATTTACATACTTTAGGTAAATAAATTTGAGTCTTTCAATCGATTCATTTGGTATTGCATCGTCATAAAGAACCGAGCCTGGACGTCAATTGAATTGCAGATGTTGTTTTAATGTCGACAGGATATTAGCTTTAGGAATTATCGACTTGTGATAATAACTTATCTATCGCAAAGCCAAAACCAAAGACTGCAGCTTTTTGGAATTTTTTCTCCACTTTCCGTAAACCGGGAAATTCCCGAACCATTACAATAAAGAATATAGCGAATAAAAGTGCTAACTGCCCCATAAAGTCATCTTATGACCCATAGTAACTGTATCTTGTTTTTAACACGATGGCAAGCCAAGAGTTAGTTCAAGACGCCCACTGAATCCAATAAACACACCCGGTCAATCTCATTGCTTGCGAATTAAGGCTACGTGGGTCAAACACCTGTTACAATAACCCACAAAAAGCCACAATGTGCAATTGTGGGCGAAAAACCCCAAAATCGCCCGTTTCTAAGCCCAAGTTTGTTGACTTATCAAATTGCGGAACTTGGCATGTTTATGGACCGAGAGGTTTTATCACCAGATAGACTCGTAAAAAATTCGGTGCACTGGACAAATCGACGGATTTGATTTTTAATTCGCAAAACACGTTTTCTTCAACGGTACTTAAAATAAATTTCAGGATGGAATCGGGTGAACTTTCTGAACCTTTGCAAAACTATTGGCACTCTGGCCATGTACTCGCCCATTTTTTTAATGAGAATTGTGGGATTATGGCCGGATTGCTCGCTCCTTGTAAGGAAGAAATTTATGTGCAATTTCGACTAGACGCAGCAGCGAATAGCAAACAACTTTGCATAAAAATGAAATAGAGCCATTAATCATTTTTCGGTAGTTCTGTAGATAACTGTTCACGTTTTGGACTTTGAACATTTGCTAGCTTTTGATTTTTATTTCCATTTTTAACAAGCTTTTTCTAATTAAGACATCGAAATCAATAATCAAATGAGAGTTTTTACCCACGGATGGGTGGACCACTTTAAGCTAATTTCAGAATTAGCATTTGAATACTAGACATGAATTTCAATCTCAGCTGACATCATTTCCGTTGGTATCTGATACGATTAATTAAGTTTATTAGTTTTGGTACAAAAATGGCATGAAATTAAGGGAGGAAATTTTCCTAAAGCACATTCTGGTTCTAGGAAAATGCTATCTGGCCACAAACATGCATAAATTAAATCACACTTTGACTAATTAAATGCAATTCGAGCAAAAAACCGGAATGTGGCCAACCTACAACACCTTGCATCTGAATTCCCCGTATCGCCGATAACTGGGAATAATTCCCGCAAAATTTTATCTAAAACCGCCGCAAAAAACATCCATAAATAATCATAATCGCCTGTTTTCCAATCAAACATACACGTTATTTAAATTAAATGAAATTATCGCCAACTCAACCGCAAACGACAAACAATCCGTCTCCTAAAAGCCGTTAACTCGAAATCATATTTAAGTTTCCTGCTGAACGTATCCTGAAAAATCCTGCTGGCTTCTAAGTTTCATGCAAATCACGTTGAGATTTATTACATTTCGGACACTGTGCACGTGAAGAAGATCGCAGGAGCGATTGCATAAAGCATCTAACTGCAAATAAAATTGTATTAATATTAATATGGTTGCAGAAAAGCTCGCCTGATTTTAGGCCGAGATAGGGACAGAAGCGAGGATCTGGATGCTGCTGGATTACCTGAATTTGTAATTTGCAATTTCAAATTCCAAGCAAATAAACGGAATGTAGTTCATATTGTCGGATAAAAATACAATGAAGTGAATATTATACATCGGCATTTATATGGTATTTTGTTTGCAGGCGGTTAATTCACGTATCTAATTTGTAAATTGTTCACCTTAAATATGCCGAACGTGACAATTTTATGATTAATTGTAATTAATGGTAGTATTTGAACTGGTTGTTAAGACGGAGGTACATTTACCTTAATATTAAAGCCGTAAAAGAAGCATTTTAGAAATGTGATCATAAAATTGTGATTTCTTGTTGGATTTCCTTGGCGTGGAATGGTTAACAAAAACAACGATTAAAATCCCTTCACACCAAACGTTTGGTGTGAAGGGATTTTAATCGTTGTTTTTGATAAAATTGTGAAATAAAAAATTTCCAATTTTGGCAAAAATCTAAACAAACAAATTAAAAAATAATAAAACGCCAAAAAGTCGTAAAACAGCAGAGGTGGTTGAGCTCTCGCTCGGAAAATGAAAGATAAACTCTGATTAAAAAAACTAAAGATGAAACAAGAAAAACCTGTCTTAGGTGTGTATCTATAAACAAATAACTACTCTTTATTTTATCCATTTATCAGAAGAATATTTCTTACCGGAAGTATTACGTATCTGCTGAATCACTGAATAATTTTGAGGAAATTTAAGAGTGAATAACCTTTTGTGGTGGTTCGAAAAATGTAAACAGTGTGAAGGTTAATAAATTATGTAAATCACAATAATACAAGATTGCTGTTTTATCAGAACAAGCAATGTATTTGCAGTTTTCAATTTTACAGACAGTTTGATGAATTCACAATTGAAAACTGTTGACACTCTGACAAGAAACAAACACCCCGGCCATTTATTGAAGTATTTATATTTTGAGACGTTAATCAATCAAGTGCATCCATGAAACCTTCGTTAAAGCTTCATCTCTAAAGTTAATTGAAGCATTTTAAATATCGAGAGATCATTTGTTTGAAATTACGACACCGGAGAACAGTAAGGAAGTAACCGTTGCATAAATGTTACGATGATAGCTTTCACTTCCAAGTTCATTACCAACGGTGATTGCCGCTATGCATGCAAGTCACTTTGATTAAGAAATTAAGTAATGGAAGACACTTAAACATGCAAACAATAATTTAAAACACGTTGCAATTAATTCCCACAGCTCGTAATTTGCAATTCTTCCAATTCAAATTTGCTTAAAACGGGCCAGTCTGATGCTCACTGCTAATTAAAACGACTTTTATGGCTCATTCATTCAAATTACGTGGTAATAAAAAAATAAAATATGGTTCGTTTGGCAAAAATTTCATCAAATCAAACCGGAAAACATGACATTATGTTTTGCAAAACTTTTGATGTTGAGTTTTTACGTGGTCATTGATCGTAAATTTTGGTACACCATTTTCAAATTCCTCGAAGCTATATAGATTAAGTTGATTTTTTCGATCAATCAGTATAATGGGTTCAATAATCGTTAGATTTTATGTTATTGTTATTGTTATTACCACTTAAAGTGTAGTAACAATGTTTTTTTTTATTACAATACTGTTTTTCAAATGCTAATTGAGTTAATCACCGAACTAGTTGATGAGTGTATAGAGAAGAATTCAAGTCAAAAAAATCGATTCTGTTTGCTTCAAGTCACTGGCAAGGTCGCGATCGTGATGCTGAAAAACAATTTAATTAGATTTATTACGGCTACTCTCACTTCTTTTGCGACGAAGACTGGCCACCAAAATTGAATAAAAAAATCCATAAATGCATTTCTTTCCACTATACAGATTAGCAGCCGTTTATTATCGCATTTATCCTTTTCTTCCTGTAACAAATGGGTCTGAGTTTCATAGGTCTGAAACGCCCACCAAACCCGATAGGGTCAGACGTGCATAATTCACATATTCAAATGAAGTCAGTTTAAATTTTAAAAATAAAACTCAGTCAGGAAGAATCAATCATATGTCTGGATTACGCTTATGTAATTAATTAATTTATTCTATGTCTGTAATATCTTTAAATTGTAATTTTATCAAAGGTGAAGTCAGTGATATCTGATTCTGTAGAAAGATTAGAGAAAAATGTTTACTGCTTTTTGAAGTGAAATAAATATTGGGCATACAATTTTTTAAATTGGTCTTCAATTATAGGTGTTTCACATCCTGGATAGCATAATTTTATTGATTACAAACCGTCATAATAATATTGTTTTTTAACCCAACAATACAGTCATTAAAAATCTTTAAATTCACAATAAATTTTTCACCTCTGACCCGTGTCCTGTGTGGGAAATAACAATCATTTCAAACTCGCAAAAATGCAGTAAATTACCTACTTCAGTTGATTTTTTAACAATATGTTGCCAAATTATAAACACTGCACATAACTCGCTTGAAAACTCGTTACGTTCCCTTTTAACCGTGAAAATTTTTTCCAGCTCAACACCATGTTGATTAATTATTTCAATTCGTCGCTTGAAACTTATATTATTGCAAAGGTCAATGATACTCCAAGTTGTTGACTTGTTTATAAAAATTATGCCTCCCAGTAGTCATTTTCCAAGGCGGTTTGTTTATAGTCCAGATTTCCAACCGGAAAATTTTAATTGTGCTCAAGTTTTTGCCACAACATCCTATTATTTAAGATTTTAGCATAATTATAGTAATTATGGGGTAGCGTAAACGTGTCTTAAATCAGAGAAAATGATTGATTTAAGTTGCTGAAAGGGCGAATAGTTAATCCGCATTTTTATGCAAGCTTGTGCTTAGTCCACTTTTAATATTTTGACAGGAGTGAATTAATAATTATAGAGGATTATTAATAGCGTTTAGGCAAATCTCTACAAAAAGGCGATACCCAGAAAATCCAAAGTAACATTTTTGAATTAATTTATTTTTTTAAATTGTTGTTGAAACGACTTCGATGTTCCTAAACTTATTTTTAGATATCCCTCGAGAAACCATTAAGAATCGAACAAAAAACGGCGACAAATTGATTGGAATAAAAAATACAATCTGGATGAAATATTTCAGTTAATATGCGCATAAGTAATTAACACTTTGAAAAAGATATCAGCGCTTGATTAGTAATTAAAGACTAGTTAATAATAATAACAAGTTTGAAGGATCAAGTAACGAAAGCTCATTTGCTTACAATTCGAGATATTTATTGCAAGCTTCCATCAAATTCTTTTTTTTTATCCCAATTTAAAACTCAAAAAGGCAATTAGTTATTATTTTTATTTTTGGATGCTGGCCCACCTTTGTTGGTGTCGACGTCCTTAAGAGAACAAAAGCCCCAAACCGCAATCTTGTTACAAGTTTTATCTCCCAAGTGTCGGGCCTTTGACCCTCGCAAAATTCTCCTTACCACCTCTAAACTATTTTTAATTTTCTTAGAGAAACTGCAATACTTTGCCCACACCGACACTGACGTCAAGTGTTTTAATAAAACGGTGTCAGTCTCACTTTGACAAATAATTCTTTAATCGGGGATTAAATTGGAAAAACATGTTGTAGTTTTGGCAAAGACGTGTAACAGATAAGATCATCCCACTTGACTAAAAGAGAAATAAATCTCTTGTGCGTTTCCTAAGAAATAGTTGACTAAAAGACATTTGTCGATTGTAAATCTGAATTAGGATAACAGCTTTGAAGCGACTCAACTATCCAATTAAAAACTGCTTTAATTTTAACTATCGATGACTCAACAAAGTCTTCGGCCACCGGCAAGGATCAACCGACTCCTGAAATTTCTCACAGATGGGTTCTTAATTTATCGCTGTTTTTTAGCAGTTTAACAGCCAATTTACACCGTTTTCCCACAATCTCTGCTGGAGCTATTTGAGATATCAAGGCCGTTCTTGTTCATCCATTGCAGAATTCTGTTTATGTATGTATACATACAATTATCAGCGGATTTGCTGCAGGTTTCCTTTATCTTTCTGACTTATCAAGAGTACAAGCTTTAAAAAGTTCGAATAAATTGGCTTACAATTACAATAAATTATGGATATTATCTCCTCAATGATTCAATGTTTTCATTATGAGGGAATTAGCTTCGCGTGCAACAAAAAATCTTTCCCATTTTTGTATATTTACTTCAGATATGATAAGTGTTTCGAATCCAGTTTACAAACACAGTAAAACATTTTTTTACAAAACTACAAGGCTTTCAAGAATGAATCTAATAAGAGAGAAAATAGTGCAATTTTTAGTAATCATAAAAAATATGAAAATAAAATGCAAGATTCTCTTCTGAAGATTCTGAATTTGAGATTGTTGGAATTTAAACCGAAAGACGAAATATTTAAGGCACGTATTTTTGCTGCATCTGTACAATTGTGCCACTGTTATCAACCTCTTCACTCTGCTTTTATTTTTAAGTCCGGCATTCTTGTCTACACTTGTGCTTCATCTCTTTGCGTCTTCTGCACTTAAGTAAAGTGTCACTTGATTTATCGCACCTCGCACTACTTTCCCACAAGCGACGGTTTCCCATATCGAGGTTACTCGATCATCACTTACGCATAGCAAAACCCCAAAAGGGAAGCTTTGAGTGAAAGTCCGAATCGAGTTCAAGTGCAAGGTTCTAGTAATTGATGTGTTACGTGACCAATTTCACTTTTATCATTGCATAAGTCGTAAACTTGACTTAAGCAAGGCTAAATGTGTCCTGACCTGGCGTTGAAGTCTCCACAGGATTTGCTCGAAAACGTGCAGGAATTTGGCCGAGCAATTACCTTTGTCCTTAAATTAAAAATAATTACGGCTTGTTAACAAGACGGGTTAATGTAGTGAGACTTTGGTGGTACTTTTGATCAGATATCGCAGAACTCGTCATTTCCGGAGAATTTTTTCGGAAAGAATCCTTGATTCTGCTAACAAATTCAGCTTTAAACAATTGGTTTAATTGTGTTTCGGTTTAACGCCTTCAAGGTGCGTAAATTATTTGCAATAAATAAATCTCAAGTCGGGTGTGATACCTATCTAGGGAAGACTTAATCCTTGCGTGCTAGACCCCATGTTGCACCTTGATAAATTTACATGAGGATGCAGTAGAAGTTTAGTTTACATCAGGTTTTTCCTCCTTGATGTCACAAAATACAGTTAGAGTGTCACATAAGTTAGATTATTTTTTCTTGGGTTTTACATACCACGGGTGGGTGCATAACACTTGTGGAATTTATTGTGTCTGTTTAACGGTTATTGTTATTTACTAATAATCGATTGTATCTGTCCTACATTGGATTTTATGCAAATTCGCTGACATTCCGAGAGGCTTTACGCTTATTGCAAAGTCGTGTCGGAGGGTAAACAGGGATGGCCAGACAGGACCACATCTCAATCGGCCTGATTTACGATTCAACTAAACATAAATCTGATACAATTTGCTAATCGAAAGACATAAAAACACTTGTTTGCCAATTATTTAGGCGGCCAATTTGCCAAACTAATTCGGCCATAAATCAAATCGACTAAACACTCATTTAATCGTTTTTGTGACGAGTTTAATTTGCGAAAATCGGGGACGCGGTTAAACTCCGATTTGGGAAGGAAACAATGAAAAATTAATTGTGGTTGCAATTATCAGCGCTTGCGAAGGTTGAGGGCACAACCTTGATGCACCGGTTTTTTCGCGGTCCATTCATGGACTGGGATGACACCATTTTTCTAAAAGAAAATTATGTTGTTAACTGTGATAAAGACATCGACTCGGAGGAGTACAGAGGCGTTGGACTAGTTTTGACTAAGCCAAAGGCTTAACAAGAATCATTTAATTATCCAACCTAGATTCTATCAGGTCTCGGATTACATATCCTCGAAAAAAACGTGTCATGGAAGGATAAACAAAGATATTTTTGGAGTTCTTTGTACTGATCTAAATCTTACAAATTTAGGCTATTTGTCTGAATTCTTTCCTCGTACTAATAATCATAAAATACATATTTTTGCGGTGATATAATGTGTCTTCAGTAGCTCTATGACGTATTACAAGTTCAAAGAATTAAATGTTGGTGATTTGTTGTAATTTATTGTTCCTCTAGAAAATGGTAGTGATTCAAACCTCATCACTGGTGATTTTACTAATTACCTCAGTGGCATTGAGTCGTGTGACTGATCCGAATTAGCTTCTTAACACCTGAATAAAGGAATAAATTTTGGATCATTACATTGAATTACCTTTAAAATAAAAACGAAGAAATTAAAAGCTGAGAGAAAAGTTATCGTAGACCGTCATAAAATAGAAGCCGAGCTATTAACAAGCAACTATATTTGAGCAAATATTTGCTTGGTATAATGCCGACAGGAAACTTGTTTCAAAAATTGAAAACTCTGCTCCAACATTAGCATGTACTGCCTAATATTTACTTGTTACGTCTACTACAACTGCAACTAAAGTGGTAGAACAATATTTATTTCCAAGCAATTTAAATAAATAAGAACTAGAAGTCAGATGGAAGGACAGATCATTTAATTTAATCACTGTATCCTTTATTCATGAAGCTTATCTCTAACTGTAGATTTTGAAACAAGGACTAGGATTTTTTACCTGTTTAATAGGTATTCATAGTATCAAAAATCGCTTAACATAACTCCTGCTTATGGCACAACTTCACGTTTGTACGGATCCTGCAGTAACATTTTAAATGATAATCTGGATATTGATGGTTAAACCAAGACTGTGGAAGCAGTTAGTTTGAAACCATTTTCTAGTAAAATATCTTACGTTACTCGGTATTTTTTTTGTTTTTCTCATTTAACTCTTAACGGATAATCTTTTGATATTGACATGGAAAAAATAAGGACTGAGTCACATTAATGAAATTTTCAGGAATAGAAACGAATAGCGAATGGATAATACAACAATTAAAAAATGTGGTTACGGTTGATTATTTAGACCTAAAAACGAGGATTTAGTCAAATGGCTTCACTGTAGAGTGAGCTTTTAGACGAACGCTTTACGCATTACTCTCGTTGAAATCTCTTAATTTCCAACGATTTCTTGCCTAAAAAAAAGCCAAATCGCTTTAGAAAGGCTCAAATCGTCTCCTTTTTAAAGAACATAGGTATAACAATTTTTTTTCAATTTTTTTGTCTTTAATCTACCCTTATTCTATTTGTTTTTTCATAAAAAAGCTAGTGACAGGCTGACAAGCGGTGAAAAACGATTAGTCCGTAATTATTAATTATAAAGCTGGCCCCTGTTATAAGATTTGAAGACCATGACACTGCCCGCAGAGAGATGCATAATCTTGATCTTGAGATAGAAATAAAAGTCCAACTCTAGAAACTGAATTTGGTGATTGCGCAATGAAATCGTGCGTAATTCATTTCGTCACTCACAAAATCATTTGATTCCATGAGTTTACAAATTCAAAATCACCGAAAAATTCCTGTTTAACACTGTCATCACTGTTTTTATTTATAAACAAGCGACTAATTATTAAATTAATTTGTGTACTTACATCACCACCAAAATCTCCGATATACAAAGCAATTCTGCCTCGCTTGTCCCTAATTCAATTTATACGAACATAAACAACTCTTCTGACGGACAAGATAAAATGTGACGCGAAAATTCTTTGCTCAAGTTCATGCCTCACAATTCGACTTTTTTTAATGACCCCAAGCCAGCGCCGTATCCAATCGGCCCCCCTTGTGGCCAAGGAGTTCAACACGTTTACTTTCATGCAAGCATACTTATTACAACCATATACATATCGATGTTCGTCTGCATTTATAATGAGAAAGAAATAAGAAAGTAAACTTATACCTAGTTTAGTAAAAAAAGAATTTCAGATGACCGAAAATCATTTAAATGCAAATTTGTAACTGTACTGGAGCTCCAAGCAGGTGGATTTGCATATCAGTTAGAGGAAAATCGAATTTTCAGCAAAAACTAGCCATGAAGAAGATCTCCTCTTGTGTGAATAGCCCGAACGAATTAAGTCATCAAACTAAGCACTGTAATTACACTTAAACGTAACAAAACAATCATATTCAATTGTTGGCTCATTACGCGCCGCTTATGCAGGTGATAGTTAAGCGCCTTCTCCATGCATCTTAATAATGGTGATTTAAACGCCACCCGATTTAATTTTTTACAATTAGGATACACCAAGTCGAGTTCTGCATGTAAAAGGAAGTCGTTATGTCAGAGGCGAATTGATGGCCCTTTCGTACAATCAATAATCTCAATTTATTGTACAAACCTAGAATTGCAAATTTGATTAATCAAAGCCTAAATGGCGATAAATCCGGCTTTGTGTGCGTGTGTTTTTTACACATCTTCGATGGTGATCATCTTCAGAAATGCGAATACTGACACGGGCAATCTGGAGGGGGCGCCTATAAGTATTGCGACCACCTGAAATAAGCGAGTACTAAACGTGCTGTGACATCTTAAAACTCGCGGAATCTGGAGCACGTGTGAGATTCACACAACCACCCGAAGGATAACTCAGTGACAGGACCGGGAAGGAGTGCACCGAAAAACAACGCTTTCCAGGAGGTAAGCCCAATATTTTTTATTTTTATTTGTGTTATTTATTTTGAAAAAATAATCGTAACAACTGTGAAGAAAAATTCCTGTTTTTTTTTTCAAACAGCCCTTAGGCAGGCTTAAAATAGGTTCCTTTTTTACCAATCTGAAAGCTTTCTATATGAACATTAGGTTTTATGAATTTTTTATTTAAAAGAATTAGGTACATAAATATCCTGCAGGATAATTAAGTTGAGATGCCTTCCAGTAATTTTCATTTTTTTAAACTTAAAAAAAAATGTGGTCATTTCAGGTTCGATTGATTTTATTTTACAATTCAAAAGCTTCTGATTTTTATCGGTCTTAAAAACTCCAATTTAATTTAATTAATTTCATATTTGAATTGAAAAAATCTTGTTAGGTTTTTCAAAGTATCTCATAAATGTCTGTAACGAAAGACGCAATTTATTCCTATTATTTTGTCATTATTTTATTATTTTTTTATGGCAGCTTTGAACTTTTTCAGAGTTTAGAACCTTGTTAGGCTTTTGATTTTAGCAGCAAATCATTAAAATCTCATTTGTTTTGAGCGTGAAACTTCCGCATCATCTATCAGCGAAAAATTACGTATTCATAACTTGCACTTGGCATTACTGAAACCGTTGCAAGGACGTCACCAGGGGTTCCCAAATCCTCCGTTTTTATTTAAATTCGTGTAAATTCACCAAATGTTAGTCACTCGAGTTAAACGAACCCAAAGATGCATCTGAAGGCCGGCGCCTTCTTGTAAACCGCAAACTCGTCCAATAAAATCACCTTTTGATTACACCCTCTTATCTAACTCTTTAAGCTCATTCAAATTAATTGCAAAACCGCGACAGGTTTTTTCAGCGCAATGCTAAAAATCAATTAAGGATTTACGGATGATTTACAAGCGGATTAAGAGAACTTGATCCGTGCGAGAGTTAGTTTTTCTCTCAAACCGTAATTGTCTATGGGCACATTTTTCTCGACGTGTACTGGTAGAACAGCTTCGATGGCAAAAACTAGATCTTAAATCTTCGTGCTGGTATTGTTTGGAAAATGCGGCAGCCTGGACTAGTCCCGAGGCCAATTAGACGAAAAATTGTCCAATAAATATGAGCTAAACCGGCAACATAATTGAATAATAGGTTTTTTGCCTAGCCTTGATGGTTGCCCTTTGGGCACAGATCTCCGAGACCAAATTGGGGGCTGTCGGTTTGCCATCATTGATATTTTTATTACAACACAAGGACGTTACAATACAGGACGTCACGTTTTTTAATTGTGATTTCGGCAAATGTGTTTTAATTTTAGATAATTATGGACCACTTGTTTTTTCTTGCCCATTTTGATTGTTACTTCATCTCTCTACTTTGTACCTCATCTATTAACTTTTTTTGAAAATTCTTAATGATACCCATTACACAGATAAAGCGTTGTTTATTAATCATCTCATTACTCACACCTAATAAGTTATAAATCGCATAATGAGCTACATTTTGCATAAATAAATTTTGTTTGGGATATTCTCGGGCTTGTGATACATTTTCCTGGCCGCAAAAATGCGCAATGACGCAAATAATGGTAACAGTAACTGGGGTGTGCCATATTCCCATAAAAAAGATTCGCATATTTGAATATTTAAAGTCAGGTCTTCAAATAGCGGTCGATGCCGATCTCAATCTCGCTTTAAAATTCATCAAACGTATTTTGGGTTAGAGCGAAATTATGGCTTGTTTACCACACGATTGGCGATTCTGTACCATCATGGTACGGAAATTAATCACGCGAAACCCGTTCGCAAAAAATAAAAGGGGCTTTTAATAACGAGATAGAAGTATTAAGAATGATCGGGGAGTAATCGCATTACTTCAAAAATGTAACAATTCATTAGAACGGCTGGATTAAGGCCGGCAGGAACGAGCTGTTAATTAACGCGGATTTTTCAGAAAAATGGAACTTGTTTTGCTATCCGAGTTCATCGACTCGTGATTTTCGACACGTTTTGTAATTGTTGTTGTAATTATGTTGCAGATGATCCGAACGAGTTCCAATTAGGGAATTCTCAAGAACACAATGAAGACTTTGTGGACGTTGGTCTTGTGTCTGGCGTCGGTGTCACCGCTTCGAGGTATTTATTTATTTCACCAACATTCTATAAATCAATTTATATCTAAAACCGTTCTTTTTATTTTATCGTTTTCATCTACACACTTTATTATAAAATCATTAACATAAGAAACAGCGTCTGCAGAGCCGAATGAATTAATAAGGTGCATGATGGATGATTATTGTGAGAATTCCAACGATTATGTATCGATAATTAAATAAAATTACATCAATTGGATGAATTAGTTTGTGTTTTTCGTTTAGATAATTTTCCATAAAAAACAGTTAACTTTTTATGATTAAACTGTAAATGTTTGCAGTTACCAAGTGTCACCGCTAATAAATTATTTTTATTATTTAGGGCCGGTTTTACGACCATAGCGGGACTGAAAATGGGCATTGCCATGCAAATTTCAAATTAATGATGTGCCAAAAATAACACATTTTTCACATCATAGAATACAAAAAAGTTTTACTTCTTATAAAGAATTATGATTGAACATAAACAAACTGATGTTGCAACAACTTCCAAACTTTTAATAGCCAATATTGCAATCACAAAGCATTGTAATTAAACACTGACGAGCTGAAAAATGATACTTCCATGCGAGCTGACGAGTAATTAATTCCAAATGAAAAACAAGTGGACTCATCATAAATTCACGGAACAAAATAATGAATGTTAATAATAGTCCTATAATGCTTATCCGTCCATTGAATCTGACACGAAGTAGCTATGCTAAAGAAACAAAAGTTGAGAACAAGATTTTTAACTGTCTTGAAGCACAGGCAATGAAACATTATAATCTTCTCTGACAGATATTTCGTGTAAGAAATACCCACCTTCGGTAGTAATTGTTATGCTAATAATTTTTTTATTGGCAATTACCCTATCATCTCTTCGTAAAAATCGTAATAAAATGGCTAATAGTCGTACTTAAATATGTTGTCTTCTTGGAATAAAACCGTCTTCAGGCTATTATCAAAATGTACATTGTTAAAACGTGAAGCATGTTTATTTATGACAAAAATTTGTTGCAAAAAATCATCGATACCGGATTATCAAATAGCTTTCTGAAAGTCATGGTGCTACCAAGATGACACGACATCTTCCATACCTGCTCCAGAGTGAAAGAACAATGATCAAAGACAACGAAATCTATTAATAGATCTAGTCGAACAACTAGCTTAGAAAGATATTAATTTAAACTAGACACTATCATAACAAACTCGTAAGTGTAACCTTGGTAAGGCTGTACAATGAAGTGTATTGAACCATTCATAAACGCAACCTTTCGGGAAAAAAACCGTCTAATCTGAACCTTTCAAAATTGAAGGATGGTAATTTATCCCAAAACAATTAATCACACGCTTGGGCGTGTCTAAATAATAAAGCCTTTCATGTACCATCAAGATTCGAATTAATTAAACGTGACGAAAAGCTTTTGCTTGTCGCTGGCTCCTCTTTTTGCCGCGTCTCGGCACTCGTATTTGAGATACTCCTATAAATAGTAGAAACCATTATCCTTGATACTGGAATCCTTAATGTCGCTGCCGCTGTTGCGGCCGGTCGGGAAACCCATAACGGGACTTGAGGATGGCCATAATTTGCAAAAGCACACAAAATTGCAAATTTAAACAAGAAATAAACGTGAAATATGTAATGCGCCACGGTGATTTATCCCAACTTATCTTTAATTAAATAAGCACTTTACACCACGCTAATGCTCACGATTTACATATTTACATGGTTTTGTATTGGATTCTGTTCGGAGGTCATAAATACGACAACGATTTTGCATAACTCATACTCGTGCACGGCTACAATGGGACAGCTAGCATAGACTAGAAACTCGTTGTTTGCGTTGTAATTTATAGACCCCGGTGACGAACAAACATGCAACTACATCTGCTTGCAGCCATGTACGAACTTTTCGTTATCTCTCTATTCCAAAGAAAAATTATCGGCTCCCAAGGCCTTGCTAAAATATTTCATTAGGAGAAGTGTGATAATGAACCAGGCGAGGGCCTGGTCAAAAACCTCTTAATTATATGCAACTGGTTTTTTAATCGCTTCATTGATTTCGTTTGTTTATTTACAGCTGACTCCGTTCGAGAGTTGTCAAGAGAAGCACGCCAAACGCAATTTAAATCGAACTTCAGGTGTCCCAGCGAAGGGTTTCATGCCGATCCTCAAAACTGCCGAATTTTCTACCGATGTGTTGGCACTCCTAATAATCTAAAGCCGATTCAGTTTGAGTGTGGCGAAGGAACTGTTTTTGATCCGGCAATAAGTACTTGCAATTACTCCTATGCTAGCAATAGGGAAGAGTGTGGAGGAAATGGCGTTGATGGTGATTTTGGCAACGTTCAGAATCCTCCACCTTCAACCACAACTGCGTTACCACCATGGACGACTCAATCAGATTCCACTCCCGCAACTGTTTCTAGTCAAGTTGGTGACAAGTGTATGCAAGAAGGCTTCTTGGGCGATAGCAAAAACTGCTCGAAATTCTACCGTTGTGTCAGTAATGGACGCAATGGCTATATCCAGCACGAATTTAACTGTGGTACTGGAACTGTTTGGGATCCAGTAGCCGTGTCTTGTAATTACCCATGGGCAGCTCAGAGAAGTGACTGTTCGGAAGGTACTAGTCAGAGTTTTTCCGCACTGCCTCCACAGAGTGATTATGTAGCCCAAAACTATAACCAGTCTAGCAGTAGTCAGTCTTTTATGAGTAGTAGTAGCAATAGCAGTAGTAGTAGCAGTAGCAGTACGAGTAGTTCCTGGAACCAATCTAGTTCTTCGTCGTCTTCCTCTACTACGTCAAGCACGAATTCTTGGCAAAATCAACAAAATGCTGCTTCCTCAGGTCAACAGGGAAGCAGTTCAAACAATCAACAGAGTAGCTCGTCAAATCAACAAGGAAGCAGTAATAATTCCAATCAAAGTAGTTCCAGTCAACAAGGAAGTTCTTCGAGCGGTAGCTGGAACCAACAAGGAGGCAGCTCATCAAGTAGTAGCTCAAATCAACAACAAGGAAGTTCGTCAAGCAATAATTTCAATCAACAAGGTTCAAATCAACAAGGAAGCTCCTCAAGTCAACAGAATCAACAATCATCAGGTAGTAGTTCCAGTCAACACGGAAGTTCTTCAGGCAATCAAAATCAACAAAGCAGTGGTTCTTCCAATCAACAACAAAGCGGTAGCTCGTCTAGTCAACAAAGTGGTAGTTCTACCAGTCAACAGGGAAGTGCGAGCAATCAAAATCAACAAAGCGGTAACTCGACTCAACAAAATCAAGGAAGTACCTCATCGAATCAACAAAATCAACAAGGTGGTAGTTCATCATCCAATCAACAAAACCAAAATCAACAAGGAAGTAATTCTTGGAACCAACAAGGAGGTAGCTCTTCCAATCAACAAGGCAGTACATCGTCCAGTCAACAAAATAATCAAAATCAACAAGGAAGCAATTCTTGGAATCAACAACAAGGGGGCAGTTCAAATCAACAAGGCAGTACATCGTCAAGTCATCAAAATCAAAACCAACAAGGAAGTAATTCTTGGAATCAACAAGGGGGTGGTTCTTCTAATCAACAAGGCAGTACATCATCAAGTCAACAAAACCAAAATCAACAAGGAAATAACTCTTGGAATCAACAAGGGGGCAGTTCTTCTAATCAACAAGGCAGTCAACAGAACCAAAATCAACAAGGAAGCAATTCTTGGAATCAACAACAAGGCGGCAGTTTTTCCAATCAACAAAACCAACAAAACGGTGGCTCGTGGAATCAACAAGGCGGTAGCACTTCAAACCAACAAGGAAGCAGTTCTTCCAATCAACAAAATCAACAAGGAGGTAGTTCTTCCACACAACAAGGCAGTAATCAATCCAATCAACAAGGAAGCAGTTCATCTAGTCAACAAAACCAACAAGGAGAAAATCAGCAAGGTTCTAGTCAACAAGGCACAAATCAGCAAGGTTCGAGCCAACAAGGAAACAATCAATCCAATCAACAAGCTCAGCAAGGTCAAATTGCCAATAGTGAATGTGTATCTGAAGGTTTTGTAAAAGATGATAATGACTGTAAAAAGTTCTATAGATGCGTAAATAATGGCAAGAATGGTTTTACTAAATATGAATTTACTTGTGGTGAAGGAACAGTTTGGGACGAAAACATATTGTCTTGTAATTATCCTTCATCTGTAAGTGGAAAGTGTTCCACTTCTGGTTCTGCACAACAAGGGCAACCACAACAGCCTATATATCCTAATCAACCCGGCCAACCAGGACAACCACAAAAACCGGGATATCCTAATCAGCCAGGACAACCTGGTCAACTAGGGCAGCCGGGACAACCACAACAACCGGGATACCCAGCACAGACAGGAAAACCTCAGCAACCGGGCTATCCAGGACAACCTCAACAACCTGGGCAATCCGGTCAGCCAGGGCAACCTGGCGGGTCAAGCCAAACAAGTACACCAGAGCAACAAGGTCCTAATCAACAAGGTCAGATAAGTGGAACAAATTGTGCAAAAGAAGGTTTTGTTGGTGATGAAAATGACTGTTCCAAATTTTACCGATGTGTCAGTAATGGCCAAGGTGGTTTACAAAAATATGAGTACACTTGTGGTCCAGGAACTGTATGGGACCAATCCATATTATCGTGTAACCATGCATGGGCGGTAACCGGAAAATGCGCAAGCCAATCAGGACAAACAACACAGCCGGGTCAACCAGGACAGCCGGGACAACCAGGACAACCTGGTCAACCAGGACAGCCGGGACAACCAGGACAACCAGGGCAACCTGGGTATCCTAATCAACCAGGACAATCAGGGCAGCCGGGAAGACCGGGATATCCAAATCAACCAGGACAACCTGGTCAACCAGGACAACCTGGTCAACCAGGGCAACCGGGGTATCCTAATCAATCAGGACAATCAGGGCAGCCGGGAAGACCGGGATATCCTAATCAACCAGGACAACCTGGTCAACCATGGCAACAGGGATATCCAAATCAACCAGGACAGCCAGGACAACCCGGTCAACCAGGACAATCTGGACAATCAGGACTTCCTGGCCAACCAGGACAACCTGGCCACCCAGGGCAACCTGGGCAACTAGGACAACCTGGCCAACCAGGACAACCTGGACAACCAGGACAGCCAGGTCAACCCGGACAACCGGGACAACCTCCTGTACCAGGAGAGCAAGGTTCAAACCAACAAGGACAATTAAATGCAAACAACTGTGCGAAAGAAGGGTTTGTCGGTGATGAGAATGACTGTTCAAAATTCTACCGATGCGTCAGCAATGGTCAAGGTGGTTTACAAAAGTATGAATATACCTGTGGTCCAGGAACTGTCTGGGATCAAACCATCTTATCCTGTAACCATGCATGGGCAGTAACCGGTAAATGTGCAAATGCAAACCAGCCTCAACCAAGCCAACCAGGACAACCGGGACAACCAGGATATCCTAATCAATCGGGACAGCCAGGACAACCAGGATATCCTAATCAACCGGGCCAACCTGGCCAACCAGGACAGCCAGGACAACCAGGTTACCCTAATCAACCGGGACAGTCAGGACAACCAGGATATCCTAATCAATCGGGACAGCCAGGACAACCAGGATATCCTAATCAACCGGGCCAACCTGGCCAACCAGGACAGCCAGGACAACCAGGTTACCCTAATCAACCGGGACAGCCTGATCAACCAGGACAACCAGGATATCCTAACCAACCGGGAAAGCCCGGCCAACCAGGACAGCCAGGACAACCAGGAAATTCTAATCAACCGGGACAACCTGGCCAACCAGGACAGCCAGGACAACCAGATTACCCTAATCAACCGGGACAGCCAGGACAACCAGGACAGCCACAACAACCAGGATATCCCAATCAACCGGGACAGCCTGGTCAACAAGGACAGCCAGGACAACCAGGATATCCTAACCAACCAGGACAGCCTGGCCAGCCAGGACAGCCAGGACAACCAGGAAATCCTAATCAACCGGGACAACCTGGCCAACCAGGACAGCCTGGACAACCAGGTCACCCTAATCAACCGGGACAACCAGGACAGCCACAACAACCAGGATATCCTAATCAACCGGGACAGTCTGGTCAACCAGGACAACCAGGATATCCTAACCAACCGGGAAAGCCCGGCCAACCAGGACAGCCAGGACAACCAGGAAATTCTAATCAACCGGGACAACCTGGCCAACCAGGACAGCCAGGACAACCAGATTACCCTAATCAACCGGGACAGCCAGGACAACCAGGACAGCCACAACAACCAGGATATCCCAATCAACCGGGACAGCCTGGTCAACAAGGACAGCCAGGACAACCAGGATATCCTAACCAACCAGGACAGCCTGGCCAGCCAGGACAGCCAGGACAACCAGGAAATCCTAATCAACCGGGACAACCTGGCCAACCAGGACAGCCTGGACAACCAGGTCACCCTAATCAACCGGGACAACCAGGACAGCCACAACAACCAGGATATCCTAATCAACCGGGACAGTCTGGTCAACCAGGACAACCAGGATATCCTAACCAACCGGGAAAGCCCGGCCAACCAGGACAGCCAGGACAACCAGGTTATCCTAATCAACCGGGACAACCTGGTCAACCAGGACAGCCAGGATATCCTAATCAGTCGGGACAGCCTGGTCAACCAGGACAGCCAGGACAACCGGGATACCCAAATCAACCAAGCCAACCAGGTCGACCAGGACAACCAGGACAACCAGGTCGACCAGGTCGACCAGGACAACCAAGTGAACCAGGAGAGCAAGGTCCTAACCAACAGGGACAATTAAGTGGAAATAATTGTGCAAAAGAAGGTTTCGTCGGTGATGAAAATGACTGTTCAAAATTCTATCGATGCGTTAGCAATGGCCAAGGTGGATTACAAAAGTATGAATACACGTGCGGTCCAGGCACTGTTTGGGATCAAACCATTTTATCGTGTAACCATGCGTGGGCAGTAAGCGGTAAATGTGCAAATGCAAACCAACCTCAACCAAGCCAACCAGGACAGCCGGGACAGCCTGGTCAACCAGGACAGCCAGGGCAACCAGGCTATCCTAATCAACCGGGACAGCCTGGCCAACCAGGACAACCGCAACAACCAGGTTATCCTAATCAACCGGGACAGCCTGGTCAACAAGGACATCCAGGACAACCACAACAACCAGGTTATCCTAATCAACCGGGACAGCCTGGTCAACCAGGACAGCCAGGGCAACCAGGCTATCCTAATCAACCGGGACAGCCTGGCCAACCAGGACAACCGCAACAACCAGGTTATCCTAATCAACCGGGACAGCCTGGTCAACAAGGACATCCAGGACAACCACAACAACCAGGTTATCCTAATCAACCGGGACAGCCTGGTCAACCAGGACAGCCAGGACAACCACAACAACCAGGATATCCTAGTCAACCGGGACAGCCTGGTCAACCAGGACAGCCAGGACAACCAGGTTATCCTAACCAACCGGGACAGCCTGGCCAACCAGGCCAGCCTGGCCAACCAGGTCAACCAGGATATCCTAATCAACCGGGACAGCCTGGCCAACCAGGACAGCCACAACAACCAGGTTATCCTAATCAACCTGGACAACCTGGCCAACCAGGGCAGCCAGGACAACCACAACAACCAGGTTATCCTAATCAACCGGGACAGCCAGGTCAACCAGGTCAGCCAGGACAACCACAACAACCAGGATATCCTAATCAACCGGGACAGCCTGGCCAACCAGGTCGGCCAGGACAACCAAGTATACCAGGAGAGCAGGGTTCTAATCAACAAGGACAATTAAATGGAAACGACTGTGCGAAAGAAGGTTTCGTCGGTGATGAAAATGACTGTTCAAAATTCTACCGATGCGTTAGCAATGGCCAAGGTGGTTTACAAAAGTATGAATATACGTGTGGTCCAGGCACTGTTTGGGATCAAACCATTTTATCGTGTAACCATGCGTGGGCAGTAAGCGGTAAATGTGCAAATACAAACCAACCTCAACCAAGTCAACCAGGACAACCTGGCCAACCAGGGCAGCCAGGACAACCACAACAACCAGGCTATCCTAATCAACCGGGACAGCCTGGTCAACAAGGGCAGCCAGGACAATCACAACAACCAGGATATCCTAATCAACCGGGACAGCCTGGCCAACCAGGACAGCCAGGACAACCAGGTTATCCTAATCAACCGGGACAACCTGGTCAACCAGGACAGCCAGGATATCCTAATCAACCGGGACAGCCTAGTCAACCAGGGCAGCCAGGATATCCTAATCAGCCGGGACAGCCTGGTCAACCAGCACAGCCAGGATATCCTAATCAACCGGGACAACCTGGTCAACCAGGACAGCCAGGACATCCTAATCAACCGGGACAACCTAGTCAACCAGGACAGCCAGGATATCCTAATCAACCGGGACAGCCTGGCCAACCAGGACCGCCAGGGCAACCAGGTTATCCTAATCAACCGGGACACCCTGGTCAACCAGGACAACCAGAATATCCTAATCAGCCGGGACAGCCTGGTCAACCAGGACAGCCAGGACAACCAGGACATCCTAATCAACCGGGACACCCTAGTCAACCAGGACAGCCAGGATATCCCAATCAACCGGGACAACCAGGGCAGCCAGGACAACCACAACAACCAGGTTATCCTAATCAACCGGGACAGCCTGGTCAACCAGGTCAGCCAGGACAACCACAACAACCAGGGTATCCTAATCAACCGGGACAACCAGGACAACCAGGATACCCTAATCAACCGGGACAGCCTGGTCAACCAGGGCAGCCAGGGCAACCAGGATATCCTAATCAACCGGGACAGCCTGGTCAACCAGGACAGCCAGGACAACCAGGATATCCTAATCAACCAGGACAACCTGGTCAACCAGGACAGCCAGGGCAACCAGGATATCCTAATCAACCGGGACAGCCTGGTCAACCAGGGCAGCCAGGATATCCTACTCAACCGGGACAACCTAGTCAACCAGGACAGCCAGGATATCCTAATCAACCGGGACAACCAGGACAACCAGGATACCCTAATCAACCGGGACAGCCTGGTCAACCAGGGCAGCCAGGACAGCCAGAATATCCTAATCAACCGGGACAACCTGGTCAACCAGGGCAGCCAGGACAACCGGGTTATCCTAATCAACCAGGACAACCTGGTCAACCAGGACAGCCAGGGCAACCAGGATATCCTAATCAACCGGGACAGCCTGGTCAACCAGGGCAGCCAGGATATCCTACTCAACCGGGACAACCTAGTCAACCAGGACAGCCAGGATATCCTAATCAACCGGGACAACCTGGTCAACCAGGACAACCAGGTTATCCTAATCAACCGGGACAGCCTGGTCAACCAGGACAGCCAGGACAACCAGGATATCCTAATCAACCGGGACAGCCTGGTCAACCAGGGCAGCCAGGACAGCCAGAATATCCTAATCAACCGGGACAGGCTGGTCAACCAGGACAGCCAGGACAACCAGGACATCCTACTCAAACGGGACAACCTAGTCAACCAGGACAGGCAGGATATCCTAATCAACCGGGACAACCTGGTCAACCAGGACAACCAGGTCAACCAGGACAGCCAGGACAACCAGGTTATCCTAATCAACCGGGACAGCCTGGTCAACCAGGACAGCCAGGACAACCAGGATATCCTAATCAGCCGGGACAACCTGGTCAACCAGGACAGCCAGGTCAACCAGGACAACCAGGATATCCTAATCAACCAGGACAACCTGGTCAACCAGGACAGCCAGGACCACCAGGATATCCTAATCAACCGGGACAGCCTGGTCAACCAGGACAGCCAGGACAACCAGGATATCCTAATCAACCGGGACAGCCTGGTCAACCAGGACAGCCAGGACAACCAGGATATCCTAATCAACCGGGACAACCTGGTCAACCAGGACAGCCAGGTTATCCTAATCAACCGGGACAGCCTGGACAACCAGGACATCCAGGACAACCAGGATATCCTAATCAACCAGGTCAACCAGGACAGCCAGGACCACCAGGTTATCCTAATCAACCTGGACAGCCTGGTCAACCAGGACAGCCAGGACAACCAGGATATCCTAATCAACCGGGACAACCTGGTCAACCAGGACAGCCTGGATATCCTAATCAACCGGGACAGTCTGGTCAACCAGGTCAACCAGGACAGCCAAGTTATCCTAACCAACCAGGCCAACAAGGGAGTCAACAACCTCAGGTAAGGACAATCAGTCCACTATGCAATATAAATTATTTACATCTAGTTTTTTATTGATGTGTTTAAGACCAAGATTATTTTAGGGACCAAATGGCTCCACGTCATCACCAGTTTCAAGTCAAATTGGGGACACTTGCACCCAAGAAGGATTCCTGGCTGACACAAAAGATTGCAAAAAATTCTACAGATGCGTAGATAACGGAAAGGGCAGTTTTACAAAATATGAATTCAACTGCGGTCCAAACACGGTGTGGGATCCGGACGCGATAACTTGCAACTATCCGTATGCTGTTAATCGAGAAATGTGTCGAAATTACGTAGAACAACCACAAAGCACATCTCCCTCCAACTGCACAGATTGTAGTTCTCAAATTGGAACCACTCCAGATGGTACGTCCTCTGGCACAGGTGGTTCCACTACGGGATCAGTCCAAACGACACCCGGAAGCACTATACCAGATAATAGCACACCTGGCAGTACAATTACAGAAAGCACCCCTAGCAATACAATCACAGAAAGCACTACTGCCCCTAGCACTATAATTGACGGTTCTACCCCAGGCACCATCATCACAGAAAGTACCACAATTGGAACAGACAGTACCCCTCAAGGTACTGGAACAGGAACCACTCCAGGTGCCGGAACAACAGGTGGTACCTATCCTGGAACTACACAAGGTGCCGGAACAACAGGTGGTACCTATCCAGGTACTTTTCCGGGTACTGGAACAACAGGTGGCGTTGACGGTACTCCAGGTACCAACGAACCAACAACTACAATCCAAAGCACAATCGGTGGCGAAAGTACCACCACTGATTCCTCTCAATCCACCACAGCCCCATGTCCCATCGGACAATTAGAAGGCGACCAAATCGCTCTAGTTTGTCCAACCGGATTCAAGAGACATCCGAAATACTGCAATCTGTTCTACCAATGTACGAAAAACGCAGACAATCACGACTTTAAAATCCTGGTTTTGAGTTGCCCTGAAGGAAGGATTTACGACGACGCCCGCATTCAATGCTTGCCTCAAAACGAAACAAGTTCTTGCAACGGACAAATAGCTCAAAGCTCCTTCTACAAGCGACTTAACGCCAATTCATTGCCTCCGGTAAACAACATCATAAGATTTATTGTCTGTGAAGTCATCAATTCCTTTTTATAGATACCCGTCAACAGCGAACGAACGCTCTGTCCTAGTGTCGGCTTCCACGAAACTGATGGCGCCGTTTGTTCAACAACGTTTGTCAAATGCCAGCGCTCTTACAATAACTTCTATGGAAAAATGGAAGGTTACATGTACCAATGCCCACAAGGATACGTTTATTGGGCGATAAGTAAACAGTGTGAACGCCCATCCAGATTGCAACACTGCAGCGGCTACGACATCCGCGATACAAGATGGGAGATACCAGTAGAGACCACAAATGTCTCATTAAGACGAAGAAAAAGTGCCAGTTTATTCGATACGATCCTTTAAGTAAATCTCGTTGCCAGCTAGTTTGTAAGTAGTACTCGCAAGTACCAACGATCGAGATAAGAATTGTTTAGTACTTGACGAGTTAGTAATGTACTATAACACTCCATTTAGACTGATACGAACTAATTCGATTTTCTTTGAACTAAACACTTAGTTCAAAGCAAAATGTCTTTAATGCAGCACAGCTTTTTCACAGTTTCGCGCAAAACTGTGGAAATGCCGTCATTCGGGAAGGTTCTGGGTTTATTTATTTCAATTTATTTATTTAGTAAAATTTGGCACCGAAATTTGCTGTCATACGAACGATCTAGTTTACTTAAGCATTGATTACATTGTATACTGTATGTAATAATTTTTCAATCATAATAAATTTTACCATAATTGGATGCGTTTTATTTCGCTGTGATAAGCGTGACATAATTTTTCCTCACCTACATTTCCTATATTTGTCACATGATCCATTTAACTCAATTATTATTTCATAACAAAACATGCCGCTCTTGCAAAAGTTGTGTTTATAAATACGTGAAAAAATATAAACAAAGAGTTTGAGTACGAAACAGTCAAATGTTGAACAGGTGGCGCAGTGTTGGAGCTAAAATGTGACACAAATTCCTTAATTGTAAGTTAATTTTTTTCTCTTCAATAATTCAGCTTTCAAATACTCGTCAAATTGTTGCAATTTCCGAAATCCATCCCCATTTTTTTTAACAATTAAAAATATGAATTTTTTTTAGTTAATCTTACAGAGTAATAATTTGAGTTAACATCAGCAACCTTGCATTTTTATGTAATTTGACTGAGCTATCAAAAAAATTATATTGTAAATGTAAATTAGCTTCATTAAATTTTGATTTTTTTGCAATAATATGCTTAGCAATTGGATAAGTACAAAATTATCACTTCCACTTCCTATCTACAGCTTTTTTTATAATAATAAAAAATCAACAAAGAATTTTGGAAATAAATATGACAGATTTGTCCCATTAGATCACTTGTCTCGAAGTTGCCATTTGATCACGTCTAAAAATATAACGTAAAAGGTAGAAAAAATCATTTTTATCTTTATTAGTTTTCGAGAAAATAATATAACAACCAGCACATCAAATTAATTTATAATGCAACTATTAAAACATTAAATGAAGCGCAAGCTTTTATTTGAACACTTTTACGAGCAGACTTTAATTATAATGACTGTCTGCAAGATCCATCCAAAACAATTTTTTTTTCTACAGATACAAAACGTCTAGTCAAAATTTTTGAGGCAAAATAATTATCTTTTTCACACTGTATATTGTTTTCACTATTAAAGCTGGTGTTAACAACTGTTATTCAACAACCCAAACCAATTAAACGAAACAATTCGTCTCATTTTTCATTTTCCCTCTATTAACCAGTGGGTGGATAAATAACACAAATCTTTCATTTCCAGCAAAACCATTTCGTGAAAGAATTACGATTTAAAAACAACTGTTTCAATTACTAGCGTTTCCTCGGTTGCAATACTGACAATATTGGGCAAATTTTCATGATCAAACGTCAAGCATTCAACCGGGTTTCAAATCTTGTATTGTGAGCATCCTTTAAGAAGTACAATCCGGAAAACTAATTTTATAATTACAGAATGAATAATCCGCAATGCCAAAACCACAGAGCGACGAGCAATACCCTTTGTTGCTGGTTTTGATGGGCAAAGACGATGTTGCCCAAAATAACAAACGGCTTTTTCGAGGAAGACTCGACGGGATTACGTCTGGAGCTTCCGCGATCATCACCGAGTGGCCAAGTGAGTAATAAAACCAACAATTCGCTTTATATTTTAATGGTACTTAAAACTAATCCCCTTTTACGTAATGCACAATTTTGCGATTATCGTCGATGAAGTCTAAAGCTGTTTCATCGACGGTTTTATCCTTAACAAAACTGACCACAAGTCTTGTCAAATTCGTCATTTTCCTCAAAGCGTTCACGTGGATGTACTCTATGGGATTGTCGTCCAAATACAACGCCTGCAAGTGCTCCAAGCCGTGAAACGTCGTCTCGTTTATCCTCCGTAAGCGGTTTTCATTCAACAAAAGCTGCTGCAAACTCCCCAAACCACTAAAAGCACCATCTTCGATAAATTCAATCCTGTTTTTAATCAAACTCAACACTTTCAAATTGGGAACACCACTAAAACTATTTTTTGAAACATTCGTAATAAGAGTGTTTGTGATCGCCAAATTGTCGAGCTCAGTCAAATGAGCGAACGCTCCGGGCTGGATGTAAGTGATATTCTCACCCAAAAACCACAATTCTTTCCGGGACTTCAATTTCGCAAATGTATCTTTCGGGATTTCCCCGTAGGAAACGTCAACGTATAAAAAGTCGGCTTTTTTCTGGTTCTTTAACTTGAGTGAGTCCTCTTCGAGGGTTTCGACAGTGCAGAGAGTCCTGTTGGGCATCCCTTTCTCGACTTGTAAGCGACATTTCGCCCAGACTGTTGTAATAATCGTTAGTAAAATGTAAACCTTCATCTCTCAAATGCTCGACTAGGACTAGTGATAATCGTGATAACCCGTTCTTGAACCAATTTTTTGTTTCAGATTATTTGAGTTCGTGTTGGTTGACCGCTTTGATCTGTGGCATAACCCTGTTCATCGTTTCCGTAATGTTGACTTCTTGCATGACTTACGAGCACCACTTGAGGTACCCGAGATGCTCCTCTGAATACCAATTAATCGACAACAGGACGATTCATCTAGTCCACACATCACACAAATGGCATTTAAACCAGCTTCGCTCAGTAAAAAATATAGTCAAAGCGTTTCCCGATTATCAAATTCATCTCATCGTTGTCGGCAGTAAAACCCACCAATACATCAAACTGCGACGTGCAATCAATAACGAAACACACACCAACCAAACGAAAATCATCCAAAACAAAACCGGGCCCCCAATTGACGATTTAGTCAGGAAATACCCCAATATACTTGTCACCCAATTATCCTACGGTGATATTTTCTCAAATAGCCCTCTGTACTTCAGTTGGATCCGCCTAAGCCAACAGACGAAACTTTTCGCGATTCGCGTATTGCAAATCTGGCAGTTCGGGGGTTTGAGTTTTGATCTCCCGGAGAAAGTTGCAAACAAGAGGTGCAAAAATTATACGAGTTTGTTTGAGATGAAAATAGGGCTTTTGGTTCGGTACGGGAAGAAGAGATACGAAAAGTTGGGCCAAGATATGGTGTCAGTTGACTCGAATGGGCTTCATATGGAAGCGAAATCGCCGTGTCATGCATTTTTTGGGAAAGTTTTGGCTAATCTACGCAATGCGGGCCAAAAGTCTACGCCAAAGATGATCCTGAACGGACCGATATATGTGTTTTGCAAGGCTGGGGTTGTTGACGAGGAATTTTGTCCCAAAAACGTCTTAATTTAATAAATTTGTACGAATTGAAGTTGATTTGTTTTATTTTTATTTTCTGGCCTACATCAAACATTTTACTAATAAAACATTAAAACAATCGCCTCGCTCTTTTTTAGCAAAAAGCAAAATCATTGATCAGTCGGAGGACTGTTTTTTTTTTAATTACTCGTATTTTGTTATCGATATTTTTTAATAAGTATCGCTCTACATTTCTTTTTTTTTATGTTACTGGGCCAGGAACGAAAGAAACACTTTATTTTTTAATATTTATTCCTTAATAGTCACAATACTCCATTTTGTGCCAAAAGCAGCAGAAAACGCACATCCAGTTGTAAACCACGAACATCGATGTGAATAAACTGCTCTTATTAAAATTGAAGCCATCTGTGAAGAGCCGCAGAAATAGAGTCACAAATTCCATCACTATGATAAAAGCGTATAAAAATAAGAAAGGTAGAAAAAACACTGGGCTCTTCTGCAACAACCGGATTAACAACTTCTCCGATAGTGGGAGAGAACCCACCGACATGACCCCTACAATCAAAAAAAGATAATATTCCAGTGAGACCAGAAGAGCGATTAGCTTCAAGTCCCTTTCCAGTGTCGGGTCTATGACTTTTCCAAAATCACCTCGCGCCTTGAGCAGATATCCCGGCAGCGTCGGTCCACATTTCAGGATCATGGCGATGTCAAACACACTGAAGGCCTGTAAAGTCCACGTGAAGTATTCAACGACTCCACGGCCAAAACCCACCAGGCTTTACCACGCCTAGGATTCCCAGGACCATTGTGTAGAAATCCGAAATGCACAAAAACGGGTGTCCGCAAAACTGGCGAATGAAGTAGTAGTTGCGCTTGAAATGGGGGCCGATAACCGTGTAAAATGGGAGTTTCATCGTGGACTGAAATTTTTGATGGTTGACATTTTTCCGAAATTTTCGACAGGAGGCGGCTGTTGTTTAGCGGGATTGTCACACATTTTGACTTTGGAATTTTTCGAAAATTGAGGTGATTATGAGCACTAGTACAATTTTCATCAAACGACCTTTAAACTACCGGCAAAGTTTGGCGCTGCTCAAGGAAAAGTACAAAGAGTTGTCACCAGCTTTGTCAGTGATTTTGTGGACCTTTTCCGGGATTTACGCGGCTTCGAAAAACAGTTTTAACCACAGTGTCTCCGGAATGACTTTGTCTTTTCTCGTCTCGGACGTGCTCATTATGACTTTTGCCTCACTTGTGCTCTGCAAAGGGTTAATTGACGTAAGTTGCAACAATACTTTTCTTCTCCTAAATTTAATTTACAGAAAAGTATAATGCTGCTAATACCGTGGATGAGCCTCACGGTATACAGTCTCTATTTTACGCACTACCAAGGCATAGTTAACACCTTAACAGCTCTAAAACGAGTGAAGAAGATTTCGTGGTTGCCCTGGACCAACATACTTGTGAGCGTTCTGCTTCTGAGTCAGTTCATCACACTTTTATTTTATTTTGTTTCTTATTTCCCCATTTCAGTTGTGCGCGGAACTCTAACCATACGAATGTTTCAACTAGGCGTACACTTGTGGTTCAGAAAGAAATTAAACGAACTTAAAGGAAAAGAACTGTAATCAAGTCCAACAAAACCTAACCTAGACTTAAAACACAACTGGTCATTTTATTTCCACCTGTTTGAAATAAATAAAGGAACAGAAAAACTCGATGTGAAAAAATAATTTATTAAAGTAAGAAAGCAAAATACAAGGAACAGTTTATTACAAATACGAGTTTAACAAAACCTAACCTAGAGATAATACACGGAAGTTCTAGGGAGAAGGTCTCTTGGCTGGATTCTCCTCCTTGGCCTCTTCCTCCTTCCTCTTGCGTTTGACCAGATGGGAGATATTATTTACTTGTTTCGATGAGGAGGCTCCTGCATTCCCGTTTGTTTTTGGAGCAGTCTCATCCTCAACAGACGAGGTCATTTTATTAGCAATCTGAAACAGTGTTAAATTAAAAAAAACAAAAAAACAAATGTAAAAAATATTTATTCGAACAAGTTAACATTTACAGGCGTTTTTAACTAAAGAATATACCTCGGTTTTCAAATTCTTCATATCAACAATCTTTTCCTGAATCTCAGGGATGAGACCATTCAGCTCCTCGATTTCTTCACTATTGGATTCTTTCTCATCTTTCTTCAAACTGGTGATTTTGTTTTGCAAATATTCGTAGGACGAGTTGAAACTAGCGATAGCTTCATCGATCTGGCCGTTGGTTGAATAAGCCCCTCCTAATTTATAACAGGTTTCGGCTATAGTACGGCTATCATTTCCAAAAAGAGTCTTCTGGATTTCCAGTCCCTGAGTCATGTCTTCGATGGCCGATGTAAAGTTACCACTTTCTAGAGATATCTCTCCTAGGACAATCAACGTTTCCGCTAAGTTCTTCTTCCCCTCGGTGCCCCGATTAGTGAAAATACGTTTGGCTAATTCTAACACCTCCCAAGCTACTTGGAGATCAGTCAACTCATCTTCGGTTTCCTCCCCTTGAAAAACACATTCTAAATCAAGCTAAACTATCGTTACTTCAAACCTTCTTTCTTTTCTTCGGAACTTCCGCTTTCTTCAACCGTTTCACCTTCAGCTGGTGGTTTGTCTTCTTCTTCTTCTTCAGTCTTGGGCGCTTCTCCATTAACTGGCTTGCTCTCCTCTTCTCCTCCAGCTTCGTTTTCTTCCACTTCCTCCGTCTCGGACTCCTCTTCCACGTTTTTCAAGACGCCGTCTCCCAGTGGCCCGCTTTCTTTCCTCGACAATTCTAACAAAGACTTGCCGTAATAGAGATAAACATCACCGAGAGAATCATGAATGTCGCTTCCATGCTCAGCGGCCAAAAGCTCACTAGCCTTGCTGAAAGCCCGAACAGCGGTGTCAAAATCCTGCAAGACGTAAGCTCGAACCCCTTGACCGAACAATTCTTTAGGGTTAGAATTCTGAGGGTCTAGCGCAACATCAGCCATCTAAAAAAATAACCTGACTTACAATTTTTATAGTTGTTTTCTTACTGTCTATAAGGTTAGGACGCGCCGATCTGAACGTGGTTAAAAGAATCACTGAAAAGTTTTTTCCAGCCGACAAGAAAAATCCGATAAGAGTTGCACTCGCCTTATCTCGTGAACTTAATTTTCTCTTCGGACAATAACTCACACTGTCATTAAAAAAATAAGAAGTGCTTGTAAACGAAAATAACAGCGAAAAAGCGGGTTGAAAAATGATTTTAATGACCCTTGTTGGACGGCGTCGGCGTCGTATCGACGTCCAAAACAGACATCCACGGGATACGCAACGCGGCAAAGCAGTAGTGCTTTGGCCTTTGCCCGGATTTGCGATGGGAAATGTGAACATCCGCTTGCGTGAGACGCACATTTTGTAAATTTTTCGCGAACATGCCGCTCAAACTGTGAACCGAAAATTCCAAGTCAATTAATTCAAATTAACTGTGTCTTTCGTAAAAGTTAGTTTTTATGTTAGGATTAATGGTATTATAATCAAATTCGAATCACGTTCCAACTAGGTAAGATGATTCTGTTCCGAATCAATTTCCCGTTGAAAGAAAATTTATGGATGTTCGACCGCAAAAACAGATTGTTTTTCGGTCGGGTACGAGGCCTCGTAATTTAGCATTGCCGGAAATGAAGTTGTACACCCTTGGGGGAATACGTTACATGCAAATGCTCTTCGTTTTTCATCACATCGTGTGTTAGAAAAAATCGAGAAATACCATCATTGTTAAAATTAGATTCTGGCTGTCACGGATTGTTACGGGGTTGACGGTATTAATATTTGACTTGAACTTCAAAGTTCATACAAAGACCGCAAAGCTCGTATAATATTCTCCTTACAACATAAATTTCAATTAATGCTTAATTAAAAGGCGCGGGGTGGTTTAAGGGCCCGATGTTACTTAATGAAATTGCGAAATATTTTACATCAACACGTTCTAAATAAATGCAAAATTATTACGACAATCCGCAGTGCTTTTAGTGTCAGCAGTTTTAATAATCCGCTCCAAAAATCTTATTGGACGAAACCCAAAGAAAATCTAATTCCTTTAAAAGATTTCAGAAGAAATGTGTAACCCCATACATACATAATTTAATTGCAACACTTTGGCCTTTCCGCAAATGCGCAAAAAATGAAACAACTCATTTTATGATTCATGACAAGAACTATTCTAGTAAATGCCCGATTTATATTCCAGATTTTTTAATAGAATAAAAACATCCTCCATCATTTATGATTGATACCCTTCAGGTGGAAATATCGTAAACTTTTTCCTTTTTCATCACGTAACGATTATTTTAACAAAGGGTTGGTGATTAGAATGTGGAGCAAAAAGCTTTCAAAACAGGTCTGAACCTAATTCTGGATACACAATACAATTTAATTAATTCCAAACACATTAGTTGCGTCAAAAATATTGGATAATTAAACTCTTCAAAAATTATATATGATATTTATAGCCAATTTTACAACCCTTTTGACGTAAATGTTCCTTGAAAGCCACATCATTTCATATTAAATGCTTTCAACATAATAAATCGCTTCTACATGATCATGATTAACCTTCTAATCGCAACGGAACTAAAAATAATTTATTGAATTTCTTTAAAAATAATAAAAACTTTCTTTTTCTCTCTAGAGGCTTTTATTTCCTATGAAAGGCAAACATTTCTTTTATTTAAAAAAAAAATCGTAAAAATAAAAATGAAACTGAAATTTTCCAACTCGACATTTCCAGGTGGCACACGTCGTGACGCTCTAGGAATGGAATTATAATAATCACGATATCGTCAACCGAGGGCGTGTTGCCCCATTTGAGTCGTTTAGACCTTGACATGCCTCCAAACGAAGAACTATACAAATCGATTTCGCCCACAAAGAGTTGGTCAATAACGTGAGGAAAAAAAAAGGATCATCACCACTTCTGGACCTAATAAAACAGATAAACTTCCAATTCTTTATAACCCTCTTTCGCAACAAACATCAACCATTCAATCCTTAAAATACTTCTTCCAGTTCGTCAAGGACGCCATCAAGCTGAAGCACCAACAAGAATACGATCTCCTCATAGTCGATTGCGACACTTTGATGGAGAATACTGAAACTGAGGAACCGGGTTGGGTGAGTTCCTCTTCAATGTCCTTAACAAGAATTATAAAAACACAAAAGAGCTGTTCTTTCAAAGTTCACAGCTGTGACAGTTTTGTGCATTTGTTCATCTGATTCAAATCAAAGAGCATTTTAGTCGGTGCAAGTGGTAATAAACACGCAAAATTTTAAAAATGAATTCAAAAATATGCAGATAATGATCTGTGCTTTCGTGAGCGATCGATACATTTAGAAGGTTGGGAGATGAATAAAATTTACATTCAATTAGTATTCATTTGAAACCCCAGCCATTAATTACATGAACGAACCTGCACCCGAAATAAAAAACTGCAAAAAAAAAGTAACACCCAACTGACGATGACGTCTCGATATTTCATTATAACTTTCGCACAAGTTTTTCAAAATCAAATTAAAGAACTTTCAGAGGCCTAATAATCCCGACGACGAATCGGGATGGAACTGCAGCGTCCACCCGAGCGTGTTTTTCCTCCTGGGGACACTACTATTGACAACTTGTGCCACAGGGATGTTGTGTGCAGCTATTATGACCGATCATTGGGAAGAGGTTACGTGGGATCGCACAGCTTTGGAACATTTAGCCAATAGTTCGGTCAGACTGCGATGGCTTTTAGATGGGGTCGTTGCCAGAGTTTCCACCAATGACGAAAGAGACAAGATTGTGGCCTTTCTGGTGCCAATGCACGGGGGTATTTGGACACTATGTGTGAGTTTAACCGGTAAGGCCCCTCTTTATTGTTAATCAATAAACATCAATCATGCGGTCGCGAATCCAACCCGAAATTCAATGGAAAAATTAATCACAGGCTGAAAGGCTGGCTTGCCACAACAGCAAATAGAATTTAGCGTCCGGCTTTAGGAGGGAAATAACCGAGAAGTTATTTAAATTCAATTTGACTTGGGACCGAATCGGGGTTAAAATCTATACAATTGGCGAACAAATACGATGACAAAACATTTTTTGAGTCACAACAGGTTGAATCAATATATTGATGTTCCTGACATAACAAATTCATCAATAATACTAACCACCAACCTTGTAATTCAAACACGTAACCTTTGTCAATTTCGTTAATAAAATATTTAAATAACAGTAAGTTGTAAACCGCGACCTGTAACAAAACAAAACAGGTCCGAGATCAATTATTCCTGAACTAAAAACAAACAGAAAATGATAAATAACCTTGCAAGGCTCCTATTATCAATATCCGCTTTTTAAAAGAAACTGATGCAACCCGAAAAAAATCAATACAAGCATGTGCCCTTAACAACTCTAAAGATTATTTAGTGCAACTACGAGTTCGCGACTAAATCACTTAATTCCATCAAGACTAATTAGAAAGTTCGCAGGATTTACACCACAAGATGATTTAATCGGATTACCATCTTTCCTCGTTCGGAACGTTTCCACCAACTTATGTTAAACTCTAGGTCATCACAAACTAAATCTACAATTTATTATTCAATATATCTTGTTAAACTCCCCTACACCGGTCAAAAAAACCTAAATAAATCTTTTCTGAATCCTTAAATAATTACTCCAGCAAACGCGACTGGACTGTAATTCAAATCCGCAAATCTCGACCTTTCGTGTTAAAATTTACAGCTTGCAACTTTCCGCATTTGATGAAATAATTCACAAAGACTGAGATTAAAACGTTGCTGAAAGCACAATACACGGAACGTTCTATACGCCCCATCAAAAATTCACCTCTTGAAATAATGATAAAGCAACCACTGCTATGAAATCGTATGCTTCTAAAAAGTGTAAACAAGAAACGGGAATATTTTCCTTGATCCCTGGGGATTTGCGAGGAATATTATTGCTGCTGTCAGCGGGGATGAAATGGATACGAGAGAAGACAAGAAGCTGCTTTTTCTGTTCTGACAATTAAAAATCCAACTAAACAATACACGTACGAGTATGTGATGTAAAAACATTTACATTTTTTCCTAGCTTTTATGCAATATCCATAAATATTTTCCATTGATGCAGTCTAAATACAGGGCTTTGACCTTTCGAAACATGGCTTCATTCTGAAAGATTTTCAGGATAACTTACGAATGTTTTTCTAACTGGAACTGGCATTATGCCAAGAAATGAAACAATTGGCTACAGAATAATTTATGGCTAAGAAATAAACATAGATTCAAAAGTTTTGCATCACTTTATTTTTTGGATATTAGATTAATTCTTATCGAAAATAAAATAATTATGAGTTTAGAATGATCTTTGGTAATTGAGACTAAGACTTCAACCATGTTTTATGTTAAAGCAATTTTAAAAATCAAAAAAAAGTTCATACAAAAGAGCATGTTTGGCATGTACCCCATCAAATCAAAAAATGATTACTAGCACAGCGTATTTCTTCTTCTGGCATCAATACAAACTTAAAAACGCCGCCATGTGCTTCCAAAAAAAAAACAGATTTCGTTCTTGTAGAATATTTGTCATTTTCTCTAGCAGCAATAACAAGCTCCGAATGAATTCTAGCAGTGTGTTTTTGAGCTCTAAAGACTTCAGAAAGTATATTCCAACCGTCTTCAATGTAGTTTACGCCGAAAAAAACAAGCAGACCAGGTGAAACGGGCGCAACTTGTGATGATGCAAAACCGAGTGCAAAACTTTTGAATCTAATTTATAAACAAAAGTTACAATATTTTGGTGACGGTTACAATGTTTAGTTTATTTCAAGCCAAAAAAATGCACGAGAAATTTTAGTTATCGATATATGTGACAGGGCTTGTTCTAATCGAAATCAAATATTTACTTAGTAGCGAGGGTTGCGAGACCATCGCAACCATAATAAAACGGTACACACTCGTTATAATTTCTTTTTAAATGTGATGAATGATAAAAACCGTATTTCAGCGTTGCATTGTGATAAATTGCTCTTTTCAGAGGAAGAAATATCATTGTTGGGCCGTGTGGGATTTCCGTCTGTTCAACCCTGCGTAAACTACCTCTCAGGCGGAATCGACGGTGTCAGAGGTTACGAACCACGTGGCGACTGGCAACACCGTAGGCCCCCGAATTTTTTTTTTAAATAAATTTGTAATTATAATTTCAGGAATGCAAAATCTATCAATATCTTGCGCCTTGGTGTGCTTGATAGTCCTGGGGAGTGCCGCCCTCGTGGGGGCTTTCGGCGTTTTCCAGCACCAGATAAGCGCCGTTTTAGTCACCGGAGTCATGTATCTCCTCGCGGGGTCGTTTGCACTTTTCACGTTAACAATAATACATTTTAAGAGATTGCACGGTAAGCCTGCGAGTATCGACTCGGATGGAACCGTGGACGGGGTGGTTAGCCCGTTGGGCGGCCGAGGGTTGAGTGAATTACTCCCTGCTCGCATTTTTACGACGTCCTGGTCGTTAGACCTGGGATGGGGAGGTGTCATGTTATGCGTAATGACCTCCGTTTTGTGGATACTGTTATCGAAAATCATGAGGTTCAACCCCATTTCCAGCATGATTAACTGAGCAATAACGAGTAATTGCAATCAGTACAAAACCGAGAAATGCTTGCATCGAAGACCTAAACGTGGTTTTTGTAATAAATGTCCAATCGCTGAGTTAGCCGCAATGCTAAGAAGCCGTCCAATGTAATTTAAGTACGGTCAACAGTGGACACGCTTCTTATCACAATCAAAACTGATTGTTCGCTAATCGTTGCAAGCTGTTGTGAAATCCTTTAATTACAATCAATTCGAACTTTTTGTAAGTTTGGTACACTACTGGCAAAACGGGAGCAATAAAATGAATCAAACTTTGAGGTTAGGGCGCCTAACCAGAAATGCGCAATAATTGCCTTCGAAAATGCCTGCATATGTTTATATTTTGTAACATTTATATATTTTACTATTAGAGTCGCTTGCCTTTGCTCGCTTTGTATTATTAAGGCCTAGTTGTATATATTTTGCAAAATAAAATAAATATTTCCAATGTTACCTTAACCTCACTTTACTAAACCGAAAAATTCCTTGAAATTACTCACCTCTTACGATGTCCCGGTACTGTAAACAACAGAAACACAAATTCTTAACCAAAATATAGAAAGAAAACACTTTATGTCGTTATAAACAGATTTTTACAACTTTTTAGTCAACGAGGAACACAAAAAAGGCGCCCAACTGTTAAAAATTTAACGACAACCAGCGTTGCCAACCGTGGAACCGTGCCATTTGCAGATTCTCAAAAATGTTACGCCTGCAGTATGCAACCAGCAATACACATCAAATGAATTTCTCCAGCAAGGACCACTGGAGTGCATTCTTGCCAGTAACAAGGGAAAATAAGGATGAGGTAAAATGTAAAATGATTATTACTATAAAATAAAGGAATTATTTTCTCACTTGGCGATAAATAAAAAAAATGCGTTTACCTTTATGGCATCTTGTGCTATAGTTTAGGCAAGACATTAGGAATAAAATAAAACAAAATCAATACAAGAAGTTAGTAATACCACGTATCTAATATCTCTCTGGAGATAACCAAAATACCAGTAGTCCCCATAATATCAGAGGAGTGAAAAAATAAAAAAGATCGTTATTTTATGTAAGTTTTTATTTTCAGTACATAATAAAGCAAATACATGGGAAGCTCTGGGCTACAAGCAGTACAAAAAAGTATTTACACTTTAAACAGAACCACTAATTGATTGAAACGCCGAAATGAGTGAAATCAGATTGTCCCAAGTTGAATTTGGAAAAGTGTAAATTCTTTCTGTAACTAATCACTAATAAACTTATTTCATTTTCGGTATAGACATGTACTTGACTTAGCTTAAGATTATATGGCATACATATTTGTACTATTTTTTATTGTTGTGTTACATACTAAAATATTTATTTCTGCTGAGTATCTTGTTTGAAAAAATACAACACAACTATATTTCACAAAAAACGCAGTTATTCTAGTCTAGATACATAATGTATGGTTATGTAATAACGCTGGAATAAAATTCTCAATGCAAATTATGGAATACTCTGAGACTGGCTTTGTTATTGCTTTCAGAAAACACAATTTGGAAATTTGAGTTATTAAAACTATTAAAAATAGATATTAAATCCATACAAATATTTCTCCATATACATACATGCTTAATTATATAAACACTCTTCATAAATTTTCTGCCTTACAAAATATGTTTTTTGTTATACTCATCGTTCCTTAGTTAATAGTACCGAAATATACAAATTTAACGTAATATCAATATGTTTGCAAATCACAATAACTCCTACGCCTAAATAGTGCAAATTTTATAAAGCCTCGTCCTGAAAATCTAAATTTACAAATGGCAGACTTTCAATTGCTTATCATTACATTGGCAAATAATACTCGTTTTCGTCCTAATTCGTAAACAAATTTTTATAAAATATAAAACCCGCAGCAAACCCGTTCCGAACAAAAATAAACATAAAACCAAACAACAAATAACAATCTCTTTTTGTACTATTCCTTTAAAGCAAATTTTGTAAAACAACGCCATATATACAGAGTTGCAATTTTATCACAATAAACAAGCACATGAGGTAGTGTTTTGACAGAAAAGAACGAATGGAATGACTAGTTTCACTCTGTATATATCAAAGTTTAAAATACCCAACAACACGCTCAAATTTTGATTCCAACGATTAGACGCCTCCCTTTAATTTATTGTTAATTTTCACAGCCAATAAAACGACAAAATTCCTGGATATCTTAAACTTTTCGAACCGAAAGCAAGTAATTACGAGAGTATACCTTGACTGACTGCGTTACTGGTCGCCGGTGCTGCCATCTGCAGTTGAAGCGTCTGCGAATTGCCTTGCTGCGAGAGCTCAGCCTTAACTCTCCTCGCGATGTGCGATCTCGTGTGCTTCCTCAGGTGGTCCTTGCGGTAGAAGCCCTTCCCGCACTCGGTGCAAATGTGCCTCTTCTCCCCCGAGTGTATGACAAAGTGCAGAGTCAACTGCTCCTTCCGCTTGAAGGCCTTCAGACACACTGTGCACACGTAGGGCCGCTCCGGGTTGTGCGACTGCTTGTGCCTGGTCAGGTGGTCTTTGCGCTTCAAGCCGGCCCCGCAGATGTCGCACACGAAGCGGCGCTCGAGCGTGTGCCCCACCAGGTGCTGCTCCAGGAGCTCCTTCTCGGGGTACGCCATGTGGCACTCGGGGCAGCAGTAGAGCGTCGAGCCGTCCAAAGCCGTCGTCAGGCGGATTTCGCCGGGTTTGGGGCGCGGCTTTTTCTCCTTCTCCGGTTTTTTCTTCTTCTTTTTCTTCGGGGTTTGGGCAGTGTTCGGGGGCAAGTTGGCGGCCGGTTGCGGGGGCAGGATGTTGGGGTTGGGCTCCGGTTGTTGGGCACTTTCTTTCTTGATTGTTTCGGCGGAGTATTTGAGGAAGTGGTGGAGGCTTAAAGGCAGCGTGGATGCCGGCAAGTGGGACAGGTAGTCGGCCACAGTCGAGCCAGGAGTCGCCAAAGACTGCCAGCTTGAGGGCATGGAAGTCGCCGGTTGTTGCTGATTTGGTTGAATTTGCTGGTGCGGTTGACGATTGTTCTCCTGAGGCTCTTGTTTGTTCTGGACGAAGATGAATTCATTTTATTATTAAGTCCCACTTTTGGACGCAAAAAATTAAGAACAAACATAGTTTAGGTCTAAAAAATTACAAGAATATTGACGATTGTTCTCCGGAGTCTCTTCAATTTGTTCTAGACGGAATGAATTGGTAATTGTATTACTTAAGTCCCGGTCTTCGGACAAAAAATTAAGAAAAAAATTGATGATTGTTCTCCTGAGTTTCCTGTTTGTTCCGGACGAAGATAAATTCATTGTATTATTAAAGTACCAATTTTTGGACGCGTTAAATTAAAAAAAAACAGAGTTAAAGTTTATAAAATTACAAGAATATTGACGACAGTTCTCCCAAGTCTCACCAGTTTGTTCTGGACGGAGATGAATTCGTAATTTTATCATTTTAAGATTTTCTAAGTCTCCTGTTTGTTTTGTACGAAGATGATTGGTAATTTTCGGGTAATTTTATCTAATTAATTATCTATTTAAATCCAGATAGTATTTGGACGATTTTTCGACGCAAAAAATTAAGAACAAAATTGACGATTGTTTTTTTTTGTCTCCTGTTTGTTTTAGACAAAGATGATTGGTAATTTTATTTATTTGTCGTTTTTTGATGCAAAAAATTAAGAAAAAAATTGACTATTGTTCTCGTGTTTCCTGTTTATTTTGGACGAAAATGATTGGTAATTTTCTGATTATACCTATTTAAGTACCGATTTTTTGACGCAAAAAAATTAGAAAAAACGGAGTCTAGGGGACTCACTTTATCTTGCTTGTCTGCTTGTGGATTGTTTAGCATAGCGGCACATAATTCCTGAGCCAGCTCCTGGTGCTCATAACCCTGTCGTTTCTCTTGACGCACGTTGTTTTGGTGGTAGATCGCTTGGTTCATATAATTAGGTTGATATTTGGTGGTGTTGATCATTTGTTGTTGAGTCGGGGGGTGATGTTGTGTGAACGAGGGCACCCCATTGGCTGTGTATCTATTGCTGTTGTTCTCCTGAGTTGGGCACAGGGCCGTGGAATTGTTTTCCTGAGAAAACTTCGCCGCGAATTGGTGAATCGTGGGAATGGTTGTGGGGAAGTGACCACCGAACGGCGTGAAATTCATCGTGAAGTCCGGTTTTATATTGTCTGGAAAATCAATTAATGAATTTACGGAAAAATCAATATTTCCAAATGGGCCACTTTTGCACAAACGAACTTACCATAATTCCAGTCAGAAATCGAAAGTAATTGAGTAATATTGCTAACGCGATCAAACATTTACAAAACCTCGATGTTCGCCATTCTGTCCGTCATTGAAGGGTTGGGGAGTAAGGGTTGCTTTTTGAATCAGGGCGGGAAACTTACCCTCACGACGTAAAAAAGAAACATCTTTATTTTCATGTAATGTAATTAAATGTCAGTAGTATAAAAAAATACAGTAAATTTCAACATTCGTTCCAAGTTTCAACATCCTGTGAAACTAAATTACGTCCTACATATGGATCACAATCAAGAGTCCAAATTGAATTATTCAAATTTTAAACGCAGTCTTCATTGACCTAGCCGGTAGTAAACTCTCGAATTTTTTAAAACAAAAATTTGTTAAGTAAACGACGCGAGGAGAGTTTATCACTAAAATTAACATAAATCGTAATTATAAATATGACCAACTTTCCCAGAAACAAAAGCGAACTACAGATACATTGCTCAAAGTTTACAAATTAGATTAAACCCAAAACCAACTAAACTAATCATTTTGTACAAAATATAATTGGTTCCACGTACAGAGAGGCGGGGTGTCTTTTAGAGAATGAATAACCTTTGGTTCCAACAGATTGAATTGTACAAGTATTACAACTGATTCAAGTGTTAGTCTGACAACAATAATACTGAATAAATAAAAATAAAGAACAGTATATAAAAATAAAATAAATAACTCGATTCAGACCAACAAGGATGGTTCACGTGTCAATTCTTTCAGATCATGACCACGTCGTGGAGCATTAACAAACTACACATCTCGATAAATATAGAGAATAAATATGAATATGTATGTCCATATAATATATACATTATAAAAAGTGTAACAATGTTCATTAAGATCACTTATAGTACTTATTTCCTAGTTTAGTTCTGGGGCAACATGATCCCTTCGGACGCAGTGGGCAAGACCACAGTACTGACTTGGTTGCCGTCTTCTTCCGAATTGGCGGTAACTTGGATGTGGTGTTGGGGCACCTGTATCTGGACAGGGATCTGCATTTGAGACGTGGGGACCTGTAATACCAAAATCAACCACAAGTCCTTTAAAACCCGGTTAAAAACCGACCTGTATTGTGACTTGTGTTGTCGGTTCTTTGATCAGAATATTCTGGTTCCTCTCGGCTTGCTCTTTCGCTCGTCTGGTTATATGAGATCTGGCGTGTTTCCTCAGATGATCCTTCCTGTAAAACCCCTTCCCGCATTCCCCACAGATTTCCGTTTTCTCCCCCGAATGAATAACAAAATGGAGATTTAAATGTTCCTTCCGTTTGAAACCCTTCATGCAAACCGTACAAACGAACGGCCTTTCCGGATTATGCCCCAACTTATGCCGTTCTAAATGTTCTTTGCGTTTCAAACCGGCCCCGCAGATATCGCAAATAAACCTCCGCTCGATTTTATGCCCCACTAAGTGTTGTTCGAGTAGTTCCTTCTCGGGGTATGCCATGTGACACTCCGGGCAACAAAACAGCGTTGTTCCGTCTAGCGCTGTCGCGATGTGGACCTGCCCCGGCTTGGGTTTCTTCGGTTTCGGTGGTTTTTTCTTGTACTTCTTCTTCTTTTTGCCCTTGTCTGGATCATCTGCGCTTTCTTCCGTTTCCATCTCGCCTTCGACTTCGTTCAAAATGAGTTGTTCCTGATCGTCGGTTGAGATGTTAATCGCCTCAATATCACCCTCACCGGTGAGTTGTTCCCGCTTAATTTCCGGGTTATTGAATTTTAGAAACTGATGAAGGCTTAAAGGTAACGTGCTGTGTTGCATCTTTTGTAGGTATTCCTGGACGCTGGCGTTTTGTAAATATTGGGCGGGGATTGCAGTGATGGAAGTTCCGGCTTCGTTACTCTCCTCCTCTTTGCTGCCCAATTCGTTTTTTATTAAAGCAACAGGCGTTGCCTCCTTATTGTTTTTGTCAGGTTCGGCTTGGATCAATTGGATGTCTTGGGGCTGAAGGGCGGCTACAACCGTCATCCCTTCGGCAATTCCGTTCTGGCCATCCACCTTCAACACGTCCTTAGCTTCCCAATTTTTTTTGTAATGCAATACTTACAATCTGGATGCCCCCCTCCTGGTTTGGGTTATACGCCACCGTTAACACTGTCGCCCCTTGTCCGAAAGTCTGCAACCGCATTAATAAATATACTTGGCCGTTTCCTCACACTTACATCAGATACCTGCGTCTGTACGGGGTTAACAACTTGGATTTGGACGTGTTGTTGGGGGTCCCCGGGCTTCGCCCCTGGCATGGTGATAGGTAAGGTGATGAGGGTTTGCGTGGGGCCTGTGCTCTGCCCTTGGGTGGTGGCAGTTGCAAAAGCATTGGCGTCCAAAGGCCTGATGTAGTGAACGCCATTCTCTCCTCCTTGTAGCACACCGACTACTTGTCCGTTGGGAGTTGTAACACTTTGGGTGATTTTTCCGGCGGAGAATTGGGTGGCCACTGGAAGGGCGGCCGATAGGGGGACGCCCACACCAAACGTGGGGAAGTTCATGGTTCACCTGGAAGAGGTTTTATAGTGTTGAAGTGTTGGGTAATTCTACAAGGTTTGCGAGACCTTTCTATGAGGTGACCTTAAATCGATGTTAATAGTGAGTTCAGTGGCATATCAAACTGGGATATTTGCGCCATTGTAAAATTTTTGTACAATATTGGGTATTCGTGTTGGGACAAAAACGCAAGCATGTTACGCATGAATGGTTTGTAAAGAGACCATGGACAGTGATTCACTCCGAAAATGTTTTCAATTAAATAATGTATTATAGTAAGTAAAAAATAAAATCAAAACTGATCAAATTACTTATTATTGTGCCCACAAAAACTAAAAATTTAAATTTAGTAATCTCGACTGATATGTTTTAATCGCTAATACTCCTTGTCGTGTCTAAAAGGAATTACGAGTTCAGAAGTGTTGAAATCTAATCATAACTAGAACCGGTGATGGCAAGTGAGTAATCAAGTGTAATGTATTGGTAATGTATGACTTTTTATCAAGGAAAATCTTTATTTTTAAGTATTTAATAAACGCTGTACGTCCGTTATAAATAAAAAAAATAACTTAATACAATTTATACAACATCTTGCATTTGTTCCAAATTATTGTGAGAGCTGAAGGTCAAATGCGCATCAGTTCAGAATTCTCGGAAACCCAAATAAAAAATTCTTGAAAGGCATTAAACTGATCTAAATTTAGCCTCTCCTAAGACGTTCACATATTTTTTTTAATGTATTTTACAGTTTTTTACAAAATATTTAAATATTATCGAAAAAATATGAACGAAGCATTAAAATTAGAAAATACATTTTTAACTTTTTAAATCGAAAAAAAAAAACAGGATCAAATTCAATTCGTTTTAAGCAGAAAAACTGTCTCAAACATGTGCTTGGGTCTCAAGTTTTAAACGAGAGTAATGACCGAAAAATTCTGGTTAATTTAACATTAATAATCCATGAATTTTTGGGCTTCTTCGTGTAGTATTTACGAAAATTACCGCAAACTTCCTTTGATATAGCTTGAGCAAATTACCATGTTTGGCTATTTTAAAATGTAAAATTTGACCTTATCTTTGAAAAAAATTAATTAAATAAAAAAATATTCTGCGTAAATAAAATAATCTAACTTATCAGGATAAATTTTATTTCATCCGAGTTATTATTTTTCAAAGGTGAGTGTCCTTTATTAGGCTCAATGCTCACCAGACCGTCGTACCATTTCGGTAAAATTTGAGTTTTAAAAACTCAATGATTTAATGATTTAATTGCCGATTCGGAATTACTTCAATTAGTCCTTTCTACTACCAGATTCGAACCCGTGGAAGGGGTACCCACGAGGATGAATTTCGAAATACTATCTACCAATAAATGTATAAAATATCAAAAAGCTTACCTAAAAATAGTATCACAAAAAATTGCACAAAATCAAATCACAACTTTTCCCGCTTCGAGAAACCCCAAACAAAGTTTAAAATTTGACAAGTGTGTCCTTGGGAGTGCCACCACGTCCCAAGAGGGGATGAAATGCCGGGGTAGAGTGGATCAAAACCGTGCACATGAGGTGCAGAGTGGTAGACACCGCGAAGAGTGGCAGAAGAACAATTTGGAAAGTGGGGTATTCGTTGTAGAAAACGATCACGTGACCTCGTTCCGTTCTCTTCTGGTGCACCTGTTGGTATAGTGCTGGACTGAGATGGTGATAGAGAAATCTACCGTGGGGATGTCAACCCATTTACCTACTTTAGAATACTTTCACCTACGACCAGTATGCAGGTTATCTTTATCTATTGCGTTTGATGGTGAGGAGTCTAAGAGAAATGTATATTCGCACAACACTTTTACTTCTGCTTTTTATCATCCGGGATGGAGTCTGCGAGATGGTGCGATTTCCCTCTTCATGGGAGAGAAATACCATTGGTATGGATTCAGTTCAAGGCGACTTGAACGGGGATTTGTACACACAGCTGGCACAAGAACGTTGAATTTTTTCGACCTGTGCTGGGTTTTTGGCCAAAAGCGTTCAGTCCGAACAAGAAGTAACAGTAAAGACAATTAAAACTCGTTTTCCATAGATCTGGGTTACCTCGTGTGCTATGATGTAATCACAACAAACACAACTAATACAACCTTCCAATAGGGAATCGGTTTATTTTTGCACCAATTAGTGGTTTTTGGAACGAACGTCACAGTCATTATCATAATTGGCCAGGCTAATTAATTTTGAACGATGAAAATTATTAATTTTTGATTTTCTGTTATTTAATGACTTAATTACGCAACGATTAGTCTATTGTTTGAAATATCCTTGTGCAATCCTTTTAGGATTAAAAAATATATTCAGTAGGAGACAATGGTACAATGACATCAATTCAGCCCCCAGAAAAGTGACAAAGTTGGAGATACCAGTGGTTACAAACCCACTGTTGTAAAAGTAGGAACGCGACAAATAAATTAGTAAACAGATTAAATTGTATGTAATTGAATAGTGGTTATTATCCCCGCTTACTCAGACATTATTAATGTAAACTGGTCTACAATATAATTTATTAACCAAATATCTGTTTAGTAGTGCAGAACAATATAACGGAATAAAAAAAGTTGCATAGCTCGAGTTTAAGAAAACTTTCACTTAAGTTTTGAATGGCTTTACGTGCGAAAAATTGCGAAAAAACAACAAATTACACTCATGAACAAGACACGTATCAAATTGTTTCAACAAACAATAATTAACTCAGATTACCTATGTTTTATCATTATAGTTTATAGCGGCCTTGCTTTGAAACGCCTTTTTTAGTATTTAATTTACAACAAAATATGCACAAGGAAATTCCGTGATTAAAAACTGCCATTGAACGGTTTTTTACCAACAATAATAAATATTGATTCGTCTACAAAGACAAGTAATGTGTGAATGAAGTTGTATCAACTCATCTGGAGATAACGACACCACTTGGAAAAAAGGAGGAGCAAACGTGGAGTAAAGTGGGAGGAAAATCACGAGTGGGAGGCATAAAATGGAGTAAATAAATGAGCTGTTTTAACATAAAAAAACAGACTTTCCAGTTTTGACTTTTTAATTTTGCTTTATTCAACTTTTCTTTATCTTCAATTTTTCGCAATAAAAATAAAATTATGATACCTAGACGTTTTTATTGAGAGGTATCTATTATACATCAAGGTGTCTCAAAATTGCAGAATTCCGAGTCCAGAGTGTTGTAGAGAATCACCCAGTAGTTTAAATTTAGAAACAAAATAAAGATTAGGGGCTTCCCCACAAAGGTACACTTTGAATTGCGTCTTCTTCAAATACAGGCTAAAAATTTCAGTATTTATTGTTATTTACGTTGTATAGATGAGTGTGGAGAATAATAATGTAAAACTATTTTTCGAAATAGCTTTATTTTGGAATAAAAATTTTTTTTAATTTTTTTTAATTTTTCGTAAAAATAAAAGCAAATTTCAAAATTTCAAGTTTTTTACTCCAAAATAGAACTAATATTTTGAAAAATTATTTACATTATTCTTCACAATTAAAAGACAATAAACACTAAAACTCTGAGCCTGCATTTGAAGAAAACGCAATTCAAAGAGTGATTCAAACCAATGTATCTTTGTGGGGAAGCCTTAAATCTTATTGTTTTTTCTATATTTGAACTACTGAAGCGATTACCTACAATGCTCTGAACTCGGAATAATAATGTAAGATAATGAATAATAATAAAATTATTTCGACGAAATTGCTTGAAATACCAAAGTGAGTTTCTGGCTCAAAAAGAGCTAAATTGGCCATTTTGTTTTGTCTGGTTAGGAAGTTCTAAAAATTAGAAGTTAACCCTGGATAATCATTTTTTAGTAATCGAAGACAACATGACTGTTTCTGTTAGAAATTATGAATTTTATTTTTAAATTGCACCACTGAAGAAGACTTCCGGTTAACAATAAACCAACCACGTTGATAGGTTGCACTCGGTTGCAGTGTTACAAACTGTTAACAAAAATACTTGCAAATCTACTACCAACCGAAATAGTTTTTCTGGATCACTTCGTACGTCACTCAAGACTTTAGTTTTTTTTTTTTCATATTACTGATGACTTGATGAGACGTTCAAATTGTTATAAACACGTTTATTATTTGAAATAAATTAAAAATAACATTTCGTGCGTTTGACGTCAACTCTAGTCTATAAAAACAAAGGAGGCAAAGCAAAACGTTGATGATGGCCTCGACAGTTCCGAAACATCTTGCCCAGTTTTGTAAAGAGGCATATTTACATAAAATTATTACACAAAACACTTGCAGACCTTGAAAATAGCTCAAGGAAATATGGTGAATGTTACGTAATAACATGCGTAAATTTGCGATTAAATTTCATCAGTTGACAATTTGCCATTTCGAATTGTCGGAGGCTTTGTGTATAATTATTAATTAAAGGTAGAGAAATACCGCAACATAATTAATTAATTACGTAGAGCCAATTACTGACAATAACAGTAGTTTGTTTGATACAAAATGAGAATGGTAATACGTGGCACAGCCCTTTATCGCAGGCAGGTGTTGCCGAAAGGGTGCCCGTGGGGGCCCCGCAAAAAGAAGTCCCGTTAAAAGGAGGAACAAAGTTCCGTTAGGTTATCGACCTTGCACTGAAATGTCCAAAGTCGTGGAAGTAAGGCGTATCTATGGCGATGACGTTGTCTAACGTGGTGGAGGGAAGTGGTGGTGGTTTAGGAAGAATGTGGGGATGAATATATCCTACCAGAATACACTATGAGCACCCCTTCCACAAATTCTACATCACAGCGACGAAGCTCCCTACCCTAAAATGCCCGCGACCCGCGAAAAGACACGAGAAATCGTCTGGGGCGGACGTGTGGCCCTTCGGAGCCGAAATCGCGATTTTCACCTCAAGGGGGGGCACCTACCTGCCACTGGCGGCTTCAAGACAACACCTAGAGCACTTCTTCGCAACGAAAACACCACTTCGTCATCAAACGAGTTCATCAACGCCAGCTGTAATGCCCGGATCTGATCGGTTGCCAAGGTCTTGCGTTAACGGGCTCATAGATGGCACGTGACGCACACACCGGTTTGAATTTGCGCGCCAAAATAGCACACTTCACAAACCAAAACATTAATATCACGCGATTTCGACATTCGGAAATAACAAAAACATGTTGAGGCGGACGGCAAAAATACACGCGGTTGTTGATGCGATTTCAAAATGTTTTTCTTATGCAATGCACTATCGCTTGTGTTTCACCATATTTTTTATTATTTGTGATACACATTCAAATTAAACCACTGTTACGGATTTAGTATTGACAAATATTTATCTCAGCTGGCTTAATTTTTTTCGTGACCCCTAACATGGAATGATGCGGGATTTACTGGTTAAAAACCCAACGATTAACAACACATTGTTACACTATTGCACCCACTGATTAAATTCCACAAAATGTGGGAATATTTTTGATTCTCTGAAGTGACAAGAAGTAAGATGAAATAACTAAACATTTATTGATAAATTACAGTTTTTCACAATTCAGTAATTCAGCATGCAGATTATTAACACAAATTCGATTAACTAGGCATGAATAATTATAAACACAAATTAAAAATTATAAAAAAAACAGTATTTTTTGTACAACATATAACTAAAAAGAAGTAAAATTGAACCATCTTGATGTGTTATCTCAACTAGTATTACATAAAAAATTAATTTGCGTGAACTATCTTCAGCTATGTCCAGTGATGATTGAAATTTTTATTTGAACAAAACTTGCCATAATATCAGTGTAATGTTTTGCAAAACAAAAACTGGAAAGATCACATTCGAAATAATGACTAAATGCAGCACATGATAAAATAATACTCTTACAACTTTATAACTAGTGAATAACCACGTGGATGTTTACTGCCTAACTATCCTATAAAATAAATTAAGAAATAAATCAGGCCTCTGTTCACGTTTATTTCAATAAATCAAGTGAACACTGGGCTTAATGGTAAAATTACATATTTCACAAACTGTGGCAACTACTGTGAATTTAAAATTAAGTTGGTCACATTGACCATTAAACATAAATCATGACACTGTCCACTGTTGCCAACTTAATTTCAAAGCCACAGCCGCCCTGTCCACAAATTGAACGCTCAAACCTTATTTAAAAAATAAAGTGGTCCATAAAGAGCATTTCTTAAAAATACATAATAAACAAAAGTATACAAAATACAGTCTTGTAATGGCCTATCACACTTGATGGCATCCACGCTGCAGCCGCTCAACATACATTTCAAACAACAGTTTATTGATATTGAAATAGTGTGGATTTTGGTTCTCGTTCAAATCTGGCGAATACTGTGGCGAGCTGTTCCAGTCGAGGCTCTGCACCGAGCCTGGGGGCGACTCGGGCAGCTGGTGAACGAAGTTTGGGGGCCCGGGGCCCCACTCAGACGCCCCCAGAGGATGAGAGTTGTCCAAAAAGAGCCCGTTGTTGATATGCAAATTATTGATGCGTTTCGAGAGTGGCATAAACTCGACTTCGTCTTCGTGGAGGTTACGACCCCGTTTTCTGTAATCATTTAAAGGGAAAAGGGTGATCAGCTGGAGGAGTGCACGATTTGCAACGGCCTGTTGGCGCATTTCGGGGCCTTGTTGGGGCAAGTTACTTAGGGCTTTACCTGTTTTGAGTCATTTTGAAGTGTCTTGTGCCAGCTGTGGGACGAGAACGGATTTTTTTGACAAATAATCAGCAAAACCACTGTGGTTGAAAACACGAACTGGGGATTTTGGCCCGGTCGGGGATTAGGTTGGCAGCGAAACGCGGAAATTTTAAAAAGTGCAAAAAATACAGGACTAAGGCATCAATTAGGCATGAAAGTAACACGAAAGTAAAAGTCTTGTTCTCGGATGATGTAATGGGGCTTTACTTGGCGAAAAACAGCTTCTTTGTTTCTTTTAGTTGGTTTGTGTTTGATGCTATTCTTTTTTTGGTCAGTTGAAATAGAAAGAGGAAATTCGAATTTTTTGCGAATTCGTAAAGTCATTAAGTAGCTTTTAAGGCACGCATGCGTGTGACCCAAATTCTTTTCAAGTCTCAAGTCCCTTTATGGCCTTATTGTTACGTGTGGAGTACCAATTTATTATTTAAGTTATTTTATCGCTTTTATTGTGTTTTGTGGTAGTTGCGTTAAAGTGAGTTTTTCATTTGTGTCTTCATTAAACTAGTTGAGGTAATTATAATTAAAATGATTACATAAATTTTTTGAATTTCTTTTTTGACACCTAACCTATATTACCCTGGGGTCCCCAGGACGAAAATAAATGTTCGATCTTCTTAAAAACAACTTAAATTTTATCATTCACTCGAATTTAAACAATAAGAATTGATTAAAGGAGTTATTTAATTCAAAAAACTTATTAACTTATCACAGCTTCCCATCACGTGTGACCTTGGGCAAACCGGCGGCAAAAATTCAAATTTGAATAATTTGTTGAATGGGCGCGCGTCAGCATTTATTACTCCAGCTGTTGCAATAAGTCGAATATCTAACGTTAATTAATTTGTAGAATTATCGCCAAAACTGGTGTTTTTCAAGTGAACCATAATCGGGTAAACTCTTGTAACTAAGGGTTATTTTATCATCAAAGCAACTCGCTCCTCATTGACCTTCGCGTATTGTGCAAACATTGTGGTGGGACTCGGATTAATATATAAACGCAAGGCGCGATTTGTCTCATTACAATTTTATTAAAGATGTACGAAAAAGTCAACGGTGAAATAAACACTTCAGCGGTCCACGTGGTGGACCTGCGGAGCGACACCATAAGCAAACCCACCCCCGAAATGAGGGAAGCCATGGCCACGGCGGTCGTCGGCGACGATGTCTTCGGGGAAGACCCCACCGTGGCCGAGCTGGAACGACGCTCAGCCGAGCTCCTGGGCAAAGAAGACGCCGTCTTCGTGGCCAGCGGCACCATGGCCAATTTAATCGCAAGTGAGTGTATTGTCCTTCTTTTGCAACGTGTCAGATGTCGGCGATAAAGCGGAATTTTCCCCGCTGAAAGTATTTTTTTCAAGTGATAACGCCCAATAAGCTTTAAGACGATCAACAAAATCAATGTTTAGTGATGGTTATCTTAATCAAATATATTTTTGCAAGTAACGATTTTGACGTCCGAGCGGGCTATTGAGCAATCTTGTTTATCAATTGGACAATTAATTACTTCTTTCATCTCACGTGTTATAATTTATGAATTGTAATTTAAGCTGCTTAACTGTTTATTTAATTGCGTTAAACGCACGTACTGATTAGAATTATTTGGTAATTTTGATAATTTTATTATGCAACTCTAACACGTCTTATCACTTTTTAAGTTATGGTCCACTGCAGCCAGCGGGGGAGCGAGATAATTTCAGGCGATAATGGGCACACATTCAGATTCGAGCAAGGTAGGTGTACCTAGGTACTAATTTTCGCATTGCTATTTCCCAACCTTCTCATTAAATACAGTTATGGCAAGAAACGAGATTGTACCCACCCATTCTTTAATCATTTAATCAGTATCGCTCGTTATTCAATAAAAAAGACATTTCCATTGGTAATTAGCAGTGACGCAATTTTAGGGGGCCCCGCCCAAATTGCCGGCGTCCAAGCCTCCCTAATCCGCAATAACAGTGACGGAACGTTCAGTTTGGACGAACTGAGAGACAGAATCCGGAAAACTCCGGACTGCCATGAGCCCTACACCACTCTAGTCATTATTGAAAACACCCACAACATGTGTGGAGGAAAAGTAAAGTTATTCGCAATAAAAAAAAACCGAAAGTGTTATTTCCCGCTTTAGGTATTACCGTTAGATTGGATCGAAAAAGTGAAAAACATTTCAAAAGAGTACAACATTCCGGTCCATATGGACGGGGCGCGTGTCATGAACGCCGCCGTTTACCTCAAAGTACCTGTGGAACGTGTTGTCCGGGACGTTGACACCGTTTGCTTTTGCCTTAGTAAAGGTCTAGGTGCCCCCATTGGGTCCATTCTCGCCGGCAGCAAGACTTTTGTTGACAAGTAATTGACTAATTAAATAATTTTGACGATGTTTAACGCGGTTTTGCAGGGCTAGAAGGACGAGGAAGGTCCTGGGGGGCGGCTGGAGGCAGGCTGGGATTATCGCAGCCGCGGGGCTCGTGGCCCTTGATAAGATGATCGATCGGTTGCAGGAGGACCACGATCATATCTTGCAAATTGCCAAAGGTAAATCGTTTTTCTATTACAAGCGGAAATTAGAGCGTTGTTACAGCTATCGATAGCTTGAAATCGGACATCTTCAAAGTTGACTTGCCCTCAATTCACACAAATATTTTGATGATGTATATTGATCGGAGCAAAGTGGCCGTCAAAGAAGTCATCTATCGGTTGGCCAAAGTGTTTAAGACAGATATAGTGAAAGTTAGTGTTAGGGCTTCCTCCATTCGGCCTGATTGTGTCAGGTTTGTGACGTACTGGCAGATCACAGATGATGATATCAGAGATACGATCGACAGAGTTACGTTTGTTTTGAAAGAATTCGATGACCAATTCAAGTCGATCAAAGCTTAAATAGGTATTAAGTGTTTATTATTATGATGATTATATTTTTATACACTTTTGGATTTACACGATATGACCTGAATAAAAATAAGATAATATTTAAGTGAGAACGCATTTACAACAAATAAATATATTTTTATTGTGTATGGCTTTCCTTTGGTCACAATTCTCCCGTTTACTCTCATTCCCAAGGGGTTACATGTGTTACAGGTAGTTACACATTAAACAAACAAATAAAAAAATTAATAAGGCGAAGTTATAAAACTCTACCGATGGTTTAAGACATCGTTTGCATTTCCTCTTATAGTGAGAGGTAGTGGCTAATTGTTAGAAAATGATGTTTTTTATTTTTGTAGAATAACTGAGTTGTGAAGAATAAACGCAGTATTCAGTCAAAAAAATCGCTATACAAGGTGAGCCTGTTAAACGTATTTTTACTATGATCGTTTGTTATTTATTAAAAATATTAATATTAAACAAATGAAAAATATGAAAATACTAATTAATCGAAATCTCATCATTTCTACTAGTATGATTCTAAAACAAACGATGATTAAATGATGCTCCGAACAAAAAAAATCTGAAAAAAATTTTGCTAGCCCCCAAAATTATTTCTATTTCGATTTTTGCTAATTATTTATTTAACTTCGAATTTTTTTCTATAATAAAATTCAGTTTTACTGCTAAAAGCTTTCTGTAAAGCAGTCGAATATAAAATCTTATGCGCTTTACCACTCGGCTTTGTTTATAAAACAGCTCCTTTCATAAAGATTTGCATTATGCAGGGTGGTTAGATAAATTCATACGAGTAACTAAAAATTTATTTTTTTTAAATTTATTTCCAGGTATTAGCGACATGAAATCCAAGACATTTCAAGTGGACTTGTCGAGCGTCCAAACCAACATCCTTATGATGTATTTGGACAAATCCAAAATCACGGCCAAAGAAGTACAGAAGCGATTAGCCTCCGTTTTTGAAACCGACGAAGTTAAAGTTTGCGTTAAAACAAGTTCGAGAGACGCAGGAGTTATCAGATTTGTCACCTATTGGGAAATTAGTGACCAAGACGTTGCAGCTGCAGTAAAAAAACTACAGCTCGTGATTAAAGAAATTGATAACAGACATAATTAAAATAATATTGCACAAGCCTTAACGTAAAGTATTCCTTAATTGAAGTATTCTATTTTTTGCTCGTAAAAATAATAATAAACGAAATAACTTTTGTGGCTGTTTATTGCAATTGAAATTGAAAATGCCGCCAGTGACGCCGCTTTTGAAACAAGCCCGCGAAATGGTTCAGTGGCGAAATGTGTGTCAAACGAAATCTCATAAGGGCGAAGTGAATTTCGCTGAGATTCGTTCATTATCATTAATCACTATTTATTACCTAGATAATAATTTCATCAGATGTTGTAACGAGATTAATACCAAGGAAAAAATTATAGAACCTTTATATAAGTATAATCAGACAGGTTGTCATGTCTTGCCGATTTTAGGTTATGTTTACCCTTCGTTTGTGTCACAGGTTTGTCTAAAATAAAAATAATGCCTAAAACATTATTCTAAAAAGGTTAATCAATTCGAAATGACGAGTACGTTTAAGTCATAGCATTTGAGTACCTCTAATGCTTAAACCTTACAGGTTCCCAAAGCCAAGTACAACTTGAAATGGAGGAAATCCAGTCTTTCACAGTCGTCGACGAGGCCGGTCAAGATTCTGAAGTGAATCTTGACGATGATTACAAAACTATTGATTCTGTATTGAATGATAGTATTCAACTGGAACATCCGGAGCCCAAGACGGAGCCAGTTGACCAGCAAAACACAACTCCGGTTACAAGTGAGGAAATATTGGAAATTGAAGATGACGATGAGACTCCACTTGAGAAAACCATCACGTCCAAAGACAAACACAATGAGGAGACCTCATCTGAGACCAAAACTGAAGAGCTGACACAAGATCAAGAAGAGGAAGAAACAGGCTCGCACCCCTACCTCTGCTTAATTGAAACCTTTGAAATACCGAAAGAAATGTTAACTTTTACTTCGATTGGGGTTAGCAAACCGTTGGAAACGACAAAGTTTGTTTTGGTTCAGACACGGAGGGAATTGGAAATCATGTTGCAAGATTTAAGGAACGCGAAAGAAGTGTCTCTGGACATCTTTTGGACCACAAGGGATTTTAAAAAGGACATTGGTCTGTTGGCAATTTCTACGCGAAATACAGACTACCTTTTGGACGTCGTGAAGTTGAAATCTCAACTTTTATTACTCACTGAAATTTTCCTAAACCCCAGAATCGTGAAAATTATCTTTGGGGCAAAAGTTTTAAGCATTTTGCAAACTATATTGCATGTTTATTTAGTTAATATTTTTGACGTTGAGCAAGCCAGGAAGATTTTACTTGAGCCACCAAAAGATGAATTCACTCTCGTCCGATTGGTTGAAGCTGATTATGGAGTCTCTCGGGAGAAAATAAATAAACCGGATTTCCGGTTGCGACCGTTGTCTGAAAAATACTTAAACTTCTGTAGGTTAAACGCCCATTATTTAATTTACATGTACCACGATTACAAAAACAAATTTATCCTGAAGGATTTTGAGGAGTACAAAGTTTTTTTGAATAGCTGTCGGGATGCTTGTAAAGTGGTCCACAAGAGTGAGGAGTCTGGATCATTATTACAATACTACGAACGCGAGTTAAAAAAAGTTTATGAGTGCCAGAAGGAAGTCTTGAAAAAATTGCACGACTGGCAATTCAAAACGGCACAAGTGCACAATTTAAGACCTGAGAGTATCTTGTCCAAAGGCTATTTTATGAACATTGTTAAATGCCTCCCAACTGATCCGGAAGAAATAATGCAGATATGTAAATCGAACTTTGTTAGAAAAGATATCCAAGAAATCAGAATAATGATATTGGAAACAAAAACCTCTTTTGACTTAAAAGAAAACAGTAGATTACACAAAACTTACGCTTTGAAACGAAAAGGGGCCAACAGTCCCCCCATCCCTCTGAAGCAAAAACGGCTTGGCCCGATGAGCAACCAAAAGAAGTCGCGTAAAAATCAACAAAACAAACAAACAGTTTCGAAAAATGCAGTGATACAAATTCCCTTCGTAAATCTACGGAACCAGAAGACATTTAACCAAAACATGCCAACAACAACAGACTCCCTGATGCAAAATTCATTTGGAAACAATAGTTTCGATGCCACAAAATTCGGGCCACAAAGTTCGACTCCAGTCAATTCTTTTACATTTGCACCGCCTCCGTTTCAGTACAATTCTCAAAATAATGACATGAACACAATCAGTACCATCCCAAGTTACGATACTTCAAACCTCACCAATCTATGCGAAACCACAAAAAACCTCCTGGCGGGAACACTGAATAATTCCAATTCTAGAGCAGTTGAAAATGAAACCAGGAGATACAGGGATTTTGGTTCAAGTTCAAGTCAATCGCGAGAATTGGACAGATTTAACCAGAGGAGACGAAGTCAAGAGAGGCAGTATTCACAGCATGAAAGACGAAATAGGAATACACAAGACTATCGTCACACACGTCGCTATTAATTTTTTTTATTGTTGTGAAAGAATTATTTTTATTGAATTTAGAGTAATGTTTGTTTTGCGAATGTTTCAATTAGAAAATAAACTTGTATTTTGAATTTGGCACCTTTTTATTGTCGAAAACTCCAGCACCGCCAACCTGGTCACAAATAAGTCCCCTAAACAGAGCACCACAATCGTTCTATTTGTTGATCAATCACACTTATTAAGGGATAAGTACAATCATTCATAAAACAAGTAACAATTACTGCAGACTGATGTAATTTAAATTGTATTAAACGGGTACGAATTTCCCCATTTTAGTTTTTAATGTTGGCAGAGCGTACTGTAATTTTTGCGTCGTCATAAGTTCGTGATTAGATTATTTTTAACTTCCCTTGCTTACATAAGAACGAAATAGCAATGGACAAAGAAGAATCACAGCAAACTGAAGTCCAGACCGTCCAGACTACAGAAGTAACGACAAGTAACGAAGAATTTGTGAAAAAATCCTGTGACGCTGACACTGCTGGTATTTCAATAAATAGCACAATTTTGGGTGTTCTAACACTTTTCTAGGCCAGGATCAGACTGAGAATTCGTGTGAAAGCCACCCTTACAAGCACCTTCTCAATTTTGAGCCCACGGTTGAACAGTTGTCTCGCATTGAGGACATAGAGGCTCCCAAAACGCTCCAGGAAACACCTCTGTGTGACATCGACACAAAAAACAGTCTGGAGGAATTAATCACCGATTTGAAAGCCCAAAAGGAGTTAGGGGTTGACGTTGAGTACTCTGATCATGGTTACAAAGCTTTGACTTGCCTCGTCCAGATATCAACCCCTGACAAAGACTATATCATCGATGCGATTGCTTTAAAAGACGAGTTGCACGACTTGAATGAAGTTTTCACCAATCCAGACATTGTTAAAGTATTTCATTCGTCGGGAAATGACTTGAAGTGGCTCCAGCAGGACTTGGATGTTTTTGTCGTCAACATGTTTGATACACAAATCGCGATGAAAGCTTTGGGGTATAAAAAATTGGGATTGGACGCACTTTTGCAGGATTATAACGTCGCGAAAGATAAGTCAATGCAACGTCAGGATTTTCGCAGAAGGCCGGTGCCCCCCAAATTCAAGGATTATGCCCGTGTGGATTCCCATTACTTAATCGCCTTTTACCACAAACTCAAAAATGAGTTAATTGAGGCGAAGCTTTTAAGGAACGTCCTCGATAATTGTAATAACTGTTGCAAGATTGTGTACCCTAAAATTGAAGATGAATCGTATTTGTCGGTTCGTAGAAATGTTGAAGAGATGCACACACGCCAGTTGTTAGTTTTGGAAAAACTGAACAGTTGGAGGCACCAAACTGCCAAGTATTTAGATATAAACGTCGGCTGTGTCTTATCTAAGAATAATATGGAGACTTTGGTTTTACAAATGCCGACTGATTCGGCTGAAATTATAAAAATTTCGCAGTCATCGCACGTAAAGAAACATTTGAATGAAGTTATGCAAATATTATTGTCGGAGGGAAATCCCGTTAATCGGTTTAATAAGTTTTCTGGACATAAACGTAAGTTTAGCCAAACTGGTTTTGGTATGAACGAATCGTCGGGATGGAATAAGAAAAAATGGAATAAAAATCAAATTGACAAAAATATGCAAAACCAGTTTGACTTGAGGAACAATCTGTCTCAAAGGGAGAGGAAGCCCTACTGGAACAAGCAAGCAGCCAAACGTTTTCACAAGTATAACTAGACCACAAAATTGTTTTGTTTTTTTTGAGATTAATTGTTTTTGGTAAGTTTCAATACTACTCAGTTGTTTTTTTATTATTTGGTTTGGACGTTTTTATGATTATTATTTGGATCCAAATGCGACTTTAAACAAACGTTACTTCACAAAATAAAGCTTAATGTGTTTGAAAAAATTAGAAATAAGGGATTTTCGTTAAATCCACATGATAAAACAATCCTAAAAAACTTGAGTTGTCGGAAAAGACAATAACAAACACAAATGTGCTGCATTGTTTTTTAAGTCTAAAATTCTATAAATTGTATAATTTATTCAAAAAAATTATTTAAAAAATAAAGAAACCTTTTTTCCTTCCATTATGTCAAAAAAAAGGAAAATGATAAAAAAATTATAAAATGCACTTATTCTTCTTCCGCTACATTTGTAGCAAGATATTAAAAATAAATAAAAACAAAATCAATATTATGTCAATGATAATATCACATTATCCAACATTTCACCTGGAGATGAAAAAATCATTTACCTTTATATCTGCTTCTGCTACTGTTTGCAGCAAGACATCAAAAATAAATTAAAATAAAGTCAATACAATATCACATATTCCTGACATCCCACTTGGAGATGAACAATAACAAAATACCTTCTCTTTATGGCATCATAGAACTACGTTCTAAAATGTATTACTCAAACCATTACCACTTTTCAACACCTCACTTATTGGCAGTAAATTGTGCGGCTTCGAGTAAAAATAAAACTGTTAATTTGTTTTAATAATTTTTTTGGCGTCCATGCGTTGCAACAGTAAGCGATAAACTAAAATTTTGTATAAACATCGATAAATCGTCGTTAACAAAAAACATCAGGTGATCGCGAAGGCACATACAAAGTAAATTATTGAGTCAGTTGGGTAACGTATTGAGAAAAAAATAATGAATCATGCGATGTCACCTCGTACGTAATAAAAATATTCTAATAATCTTTAATATGATAAGAATAAGTAAATCTTAGAAACCTAATAAAATAAATGCCAAACAAAATAGAAAATGATGCACTAAACCTTGTTTTTATTTTTTGAGGATACGACAGCTTTACTTTGTTGGTCAAAAAAATGCGAGCGCAATGCGGGGCAAACACATTTTTGCTGCTATACGACAAGAGTACAAATTCAAATTTTTGTCTCAGTTTAATACGCAATGGTATTATGTACAAAAAATAACTAAATCATTATTTACTGATTATTTTATTTCTCGCTTTTCGCTAATACATGATAAAAAATGCAAAACCTAGCGTTTGGCGCTATTTGTATATGGATAGAGCGTTTGGAAAGTCACCGAATCTGGAGGCACGTCATCCTCCGATTCCGACTCCCCGTCCGATTCGAACGTATTATCCGGAATATCGTACAACCGAATCATTGGCTTATTCGGGTCTTTCATAATCAAATACTTCCCATCCTTTTGTTTCATAACAATATCGATAATACACCGTAGAATCCCCCACGCATTATCCATATTCAGATTAATCTGAGTGGCGAACTCGTGGGGTTTATACTGCTGAGTGCCCAGAATAACATGTTTGCTGTTATCCCTGACATGTGCCCGGGAAACATAACCGAATTTAATTTGGTCACTCCCAGCCAACAACGCTTGAACGGTCCATTTGGCCAACTTGCAAGCGTTGTTACGCAGCTCATTGGCCAAAACGGCACCTCTTTGAGTGTCCAGTTTTTGGCGCCACTCCACACCATTGGCCAATTTGGAATCCCATTCGTTCAAGGCTTTTATTGACAGGAATTGGAGCTCGCCGTTCGGGGACTGAACCACAGCGTCGTGTTCGCAACGGACAACCAAGAACTACACAAATTAATCGTGAAAAGAAAAAACAAAACGAAAAAAATTACAATTCCGCCTCCTAGGTCATATTTGCGGTATCTGTAGGCCACACTAGCAACCTCCCCTTCTTCCTCCTCGGAAATAAAAGGGTTCGGGTTGTCGAACTTGAAGCGGGGCTCCCCGGGACCTGTCCTTAAAACCTGTTGACTGAAATTGTGATTAATGAAAGTGGCTTCCAAGGCCAGGTTCCGTGGGGAGTTTAAGGAGTTGCCGTCGTCTTGTGGGGGCTCCACGGACGTTTCGTTGACGGTTAAAAGATCAAACTCCGTGTTGTCACGCTTATCGAAGAAGAGTTTATCGCCTGAAAATGTTTACTGAAGTTTTGTTACACTCTTAAAGACAAGTACCAATTTTTTCAATGACGATGTCCCAGGAATAATTCGATCGAGTGCAACACATGATGGTAGCAAGGATCGCATCAGTGGCGTACACATTGCCCTCGGTTTTACTCAATTTACGGATAATCGGATCATCAGTTGTTGTAACCTGAGAACAATTAATTTTGTGTAATATGGATGCATAATTTGGTCATTGGATGTTTAACATTTTAGGCATCAATGATATTAAAATAAACTCACTGTATGGAAGATACGATTGACGCTTTGCAGCGGCTTCTCATTCTTCACGTTGACACGATCATACGACTTGTCATAGTACTCCAACTCGCCACAACAAGTAATATCCTCGCCTAAAAACCCAAAATAGAAAAGTTCGCTTTGTTCAATTTAACCAACCGTCTTTGACGTTTGGGAGCGACAATTTTCCCAACCGAGGAAAGTCCATTTCCTCAATGGTGACCCAATCCGGCTTGACCGTAACCGAAGCGTCCCTGATCTTAATCTGGGGCTAAAACCGCAAACTGTATTGCGGTAAAATTCAAGCGAGATCTTACCCGTCCTTGTCCCCATTTCTTAACCTGGCTCCTCTTATACGTATCCCTGGCTTTAACCCCCTTGCCGAGCGACTGCATGCCGCTGCCTTGCACCCCAGCACGGCCCCCACGCCCGCGCAAGTTGCGCTGGTTCGCGCGGAAGCGCCCCCGTTGATATGGGGGTTTCTGGACGCGTGTCGTATCGACCAAATGGAAAGTACTCTCGTCTTCGTCATGATAATACGCGTATTGGCTACCAGAACCGAATTGAGACGCGTACTTGTCTAAAATTATGGAAAACAAGTCACTTAACCTCAAATTTGACATGTGTCAGTGTCAGACTTACTGGCATATTTCTTGTCTTGGAAGGCGGCTCCCGTCCAGTCGCTGATTTTGCCGAGACGATCGCCTTTGCTGAAGGGCTGGTACGGCATGTCTTTGAACTGGTCGGGCAGCTCGCAGGGTCCCCATCCAGTCGGGTTGTCCTGGATTACGGGGGCCACGAACCTGGGGACCTCACCCGCTGATTGCCCATCAGTCATAGTCATTTGACTTGGTTTCAGAAGTTAGGAAGTATTCAATTCAATATGTTGAAGCAGAAACCGGGAGTTGTGCACAACACTTGGCAAAAAGAAACGTGCGCGCGCAAATTGTGACAAATTGACAATCGACAGTTTTTGAAATTCGGCGCTTTAATACAAAATAACCATTTTAATAAAAATAACAATGGATTTTTGCTATATTTCTTGTCGGCAAGGATCTGGGTTTATTTAGATTAACTTGATAAAAATGTGCAAAATATTTGCATTTTTCGAGTACCTAATTGTTGTCTTTTATTGCCATATTAAATTTTGTGCCTCATTTTATTGCATTGTTAATTTAATTAATTTAACTCGAAAAGAAACAAGAAAATAAGCACTGGTGACAATAAGCAATTGTTTGTTTTATTATTTTCCACTATTTCATATGAAATTACTTAAAGCAGTTTTATTTCTTTTGCTTCCATTTATTTTGTTTCTTTTACCCGTTTAAAGAGCAATTTACACAGGGGCACATTTACATATGGGCCAAATGGGCATAGCCCAGGGCGGCAGAATTTTAGGGGCGACAAAAATACCTTATATTTATTTTGATAAAAAAATAGCTAGTAAATAGACTGGTTACTGGTTACATCATATCATACATAAATCAGTTGATCAGATTTTTAGTTTTCGTAGTATTTTTTTACTTCTTAAGTTCTTAATTGTTTGGTTAATAAGTTTTAAGAAATTTTTAGTTGTAGTTTCAATTCATTTTATAGAAAATTTGAAAATTTACGTAGAAAAACCCTGAATAGTATATACAATCCCGAAAAATGTCTTTGAAAAAAGTCAGCGACACCGTAATAATATTATATAAAATAGTGTAAAAATGGCTACGTTTTTTGAAAAACAAAAACTTTTTAAATAAAAGTAGGGTGATTTTTTAATAAAAGAGACATTTAAAAATCTAAAGTGAATGTTATTTATTGGTTACAAAGAATTTTTCCAGGTTTTTAAATTTAACTTTCAGAACTTGCCTTTTTAGAGAACTTGTGCTAGAACTAAGTTTGTTATTTTATTCAAAAAAATAGACTTCTTTAACTGCTGTGGAGCAGTGTATGTTAAAACACCAATATCACTAACATTTTCGGGCAGAGTTTATTCAGGTGTCACAATGAGAGGGGTGTGGTATCATTAAAGGGTAATTTGTATTACAAAGGAAGGTAAGTGCTGATAGCAACTGTCCCCCTTTCAACAAAACCAATAAATGTTTTTTGTTTTTGAAGAAATATTGTCAGGCAGGGGCAAATTTAATAGCCCGGGGCGGAAATTTCACTAGGGAGTGAACGCTAAAAGCACGGCTTTTATTTATCATCAAGTTTTTCACAAACATCCTTTTTCATGTGAGTGCATAGTACTTTCGTTGATTTTTGTAAAAAATCATAAATAGCTCAATCACACAAAATGATTATTAAATCCCAGATTAATTAATCTTTTTTTCACTTTTTTGTAATTTGTGTTACGTCCAGGAGCATTGTTTAGTGGCAGTGACATCGGATTTCTCTTCGAAACAAAGAAAATAGTGATAAGGAGTGGGTCTAATAAGTTCGCCATTTGCATAACACACATTTATTTATAATAAATTTAAATACGAATTTGTAAATATTATGCCTGGCACACATTTTCTGTACAAAAAGTGCCAATAAAATACAAGCAATACCGTTATTATGTCCACGACAACGAATAAATAATACATTTTTTGACTTTATATTTACAACATGCTGTCTGTGACTTCGCCGGGATTTTCCAGCGCGGCTTTGCGTTCACTGACAGCAGTCACAAGTTTCCTATACGGCCCTAGGGGCAAGTTCAAGCTTTGGAGATCGTTTTCTGTCAGTATCATCAGCGTTTCCAGGTCGATTTTCTGCTCCTCGAAGCGGGGAAGGTACTCTCCTAAGCCCCAGGCGGTCAAGAAGCGTTCCAGGGGAGCATTCGGGTTATCATCATCGCTGGATTCAGGATCTGATAACTCGTCCTCGATTGATAAAGTGTTGGTTCTGGGGCCGTAACTTTCGCCTGATCCGATTGAACTTTCCTCGTTGGGGCCTTCGCTGGAGTAGAATCCTTGGAATGTGTTGGTTATGCTCTTCCTAAATAAAAACATCGTAATTTTTGTGTTTAGGCATATTAATTATTTTTTACCGGAACGCTATGCTTCCAATTCCTGGTCGCACGAAAATACTTGCTGGTTCTTGCTGGAGTTTATTGTCGCCGTTTGTCTCCAGTTCGTGCATGAAATCAGGCTGGGAGATGGATCTTGTGAGACCATTGCTGGACGGTGGTGGTGGCGGAGACGACTCGATATATTCAGCTTCGTTAAAAACTGATTCTAAACGGCCTCTCCTGCCGTCGATTGTTCCCGTATAAAGTACCTCAGAGTCTCGCCGATATCCCGTTAATGATCGGACTGAGCGTTTGCCATCTTCAATTTCACTTATCTGAAACGAGTTTTTCAAATAAATGATTCTTTAGTCTTGGGAGCACCTTGAAGTCGTCGTCAAAGCCCGGCCGCGTTGTTCGACTCGCCAGCACCCTCCTCTGCACCGACCCCAAATTCCTCATCCCAGAAACGGTCCCATTGCCCACGATGGTACTGAACCTCGGAGGGGCAGGCCCCAGATTCGACAAGTTCGACATGGACCCACTTTTAATTCTGGTTTTCAGCGTTTCTATCATCGATGGCCTGTGGTGACCTTTGTTCATTCGCTTCTCCAACTTCTCTTGAACTTGCTCTTTTTTGACTTGGCGTTTGTTGAATTCCTGAAAAGAAAGTGAAAACGATTGATTTCTCTCGATGGGTCAGGACAGTGTTTTACTTTGATGCGTTTTTCTGATTCTTTCTTTGCTTTTTCTTTGAGTGCTTTGGCTTTCTTTTTGTCTCCGGCCTCCAGTTTGGCATGGACACCGTCTAAGAACCGGAGGATGTCGTCGCGGTTGTTCATTCCGGCGAGTTCTTGGGCGGTGCGTCCGTCGATATCAGTCGAGTAAATGTTGGCTCCGAAATTGACTAGGAATGTGACGATGTGTTTGTGGCCTTGTGCCGCGGCCAAGTGCAGGGCCGTGTTGCCGAAGAGGTCGGCTTTGTCCGGGTCTCCCCTGCAACATATTGATAAAAAAATGTGTCCTGTCGAATCAAAATAAAATAATTTTGATTATCAACGAGTAAAATTGTAATTATTACACCCCATCTTCTGTAAATGAAATAAGATGCCTTGAGATCAAATTCTTTTGTAATTAGTGTCGATAAAAGTCGGATAAAAGTGATAAAAATGTTATCTGAAAATAGAAATCTCATGTTATTTATGATAACTGACAGTAACATTTCTTAGGTAGTAAATTCATTTTTATTCTTAATTACAGCGTTGAAAAGTTAGCTTTCACTTGCTGTTATTACAATGGTTTAAATATTTCAAATAACTGCTACTGCTACTATAGTTTATTGATTGGACACAGACAATTAACAACCTATTTTAGTGGGTAATTGTTAAACTAAGTAAAATTATTATGGATAATTGGTGATTTCTACTTACAAATTTGTTTGAGACAGCATTATTTTTACTTGGGAATATGTAACTCTTATTAGAAAATGATACTCGTATGTAATTACCTATTATCTCATTATTATTTAACCGAGTTTCAGTGAATTTGTGTGGAACCAAAGATTTATCTAGATATTGACAAGATACGAGTACTAACTGTTTACATAAAGTGAGTATTGAACGAACTACGTTACATTTCACAATTAAAAAAAAAAGATGGTAATAGCGCATTTGCATTTTTTGGAGTGAAATAAGGCACAAATGTAAACTTTATGTATAACAGAATTCTGTGCTATTCTAATATTATAAAACTCAGTGACGAATTTAGTGCCAAGAAAATCCACCAAATAGAAGGGAAAAATAATTATAAAAATTGATAGCTCTTGCCGAGGTTGTTGCTAAAGGATAGAAACAGACTATACAAATTACATCGTATTTCAATTTTGATAAAAATATAATGTTGACTACATGTAAATGAGACAGTTTTACTTTTGTGTAAATAAACGGTAAAAAGTAATACCATGCGATCATTTGAAATTAGAATAGGCGTTTTTTTTCTTTGTGATTGATAAATTCGTGCAAACTGAGCCAAAAAATGTACCTGTTATTATAATTAAATATTATCGTTTGAAATTTTATTATTTGACTCTACATCTTAAATATCTAATTATGATAATCATCGTTTTCATACAAGTTAAAAAAAGTATTAAAGCCAACTCTAATTATAAATTCAAATGATCACATGGTATTTTATTACACTAACAGGAAGTAAAATACTTGAACAAGAAAGTAAATATTTGAATGGCATGGGTTCATATTAATGGGACCATTAAATATCAAAAACTTGTACGAAATAAAGTAATGGGTAATTAATTATGAAGTCGCGTATGCGGCATTTTTTAAACATTTCTAAAAAAAATATTGATGAAGTTCCATTTTATTGAGGAATAATTTCTTTATTCGTTTTCACTTTTGTTATTTGTGTTGTAACAACTAGACAACAGTCTTGTATCACTCAAGGATCAAAATATCAACTGATTAAGTTATTGAAGCTTGATTTTTCACCACTAAACAAATATTTGAAGACATAATCCGTTAAAACACTGGATTAGAAAAGAATTAGGACAAATTCAATTCAATTTTATCGAAAAATCGGCAGATTAGACTGTTGTTTATCCACCACGTGTATAAAAGAGATTCTGCTCTGGATACCTCAGTAGATATCGCAATGAAAGTGCCAGTATTGATAGTACTAGCCCTTGTGGGCCTTTCTAGTGCCAAATACGAGGGCTACAAAGTTTACAAATTCGTAACCAAAACGCACCTCCAAAATGTGTATCTACAGTCGTTGGAAGCAATCCCAGACTTTGATTTCTGGTCGAAAATTAACACAGTTGGTGACCCTGTTACCGTCATGGTACCGCCGAGATTTCAAACAAAAATTGAGGATTATTTAAAAATCAACAATCTTGAATTTAGCGTCGAAATAAAAAATGTTGGAAGCGCCATCCAGGCTGAAAAATACTACCACCAGTCGAGACAAGCCTTAACCTTGGGGAAAATTAGTTTTGACCAATATTTACGCCACGCTGAGGTAACAATTCGATTAAATAGCTCTCATTTTTACGTATTGTCTTAAAGATTAATGCTTATTTGGCCCAACTCGCTGAAGACTACCCCGACACTGTAACTCTTGAAACAATCGGGCAATCGTACGAAAAACGCGAAATGAATCTAGTCCGGATTTCCTCCGGACCTAGAGACCCCCCAAAACCGGTGATTTTCGTCGATGCCGGCATCCACGCCCGCGAGTGGATTGCCCCAGCTGTGGCTCTCTACCTAATAAACCAACTTGTGGAGAACCCATCCAATGAGAACCTTCTCGAAAACGTGGACTGGATCATCCTCCCCAGTGTCAACCCCGACGGTTACGAATTCAGCTGGACTGAAGACCGACTTTGGCGCAAAACCCGCTCGCCAGGAACCGTCTGTTTCGGCTGTGACCCTAACCGCAACTTTGGGTTCCACTGGATGGAAGCTGGAGCCAGTAGTTGGGAATGTTCGGACACCTACGCCGGAAAGGAGGCTTTCTCTGAGGTGGAAGCCCGGAATTTAAGAGATTACTTGGCCAAGACTACGAATATCAAGGCTTATTTGACACTGCATAGCTATGGGCAATATTTACTCTATCCGTGGGGTTATGGCGATGTTCTCTGTGACAATTGGAAGGAATTGGATGATTTGGGGCATAAAGTAGACGATGCTATAAGTTCGGTTAATGGAACTAGGTACACCATTGGTAGTTCAACCCAAGTTTTGTATGCCGCAGCTGGAGCTAGTGATGACTGGGCCATGGGTGGTGCAGGGATTGATATTGTCTATACCATTGAATTGCCAGGGGGTGGGTACTATGGGTTTGACTTGCCGGCTTCAAGGATTAAGGGTGTGGCAGCCGAAACGTTCGAAGGATTTAAAGTGTTTGCAGATTATGTCGCAAAAAATAGAAAATAAGAAAACCAACCGAAAGATATTGCGTTTTTCTTTATGTAAACTGAACTTTTAACAGAAATAAAATCAAATAATTAAAAATAGTATAAAAACGTGCCTTATTTATCCTGTCTTTCGCAAATTAATTCTGAAACAATTCCAGTTTTTGCGCTAGACACAAGACAACGCATCAAACCCTGTCATAGTATTAGATATACCGTTTTTCAGCTTAATTCGCTCATTATTTCAAAATCTAATTGAAATATTTTTTAGCGGATGTAGTGAAGTGAAGTGAATCTGTGTACAGACGTAGATAAAACTTTCATTTCAACTTTTTTTGTTTTTATAAGCATTTTGCAAAATAAAGATCATATATTATCAGTCTTTCATTTATCTCCTTTGCAATCTAAATGTTCACATTGATTGGAAAGCATATCGTTCACCGATCACAACCAATTTGCATATAATACATTTGAGCTTCTGGGCACGTAGATCGTATCTACAAAGAATTCGAAAAGTGTAATATCAAATTAGATTATTTATTTCTCTCGAAACATGAAAATTTTGGTACAAAAGGATCAACAAAAAATAATCGGTCCAGACTTCAAGGAACACATTTTTTGCCGACTTTTTCCGTGTTTAAACCCGTTACAGTTAATTATTATTTATTGTTTACACGAACAATACATACATTACATAATCTTGACACAATTTCTTGTGTTTTACTCTACTAGGCGCTCAATCAGGGCAAGTTATACTAAGACATTGTAAAACTTATTGCAATTGCCTTCACACAACTGAGATAACTAATCAAGAATATTATTTAATTAACTCATCGGTAATAAGTACACTTACTCAAACCAGGTTTTTAAAGGGAAATGAAATGAAGCGTCTATTTTTATTATTTTCATAAAGTGAATTAATTCGACGAAAGTATCTTTGAGTCGATAGCATAATCAAAGATAACAACTTGATAATTTTTAATCAGATGGAGCTATGATGTAATTGATTGAAATATCTTTACTTACCCTCGTCCGCATAACAATCTGAGTGCTTCTAAATTTCCGTAAAACGCCGCATAAAGCGTTGGGGTCATCCCTTGCTCGTCTCGCCCATTGCAGTCTCTTTTAGCTGCTTCTTTTAGTACTTCTATCATGCCATCTTTGGCGGCTCTAGAAAAAGGTTTCGTTTCTCTAAATTTTTCTAAGTCTGATCATTGGCGGAGAAAGTCTCCAAAAAAGAAGCTGGTTTGTACACTAACCTACTTCAATTATCGCATTTTTGCAAAATTTTGCTAATTGGGATTTAAAATAAGAAAGATAAGCTTTGCCAAAAATAATTTATTTATTTTGTATTTTTTCGTGATAACGGAGATTGATGATGCGACTTCGCATTTTTGTCAAATTCCCGTTAAGCTCCATATAATTTATCGATGAGTTAAAGGGATCTGAGATAATGATAAATGTATTGTTCATAAACGTGCGATTTGGAGGAAATTTAAAAAGCACCAAAGTTCAACAAACTTAAAAACGGAAATTTGTATTCAATTTATTTCCGTTTAAAATCATAACAAACAATACTCACTTGTGGTACCTGTCGGTTGACATTGCTCATTTGTTTATTTTCGCACCTGGACACACAATCTTCAAAATTTTGGAAAATCGGACGATTTTTTGAGTTTTATAGCACCATCAAACTAAATTTGTACTTTAAAAAATTGGACAAAACTGTACACCTAAAACGAGATAACTCTACTAGATATTGTTCACCTGGTGGTTAAGCCACCTGGCAAAACATAATTAAGTGTTTCGGACGTGATCGTATTTCCGAAATTCGCCGAGTTTCATCTGTGTGATACACTGTTATCTCATTTGCATAAATTCCAGGTCACTGAAAGTTGCTTCACAGTTTACTTTCTAGCAGAATTACAGGTTGCGCGTTAGAGCCATCTACTATTGGGTAAACTAACTAAGTCTAGTTAAGGCAGCAATTCTATACGGGAGGACGCACCATATCGCATTCAATCTTTGGAAACTCATCATGATTTTAATTTTTAACAATACGAGTTTAACATTTATCAGTTTTTCCTTAAATGGAAGTGGTTGTTTAAGATCAGTTTGATAAAATTTTAAATTAACAAGAGTGAAAAAGAGTATTATTATCGAGTGTTGTGGCTAAGGCAAGAGGCTAATTCTGGTCAATTATTGTAGGAGCGAAGGTGGAAACTGAAAGAAACCGCGACTGAACATTGGGCGGAGCTTTGAGCAATATTTCAAAGTTCAATTATGCCGCGAAACACGTTAGCTTCAAGAATAAAGTGATTCCAGTGTTCTCTTAAACTACCTATTATCGTTTTTTCTTTCGTGGTGCTTAACGCACAACTTATATGGAATTAAATGTTTTGGGCGTGATGTGAAATCGAACAGACGCGAAGGCTCGGATTTAATTATTTTTATTAGTAAATCATTGTTTAATTTGATTCGTTTTTTTTATTTATTTTTGGATTGTCAAATAGATTTTTACTTATTCTTTGGAAAAGAACCGTCAAGTCCTGTTTTCGCTCTGCAATTATTGAAGAATGATTTAAATCAATTGGGAATGGAATTCCGTATTAGCTTTGCAAAAAGCGTCACCGATTAAGCCATTTATCACTGCAGCATTGACTTAATAAAACGAGTTAAGAATTAATTATAACTCTCGCTGCAGCAGTGCCGTTTTTGTGGTCACTTTAATGATATATTTATTCGCCTCAAATAACTAAAAGATAAAAGAAATAACTAAATAGGCATTCTTCGGCACCACCCATGCAATTCTCGCTCGTAAAATCATAAATTGCATCACACCTCGAGTGCGATTTTTCCAATCGCGATAAACGTCTACAATTCTGCGAAATTTATAATTAAAAAATAAGCGCGGTTAGCAACCTGTTGAAAACATCATTTGGATGTTTTGTGGCAAATAAGAAAGTGGTCCTGAAGATTCGAAATGGATAAAGTTGGGAAGGATGAAGCAACACCTTTGACTTTGCACCGCAAGATGGTATCACTGGCACGATTCCTTAAAGCCTCATCTCGCGTCTTTTACAAACCTATATTTACCGACAACCATGGTGTGAATCGGACAAACCCATGACTTTAATGTGGGATCAACATGCGCTTATCGCGCCAATAGATTTACAGTAATTAATAATTTTTTAATTCCAACTAATTACAGGCTTGCCCACACCTTTGCTTAATTTATTGTTGCCTGGAATGAGAACGAATCTTCTTTTTACCGGGACACAACAACGTTACAAAAAGTTAACTAAAAACGTAATGTTGTAAATTAAAACAGTTTCATAAAAATGATCAGTCTTTCAAAACATTAATTTATATTTATTTACACAATATTAATGTTTAGTTTTGCTTTCTTCGTTAATTACTTTAGATTTACAATCAAACACCAATAATTATCGATTATCAGCTTGACATTTTTTGAGATTTTTACGTTATGGTGTTTAGTTATGCACTAATACTAATTGTTATTAACCTATTTACTGTTGTAATTAAATTTTTCAGTCACCTTGTGCAGAACAGTTTTCTTTTAATCAGCAAGTTCAATAAGTGGCATTTGAATTTTATTTAAAAATTGTTAAGTGAAGGATATATAAAATAATAGCGCCTTTAAGCAACACTTTCGATACGAATCAAATCCGACTTTTATTGCCACTGTGGAAATTTTATAATTCTACTAAATTTATAGTCATAACATAAATTTTATTGCTTCGAGTCGTCTATTAGAAATTAAATTGAAATTTCATCGAAGTGTTATCAGACTTATCAGGCGTCTTGTTTCTTTGCTCATCTAAACAATCAGTTATGCTCATTATCTGCAGGATAAATGCGTCCACCCAATAAATAAGGAAAGGTAGATAAATTAATAACATAGCTGTATTTGCGTTACAACATCTAATTTATTATCTTATAACTATTGAAAGTGTTAATTATTAATAAACACAAACGTGTCGGATACATTAATTTACCGATTTTTCCCATTCATTATGGAATTAATCATTTTTATTCAAATATTAATTACCGAAATTAAATTAAAAGCGCCTAAGAAACGTCGGTTTGTTCTTGTCGATCTATCAATGAACAGTTACATGAGAAAACGCTGCAGCGAATGCTGCAATTTAAAGACATAAATAACAAACTGGAAGTCCCTTAAACACCTTTTTGAAAATGGAATTCGATTATAGTTTAGTAATTTACAGTCGGGGGCGTGCGAGAACTGTTAATATTATCCAATCGCCCAGACGCGTTCTCGAAGGATAATCCAGCTTAACAAGGATGTTCCGAAGTTGGTCAAGCGGAGCCTTAGGAGCGAGATGCATGTGATAACCCGGAGTTGACCGAGTCTGTTTTGATTTTGTTGCAGATTTATTTTTTCGTGAGATATTTAATAAGATTGATCCTGCGGTGCGTTGACGAATTGATTTCGAGCCTGGGTCCTGGGTCTTGTTTAATATCGCACCATATAATCACTAATAATAGAATGGATAAGTGATCGGGGAATATCGGTGTGATCTATTGAAAGCGATAAGACACGCCGGATCTGATACAAGGATCGGTAATTACGGTGCCGCAAGCTTCAGTAATTAATTCCGAACCAGACAACACCTTCTAATACGATGCTTGTTTAAATTGGAAAGCGCAGAAGATCCTGCTCAAGCTTAAATAACGCAAATTGTTTTCCCAGTCTTTCAAATTTTCTAATAAAGTTATCAACAAAAAAGTTGTGTAACTAAAAAGACAAAAGTTGCTTGGTAAATTATACTGTATCAGAGTTAATCCGGCTCGAAGGACCAATGTTAATAGGACTAGGATCTGGTAGTTTGTAGTTTCAGTTCGATATTTCGATATTCTTTAAAAAAATTATGGATCTTTTGTAGGACATGTTTAAAAATAAAACAATTTTTAGATTTGTCGTTTATTATTACGTTTCTCCTTTATTTTTTTTTTAATTTTGATCCAATTAGGTGATTCTTCAGGTTAAAAAACTTGACAAAAGTAGAAATAACTCTACAACCTAGTATAGTTAGTTTTCAACAAAAGTTGAGAAAATTGGCATGTGAAACCCTGTTTTTGCCACATGTCCGCTTTGCGAGAAGGTGGCCCCTACTAAGGGCTAGGTGCTAAATATACTACATTCTCACGTGTCAAAGGTCGCAGTGGGACATCAATCATTATATTATGGCTAATAATATGGTGGGCCGCTGGCAGCTCGTCCCGACCATTATTGGGCCTTGTCTCAATCGTCGGATTATTTTATGGATTTTTCGTTCCAACCAACCACCTGGTCATTTAAGCAAATCACCATTTAAAATAATGGATTTTTAAATGATTACCTCTATAAAAATAACTTAATGAAATCGGCTTTACTACCAATAAATTAAGACAAGTCAAAGGGCGCCTGCTTATTAAGACATCAAGCGAAACAACTCTTTTCCGATGCTCCTAAAACGTAATTAGTACGACGTCTGTATTATTACGCTAATTGCGGGCGTTTTTACTGCTTGCTGTTCAATGGAAATGAATAAATTGGTACGTGAGCACTTGATAAATATTCCCCTTTGTGGGGCAATTTTTCGGCCATTTGTAAGTTTCAGAATAAATTGTGGCGAGGTGCAATAATAGGGTCACACTTTTCTTTTTTTAATAACATCCGAATCTCCAACTGTGATCCCAGGTACTGGTCTCGAAAAAAGTCAAAATTAATTAGTTTTTAATTTATAGCTTTCAAACACCTGCGCTTTGTTTCTGAAATATACATCACCACTATAATTAGATTAATACGCTCGAGACATTATCATAATAATGTAATTATGAATATCTTACGCAATACGAAGAGTTTTCGTCTATTTGGGAACTGGCGTTTGTTGCTCTTGTAATTAATTAAGTTGATTTCCATTTTTATTAACATTGTAACAATGTGTGCTTACCGATAATAATTAAGACAGCTGACTGGAGTGCTTTTTGAATTGTCTTATCTCCAGTGTTTTACATAAACATTCATGGTATACCTGTAATTAATAAAAATGAGGAAGTAACACTATCTTCATCTATTACATTTCTCATGTCTTCGGCTCTGCCGCTAAGTGTGAAAGGTCTTTTGTGTGGAGTGCTTTTTATTGTGAAACATCGACTCGATGCACGCCCTCAGGCCGCATCCACTTATTTATAGAAAACTAAAAATAAGCCGATTATCTTGATTGAATTTCATCGAAGAAAATACGGCTTCAAGACAATGATGACCAGTTATTATTCACATGAGAACATCTCTGATGTATTAAGATTCAATGAATTTTTCAAAATGGTTGTGTTAAGAATAACCAAAGGGTAAAAATGTGCCGCATGGCTCTACCATCCACCCAACTACCTCTGCCAGGATTATGTTATTATATTATTAGATGACGTGACGGTTTAATGTGGTGTGAAATAGGGTGGAAAGTTCTGGCCGATTTCAGCTTTGTGTGAGGAAAGCTCGTCGCAAAGTCGAGCTTTGTAATTGAAATATGGCGTTTTGTCTTAATTGTGTTCTTACTTGTCTGAAAGAGCAAATTGCTTTTTTCTGTCACCTATACGTCGTAAAATAAGCCATTGTGGCCGGCCTCTTGTAAGTAGTAATAAGCAATTCTGCGCAGTGCTTCGAGCAACGGCAATAAAGTTTATTTCTTCATTAACCATCTCAACATCCTTTGATTTGTTTTTGTCATTTCCACGCAGTTTCTTCGAAGCATAAATTTTACGAGTGCTGGAGGATTGTTATAGAGTCGGGATAAAAATCGCTTAGATTTCGGTGGGCAGCTTTTCGCGTCTCAACGCTTAATAAAGTCATTGTGAAGGCAACAATTTTCTATGGCACGTCGTGCTGTAAATTACGGGTTTTGAGTGGTGGTTCAAAGAGCGAAGCTCGTAATTTTGACTCTGAATCAATTTTTATTTTGCTCACTTCGCCTTGTATTTTGTACTTTATTGCGGCATAATTCCGTTGTGCTAAACATTATGTTCATTATTTACGGTTTTAGAAAATTTCAAAGTGAAATATTGTGTCTTGGTCACGATATTAAATGATTCTGTGGGTGAACCTCTTTGGCATGCATGCGAAATTTACATAAGACACTCGAGGGCAAAGATACCTTATGTAACGACTTTCGCAGGGAACACTAACAAAGTTCATCAAGAGGAGACAACACACACTAAGTAGCCAAGAGAACAACTTGATTGGAGCTCTCATTTAAAATTGTGTTTATCACTTTTACGAATATTTCACACACACCGATAATAATCAAAGTTGTTATTACCTCATCACAATGTAATTGTTTATTATAACAAGCCATTGTAGTAAATTACTTTTATGAAGAATAATAACGCATTGGATTAGATAATAAAGATATTAAAGTGACGGGTGAAAGGGCTGGGAACGCTATCTTCAGTAGGATCTCCTATTTACTATAAAAAACGGAGTCAAAACAACACAATTTGTGTTCAGAGATTGTTTTGCGCTTCCTCCACGTATTAATATATTCATATACACCCACACCTTCTTCGGGATCTCCCGCAGTTCGAGCCACGTAATGGATTGTGGTTGTAATATATTTAATTAGTCTTGAAAGCTGCACCCAATGTTCTTAATGGGAGTTGTGTTAAGGCGGTGTAATGATATCTTTTACACGTATTAGCGTGGAACTGTTTCTTGTTGTTATGAGGATTGCCCGTGTTCTCCATCACACTTGAGCAAGGGTTATGTCTTTGCATTTTTAATAGTTTCTTTGTCTCTCCTTGCACCATTTATCGCACGATCGATATCTATTGCTCCAATAATGGCACTGGCCATTGATTTATTGCTCGAATTTCCTAATTTATGTTGCGTTAGTCGCCCGATTAATCATGATTGTATGCACATTCACCGAGTTTTACACATTAATTAAATTCCGTATCAAGTGCAACAATCTCATAATTATTTGTAATTTGAAGTCAGTTCATTGAATAACTTTCAGACGTGTTAACTGCTCGTGATACGGCCTGACATGAGAATTACAAAGGCTGCACTCGGGGTTAATTAAATTTTGCACATTTAAAATAAGTTATACGAAATTATACGTTTACTTGGGAAAATCATCAAAATGTAAAACTTAAATAAAGATGTAGAATTATATATTTTTTCTTTGCACTTTTCAGTCTCACGATCACGACTAGTTCGAGGCGAAAAAATTATTAATCTTCTTAACAAGACGAGAAGTAATAACATATAATGTAATTTTTTTCGACACGTTTGAGGTTGCATTATATGTATGCGTTTTAGACTTCAACACAAGATCAGTAATGTTTGAGGGATTGTAGTCAATTTAGGGTACTGTAATAATATATTATGATACGAGTTTTATAAGACGCATTTTGTCGCACGCACGAAATTGGGGCACGACAAGCGCAGCGAGGAGTAAGTGCGACAAAATGCCTTATAAACGAGATATCATACAGTATTTTTTCTACTTGCACCTTTTTTAACAAAAAAAATCAATTTCGAAATTTAGGGAATTTTGTGACAGTTGACATCATTTGCGTGGGTCATGAAATTAAATTAATAATTTGGATCGTCATTAGTTTATTCGTAAAATGTATGCTGAAAGTGTCCAAGACGTTTTGCAATGTAAGCCCTCAACGAATACGGGCTTTTGTGGCAAATACGCGGAATTTGAAAATTGTCCTAAGGAGAATGGGATCTCAAATTACTTACTTGCACTGGCTTTTAAAGTTATATTTGTACATTCTCGAAAGGTGTTCGAAGGGACTACATATGAGGGATGTACAAAAGCCTCTAAAGGTTCGAATTTGATTCATTTGATTAAATTATCACGTGAAACAGGTGCCGATTGACACTGACAGTTCTCTCATATAATTGTCAAAAAACTAGATTGCCATCATTTTCCAACTAAATTACCCTGGTTTTTAGTGTAATTATTATAGCACTTCGTTGGATATTACGATACGCAAATGGCGTATCGTAATGGCTTCAGTACGAAACCAAAGTAGAAAAAAAATTATAAGTACTTTAAGTTAAATCTTTGGGTTGTTGGAATTTTTCCGTTTTGCATTTTTATATTTATTGGAATTGTAATTGTATCAGCTGGTTGAAAGCTTGTGGACGCTTTCTCTTGCGTCAGTTTAGTTAACAAATGTGTTCGTTAATGATATGCGATGTTAAATTTCGTCAACAAGCGTTTCGTGAGCTCGTGAGCGCCTAATCTCCACCTGAGCACAAACAGGCCGTCGTGTTGATACCATCTAGTCATAATGGAATGTAGATACGAATGTGTTCAGCTACAAAAGACACGACTACAAGTCCGAACAGATTTTCGTGGCTGTAATTCATATCTGATTATAGCATTAACACCTCCATGGCCAGTAAAATAACTCAACACACGCCGAGACATGTTTATCAATTATGCGGCCAGGACCGGGTCTATTACTTATTCACATTGTGAACGTGGAAAGTCCATAAAACGCCCCACGGATTATTAAATTAGGGTTTAGCGTGGAAAAAGCTCGCGTCGAATTCCGTGGCCGAATCTTCAATTTATTCGTCGTATTTTATGCGGCAAACAAAGAGTCGCGGTTCTGGACTTCTCATATCTTACTATAATAACTCGGATGATTTTTTCTCTAGCGTTAATAAAGCCGTCACTGTACATAATCGGGCCGACAGAGCGGACAGAGCCTCCAGCTAAGGTGCTAAGCCCCGGGGGGCGACACATTCACCTTCATAAATCATTTGTGTTATTATCCGCGAGGGGCCAGGTGCGTACAACGTCTTCTTCGCTGGCTCGACCGCTGGGTGAAGCGAAAGGGCCGCTGTCACGACGACGGCGGGGGCCCACGGACTCTCGCTTCACCAAATGGGACACATTTTTACACTTCACACAGCAAATCCGCAAGCCGGTTCGAAACATATCTTAATACAACGGTTGGCAAAATTGAATTTTTACTGCCTTCAAGTCGTAAAGTTATGCGAATCACTCTATTATACGAGTACATAGGCCAAATAAGCTCAAAGGTTTAAAAGCTCAATCGTAGTCTAATTAAGACTACCCTAACCAAAGGACGACATTTTTCTTACAGTAGGTACTCAAATTTGTTTTGGACTAGAAAGTAGAATAGTATTTCAGAAATTATTTAATTGTAACATAGGAAAATAACAAACTATGGAAAATCATTTGTTATCAAACCATGGAAATTAATTTAGCAAAATTTATCCCGCTTTGCAGTATTTGTTTGATTTGACAAATAAAAGTTGAGGTCAAAATTTAGGTTTTTATAGATTTATTTCAGGTCAAATTTTTCGGGTTTTCATTTTAGTTATGTTTGACTGTTTTAATTTTGGTTGGTTTGAGTTTATTTAAATTTTTCAGAAATGCCAATACCTATCTGTTTAGGCTTTATTTGCGCATTTATTAACTCAACTTTCTCACTCGTAGAAATGACGTCGAAGTGGCTTTGAATTTTATGCAGGGTGAGTGAATTGTGGAGTTTTTCTAAATTCACTGATTTTTACTAAACTGCTTTTCATATACAATCAATAATTTTTTTGATATCGATCAAAATTCAATTCATAAAGGTTTAAATTAGAGATAAATCGACTATTAAAAAATTTTTACTTTACAATACACTTCAAAAAACCTGAATTTGCTTTTCTTACGTAAAATCGTCTCAGGATTTTCAAACTAACTGCATTTTTGCCGTACCATCTATAGTTTTTGAGATATGGCTCAAATTCGGTTTGGCGAGCTGAAATTTTAACTTCGTGGTAAAAAAATCGTAGTTAGATAATAATCAAAATATTTCTCATTTTTCGTCTTTCTGATGTAAAATTGTTACAAAATCTCTCATCTGATCTTAATTTTCTGCATCTGAACTTAGATGCAACCAAAAATACTCCTTCCAGCATTTACTGGATTTTTGTAAATTTTAGAAAAATTTTAATTCCTGATTACGTTGTGCTAAATATTGTCAGCTTTGTCTCAACATGAACTGGAGTGTTCGAAATGCGAATCGAATAATAACATTTTATGGTTTTTCAAAGCTTTGAGTGTTTATTTTTCTAGGTTTTCATTTGATAAATTTTAAACTTTGCACTTCTCATTAAATTTCAGTTAAAATTTTACAAATTTTTAGTTACCTATTTTTATAACCTATTGATGAGGTTTCTTCAAATTTATTTTTTTTTATTTTTGGAGTTGTTCGATTTGTTAAGTTTTTTGGTTCAGATTTATTTGAGTTCTTTCGAACTTTCAGTATCTAGTATCTACCTAAGTATTTTAGGTTTTTTGTTTGAACAAATTTTTTCAGGTTTTTCATTCGAATCCATCGGGTTTGATTGTGTTTGATTTTATCAATTTCTTTGGTGTCAGGTTAAAGTTTTCTGAATTTTATTTGTAAATTCACACTTGACTTTCGGGCTGGTTACATTTTGAATTTTATACAAAGAATATAGATTTCAAAAAACCAAACCACAACAGTGTTGTGTTTTTGCTGAAGTTATATTAAAAGAAAAAGTTTTAATTGCAGTAAACTCTTAATGCAAAATAAGACATGTAGTCTGACACTAAAAAACATTCTAAAAAACTTAAAAAATTCAAACAATAGGAAAACAAATAATTATGGGAAAACACTTTAAAATTTACAAGTAGTGTTACAAGCAAAAAAAAACAATAATTCGAATGAAAAAGGCAGTTTATAACGCAAAAAGAGATTACACCTATGTATAAATTTTGAAAATTGACAATAAAATTTATTTAGTTTGTTGGAAATCAGGTTGAAATATGTTTAAGTCTTTAAGGCCCGGTTTCACCAACGTTAGTTAAATCACTTAAATCTAATCTTATTGTAATTGCTTCCTTTTCCTTACTAAAAAATACAAAACTGTAGTCTTTTTATGGCTTCCTTTTTCGCCTTCTTTTTTAAAAACTGTTAGCGCTACTGAATTTGTCCCTGTTTTGTGTTTTTGATCCAAAATGTTCTGACACGACTTGATTGTTGTTTAATAAGTCAAAAGTTAAAAGCTGAAATTGCCATCGTCTCTAGTAGAATTAAAAATGGAAGCAAAAAAAGGGGCCTTATTATTAGTACATGGGTTAATAAATCGGAAGCCGTTTTTATTGGTGGATGTTGTAATCGAGCCCCGCGTGCGTCCCGTCTAGAGTAAGACATTAATAATGAAAATTTCCGTTCGTGCGTATCGTGTATTCATTTAATTAGAATTTTAACATTTCATAGTAAATTCGCCGAGACAGTTCCAATAACAGGTTCAGAACCCTGAATGACGTTGCATGAACTTACAAGCTGTCTGGGCAATATTTCAGAGGTGCTGGATCAAAACAACACAAAACGACCTCCTGAGACGGCAAATTGAAATATCCGCACGCGATCCGGGGCCTGGCCCCGAGGCCCGCCACCGCCCGGACTCAATAATTTAAACCAAAATTCAATTAACGAGTGCGAAACCAAATAAAATCACTATTTTCTCCAAACTAGGTATGCAATCGTAAAGTCCCGTTGTTTATTAATTCCTCCCATGATAACTAATTTGTCTAACAAACGTTGATTGTTAAACAACACGCAGCCATAATACACAACAATTCCATTATTCCCCATCGGGTCATTCAGTGCGTCTTGCTTTCTTCTTCGCCGACATCGAAGATAAGTCCGATTTAATAACACAAATTACGTCTTTTTGCTGACATGTAACCCCAAATTATCTTAATGCTTGTGTTTATTTTATTCAATAGTATGAACCAAAATTCCTGCTTATGAATAGTTCTTTAATTGATGGCACAACAAGACAAAAACTGTGATTACTGATTACAGACAAAGCGTTTAATTCGAGGCCCGGGGCACATCGCATGTGATTTTTGCATGCGAACGCAATTAATAAGTGTAATTCGTTCTACAAATTACTGAATACAAATAAACAATCAGGTTGGATTTATGGCAATTTCCAATTATATTTATGCCGCACGTTGAGCATTAATTGCGGCCGACTCTGGAAAAACCGGAGCCGCATTGTCCTGAGAGGGTTTGCCCGATTGCAGGCGTTATCTGCAGCCCGAGGCTGGCCGGCTAATTGGGCCCGAATCGAATTCAATACCGGATGCACAATTCACCCATTATAAAGTAAACCATGATCCAAAATTTCGTGAATCCAATACTGGATGCACAGTTCGCTGATTTTACGAAAACAGCAATAAGCGTAAAACTGGTCAGTTCAAAGTGTTTTTTAAGTCATCTATTCACAGTTTACCCTCTTTATTTATAAATGAAAAAAAGTCATGAAACACTTCACTTGTAGGTAAATTGAGCTCGTATTTCAATTTTGCATTTTTTTTTATAGAAAAGTGGAACTCTATTTTATTTATTGATGTTGATGAATGCATATGTTGGTCAAGAAGTAGTGTTGAAGTGGTTACTGTTCCACGTTTTACTTAAAATAATTACCTGCTCAAAATTCCATCTGCACCCATGGCAATGTCTGCAACACCCATATCATAATTTTACATTAATTGCGATTGGTTTATGGTACCAGTAATCCATAAATAAAAATTATGGAAAAGATTAAATTGCCCAAAAATCGCTCGTGGCGAACAAACCCAAAAATTAAGCAAATTGCTCTTGAAGAATTGTTTAAGCGCAACTTTCACATGACTCCTGCTGGAGAAAACGAACTTTATTATAAGCATGATAGATTAATTACTCTCATAAATCATTAATACGCACATAACTGTTTTTATTAATTTAAATTCAGTATTCTTATAAAAATTACATGGAAAAATTGCTTCCAGATTAAATGAAAAATCACTCGTGAGCTTTGAAAAGTTTCGTTTAGTTGAAACATTTTTGGGTTTCATAAAGGCGAATACCGTTGACAACCAACCGGTTTCAGTGAAATAATTTTTAAATGTGTATCAATTTGTTGGGTAATTTTTCGCGGGCATAAAACCCCACGGTGCATTCCGAAAGCTTTTACGGCCTTGTGAGTCCGTAACGGTAAGTAAGACATCCTGTAGCGGTAACAGCATATTAGTCGATGCCTAATCCCTATCCAATTATGCGTTTCAAGGTAGTTAATTTGAATCGTCTGCAATTCAGATGTCATAAAATAAACAAGTCGGATGAAGGTAGGCGACTAATAAACTTACACACACCGTATATACATTTATCGGTCTTCATGTAGTAAAGGAGCAAGTCCTGTGTGCTGCTGGATAGCCCATTCGGGTTTCTAAAGTGTTACGGAGCTTCGCTGTAATAAATTTAAATAAGCATTCTGTTAATAATTAGCAACGCGTTCTCGTGTGCCTTAATTACCAACTAGCTAAGAGGTTCGATTCAATCTGCAAAGATTAACGTGCGGCTTGTTCTTTTATTAATTTTCTCACTCACGTTTTCTTGCTCGTTATCTTCTCTTTGCCAGCTTTAAAATAACTTTTGTTTCTTTGTGCCCTGTTCTTATCGGTCGCAGAATCTCCATTATAGCCATTTATGTCTTTTTTATTGTTACACACCATGTGCAATTATTGCCGAATGGAATTGTTATTGGTGTCACGTATTACGTAAACGCGTTTTGTAATTAGTAATTATTAGCCGAAAATTAATTGATCTTAGCTATATTTGTACCAGCCCTGGGTCTCGGAATAAGTGCCGCCATAAAATATTGCAATGAACGATCATCGGCTTAAGTTAACAAATTGCATGTTACCTTTTTTTAACGAATTAATAAAGAACGTTTCCGCTTGTTCAACTTTGGCTCACTATAATCAACTCCTGTCATTTCAAACATGATGGATGGCTTATAATGTGTTATTTTAAATAATTTTGAATTCTGTTTTTAATGAAAAATTAAGTGGGAGGGCGCGGCAAATGAAATTAAATCAGTTCCACTTTTTTTCTTCAGGCACAGGGTGAATCAAATCGGATGCTGCCTCACAGCAGCTCTGCTCTTATTTTAATATTATTTTAATAAGTCATTCATTGCAAATTAATTTTACTATAAGAAATATAAGGCTGTAAGAAATGCAAAAAGGGTTACTGATGCTGATTTAGACTTTTGAGGCTGCAGAATCACCAAAACGCGAAAGCAAATAGCATTTTTGCTGGTTATGGAAAAGTCCGTTTCCGAATTCCTCAGCGGCTTTCACATCGTGACAAATTGAAGATTGTTGTTGTTGTGATAATAACAGACACGCGGTTGGAGACTGAAGAACACTCCGCCTGTATCAGTCCCACCTCACTTTGTCACACCGCAATGTATTTTAATTTGAGCACTAAATGAAATATCACTAACATAAAGCCGCCCACAAAAATATAAATTTATTACACCGTAGGGTAAGGCTTTGTAATTACAGGAAATTTCCCGTCGACTGTCCACCAATCCTCAAGTTAATTTTTTAACAGAAAACTCCTTTCTATCGGGAGATAATTACACAAACTTCATTATTATGTATTGTGTGCAGTCTAATTTATTCAACTCATCGACTGATTTACACAAGCCCAGGCCCAATTAATTTAGTTCCACGATGCGGATATTTGTACAACTATAATATCGTAATAATTTTAACGTTGTTACCCTTTTGGCGTCATTGCTCCTGAAAACCAATTAGAGGGAAAAGGACGAATTAGCGGGACGTCCTCTTCTACACAACCCAATTAATTACGCGGCGCTACCCTCCTATACACCGAATCGTGCTCTGTAAAGATGGTTTTAATGGATTTTGTACCAAAACGTATTTTATAATTACATTTGATATATTCCACCTGTTTTAATTTGTTCTTTTTCGCTTTGTAAACTGTTTCATAAATTCAGTAGCTTTTTGTTCAGCTGTCCTGTTGCGTTTTAACTACATTATGTGCTAAATTAATTAATTACTCTTTTTAAATACAGTAGCCGGGCTCCAACAAATTGCGGAAAGCTTTCTTTAATCGCAATCGCTTCAAATAAAAATTTTATTTCGTTTTTAAACTAACTTTATGTTACACTTGTTTTTGCATCTTTTTGAGATGGGCGAGCTTGGAGTGAAATTTTTATGACTTGAGATTGGATTTTTTACAAATTAAGCAATAACTCAAAAGGTGCATCCCGCTTGTTATCAGACTCCCAATCGATAGCAGCAACAAATCGATTTCGTTAAACGTCCGTGAATGATTTGGATTTATGGAGATGGGTCTGATAAAGAGTCCATATAGTTTGGGGTTTGCACTGGGATGAGCAATGATAAGGTGGTGCAGCATATGGCCGACAGAGGGCTGTTAATGCTCTTATCTTTCGCAGGGGCGGCACTGGGCGCGATTTATGCACTTGCCGGGGGCTGTCGTAGTGCATCCGTGCACAATTTCGGTCAAATGATCGACGATTAAATCGTAATTAAATCCCAGAAACTAAAATTTGAAGAATGCTGAGTACCAGGAGTGATCATCAATCAAGCGATGCCACAGAGAGGTGCTATGTTACTAAATCATTATAAATCAGCTCCAATAATAAATATTAAATCGATTTCTTTATATCGGTTATTACCGTGGGCTTTTAAGGTTTACCGAGCAATCTGGGATGTCAACATCATTTTTCATCGTGTCGCTTCTTATGCAAAATTTGTCTTCTCATTTCCATCACCATCGCTGAGCTTTGAACGAATATAAAAGTAATAAATTATGACACACTCGTATCACGAAACAAATTATAACCATTACGATACTAAAAATAGTCAGGATTATAAATAGCTTTGAGATTAATCATCGCTCATTGTTGGTAAGTAAACTAGTTGCAGACGCTCGAAAATAGCGGTTTTAGGACTAATCGGGTCATTTCCGAAACAAATTTGCTATTTTCAGCAAAGATTTACCGAAGTGACAGCACAAGCAATCGGAGAAAAATTAAGCCGAATTATAACGCAACCTACTTTTGATTTAATCATTTGGTAACTTTCCTGCCATTAGAACACAAAAGTGATTAATACCATCCTTTTGTGTTTAATAACCCACACTGATTTGTGGGCGTAGCCCTAATAACTAAACCAGTCGAAAAAATGGTACAATCAATCAAACCTCGATTGAATTGTCCACCAACAAACCAAGAATTGAATCCGACCCTATGGTTAAAAACCCATAACGATTAAGTAAACATAATAAAAAAATTTGAGGAGAAAAAATGCCGGAGTCGGTGCACACGCAACCTGGAATTATAAAATACCTTCTCTGGATTTAATTTACCTGGGTCGGACAATGGTAATTAAGAAATGTTGGTCAGTTAAAAAATGTTTCACTTGCCACAAATAATACAAGGATATGAGCACGTTAATTAAAAACTAATAGCTAAATGGTATCAATTAAGTGGGTAGGTTTGCGATTACTATTTCCATACTGGTCTGAGAAAATTGCAGACCATTCCCGTATTAATACTAATAGCCGGCGATTGCAACTAATTGGGTGCAAACTTGCACATCGACAAAAACTGCAACTTTTAATTCAGTAATTATGGAAACACTTAATGCTCAATTTGAGGAGTATATCTACAGAGTGTTTAAATAAAAGTGCCAGATCCCATTATCTTGTTTGTTTTCTCTTGAAACCTATGCTTCAGCTGGAGAACATTTTCAAAAATCAAAATTAGAAAATTAACTGCGCTCTAAGTTTTAGTTTGGCATATTTCGTTCGAATAAACTTATGTTAGAATTACTCTGCTTTAAAAAATTAGTTTTATATGCGCAAAAATAGGTATGTATGTACTTTGAAATCTTCCATTTGATCTACTGGCTGTTTTAAAGAATTGTTTATATCTTGTATAAGGTTTTATGAAAAAATTTTCTTAGGAAATGGTAGGAATAGCTACATGAGTTACAGGTTTAATTTTTCAGCTTATTATGTTCTATTTATATCCAATTTATTTAAAACTTATTTAAGAACCTTACTAACTTTTGCAAAATTTTGCGAAAATTTTGTTTATTTTAAGAGGTTTCTTTGAAAAATCGATACAGAAAAATGCAAGATTTAGAACAACAAACGAAACAAAGATCTGTTAAAATTTAATTCTTTTAACAACGCCAATGGACCAACCAAATTGCTTCAATTTGGTCTCGTGATCACTAAACCACGCATTTAATTGCGAATTAAATTAATGACGCTTCTATAAACCGGTCCTAAGGGTCGGTTTCACCAACCTCAGTTAAATTTATTAGTAGAATAAATCCACAGAAACGATTGTTATAATCATAGTGTAACGATTGTTTTTAGCTGTTTATTAAATTTAACTAACGTTGGTGAAACCGGGCCTAAAAGATTCTAAAGATCCGAATAGACTCTGATGTGGAATAAAAATGTTAGAGAAATGCTTTTCCAAAAAGGTCATTTTGGGCCCTTCTTGGCTGCGTTGTAGACGAGATGTAGGTTTGTAAGCAAAGCTATCCTTATCTTCAATCACCCGAACAAAAAGTGGTTCATGCCCCTTTTATTATTATCATAATTACATATAATTACGCTGTTCGTTGTTATTGTGGAAATCATTTACATGTCGCGGTGGCAGTAGGCGAATTATCAATGTACGGAATCGCGTGATGATTACAAAAATGAATTTGTTATACAATGCGGTGTTTATAACAAGTCGAAGATAATCTTGGCTGTTCTTCAAATAAGGCATATAATAATTCAATTATGTTTAAATAACACAGAAGTCAGGAAAATGGAAATACATTGTTGCGTGATAGTGATGTCTGACATCAGCAATTCGAGCAATGCAGTCACGGAGGGATATTGAAAACGTCGGATGGATAATTGACGAAAAATTGGACAGGGCGCCTGAAAATGGAACACGACATAATTCCGCGTTGTGCTTTTTGAAATTCCATTGTATTGATGGCTCCCAAAATAGAATTTGAACGATTTTTTCTATAAGAGCGAGCTTCTGTGGTCGTGGCCCGATTTAATTTGCTCGATAATAATTAAAATCTCGTTCCCTACAAAAAATCCTATTCGTCGGAGAGGTTTAATTAAAAAAGTGGGAATGGTCGAACGGATGACTGAAAGCCCAGCGCACTAATTTTCTCGCGATGGTTTATACACTGGCTTTGCTACGCGCAATTTACCTGTCAAACAAAGTTATTAAGATATCTCTGTCAGGTGTTTTGTTCGGTGTGCGGCTTGGATACTTTTTCATTTCAGGCCGAATGGAGGTGGGGATCGTGCAAGGAAAGGTTGGCTCACATCGTAAATAAAATCGGGGGAAATTATTGTAATTGACCGCGCTGGGAGCTCGTTTCAAAATAAACGAATTTATCGAACAACTTACGACTGTGATGCCAATGGTAATGCCGACCGGTTGGACTTTTTTTGATATTTATTAAATATCTCACGGCTACTCGGCGACGGGGGTCATAAAATAATATCAAAAAATTGCACCAGGATTAAGTTGTCAAGGAAGAGGACCCCAGTGATGAATTGACACTAATAACATCCTCAAAGAGAAATCTCGGCACAGTGAAACCAAAATTAAGAATAAATTGCTCGAAGATGTTTAAAACAGTAGAATTCGGGCTATTGCGATATTTTTGTATGTCTCAGTATTAAAAGAAAGTTAAAGTATTTTTTTTTTACAAAATATCCAAAGGTTTCTTAAAGAAGCAGATGGGTTGATGTTTATTGAATACACTAGTTTACACGATTTATATACCTTAACTGAAAATTATCATTTCTTATAGATTATGAGGCACTAAGTTCAAAAATATATATAAAAAAAATCCATCACGTCAGATTTAAGAAATAAATAATTAATTAAAAAGCAAGAATAATTCTTAAATAGTCAAACAAAAAATTAAAAATTAATGCTTTTACTTTGTTTTTTGTACTTTTTTGGGTCAGTTTTCCTTATAATAGTCCAACAATAATCTCCTAACATGTTTTTATCCCAGAATTCTTTGTGCCGATCTTCGAAAACCTTCAGATCTTGATGAAAACACTCGCCCTGTTCATAACTCATGCTTTCTAGGCTTTTCGGAAAGAAATTTAAATGTGAATCAAGAAAATGTATTTTATGAGACATATTTACACGCATTTGGTGATAATTATGCAATATCTCAGCCTAGTTAGTTACGAAATAAAAAATACAGCAGGTATGCTGCTTTTAGTGCTTCTAAGAGAGGTCTTCCATTACATTAGTTTACACGATTTATACCTTAACTGATAGTCATCATTTCTTATATATTATGGGGCACTAAGTTCAAAAAAAAAATATTACAAAAATCCATCACGTCAGATTTAAGAAATAAATAGTTAATTAAAAAGCAAGAATAAGTCTTAAATAGCCAAACAACAAATTAAAAATGATTGCTTTTATTCTCTTTTTTGTACTTTTTTGGATCAGTTTCCTTTATAATAGTCCAACAATAATCTCCTAACATATTTTTATCTCAGAAGCTTTTGTGCCGATCTTTGAAAACCTTCACATCTTGATGAAAACGCTCGCCCTGTTCATCACTCATGTTGCCTTTATTTGCAAATATAAATTGTCCAAATATACAGGATGTAAGCGAAATAAGTACATTAACTTTAACCAGTGGTAGAATTCATCAAGACAAACACCTTTTCTATGTACCATTTTTTCAAAATCGCATTTTTTTAAATCATTTTTCCCCCTACAAATTGACGAGCCTTTTATGAAATGCTCCAAAAAAGAAAAGTAACAATAAATAATAGCCGCAACCAAGGTAACCGTTTTAAAAGGTAATCTTGTCGACTAGGTAACTTTGCTTCCAGTGGCGATTTTAAAATAATCTTAACTCAAAAACTAAAACGTTTTGAAAAAAAAGTTATTAGGAAAAATTGTTTGTCTTGACGAGTTCTATTCCCAGTTAAAATTAATGTACTTATTTCATTTACAGCCTGTATAACAAAAACAATCAGAAGCTAATCTACATCCTCTATTAGACATGTTGTATCATGTAGCACTCCTTTTGATACTGTATGTCTTAAAACAATGAACCTTAATTTGGAGCGATTTGTGCAGGTAAGGCAGAAAATAATCTTTCCAAAAAAAAACTGACGTAATAAAAAAATGTACCTGCCTTTTTGAGTTGCCAGAGGGTAAGTAAACATAAAAATAATAATTTGATTAAAGATATATAAAAAAGTTATTATTTGTAAACTAGTGTTATCTACAAAAATTTATGTAGGTTTAGATTTAAGTTTCAAATTTTTAAACAGTTTGGAGAGTGGAGAATATACCTTATAACTATCAATAAAAAATTAGAAAGTGAAAATGGAAAAATGGAGAAATATTTAACATCATTTTCTAAACCACTTTATCTTTTCATCTAGAGAAATATTAAATTTTTGAAACCATAATTATACAAAACTAAAATTATATAGAAACTCCCTGAAACTTTACGTTTTTTTTTCGATCAACTTATCGTCTACTTTCTACGACCAAATATACAGTCTGTAATTAATTAATAATGAGTTGAGGTTTTCAGAAACAATAATGCTTTTAGGTTTGATCATCTCAATATTCTCAATATACTTACAATCAAGTGGAGTAAAAAATTCGCCACAAAGAAAGTTTTTTGAAAAAAAAATTTTTAGAAAATCAAAGGTTTCTTCCAGTTTCCATATTTTTGTGTACTGAAATTTTTAATCTAGTTATTTGTTGATAAGGATAAGGTAGAAGACTTTGACTTTTAGAGAACTCTAACTACTATATTTTTGTAGAGCTTATTCCAAACCTGGTGGCGAACTGCCATTGACAAAATGACTGAATTTTGGCATTAAAAGCATGTTTACTATTAAGAAAAAAATTGGCCATAGGCGTCGTAATAAAATGTTTTCAAACCCACTGTTAGTCTTAAAAAAATTATAATGAGATGAAGAATATTAAAGACATTATTAATATTAATAGTAATATTTCTGTGTATCTTCGCCCTCAAAATTTATTAATGTTGAAATGACAACTAATAAATTTTAGAGAAAAAACTGCACGCCCGTGTATTTCATTATCTTAACCAAGTGGGTGCATTTCAAGAGTCTTTTATGTCACTATCAGCTCGCCACCAGATATGGAACAGCCTCTACCACTTGTTTTTTTTACATTGTTTTCATTTGTCAGTGTAGAAAGATTCCAAATACGGTTTTAAATTTGTTTTTTTTTAATATCTATTATAGCCAAGTGTTGATTGAAAGCGAGACATCGAGCTTGAACATTTTTGTTCGATCAACCTTTGATTGTTAAAAAAAATCTAAAAACTAATATTGCTCTCCATTCGAATCTATATCTCTCTTCATCATACGGTAGTTAAAACACAATTCGAGGGCATTTTTAACTACCTACAGTTCTAAAGAAATGCGTTTTGAAAAATTGTGAAAACATCACCATATGCACATATGCGCCAAAGAGGAGCAATAATTACTTTTAGCTACGTAACGATCCAACCAAAGAAACAATAATTATAAATAAAAAAAGTTCTTAAACGTTTATTTTAAAAAATTTCTTACAATACAGAAACATTACAGCAAGGAAACTAAATCTACAACTTGTGTTGATTGTTTTGTAGTTTTGGTCACAGATTTGTGTCCACGTAACCGCCGCATTATTTTGTCGTTACAAACCAATCACGCGCCTAAATCATGAAATAATAGAAAAATTGAAAAGTGCATTCGCGTGAACGAACGCTCGATTTTCACTATCAGATTTCCACAAGTTCCGATTGTGGAGCTAATGACTCAATTGCGGGCGTCATTTCCATTCATTTTCGCCCCTTACGGGGGTCATTGTTTAGTGTTGACGGCGCCCTGAGCAGAATCTATAAGCTTACTGACCCGTTCTGGCACGCAATCCTTCGCATTTCCGCCTTAAATCATGTAACTTGAGTTACTGCAGGGCGTTGGTAGCATATTCGCCGGTTGATATTTCATAACCGCGAAGACAGGTGACGTTTTGGTGGGAATGCAGACGCGAATTAGCATATCGTATATTGATTTTATTTATAATTATGTGCTTGTGAAAAGGATAATAATGCCCTGTGTATCGACTCAGGTCGAATCTGATCGCTGGAGGCTCCACTTTCGTGTGGTATCTGCTCGCATGAAGCAAAACGAACTAGAATCTCCAGTCTCCAGCAAGTTTGTTGTGGTCAAGACTCCATTAAATTGTTTACGTGTAAACTTAATTAGTGCATTTTTTCATGCTTCGCTATGAATGACGCAGAATCCAAACATTCATGTCATGAATCACTTCTTTTGGGCGAAATTGCGGCGAAAATTGGGCCCTAATTCGGCGTGTCCAACCAATCAGTATTTATTTTTTCGGTGGGACTTTAATTAATTCCAAGTGAATTTTAATTTGAAGCTTCTTGCGGTGAGAGCTTTGTCCACTTGTGCAACGTAAGATGCGATAATTAAGTTATGTTGGTAATCAAGGCGCTATTGCCTACTGGGCTTATCTCATTAACTCGCCTATATTTCAATCAACGTTCCAATTTATCACGGAAAAAAAACTATTAAATTCCCCTTTTGTCAAGCGTCGGGTTTTTGTTTCAGACAAATTAAATTTCACCTGACGAAGAAATCCATTATTTTCGATAATAATAATTTCACGACGGGATTATCAATTTAAGAGCCGGCAATAAACTCATTTTGTTTATGGACGAGTCGCCCGACTTTTATTGAGTAATTATTTTTAATACGGCGTGTCTGACACCTAGTTTGCCTGAATTGAAAAAACTCAATCGACTATAAAAACCAGCTACCGAAACCGAATTTTCGAACAGGATAAATCAAAATGCTGCTTTTATCACCCAATTCATTAGTGTTACGACCTCCACTACAAAGCTGTAGCATGATGGAAGTCAATTTTCGGGAAAAAAATCAGGGAAATTGTATCAGTGGCCAGTCAGGCGATGTTAACTGTCGAATGTTATTATTTTGAGCGTGTTTGTCCAAAATTTTTTCATAATTACACGCTACAAGACCAGGAAATTGTAGCTTTGGCTTTCAACTTGTACACTGGATGTGATGACATGTATTTATTATTTTTACGCAATGTCTTGTTAGGCAAATACCAACTAACACGCGTGCTGTTATAACTAGTCCAATTTTGAATTGTTTACATCTCACGTGATCACAGCATTAAACAATAATTTTAAGACTTCAAGTAATTACGAAGGTTACCATAAACCAGGAGCAAAAAATCCACAAATAATGCAGCAAAAGCAGAATTTTATCGATGGAATAAATTTGTTTACAGCGATGTGCACGGTTGGAAAAGCTTTAATTATTCATTTTCTTAAGTCTTCTCCAATTATAGACTGCTTTTAATTGCGTGCAAGTTAAATAATAATGCCGTAATTTTATGTCTTGTTTTCATGTTATAATTATTTTATTTTCATCATCCATAAAATAATAATGGTAAACTTTGCGTTTACTTTCAATGTTGTTATTAAGTGGTGATTATGCCTGCATAATAAATTTTGTTAATTATTTCACAGAATCAACAGTGTTTTAATAAACAAATTTTTGTTTAGTATAGGAAACATTAAGCATTTGAGGATAACTCTTAATTAGTATTATTATCGAAGAATTTGATGCCAAATAATAAGCACACATCGTAACTAACATGAGGTCAAATATAAATTGAATTAGATCAGGTTGTGCCAAAAATTTAATCAGAATTTAAAAATAATTTTTCAAAAAAAATTTAAACTTTTATTTGCTGAAGTAGAATCAGCATTTCTGGACCCTTCCTTAGTCTCCTCCACTGTCTTTTGCCACACGAAAATGTGGCTAAAGTTACACTTCTCTTTCAAGGCTTTCAGTACATTTTCGATCTCATGTTATTAATCTTTTTCGGTAATTTGTAGGTGTATTGGGAAGAAATAAGACTCAAGTAGCTCGAATAAATAATATATTTATCATCATACTTAATTAATTTGATATATTAGTACTGCAGATCACTGATAGGAATACATTCAAAGCTTGATAACAATATTATTCATTTCCATTAGCGTTGTGACGCGATATTCGTTGTTGTTTTTCCCATATTGTCCGATAAAACAATGAATAATTGGTAATATTGGAATCAAGCTGTGGTACATGAACTTAACTAAAATAGGACGACATGCACGAAGAGTTTTAAGTCTATTCTAAACAATTTGAACTTGCTGGATGTATTGCTGTACTATGTGTTGTTATTACTAATCATATTAATAAATACAGTACTGGAATGTTTGGGACGTTTATACACAGGGTCGTTTAGACTATATGTACACTTTATATTCAATAAATATGTGGAGATTCCGGCATTTCCGGAGTACGAGTCAAGTTTTTGATATGTGTGTGGAAAATCGGTTGGAAATGTCGAAGTTCTCGCTGCAGGTCTATTCTCGCACCCTATCACTAGATATAAAACATTATTGCACAACATGTTTCATCTCCGAGCAACTTCAAGTATTGAGTAGCGACTCTATACTGAAGGGGTTAAGTCTCCGGTTCTTATCGTCGTGCGAGGCGGCGGTTAAATCCACCCCCGATTCCGAGGAGAACATCCCCTGTTCGCTACAAGCGTACGTTTCCGATTCTGCGCCCGAATCCCCCACCACGTCTATATCGCTATCACTGTCGGCGCCGTCCGCACCCCTCTGAGCCAGATACTCCCTCTTGAGGGCCACGAGGTCGACGGCGATGCCCTTGGCGCGCAGCTTCTTCGCCTGCCGCTCCAGAGCTTTCTGGAGCTTTTTCCGGCGACGCGCCCTCTCGCGGGCCCGCAGCTCGGCAGGAGGTATCGGCTCTCCGGAACAGGATTGGGGGTGAGCGTTGTGAGCCGGTCGGCCGGGGCCTTTTTTCGTGTGCTCCTTCTTGCGCCACTTGGCACGACGGTTCTGGAACCACACCTGGAAAACGAAACACCGATGTATTGGTTGTTGATTTTAAAGGCCGAAAATATTCGATTAGTTAACAGAGGCGGATTTAGCCACTTTATGGCCAAAAAACGTTGCTACTACATCAAGTAAAAAGTGCGTACAAACAATTGAATATATTTTATGAAATAATCAACTTTACAATGACATTTAAAGTTCGATTAAGAGATATAGCAGAGTTGATAAAATTACTATACCACAGTTCGCGAGAAGAAAACACTACATATGCAGTAACTTAGTTTTATGAAGTACTGAACTAGGTAGGTATAGTAAGCTAACATCAGGAAATTATGTAAATCGAAATCTAACGATTGCTATAAACTTATAAAAAGTAGCTATGTATATCGCGTATTGAAAAGGACATTGGTTCTAACTCTAACCCTAGTTTTTTTTTTTGGAAAATTGATATCGACGATAGAAATAAGAATTTGTACCTATTCTATTGCAGTGTGTCATGAAGGTAAATTATCATGTAATCCTGTCGAAATCTCAAACTTATTTGAAATTTTTTTTACGTTTGACTCAAATAATTCTTTAATTGATTTTTCGAAATTTAATGTTCTTGGTGTCTTGTGTTGTTCGTATCACGAAACCTATTAATTCAACTTATTTATACAAACTGGCACCTTCCTTGATATTCATTTAGAAAAAAAAAATTGAGAAACAACAGAGGTGTCTACTTTCGGAAATCTATAGGTACTCTTGAAATTAAAACAACTAAAACAGACCTGCCGACATCTCATTTACAAAAATCAATCTATTGTTTTTCCAGAACTATAAATACTATTATTAAGACTTTTGAAAATTATCAGCTAGTTGTTTCCATCTATACTGATTTCGCCCAGCAGGTGTTGGATAGGGTAAATCATGACATTTTGATTTACAAATTAGAAGCTATAAAGTTTAGTTTTTTATTTACAGAGTTTTATCAGGTAATATGAGTATGAGAATACAGTTTGTTAAAATATGAAATTATATCTCTCAATCTATATTAATAAATTCAGGTACGCGGTTTTCTGTGTTTCTGTAGTAGTAGTTAGTAGTGTGTTGGACTATGGAAACATTTTATGGTCTTCTAATTTTATAAATATCATCGAAAAAACTCAGAATACATTTTTGAGGAAAAGTGCTTGGAAAATGGGAATACGGAAGGAAGAATTCAATTATTCAGACATGAGAACTACTTTAAGGATAGACACTTTAAAGAGGAGTAGAACAATCCTAAGTTTGCTCTGTAGCATTTTTAATGGATATGCTGAGCTCTTATAAGTGTCTTAGCCGTGCTGTCCAGGAAAATATCCTCGCAGTACTTATCCTTTGTTTTTTTTTTTGTAAATTTACACAAAACAAACTATGGCATCTTTTCTCCCATTGCTGGACTATCTAGATCAGCTACCTCGTAGTGTAAGTCGATAGGACTTACTAATTGGTACCACCCAGAAAGCATTTATTTGATTCTATTAAAGATATTCAATTTGAACCACCGTGTTAAGTTTATTATATTTATGTTTATGCATTTAGATATATATTTTATTTTTTTATTATAATTTTTGTTGAATATTCTTTATAAAATGGGGGTTTTGCTTCATAAAGTAAGACTCTAGATGTTTTACTTTGACAAGTTTCGTTTGTTTTACATCATTTTTTTTTTAACTAATGTCCGCGATATAGGTACTTGGGCTATATTTCAAAATTATCAGTTTGATTATTATCTTCTCCACAATTGGGCCCATCCCACTATTTCATGGAGCTATTTTTATCGAGCCATTTATGTATTTAGTTTCTGGCAATAGCATTTAAAGATCTGTGATAAGCTCAATTAGTTTCTTTTTGGCACGAATGTAGCAGATGATTAAATCTGTTGATTTATAAACTGCTCTTGTCGGATTTTTATCTTGTTTAACAGTTTCCAATAAATCTGCTTTCTTTTAAATAATAATTGTTTAATCACTTTCACAATTTGAATACGTCTGGCCTAAATACTCCCCATCGGGGCATCATAATACAGTTAAAACACGATAAATGGTTGAGATAATGTCGTAACGAGAGCTTGATAAATCAAAGAATTCTGTACGTGTATCAAATTAATGTCCATTTCACGACGTTCAAGATTTACACCTTACCGGGAGATAATTATCTTAATTAGCGTTAACCGATGAGAAGAGTGGAAAGAAGTTGGTTTTTAATTCTGGTTCAGCACAGATTGTCAGAGATTAAGCCTTCGTGGTCTTCAATTAAATCAGATTGAATTGACATTTGTAAATGTAATCAGCATTTGCTATCATCGCATGTCTGGATCATTATTCAAATAGGTTTTTTACTTGTGTTTCCCACATGAGAGAAATGCCTCCGATTTGCAATTTTTGGAATAGACTTGATTTATCTGCGCTATTCTGCCAAAGTTAAACTAAAACACGGCATTCCTCATGTCGTTGATTTGAATTATTGACAGCTTCATGAATTGTGAACAAACCGCTGATGTGAAATTGTTTTCTGAGGTTTTATAAGGTAGTCAACGAATTTGGATGCACCTAATGCATATGCAGATGACAGTGACCTAGTTGGAGTCACGCTAGCGTGCAGACAAGGCGATAAACTTTTATTAATAGCAAGTAAACAGATAAAGTGGTTGGTATAATCGAGTCGATTAATAATTTTTCGCGGAAGATACAAATTAGTACTGGATAATGGTTTAATAAGCATATTAGAAGCGGGTTGTTGGTGGCACGTTATGCAAATGCTGATTACAGGTGCAAGACGTGTTGAGGATTGATAATCGGGCAACGGCGGCAGAATCAAGCTGGTAACGAGTGAGTGAATTTATTCGTCCAATAAAGTAATCATCGCTTTTAATGCAGCGCATATGAAGTCATCAACCTTAGCACAATCAATTTATATGTATATCATGCAATTATAATAAACTACTGCCGTGATACTAGAGATGATAGCGCCAAAATGAGCCCTAGGGCGCCGTGTAAACGGTCTACACGCTGCACAGGCTAGCCACTACACGCCAGTAAGACATACAGCCAACATCACGCCCCCAAATTACCATGTTAATTATAGTGGTGTGCCTTTGGGGTGCTAGCTAGCGTGACGCAGAGCAATATTGGCCAAACTGAGGCTAATTTTCATTAATTCGTGCGGCCGCGTCGCGTTTTCTCTTTTATTTTATCGCGCTACATGCTAATGGGCCAGATAAAGACCCGCGGCATTCACGTGGGGAACAAAACAGAGACGAGCTTCGTTGGCTAAACTGGCAGCTGTAGCGCTTGTTCGTGAGAGATATTTGAGCCTTCACCGACAGGGCTTAACTTTAACCGTGATTTACGGCCAAAGTACCAACAATTAATTCTTTGCGCTTTATCTGATCGCGAGCTGAAATATTAATTGGCCTTATCTTGATAACAATTAGCACGTTTAGCTCGGCTGCCATTACCAACAACTTCTTATCGACAATGTTTCCAACTTTTCAACCAGATAAACACCGGCTCTGCTTCCAACACCCCGCATACTCGACGCTATTTTGGATCGATCCCCAAACCAGCATTACAATATTTTCACAACTAAATAAAAATTAAACAAAGTGGAAGTGTTATTACTACAACTTGACTGGTTACAGTGTTGTTTATTGTCGGAGCATTGTTAGAAAGATAATTGAATTTAGCCCTTTGCGAAATTAATTAGCCCATTATGCGGGTCGCAAATAGAATCCGGCATAAAGTCATCGACGGAGATAAATGCAAAGAGGTAAAGTTTCCCGATAAACGTAGTGAACTTTGCTGAAGCCGGAATTTTCCGGCAGTTTTAGATCGCTATCGCGCCCCGGATTGAATCTTGTGGCCATGTTATTAGAAACCGCCACCGCTTCGCTTGAAATTAATTTAGATAAAGCCATTAAAACTGATAAACTGAATTACATATTCGTAAATTCGTGCACGATCAAACTTCTCTCTAATCTAATAGGAAAATAATTACAGAGTTCGAGGCGGCAGTGTGTTACAAAAACCATGTTAATAAGAACTCTGGTAATATTATTAAGTGAGTTACAAACAAGAATAATGGAGAAATAATAACTCATTTAAAATCCATTCCATCGAAACTTGCACACGGAAACTCGTGATAAAAATGCAAATAGCAACGATGATTTTTTCGATTTGGTGCTTATTCTATTTTTCACAGATTTGCGATAAAAAGCAAATTTTATTAAAGCACCGGCTTTTATGACCGCCATCAGCTCGCCGGAAATTTTCATGTTGCAGAACGTATTGGCACGATATATGGCCAAGTTGCCGCCCATAACACTAAATTGTCTTCTATTTTGACAAAATGTGCACCGCTCACAGCCAAATTCACACAATTCGCAAATAAATTTAGCAACAGAACTTGCTTTCAGACCTCGGGAAACAAGTCAGTTTTTATTTTAATGTATTTCTTCGTCGAAACCTCATAATTTTTTTTCACTCAGAAACTTACACGGTTTGTGAGAGAAAAAAATTTCAATTTTTTATTTTCTTAATTACGGCAAAACTATTGGGCTTGATCCGGGGAAACGATTGGCGTCGAGCTAATGGCAAAATTCCCAATAGTTCTTTAGTTATACATTTTTTGTATTTTTCCTATTTTTAATTTTGTTGGATTGCCAACAAAATTTGTTGGGAAAATTGTTTCCCAAAAACTATACCTAATAGTTTTCGGGAAAATTGTCGAAAAGCAATGATCATTTATGAAAAAGATAGATAAACAGAAGAGCTTTCTAACGATAATAAACTTAATGGGGTTACCTCTGGAGTTATTGCCCGAAATTGTTCCGGGTACCGGAAAAAACCGACAAAAATTGCAAAAATCAAACATCAAAAAATCGAAGCAATTGACTGTTTTTATTTGCTCTGTTAAGAACTCGAGAGGGTTGTAAAGGCATAGAAAAGTTCATAAAATTTTGCTAGAACGAGTTTAAAAAACATTTTTTTTATTTTGTGATGGTGTGACGACCACTAAAATTTCACGCAAAAAAAAACTAAAAGTCGCGGATAAGCTCTTGAGAGTGAATACTAGTAGCCTTACTGACCGTTAAAAATAATAAAAAAAATTATTGATGCTTATTTAAGATGCAGCAGCTGGTAAAAGTTGCAAAAAATGCATACTTTAATGTGGAATTGTAGGAAAAGCAGACCTGTTAACTTTGTTTCTAATGATTTGTTTTAATGTTTACTTGATTTATTATCTAATTTTTCAAAAAGAATTGTAGGAAAACATTTCATTTGGTTTTTAAAATGAGTTAAAAACACCAGTTTAAAAGTGCAGCAACATTTGGCAACATTTAATAATGTTACCATGGTAATACTTTTGTGGTATAGGTACTTGTACGGCGTTGCCATTTTTTGTTTTTGATTCCAACCAAATGAAAGGTTTTAATGAATTTTTTTATCGAAGTGTATCTTTTATGTAAGTGTATTTTTTTTATCGTAGTGTTCAGCTTTATCTAGCTGCCCTTAAGAGCTTATCCGCGACTTTTGACACACCCGATATACGTAAAATGAGCCGCAGAATTGGAACAAACCGTTTTGCTCTACGTCTTTCAGTTTTTGAGTTATGAATTCTTAATAAATAATTCGGCGCATCCACCATTTTTCAAGTTAAAATAAGTTTTTAAATAAGTTCTCGAATAAGCTAGTGTCGTAAAAATGATGGCACTATACGTAGAATTAGCCGCAAAATTGAATGGAATAAGCCGTTTTGTTCCACGACTTTTAGTTTTCGAGTTATACATTTTTGGTGGAAAATAAAATAAAAATGCTTCTGAAGCCGGTACCTTTGTTCGGAGAGGCTCCGAACACATAATTCCAGTCTCTATCTGATGCTTTTTTGATTTTTGCTCTTGTAAAAGAGATGTAGAGGGTTCTAAAGACATAGTGCATAAAACTTTGCTAGAGCGAGTTTTCAGGAAATTTATATTTTTGATAGTTTATGTATTTTGAAGGTGCAGGCAAATAATTTAAAAAAAATAAATGTTGCAAAAAACTAGTATAATACGTAAAATAAACCGTAGAATTGGCTGGTTACATGGTCTTAAATAATCATAAATTACATTTTATGTAAGCGAATTTAATAATCTCTATAACAATAAGTAGGTGCCTTTGGCAAAGACGTGTAAATTCAAGCTGCTTTAGAATTTAAAGTGGTAGTAAATTATTTATTTAACAACAATAAAACGACGTGAATTTGGTTGTGGCACATATTTTATTAAATAATACAAGAAATTTTTAAGAAAACTTTGCGGTTTTACGGTGGTGATTTGTCTTCCAATTTCCCTAATCGAATCTTGAGATCAATGCAAATAAAACCGTAATAAGAAAATCACTTCGAAGAGCACCACCATTCCCCAAACCAATCTGTGCATCGTTCGACGTCCCCCTAGACACTTTCCTTTAGACAAAACCAAACAGGGTGTAAACAGCACATGTTTCTGGAAATATCGAGTCTAGAGAGCCAATCGCGTACGATCTGAGGTCAGCAAGGTTGAAAGAGGGTGAAGAAGAGGCTTCCTCCCGAGAGATCGATCGTGAACCCGCAAGATTACACTCTGATACACACTAAACTCGCTATATTGACCGCCGTTCCGGCCACCATAAGCTCACCGATATGTCTATTGTTTTTAAATTGATGGCCGCGCAGATTTAGCCCCAACAGCCTCGTATTATTCAAATCGTTCGCCAAGTGTCGGCCGGGGATTCAACGCAATCAAACTCGGAATAACACGGAAGGCGACCTTCTATGTATCACGCATGGAAATTTTAATTTCTTCCGTGCTTTTTGTACGGAAAATGATACTTACAGCCACCCTGCTTTCCTTTAAGTCTAGTCGCATGGCAAGCGCTTCCCTCATGAAAACGTCGGGATAATGGCTCGCCAAAAAGGCCCTTTCTAATTCTTCTAATTGCCAACTATTAAAATTCGTCCTACTCCTCCTCCTCTTTGAGGCTGCACTTTCGGAATCGGCGCCTTCGCCACTGCTCCCTGCGCCACCTACAAGCACAAAAAACCCAGATCAATACAAATAAATTTCAATGAAAAGCCCGCAATGAAATTATGTCGGATTTGGGAAATTACGACCGGCTGGACTAAAACGAGCGATCAATGTTTACGTTCGTTTCCAGCATTTATAATTTGTTGTTGTCGAATTGAATCGGTTTCAATTGTCGGTTGATTTATACGATTCGGTGTGTAACTCGGCGTTTCATTGGTCGACGGATATGCAGTAATGCCAACTGCACGGACAAATCACCGTGTTTAGTTGCTAATGCCGGCCTTTATCAATTTGTAACGATTACAGTTAGCACCGTATCATTAACGCTGCTAATAGTTTGTTTAGTTTGATCGTTTTTATTGCGACGATTCGATTTGCTCGCTTTTTAATTAGAAACGAGGGAAATAGGAGGCCGCTATAAAGCGAATAAGAATTGAAAAGTTAAAGTGCAAATGACCGAAAAAAACTAATTTATTCAATTTGTTCAAGTTTTTAAATTCTGCGCTTATAGTTTGAACCTGAGTCAACAAGTAGCAAATTTAATTTGCAACTTTGAGACTTTTCGGAAGAACAATTTTATGGGCGCCACATAAAATAATGCGGCTAGGGAATATCACTTTTTTCGACTTTCACACACTGCTTTTACTAACACACCAAAACCATAAATTAATGAGTCATTACTGATTGTACCGACATTTGTGACACTGATTGGTATTAATTTGCGACAATGGTTTGTAATTTAGAGATGTGATTCAAAATTTATTGCCTGATGCACATCTAAAACCTGAGAAGTTTTGGTTTTCAATCTTCACGCTGATCGTCAGCATGTGAAGAGTTTATGGTGTTGAGCTCATAATTTAATTTCCTTTGTTTCACGTGTAACAAATCGTTTTGTTCATTGCAATATAAGCCTGATTTATCTTCTCTTCCTAGCGATTCCTTTAATTTCTGGCGTGATTAAGAGCTTTAAGCTCGGACGACACGACCTCATCGAACTCGAGGTGTGTAAGGTCAAAAGCTAAACGCCTCAAAGTTGCACGTGCACTTCATTTGCGCAATCGAATTTGTGCAAAACTAATCCGACAAAGAAGGAAATTTATTATTCAATTAGGGCGCAATAAACACAATCAGATAAGATTCATACAATTTCCTTGAATATTTTTCGATGCTAGATAAGCGTGCATGTCGAATGCGTATAATTCCATATTTCGGTGACCGCTTCCATATGATATATAGATTCAATTCGTCTCGGAAAATAGAATTTTCGAGATAAGTATTGTAAAGGAATCGCGGGGGAATTTCGGCTTTGTATACAGCGTGATTACAGAAGCGAGATTCGGGCCCCGATTTGATTTATTCAATTTTTGGAATTGCAGTCTAGCCAGACGCTGATATATGGTCAAGATAACTTCGGTTCAGTTTTATGTACGAAATAGAAATGTGTGCTCGTATGAGAAAGGGAATATATGAGACAACGAGATGGAGTTATGAAATTATGAGGCCTAGACGTTAAATTAAAACTTTTGGACTTGTTTCACATACAGACGCCTTCTCCTGATTTATCACCACTGCAACGCGAAACTTTTCAACAGACACAATTTAACAGGGAGGGTGAAGCAGGGCCTGTCTTGACAACTTCCATTGCGCACTTTGTGGTTAAATTTCCCACATCTCTCGAGAAAATCAATTAAGTCTTGCATAACGTTGTGCAAAGAATTAATAATCAATGACTAATGACATTTAATAATTTATACTAATGCGCGCGTTATGAATACATTTCATCAGTTCGTTGGCGGATTGAGGTCTCAATTCAGACCAACTGATGAAGCCATTAAACCTCAGTCTGGAGTTTTTCAGAGTGCGCCTGAAAGGTATGTTGAGGCTATATTAAAATCCAATTTACTGCTGATTACACATAATTCCAGCCGGCTTCACATTTAGACATGTTTATAACATTATAAGCGAGAATATAACTTAATATTTCAATGCATAAATTTATTCACGGTAGACAATCTGCAAATTGACTCAAACAAATTTACGATGGGGATATAATTCGGAATTACGGTGATCGATTAATAAAAAGCGACCATACCCTCGAGATGTTTTACTTCGAACCTTGACATTTGCCACAAACATGTGGAATCGATTAATTGATAATCGGCTTTCTCTGAATTTAATCCAAGAAACCAATTATGCAAATTGACTAAAATCGACCATAAATGTGATTGCAAAACTAGCAATTAAATTCCAGCCGATTGTTTACACATACTTCGGAAAAATGTGTCAATTTGATTAATGGCACGACTATTTCTCGACTGAGTCATTAAATGAGAATTCATTTCATGTGATTTACAAAAGCACGACTCAATTGAAATCGATTTATCTTTAACTTTCAAGTGAATTATTGATCAAAACTTCTATGAAACGTTACAGAGTTTAAAATAATGAGTGTTGCTTCTTCCAACGTTTGATCCAAATTATAATTATTTTCCTGCCGTTTTTATTAAAACATTAAGGTTTTGTTACAGAAACAAGTTTCTCAAGTAGCGAAAAAACCACTTCAGGTTTTTAAATTCAATTAAACTTTATAATCAATTTTTGATTTATAGTTGAAAAAACACATCCATAATTTAAAAAACCAATTTATTTAACGTTATTTTTGAACCCGCAATAATTAACATAAAAAGACGGTCAGGTTGTTAGTTTAGTCACCATACAAGTAAGCGATACATCAAGCTCGTAACAGGTTCTTTTAAAATTGGTAATTCTTGTAAAGTTCTCGTTTAATTAAATTGTGTGCAAATGGAGACAAACTGCCAGTTTGTTTATCAGTTTTCCGGTTTTAGTCACTGGTAGAAAATATTTACAAAAATGTGTTTATTTTTATTAGTTGATGCAAGTAACATCTGCGTTAAGTGGTGTTGTTTTAATTTCCAGGTGTTATTACAAGCAATAAAATATGTTTTCGATTGTTTTAAATCCTTTAATTATTGTTAACGTGCGTCTGACGCCAGGCAACATTATAGTTAATTTCCCTCATTTGCACTATTAAAACATTAAAAATAGTCGAGCTTTTATAAAAAGCCCATCCAATTTGTTTCAGTCATTACTGTAAATTTCCATACGCTGTACGTATTGAAAATTTCACGAAATTATAGCCGTTCCAAAGCATATAAAAACTTTGAACACCATCATTACTGAAACTGCACGGTTAGTTTATATCAATTTCGTCAATCTCAAACACTTAATAATAAGATAGCGAGCCATCGCTCGCTGGTATCATTACCATAACATCTCTATTATAATAGTACCACGGTGCAGGGCCGGACTCACCCCCGTTGTGGACGGGACGAAGCAGAGACACGGTTGTTATTTTAATCACATACAGCATAAAAAGATTAAAGTTTGCATTTAAATATTATCAAGAAATAATTATAACGTGGTTGAAAGCCGGGAGAAACAAGAAAAAGTTAACTTGAAATATGCCTTGAATACGTAATTATTGCGAGATAGAATCGCTGCAAATTGATTCGGAATCCAGCGACTGAAAAATAACGTAAAAAATATGCTAAATTATTTATCGACTTTAGTAGCTCTTGAATTTTTCATTATGCTTCTGAATTATTGATAAGTGTACAAAATTTTTTTCCAATCTAATTGATTTTAGAGCATAACGTTTTATGGGGGACGCCGCCGCATTAATATTAAAGCTGATCAATATGAAACGCGATTTCAATCTCGAAACAAAAACGGCATTTGGGTTTCAAATGCCTCTGAAAGAATTTCGAAGATTTAGTGTAATTAAATCAGCCCCAGCTCTCCATCAGAGCCACAGAACGGCAACACTCTCCTCCCTCAAACAGCCCTGCTTTCAGAAGTCCCAAGTTACATTTTTATTTCTTGATGATTTATATTGGTATTAGGCCACTCTGCGCTAACCTTCTGATTTGTTCTATACAATAATAATAGAGTCTGGCTGGTAAATGGGACCCGGGGGGGTGATAGCTCAACTGGGGGACGAAGCCCTCACTCAATTTACCGCTACATTATAGCAGCGTGTTGGTTAAAACCAACCTCGAGGGTGCATGTCATTAGTACTCGCAGGATTTCGATGCTAAATGAACGGGAATCAAGAGGCCCTGCTTGTTGTTTACACTGCGATTATCATTTAGTCCACCCCTGTTCAAACGGAATTAACAGTGTTTCACAAAAGTGCACCAGATAATCTATCAAAATATTTTATTAGGAAATAATGACGTCTGTATTATGACTGAAAGCATTGATATTCCGCGCTTATTATAATTAACAAATAACAATTAATCATGTTTATGGCCCCGTAATTAATTACGCCAAGACAAGATCATTATTTTTACTGCTGTTATTATGCTTTGTTATTACGCATAAAAAATTAATTAAGCACTTTTATGTTTCACACATTGATGCGAGCAGGGAGGATTGCATTTTCGTCCTGAATTAATAAATTAGGAAAGTTGGGCCGAGACAAAGCGCTGCGTGGGCCTTTTAACCTAATCCGCAGCCAATAAATAAAATTAAAAGCGACACGCGTAACAAATAGGGTATTTACCACCGAAAACAAGCTTAATTTCTATTCCGACCCCGTCCGGGTTGGAAAAGTTAACACAGTAGCTTCGTCTCCCCGAAAACCGAAAGTCGGCGATAAGCCTCTCCCATAACAATCTCCGAGAGGAAATCGTACAACGCTTCCGTCCTTCTTCCACCCTTAAATAATGGGGGAAGCGCAAACATTGTTTGTGGGGAAATATTAGATTAACAGTAATTCTAAGCTAATATACTTTGATACGCGTTGAAAGTCGAGCTGATCTCGGAGGGTGGCTGCTAATCCGCGATGAATTTACTCCGAGTGGAAAGATTATTCCATTTTAAATTTCCTAAAGCGGTTAAAACACGCTTTATTTAAAATTATGGTTTTTATAAAAATGCTAAGAACATACCAAGTAACGCCAGGATGACCACGTTAGAAAATACTTACCTACTTCATTAAATACTATATAAGATATTTTTTGATTAAATTTCCATTGAAGGTGGTTTAACTCTTCCTAGACGTAGGTACTTTTTATGAGAAATAGCTGGAAAACGACATTTATTTTGGCCTAATGTAAACAGCAATTTTGTTGTAGATAATTTTAGCAAGAACCAATTTGAAACCACAATTTGCGAATTTTTTGAGTGGTTAATAAAAACCCGAAAACCTTAAAATGTAAAGATGTAGATGGCAAAGTTGCTGACAATTTATACATTTTTGAGGAATTTTTGGATTTTAAAGTTCTATGATTGAAAAAATGATCGGTATTATACTCTTCGAAACATTATTATCAACAGTGATCATTCAAAAGCGTATGGTGGTAATGCCATCACCCAAGTGCCAGAGTTTTCAGGTCGCATCTACAGCCTCTGACCTGACCTAACGACCACTAACTAGTAGTGACCGGGACCGACGGCTTAACGTCTCCTCCGAAAGACGAGTTAGTTGCGATGTTTTTGGCATTACATTATCCGGTCACCCATCCAAGGAATGACCGGGGTCAGTGCTGCTTAACTTCATAAACTAATGAAAACCTATGAAATCAGCTAGTCTATGCAACTAACTATAAAGTTACTTCATGTTGAACTCTTCAAATTATTGTCAGAATTAGTACCAAAACTATCATTTTTTGATTATCTGAATCTACCCAACACTCTTTAGAACCTTGCACACAGTTTTTGCAAGGCATGTTCAACTTTAAGATCCAAATTATTTCAAATTTAATTTATTTGCGTCACTTATAACAAACTGCTGATTTAGCTGCATTTACTTTAATAGTGTATTTAAGCAAACAAGTACGAAAATCGACATTTTTTGATCAAAATAAGAAGACTTGAGTTATCCTCAAACTAATTTGATCGTTTTCTAGAAGAAAAATCATTATAAACTAACTGTTTGAGAGAAACAAGTGCTAAAATCGTATTTTTTTGACAAAATAAAGTGATCCCAGCTTTTTCCAAGTGATTGTGCTCGTTTTTAAGCGAGATTCAATTGAAAAGGAATATATTCTAACATCACAAGTGAGGAAAATCGTCATTTTCTGGCTAAAATACCTAAGGCAAGTGCTTATAAGTTTACATTAAACAAATTTGTTGTTTTTTTTTAAACAAAGAAGAATATCTCGTTTTTGGCCAAAGTCGGACGAGAATTTCTAAAATTCTTTTTTTTGCACTTGTTTTGGAAAATAATGGTATTTTCCAAAACAAGTGTAAAAAATTGTCGGTTTTGGTAAAATAAGGCGAAATGTGAGCTATTCCGAAGCGAGAGAACGGTGTTAAATCAACTTATTTTAACAAAGTCGGTGCGAAAATTGTCAGAAATTTTATTAAAATCTTTGAAAGTTTAACTAAAATGATTTTTTTTCATAATGAGTGTAGCTCAGTATTTCAAGGAACAAAATGTGGAAAAGATTCTGTTTTTTCGCAGCTTGATTTAAGTATACGTTTTTATGATTTTAATAAAATCTTAATATCTGGATATTTGAGCTTGTTTGTACCAAAATGAAAACAAATCAGGACTTGAAGAGGACTAGACACTAGTAGACAATAAAAATTTAAACCTCTCCGGACTAAATCTGGACGATTGGTCATTAGTATATTACAGTCCTTAGGAGGATTTACCTTCAGCATTTGCTTTACGAGGTGTTACCTAAACTAATCGTTGTGTAATATTTAATCAATTATTTGTATAATATTTTTTACAATGTGTTCAAAAATTGCTGTTCATCAAATTGACTATGGAATTAATTCAATGTGTCGCCTCGTCCACATGACGATTGTAGTTTGTCTGCCAAATCTTTGAATTAGCTTTTTAATCACTTTTTTGTATTTTTCGCCAAAGTTGTTTCAAGTGTAGGGTTTGCCTTGATTTGTGTTTTATATTTCCGTGATTTTTGTTGTTGTGTATTCTTTCGTTTTTGGATTTGAAGCCTTTTTGCATAATTTGACGGATCTGTCACTTTGACTTTATTCACAATTTAAATTAAGCGGCACATTACGTTCCTAGGCGGCTTGATAAACAGCCATTTTTGAACAGATTGTATATTTTCATTGTGTGCACTGTGAACTGTTTTCTAGGTTTAAAAATTCTCTTAAAATAATCGAATGTTGTTACAGTATTTATATGCAATTTTGGCTTTGTAAAATTTAAAATGATGCAGTTATTTAGCATTTTAAATATAATTTCAGTAATAATAACCGCAAGTGTCAAGGACCTCGGTAATGGATAGGATGTGGGGCTGATTGCAGTTTATTGGAATTATTTTCTTCAAATAACAACAATAACCTGTCGAACCGCAAGCGGTTAATTAAGTAATAAAAATGGTTGTAAGGTGAACTGTAATTAAACCATTCGAATGTCGTGAAATTTAACATTTAGCGATGAATTATAGGTATGGAACCGTAATTACGCTACTAATTATTAGGTTGATGTTACGCATTAAATATTTTTGTAGTATTATCTTGGGGGTAAGCTGACTAAATTTTACCACAATACCAAACTTAACAGTTTAATAACTAGGTTTAAATGTTCCGAGCAAGTTTTAAAGTCGTTTCCAAAGTTTAAAGTGGCGGTAGTTGGGTTTTTGAAGAATACATTTTAGACTAAGGAAGATTAAAACAAAAGGCATTAGTAAATTAACTGTGAGTGTATTAATATTTCACTTGCAGTTATACGTTTCCATAATTACAACCAATTGCTCTATTGACGCGTCGACCAGTACTTTTATGGAGGACATTGTTATCCTCCTGTATACACAGTCGTAATTTACAATGCGGTTTCCGGAACATTTAAAAAAATCAATTTTCCGTGTCATTAGTTTTAGGTGCTAAGTCTGTAGTACCGGTTCGTTGATCCTAAGGGGAGTTTCCTATTATCGCAATAAACTCGAAAAATGTTGAAAACAACGAGTTATTGTTACTTTTCACTTGCACAGCCTTGGTTTTGAATGCAGCTAGCAATATCTGTTAATTATATTATAAATGATAGTGTCGTTCGGATCCATTTATTATTGCTGTGGCACTTGACAACGTTGGCTTTAATTGAACCGAGTTCGCATGGCGTTGCATACGTATTATTATCATTTCAATTATGCCTGAATTGATAATGCTCGTGTTCGATTTATGTAGACTGGAATATCTTCCAATGTCACTGGAAAATCATCCAAATGATGTTTGCAATTTCCGACCGGAAACGAAACAAGATTGAAACACAACGCAAAATTCCGTAAAATAATAAAATGGAATGAATTTAATTTTCTTCTTTACGAAACAGGGATCGCTGGAATAAAGAAAGTTGTCATTGCCGTCCGTTGCGTTGACAATAGAATTCAATTAATTCAAGGAAATTGGTGTAAAAATTAGCCTGGCTTGTATTGATTCAACAAAGGGCTGCAAACAGGTTACCAGTCCTTGCATTTATTTATTTAAATGGATTATTGTGGCATGTTTTTCAAAAGATTGCAGTCCATAAATCACAAGCAAGTTTAAAAATCGCGTTCGTGTATTGTGGTTGTGGCATAAACGTTCTGTATTGTGCTTTAATTAATAACAGCAAATTATTTATGTAGCTGCCTTGGAAAGTTTTAAATTAACACATTTATGGTTATTTTAAATTACTAGTGGAAAAGTTAAAGACAGACATTACGTTAAGTTAACTTGCAGACAGTTTGATTGATTATTTCCTTTCAAGTTATTGTAAAGATGTCATAAGAAATTTTTCAGAAACAAAACAGTTTTTAGGAATAATTTCAGGTGTGTGTTTAGACACGTCTTGGTAATAAATTATGCGGTAAAGTTTCTATCTAAGTTTGGATCTTTAAAATACTGTTCCACATTCAAGGCAAAAATTGCTGTTATTAAAGTATATCGAGCTAGTTAAGTTATTTTCTCCAGAGCTTAACGTGATAGAGTTGAATTTTAAAGATAAAATTCTATTATAATGCTGTTACGACAGTGATAAATATCAGATAACATGTGTTCCAGTAACCTTTTCTTTCAAATTATCGAGATTGAAAATGTTGTAAAATGTTACAACAATGGGAGATTTATTTCGAGGTTGGTCTAAGACGATTTCATTTTTTTCTAACGTTGACTGCCTTTAATTATCATTTTTTGTTAGTTACATCCTGTTTTGGGATGCAAAATCTAATAACGAAACCTAGTTATAATAAAGCAATAGAAAAACAATTAAGTCGAGAGCGGGATACTAAAATTCTTATTATCTCAGCCATACAACTAATTTTTAATTTACACTTTAACCGGAAATTAATGATTTATTTTTTAATTTCTAGCCATTAGACGCCGTTTTTAATGATAGTTTAGTAGCGATGTTTCACTACAAATTAATTTTATGGCTACTCATTACTTTTTTGTCTTCACCGTAGTTTTGTTCTAGATAGTGATAATAAAAACATTATTTTTTAATTTCAACAGCCGATGATTTAACGATTTATAACTCAAATTATTCGTACGCATTGATTTAAAAACTTGTCGCATTTTAAACCAGAAATCTTATCTCCATGAGAATGCGATTTATCACTCCAATCAGTGTGGATTTTTAATTAAGAATTAATTTCGTCGGTTTGGTGGCCTTGAGAAAGGATTTTTTAGGCCAGGTTTGCGTTGTGCCTAGAGAATTAATAAGCAACTTAATTTCTTGCACTCAAAAGTAATCAAAATGAGAGATAATTAAAAGAAAACACAATAGATAATAAAACAATTAGTTGAGGAAAGTAGAGGCCTCTAATGCTGAAGTCTAGTTGACACGTCAAGAGCGAAAGCAAACCAAGGACCACCCTGTCAAGCTGTCAAGTCAAACACACCATACGTTTCCTTAGCTTTATGTATAGTAACAACTGATTGGAGAAAATTTCAGAAAACTACTTTTCTGGACTTAAACGACTGTTTCCTTAAATTAGAGACATTAGAAAATTAATTAAGAAGTCTTTTTGAAATTATATTTAAAAAATCCTAACTTTTCTTACAGAGCCTCTGTAATCTAAAATAATTAGTATTGCAATGGCTTGGCCGGGTTAACGGTTATTCGGATTTCCAAAATAAGATTGATTTATTTTTTATTTATTTCAGTTAAAATGAAGAAACAATTAACACATAACATTTCTTCCCCAAGATGCATTTTACATAGTAGGGTCAAACTTATACTAAAGTATATAACTAAATTAAATATGCCTAATACATTTCTGGAGTTATTTTAGAAAATAACGAAAGAACTATGATCACTGAAATTATTTTCGAGTGCAGGTTCAGTCACGATTACATGACATTCGGATTAAAAAGTGGACGGATTAAAGAGGTTGCTCTGTAGTCAGAGGTTTTTATTTTATTATGTATGAATTTCTGTACTTATACACGAAAGCGTTTCAACTTTGGACTTTTGGACAATAAAAATGATAGTCTTCCACTTTAAGTTAGATAGTTTTGTGTTAACCCACCATAAAAAATAAACAAAACAATATCAATCATCAGCTTTTTTTGCAGATTTTTTAAATAAAATAGGATTTTAGGATTAAAAATAAAATAGGATTAAAAAAAAAACAGGTAATCATTTCTCATCATCTCAAGCATTTTTTCTGTTCAGTTTTTTCTTTATTGTTAAGAATAATTATAGCCTGAAATTCACCAACAATCTGATGTTTTCTGTTTGCATTCATTGATGCATCAGTAAGTTATAACCTTTCATTACCTTTGGCCGAAAGACTTAGATCTTCAATAAATTTCAATAAATGATCTTTGGGACTTTCTCCTGATATAGGTACAAAAAATAAACCACAATAAAATGTAGGGACGAAATTATTGCAATTTAATTACACTGGACAACAAATTTTAATTTTTTTATAAATTATATCCAAATTAATTTTATTTTGTATAATGAATTAACAATAAATTTTTTTGTAATACGTCAGGTTTTGTAGAAAATAAAATAACTAAATTATAATTTTATTACTCCATGCACCTCCTTGCTAATTAAATACTATGTATACAGCGTGTACCAGAACTCGCTCCCCACCGGAAAGGTGCTAGTGGTAACAGCAATGGGGAAGGCAAAAATGCAAAAAAGTAGATCTTTTATTCTTCGTTTGGGAGAAACAGAGGCTTCAAAATGACCAATCCCAGAAGCTCTCTCCTAAGTGTATTGCATACAGTAGATCCGTTACTAAGGAATGAAAAATAACTTTAGTGCACACCGTGCACACTTTTATTGTCCGTTCCACATATTTTTGATTTCCTAGCAACGTGTTTTGTTTCTCTAGTCCTCCAAAGCAAGGCCTTTTGTGATTGGCTATTTTCAAACGTTCTTATCTCCCAAACGCAGAGAGTTAGAATTTTTTTGTAAAGGAACTTTAGCTTCAGAATTGCCTAACTATATGCACCTTTCCGGTGGGGAGCGAGTTTAAAACGTATTTCTTTTTGCTTGGCTTTAATATTGGTTGTCAGAATATTCTGAAATGTTTTAGTGCAACAAAAGTAATAATTAATAATCTTTTGAATGATCTGTTTGAGCACGCCAAAGCATAGGTTTCGCAAACGGCATAGCAATGCTCTTTTGATTTAACCAGCTTCTTACACATGTCAATTAATGTCTTTTCTTTTTAATTCGTAGTAATATAAGAAAATACGCTCACATACAGTTTATAAAAGTTTTATAAAAATATTTAATAATTGTTTTCAGAGACCTGACGTGTTGGCCAATTTTTGAATTTATTTTTAGAATCTGCATAAAAAAGTAGTACATAAGAGACACGTATTAGATATTAGAAAAAAAATGTTGTTGATCAGTATTGCCAATACTAAGTGAACCCTACCCACTGCATGATACCCGTATTTTATTTTATTTTCTTCAAGTAACAACGGATTGGTAATCATGGAAAGATTTGTCGAAAGAGATGTCTAATATTTTCAGAAGTTTAGAATTTCAGAAAGATCCTACACATTTTACATATTTCAGATTAAAAATTTAATAATGTTAGGAAACAATATAAAAATGTAAAAATGCACAAAATTTAAAAAAATAGATGTTTAGTATATTTTAGATTTTTTTTAAATAATTAGGTAAGTGTCGCTTTTACAATTAATAGGTAAATCCCCGATAAGTCATATCCATGACATAAATTGATACCAAACATATGACGGGCAGATAATGGCTAGATGTCCATCAGATAAATTTTGTGTTAGTGCAAATAATACTTATTTACAGACATTGGTAAAATCTTTAAAAAAAAATTATACTTAAGAATTTTTTTTCCGTCCGAAAAAGTTACCATAAAGTATGTTTTAAGAGCGAAAAGGTGGATTCTTTTTTTGCAATACATTCTAAACAAGTTTTAACAATTATTTGAGTGAGTTCTCACTTATTTTCTAGAGCACTTGATCTGTTTCCGAGTGTATATAATTTTCACCCTCTTATAATCAGGTTTACCTTAGTTCCCTTATAGGTTACAATTTAATACAATATCTATTTATCGCTCTAGAGCTGTTAGTATTTTATTAACATTTTTGCATATTTTATTTTGGAAATAACATAACTTTCCTTCGATTTTTAAGAAAGCGCTGTGTGCTGTTCTTTTTTCTAGTGAAGTTCATCTGAACCATTTTTTTTAATAATCAACAATTGTATTTTTTTAATCAAGTTTCTATAAAAATCGGTAGATAGGTAGATAAAACCAAGTTACAAAACCGCCAAATCTTGATGATTTTTGGAATCAGAATTTAAAACTACATTTATTAAAAAATCAAAGATAGATAGATGCTAATAGTCTTGATAATGTTTTTCGTTAATATAAAATTATTTACGCATATTGTGTCAAAATTTCTTGTTATCAAAAATCGCCGCTTACCTTTGCCGGTATGCGTTTCGCTGCCGCTGTCTTCGGACGGCGGCCCCGGCGGAGCCCGGATTCCGTGCCCCAACCCCGGAGGATACCGTGGCCTGTTGAGGGGCGCGAAAGCCCCCGGCATCCCCAGCAGGCTCGCAGCGCCGGGAAACTGCAACAAGGGGGCCCATGGCGGGCGCGGCGCCAAATGTGCCGCCGCCGCCGCATACAGCTGCAAAGGTGGCGGCAACACCCCCGATTCCAGCACCATGTCGTTGGGGTTCACTGTGAGGGCGCAAAGCAGTCAATCACTGAAATCACTCGTGTCTAGATCCATTTTCGAGTCACTGGACTGCCACCGACCAACACTGTTTCATCGAGTCATTGTGCACAAGACACTCCGGGAGCACTCAACCCCGGAATTCACCGCTTTTCATTTTTTTGTTTCGTTGGTCATTTGTTTACACACGCACTGGATTTGTTAAGTTTCGTTGTTTTGAGTTAGACCATGTGCACTAGATTGCGTGTCTGTTTCCAGTGCTTGTTGGAGGTTCACTAACCATAACATTGTATAGGTTCGTGTAGAGGGCGTAACGGTTGCCACCTTTTATTTGGCTATATTGTGATTGGTTTGTCGAGGGAACGCCTTTCATGTTCTCCCGCCCAAATTGCTGAATATCATTAGTGAAGTATGGGGTGATGCCAATATGTTCGTGTTATTTATTGTTTAGGGTTTGATGTGTTTTTGGTGTAGTTGAATTTGGATTTTTATTATTTTTTGATGGATTGATAGCGGCGCTCTTTTGTGATTTATCGTTAATTAGATTTTCCGTTTTAATATGGAAAATTTTCATGACTAGTTTTTAGACACGAATTCATTTTTCGTGGCCTACAACACCAGTTTGTCATTTTTATTATGAATAATTATCATATAAAGTTGTTTGCGCTGTGATGCGATAAGACGACCCAATTTTGTTTTTTGCATTAAAAAAATACCCAATTCTTTTTTAGTACTGCCTACTGACTGCGCCAATTTAAAAACAAGACTTGCTTTTATAAAAAAAAATGTTACGATTGGCAGGAAATAAATTAGAAAAAATATTATACAAAATACAGTACAACCTCTTGCAACACGAGTAGATATAGATTTATCAACCTTATAATCTATAAAAAATAATATTTAGTTTTAAGCATCTCAGGCCTTATATTTTATTATAGAAGGAAAGCCGAATAAAAGTACCTACCTTTATACCTATTTTCTGTCTCTCAAAAATTAATAATAACACACAAATCATCATTTGCTACTAAATTTTTAAATAGTACTAGGTACATTATATTTTTCTCTAAGAATGTAAATTTTTTCATAATTTTTCGAAAATTTCTTAGTTCTAATCAAAATTAAATAATTAGGTCATTATAGTACATGAGCCCCTCCACCAAACAAAAAATACGTAAAAAAATTGTAAGTAGGTAGTACTATAAACCCCAAAAATATTTAAGTATAATTACTTAGGTATACCTAAAAAAGTAAAAACTTCATCAAAGGTAGGTAATTTTAGAGTTTGTTTTAGGTACCTATAGTATTTATTATTATCTATTAATATCTTTAATTATAATTATTATTTATTAAAAACATTTGTAGAAAAAATCTGAAAAATGTACATTCATAGAAAGAAATATAAATCAAATGCTGATTTCTGTGTGATTATTAGTTTTTGACTTAGATATATCTAGTAAAAACTACCAGTAGCAGACTCATTTTGTAGATTCTAAAAAATTCCAATAATAGGTCTAATAAATAGATAATCAATTGTAGGTACCAAATAATTGTTGTAAAATTAATTTTAATTTTAGTATTTCCAGATTAAATTTTATAATTTCTAAATAATTTCTGATAGAATACAAAATTAGGTCATTTCGATAATTCTGGGATGTTCTATGTAATTTAAAAAGGAAATTACAATAATGTCTTTTGAAAAAGCAGACCAATAAAAATGTATAATTTTATTATATTTAGGTATTTTTGTCTGAAACGTCTTAGAATACATACAGTGAAAAAATTGGAGAAAGGGATTATTTCAGCTGAATTTCAGGGCTTATCCTGGTATAAAATTACGGCTGAACTATTTATTTTTCAAGAGTTCTTCATTTCGTGGGAAATTTTCTATATACTTATTTACATTATTTATTGTCGGCTACCGTTTTTCACCTCAGGTAGGACCACTTTTGGTTATATTAATATAAATAAGTTATCAGTATACAAATCGCTTTTAAAAAATGTCGTGTATATTAATTAATAATAATTAGTTATGTATACATTCAAGTAGGCGTCCGAACAAGTATTTACATATTCATAATACTCCAATTACAACACTGTCCTAGAGAAAATAATTTCATTTAAATCTTTGCCTGTTTAGCATAATTGGATAACTAAAAGTTTGACAATCCGATAAATTATTGTAAATTTATGTCTTGGGTGGAGACAATTTTTGACATTCCATACTCTAGACTTAATTATTAATTTCTTGTCCTTGCTCTGTCGATAATCTTTTAATTATTCAATACTGAAAACATTTAATCTATTTTATGGTAGTGTTAAACGCCCAAATACGTTAGGGAATTGATTTAGCTGACGTAACTTTAAATATGGATCAGCTAATGTCTAGATTATTAGCACCCTGAAACCGAACTCCCCTGCTACTTTTGTTGCCAAAGCAGCGATTCGAGCCGATGACTTAGCATTATAAATATTCAGAACGATACAGTCATCATCAATCATTTAGTAAAGTGACCTGTCATTGTGATATCCCTAACACCCCGTTTGTTGTAACATGGATGTTTATAACCGACGAGGTGTTGGATCAATTTCAAATTAGGCGCTTTGTAATCACCACACGAACTTAATAAAAACAAACAATTCGAGAATGTTATTAAAAAATCTGCCTTTTCGGCGGAACACAAACACTTCATAGAGAATGAAGTTTTTTAAGTTTGGGTACCAAACAAAAGCTTCAAGCTCATTGTTTCGATCATTTACTCCTACTAACTAACGTAAAATCTGAATAAACAAATATTTGCTCTACAAAAATGTTTTATCGCTTTTCCCTTCTTATCACTGAGATAACCCTCCCTATCACACGATCTTAGTCTCATAAAATTGGCGAAATGGCAAAGTTTGGTAAAATTGTGCTCTCTTTGGTCACCACGCTTTAACGTTTTGTTTCAGATTATTACTGGAGAGACTACTATGGAGACATCCCTGATGATGCTCTCCCAGCAGGTTACGACCGAAACCTAGAACCGACTTACATTGGACAACTCTTTGTTTTAAATCATGGTCTTTTAACTACGAGAATATACAAGGGACAGAAGTGTGTCACAGCTTCTAAAGAAGGAATTCATACTTCATCTGAAGCGATTAAGGTATAATGTGTTGGTGTTGGCACCACTAATATTAAAAAAATCTAGATTTTGTGTAGCACCCAACCGGAAAAATTCAGATGGATTTCTTCCACAGCTTGCGAGCTACATGTTGAAACTATTGGTAAACATTTGGTCGTCGGAGGTTACGAAAATGGTAAAATCCTCAATATTGGAAGAGGTTCATACCAGGAGGAGGTGATAGTGGGGAAAGTCTGCAGTTACAATGTCGGAAACGCCCTAATGTATTTTCCTTACAAAAACGAAGAAATCAAAATGGATTTGTACGAAGTTCTAATTTACGATAATAATAATATTGATGATATTGATGTACGCTAAATTTTAAATAAACTTTGCAAAAACTTACTTTATCAATTATCACTTTATTCAATCAACAAAAATCCTGTATTCTTTCCTTGATTCAGAAAATGGAATCAAATTTTGAAATCGAAATTTCAATCTTTGATTTTTCATAATTTGAAAATCAAAAAAGTTTACAATGGTGGTTAAAAGCATCAGATGTGGGCAAGATCGTATTTACTGATCGTCTTCTGATCAGTATTTCTGGTTAGATAACAATTCCTAGTCATTTCGCTGTGACAGCCAAGAAGCAATTTTTGTCAGTTGATGCAATGTTTAAAAATACATACAAGAGTTTAAAGTTCACTGTTTTTTATCTGGAAAAACCTCTTTATAGTCAACAAGAGCAATTCCGATTAGTATCAAAATGTCTCCCGCTTACGTACTTGTGTTACTCTTAAAATTCTTAATAGTAGTTTGTGGTAACAAATGGGATTGCACTGGTAAGTTCAATAAATCTCAAGACTAGAAAAAATCCAATTTTAAAGATTACTATTGGCGGGACTACCATGAGAGCATCCCCGACGATGCAATCCCTGCAGGTACAGACTCTCACGGAAACACTCTGTATATCGGTCTGGCATACATCAGAGGATATGAGTTGCTCCCAGCAACTATTTTACCCTCTGAAAAACTCGCCCGTACAACAGCTTACGCAAAAGTTTTCAATACAAGAGATAATGTGAAAGTATTGTGGCAACATAGTTTGTATAAATGGCCCTTTTAGATTCTTTGCAGTCCTTACCCGGAAGCTTTCGAGTGGATTTCTATCCAAAGTCAAGACTTACACAAGTATGGCAAGCATAATTTGATACCTGGTGGCAGTGAAGTCGGCGAAAATCTATACATTGGGAGGGTTTTTCGCGATAATAGTGTTATCGTTGGAAAGATTTTCAGACACGAACGCCAAAATAGAGGAATCTGGTTCCCTCTAAAGAGCACGCATGGTAATTCCCTCTCGTATGAAATCCTCAATTATAATTGCGACAGTGCAATTCCTAAAATTGATCCAAGAGTTAACGTAGAATAAACACATCAGATTTGTGTACGCGTCCTTGACTTTCCTACTTATCTTATCAGGGCAAGTATGTAAACAGAAATCTATGGATGATTTTCGCTTTCAAAAGCCATGTTGATGGATGGTTTATTGTAATAATAATAAACAGTTTTGTCTAGTTTTACAACCAACAAGTTAGATATTAAGATGTAAACGTTAACTTCATAAATCATCCCGACAATCGTCAAAATTCGTTATTCTAATTTAATACGCTGTATGGCATTCGAGGATAATTTGGGCCCCCTGTGGATTTCTTTTGAACGAGCCACTGGCGTAACACTTGCAATTACACCTTTTTGTATCACCTCGTGAGAAAAATTCACTGGAGTCGATCAAACACTATGACCGAATGATAAATTTCCGCGAAAGAGACTTTTAGTTATTGTATTGTGAAAATTAAATCTCATTGTGCAAATTGGACAATTCGGGCCTAACTGTTATTTACCTATTCTCGAATGTCAGGAAATCGACTAATGGCATTGGAGTATCATTTCCTGCCATTATAACACTTTTGTTATATTTAACCAGTGCTACGTGGTGTTATCTTTCATATCCGGCACTCAGCCAAGTCTTGGCTTTCCCAAAAGGGGGAAAGTAAATTAGGTGGGTATCGAAGCTTCTTTGGCCATCTATCAAGCCAGCTCCAAAAGAGAGTCGGAAAAATATTAATTAAGCATTGTAATTAATATTCGTTATTAATTAAAGCGCGATAAATAACTCTTAATCCAGCTTATAATTATGGCTGGTAGCAGCTCAAAGCGACATTAACAAGGCGACAAAATTAAATTCTCAGGACATTAATAACTTGAACTTGAACCTGTGGAATCTTAACGCGACAAGGATAAATATTTTAACAGTTAATTTTACATTCAATTCAGATTAAGTTAGTCAGTTGACAAGTTAATATTACCAGTAGTTAGGAAGATCGCCCGATGTTGAACATTGATATTTATGTAAAGCTCCCCATAAATTTATATTTAATTGTCACATTGAAACGCTCAACTAAACGCAAAGCTCAAAATGTGGCCTTCACGGCCTGAATGAATTTCAATAAAATCGAAACTCTCTTAACTTCACCGACTTCTATTTAGCGTTAGTTAGGGTGTCGTAAATTTTTAACGATGCTTCAAATTAAACGTCCACGATAATTTTAAGTGACGGAACGGCTGTCTAGAACACTAATTACAACATTTCGTGCCGCTGAAATAACCATATTCAGATGCAAATTAATTGAGACACTCGTCAAAGTTCTTTGTTCTTATTAGCTTCACGATTGAGATTAATTATTTCAGTTGGACGTTAATGGCCTGTTATGTATTTCTGTTGATGCGGAAGTGTCGCGTGTTGTGACGAGCAGTTATCTATTAAAGTAGCATTAATTCAAATTTTAAAATTAGATTTTTTCCTTTAAGTACATACCGGTTGAGCCAAACAATAATTGAGTACCGGTTGCCCATAATAAGCATCAAGATTTAATTTGTGACACCGAATTAAACCCATCGCATACACGGGATGATTTAGTTTGACATTTATGGCTTTATTTTCGCAGCCTTATCGCCTCGATTTCTGCAGTAAGATGTGTAAAAATTATGAAGTCTTAATTAGGGAGTACGCAGCCGAGATTGCAATGGGATTACTACGCGGAAATTTATAAGAGCTATAAAGAAGGGAGATTATAAGATGTATAGGGGAGAAAAATTACACAGGGTCAGATCCGGCAAAGATAATAGCCTTTTGTAATTGGATTTTTATCTTTATCTACGTCAAGATACAATTGATTAGCAAAATTATGAATTTGTGTAGAAAAACAAGACACAAATTAGAAATTATTCGGTGGTGGTGCTGATGCAATGGGGGTGGATTCGGCAACAAATGAACATCGGAATAAATGAATAAAACCATCTCTCAACCCCCGGTAAACGGGGATTTATATCTGATGGCGGCAAGTGAGCGAGTTTTTATTGGAAAGAGGGCGAATTTTACAATTGAAGACCAACAGGTTCAGTTTAAAACGTTGCTCGTTAGTCAAACGATTGAAATAGTTGCAAATGCTGCATAATTCAACATTAGAGATGTCACGACTGATTAGGTGAAGTAAATGAAATCCGGGTTGGCGTCATGTTATAAAGGGGGACAAGGATGGACCAAAGGACCAGATGAGCGTAGTAATCTCGCACATATGTGCTTTGATCTGATACGATGATCTCCTGTGAGCGTTCAGATTATTATTGCTGTCCGTCTGTGTACGTTTGTGCCGCCACGGCTTGATTTGTTGCCATCCTGTTACATTGGGGATTTAAGGGTGGGATTCACTTGGAAATTGTAATGAATTGTGGTGTTATGTTCTGATTGTATCGCGGCCCATTTCATTATCATTATAAGCACGCTGCGAATGAAACACAATAGGGGCCTACCCACAACCGACCGAACTTTTCGACACCTTCGATATCGAATATTCTACAATAAAGATCAACAGATAAATACACAATGCATTCTCCGTTGAAAAAAATATATTTGAATAATTTTTTTATTTAATTTAGACAATCCAAAAGTGCAGAGGGCTCCAGATTGGACAGTTTTTTAAAGTTTGTTTTTTTTTTATCTGGAATTGATAGCTGATAATAGTTTTCCAGTCGGAGAAATAGATAATTAAAAGAGCTTTCCAACGATAATAAACTTAATATGGTTACGTCTAATAGTTCTGGAGTTATTGTCTGATAAATGTTCCGAGTACCGGAAATCGACCAAAATCTCAAAAATTGGAAAAATGAAAAAATAGAAGCATTTAACGTTTTTGCACCTTTAAGAAATCGAGAGAGTTGTAAAGGCATAGAAAAGTCCATAAAACATTGTTGGAGCGAGTTTAAAAAAATATGTTTTTGATTTTTCTGACCATAAAAACTTTGGGAAAAAAATTTTAAAATTTTAAATCTTGTAAAAAACGGGTATAGTAGATAAAATGAGCCGAAGAATTCACTAGAACAAATTGTTTTGCTCTACGACTTTTGGTTTTTGAGTAAGGAATTTTTTGTTAAAGAATTAAGTAGGTATTCCTCTATGAAATAGCTAGTACCCTATTCAGGCAAAAGTTTTGAAAGTTGTAAATCTTATGAAAAACTAATATAATACGATAAATAAACCCTAAATTCACTAAAATAAACCGTTTTGCCCTCAGACTTTTAATTTTTGAGTTATGAATTTTAACCAATATCCCGGCGCATCCACCATTTTTTAAGTTAAAATCTTTAAAAAAATATTGTCGAGTGAGCTAGCGTTGTAAGAGAGAAATTTTGAGCGCAATTTGCTGCTTTATTTATTTTTAATTTTAGTCATACTGTTTTTGAGAAAAACGCCAAAAACATGTTAAAATTTTCACTTTTTTCCATTTTTCAAGCGTGGATTACGGCGAAACTAAAAGTGTTAAGAGAAAACGCTTTGTTTTATCGTAAAGAACACATCAAAATCTATCAGATAGGATGGGTTTTAAACGATTTTGAGACACTTACAAAATTGGGAATTTTGTTTTGAAATTTTTTATTTTTTTTATTATTACAATTACGGCAAAACTATTAGAAAAAATAGAAATATGTTGATGTAAGCTTATGAAAAAGGATCCGGGCAATTAATTGTAATTCATTACAGTTTTCAAGTTATAACATATTTTTGGTTTTGTTTTTCTCGAATTTCTCTAAAACTATTAATCGGAGGACAATGATTTTTTTAGAGAATAGACAATTAAAAGAGCTTTCCAGTGATAATATACCTAACGAAATTACGCCTAATAATCCCGGAATTATTGCCCGCTAAATGCTTCGGGTACCGAAAATCGATCAAAATCTCGATAAAAATCGGAAAAATTATACCTTTTGAATTCAAACGTATATTGACGTTTTCTTACTCTTTTAAAAAGGCATTCTAAAAGCATAGAAAGTTTTAGCAAACTTTGTTACAGTTAGTTTTAAAAATAGTTATCTGTGTATCAAGGCCGTAAAGGTGATCTTTTTTGGCCGAATCTGTTGTTTGTGGCCGAGGCGTTAGCCAAGGCTGCAATTCAGGCCAAAAAAGCACCCTAGGCCGAAGTGCACACAACGTTTTTTAGGTGATGATCACAACAGAATTAAAGAATTTGCTAACAAGACAAACCAAAAAGACATCTGTCAAATTTAATAGCGTTGACAGATAGGTCCAAGAAAGTGACAGAAGTGTACAAAAAAGTAAAATTTGACAGATGAGTACAGAAAACGAAAAGAAAACGCCTAAAAAATCTATTTTTATCCGCAAACGTCACAAAACTGACAACATTTATGACAGAATGGCTCAGGTAAAAGATTTAGTTCTCGGACCACTTTTTTCGGACATGTGGTAAATCATTTTTATTTGATAAAGCATTTTTTACTTTCGTCTGTCATCATGACTTACCATTGTTTTCACCTTCTTGTGTCTTTCGCTGATTCGCTCAAGAGGTGATGATTCCCTCATTGTGAAACGGGAGTCACTGCACTAGTTACATTAAAAAATACTCAACACATTCGAAAATCTCAACATATAAATCCGAGACTGACGTTTGCTTATAAATTGTTATGGTAATGATTCACGTGCAAAGCTTCTTGATTATTTTATTCATTTACCTTTAAATTAGTGTTGCCCAAAATTGCTCTTTACTCTTCACCAATACGTTTGCGGATAAAATAGTATATTTTATTCGGAGTAAATGTGAGTTTATGTGGCTCAGCTAAATTATTTGACTCATTGCATTCGGCAAAATAAACATTCAGCTTCCCCACATAAACTATCACATTTACCTCTTATAAAATAATCTACTATTTTTTAGTATATACGGTGATTGACATCGTCAGAATACTGTCTTCTAACCAAAGTGGTCCGTCCACCTCCTCTCTTGTACATCTTTTTTACATTTAATAAAAAAAAATTTTTTTTCATTGTGGCATAAGTAGGTAATACCTACGTATTAGCTGTTTCAAGACTATAAAAACGCCAACGTCGCATTTTCTCTCAAAATGAGTTGATATAAATTATTTATGCACTTCAAAAAATTGATAGCTAATGTAATTTATAGTTTCAATGAGAGATCTAACCATTAATAACTATTTTACATTTTTATCAATCTTATTTAAAAAAATAATTCGGTAAAATGCGACGTTGGCGTTTTTTTAGTTTTGAAACAGCTAATACATATACCTAAGAAAGGAAGAAAAGTCTTCCCCATCCATAACCTTTTGTGAACTGGTATATAAATATAAATATTATTTTCTTTATAAATAATGAATTACAATTCAAATTAAGTACGGTAGAAGTACGTAGAGTATAAAATGTTGAGGAATATTCATGAGGCTCGTTGATGAGGCTCAAGATGCGGGTCAAAGTTTGGGCAAAAAGTTGTTGCGGCTAGACAAAAGAGCAGAAAAGTTCCAAAGTGGCTAATGAAACTATAATAAAGTAACCGCATAAAGTTGAAACATTCAATCTGTTTTAATCAACTTGGGAGCATCGAAGCATTCCATCAGCGTGCTGGGCGAAAAGGAGAAGGAGACGGAAGTGTTCCTTGCTTCCATCCCTCTCGCTCACGGACAAGTTACGATAGCAGAGTTTCACTTGTCTCCCGTTAATTGTATTAGTTACCCGCTTCCCGGAGCCCTGCTACATCCGGTCGCCTACTTAGTGCCGCCGTTTCCGGCAAAAACGCCTCCGTCTTTGCGCTGGACGTCTGCATTCATTTCAAAATGGCCGCCTAGGGTGTCGTCAACGTAATTACAAAATGAATTGTCCAATGGCGGGATCTCGGTTGCCATGACAGCCTTGATTAAAACAAGCGAATGTCTCCGCGTATCGCCATGGTAACTGCGCCACCGGCAGATGTCTCTCGAGACGGCCAACTCGATGCTCCGCTACTTTATGAAGTTTTTTTATAGGGGATGAAATCGTTTATTTCAGTTACTGTACGTTTTGTTTAACTCGAGTTTAGTTGATGGATGCCGCTTAATTAGCTTTTACTGCGCCTTTTTCTCCTCTTCTTTCAGTCACGCGCTGATTGAACCACATGCATAATTAAATTCTTCCTACCAAGGAGCCTCCAAACCACAAACCCCACACCAATCTAATTAATTATCTTAATTAAGCTCTGTTTGTTTCGACTAATGGCGACAATTAATCAACCGACTATTTAAATACTAATTGCCCCAATTAAGGACATCACGGCGGACGGATTTAATGGAATTATTCCTTTCGGGGCGGAACTTGCATTTCACGCTCCAAGGACAAAAATACAACACAAAACAATAGAATTATGCTAATTTACGGCTTTAAGAGAATTGAACCAATTACTAACGATGCTACAGGCGCTATGTGCTCTCTAAGCTACAGCTGTCATCAACTAATTTGCTCTGCTGGAATTACACGCCACTGGATTGCTCACACAACCACAAACTCATTTTTATTATAATAAAACAATAAGATTGGCGGTTTGTTACAAATCTTAAAATGAGAAAAAATAAGAGCTACAAGCAATAAATATTTCTCAAAGCGCAATGTGAGAAATAAGCGTAATCCACCCGCATTTGCACGACACACCTTCCGCAATAAATCATTCGTTACAGGTGTACACACAAATATGAAACTTGAAACATTTATCTATCTCCCAGCTTTGTGTTAATAATTCCGATCGTTTGATCTACGAGTAGACTTTCTCATAAAAACCAGATCAAATCTCGGGCATGCAGTGCAAGCTTTATCCGAGCCGTGGCAAGTGAGCGCATCTTCATAATCCTCCACCACTATCTGCTTTTAACAGATAGCATCTCATAAATCACGAGGTATTAACATACGCTGAAGCTATTATTCGATGCATCGTGTGAATATTTCGTCTCGATGTGAATTAAGCAATTTTCCAGCAATTTACAACGTCGACAGTTTAAATAATTTGATGTTTGGTAATATTGGCTATTTGCAGGAAGTGTACAAATTGATCAAGCGATGAAAAAAAATGTGTGTGAACAAGAGATTTATAAAGCTATAATTTTGTGTTTTCTAAATGGCTGTTATTACCAATAATTATTTCTGTTTAGTTTTTTAATAGATATCAGTTGTATGGAGTTTTAGGTCGCACGCAACACTTTTTCCTAAAATATCTTGTTAACAGATGAGATAATCACCGGTTTCGTTTAAGTTGTTCAAATAAAAAAAATAAAAAATTAAATCCAATAGTTTAAACTAGAAGTCGTGATGTACGAGTATATTCATTTGTAATTTATTTGTAAAAAAACATCATTATTTTGAAATATTTGCTTTTCAATAATTCTTGGAAATAATAAACTACTAGTATCTATACCTGTCTATATCTCTACACACCTCTGGGTATTCCAGAGCTCTGTATTTCTTCGATTACTGTGTCAGTAAAGAAGATAACGAAATGCGGTTTCTTTTGGACGATCGACATTATCTACTTATTTTTTTTTTCAATGATTCTATAATATTCAAAGTTATATGTATTTTTTCTAATAGAACACCCTGCGCCTATTTGACTGTTTAACGTTTATGGAAATTTTTTGAGAACAAAAATATCATTTTTGAAAATTCGCAGCGGCTTATTTGCTAGAAAGAACAAGTCAACAAAAACATATTTTTTTTGGGTTTAGAAACATACAGCGTTGGGCGAAAGTCTGGAACCAAGCGTTTTGTGTCTAAACTATGTACTTTACGAAAAAACTACTTAGTACATCATCAACTACTTTAAAAATGTGATGATTTTTCAAGAATAAATTTTTTCGCAATTCCTTTTAGTTTTCGAGCTCTACAAAAAAATTTTTTTTTCAAATGGCACCCTACTATAGCGATTTTTTTGGGAAAAGATTATGCCTTAGGAATTACATCTAAGTCAATAATATTGTTTTTGAACCAGTGGTTTTTTTTAAATAAATTATTAAAATTGCGTTCCGAACTCAATACGAAGATTTTTCGAATTTGGCCGAAGTGGTTGTATTCATGGATGTTTTTTATCCACTAATTTGATTCGTAAAATTTTTCGCAATTATAAACATCCATGGATACAACCACTTCGGCCAAGTTCGAAAAACCTTCGTAATGAGCTCGGAACGCAACTTTAATAATTTATTTAAGAAAAACCACTGGTTAAAAATTAATTTTATTAAAGTAGAAGTTGGTTTTAGAGCTTAATCTTTTACCAAAAAAATCGCCCTAGTAGGGTGCCATTTGTAAAAAAATTTTTTTTGAATAACTCGAAAACTAAAAGAAATTTCGAAAAAAATTATTCTTGAAAAATGCCCACATGTAATGTAATGTTTTAAAGTAGTTGATGATGTACTAATAGTATATTATGATACGAGTTTTATAAGACGCATTTTGTCGCACGCACGGAATTGGGGCGCGACGAGCGCAGCGAGGAGTGCCATAATGGAGTAAGTGCGACAAAATGCCTTATAAACGAGATATCATACACTATTTTTTCTACTTTGCACCTTTTTTAACAAAAAAAATCAATTTCGAAATTTAGGGAATTTTGTGGCAGTTGACAGCACTTGCGTGGATCATGAAATTAAATTAATAATTTGGATCGTCATTAGTTTATTCGTAAAATGTATTCTGAAAGTGTCCAAGACGTTTTGCAATCTATCTGCCCCTCAACGAATACGGGCGTTTGTGGCAAAAACGCGGAATTTGAACATTGGCCTAAGGAGAATGGGATCTCAAATTACTCACTTGCACTGGCTTTTGAAGTCATGTTTGTACACTACTCGAAAGGTGTTCGAAGGGACTACGTATCAGGGTTGGTACAAATGCCTCTAAAGGTTCGAAATTGATTCATTTGATTAAATTATCACTTGAAACAGGTGACGATTGATACTGACACTTCTCTCAGATAATTGTCAAAAAACTAGGTTGCCATCATTTTCCAACTAAATTACCCTGGTTTTTAGAGTAATTCTTATAGCACTCCGTTGGATATTACGAAACCCAAATGGCGTATCGTAATGACCTCAGTACGAAACAAAAGTAGAAAAATAGTTTTTTCGTAAGGTACATAGTTTAGGCACAAAACGCTTGGTTCCAGACTTTCGCCCAACGCTGTATAATAGGAATGTTTCACTTGAAAAAGATTTGCAAATGTAAACACTCTGCATTAGTTGCAACAGATTGAATTTCAACCATAATAGGAGCAGACTCAGTAAATATTGTTGCAATTGTTTTGATTTGCTTTTCTTTCTACCAAAGCCGCTGTCTATAATTGACGCCAATATTTTTGGATCATAGAAAAATGAATGTCTATAGAGAATGTATACAAAATAGCCCACAAGCTCTGGTACGTTATAGGAAACATTCCAGGAAAAATGTAATAAAAAATCCATCGTTATTTTTCACGAATTTATCAGCACAAGACAGTTTGGTAAAATTGGCACCATTGTCAGTACTTGATAAGTGTTTTCGCCGTACCTCAATTTTAATTGTTGTGGAGTAGTTACAATTGTAGCTATGGAATTTTTTTGCTATGTTGCCAGATCTCTAGCCAGATCAATTTTTTTTTAGTTTTCCGGATATTATAAAAATTAAAATTTTTGAAAATTTAATGTTTATGATTATTATAAATAATTTTCAGTTCGTTGACATGAAAGAGGTGAGGAACGTGATCTCTTTTTTGGTTCTATCACCGATTAAAAATATTTAAAAAAATTAAGTTAAAAAATGTCCACTTTACTTTTTAATACTACTAAGAATAATTAAAAAGGATTTTTTTTTATTATTTTTTTAGCAACTTGTACAAGTATCTACTATAACGTACCTACTGAAGAGCTTTATGCGACAATTTGTATACACCCTAGATCAAAAGAAATCGCATTTCTAAGGAATACGGAGCTTGTAGACATCTTGTTCTTTTATGTCTATGTATACTTAATACAGGTTTGAAATCGGCTTTAAAAATATCAACATTCCTTTTGTAGAAAGAATGTAGTAACTATGAATATGTAACTGAAGTTACAGTAAAAGTAAATTTCTTTTTCAAGTAGTCAACAACTGCAGTCCGGTTCGGTTATAACCTGGTAAAAAGTAACATATTGCGGTTGTGGTGTACGGCGCTCTCATTCATTTTCCCGCGGCGCGAAGAATCCGTCCGACAACAATCAGCAATAAATATTTTGGGCGACAAAAACCCAATTATCCAACTTATCCAGGCAATTACTGGAAGGTTCCCCCACTTGTTTATATTTGCATGAGACGTGATGCCTCACACTACACCGTGCCAAATCTAAAATAAACCGCACACCACCCTCGTTTCGGCAGATCTCTGACTGTGACTCAATTTATTTTTGATGCGGTATATAATTTTTCCGGTCGTCGCGCCTCACTCCCATCCCTAAGGGACTCCATTCAATTTGTTACGTATAAATAATAACACGGCATGACGCACTCGAAAATGTCACGTTAATAAAATTCATGCAGCAAAAAATATACTTAATTCAATTCGAGTTTCGGACCGACAATCGACCATGTTTTATTCAAAATTTACATTCCAATTAAAATCCGGAAATTAATGGCGCGCTTTCGAGAAAAATGGACCGAAATAATAAGGCGCGCTCATTTCAAGCACAAACAAAAATGAATTGCTACAAACAACCGGCAGCTCACCGGAGATTCAGCATGTTAATCCCATTTCAGAATTTTTTTCCATCAAATAGAGAAATCATTGTATTGTATTTTGAGAGGTTGGTCTTTAATCGGTTCGATTAAATCTGTTGTGGCACATATGGCCGTATAATGTCAATTTAATTTTGTGCCGAATCGTGTGGGTTTAAATTGTTTGCAATAAAGCGTGCAACGATTCGGTCTGGGGTTGGGGCTGACGAAGTTTATGTCGTTTGGAAGCCGTCCTGATCCCGCCACATCTGAAGAACGGCCATCATTTTGCAAACAATATAACGCTTGTCAGTTTTACTGTTTCGAAATTATAAGTTATGTCTTTTATAAGGGAATTTCAGGGGCTTATTTTATCGCGTCTTGACTCCCAGCGATTTGTTCTCGTTAAATGGGGCTCGTTCGTTGACTTAGGGGATGATTTTCTTTGCCCGAATCTCAACCGTTTGAAAGAAATTTTCCATTATTGATTTTAATCAAAACTCGTAGCAGGTGTGTGGTTTCTTTGTCAAATTTCGGAATTCCTCCAACACAGGTGGATTTTTCAATCAAGTCGATTTTGCACGGTGCTTGTTACGTAACGTCTTAATTCTCCTTTTATGCACCTTTCAATTAATAATTTTAACGTTTTCAAAGAAAATGACGCGGAATGAAAACGCCACCCGTGGCGGAAAACTCACCCCTGAGGGGCGAGAGGAGATCAAGTAGCCTGTGAAACTGCCGCTTCGCTGCAAGAATACAAATCAGAGACCGTTAACTTACAGCCAACCACTGTATCGCACGACATTTGGGAAATTTTATTGAGGTGCTTTGTACCTACTTTGTTTCTTCATGAAAAACTCGAGCTGATTCAGTAAAAACTCGAAAAAAGGCTCTCAAGTTTTATCTCTTTGTCTTTGCGAACACAATAACGGCGCAAATAAAAAGGAGACCCAGACACTTTTGCATATCTATCTCATCTCAGGTTACACAGAGGCGCGAAGATTATATTTACTTGCTGAAATATGGACCCATCAAAAGCACGAATTATTCGTTAGAAAAATAAACCAGAAGCAAAGTTGTACACATAGAGAAGGGGTTTCACGGGATTTTATTAAAATACAGGGTTATTCACCTAAGACCACCAGGTAAAAAGTATCTACAACACACAGTACATTCTATTAAGCAAGGTGGATTCTTGCTTTCAAGTCATCATTAAAGGCATTGGCAACTTATTTTACCTATTTTATGTTTTAACGTAAATTGAAAATATGGTTCATTTTGTGTCGGTAGGTTCTTTTCAAAATTTTCTGCGATGAAAAATAAGCGAGATAATCACTCCAAAAGGAAGAAATCTTGACGTTACAACCGCCTCTCATCAGTCATCACAGAGTCCTCTTATCACTGAACCCTCTCATTCACTAAAAACTTGACATATATTTGAATATTTTCCACACATCTTCCACAAAATAAAAAATTAACTACTTTCTCGACTTTTTTCTGTTCTAAATTTTGTCTTGAACTTCGTGAAAACATCTCAGAAATTTTGTCAAGTTTATCAAAACTTTATCAGTGTCACTTAAACGTCAAAAACTATTTGATCTTAAAATTGGACCAAATGCTCAAAAGGCTCAAAAGGTTAGGACGTTATAATTCCAACTTTAATTCGAAATAACTCGAGTTAGAGAGCAGATACAGAGAAACGGTTTTCACTACTGTAATAAGCGTTTCCAGAGGTATCATTTAAAATAAAGTTGTTTTTTAAGTTGCCAATGCCTTTAAGTAATACAAACATAATAACATGAGATCGAAAATATACTCAATTAGAGCAAGCCTTGAAAGTGAGGCGTAACTTTAGCCACATCATATGCTGTGTAAAACCAACATAAGACAACATAACTTCAAAAGTGCGGCCCTAAATAAACGGCTAAAATGTGGCTAAAGTGTAAATAAACGGTTAAAATATGGCTAAAGTTCTGCAGGCTCAGCTTGCTCTATTTGAGTTTATTTTCGATCTCATGTTATTATCGATCTACATGAACATGACATGCATTATCAGGCCACTTTTTTCAAAAAAGTTGTAGCTGTACCAAAATTTTCAGCTGTATTTTGTATTGATTGTACAGCAAAAAACAAACAGACTAAAGGTGCCTATTATGAGTCACCTTTTTAAAAAAATAACATTTTTTTTAATTGAAAGTATTTTCATTGAGAATGAAGGTATTCTGAAAGAAGCATACACCTATTTTCATCTGGAAAACGCAGTAATGATTAATTTGTATTTTAGTTTAAAAGTTTGATTTTGTCGTATATAATGTGAAATTTGCCTGTCTAAAAAAAGGGTTCTCAATATGAGACAGTATGCGTTCTCAGAATGAAAGTTTTCATATTAGGGAACCAAGTCGAAAATAACCAACCTTTTTACTGGGACATTTTTCACTGAGTATTAAAAAAAAATAAACATAACAAACTTCCTAAAACAAAATAACAGTTATTTGTAAAACTGAAAACAAATTTAAAAACCCTTTAAGGTTATATATTCACATCAAAGGGCATACACAAGCCTTTTTGTTTTAAGTTTTCAGCATTGCGTCCGCGTATCTGTGCCAATTTCAGCCAGTTTTCAACTGTCTCATATTAGAGCCCGAAGAAATTTCTTAGAGTTTTGATTTAATCGGAAGAAGTATAAAATGTATTGAACAAACAGCATGATAAGTAAATACTACATAATGTTAGCTCAATGTTAATAACAATCAACCCTATCTTGTTACTATTTTTCATTTCCTTATTCACTTGTAGGAGGAAAGCTGCAAAAATTTTTGCCATAACTAACTGATTTCTATTGGCAATATAAAACAGAGGTGCCTTGTTTGAAAAAAGTTTTAACTTGTAAAAAAAGCCGGTGTCTCGTATTAGGAACAGCCTCATAATAGGCACCTTTATCCTAGTGTTAATGAAACCACTTTTATATTAATCATTAGGAGATATCGTTTTTAGACGTGTAATTTTTTTAATTTTTTCTGCTTTTAGAAGTAACTAGCTACGAGTTTGTAAGGTTTACCAACATAGAGTTACTCTATGTGGTGAGGTGCATATGTCACCTGAACAGATAATATAGATTACTTTTCAGATCGTGAACCACTTAGATTTGTTATCTGATTGTTGAACATAAAATCAGAACACATAAAATGTTTTGTACCATAAGTTTAATTAAAACTAAATTTAAACCAGTCCTGACTCCCGACCTGACTTGAAAACTTTCGATCAGTTGCTTGTCAACTAAATGACCAAAATAACTGGTTCATGCAATCACCCTGTACATTGCTATTTGGAGAAAGACTAATTTGGATGGCTGTAAAGTAATAAAACAACCCTTCCCTCTTGTTTAATTGTATTTTTCCGTGTTCTGCAATCGCAATCAAGTACTTGAAAGCTCAAAGCTCAGGGAATGAAAAACAGCACCGATAAATCCAAGCCTCATCCCCAATTTTTGTCGCAGGATCTTTACAACTCCCACAATAAAACCACTTAGTTGTTCAAATAGGCTACAAGCCCCCTGTCTGAAGTTCCATCATAAATCAAGTGATCTATCTATCAGGGAGGTGTCTCCAGCTTAAGAGTGACCCAATACAAGTCACGTGGCTGTCACGTGTCGGGGGTACTTAGCTCCGGTAGGATTACGCTAATAGTGTTGTTAATCCGAAAAGAGAAGGTCACCCAACCTTGAGAACTGCCACCCCTAATAATCACAGCATTATATGGTTAATACGATTTGGTGGCGCATTTCGGGGCGCGCCTTTGATTTATTACGAAAAAAAATTTAGATGCAAGCGTAATGCAGGTCAGTCGTCACGTCACAAACCCGCAATACAATCACAATAATCCCCGGTTTGCTCACTTTATTGTATTGGAAATCGTTTTCTTGAAGACAACACCTCAATGATCGCCATAAAAAACCGCCAGACGACAAAGTCGTCTCAAGCAGTAAAATACCTTGAAGGAGATCAAAAAGAAAATTCCCTTTTTTATTACATTTCGTTCGGGAGCTGGCATTATTATATTGAATAGTTGCGTGCTGTCTTTTTTGTAAGTTAATCATGAAATCGAGATTAAACACGCCAATACCCCAATTAGTTTTTTCAGCTGGCTGTAAACGAGATGTTAAAAACGCTAACGAGGTGAAATAATTCGTCGTTCGCACGTTCGCGCGAGCAAATTTGCTTAATTTAAGACGTGCAGAACGCGATTCGATTCTGGCTCTCTTTGCGGAAATGATTTCGATGCATTTCCTTTCGATATTCACGTCTTTTTCATTCGATTTATTTCAGCTGACGACGCAGACGATTCGATGGAAAGAAAATATAGCGCGGTCTGCTTTTCGTTCGCACATTTACATCAGAAGAGTGTGTTGTTATTTATCAGTTGCGGCACGTTGAGCCTTCATTGCTATCCATCAGAAAGAAACGACCTGAAAAACAGGGCGATTATTTAAATTCCGGGGATTCGGAGGGAGATTCGTAATCTTATTCTGAGGAGGTTGCACTATTTATGGAACGAAAAACGCTTCCCAACTCTTTTTTTAAATTCGTCTTGTCCGAAATTTTACTCGAGTCCATCAAAGACAAAGCATTTTCGGCCGCATGGGACAGTTTAATGGACATCAGATAATAAAGCAAACGACCAGGACCCCCTATTCCATTTTACACCGCCACCCTACGTGACAGGCCGGCCAAATGGCCCAAATCTAATCAAATCCTGCGATTTATTAATAATCTCTCAGTTTTACGATTATATCTCGGGGATAATTCGTCAATGGTGTCATGTTTGAACGGTGTTGCGCGAAGCAGGAGGAGAAGGAGGCGGCGAAGAGTGAAGGAGGCGTTACTACCAGTAATCAATCACTCGGTATCTTCGGATTGAAAGACATTGAATTAGCAGGAAATTGGAGCGCAGTTTGAGCGGGCCTCCAGTGAACTTCTCCTGCTACGGTCATCATCACTCTTTGTCACTGCAGGACGACGATCGACGCCCGACAAAAATCATTTCAAATCTGAACGTGACTGTCTATCTTGATGGAAAAATTGCGCTCTTATTTAAAGAGACACCACAAAGTAGGGCTGTGCTCCCTACTCTTTGCTACTAAGTATAATAATACTTACTATACTCCCTAAGTTATTAATCTGTAACTACTCAAATTGTATAAAAAATGTTAGCAGAAATCACACAAAAATCTGGATCTGGATCCCGATGCGATCGATCGAAATAAATATTATTTTAGTTGTCTCACTCGACAAATTGGAATTTGGAATAAAAACTCGTTTTATAAATATTTACCTTTCAAAACACGATACCTATAGATTTTTTTCCAAAATTGAAATTATGGAAGGAAAAAATTGTCAAATTGACTATAAAAAGGTTATCAAAAGAAGAAAGTATTTTTACTTAAGGTGTATAATTTCAAACAGAGTTTAATATCATTTTTACATAATGTTTAATTTGTGCAATGGTATGAAAACAGGTTGCGGCTCTGAAAATTCTAGTAGAGAAAAAAGTTTTTCCAAATTAATAATATAAATCTTTACCAATCAATGAGCCAAACAAAACAAATCTCTATCACGAAGTTTAAAAACCCAGCTCCAAAAACATCTTGAAGTCAGTGAAGTTCTAAAATAGGATAAAATAGGAAATACGTTTTGAATTATTTTTCTTAAATGAATACCTAATAGACAAGCAGGGCACATTTGCTCGGTAATTTATGTTATTGCATGAGCTCGCCGGTATGAAAAAATTCTTGCGGTATTTAATTCGTAATGTTTGAAAGACAAATGGCCTGAGAGCAAGAACCTGTGACACTTATCTTCTGAAATATTAACAGACTCTGCTGGACAAATGTGCTAAGTAATAACAGTGCGCATCCATTGGTTGAAGTTTTTTATGCAAATTACACAGTACTTACAATGTATGACTTTAATAAATACCCTTGTATGAGTATTAATTTTTTAAATTTATCGCTCGAGTTGCTTCGATAAAAACGTGGCTAATATCGCATGGCTCAAAAATATTTCGCATTGAAACTGGTTTTGACAGTAACAAAGTGAAATCGCAAGAATTCCGTTCAAGCGTAACCCAACTGTCAGAATTGAAAAAACCGTCCATTGATCTCCAGGGCATAAATCACAAGATTAATTATTAAAATTGCTGTTTGCTCAACATTGTTTATCACCAATTAAATAATTAACAAGAATCCTAATGCGCAATAAATTTGATAAAGTCTTTAAAAAACCTCCGACTGAAATAATTTGTAATATTGAATAAACAATTTAGTAATTAATCACTATTACTTGAAATATCAATTAGAGACTAAATAATAGTTTAACGATCCAACAAACATCTGTTGTAATCAAAACCTAAAAATAGTAATAAACTTATGAATGGAACAAATTGTGATAATATTTTATTAATGAGTGCTGCTTTCTTCGCATTTATCAACAACAAATTACGACATACTTATCAATTACTAAACAACCAACCATAGTCGCACCAACAAGTTTTATTAAAATCCGATAGGCAACGTTTTGACTACGCCAATGGACTCGGAAATACAAGAAACAAATTGATATCACTGAAACAATAAAGCTTTTATGATAATAATGCCATAGAGGCTTGTTTTGATTGAATTGTCGGCTTCGAGGCTTTGAAATTTATCACAAGACCTATGCTCTCCACCCAAAATAAAAATTAATTGGAGCAATTATCATCACTTGCATTGACCTCACTTCCTCTAGGCCTTTTATCAATGGGGCTTGTTGTTGAATCGAGTAAACAACATGCGAAATTTTAGCTATTTGTTTAATAACCCAATTTCAGGCCAAGAAATTAATTTTGCTCCAAGACTAAATAAACAAACTTTCTATTAGCGACCACCTGAAATTTGGGACCATCTTCGAAAAATCGCCGATTTACCTGCCTGAGATTATAGTGAAGATACGGCCCCTTTCTCAACTACCTATAATTAAATCTTGATTGATGTGTTATTATATACCTGATGGTAATTCGGCCAGACTTTTCGTATCACGATAAGAATCCAGTCTGGATCTAGCCCAAGCCTGTCCCTTGTCTTCAAAATTACAGATCCCTTTATTACATCATTAGAAATTCGTCTTCCCTCATTTGAATGGGTGATTGTCTATGGACCCCGATTAAAAAATAAAGGGCTTGCCGTGACTTTGTGTTTCACTTCAGAAGGGTCCACTTCCTTTAAATCGTGGTACGGCCCAGATAAAAATTGTTTTTTAATGCGGGGTTCATTCTTAAAATAATAATCACTGTATAGTTTTGTTCTTTTTTTAATTTCGTAGCTAACAAAAAGCCGCTTGATTGAGCTGTCAGCCCGAGGTAACAATGGCGCTTTAATCACCTAATTACATGTCTGGCCTCTTTAGTTTGCGGTGTTATGGCAACACAATTGTTTTCCTGTGTTGTAGTGACGGCCCTGATATTATTTAGATACGAATTTAATTTCTGCCGAGAAAATATTTTTTATCAAGATTTTATGGCCATGAAAGGGAAATTAATTACGAGCCATAAAGGACCTTATTTGAATACGTACAAGGCTCTTTACAGTCCGTGCTGATGGATGGACGGGCTAATAACCATAATAACAATAAATAGAAAAAATGCTACAGATAATGACTTCATTACGGCTGAAGAAGTTGTCTAACAGGATGAGAGCCGTGGACGTCAGCTTGCAAAAAACTAGCAATTGTGGCTTTGATGGCTATGTTTTCGTCCCTTTTCTTGAACAAAAAGCAACAAATAAGACCAACTATTGATAAAAAAATAACCTCATACGTTGCTGTTTACATATAGTGAGACAAAATAAGTTATTTTGGGTTGTTTCAAGTCTAGATACTGCGTTATTTATTACTCTTTCATTATTAGAGTGCATTCTAAGATTAAGATTTTCAAATTTTTGCTTTTTTAATGTAGCTACAGGGTGTCTCAAGTCTTTTGGCCCAACCAAAAATAAATATCTCTAGTTGATTAAAAAAAAATTAATTGCGTGCAGTCGATTGGGGATTAAATACGCTAAAATTTGATGCTTGTTCTTGAGTTTTTCAAAATTTATTTATATTTTTAGGTAGGTAGGTCTGGACCTATCTGTCATCCTGGGATGATCTACTACAAAAAAGTTTGATTTAAGCATTTTTCGTCAAAAAGTTGCAAAAAACTAGGATGCAGTTGTAATGTGGGTTTGTTGAGGCTTTCCAAATTTTCATCGGAGTAATTTTTCTGTTGCTAATTAATACGGCGCTGATGAGCGTGATTATCTCGAAGAAAAATGGTCGAGTAATTAGTCCTCCGTCGCGCTTTGTATCCCGCTTCATGCAGATAGCGACAGAAGTTTGAGCCAGGTGTTAATTGGAAATGTGTCGGAATGTGCACCTCAATTGTTACCAAGCAGACATTTTAATTTGAAAAGTTGGTCTGGTTGAAAATTAAAAATAAAAGTGGCGAGGCGGCCGTGTGAGAGAGCACCATGGTCCGAGAGAGCAAAATATAATTTAATTTGGAATGAGGCTCGATTGAAACGTTCTTCTTCTCACCTCTTATGATTTATTTGGTAATACGTGTTTCTTTATCCTTTTGGCTTTGAAAGCGCCAGTTTCGTCGTTTTTTCTCTTTTCGAACGTTGGTAATTTGAATATAATTATACGTTTGAAAAGTGGTATCTCTATCTTTCGGTGCGCCCTACTATTACGCCACGATTTATGGACGACACTTCGGTAAACGTACGCTCGCAAGATTTATTTATCTGACACGAAAATTCAATTAATTCCATTATGGAGGAACGCCGTGTAATTTGGGGCACAGCCAAACTGCACCGCCAAATGCTGCACAAAAACTTTTTTAATTTTATTGTGTTTCGACAAAATTCAATTTGAATTCGCATACAAGAAACATGTCTTCTGGCCACAGTATTTTGAAGTACCTATGTGGTTTGTTTGCAGAATTTTTAGCGCCAAAATTAATTGATTCATAGGCAGTTCGTAACAAGCGCCGATATTCATTTCACGCAACAGTTGTGTTTTAATAAATATTTTAATAACATATATTATCGTGGCATTATATAAGTATGTAAATATGTAATTTTAAAAGTAATGATTACGCCCCCAGTTCAATTTAAACTGTGTTGTTCTAACTAAATTATAATAGGCAACACACGGTCCACTAGCCTTCGAACGATATACTGTGTGGTTATTTAGACATGCTATAACTTTAGTCGGTAATTTCGTTACCATATAATTTACTTCAACGATCATCACAGTTGGCATAGGTTAATAACTTAATAAAGCCATTATAAATATTCCATGCTGTGAAGTGAAGCTATAATATTGCGGCAACTGCTTTACCACAAATAGATCCACGCTTTAAACGAGAACAAAGGCTTGAGCGACTTTTAAATACCTCAAATGACAGAATACCATAATTATTGATGCCCGCTAGAAACATTTTTTAATACCTACATCCGGTCAAAGACAATTGGAAAACTAGCGGTGAAATTCTCTATTATTTCAACAACCACAACATGTTTCAAATCTTACGACAATACTTCCAGGAATGTAGTTACATTCAATTTCAGCAGCAAATCTGACTTAGAAAAGGATCGCGGGTAGCCATTGTAATCTTTAGATTAGATTCTCCTTTACACAACTATTCATCGATTCTATTTGAGGAATTCGAGCGAATAAAAAACTGGTATAATCATTTCAAATCAACTTACATGAATTAAGCTATGTATTTACTGTTAATTGAACAAGTGACTGGAACTAAAATGTATGTCATTATTAAGAACGTGGATTCAAAAGGAGAAAATTAAAAATTCCTCCACAATAAGCGTGAAGAATAGCCGTCAGAAGGATAAGATACGTCTCTATTTCAAGGAAACGAGGAGCTCTCTTCAGGGAACCGCAGCGATCGGTTGCAAAGAAATTTAATTTCAATTGCAAAAAATAAATTAGAGCAATAATTGAAGGTTTTCCAGTGATTTACATACAGATTTAGATGTATCAATAGTTTTCTCCATACCATATAAAGCAGAGAAACGCTAATAAAGTTATGATTTTTTGTTAATGCAATTAACGTGACCGCAAAATATGGACAAAGGAGTCGCACAAAGCGTCACTCCATTTACGGTTTGGCTTTAATCGTGCGATGAAAATCTAAAATTGATAATAACATTTTATAATTAAATACACAGTTGAGTGAATTTGCTATCGATTCGTGTAGTTAATTATCTCTATAATAGGTTGTAATGACTTTATTATGTGGGCCATGCTGTGTAAAGTGCCGTGAAACAATAAACCAATAATTGGGTATGATGACGCTTCTTTCTAGTTTGGAAATTAAACCAACACTTGGAGATAAATATGGGGAAAAACAGATGGGTCGTTTGTATAGGATGTTGTTAGTATGTTATTATACACCATGATATAAATTACTACGAAACATTGTGTCGTAACTGATTATTAGGAAAATTGTTTAGAAAATAAATAACCCGAACATACGTTGCTAATCGCCGCTATTATCGACACAGTTTCTTCATCTACACCCACAATTATCGGATTTGGGATGATTCTGCCGATCAGGCTGATGATGAATAGAAACTCAATTATTTGAAGTGAAAGGATTTATTATACAGAATTCCGTAACATTAAATATTTATCTCAATTACTGTTTCTTTGGGACACCACCTCCATTAGCCCCAAGTCCTCCATTCGCACCAAATCCTCCACTAACCCCACCACCAAAACCTCCAGAACCTCCAGAACCTCCTCCAGGGAACCCTTGGGTGGGCATCCCAGGTGGGGGCTGCGGGAATCCGCCCTGACCGCCACTTTGTCCAGTAACCTATTTTTAATTTTTAATTACTATTAGTTTTTAAACAATAAATAATTTCTAAAACTTACCAAAGAGGTAGCTACTAGGGCAAAAATGCAGAAAAGTAAAGTTGACTTCATGTTGATTCACTGACCGTTCGAGCTCCTGTTGCTCATTTATATGTGAAGAAGGGACATTAGTCAAGGATAATTTGAGTCATTTTTTGCAAAAAACGCTTAAATCTGTCATATGCGTGTAATTGACCGTAATTAAATCGCGATTAGGTCCGAGTTTATGTAAATAAAATGCTTGGAAGATTAACAAATAAACACTTCCTTTTTATTGTTTGGTGTTATTTTGTCACTTGGAAATTACGTAAGTGTAATTACGAAAATTGGAGAATAATATTTTTATAGCAGTTTCGTTATAAAAAAACATTTTTTTGGAACCAGTCAATTTTTGACTTAACGGCTGTTTTGGACTGATTTCATTTCTACAAATAAACCCTTTGACCGTTCATTGACTGTACTAAGCGCGAATTAAACGTATAATGTTGTATTTACTTGTGTTCCAAGAAAAAAGCGGCTTGTATGAGCGGTTGGTAATGAAAATGCATTGAAATGTATCGTTGGAACTAATTCGATAATCATGGCACAAAATAAATCACACAAATATGCCCGGGAATATTTATTACACTAAATTATATCTTCATTCAAGAATAAATAAGTGTCAGAACAAATTAAATCGCCAACGAAATAGTGAGCAGTGAAAAACCCGTTCATCCAGGATGTTAAACATAAATTACAGCGTCCATATTTTTAAAATAACTTAGGAAAAAATGAAAAAATCTCTATACAGCTATTAATATCGGACGTCGGCGGTTTACCCTCGTCACATTGTTAGCACCCTGATAATTAATATCCCCCGACTTTGATTCTTGGAATCTGTCAGTCCACGCCTAGATTCAATCGAGTCGGTTATTAGCTGTTTATTAATTTCCTCGATTGAGAAAACGGCCGGTCCGGCTCTGGCGAGCCCCCCGTGGACCCTGCGGGGGGCACCACCTGCCCCCCGGATTATTTAATATATTCACATTCCGACGTTAATCATCCCAACACCTCTTTGTCGACGCACCGCTGCAATATCTGATGATGTCTCTATTAAACTATTTGTTGTCGTGCCTATGATAGTCAATTAATAGTGGTGATGTGTTGTTATGGGCTTCATTGTGGGATGGCCATTGTCGGGCCTTATTACTTGATTAAATTATTATTTTACAGAATGGGTTTTTAATGAATATTATTGTGCCAATTCATTCCGCGCTTTGAATTTTTCAATATTGATAGATAGCTTTAATGTATGGCCCGAGTGACAAAACGTCAGGGTAAGGAGTGACAAGGGGTGATAAGTTGGAAGAGGAAATGAACATCAATGTAAATGTGGAACAAAAATTTCTGTTTTATGCACAGTGATTGTATCGGAATTTTTGTTTAATTAGGCAAAGTTAAAACATCCAGAGAAAATTAAATTCAATCAATAGGTAAGCAGAACCTTGCGTGGTTGCTTATTTAATCAACGCGATAACGTAAATAGTAGTCACGATTTCAATCATATAGAGAAATATAATTTTGTCATACTCGAGGTAATCATTAGCTAAATTTGTAAGCAATTCTTTATTTGTGCAAAAGTGAGAAAAGTAGCTATTGTGAAGTTATTTTGAGAAAAAAAACCTTAAATAGTGACTGTCAATTCATCATTTTTACAGTTGAAAACCCTTTTGACAAGCTTTATTTCTCGCAAAAATCAGGAAAATTGCTACAAGAAATAATACTTGAGAAAAAATAGTATATTATATTATAAGTGATAGAAATGCATCTTTATATGCGAGTGAGAATTTTGACCCACGAGTGCGCTTGCGCTCGAGTGGGACACTTCCCACGAGCTTTATAATGGCATTTCGATCACGTGTGATATACGACATTTTATCTTATCTTATACCATTGTACATTATATCATTGTTTTTGGTGAGAGAAATCAAATTTCTCTCACAAGAAAGATAAAGCTGTCAGATTTAGTTTTATCTCTCTTGTGAGAGGAATTTGATTTCTCTCACCAAAAACAATGGTATAATGTACCTAAAAAACTGTACCTTTAAGATCCTACTGTTAAAGATAACAAGATCCGTCCTACTGTTAAAATATTTTGAAAAAAAACCGTTGAGGCCCTAACTATTAATTGTCAGTTCATAAATTTTTTTATAGTCAAAAGCTTTTTAAACAAGCTTTGTTTTTTGCAAAAATCAGGAAACCCACTATACGAGATGACACTTCGAAAAAAAAATCAAACTTGCGTCCGACTGTTAAAATATTAAAAAAAAAATCGTTATGGCCCTAACTAGTAATTGTCAGTTCATCATTTTTTTATCAAATAAAATGCTTTTTAGACAAACTGTGTTTTCTGGAAAAATCAGGAAAATCACTATACGAGATGACACTTCGGAAAAAATCAAACTTGCGTCCTACTGTTAAAATATTTTGAAAAAAAATCGTTAAGTCCCTAACCAGTGATTGTCAGTTCATAATTTTTTTTACAGTTAAAAGCTTTTTGGACAAGTTTTGTTTTCTGCAAAAATCAGAAAGACAGCTAGCTATACGAGATGACCCTCGAGACAAAAATGAAATTTGTGTTGTTAAGATATTTTAATAAAAAAATTCTTTAAAGCACTAACTAATGGCTGTCTCTTTGACAAGCTTTGTTTTCTACAAAAAGCAGGAAATCCACTATACGACATGACACTTCGGAAAAAATAAAACTTGCGTCCTACTGTTAAAATATTTTGAAAAAAAATCTTTAAGTCCCTAACTAGTGATTGTTAATTTATCATTTTTCTTAAGTTAAAAGCTTTTTGGACAAGCTTTGTTTTCTGCAAAAATCACAAAGACAGCCAGCTATACGAGATGACACTCGAGACAACAATGAAATTTGTGTTGTAAAGATATTTTAATAAAAAAAATTCTTTAAAGCCCTAACTAATGGCTGTCTCTAAAAAATCTGAAAAATCGCTCACGGCATGACACTTGAGACAAAATAAAATTCGTATTGTAAAGATAACACAAAAAAATCGGTATTTAGAAGTTCTTTGCTTAAAAAATGTTTTATTCAATTAAATTAAGTTTGCAGCTACAGAGCAGTTATACAGATAAATTAGTGTTGCCAACCTAATTTGAAAGCCCCAGACCACATTAATTGCTCGCAGGGTATGTCTTTGATAAATGTTGGCCAAGGCCCGATTACGCCAACAGACGTCCCTTATTAGTCGATTTGGGCGCGATAAGGGCCCAAACCAAGTGATAATCCTCAATAAAACAAAATCGGTTATTGTGAGCCAGTGGATAATCCCCAAATCAAACCTCAAATCTCCAAATAACAACGGTGGCTGTTGTCGTGGTGGCAATAACAAGAATTCTCATTAATTTCCCGTCCCTCCAGACCATAGGGACTGTGCCCTTTGCCCATCTGGCCGTGCGTCAGCTCCAACCCCCGTATGCGATGATTTTAAATTACAACCGCATCAACCAAACACGACTTGTCATTGCGATTTGGTCGGGCGCCTTTGAACTCGTTTAATTATTCACATTTTTTTTCGACTATTTTGTGGCACACGAACGGGATTATTACGGTTAAATCTGACGACCGAATCAAATAATTTCAGATAAGGTTGTTGTTTATCGAAAAGCAGGGGTTGCTGCTAAGGGAATATTCCGGCCGGGGATGATCTAACATACGGGCTCTTCGGTGACTTATGACTCCGCTGGGATTTATAACATTTATTACATATAACTAGAAGCTGTAATGTTATTTTGATACCGGAAAAATGGGAACTGAAAATTATATGTCTCGCCTCAGTTTCACCAAAGTGGTTCATTTCAGTACTGAGTATTTTGTTCTAACATTTTATGTTGTGTAAACAATATTTACCAAACCCGCATCAGAAAATTAGGAAAAATGTTTATCTGAGTGAATAAGATTTATTTCGTATAAAATATGAAACATGAAATGCGGGTTTTAAGATTAATGGCCACACTTAGTACGATTAATTTGTCATAATCTGTAATCTTATCCTATTTATTGTGTCAACTTTTTAATAATATTGTGAAAAAATGTAAATAGCAGCAATTAAAGATCTGATTACGATAGTAACGAAATTATTCTTTGTGGCTAATGAAGGAGCTAGTCTAAAACGTTTTGTTAATTGTATTTTAATAGTTTTGAAAATGACTTAGGTACGTGCTCTCATGGCAGCGATAAAAAAGAGCTCAAAGCCTAGTAATCCTTCAGCTAGTGGCAACAAATATGGAATTTATGTCATCTGTTATTGTATTAAGTTCGCTGTAAAGTTCCAATTCTGGTGCTTGCAGCCGTAAGCCGGTTGATTTGTGAGCGCTTTAAAGGCCACCACAACACCATTTTATCACAGATCAGGCAATTTTTCAGCGCGTTCCATCTAATAATAACAAACAGCATACATGAAACCCATTTTTATGTTAAAGTGCATCACACTTAACCCACCATAAAATAAAAGCACTTATAAATTACAATTCTCACTGGGAAAAATTGACATTCGTGCGTGCACCGAAAATATGATAATTCATTTTCATTTTCGGTTAAAAATGGCACCGGCATTTGTAACATATCCGAAAAACAAAACCAGAAAACGTCATAAATTATATTAATTAAAGCTTACAAATGATGACAGTTTGTTATTATTAATGGCATGCTTGAATTCGTACTAAAAGCATTTTTGTTAGAGTTGGCAGGCGACACGTTTTTAAATTTTTGATGCATGGATCGGGGGCAAAGCCACGCCGCCCCCGGGAAATTAATAATATTGTCTGGTGGTGGTTTTTGCCGGGAAAATTGCGACACAATAAAGATAACTCGCGCTGGGTGGCATCCAATAATAGATCATCGAAATAGATATATAAATTTGCCGTAAACTATTGGTCTGCCATATAATATAAAATACTGTCAGTAGTTTGGATTCCCGAAGGATCGAACTGTGACCAACATAACTAACTAGCTTCCGGCCAGCCTGATACATGGTCGGATACGTCCAGTTTGCGCCATTTACAAGCTTTTTTCAAGCTCGATCTGCTTTTGCACTGATAATTATGGCGGAGGCGCCAGGTCATATGCCAATTACCTTTTCATTTTCTTTTCCACTTTAAATGGCATTTATTGTAGAATTTTAGTGTTTCTCATTTTTTTAGTAATTCTCACCAAGTCCTTTACAATTATATCCTTTGCATCTAAATCACCATTCTTTGATACGTACTGGAGGTAGATTCAAATTTTTTTATTGTTTTTATTTTTTATTTTAGATAAGATCCGTTTGCTTTAATTTACGTAGTTTTTTTCTTTTCTTAACCTTTTTTTACTTTAAGTTTTATTAAAATGAAAATAGTAGATAATATGATAGAGTTAATACTAGACTAAAACATCAGGAAAAGTCAGTGGATGATTATCACTGTTTTCTGGAAGCAAAAAAAGAAAGAAAGAAGTGGAACTTGTTCAGAATCCACCAACAACAGGACAAAGTTGTAAAGAGAAAAAATATACGTAGTAAAGTGGAGAAAGAAAAAGCGATAGAAATTCTGACATTGGCCAAAAGTGACAGACTAGATCAACTTAATGACACTAGAAGGGCTTATTAATCTTTTTGGCTTGCTGGCCCCACATTGGGCGCCAAAATTGACAACAAACTTTTAGGAAACAAAACTTGAATTTTTGTGACTGTGACGATGTGATTTTTACTGATTAACCATAAAATGACTTTGTAAACAAAAATAATAAATATTGAATTACTTGGGTATGTTTTTATTATTTTTTAACAAAAAAATATTTGTAAACGGTATTCGCAAGGTGTGAACAGTAAACATTAGATGAAAATACCAACGCTCTACCTATTATAAAAAACGGTTTCAAAAACAGAACGAATAATATTATAACTTTCAAAAGATGAATGTGGACATTTGCATATAGGTACCTACATATTGATATTTAAAAAAAAAGTTTTCAAAAAATTGATCTTTGCAGTTTGTGTGAATAAATTTTGGAGTGTGGTAAAAACTGCATAACCAAAATTTAATAAAACCGCCATAAAGCTATACACCCATTTAAGGAAATTACTCCAAGTTAATAGCCGAGAGAAAGAGCGGTGGGGATTAAGAGAGACGCCGATACAGCTAAAAGTAGGGGAAGTGTATCGGTAGTTAGGTTAAACTGTAGAGCATTCACACCGTCAAGTGACAAAACGTGGCGTTGCTAAGATACAAGTAGGCGTGTTTAATGATGAACACTCCTCTTTGATATCCCCACTCTTCAAAAGCATTGAAACTGAGGAGTTCTGAGGATTATTAAGTTATCACTTAGCTGGTAATGCACAATCTGTGTTGAACTCAAGTGCTAGCCTTTTCCGACAAAGCGACGCTAAACGACGACGATGATTACAGGCACTTGATGACAACGACACCTTATGTGCAAAACGTGTTTTTAAATTAATATCATATGAGGACGGGGTTTTTTCAGGTCGTGTTTACACGATTATTTAATTAGGGCGCCGTGATTTGGTTTTACGCAGAAAGTTTTGGTTTGATATGAAAGTAAAAGGTTTCTAATTTTATTTTTCATAAACCGACTGGAAAAGCTGTGCTATAGAAAAATATACACAATGATTTAAAAAAGTCGGACCTCTTCCTCTCATATTTAAAAAAAATCTGGATAAGAGGATTATGAATTTATATCCTGCTCCTCATAGACTATTATTCTACACTAGGTATTCTTACTATCAAATACAGTAAAACCTCTCAACAACGGACACCGATCTTTAATTGTCCGTTGTGGGGAGGTGTTCATTGATGAAAGGTGGGCAATTTTATAATAAAATTTTTTTCTTAAATAAACAAATGTGTGTAACTGTGACATAGAAATGTGACAAATTGACCAAGGAAGGTATACTGGCTTCGTTAATCCCTCAACATGACACTACAAAATTCGAAGAAGATAAACAGATGTTTTATTAAAAAAATCTTTAATTTTTGTCTGGAGTTGTTTATAGGAGCCGTGTTTTTTACAATATTTTTTTACATGACACATACCTAATTACAGCAATCTTTTGAACACCTTCAAATATTCAGGCACCACGAGTTTACTGTGATGCTAATGCAAGTTTCCCCTTTATCACTATCATCTTCATCTTCATCACGTTTTTCTAAAAAAAAAATACACACACTCATTAATATTTAATTCTGGACCTTCGGTATACAATTTTTCATTCATTCTACCATAATCCATGAAACAAATGTCCTTTGTAAGAGGTAAATTTATATAATAGAGAGGTTTTTTACATTATTTTCCAATGCATTTGTTACCTTCTTACAAAAATGTCCGTTATGAAGAGGTGTCCGTTATCCGGATGTGTCCAATAAGGGAGGTTTCACTGTATCTAAAAGCATTGGCAACATGTACTAAAGACTACTAATGACTACCATTTAGGTAGGTAATATACCTACTATATACCTGAAGGTAGCCTTTACTACATTTTTTCACTACAAAATGTTGTTAATGTTTTGTTCTATAAAAAATTAGTTTAATTCTTTTTTTGAATCACCGTGTACCTACAATACGGGCTAAGATAAAATAGATAGTAGTCATTTTCATCAGACTAGAAGCATGTTCTGGAAATCTGACTTCCTCCTAAAATGAAAAAAAAACTGTCCCAATAACAGGGTAAGTCCGGAAAAGTTTGACCTGCGGAAAAGTCCGCCCAATGTTAGCTTTGTTAACAATTTAAATTCCAAACGATTGTTCAAATTATTGAACAATTTAGTTGTAGACAAAAATACGTATTTATAAACAAAAAAGAGGTCGAACACTTAGTAATTATTTTGGTTTACATATTTGAATTCAACATTAATTTTCTGAACATAACAAGGAAAACATAGATAATATTAGTTACATGAAAAAATAGTACGAGTTTAATTTGTAAACCCACACATACATAGATAAGTATTTTAGAATGCATATACGAATAAAACATAAACCATAAATGCTAAACAGTGTTTAAGTTGTTTTGAACGAAAAAAACAAACCTTTTTGCTTAATAATTTTTTATTTTGCTATCAAAGCTGAAAATAATATTTAAATTATAGGTATCTATAATTTTGAACTGTTAGAAAGATACACATTATTGTATACTTACTAATAAAGTGGTAGATAAATAATTGACATATTTGCTAAATAAATTACGAATATTTTAAATGCTAGGTGAAATAGTCTCATTATGAGTACATACCTACTAGGGAGTAACGGTACGTATTACCTAAAATAAAATAAAAATAAAGTAAAATAATTTAAATGCCAAATAATAACTGCTACGCTACATAGGTAATAAATTATGATTTTCTAAGTAAAATATTGGTAATTTTACATAAAATAATTAAATGTAAGTGCTACTAGCTAGTATTCGAAATTTGAAATGATAGACATGGACTTAAAACAACTTTTCAGTAAAATCAATAAATATGTATCTGCCTTTATCTTCATTTTTTATCAGGTTCTAATGCTCTAATGCTAATAATGTTTTTATCAGGTTCTAATGCTAATAATGGAAAGTGAGAATATGTTTGATGTGAAAATAATTAGACTTATTTAACTTTTGTGGAATTGTAGTGCAGTTTATTTTCACCTAGTGCTTATTTTTATACCTAGCGTTTAGTATTTTATACTTAGCAAGTGTACTTAGCGTTTAATTAAATTACGTAGCATTTATTTTGTTCCCGATATTTTTTGTTGCTTTAGTCTTCATATTTGGCTCTTTCATGATCATTAATCATGAGTAGATATTAAAAAGACTGACATTTCCGACTGTACAGATCTTTCTTCACTCTTAATTTTAAAACGTATATCTTTATAATTACATACCTACTTACTGTAATTAAACTAAATTTTTTATAGGTATTTAAACAAGTAGATAATATCTTGGTACCTACATAGGAAGAAGCTGATTGATTGATGATGAGTCGTATTAAGTAAAGGTAATATAATAAGTAAGTAATTCTACACTCAGGTGAGATAAGTTGAAGACAATACAATTTTCATAATAAAAAAAACAAAATTCACTTTTTGTGTTTGCAGGGATTTATTTTATAGTTGTAAACATAAGACAAAAATAATATTTGTCGTTTAACTACAGGGTCGTAATCTGTACTATTAGATTTTTAAACTAAAGGAGCTTGTAATGCTTACAAGTTTACAATCAGACACTAATTAAGGAAGAAGTTAATGTCCTATAAATAATCAATCGTTCCCAAAGATCAAGTAAGACCAGAAGCTGTGCTGAATTATCAAAGTAATAACACAACTAGCGCAACTATATCTAGTCTCGATGGCACTTTAATTAAGCAACACGGAAGTATTAACGCGATCTGTATGATAAACACTGCAATAATCACTAGGTACACCCAATAGTTAGAATGTGTTCAACGAGAGCAAGCTTTAAAAGCTCACTAATTGCCACTAAGATTTTACCTCGCCGAGATATAAAATTACAAATTAACACATTAACTTCCTGCAAATACCTACGAAAGATGGGGAAAACAAGCATTGAGCCAAAGCCGTTCCTTCATCAGAATAAAATTACAATTAAGTTGGGAATTTAGTGAGAAAAGACCAAATCCCCTTAATGACGTTTAGCTTCATTATAATTGCAAGGACGCTTATTAATACACGAAGTGTATAAAAAAATAATAATCGCCGATCCTTTCCAGAGACATCATCTTTGAATTCAGCTCTCTCAACCGCGACATATCACCAAAGAGGCGCTTATGGCAAGCGGTTTCCATGGCAATTCACGAGGATTTCATTTAAATTGTCACATAAACCCTGCCCTATTTCCTGAAGCGGCACGCGTCGCGTCCTGAAACACCCCCTGAAACGGTTTTTCAGCGCGTCTCGCCGCTCCTTAGCAATGCGCCTCTCGATTCCGTGGTAATTCACTAGGATTTAATTTAAATTAGTTTTCGTGGCGGGGTCGCGGTAACATTAGAATTGTTACTGTGTTCAATATGTCGAGGATCTCTGGGGATTTAGATCTGTTTTAGCGCTCCTGGAAAGGAGCGAAATTCAAAGTGCTTTCGTGTAAAGCAAGTTTCACACTAATTGAAGGGTGCACTTTTTTCGCAACCTTTCCGAATTGAAACATGAATAACGGGCCGCCGCTGTAAAAATTACATTAGGGCGCGTGTCACGTCTCGGCGGTTATTTCTCGTTTAAGAGAAAACCAGCAGCTCCTGATAACGCTGATTTACTCCGCCGGCATATATAGATAATGTAATGAAAAAGTATGGCAGAGGCGTGACGTTTAAACTATTGCTTTGTTGAATTTCTCATTCTTCCTCTTCGGCCCCAACTTTTGAATAATAATAGCATTATTCATTTTAATCGGGCTTAGCCGGCGTCTATCTCCGAAAGTAGCATCAACTTCTTCAAACTTGCAATATCCTAAACGATTTAAACTCCCCGAGAACCGTAAATATTTAATCCCGGACAAATTATTTCGCACATCGAGGGCACATAATTAGATTCATTTTTGTCACAACATAGCAAAACTAGACACTAGAATATTTAATAACAGTTTGCTAAAACGGTTTCACTTGGAATCCCGATACTTAGTAGCTACTCAACAATAACTACATTTTTTGATCAATAGTTTTTAAAATATCAAGCCAATCATGTTTTTTAATGGATACATAAGCCAAATTAATTTTTTTACCATTTAATTCGGGAAAAAGTTTCTATTTAAATAGAAGTGAACCCATCAGGCTAGAATTCTTTAAAGCATTTTATACAGTCTGTCCCAACGATCCATAACTTATTGTTTATTATTAGAGATATTGGATAATGACTTTTTCTTTTTTTATATTAGGTATAGCTGCGATCCTGCTGCATATTTTTAAAATATTTTGGTATATGTACAGGCTGTCCCAATATAAAAAAACACTAAAGTTATGTTTCTTCTAATGGAACACCCTAAATTTTATTGCATTTTTGGACGTTGTTTGTTAAAAGTTGAATAACTTAAAGAACTTAAATGGAAGACCCTATTTTTGGTTCTTGCTTCTCAAAGATTATTAAATTGTCTATCCAAAAACATAAAGTTTCAAATGCCTAAAGTTAATAACTAAAAATATATTTGACTTTAAACGTTAATTTCAGCAACAATGCACATTATTTCACTGTAATAAATGACGAATAATGGCCTAAGTGTAACATTAAAGTTACTATTAGCTGAAAATTTCACTTTCCGACTACTGAAAAAATAGTTAATAATTTTTCTGTTTAAAGTTAAATATCTTTTAAGTAATAAGCAAGAGACTGTTAATGTTTTATTTAAACTTTTTTCTTTAAAGTGGTGAAAGTCTTACTTTTCTAAGATTCTTAGTTTTTATGTAATCATTTAAGAAAAAAGCGTGTTTTTGTAAAAAAAAATCAAAATACATATTATTTCAAAAACAAAGCAAAATCGACCAACATCAACTTAGCTTAAAAGCATGAGGTCAAAAGCTATATCCAAAAATGCAAAAAATATTAGGTGTTCTATTTAAAAAAACGTAAGTTTATATTGCAGCCAATTTCGGAAACATCCTGTATACTTGAAAATAATTTTAGGTGAGTCAAGGGGTTAGTATCTACGGCTTTCGTAAAAAAAAAAGTTAATTTTCTAACATTTAAAGGTCAATAATGGACTTTTTTTACATCGATTTGCACAAATATTTTAGATGGACTTTGGATTAATTACAGCGTACAATTGTGGTCTAATGGGTTTCATTGTTCTATTTTCATGATTTCAATTTGAAAAGTTTTTCAACTTTCATCAATTTTTAAATTACGTCTACTCGAAGCGTTCCCAACTTGTGTAATAAATAAAATACAATTGAATGTCATCCGGAAGACACGCGAAACTTTCAACGACTCGCAATAATGTTATTATTTTTTTCTCCCAACATAACATCAAAATCCCCAAATCCATCCCAAAATTAATGTGAATTTTATTATTTTTGCTCTTTTTTATGGATTTTATTTCGATCTTGCATGTCGTAGAAAAATTACAATTTGGAATGAATCAGCAACGTTGAAAAATATCGTAGATAATGGGAACGATTAGTGGATTCGTTTATTCTAAATTTGATGTAATGGCTTGTTATTTACGAAATTGCTGGCGGGCATAGATTAAATCAAGCAAATAATATGTTCACAATGTTGTTTGCAATTTTAAGTGTTTCCAAATAAAAATAAAACGTAATGATACATAACGTTCAGTTTCGTGTTTTCTGAGTTATTGAGGGTGCTATTCTTATTCCAGACCTAAGCGCTATCTAACGCTGGATGGCAAAAGTTAGTGCTTTCAGACTGGAGGCGACATCTCACAGCTTTGTAACATGACAGCAAAGCTGAGCCATCTTTGGTGGAAATTTCAAGCTACAAGAACAAAAATTTCCTTTACAGATTCTCTACTTCTTGTACTAAAATCATTAAAATTTTCTGTCGTCAATAAAGAAATTATTATATGAAGAAAAATCTTTTCAGAAACTTCAGTGCAAAATCCAATAATAAAAACATTGTTATATAAAAATATGATTTCAAAAAAAGTTTCTTATAATTGTCATAAAATTTTTGTTTGAAGCATTTGTAAAAGATGTGTTGCATATCTACCTTAAAGAGCTTGATTAAAAAACTAAAGAGCATCTTTTGATAATGTCACCATAAGTGCTGAAACACGTGTCCAGTGCTTGTTAAAAGTAGATAATAATGAATACGGGATGATCAGTTGTTAGAAAATTTATTGAATTCAGCTCGAGTCGTTTTTGTCTTTACTTTTCTAGACGCGATGCTATTCAACTATAATTAATATTCAGAACTTATATTTTACATATTTGCTAACGACCGACGACAGTTTTGTACAGAAATATTTAGGAATTTAAATAGCGGTGGTTTTAGAAAATGCTTCTAAGAACAATAGCTCTAAGTGAGGTCACCATTATCATTAAATGTCTCTTAAACGTGGGCGCCGACCCAAATTTATTGACATTTTACGCAAATAAATCAAGAACAATATTTTTTTAATTGCACTTTCGGCTGAATTCAGCAAGCACCAGGTTCAAAAGCCGACAATAAACGGTGGCAATAATGGAGAGTGACTGTAACAGGTGCTTCAGGTCCCATTCTTCTTATTTCAGGTAAAATCCCCCATTCGACGATGAAATGGAGACCATCAGCCACGTCCAACACTGCTAGTTTCTATACGCATACCAACCTAACGGGACGCACCTTTACTTCACCTCTCCAACGACCCGACAGTGTTGTTGAGTTACCTGAAGTGCTTAGTGTGATAACTTGTGCGAAATCCTGCGAAATGAAGTGATTTTTTCAGTGCCAAAATGATCGGATAATTAAAAAATAACGCAACGGTGAGTCCACATCCGGCTTAAGCAAGAGTTGCGCCACATCTTCACGAATTATGAAGTGATTTCGACGCTCGATCGAGAGCGAAACGCATGAACATTGACCATTTAAAAATATTTTTTCCAAAATCTGAGTCCATTTCTACAAGGAAATGCGTTGAAATTACGATAAATAACCTTCGACGCGCGTTATCAAAATACCAGAACCTTGACTTCAGTCAGGAAGATTGTTTTGTAGTGTCGTGGATTCGGGTCAAGCAATTACACGTCTCGGACTATAATTACCCACCTGACCTTCCAATTTTTTGAAAAAAAATCTCAAATATTTCTTTACTTTCGCATTTACATGCCGCACAATCGCGCAGATTTGGTACCAATTGAGATGGGCGTAAGATAAACGCACAATCGCACGTTCACTTTTGCCATGTCCAAAGTGAACTAATTTTTTCAACTGGAAAGAAAATGCGAAACTGGAACGGAAACGTTGTAGACACTCTTCAAGTTTCCACGAAACAGAAAATGATGATCTCAAATTATAGGTATTCCAACGGAATTTTTAATAGCCGATGATATAACAATCTTCACAAACTCAACCGTGCATCAATTAGGTTTTTCAGTTCATGCAAATACTTGGAGGAAATATTCCACGAATTAATCCAGTTTTTGCCAAAGCTCTCAATTAGTCGTGGATTTACTTTCGCAAAGAATTGTGTTTTGTTTGATTATTCTATAACGCACATTTTTTATTAGGAACACACCTACTGTCAGCTAATAAGTTGCAGTTCTTGACTTGGATTTGTAAAGAATGAGTCAGCAAACAAAGATCTTTTTTACGGTTGTCGAAAGTGATAGAAGTTGTTTGTTTTGGCCACCTTCTACTTTTCTGTTATCGATTATTTCCTCTACAATGAATCTGTAATAAAATTTGTAACAGGTGTTAGTAGGCGTGCTATTAATTAATATGGATTTCCGTCGAAGCAAAACAAAATATTTGTGTTTTTACGTGTTACATATTTGAAATAAAGAACATACTTTAAATCATATGGTTCAGAAGGTCATACAGAATAGACCGCCTTCTGAAATTTATTCCTTAATATACTTTTCTACCTTATATTGTTTTCTTATTCTTCCTTCCTTATTTACTACTTAATTGTAAAATAATTTAACATATTATGAGCTAATGTGACGATAATGACAAACTATCTTTACATTAAAAATTGTTACATAATTACTTTGTAATGAGGCTTAATAGTTTACGATTTCTAGACAAGAAATATTGAAGCTTCTACGTCCAGGAAAACTTGTTTGATTTTTCTGATTTTAATTGATAGGAACAAATTATCTAAAGTATGAGATTAAATAGCAACAGCCATTAACCTTATCAAACCAGTCAAAACATAATTCATAACCATAATACGGCAGCATTAATACTAAAGACATCTTTTCAACCTCGTTTCATTCCAGATAATTATTCAAACTTTTACTCAAATAATTAAATTAAACAATTAATCTTGTTCGGTACTAAAGTAAGAAAATTATGATTATTACAACCTACTCTTACTGTCATTTACATGAAATTCTATCAAGGTTTCCTCAAAATCTGATTCCATTAGTTTCATTTAACTTAGAAAGGCAACCGATTTCGCAATTATTGAAACAACATGTGATCACAATGGTTTTAATTGATTTTAATTAACTTGGACATTTAACAACAAACCAAGAAATGTTCAAAGAAATTTTCCTTTTTTTCTTATGATAGTGACTATACGAGTTATTGACTTATTCCAAGTTCAACACAAGACATGTTGGATTTTTCCTTTGCGGTTTTGATCCACCATTTAGCGTCTGACCACAAATTTTCATGTCAGTAAATTGCAAACGTCGTAAGATTTTTTTATATTCCTTTGTTTTCACTTAAAAAACAATCATCGGTCCATTACTACCACAAACTGGGTTAATTCAAGGCCAATCAAGAGGAAATGTAAAAAAGAAATGAATGCAAGGAAGCTTCAAAAATCCATGAAACTACCTCATAAAATTATCAAGCTCAGTTTTTTTGGATGAAATCAGATGTTAAGTTAAACAAACAAAACTGCCAAAACACTGAAAATGGGGCTTCTTTTTGATCACTTTGATTAAATGTAACTGTATAAAATATAGCATATCATTAGTTTTTGGTTTGTCAAATTTGAGCAACTGTACAAGACCCATTTTTATACATAGTTAGCTTCCCTACCTACAATTTTCCTGCCTTGCATGTTACGTGAGCTGTGCAACTAATATTATACATGAATATGTAGATAAAGCTCTGTTATAACAATAATTATTGTGTTGGAGAATTTTTAAATATGAAAATCGGAACATAACTCTAGAGAAAATAAAATAGCAATCGCGTAAGTGTCTACACTTTCATATTATGCGATTTATCACTTTACACCAGTTGAAATAACTGTAAAACACTTAGCTCCGAACTAAATCGGAAAAATGTGTTATCGACGACCAGCTGGAAAGTTCGTTTCTGAATTAGGTGTGTAAATACAGTATTGGTGTCATTAGGTGCAAAATTGATTTTTCCCAAATCGCAGACGCGACATGACCTACAATACCTAAATTCTACACACGTCATGAATGGGTGTGAGGTCGAATAGCCTCACGTATGCCGAGAGAAAGAGACTCTATCGAGGCCCTGCAGAGGCGATCACCACTCCAAGACATGCCCCAAGGCGAAGAGATCATTGACCATCGCGGTAAACATTGCGTGTAGAGCCACTGTTCCAATATTTTGAATCAACTTTTTAATAGCAATTTTGCAATTTTTGAAGAGAAAATGATTACAGTCATTATCACATCACACACTGACCTTTAGCTGCAAATGGAGCTCGGCCCGAAAGCCACTTAACAAATTAACTTTGATTAACAGTGTCATTTCATCTGCAATAATACCTCATAATCAAGAAATGATTACATTTAATTCCCGCGAAAATAATTACTCCTCAAATGAGCAGCAAAATTGATTTCTAATTGTTATTTTAATTGTTTTCAATTTCTTTGGAGCCAGTTATTTTTTCTATTTTTCTACTACTTACCACAAATTGGGGATTAAAATAAGAGGCAAGATATTATCAAACTTTAACAAAAATTGAAAAAAGAAACCAACAAACTTGGGACATTCCAAAGTTGGTAGTAATCTGTTTGTGGTTTCTGGCACTTTTCGTAAAAAAATGAGCTTAAAACTGTCAAATACCCACACCAAATTATTTAGAAGTATCGTGTCGGTGTAAATATCCGTTTTGCAGTAATACACATTTGCGTGACTTGTATTACATTCATAAAACAAATGATTAAGTGATATTTGCATTGTTTTGTACTCTCTTCTCTTTCTTCATATAACGCAGTTTATTTTACACTAGGTTAAATAGCTTTTTGGGAGTTTTGGCTAAAATCTTGTTCAAAACACTCAAGAGAAGTATTTAGGAAAAGTTGAGCTGATGGGAAAGCAGTTTCCAAAATATTAATTTCGCGTTAAATTTTATCTAATTTAATGGTCGGTTGCCTGTTTAAATATCCATGAAATATTCCTTGATTGCTAGTTGCAAAAGTCTGAACATGTTAAAAGCTCCACAAGTGCCACCGTTTCCAATTGAAATTCAGCGCTCACCATTCGGAAATGACCGCATATTTTGCAGCCGAACGAGAAAATGATAATTATTTTTCGATGCGAAATTATTACGTCTGAATAGAGTCGAGGCATTTATTAAACAGTTATGAAATACATTATGTATCGTAAACCGATAATTAATGCAATGAGTAATAGAATAAACGTTCTTATGCTAAGAATGTCAATAGGTTGGAGGAAGAATGCAGAGAAAACCTTGAAGTCACACACACAAATATTTTTGCAATTTTTAGAAAGGTTGACTTAAGGAACTACGAAACATCCTTGATGACTGCGTGCGGAATCGAAGGACGCGAGAACCGTTGTTTTGGGATGAATCAGAAAGAAAGTTATTTGAGCGATGAACAACTGATACTAATCGGGACAAGTGTTTGATCATAAATTAAATTTATAATTTACATATGTTATTAAAGTTACTGCATGCTTGTCTCATGGACCCCACTAGTGACTAATTGCATCCTTTAGGAGGAATTTCTCCATTTAAGCATTGATGCAATCCTTAACAATTCGATTTCAAATACATTGCAAACTTGAGCAAGACTTTCATCACTTTCAGATCACTTAAGAGGACTTTTCAAAGGATAAATAAATTGTAAAAGTGAAAAATGTTATGACAGTAATTACGTTCTTTTATAGAGAAATGTTCTCTATTTAAAGTTTATTGGCAGTTGGTACTCGATGATTAAATAAAAACATCTTTACTCAGCCCAACACTCGCTATATTTTATGAACCCCAAGTTCTAGAAGATTATATTTCGCCATGAAATAATAATATAACTATTTTGTAACCTACTTATTAATTAAAATAGTAGACCCAAGTCGTGTCAAATCATTCCGACTGAATAGCATTCATGTCCTGAAACTTTCTATATTTTTACTCTTAATGCGATGATTCTGTTGTAAATCACATCCCCATTTCGTAACTGAAAGAGTTCAAGGACGTACCTATTGAACCCAAAAACTAAGCAAACACACGATAGATTGGCAAAACGTGTCGAAGACTGAGAATTCAGTCAAGGCAATAATTTATTGACACGCTTGTAAATCTCGATTTTTAAAGCCTTTCTATTGCTAAATGATATGAACATAATCAGCACTAGTTTTCTTAGGAAATTACATAATGAGTCGTTCTGAATGCACTTATGTAAGTTATTTTAAATAAATAAGGTACGTAACTGGAGTAATTCCGTGTTGAATTAAACCAAGTACTTCCACTTCTTTGTTTTCTAGAAGTTAATAGTGCTACTGTCCTTCAAAACCCGCAAGCTTGAGTTGAAAATCCATTGACAATTTACATAATTATCACCTTTTGTGCGAATATGAATCGAAATTTCTCGGTTGATGTGCGGAAAACTGGGATTTCGTCACGGTTTGTTCTACAACTGATTGATTTTTTGCAGGATTTTTCTAAAATGTTTGAGAGGAAATAGCCATGGAGTGGAGTACCGGAGACCTGATCTGGTTTGACCCAGGAGTGGGCCATTGGCTCCCTGGTGAGGTCCTAGAATGTCACAGGAGTGCCAATGTGTTAACCGTCCAAGCAGTCATCAACGGGAAGGTAATTTGTGACAAATGTCACGATCCTACGCAACGAAATTGCCAAATTGTAGCAAAGTTGGTTTAGAAAGTCCAAATTCGTAATGTTTTTATTGTATTCAGTTTGAGTTCCTCTTTGCATACATTCGAAGATCTTGAAGATACAAGCACATGAATTACAATGCGTAGTTGACATGACATTAATTTGCCAGCAACAAGAACAACTTTTCAAAATTTACAAGTGCCCACATACTGCGGCTAATAAATTGCTAGTGCTGGTGAAGCAATGGCTTGGTTATTGTGGTTGCATTAATATGCCATTAGATTCAATTTTTATGTTTTCACTGAGTTTTTGGTTTATTTTATTTTTTTGAGATCTAGTGTTACAATTGCACTTTCACTGTCTTTGTGCAAGTTTACCACTAGAAAGCTCAAATCATGCTAAAATCGTGAGAAAAATTGATGAAACATTCCTTGTAAAATGTGGCTTATTGTTGGAACATCAGATACCGGTTTTGGGAGGCTTTGCCTGTGAGTGACTAATTTATTGTCTGAACTGTTATCTTAAAACTGTAAAGAAATACATAAAACCGAAACAATAAGGAGTAAAGACATGATTTTGGCTACGAATAAAATAAAGCTGCCATTTTAAAGGAGCTGTCCAAATTAAAGACGTGAAATACCATTGGATTCAACTTGCTAGGAGGCATTTCAACAGTTTAAAGAGCAAATCATAAAGTCTATTGAAATGTAGTATTACGTTTCACGGACTTTAATGATTTAAAAATGATCACAACGGCACGTAACATGATACTTTAACGTTCTTGCAAATTTATTTTCACGATACTTTAAATCGTGCTGCTTTTAGCTGGAGTGCTTTGAAAATTACTAACTGCCTTCTAATTATTTCTCTTTTTAAAAAAAGGATATACCTATAACGATCTGCGTTTATTTCGTACACAAATTGATCTTTATTTGCTAACCTTGATATAATTTTGCCTTAATGCTAGGTTTATTCCAGTGTAAAAAGTCTAATAATATGTTAATGTATCAAAAGCACAAGTTTCACTAATTTTTGGCCATTAGTTTGTAAATTAATTTAATTAGCTTGAAAAACAAAAAATTGTTTTTAGTCACCCGGATACGTGTGTTCATCACAGAACCTTGAATAGTAAAAAGCCAATGTAGCAAGCAAGACATTACTGCATTCCATTGTCCAAGCAAAAATGTAGAAACGAATTGTTTACATTATGTATTTTGAGTTTGTTGACAATCTTGTTCAAGAAGTTGAAGTATTATACCTTCATGAGCCACAATACACGAGGTCAGTTGCAAAAGCCAGCCTGAGGGCACTTTCTTTTCAAATCTCTCGAATCATCTCAAGCTACTGCATTCATTGCGATATCAGTAACATCTCCGGTAGTTCGCATGAATACATATCGGTAATTAAAACACTGGAGGAATGCTGACTAAATCGGTGTTTACGACGCATTTGGCTCTTGCGATACAACAATCCTGCGTGGCATAATTGCCATGTCGTCATATCAATTGTCTCGAATCTTCCTCGAGATACATCTTGCAATCTCCATGATTTCGCCACTGCTTATTGTTTCAGCCTCAGACGTTCGCTCTGACCGAGGGCGAGGGCTCCGTCCGCCGCCGCCAGGACCTGGGCCCCGGCGGCGTCGAGGACATGATCCAACTCACCGACTTGCACGAAGCCGCCTTATTATGGAATCTCAAGCTGCGGTACGACCGGAACTTGATCTACACGTACGCGGGAAGTATTCTCGTGGCCGTTAACCCCTACAGGATGTTCGACTCCAGCTACGGAATCGAAGCGGCTCAAAGATACAGAGGCAAGATGATTGGCGCTTTGCCCCCGCATCTCTTCGCCTTGGGGGCGTCCGCTTATTCCTCGCTACCCGCCCCCCAGGTGGTGGTCATCAGCGGAGAGAGCGGCTCCGGAAAGACTGAATCTACCAAACTCGTCATGCAGTACTTGGCGGCGGTGGCTCCGTCCGCCCCCAGAGGACAGGCTCTGGTTACGGAGCAGATCCTCGAGGCGGCTCCGTTGCTCGAAGCTTTCGGAAATGCACGAACGGCACGCAATGATAACAGTTCGCGATTTGGAAAATACCTAGAGGTTTATTTCAAGCACGGAGCGATTGTCGGTGCTAAAGTGACTCAGTACCTTTTGGAGAAGTCGAGGATTATTACTCAAGCACCGGGCGAACGGAATTATCACGTTTTTTACGAACTTTTGGGCGGTTTGAGTAACACAGAGAGACAGAAGTACGGTTTAGTCGACGCTGATAAGTACTTCTACCTCAACCAAGGAGGCGGCGATTGTGCGCCGGGTCATTCCGGATCGGGGGCTGACTGGGGGGCTCTTACAAGGGCCATGCAAGTGCTAGGTGTCGGAGAGGCGGAACAAGAAGGGATAATAAAGGTTTTAGCCTCGGTTTTGCACTTAGGAAATGTCTATTTCCATAGAAGGCAGCTCCGGCATGGCCAAGAGGGTGTGGAAGTTGGGTCCGATGTTGAAATTAAGTGGGCTGCTCATCTTTTGCAAATTTCCCCCAGTGGTTTGCAAAGAGCCTTGACTTCAAGAATCACAGAAGCTAGAGCCGAACGAGTCTACTCGCCTTTGAGTATAGATCAAGCTCTTGACGCGAGAGATGCTTTCGCCAAAGCTCTGTATTCCGCACTTTTCAACTGGTTAGTGACGCGTGTCAATTCGATTGTCCAAAGAGGGGGCCTACATGACGCGGCCCGAATCTCTCTACTAGACATTTTCGGGTTTGAGAATCTAAACGAAAACTCCTTCGAACAATTATGCATCAACTATGCCTCAGAATCGTTGCAATTATACTTCAACAAACACGTCTTTAAACTGGAACAACAGGAGTATGCAAGAGAGCGTCTAGAATGGACCAACATGACTTGGATGGACAACACACCCGTCATACATCTCTTGGGCAAAAAACCAGTGGGCATCCTTCACCTCTTAGACGACGAAAGCAACTTCCCCAGAGCTTCAGATGCTTCGTTTTTGGAAAAATGTCATTATAACCACGCTCTGAACGAGCATTATTGCCGTCCAAGAGTCGGAGGACGGGAATTTGGGATTAGACACTTCGCGGGACAAGTGTGGTATTCCGTTGACGGTTTCCTCGACAAGAACCGAGACGCTTTACGTCCGGAAGTGGTCGAGTTGATTTCATCGAGCAAAGAACCATTGGTTGCATCCATTGCCAAACCTTTAATCAACCAAACGCAAAGTCGTACCCTTCCAAAGGGCACAGATGGCCGTTTTGTTACCATGAAACCCAGAACTCCGACTGTTGCGGCCCGTTTTAGTGACAGTCTTCAACAATTGTTAGAGTCCATGGCTCGGTGCAACCCTTGGTTCGTCCGATGCATCAAACCCAACAACGACAAAAGCCCCATGCGGTTTGACATGCCGGTGGTTCTCGAACAATTAAGATATGCAGGAATGTTGGACACTATTAAAATCCGACAGTCGGGGTATCCGGTCAGGATGAAGTTTCAGCAATTTGTTGAGAGATATAGGTATGTGTAATGATGACTTAACCAGTCATTAAAATTATTTATTAATTTGTAACGTTTGCACAACTGTGTTAATTCTATTCAACGGTTGAGTGATATTTCCATTTCGGATTTCGCAGGTATTTACTTTCTGGCGTGTTGCCAAGAGGTGCGCCGTATAGAGACTTATGTCGGGCCATTCTGGAACAAATGCCTTCCACGGGAGCTGGTGAGTGGTTTTGTAATCATTTTAGACAAAAATAACAACATTGTAATTGTAGAAGGTCCAGATTATCAATTAGGAGCAACCCGCGTCTTCCTCCGAGAAAACCTCCAACGCCAATTGGAAGTGAAACGCTCCGACTGTCTCCGAGACTCAGCAGTCGTGATCCAAAAACACATCAGAGGTTACTTGGCACGTAAAAACTACAAGAACCTCAGACGCAGTACCGTAACAATCCAGAAACATTGGCGTGGTTACAAGCACCGAAAACAATTCAAAACAATCAGACATGGAGTCATCAAAGCTCAAGCTCTTGTCCGCGGACGCAGAGAACGCAAGCGCTTCGCGCAAAGAAAAGCGGACTTCAAGCGACGCGTCGAGGCTGAAAAACTGGCTAAAGAACGTGCTAAACAAAGAGCCGCCCGAGAAGCACAACTACAAAAAGCTGCACCCAAATCAAGCGTCCACCATCTGGAAATTCCAGCAGAACTGGCTTTCATTTTCTCAAAAATCGAAAATTTCAACCCGCCGCATACTGAAAGAAACCTAATCAAGGTTCTGGGTGGTGTCACTGGGACGATCCCCCCGTTAAACCTACCGCATGACTTGAACCAATATGAGTTCTCCCGTTTTTCCTCGGTTTATTTCAAGGGAGCCGATCTCGGGATGAGGAAAGAACCAATCACTGCACCCTTCCTGTCCAAGGCTGCGACTAGAGACCAGGATTTTCAAGACGCAGTTGCGCTGTTTAAATTAATTTTGCGCTGGTCTAACGATGGGCAATTGACAGGACCGCGCGAACGAGCCCTTGCTGATTTTATTGTTTACAAAGCGCTGAATTCGAGAGGATTGAGAGACGAGTTGTTGGTGCAATTGTGTAATCAAGTGTGGCGGAATGAGAATTCGGATCGGATTTGGCAACTGATGGCTCATTGTCTGAGTTGTTTCCAGCCGAGCCCGCCATTAAGCAAGTAAGTTATCTACTAGTGTTTTATCAAGTTTTACTACAATTCATTTCAGGTATCTACTAAAATTCATAACCGACCACGCGTCTGCAAATTACAAAGAATTGTTGCAAAGGAAACTGACAAGGAGTTTGCAAAAGGCACCACATGCTCGCTCCCTTCCTCCGACTCTCCTCGAATGGCGTAGTATTCGCCAGCGGACGAACACGGCCCTACCTTTAACTCTCCCTGATAATAACGTTGCTTCAGTCAATGTTGATTCTTGGACGACTTGCGAGGAAGCCGCATCTATAGCCATAAACTCGCTAGGTTTAACTGCCGAAGGTTGGAGTGTTGTAATGGACGATGCAGGAATAGTATCAGAAGGAAGTGGTTTGGATTACATCATGGACCTTGTATCCGAACTAGAATTATGCCCCGCTTTTCCCATATCTAAGTCCTCTCTTCTTAAAATCGGTACTCGCAGAGCTTCACCTGCCGAAATCGACCACTCACCCACAACCCCAACCCGACCTCAAGTACCACCACCCGAACCCCCAACTCACCTCAATCGGAAAATATCACGGGAAATGGCCCGACAGTCACCCCCTCACCACAAATCGAACCAAGTGGCTTCCAGGAAAGTTTCCCGTGAGAGTCACCACGAGTACTCACCTCCGGTTACTAGTACCCCAGCTAGGAAATCCTCACATGAGGCTCTTTCTCGTAATTCTGCCCTAAACGAACGGTACTTCGATATAGAGAAAGTGAGGTCTCGAAGTTTGGATAATTTGTTGAGTGAGCCTGAACCGACTCCACTCTCTGATTTGGGTTTGAGTCAATCGAGACTGAACGATCGGTACCACTCTGTCGAGCAATTAGCGCCGATTAAACCAGTTTTGGCCAATCAAAATTACATGTCAAAACAAGAGATTGATTTCGAGTACCCTGACGTGTCCAGTGTTAGTACCTCACACAGGGGAGGTCCGAGGTACATCAAGTCGCAATATACCGGCAAGAAGGCGCCTCCAGGGTCACACTCAAGCCGTGCACATATCGAGAAATCAGAATTTGGAGTCAGGAGTTCAGCAATGTCTGATACTAGCGAAACACCGAGTTTGGCAAGTCACGTCAGAAGAGTGAGGGTTCCAAGCCAGGCGTCCGATGTTGACCAGTTTCTGGACGAGTTGTTTAGTCCAGTGCTTGACGGAAATTTGGACGAGTTGAGCGATGCTCGTTCCTTGGCTGCGAGTATCAAAGGTGGGACACGAGATAACTATTCTGATTTTCTTGACGATGTTTTGGGGGATAGCCTGGACGAATATTTGGATATGTCTAATGCTGGGCACATTGCAAAGAAAATAAAAGGTGGGGGGCACCGAAACCGACGTGACAGTCAAGGTAGTTCCGTTCTGGATCAGGAAGTTGAGAAATTGACTTCCGGGACGTCACAACCAAACACTGCCAGGACTTCCGCCGATAAAGGCAACGTTGATGATTACATTAGCGATTTGTTTAGACCGATTTTTATAAATGATAGTTTGAAAAACCTGACTGAGAAACACAATTTGGTTGATAGCATCAAAGGTGGAGGTACTACCCATCAACAAAATGGTGCTGGTCCTAGTTACACTTTCCCGTCCATTCCTGCGCCCATAGTAGGTTCACCACCGGTACTTATGCCCTTGTTAAGTCCCACCCAGGAGGGTTTTATGCCTGTTTATAACGTCCCACCTCCGAACGGTACCGACATGGCCACATACCAACAAAGCCTTCAACGCGCCTTCCTCCAGTCAGCAATGGCCCAAAATATACAAATCCAACAACAACTCCTGGCACAAAACCAAGCATTGCAACAACTCCTAACCCAACAAATCCCAACCGAAGTCAAAGTCAACGAAGCCATACAAACTACCGTTAAAGCCCAAGTCCATCAATCATCTCCCAATCGTAAATCAAGCTTCAAGACATCTAACAGTACCCGGAAGAGCAGTTCTCCAAGCACAAACGATTACAAATCACGCAAAACCAGCTCCGACTCTAACATGAGCATGAGAAACGGTGTTCCACCCCCGCCCCCAATGCCGCCACCACTCGACGGAACCGACCCCAGCGAAGCCCGCCCATTTTTAGACCCTTATGGGCGCGCCAAAACCGTCCGAATCGGCAAATGGCGGTGGCCGCCTCCAAAAGACGAGAAAGTGGCCGAAAACGGGGAGGATTTCATGCAGTTTAAGATGCGGCAAAACCAGAGGAAAGTAACACCGGTTAGAGACCAACCGATTATGACAAACGGACACCCGAAAGTGGAGCAGTCTTCGGCAGAGTGGGAAGAAATCGAGTTCGAACCCATCGTACGAGAGCCAGAACGGCCGACTAAAGTAAGCTCGAAACGATCGTTCGAGATTGGGGCCTCCAGGCCATCGCCAGGCAGCGTCGGAAAACTCAAACTCAGTTCTGAAATGCGTCAAAGACTAGAAAAAGTCACTGCGAACCACTCGGTGCGTTCTACGAGTAGTCACGTGGAAAAGCCAGCCCGGGCTGTTAACAAACTGGAAGATACGAGGAAAATGATGTTGGAGCAACAACTAGCCGGGAGATGGGGTGACGATTCTCAGGACTTACCCAGCGGGAAGTCAAGTCCAGTCACTCCGCCTCATGTAGGTTCTACTCCTTTCTGTTTTTAACTTTAAATTATGGTTATGTTTACAGATTAGTCACAACGGGAGCACCTCCCCCACCCAGCAAAGCTGGTCGAGTTCCAACTGGAAGCCCGGTCCTCCTCCTCCGCCAATCGGGCCCAACTCTCTTCCCCCAGCTCCTCCTGGGCCGGCTCCGCCCCCTCCCGTGGTCCGACCCAACCAACCCCCTCCCCCAATCGAGCCTGTGCGTGAATCCTTCATGGCTCAGCGCCAAGATCGGGACACTTTTGGTGTCCACCAAAACCGCGTTTTGCAGAATAGTTCCAAAAGGAACTCGTTTAGTGCCAATTGGGAAGTACAGAGTGCCATAACGCATGAAACTCAAGACGATAGCACCCATTGGGCTAAAGATGCACTAGATTTAGACAAAACAGATGGGAGGTTGTCGCGAGACAGCTGGGACCAAGCTGACTCAACAACGATTACTTCGAGCGATCAACCGCGAAGGATTATAAGTGAACGTTGGGAAACCGAAAGGAAGAGAGTTGGGAAAGAAACAGGGGAGAGACCAACGTTCAGAACACACCAGTTTAATAAAAGCGCGCAAGAGAGGGAGAAGAAGCACTCGATTGCGTCGACGCAAATGACGGATAAGACGGACCGAAATGACGGTAAGTGATTCAACTACTAGAAAACAATTAGAAAATATATTTATTCCTTTTATGTATTTCCACGAAATCGCTTGATATTAGTGACTATTTGGTTGAAAAAACAGCTAAATCATTCAGAACTGGCCGAAATTATGTAGCTGCTAGCTGAACGTATCTGAAGTCTGCTTTTGGACGATCTTCTAGTAACAAATGGCAAAATGCAGGCACTAATTAAAATTAAAAAACGAAAATTTTTTTAACATCCTATCATTCTATCAGTTTACTCTGACCAAAACGATCACGAGTGCCCAAAATTAAAAAAATCGCGAATTATTGACTTTCGTTGAAATTTAACAAATATGGGAATCCGATAGCAGTCTTTTCGCAAACTATTTAAATAAAATAACTGAATTCCTTGAAAAATAATTAATGATATACCTAATTGTTAATATTAATTATATATCTCTATTTTTTTATTTTCATGTATTTCGTTAATACTTTTTTTTCATATAAATGTTTTTTTTAGTGCAAGAATGGCCGGAATTCATGCGCCCCATCCACACGCCGCCCCCGAAATCCCCTGTGATCCACCGGAGCCAAGACCAGGTCCAAACTCAGTCCCCCAAGACAACGAATCGACTCCTACCTTTGGGTACCTCGGCTTGTGTGACCTACAACCGGGTATCGTGGCTTTTGCGCGTGAGAAAAGAAGTTTTCTCTCCCAACGAAGCTCTAGGCCCTCCTTCAATCCTCCACTTGATCTTCTGCCAAATCGTTGGAGACGTTTACGGCCTCACCCCTTGTCTCCGACTCACCCAAACGGAAAAACGCGCTGGTGTTAACATGTTGTCTGGATACGGCATAACCGCCGAAAATTATAACAGTTCACATAGGGCCAACATTAAGCGAAATGTCATTGAGTTGGCCCGGACGTGGCCTTTGTATTTCGCCCGGTTATTCCCAGTTTCAGGGGCAGCACAGGTATTGAAATTCAAGACTGTTTTTTCGTTCAAAATTAAGCTTTCGGTTTGTTTAAGTTATCGGACGTCCAACTCGTCGCTGTGTCTCACTGGGGTATCCACTTGGTCAAGAGGGAGCAAACCCACCTCCAAGTGCTCAAATCGTTTCCTTTGAAAGACATCGCCTCCTGCACAGCCCCTCGACCTACCACCGTCAGTTTCGATGGTCCCCAAGGCCGTCTCAGTCTTCACACCCCTCGTGCCCAACAACTGTCCGAAATGGTGACAAAATACTGCGCTGAGAATCGCAAGGTGAGTGAGCTTTCGCGCAAAATCCGTTTGATTAATTATGACTTAGCGATACTAATTAAGATTTAATTAGATCGTTTCATGGCCTATTTGTGAAAAAAACTTTTACGCGTTTGTGTATATTACAATTGTTATTAGTGCGTTAAGGTATTTGCATTCATAGAGTGCTTTTTGATGCAGGCAAAGGTTAATTTCACGGAGAGTAACCCAGTTGGGAAACTTATTGCCACATTGGTAGTAGCTGTTTGAAGAATTTTATTAGCTGTAATTAATGGTAATAACAGCATGGATGATTTCTAAGCGATACACTTGGCTGTTTAGTAATTACTCTGTATCGTGCTAAGCGCGAAGAAGCGGCGATGATGTTTTAATTATTAATGTTAATTCAGTTTGAATAAATTGTCTACATTAACGCGATTATCACAATAATATAGGCCGACTTCATGCTCTGCGATTTGAAGAGGTTATTGGATTAAAAAACGTTATTTCATCACAAAACTTAGTTATCGTATTGTCAATTTAAGAGCTTTAACAAATATTCGAAAAAATTAGTTTTATACAATTTAAATGCAAACAATTGACTAATTTAGCACCAGACTTGCCTTGTCTGATCGAATATACACAAATAACTTTTTGCGCCTTACAATAAATTGAGTATTACGCAGTCACCTCTACCGGATAACCAGTCTCGTTGGTATTTTTTAGGAATAACATTATGTTAAAAAATTGTATTAATATCTGTTATCTGTGTGCAATCATCAACAATGAGTTGTCAGAGTTTAACGTTTTCTTAAGTTGAGTTTGTCTGGGAGGAACCTCTCATTTGAACTGCAAGAAATCTACCGCTTATTCGAAGAAAATTCTTGAAATTTTTTAAATCGGTAATTGCTTGAGTTTGTTCCGAAAAAGATGGTATAGGTCTGATGTATTATTAGATTATGGTAGAAGTATTACGCTCCAGATTTAGCAGTGTCAGACTATTAAGAGGATATTTGTTTTCAAAACTTAAAAAATCTTTGAAAAGACAAATAACGAAGCTGAAGAGTACCTACTTTTTAAAAGGTTTATTATTACTTTGTCAATGTTCTGTTAAGATTGTAATAGAGATCACCACCAACACATAGAATCTTGATGTGGCGTATTAGACGTAGGTATATGAGAGGGTTAGTACCTATTAAGTATAAATACTGGGATACAAATATATGAGAAATTATTTATTTAAATAGCATTGAACAATTTACAACTGTGTGTGTTTATGCTCTTACAACGTGAGAGTATAACATCGGAGAAAAACTTTTTCTCGATAAAATGCAATTAATTGACTCAAGAAGAAAGTTGTCATCATTTGCACGCAAGCTCGCACAGTTCGGAATAAAAAAATTCAGTTTGGGTTTTAAATAATTTATAGAAGTAATTAAAGAACAGCAGTCGCATAATTTTTATATAATATTTTTAATCGAATAAAACTGGCAAACAGTTATTTACAGCCTATAAATCTCAACATAACTTTCTTGCACAATCAATATTTCACAGCCGTAACCTCAACCAATGTATCATAACACAAACATCTGGGTGTATTTCTCGCATCTTCACATAACCCGAGGTGAAATTTTCACTACGTTGCGTCAAATCAATATAATCTATAAATTTTTGCCAAATTGAATAATTCCTGTTAACGAAACAAGTCGTTTGGATAAAATCATCACGTGGAGATATCCAACTTTCTCATCAAGGCCATTTTAAAGCCTCGCTCTATAAGGATTATTTACATCAGGATTCATTCACCTTTGCGCGCTTATTTGACTTTCGAGATTTCCGCTTTGGTGCCCTAATGTGGGCACTATCTCATTAATCAAAGTTTGTAGCAAAATAATCAAGCTGTTGTGGTTTTGGTCGTGTGGTCGTGCAGATACCACATTTCTTATCAAAATAGTGCCGAAAACAACCCACTTTGCGTGGTACCTCTGGGAGAAAAATCCCCGGCACCTGTTCCGCAGTGTTCCACATAAAAACCGAAGCTGGTCATCAGTGGGTCAGCGGAACTATTAGAGCTCATCTAGCCCGCGCTCGCCAGTTGCCGGCAAGTCATTCGAAACGCAGCTACGGTACCGTCAACACTGCGATGTTGCGCTTCATTCCGGAAAAATGAACAAGACAAAGTGGGCCGAAATCTCGAAATACAAGAACTCCGACGACTTCCGGGCCAACTCCTTGGACAGTCTGGCCAACTCCTCGAACCCTTCGGAGAGCCTCAGCGATGACTCGCACGATTCGGACTCGGGCACCGACACCAAGTCCAAGAACTCCTTCACGGTCAAGTGCGAGGTCTACTCGCAGAATCCCTGCGGAAGCATCCGCTCCTGGACCAAGTCGGAGAGCAGCAATTCGGATGGGTACGATTTCGTTACCAATGACCCTCTAGTCGAGAAGAAACAAGATGTTATCTCGTCGCGGATGGAGACGATTCCAGAGGAAGCGGAGCCGAAAGTTTCAGTCAAGGAGATTCTGGCGCGGTTTGAGAATTTGAAAGATAAGGATGGCAAGGATTGTAACAACAATCAAGTGAAGAGTAATGGAATTACCAACAATATTAAAAATATCACCAATGGGGCCACCAAGAATATTAAGAATGTTGTGGTTAATAAAAGTGATGCGAATATTGTCAGCGCTAAACCGAAGTCTGATAACAGCGTCGCTACCAAAAATAGTGTGAGCAGTGCTAACAAAACTAACGCTAGTAAAACAAACGTTAACAAAAATAAAAAGACTGAAAATACTGAGACCAGTGCTACCACGCCTGCGAAACCTCAGACCAAGGAGGTAAGATAGAATGAATTGCAAATTGGGATAATAGGAGATTTATCTCGAGGTTTATGTACTATAAATTACTTATCGTATTTTATAGATATTGTTGAAATCCATTTTTAAAAGTGGTTTGTCATACTTTTTGAGAAAGGTATAAGTACGATACGTATCAAACATAGAACATTTCAGTTTTATTAATAAATATAAACTGCTCCAAAAAAAAGTTAGGGGTATTTATGTTTTACTGCATCTGCTTTTTGAGATTCATTTCTAAGGGTGATATTTTTTTATTGGAAGACACTAAACCGGTTAAATTCTAAAAGATAAAATCAGTTTTATAGAAACCACAAACATATGATATTATTTTTCATGTTCCTGTAGATTTTTTTTTTAATTCAATAACATCTCTAACTTATTTTGGGTCAGTTTGTTTACTTTCTTTCTTGTTATAGCAACGTAAATATCTATATCAGATCAGCTGATAACAAAAATATAGAAGAAATCACAAAAGAAATATTGTAACTTGTATTGCAACTAATTTTTCTCCAATTTACATATTTTTTTATTGTCATTTATTTGCATTGCATTGCAACTAGGTTTTTTTTCTTAAAACAAACTCTCGACGTATATATTCAGTGAACCTTTAGAAAGTTCTAAAAGGTCAAGCTTAAATAAGTTTTTTTTGAAATTCGTTAGATTACAGAGTGTTATTAACAGTTATGTTGTTCAGTACACCCTTGACGTTTTTTTCTAAGAGTTTATAACAATTACTTGAATTGCGTTTTTTCTTGGAAATCCATAAACTACTACAAAGGTCGAATGAAAAATTATTGTACGATTGTACATTTTGCTTAATTAATTGTTTTGTGAAAAATCAATTTTTTACCGACTGTTTTACGAGTAAATAATTCGTTCCACATTATAGAATCAAAATTAAACCAACGATTCAAACAATAATGCAAAATAATGGTACCAAGCCCGGCATTATGCCAATTAAAGAACAAGAGATTATCTCCAGTTGATTGCGGTTTCACAACCGGCCAATTAATAACGCACATCAAAGGACGATAATCAAAGCTCAGTTAACACAATTATCATGAAGGTGACTTTACTACCGGAAATAAATTTTTCGCTGTTCCCATTGTTAACTAAAAAAATCCACCTGCGTGACACTGTCCCACGAATATTATCCAATCTTTAATTTTGTTTGTGTTATATAACCATCATTCGGATGAGCACACACGATTTCCTGTGATTGAACAGAATCCTAATTAATGCGTCGCATCTTCAAAAAGAAAGTGCCAACAGGAGAAACTTTTACAATTGTAGAAAATACACCTGGAAAAGGAAAAAACTCGCACTGTCACGGGCGTTTTAAGAAGTAACAGGAAGGCCCAGGGGCCGAGAAACGACTCGTTGATGACTGGAAGGGTTACGCCCATGTGATTAATCGGCACATAAAAAGAAAAGAAAGTTGTAGTTCGGAACAAAAGTGTCAATTATCACAAGGATCGTTTTTTGCAAATCACATCTCAACAACTAGGAATGTTTTACGCGAAAGAGAAGGAAAAACAATTACGAGAAGAAATATTGAATGAATTAATCCATCAGATTGTCTTTTTATCTGAAGAAATTCATTGAAATGTTTTTCTAGTGAAAAGGAAAGTTGAGGTCATTGTCAGCAAAACCGGACTGTAATTAACGAAAAGGTGCAGTTTGGGGAAATGTAAATATTTAGTTAATGAGGAATAAATTTGCAAAAGCTTAAAAAATCATTTCAGATGACAAAAAACAGTTTTCACATATTTAAATTGGCAGAACTGTATTCAAATAATTAATTGCCTAATTTATCTTCCGCCTGAAAAAATGATGTTAGCCTCTGATCTGACAATAAATAACGGAGTTACAGCTTTAGTGTTTGTACTAAACACCCTGTATGACTGCAAAATGCGATTTGGGTGGTTATAAAAATCCTTATAAGCCATGTATACTTTGTGACATGAAAAATTTATTTCAGCTATAAATAGTCATTTCAGCCGCGCCTTAACATCAACTCGGCTGACACAAAAAATAAGGTCAATTTTTTAACTTAAAATGGATGTATTTTATTATAAAATCATTTTTATTAATGGTTATTATAATTAATACCGCAGAACTTCTACAAATAACAAAACCAAGAGATATCCGCTTGAGCTGTTCATCCATCAACCACTTTCTCCGTCTTTTTCTAGTCATATAAGGCCTTAGTTAAAACCTTTGCTTGTCTCAAATGTGATGAAACAACTCTGATTGCACTTGATAACGAGAAATAAGACTGAAAAATCTCACTCAATGTTATTCAAACAACCGCCTCGAGTCATAGAAACTTGAAAATTGTGTAACGAGCACAAAATAAACGAGCTTATGATATGTGAGGTGAAGAATGCAAAACATTACATCACGAATCCAGCATCATCGTCCTTCATCATCAATTATTTTGAAAAATTGCATAATTAATTTGAAATGCTTCCGCTTTTTGCGTTATAAATTAAATGCAAACTGAGGTGTCTGAAAGCTTCTTTATCAAAGTAGCGGTTGTTTGAAAATTGCTTGCAAACTGTTCCCGGCTTTATCATCAAGTTTCCGACATTCTATTATAGTTATTAATGGTTTTTAAATGATTTTGGGGTCGTTTGAAAGTTTATTTTGTTTTCTTTTGTCGCATAGGAGGTTTCTATTACGTGGAATAATGGGCAAAATGTGTCATAAAATTTCTAAACCATAAATGACAAAGATGCGCAATAAAACAAAGCAAAATTAAGTGAGAGGCTGTCGATAATTTGTCTAAAATTTTGAGTTTTTTGTTAACTCACCCGAATCATGGAAGAAAACATTACCTGGTTATAAGCCCATAAATTATTTTTTAAGAAGGAAATTACAGTTACGTTTTTCTTTTACCTTTTATCGGTTCATCGTCTTTTAAACGACAGGAAACCCAAATTGCTCCCTTTCACATGGGGACCTTTAAATTTATTACCCGATAAATTGCTTGAAACTCCTCAAGACAAAAAACGTGTGGAGATACCGTAAAATAATACGGTTATTGCATCAAATGCAACGACCTCTCGCAATTAAACGCGATTCGTTTTGGTCTTTGGCTATTCGAATAACTCTTAATTATTTAATAAATCGCTGTGCCATATGGTACCGAACTAACGTAATCTTTGTTGCAGTTACAAATGAAATTATCGCCGCCACAGAGAGTACCACAAGTCGAACAACGCAGCGAAGTTTCGCCAAGAAAGACCAACAATGTGCAAGAGACGAGACTTGCAGCCTCTCCGACTGAAATGAGAGACGAAATGAGGGGCGAAAGGGCACAGTCCCCCAGCAGTCCTTTGCCTCCTACTGGGAAGTACTCCCTGATGCAGTTCGCCATGCACAACTTCAGACAGACGGCCGAGTGAGTATTTTTGAAAAAATCGCTCATTATCTGTTGCTTTTGTAACATTTAATAAAGGACGCAACTTTTTGGATCAGTTGTCCCATTAATTATTTAATATTTTGAAACATTAAAAAATATGCGACTCACGACATTTCGACACTAATTGAATCTAACAAAAAGTTAATAACAGTGACCTTCACATTGTGATCACTTTTACTTTTGGTCTTTTATTGAAAGTACGAAATATTGCAAAAAACACTTTTACTTATATGAAAGGAAATTGTTTGGCCATTTAAAAAATGTTTATAACAATATACCTTGCTTCCAGAAAGGTAAACTTTGGCTTTTGACACTTTCTCCAATAGCTGATAATTGCATTAGACACATTCATTTTCAATAATAGGTCTGCTATAAATCGTGAATGTTTGAGAATGTTGCGAATTGGTTAATCTTTACATCTCAGATGCGCAATAATTACCTGTGCTTTTTCCATACATGGTAGAAAGTACAGATTATTTTTTCATTGTTAATTTGTTTAAAGCTAAGTAATTGAAAAAATGCTAAAGCTTGGTTGCTTGGTTCATTCGATGTAGGAACCGAGTCTCTTTTACAAAGAATCTCGTATCCTGTAATGGTCATTTCTTCGTCGGATTTTTTCTAAAAGTGGTTTCATTGTAGGCATTTTGTGGTAAGTTGGTAAGAAAACAAATAACCTAAATTACGCAATTTTCTTTAATTGTTATGAACAATTGTTGATTATAAAATGTTCAATGTTCAGTTTGTGGTTTTTCCCCCTTAAAACTATTTTTAGATGCGTTTTTTCTCTTTGCAGCTTGTAATACTTGTTTAAAAATTTGTGTTAATCCATTACTTCCACGTTATTAGTCAATTGCTTCGTCTAGTTGTTAGTGTCTGTAATGCACTCGTATTTTTATTTTTTCCGACACATTTCTTCAATTAACCCGTATCTGTTTCACTACATTTATCAAGACTTCACTTAGTTCAGCACTATTAAAATAACAAAGCGATATTAATTAAGACCGTCTAGGCACGTTTTGGGCACCCAAGTGCAACAATTGCAAGATTTTCTTTCATTGTAAAAAATTAGAAAGCATAATTACGGAATGTCCTTATTCTGCCGATCCTCTAGTAGATCTTTATTCAGTGGTTACCTGACCAGAGTGATTTTTGCATAAATTTCTTCCATTAGCTGATTTATCTAACGGCTAAGCTTGATCTTGGAGTGTAACGGAGGCGATCAGTGATTCTTGTTCTCATTTTGATAATATGGACGTTTTATTGCTTTTGACATCGAGCACGTTTGCAACTAATAATTCCATCGAAAAGAAAAGTAGCTATTCTTAAGCAACAACAATGACGAAACATTCTCATCACATGCGGTCGGTTGATAAAAAATTTAGTCGGTGGTTCGCGTTTGAGTGAATATGTGGCCAGTTTAGAAATGGGAATAGCCTTAAAGCATCTTAATTGGTATTTGTTTTTTACAACTCAAACCACACATTGTGACTCCATTCCAGCTTGGAGCTCCTCAAAATGGACTCTTCGATAAAATCCAAAGAAAAACGCAAAGAATGGACTTGGAAGCAACAAACCGACCTGATCAAATGGCAAGGGACGCCCATTGACGGCCCCCTTCTGCGCCTAGAAGACCCCGAGCTGGGCTCCCTTGCCGTTGAGTGTTTCGAGTGCATTTTGAGGTACTGCGGAGACCTGCCTCTAACCCCGGAAATGCCCGAAGTCAAGTGTGTCTACACAGTGCTGATGGTGAGTTGCAGTCACGCTTGTTGCCCAAACACTTATTACAATTAAATTATTTATGAAAGATAATGGAGCAAGACTGATGAAATTATTTGTTTATGGCGAAAGTAACCCAATTTTGACACCGTGGCCTATAATTACCTACGAATGAATTAGCACTTTATTAGGGGCTATTGTGTTTGCGAGGCTTGACGATTTTGTTGTTGTGCTTTCGGGTTTTGATTTCCTAGATCTTCAAAGATAAAATCGTGATTACGCGGGTTCGAAGTTCCCACATTTCTCACATTGTGGGAATTTTTACAAGAGTAACAAAAGGATGAATCGAGGAAGTAAGACTTGCAGAGATCAAATCGCACCTTCATCAATTGAAAGTGAAAATACGGGAAACGTACTAGAAAATCTCATGACAGGAAGTTTTGATTTATGGCACTCAATAAATCACTACAAAATTTCAGTTATAAAAAACGTAAGATTACGATTAATTAGATTTTATTAAATTGTATTACTTTTATTTGAACGTAGGACCTCCGAGAGTGTTGCTACTTTATTTTAATAATTAATGAAGAATTTAAAAAGACCGGAAAATAATAATCCACTCTTTTGAAAATAATTTTTTATAACAAATTCTACACTTCTAAGCTATACCAAAGTTTGTAAAAGCAAAAATATGGTCGTCGGCAATTTTGAGATGCTCCTTTCTTTAATGTTTGTTTATTAATTGAGTAATTATACCATGCGTAGTAATTGCGGGAAAATGAAAGGTATTAAATTGTTTAATAAATTAGTACCTCTGCGGTACTTTATTCAAAGTAATGAGTGGCGAGTAAAAAGGAAACATTCCTGAGTCTCACTTAACTCCTCGTTCATTGTTTTGTACAATTCAATAAACAGCGACATGACAAAATTTGCACCAACTACGTGTTTCACACGCCTCTTGACAGCCCCCCTTATTTGGTACCTCACAAACTAATCGCTTCTTCATTAGAAACTCATCCCGGTTTTAATTTCTACAAATCTCGCAGCTGTTTCACCATTTATATCTAATTGCAGCACTGCCACAAACACGCCCAATTACGTGACGAAGTCTACTGTCAGCTCATGAAACAGACAACTAGTAATAAATCTGAGTCACCAGAATCCTGTCAACGCGCTTGGAGACTGCTATCAATCGTTGCAGCGTATTTTGCTTGCTCGGATAATCTTCTACCGTTTTTGACGGAGCACCTCTCCAGCGCTGCTTCGGACAGACGTCGCGTCTGTCATGGCACTGCGGCCGTCTGTCTGGCAAACTTACGAAAGACACAGAGGTGTGGAGGCCGCAAAAACGTCCCTTCCGTCGAGGAAGTAACAGCGGTTAGTGCTGGACGTAGTGCTCGCCGTCAAATTTACCGACTACCTGGAGGAGCAGAACGCGTTGTCAATACAAGATGTAGCACAGTCGTAGCCGACGTAATCGCAGAACTGTGCAGTTTAATCGGTGTAGGAACCGAAGCCGAGCAACAAGAGTTTAGTTTATATTGCATAGTACAAGGGGACGCCTTCACAATGCCTCTAGCTGCTGATGAATACATCCTAGACGTAACCACCGAGTTGCACAAAGCCGCGCAACCCTTCTACCTAATTTTCTGCCGCTCGGTTTGGTACCACCCCCTCAAACACGATGCTAGTCCGCTCTACACCGAAGTCCTGTTCAACCAAGTGGCCCCCGACTACCTCGAAGGCCTCCTCTTGCGTCTGGGCAACCCCAACTTGCCCCCAAGCGTCATCCGCGACATGGCCCTAATTGCAGCCCTCCTGCACCGCGCGGCCGATCTAAACCACCCCCCAAGCCTCAAAGAAGTCAAGTTTTTGCTCCCGAAGCCCGTCCTGGGCCTCAGGGAGCCTCGGCCGCCGCAGTGGCTGGCTCTAGTCCAGACTTCCTGGGGACAAGCGGCCGGTCTGCAAGTTGCGAGGGCCAAGCACCGCGTTTTGCAAATTCTGAGCAATTGGCCGCTGTTTGGGAGCAGCTTCTTCGCCGTGAAGCGCGTTTCCGGTGACTTGGAGAACTGGCAAGAGCATATTCTGGCGCTGAATCGCAGTGGGGTCCACTTTTTGGACATGACAAGTCATGAGACGCTGCAGCACTGGCCGTTTGCGGAGGTGATTTCGACCAGGAAGGTCCGGTCGGAGGATGGGGCCTTGTTTTTGGATATGAAGTGTGGGAATTTGTTGCAGCAACGGGTGACGAGGTTGCAGACTGAACAAGCGCATGAGATTTCCAGGTTGGTTAGGCAGTATATTAATCTGGAGCAGGCGAGCAGCTCGAGGAATTAGTTAAGTGTAGGTTTAAGTTGTATAGTCATTGTTAACTTTGCTCACTTATCCGTGTTACTCCCTTATACGTAATGAAATTTTGGTAATTGTGGAATGGAAACATCGAGGTTTGCTGTTGGCCAGTAAAGTCGAAATTGTTTGTTCACATGGGGTTAATTGGTGGTTCCACAATTACTTCATTATTTATTGTACATACCCAGAAAAGTACGCAGTGTATATTATTTGATACTTAATCATTTTTGCGACTGTTTTAGCTATAAATATATCTTTTATTGTCTTAATTCTGATTCAACAAAAAGTTTCTTTTGTTGCATGGGAATTCGTTTGTTAAGTAATATGTAATTATGAGAAAACATTATGGTTATTATACACTTGATGTGCATTATGGAAGGCCGGATTTGATTATTTATTATTGAGATACGAGTTAAATCTTTCGAGATTAATTCATGTCCGACATTGACGGCGGCCTTTGTGGAATATTCTGTACGTAAAATTATTGGTGTTTGTATTTTCTATTAATAAAAGTATTTTATTGAACTTTTTGTTTTTTGTTAATAATTATTTATTTGATCACTAGCAAAATTATTAGTAGTATACACGATCACGATTTTTTTGTTTAAAAACGAGAAAACTCTTTGAGAAGTGGCTGAAAACGGCTTAGTCTAGCCGCAATACCGGAAACAACGATTTATAGTTTGAATGAAAACGGCTCATTCCGGATGATTTCTTGCGTAGAAACTTTAAACTCTCATAGAAGAAACTGAAAACGGCTTATTCTAGCTCAAAAGAATGGTGTCATTACCAGTTTGGATTTGGACAATTTCTTGCTTAAAAACGAGAAAACTTTTTGAGAAGAGACTGAAAACGATTTATTCTAGCCGTTTTGATACAATTGGTGTTCGTTGTTTCCTGCTAAAATAAGACCTATTCAGACACTTCTCAAAAAGTTTTCTCGTTTTTAAGCAAAAAATTGTTCAAAATGAATCGTTTTTATCCAAGCTGGTGCATAAACCGACCTTTCGAGCTAGAATAAGTCGTTTTCAGTTTTTTTTTAGTTCCATGAGAGGACAATTTGAAAGAAAAATTTCATGTAGTTTTGCAATCCTGTATATTACAGCCCCAAGGGATGACATGTTATTATTGACCGTGGGATTTGAAAGGTCAGTAATCGGCAAATTACATTAGTGGTTCTCTGAATAAAATTATATACCTAGAAATGTAATATAGAAAACAATAAAAATAAAACTTCCGGAGAGTTCAGTAGTCGCTCCCAAATTTATTAACTTTCACAATTAATATTGTATTATCCGCCCTACAAAAATGCCCAACTTTCGCTTGATTAAAATCACGAAAAGCTGACCACTTTTTCTTAAATCAATTTGTCACTACTGCGAGCTGAAAATGTCGTTACAACACAACTGTGTCATTTAATCGCGTAACAAAAGTCCATTCCTTGACAAATCGTCTATTATTGTTGCCGCCACGGCCTTGAAACCTAGATAATGATATCCCCACGTGCACCACTCTCGTCACAATCCAGTACCTTTGAACCAACCCGAAAAAATAACGCAACATAACGTAAATAAAAACAAGTCGAATATATTAATAAAAATTACAACCAGCTTCACACAAATAAAAACAAGGAACACATTCGACTTTACACCTGCGTCGGACTATGTCTTGGTGTTTTTTGAACGGTTTCACCCCAGTGTTGGGCCGTGTATTGAACGTATCCTGGATCGCCAGGACTACTCGGCGGTCTTTCCGGTTCCGATTCCGGTTTTTCTTTATAGAGATAAGAAGGGGACAAAATATCGTATTTGCCGTATTGTCCTGAAAAGAGAAAGATCAAATTGTCCACCTGCTTTCGGACGCTTTTATTCAGTAAAACACAGTACACTAAAACACAAAACTATCTAATGTTAGTAACTAGTTTTGTGTTAGTGTAAACATATGGCTTTCGTCCCACTGAAATAAAGCAAAATAAGAATAAGTTAGGTGTTAGTTGAGTTAAGTAAAACGTGACAACAATCTGATTTTGCCTTATTTGTCGATCCACCACCTCTCTACGCTACGAGAGGAATTAGAAGTGTCTACCCTTTCTGATTTTACTCCAAACGGGGGAGTGCTCCTCCATTTTAGGAGGGATATCGTCAGGCTCATCAGTATCACTGTCCTTGTGCATATCTTTGCCGTAAATATCGAACGATTTCGGCTTTTCGTCTTTAATTTTCTTATACATGCTATCTCTATAGCGTCCGTTCGAATCCCCTAACTTAAACCCATTACCCAAATGCCCATTTTTCGGCGTCTCTTCCAACCCCTTCATCTGTTTCTTCTCATTTTCGATATCTTTCTCAATTTCGTACACTTGCTGCGCCGTGGTTTTAGTCTCTTGCGGTTTACTGACAGACCTAGGAGGGGTTTGCGACTGTTGGTTGTTCTTCTTCGCCTTAGGTCCACCCATATCTAGCAGAAACAAAGCAGCAGTGACCAAAGTTAAAGTTCCAATAACGGCGGCGTTGTCCACCAGATCTTCCGGAACTGAGTCCAATGCCGCGAACTCTAAACTACCTATTGAAAGTTAATTGTTATAATTTTCCAATTATAAACATCGCTAAAGGAAACATACCTAAAATAATAAACAATAAAGTGCCCACTCCAAGTAGCACGAACTCCGTTATCCTTTTTTGGGTGGGCAGTTCTCCGGTTAATCGCCCGATGAACAAAGCTGTGGTTATTATTAAGTAACCACCATAAGTGGTGTCTGCGACTGCAGCCCCCACGTTGTCCCAAGTCACGTTGTTTAAAATTCGCCATTCGCGGGACAGTTTTTGGAGGTAGAGAAAGAGGCGAGATGCTTCATCGTCTGTTACGCGTTTGAAGACGAGACAAGCTATAGTAGAAGCCTAGAAATTTAAATTTTAAGCCAAAATTGCGAGGAATTTGTGTGTCAAAGCCATAAATTTTATTATATATAAATATTATGAAGGCCTGGTTTGTTTGTTGACAATAATAAGTGCAAAAACCATAATATTTAATGTTTTTGACCAAGCACATAAAATTGGCGCATTTTGTTGTTTAATCTCGAGTTTAATTTCGAAATGCTTATTTTCAATCAATTCAATCACAGCTCGATTACCTAACCAGAAGGTGTAAAATATTTTCTCAAAGAACAAACGTCTCAAAATTCAGCAAAAAAATTTGATTTAGATTGAAATTCTACGTAAAACATAATTATGTGTATTAATTCATTATAATTGCTATACAGGGTCGCTAAAAAGTATGGATTCTGAATTCTATAGAGTAACACGTACATGGATATCATATTTTTATCGAAACTTAAAAAAAAATTATTGAACTAATAAAATTTTCAAAAATGTAAAATGTTATTAGCCTTGACTTTATCTATTGTTGGCTCTTTGCCGCTTGAACTTTGACCAAAAAATAAGTAAAAGTTAATAATAATTGTTAAATTAACACTTTTATCTGAAAAAGAACACATTTTAATAAAAGAAAGCAAATCACGAAATACATGTTTTTTATGCTACAAAAGATGTTGCTCAAAATGATTTCCATTGACTTCTTGGCTTTCTGTCGCTATGACCAACCATCATGAGAATTTATGTACTCTCAGTTTCACTTAAATGTACCATCTTTACACTAATTATTGCACACAAGTTTAATTTTTGACTAATATACAAGTGACAGATGACAGATTGCTAATGACAGTATTTACAAAGCTATTAGCTGTTTCATAACTATAAAAACGCCAACGTCGCATTTTACCGAATAATTTTTTTAAATAAGATTGATAAAATTGTAAAATAGTTATTAGTGATTAGATCCCTCATTGAAAGTATAAATTACATTGGATATTATTTTTTTGAAGTGCATGAATAATTTATAATAGCTAATTTTGAGAGAAAATGCGACGTTGGCGTTTTTATTGTTTTGAAACAGCTCATATCTTAGTTTTACTTTTCCAGAAATCCAGAATAAATTTTTAAAATTTTTTTTGACTTTTAATGAAAATAAAGGTGGGAATATGTTACATCACTAAATTCAGAAAAAAATGTTCTTTTAAAAATTATTAATTTTAACCCTTCGTGTCATTTAAAAAAAAAATCAAGTTAGCCTTGTATTTTCAAAACAAATGACGGAAAAAAATTGAAAAAAATCTCAGATGATAGAATTTAAGCGCATTTAACTGTACCCCAAATTTCAACGTGCTTTGTTAAACCGTTCTGAAAATATTAAGCTGTATCCATATTTTTTTGCGACCCTGTATATTTTTTCTAATGGTGTAATCTTGACAAAGAATGTGATAGTTCTTAATCTTAATGGTTCGTAAGTCTTGGAAATTTATAATATTATAATTGCGGGGTAAACTAATAAATTACGGTGTTATTGCAGCGTGTTCTTGAACTTGCCACCAATGACAAACTCTGCTTATTTTTTGTTAATTATAAGTGCGTCACTGGTAATTGCGACAAGTTTTTTAATTGTTGATGCACTTACCACTTCCAGTAATTTCAAAATAGTCCATCTATCAAAATTAATAGCCATGGCTTCAACCTTTCAACATAACTCCTTATTGTCCCCTGATCTGTAAAAATACGGGTGCTGTAATTGTAATATGATGGAACAAATGATTATTACTTTTATAGCAATTACTTTTACCTTGAAATGGCCATAGACGCTGCTTTGCATTTTCTTAGTGAATATAGGAAGTGAAATTAGTGCGGTTTCAGCGACGCTTTTTCTGCTCAAATTATTCAAACAGAAAAATTAGAAATTTCACGCGAATTATTGACACCGATTGCTAAAGAATCAGTCACATCGTTCATTTCTTCTTTTCTCTCCAATTTTAACAATTTCCCTAATCACTGCTATTCAAGATTGTAAATAGAGGACCGCTCGAGTAAGCGTGAAATATTTTCATTCTAGTCAATTTTTGAGTTGAAGACCGATTCGGTTTCATTATTTTATTGCAGAACTTGTGCTAACGTTCAGAGAAATTTTGCCGAAAGGAAATTTTGTAAAAAAAATACTCAAAAATTAAAACACGAAGCAAGTGACTTACCTGAATTTGTTGTCGTTTATTTCCTGTATTTTGAATCAGCACAAAATATGCATGCATTCAACCTGCGCGCATATCTAAAAGATAACTACTGACACCATAACACCGCGAACGATTGTAAATTCCCTCACCATAGCTCCTCCACCAAGCCCTCTGCCAAAGCAATAATAACACACTTGTTATGGAACACAATTATTTTAAAACGTTCCATTCATGCATTTAAATTTAAGTTGTAAACATTAAAATGCTTCTTGTGTGTCGAAAAGCCCCTAATGTAGCTCAGGGTCGGGCTTTTCATTGCTGGAAAAATGCCAAGAATTGAATCATACAACAATTAAAACAAGGCACTCCCGTCACGAACTCATCATTATTTTTCCAACATAATGCATTTTTTTAACTTATGATCTACTAAGGTTGTAATTATGCCGCGAGTCCTTGCTTTTTTAAAGAAATGAATCATTTTGAATAGAGTGATCACAATTATTATTTTCGTTAAGTAATTTGTTGTCAATTAATAATCTATTAATAACAAAGCGTTGACATCTCATGAATAGTAACAATTCTGCTCTTTGAACGTAATGATCGTTTAAATCGCCTCTCAACAGGTGGAACAGTAGCTGCTGCGACATATATTTAGTAATAATAAACACGATAAACATTACTTAGTAAACGAAGGAAAAAACAGTGTAAAACAACTTAAAAATAATTTTAATGTTTACGTTTCCTTAACAAGTTTTATAAATTGCCTTTTTGCGTTACAGATATCTGAATTCCTATGTCATAAGACTCATAAGCTCATAAACAATTACAAAACAAGTAAAACCTTAGAGAAATACCGATGAATTGTTGACTCCAATTTTAATTTGTTTACCAGATAGTTAACAACTTATGACATTGCTGAATGTGTCTATTGTCAAACGCTGATTATAAAAATAACAGACAAGAAATAAACCATCTAAACTGGTGAAAGCTGTACAATTTTCTCAAAAATTTGGGTAAAATAAGCTTATCTTTTGTTACGTTTCAATTCCCAACGCTTCTCTAAATAAATCAATTTTCTCCAAAGACAATTCGGGTTATTACAAATGTACGAAAAATGGTAAATCGGGACGTGAGAGTGTTTTAACAAGGATGTCTTTTACATGGGATTGCGACAGAATAACTTCGTTGCACACTACATGACCTTAGTATGTATGAGGTTCAAAACGATTTAATTCATTATCTGTCTGAATAATTTTTAATGTTCTTCAGCAATCAATGCGATAAAACTAATTGTTTGTATTGTTCCTGTAGTGGAAAATTCTCAAGAAAATTGGAAGAACCTTGTCTCGTAATTGGAAAAATATCGCTAGAACCGCACGAAAAAACGATGTGTGTGAACTCGCGAACAGTAGATTTTATCCATCTCCGAAATTATCATAGTGATCTTTAATTAATTAATAAATATTAAAATCTTTATTAATTTATTATTTTTTATCCTAAAAAACTTGTAATTGTTAATTTTTGTATTGTTTAAAATTATCAGTACATACTTTGCATAAATTTACATTAAGAACCTGTACACTTTCTTTGTTTTGGGTGAAAATTATTTAATTACTTAATTTTAGTTTTCGCTTTTTGCATACATCCACCTATATTTAGTAAAATTTAGTAAAATTACATTCGATGGATGAATAATTAATAAAGCGTTTTATATTTTTTATAAATAAAAACCCAAACATTGGACGTAACTACTTTAGAACACTTTGTTTCTTTAAGCATTTTGTGTTGTTTTTTAAGGTATATTTAAAAATTTACATTTTTCAAAGATTTTGCCCTGATTTAAAAAAAAAAATCTGGAGTGTATACCGTTTTGGTACACACCAAATTGTCCAATTCACATAATTCTTTTAAATAAATTTCTTCTTTATCTATTTTTGACCTTTTAAAATTGGACTGTTGTGCTGAACAGGCCCATATACTATAGTACAAACTTCAAAGCAGGAAAAAATTGCATCATACGATCCTAATTCATTAATAAATATAGTTTTTACACCAATTTTACAGACAGGGTGTTTTACTCCGTCGGAAAAATCTTTCAATTTTCGTTTAAAATTGTTATCTAAATAGTTTGTATAGCATACGTTCTACCTTATAAAAATAGGACAGGATCCTTGAAATATCTGCGTTTTAAATATACCTTTAAAATTAGGGCAAAATCTTTGAAAAATGACAATTTTTATATACTTACCTATTAGTATTCCTAGTGACATATTATAATAAAAGCTAATTTTTATTTCTTAGACGTAGATAATCATTTTCAGTTTTCTATTTAAATATTTTCAATTCGACAACATTTTTAGAAGAAGAGATTGTGTGAGATTTGCTAATTGTTCTGCTTGTTATTCTAGCAATCAAACTTCTTGATAATCCTAAGGGTTCCCCTAAACCAGGTTCCACTCTAATTACTTTCTCTTATCACGTTCCTCGTTCTTGTAATAGATGACCACTAACCCAAATGATAAAAATAACTTTTCAATTACGAAAACATATTGTTTTCGACCACTGGGGGTTCCTTTATCTCAAAAAAACACGATAATAAGCCCCAAAGGTCTCCCACGATAACCTTCCAAGTCACATGTTGCGCAACAACTGTGCGTATCCATCCGAAGACCTCATCAAAGTCAATTGCAAATTGATAAGATTTTATTTGTTCAAAAGTGTCTCCTAGTGCTTGCACCACTTCCAGCTCTTTGTAATTCTGATTCTTGAAGAAAGTTTAATCAAAATGAGTGAAACTATTGACTACAACAATCAATATTGCAACTATCGGTCTCCCCTGAGCACTAGGTATGCCAGCAAGGAAATGCAGTATAATTTCAGCGACCAGAAGAAGTTTTCCACGTGGAGACGTCTCTGGATTAACCTGGCCAAAGCAGAAAAGGTAAGTACCTCCCTTTCGTAAGGTATTTTGCATTTTGTGAATCGGTAAAAGTGAGGTTACGCTGCCCTCAACTTTATAAAAACAATAGTTTGTGACATTTTTGGCAAATATTTGCCTTAAACGGGCAAAGATAGTTATAAGAAACTGAACAAATAAAGTTGGTGTATAATCAGGAAAATTAATCAGAAAAATTATTGAATAAATGTGGCGAATTACTGGTTGCCTACCTCAACCTTCAAAGTGCAATGAAGGCAATGAAATTAAATTAAGTAAGAATAAAATACCTATTTTTTTATTAAATAACATGGTTTAAAGGCACATAGAATATAAAATATCTGTTACATCATTTTCTCGCTATAAATTAATTTGAATTTGGCCCTTCTACTTGGAATTCCACCGCTTTTTGAATGTTATAAACCAAGTCTAGGCCATACAGCAGCGAGTTTACGTAACTTAGTAAAGCTTGGAGCAAAAGAAGGGCTTTGGGTAGTTCCAACCCCGAGTTGCGAAACGCAGTGCTAAACCAGATCGTTGTGGTCACAGTGGCGGAAATGAAATACAAGATCATCCCAACCGATAGGAAAACTCTAACAATTACGTTAGGCATCGCTTGTTCGAAAACATAGCTTATTATAATAACAGCAGTGATAATTATGTAACTACCGAAAACAACGTTCGGGAAACAGGCAAACACCACAGTTTCGGCCGAGATCGTTATTCCTTGGGTGTACAATCCCACACAAATAATGGCAATTAGCTGTAAATAACAGAATAATTATGTAATAATTTTAAAAACAACCTTACCAATTGAGCAATCTTTAAACAAAAATCTTTACTATAGAAATTAAATGTGGATGGCTGGAGATTCGGGGTCACGTTGATGTCAGAATCGACGCTGAAAAACCTCATCAGGGCTTTTTTGCGCCCTTCGTCTTTAACTTGTGTTATTTCATCGGCCATTGCACAACTAATGTTGGAGAGTATTTAAATGTTTACTTTTTCGCACCTTCAGGAACTGTTTATTTACATTAAAACCGTAATGTGGGTGAAAAACTATTGATTTCTGCTTTCCCAAAAGTATATATTTTTTCGTAAACAACGCAGTATAATCAAAAATCTAAAGCTAACGAAAAGTATTAACCTTAAATGAAATTACAACTATTTCTTATAGTCATCCGCGGTTCCGGGCAAGTTTCCGGTCAGTTTTTGAATATCGGAGGCTCTCAGCATCCGCGTTTCGCTCGTTTGTACCGAATCATTGCCTGTTTCTTTCTGCGTATGGATGAGACAGTTTCTATCACCACAGATAAAGCATTTGTTACACGAGGGCGAAGTTCTGTCGGGAACGTACTGTAAAAATAGATTAGTCTCGATTCATTTAAATTTGGACGCGTTTACTTCGCTCGAAGTCGGTTGCGACGAACAAGTCGGAGACCGAATGTTATGTCTTGACGGTGGCTCAGTTTCGACGTCACATTCCGAAATGGTTTGCAGCGGGGGTTTTTCCGCAGGTTCGGCCGCTTCTCTCGCATTTTTGCACGCCTGACAATTGCAGTCCTTCTTCCCACACGGTCCTTTGGGCGATTTTGGCGGCGAACCGGTTTTAGGCGTCTCAGCTTGGCAGAAAGTCCCTTGAACGCTCGTCGCTTGTTGGTAGTGAATATTACCACAAACGCACGGTTTCTGGACGTACTGCTGGTGCACCACAGTTGGTTGCTGCTGCCACTGCGGTTCCGCGCTTTTGACCGGTCGTGGGGGCGCATCCCTCCGCTGCGGGCTTGATGGGGCACTTTGACTTTGCTGTTTGTACAGCGGACATTTTGGTACCATTCGTGTCGAAACGGCTACGGTTCGCGAACCAGCACTAGGTGTCCGTTCTCTCCTTGGCGAAGTTGGGGGAGAGGGGCGCTTTTGGGGTTTCATGCAAGTTTGGGCCGGGCAGTAACGCGGGGTTACTGGTTTGGGTTTGGGTAGATAGGGGCAAGTAGGGGGACCTTCCTCTTTTTGGGATGGGCAAATTTGCAGTTTTGGGGCGGAACTGGCAGCAGGGGTGAGTGGATAGCTGCTTTCGTGACAGGGGGTTCTGGGCGGTGTTATTGACCGATTTGAGCTGGGCATTGACCTTTGGTCGCTGCCGTGTGGTTGACAAGGGGGTGATAGTAACGATCTGGTTGCCCTGGCTTGTTCGCAGGGTGCTCGAGGGGGTGTTAACGACCTATTTGACCTGGTTTGGTCGGTGGTAGCGCAAGGAGGTGTTAACGATCTACTTGACCTGGCTTGGCCGGTGGAAGCACACGGAGGTGTTAACGATCTACTTGACCGGGCTTGGTCGCAAGGTGCCCGAGGGGGTGTTAATGATCTAGTGGACTTGGGGATGGTCGTTTGGTGGCATTCACAGCACGGGGCTCTGGACTGTGTTGATGCTGTAGCCGACCTGGGGATTGACTTGGCTTGGCCGGTAGGAGCACACGGAGGTGTTAACGATCCACTTGACCGGGCTTGGTCGCAAGGTGCCCGAGGGGGTGTTAATGATCTAGTGGACTTGGGGATGGTCGTTTGATGGCATTCACTGCACGGGGCTCTGGACTGTGTTGATGATGTAGCCGACCTGGGGATTGACCGATGGTCGCTCCCACTTTCATAATATGGGGTTCGGCATGGAGTTGAGGATCTAGTAGATCGGGGAACACTGTGTTCGCTTGACGGAGGAGTTTCCCTCGGTTTGAACTGTTGCCGGCTACAGTCAATCCTCGACTGGGTTCTTCCAGGTTCATAAGACTGAACCGTTGGTCTTGATTCGTATTGTTCCTCAGGCGATGGTGTGCTCCAAACAGGTCCTGATCTTTGTCTCGCTAAATCATCATCAACATCATCGTCTCGAGTGTACAATTGGCCGTCATACTCATACATTATTTGGCCAGAAGGAGTTTCAATTTTTTTCGAAGGGGTACCATCACATAGGTACAAGCCATCTTCACTACTGACTCGTTCCCCAACTCTTCGTTCTTGGAACTTTGTTTCCGACTTTGTGGTGTATTTACTCGACTGTCTTTCGTAAATTCGGTTCACTTCTTTTTCCCTATCATCTGCAAAACCAACCGGGGTACCTTCACTTGAGTATAAGACACCTTGCGGCGACTCGTAAACGAAACTACCACCTCCTAAATCAATTTCATACAGCGGGGTACCATCGGCTGTGATGAGTTTCCCGTCACAACATCTATAAACATCTTCGACTATTCGACCATCGGGTGTGTACCAAACCCCGTCTTGCGACTTGAGCTTGTGAGTATCGACCCGTTGTTGGGTGCTCTCCTTCACCATCTCCGTGTACGATTCTCCTCCGGAAATAATCGGGATTCCGTCTTTGGTGTACATGACACCGTTGGAGTCCTGATAGAGAGTCTCCCCGTTTTGGCCTTGAAGCGCAATAAGGGGGGTACCATCCGAAAGGTAGTAATTGCCATCAGGGCCTCTTCGGACGTTCCCGGAAGTTGATCGTTTGATAATCTGGGAACCGGAGCTTCGGACTCCTACCGGCTTCCGGCATGTGGGGGTCCGACAGGGCATGCAAGGTCCACCCAGAGGACTTGGTAAAGGAGTCGCATCTTTGGACATAGGGAAAGTACCACCGTACGAAGTGGTGACTCTATGTCTTTGCTCTATTATTTTCTCGTCTTCGGTTACGCGTCCCCCGTGAACTGAACGTTTGGTTTCGTACATGCGGTCCATGAATCGGATTTCGCGCGACGATCCAGGAGCTAGATCTCTGGATAGTGCAGACGCATCGATTTCCTTCGACGATCCAGGCTCCAGCGCGTCGTCTCCTTCGTGAGATGATTTCGATGGCTGGACTCCTTCTTTTGAGGGTGTATCTTTAAAGGACGTTTCTTTGGACACCGTCGATACCGTACTTTTGGTGTGTTTCGAATCGCTTGCAGACAATTTTGAGTCAGGCTTTTCTTCGTCTGTTGGTTTCAGAGCCGATTTGCTCGGTTCGTGTAAAACTTGTCTTGATACAACCACGACTGGTTCGGGTTCATATTCTTCCGGATACACTTCGTTTTCTCTCTTTTGAAACGCACTGAAATTTCAACTACAGATGGTTTTTTAAGTCATATTCGAGTATTACTGCAAAACAAGTATAGTGTCTAGTAGAAAAACTATTGCAGTCACAGCATAAGCAACTACACCAAGGATTAGTAGGACGTGTCCGAACCCCGTTGCTATTATTACACCGACACCAAGGAAAAAAAATAAGGCCCCAGTGATGGCAAAGAGAGTCCAAGCGTTCCAATAAATTGGTCGCGCGTATGATATTGCTATCACATCATAGACTGTTATTATTACAAAAGCCGCAGCCGTAAATGTTAGGAGTATTTTGAACGCTATATGCATATCGTGTACTTTAACGTCGATGGCAGCTGCGAGTGCAAGACACACAAGACATAGAACCTAAAAGGGTCTAAAAAGCTTGGCTTCGTTAGTTTTTGGGTACTCACAGCTTCAACAACTCTCACCGGATTTACAACGTACTTTACAGGTTTGTAGCCTTCGAAAGGATATTTAAAAAAGTGATACATTTTGTCGAGTTTTGTGCGGGTGACAGCGACGTTTGACTGCAATCATCGCATTCTTTGATATACCAGGGCATAAATAAAAGTCTCATGTAAAAAATCTGTATTTATTTATGTACAAATGGACGGATTTCGATAATTATGAAAAATATACAAAACCTAAACTAAACTACAAATAACAAAATTATAAATCCTGGCGCCTCTTTCTTGTGAAAAAGGCCTCCAAGAGGAAAACGCCACAATTGGCGAAAGCAAAGCACACCGAAACGGTCATCATGGTTAGTAGATACTGTCTGGGGTGGAAAATGTCTCTAGCCAGTCTGATGCGGTCAACTAGGAGTAGAATTCCGGTGATTAGAAATAATGCAGCACCAATAACATCGAAGATGATTATAGTGATATAAGGGATGCGATCACCTATTGCTCTACCAGCTAACAACACGACATTTATCAACATGTATCCGGTATAGGCGGTGTACATAACTCCAGTGTGGTGCATGTAATTTCCTCCCAGATGAATCTCATTAGCCGGCTCGAATATAAACCCCAAACACACCACGCAGATTAACTGGAAAGAAAAAAATGTCAATTGTGTCTGAATTGACTTTCGCATTACCGAATTAGAAATCTTCCTGACGACGAACTGTGAGAACAGCATCGACTGCAAACACTATAGCATTGACAAAAGCGAAAATCACAGAGACCACAATCAATGTTAATTGGGAACTGATCGGTGAACCGTAACGTCTCATATACGCCGATCGGTCAACAATCAGCAAAACACCAGTGGTAAGGAAAAGACCGGCACCACAGACTGAGAAAAGAGCGGAGGTTTTGTACGGAATTGTGGCTTCAAGGTAATAGCTAGTGAGGAATGTTAGGATTATGAGGATGTAGCCGGTGTATGCTGTGTACATGATGCCTATGTGGTGCAGGTCGCTGTTGCCGATGCCCATAGTTTTGAGCGCGTCGAAAACGCTCCCGATGCAAATTATGCAAAGCAGCTGAAAGAGGAAATCTGATTTTTAATAATATCCAACATTACGTAAAAAACACAACGTAGAGATGATTTTTTCAATAATTTCCTGCATTATGTGCTCGCAAGTGTAAAAATTTTTGGAGTAAAACCGAGAAGTCAGTAGTTTTATCAAATTTTGAAAAACCAGTGCACATATGACTTGTTTTCATGAATGACTCTTATTTTAAATACAGAGTGATTCACATAACTTTACTACATAACTTTAAATTTGTTTGTGAATTGGATATTCCTTGCAAACCTTACAAAATTAGGTTCTTATTGCAGTCTCTGGCGTATTTGTTTTGGCCAATTTAGGCGCAATTCAACCTCCAGTGTATAATGGGTTGCATTTAAAGTTCGTCAGGGCCGTAAATTTATATGAATCACCCTGTATTTAATACATTTGTAACGAAACGTATTTTTTTTTTGACTAAAACAGACCTGAAGAAATGTATCTGAATATTGACAAATATCGATGAATGCGGTTTACTTAACAACATCTTTACGAGGCTTAATTAACAGTTTTTTAAAGCAAACACAATATTAAAATTGATTGCTTGGAATTAATTGGTCCATTAGCGCTTACCAGCTCCAGTATTTTGATCCCAATCTGCCAGTGCTTTTGGACTTTTTGTTTAAAATTTTGCTGCTCTTTCGTTTCCTCCTCTTTATTATTTTCCACTTCGGCCGACATTGTGATTTTTTTCGGCACGTCGTAGACCGATTCGCGATTATCCACTTTTGCTACAACTGAGCGAAACTTGACTTAAATTTTCGATGCGTAACGCGCGAGTTTCTTCCAAAGACTGTAGACAATGAATGAGACAACTACTTTAGTAATAATTTAATCGACATTAACCCTTGGGACATTTAATTGGTAGTCAACTCCCACGTAATGACTCGTGTGATAGGTGACGCATTGTTTATTATTACAGAAACGCACTTTTCGGGAGTTTGAAAATTATTTCACTTCGCGGAAAAAGTCCAAGCCCATGATAACCGCATTTGCAGTAACGCAAGCAGCGACGAGAAACACGGCGAAATTTCCTTCGTGTTTTATGCCCACAATAAACTGGTAAATTGCCGAAGCCACGCTCAAAACGAATCCAATAAGCAGGAAAAGTACTTCGAACATGTGTTCAGTTGAATCAAAAAGGTAGACTATTATGAAAACTAGCATAATTAGTAGGTATCCGGCCGTTGTGACAACTATCAATTCGTGGTGGTTCTTCCAGTGTGCCCCAACATCGGAACCGCCATAAGTTTCTGTGTTCGCAGACCATAGTATGACTGCGACTAGACACAAAATCTACAATTTTCCTTTAAAAAATGGGTAAAATTCTAGTAAAACGTACCGCTACGATGAGTTTGAAATAAAATGCCGGTTTTTTAAACTCTTCTTTCATGTTTGATTTTCAAAATGTGACAGGAGGGGCGAGCTTACTGGATTCAAATAAAATGAAGACAAAATTTTAAAAACTTTATTTTTTAATAGCGAGGAAAAAGTCAATAGCCATTATAACACCAGCAGCAATCATCCCAATGCCTAATATGAAAGCGGCCCAATTTCCGGAGTGGTTTATGTCGTAAACTAGTTCGACTATTCCACTTACAATATTCAATATGCTTCCACAACCGATGAACAACAGTTCGAAGAGTTTTTTGCTATTGTCTATAACATAGATTATGATGAAAACCCCCAATATTAAGACATAAACGGCAGTGGCAACTACTATAAGGTCGTAGTTACTATCTCCTACTAATTTAGAATGATAAGTTGTGACAATGTTTCCGTATGAGGATGAGGAGTAACCAACCAAGTCGGCACTCCACATTATAACACACAATAAACATAAAATCTGTAAAAAGAAAAGTTATCGCAATTCTCCACTGTGAACCAGTTACGTACGAATGCGATTAGCTTGAAAAGAAAGCTGAAATCTTTTATAAGGGATGAAATATCTTTACCCATTTTGGAAGTTTGAATTTCTGTCACTTCATATTTGACTCAAGGCAAATTGATTAAAATCTTATTAGGAATTTTTCAATTCAAAATGTTAAAATCGGGATAAGGTTTTTTAAATTGGATTTGACTGTTATTTCCATCAGGACAGAGTAGTTTTTATCTAGTAAAAGGATAATGTTTAATGAATAATAGAAATTAAAAAAGCATATCTTTATTAATTCAGTGAAACTTCCCTACACATTTTACATTTTGCTTCAACACCTAATTTAAAAATGTAAGGGAAGTTGCTATAATTAGGTACATACAAAAACAATGGCATAAATATATCTAGTATGATGTGAAACTTATTAAAAAAATTGAACTTATGTTCTAACACCGTAACTTGTGTAAAACTAATTCTACTTGGAACACTTTGTCATTCTCGGCAGTCATTGCTTGAACCAATTTACAATTTCGCCTTGATGACAAAAATGACAGACAAGACTGTGTCGATGAGGTACGCTGCTCCATTCAGTATACACAAAGACCCCATAGCCAGCCCCACCTAAAAAACAAATCAAATTAAAAAAAATAATCACCCATCAATTAATTACCTCTCTTTCGGAAGCCGTTGTTTGGTATTTATGTTCCAAGAGGTAACCACTCCAGTAGTGAATCGCAGTTGCTCCAATAGCAATCCACAGAAAAACTCCAATAATGTTCATCAAAATGTCAGTAAAAGTGCTGAAACGTAAATATTAGCACGAGCCAAATTTCCTTTCGATTACTAACTTTTTGTGGTCGGCTGAAGCAAAGCATAAACTTATGATAGAAACGCATGTGTAGATGAAGTATCCAACGAAAATCCCAGATGCTACGATTTCAGCATCCGGGTTTTTCTCTTCATTCAAATTCCAAGTGCCTCCAACTCCCAAAAAGCCACCGCTAAAGCCGGTTCGGTACAAGATAATGATGATCAAGTTGAGGACCTGAAAAGTGGCACAGTTGAAATAAACACGGTGTGGCAAGTGGCACAATATTTACTCTGTAAATAGTAAATGGAGTAACTTGGGCTAATTATGGAATTAGGTGGAATTTCAATCATTATGAATGAAGGAAGAAAATAGGGTGACTGTAGCCAGGTCTGAGTCAATTGGAGTCAATTGATGCTTTTTCACAATTAAGACTAGGCGTGTTATTCAATTGGATAAAAGTTTACAAATAATAAGATAAAGGTTTTATTTAATTGTTGAGTCTCAAATACTACGAATTTCAATCAATTTTTATGGATTAAGACCGTGGAAGGAATTCATTTTACTATTATCTGAACAAATATGTTTTCGACAAGGTTTATTGTCATAGCCTAATTACTCGTACACTGATTATTTTCTGTTAATACTCGCGTGTAACTAAAGTTTTGTGAACCTTAATTCGAAAATAGTTTCAAAAAACTTGATCCTAAACACAAAGAAACACGCCCAAATGTGACAAAGGCTGGCTGAACCATAAAATAGATAAGATTTATTGATACAGGCAATAACTTTAACGGTTGGTTAGTTGTACCAAAACACTTACCAATTTGAGGATTTTGAGGATTAGAGCCCCCACAGTTTCTATACTCGTCATTGTCAGAATTCACCCTTTAAAAGACACACAAAAAACGCACTAGCTTCGTACACCTTCAGTTTCTCCACCTGTCCCGATCGAAATGAGGCAAAAAGATAAACTGTATCACTGATAAGATAAGTATTGTTTTTCCAGTGATGTAAGGCTGATGATTCAAAAATTTTATCGATTTCAAAATCTAATTGACTCATGGCTTAATAAATCGAATGACTGTTCTTGCAGGAATTGGGGCTGGACATCAGCGATGCCCAAATCGCCGAGATGGAGAAAAACGTCCACAATATCAATTTCGCGGAATGTGCGGAAGAAGAAAAATTGACGAGGCACGATGTTATGGCCCACGTGCATGTTTTCGCCAAACAGTGTCCTTCAGCGGCACCTATTATTCATTTAGGGGCGACATCGTGCTTCGTTGGGGATAATACAGATTTGATTGTTATCAAAGAAGGGTTGGAGTTGCTGCTTCCAAGGGTTGCAGTGGTCATTCAGAACTTGGCCCGCTTTGCCGAACAATACAAGTAAGTAGAGTGATTCACTGTTTACTATCACCTTGTAAACATTGCCAAAAATTTATTCTAATGGTTGTTAGCCACTTCCGACTTTTATTACTGTGACACATGTTTTAAATGTTTCTGATTCATTACCCGTTTAATTACAAAAACTGCCCCAAAATATTTCCATCCCCATAATTATCTTTGAGTTTTTATTTTTTTTAATTATTGTTGGGGGCTAGCGACAATTTTTTTACGTATTTTTTGCACAATATCGTTTGTTTTAGAATGGCATAAGAAATACGAACTACCTGTGGTACTACTAATTTTTTTGTGTAGCGACTTAGTGCTAATTAATTAATTAATTAATTAATTTAGGCCCGATTTTACCAACTTTGGTAATCTAATGAACATTAAAAAACAATGGTTACAGTTACTATGATTATTGATTATTGATTAGGTATACCTAACAACCGTTTCTGTGGATTTATGCTACTACTAAATTTAACTTTTATCGGATTACACTACACAACAAATTTGAAATTTTTCTTTGTCCTCTAAGTGAAACATAAATAGTGTGTTTCCTTTAACTCCTTTGATTTCAAATATGATGTAAATAATATCAACAGAAATTTTAAAAATTTTAATTATTGCTAAAAAAGTAATTTTTTACAATTGAAACAGGATGATTTTTGCAAGTTATTTCCATGTGATTTTAATTAACTTTAATTAATGTTTTTATAGACAAAGAAACAGTTAACTAGTTTTCGCCAGAACAGTAACAGCGCTCAAAAATTATTTTGACAACTAAAACTTACAAGATATTTCAAAACCTGTTACAAAATTCACTTTGATAATAGTTTTAATAAACTAACAAAACGTAAAGGTTAAAAAAAACTTTTTTTAACCTTTAGAAATAAAAATATCGTAATTTCATGATACAGTGATAAACATAAAATTTAAAAAAAAATGTGATATGATATGACAAAAATTTTAGCATATTCGTGAACCAAGAAGTATCAAATTTTACTCAAATTGTTCAAAGGACAAACGTTGTGTTGAGTAGTGTTATTAGTTCCTGAGATGCATAATTTTGATTATCATTATTTGTTTAATTCTTTATAAACTGAAAACTATTTGTAAAAATATCACTAAAGACAAACCGTGTGTAAAAGTAATAATAGCGTTTAAGATTTAAATTGGTGACGTATACCTACCAAGGAAGACGTACTAACGTCATAATTGCATTAATGTTGTTAACGTAGGCACTTAATTAAAGTTGATTAACTTAATTTTGAATTTTCTTATAGTAATTGTTTTTATATGCATTATATACAAGTAAGTGGATAGATGATACCATTCTCTTTCAGAAATAATAGTTTTTTATATTTTTTATATAATTTTTATATTCCATTTTGACAGTTTAGCAAATCTTGTAGACTTGTTCAACTTTCTGTTAGTTCGATAAAAGAACAGCTAGAATGACTAGGTATCAGTACAAATAAACGCGTATATGCTGTTTGAAACCTTTATTATAAACTGAATTTTTCATAATTTTTTTTCTCTTTTTTTGTACCGAAAGTTTAAATTTGTAACTTATTAACCAGAAAATTCAAATGTAGTGTTACCAATTTTCCTAAAGGTTTGAAATGGAATTTTTGCATTCCATACACGAGACACGTTCTATTAATCGTGACAGAGAATACTAATAGTGTTATCTCCACTCTAAAACCTACAGCAATTGCGACGATAGGATTGTTGGGAGATATGTGTTTGTTACCTTCTGATAAAAAGCAAATGTCAATAAAAATTACTGAGCACAAAAATATTTGATAAGGCAGCAAAGTCTGTCCTTATAATTTTATGACTTGTGAAAATATGATTCTTGAATTTGTTTTATTTCTTTACAATATTAATAATTCTGATTTGGTAATTATCCCAACTATAAGGAAAAACATTGTTAATATTCATAATTTCCTGTAATTTTTTATCGTATTATTCGTATTATTGAGATAACAGTTTTCACCGAAACTTTTGCCCCACTTAGCTTTTGTTGCGCAAGTATCTGTAAAAAAATGAAACCGCCCATGATATCCGTTCTTTATATCGAAGATAAGTTGTGCAAATAGTCCTGCAAATAGTAGTATTATGATGATAACCCGCTACGCACTAAATATTTGGCGGCCACCTAACTACGATCCACAATTTCTAGATCCCTCCCTACACTGGGCTTCACCCACCTCCAGCCAGCCCAACTGACAACAGTCGGCAAACGCGCCACTCTCTGGCTCTTCGACTTCCTCCTCGACGAAGAGGAGTTACGCCAAATCAGAGACAAGCTCCGTTTCCGGGGCGCCAAAGGCACCACCGGCACCCAAGCATCCTTCCTCCAACTTTTCGACGGCGATGGAACCAAAGTCCGAAAACTGGACAAACGCGTCGCTGAATTATCCGGCTTTGCCAAAACCTACCCAGTCACTGGCCAAACCTACACGCGCAAAGTCGACGTACAAGTCGTGGGGGCCCTCTCCCATCTGGGGGCTTCCATCCATAAAATGTGCTCCGACTTGCGACTTTTAGCCAACATGAAAGAAATCGAGGAACCGTTTGAGACGACGCAAATCGGCAGTAGCGCCATGCCCTACAAGAGAAACCCAATGCGGTCTGAAAGGTGTTGCGCTTTGGCCCGCCATTTGATTTCTTTGCATTCGAACGCGGCAAACACACACGCCGTTCAGTGGCTTGAACGCACTTTGGACGATTCGGCCAACAAGAGATTGACAATGCCTGAGGCGTTTTTGAGTGCTGATGCCGCACTTATGGTTTTGGAAAACATAACGCAAGGCTTGGTCGTGTATCCAAAAGTGATCGAACGGAGGATCATGCAAGAGTTGCCTTTCATGTCCGCGGAAAACATAATCATGGCCATGGTGAAGAAAGGAGGAGATCGGCAAATTTGCCACGAGAAAATCCGAGTTTTGTCGCAACAAGCAGGCGCCCAGGTTAAGGAACATGGAAAGGACAACGATTTCTTGGATAGACTCAAGGCGGACAAATACTTCCAACCTATCGTCGGGGATTTAGCCACGATTCTGCAACCGTCAACTTACATAGGGCGAGCGGCGGTACAAGTCACCGAGTTTCTGCAAGAGGAAGTTGCACCAATCCTCCAAATGTACAAGAATCAATTGAAAGAGGTCAAAACCATCACTTTGAACATCTAGTTTTGTTGTTTTATCAATAAAGCGTCACTCGTTTTTTTATTGTTTTATTTTACAAAATACATTAGAACGTACAAATCCAAGACCCAAAAAGCTGAATTTCGTGATGGGTGATGTAATAAATAAAATGATGACAATGCGCAATAAATACTAAAACTTATAATTAATCACTGGGGAGGAGGGTGTTCTCCAAGCAAGCTGGTCCTTGACTAGGCCAATTGCAAGCGCCCAAAGTATTATCGAAGGTGAGATGGACCGGACAGTTGAAAACATGTAGTGTGAACCTGTTTTTCGTACAATCCCACCGGCAGGCGTAGAATTTGTTACATTGAGTCGGGTGTCGGAAGAGACCAGCTCTTTGACAGTCGATCGTTCCTTGCAACTTTTCGTTTCGACTCCTCCAGCCGCCTGGTCCGTAACGATCGAAAGTGCGGCTTTCTACGGACGTTTTGGCCAGTTTTACGTCGTCGTCAGTCACTGCATTTACAACAACTGCCGGGGTTACTGCTTTCTTGACAAATATTTCAGCGGCTTGGGTCACAGGGGATTCGTACAGGACTGTGGACGTTGCAGGTCGGACTCGGACTCGTCTCCTGGTGCTGTAAGTGGGAGATGGGGTCGGTTCGATTATTTGACTAGTGGTGCTTTTGATGTAGATTTCGGGGGTCGGGGTAATGTCGAGTTTTTGAGGCTCGTATTGATAATTTTCAACAACAACACCCTCGTTGTTGTTATCGTCATCAACAACGTAACCATCGTCATCATCATCTTCTACAACAATCCTCAACTTTTTCTTACGAAGTCTTACTGTGTTTGAGGTGCAGGTACATTGTGCACCTAATTTTGCCGGAAGTAATGGGTGGAAATCATTGACTTTGATTATAGTCTTCGGTCTTGCGACTCTCACAACTGGTCTGCTGGTCGAAACCACTTCTTCCTCAACTGGCAAATAGGTACTACTTGGAGTCACCTTGACTCTTGTTCTCGGCGGCAAATATTCACGTGTTTTGACTTCTGGTACTACATAAGTTTCAGTTGGCAGACTTGTAACCTTAACTCTAGGTCTTGATGTTGTAACTTTTACAACCTCTGGTACTACATATGCCTCAGTTGGTGCGCTTGTTGTCACCTTGACCGGCAAGTAGTCACGTGCTGGTGTAGTTACATCAATTGGTGCAACATAATTTTCAACAACTCTGGGTTGAGAGGTGAACGAGTACTTGACGATTGGCCGGCTTGTCGTAGCCACAGTTGGTGTTACGGCTATTTTAGCTGGCGGTACGTAACTCGCAATTTTGTTGTATTCGTTAAGTGAACTGAAAGCGTATTTTGAGATTGGTCGACTTGTCGAAACCGTTTCAACAACTGGAAGTGGAGTTGAATAGACCACAGGTTTAGGAGTTGAGTTTAATCTACTATCGTAGAAAGTAAACGGTTGTTTAGAGGCTACTATTTCGGTAACAGTCGATGCAAAAGTCGGTTTAGGTGTTGATTGGATGTAGGTGTAGTCAACTATAGCCTTCGGAGTTGAAGATACTTTGACGAAGGCAGGTCTTTCTTCAAATCGCACCGTTGGTTTATCGTAGACATAACCTGAATCAACACTATATTGTTGCTTGTACTCATATCTTGGCGTTGTTGATATCACAACTGGTTGTTTATACTCAAATCGTGGTTGTTCCACGTATTGGTAATTCGTTTGTTCTCCAGTTACGTATGCCTTCTTCTTTACAAATGGTACTTCTTCCACCGGTTGACGATTTTCGTAAGACGTTACAACCGTAGCTGGTTGTTCCACAAACGGTACCACCGGTTTTGGATAATCATAACCTTGAACATTATTTGTGAAACTGAAGCTCGAAACAACAGCTGGTTGTTGTTTTGTGTAAGTAACAACTGGTTGCTTTTGAACATAAATTTCCGGTTTAGGTGTAGACGAGACATAAGTGGTTAGAATAGGCTTCTGCGTGTACGTAACAACTGGCTGCTTTTGGACAAAGATTTCAGGTTTGGGTGTAGAAACGTAAGTGGTTACTACAGGTTTTTGAGTGTATGTAACCACAGGTTGTTGTTGGAAGAAAACTTGAGGTTTGGGTGTTGATACGTAAGTGTTTACTACAGGTTTTTGAGTGTATGTAACCACAGGTTGTTGTTGGAAGAAGATTTTAGGTTTGGGTGTTGATACGTAATTGTTTACCACAGGTTTTTGGGTGTATGTAACCACAGGTTGTTGTTGGACGAAGATTTCAGGTTTAGGTGTAGATGATACGTAAGTAGTTACGACAGGTTGTTTATGGATTAAGATTTCGGGTTTAGGTGTAGAGGAAACATAGGTGTTTACAACAGGTTGTTGGACGAAAACTGCCGGTTTGACAGTCGATGGTGCGTTGTAAGTGTAACTAGTAACCACTGGTGCTTGTTTTTGGACTACAACGGGTTGTATCGTTGGAGCCGTATAACTATAACTTGAGAATACGGCAGGTTGAGTGTGACTCAGTCGGGTAACTGAAGCTGGAGTTTCTTCAAAAGCAATTGCAGGTTTCGGGTATGAATACCCTAGGTTTACTGCCGACTTCACCACGTTCTTGTAGTTGTAAGTACTGACTGGTGCTTGGTAATTATAGGTTGAATAAACTGGTTGAGTGGCTACTACAGTTTTTTGTATTGGTGGTTGTTGATACGTGACTACTGGTCTTTCGTCAAAAACAATTTTAGGTTTTTCATAGTGATAACCTTCACTGTTGCTTGATATACTAAAACTGGATACAACTGCGGGTTTTTGGTGGACGATAGGAGTAACAACAGATTTTATAGTTGATGATGGTAAATTGTAAGAGGTTACTTCAAGTTGAGGCTGAACAGTTTCATGTTTCTGGTAATTCAAAAATGATACGGCTTGTTGTTTGACAACTGGTTGAAGAGGGGCAGGTGTTGATGACACGTAAATCTGTGGTTGTTCATCAATTACAGGTTTGACTGTTGTTGACGGTACATTGTAAGAGGTTACATGGATCTGCGGTTGGACGATTTCTTGCTGTTGAACCACCGGAACGACTGGTTGAACAACTGGTTGGACTTTTTGTACCACCACTGGTCTAACGGTTGACGGAGTTGAATAAGTGAAAGTTGACACTGCTTCTTGTTTGTAAGTTTTCTCCGGTACTTCTTCAAAGGCTACTGCTGGTTTAGGATAAGTGTAACCTTCAGTTTTGTGAATCAAATCTATATTTTGATAGCTAAAACTACCACCGGTGGTTCTTACTGGTACTTCCTCAAATTTAACAGCGGGTTTGGGATAGTCGTAGCCAACAAAACTTTCTTTAGCAACAACTGGTTGAATATCAATAGGAGCCGGTGTTGAAACTACTACAGGTTTCTGATAAGTTGTGACCACAGGTTGAATGTTAACTTTTTCAACCACTACTGGAGCTAGTGTTGATGAAACAATTACAGGTTTCTGATATGTTGTAACCACCGGTTGGACATGTTGTACAAACGAAGTTGTGACTGGTTTCTGATATGTGGTTACGACTGGTTGCACTAAAGGTTTTTGATATGTAGCTACAACCGGTTGTACGTTCACTTTTTCAACAAGTAGTGGTCTTTGCGTTGTTGAAACAAACACAGGTTTTTGGTATGTCGTGACAAGTGGTTGAACACTAGCTACATTTTGTTGGACGAAGGAGGTACCAGTTGATACAGATTTAACTGGTCCTTCAACAAAAGCGACTGTAGGTTTAGGGTAATGATAACCATCTTCTACTGCAATTGTTGACGGAGTTGATGAGACCAAGTTGACAAAACTGTTCGAAATATTCGCAAAACCTCTCGTTCCGTGTGATGTGGACTGGAGTTTGTACTGCAGTTCGGGCACGTTTGCGACAACTCCACCGTTGTAGCTTTCAAATCCTGAGGCTACTTTAAGTGCTGGTACTGGAACGGAAGTTACAGTAGGGATGGAGGAGACTGCGATTGGAGATTGGGTCACGTGGGCTACTGTATCGGCATAATTGGTGTGAACACCATCAGTGGCTACTCCGACTGCAGAGTATCCCCCTCCGACAATATTTATACTTCCGCTGGTACCACTTCCATAGGTGGTTCCAGTGTTTCCGTGGTATTCAACCGAGGATTTAGCACTTTCATAGCCGGAGACTGCAGCTCCTTGCGCATAGGCACCGTTAGCAAAACCAGTTCCATTTTGTTGATTTACCAAAATACCTTGTTGGTAATTTTCTGCGAGACCATTGACTAGATGGGCATTGGCAGTACCGATGTAGCCAGTTTTAGCCCCATCAACTAGGTGAAGAGTACCCTGATATCCTTCTGCGGATTTAACAGCAGCACCTGACAAACCTGTTTTGTAATCTAAATTAGTACCATATACATAATTAGATGTCTGATCTGAAGCTACATGTCCTTGGTAAAGTCCTGTGTTTACCAAGTAAGCATCAGCATTATGAACATGACTTGTTCCATGAACGAAACCTTGGGATTTAACCCCGTACCCGTCACCCTGATAAAAACCATGTTCTTGTGTACCAATGAGAGATGAACCATCAATCCCTACATTACCCACGTTTGAGTAAGCAAGATTACCATCGGCATATCCAGTCTTGAGGAGCCCGGCACTTTGCAAGGATTGTGCACTTTTGACAGATAATCCTACATAGAGTGAATTATTAAATAACCAAACTAGATTATTACAAACGTACCTCCAACACCAACGTTGCTATAAACCACTGGTTGTTGCAACGGACCATGAAGTCCACCAAGGGCTGTTACCCCAAGAACACCCAAACCATCATACTGATCAAGAGCAACCGATCCTGCACCTCCGTAAACCACTTCAGAACCGACTGCATAGCCGCTGCCACATTTTGGTACCAACCAAGGCCATTCACAGAGAAGTCTGGACTCGTCGTAGACTAAACCGAAGGGACATCTAAATTCGTAGGCGGATAATGGAGATTTTCCGTGGTCGAGACAAGCAAAGAACCAGCGACAGTTTTCGGGATCCGCGTAATAACCTGTAATAAAGTTAACGATTCGTCATAAATAACACTGCATTTCAATTATTTACTAAAAAAATAACCATTACACAACATTTCTGTTTTGAATAAAGACAACGGGTCAACTGATTGGAAGGCAACTATGCTAACTATTACACCACCATCGCCGATGGTTTTTGTTTGCTTCACATTTCTATTGTATTAATTTTGTGTAATGGTTTTAAGTTAAAAATAAACTCTTGCGATGGCCGAGAATCGAACTCGGATCAACTGCTTGGAAGGCAACTATGCTAACCATTACACCACCATCGCGGATGGTTTTTATTTACTTCACTTTTCTATTGTATTAATTTTGTGTAATGGTTTTAAATCAAAAAAACTCGTGCGATGGCCGAGAATCGAACTCGGATCAACTGCTTGGAAGGCAACTATGCTAACCATTACACCACCATCGCCGATGGTTTTTATTTATTTCACTTTTTTATTGTATTAATTTTGTGTAATGGTTTTAAATAAAAATAAACTAATGCGATGGCCGAGAATCGAACTCGGATCAACTGCTTGGAAGGCAACTATGATAACCATTACACCACCATCGCGGATGGTTTTTATTTACTTCACTTTTCTATTGTATTAATTTTGTGTAATGGTTTTAAATCAAAAAAACTCGTGCGATGGCCGAGAATCGAACTCGGATCAACTGCTTGGAAGGCAACTATGCTAACCATTACATCACCATCGCCAATGGTTTTTATTTACCTCACTTTTCTATGGTATAAATTTGTGTAATGGTTTTAAATTAAAAAAACTCGTGCGATGGCCGAGAATCGAACTCGGATCAACTGCTTGGAAGGCAACTATGCTAACCATTACACCACCATCGCGGATGGTTTTTATTTACTTCACTTTTCTATTGTATTAATTTTGTGTAATGGTTTTAAATCAAAAAAACTCGTGCGATGGCCGAGAATCGAACTCGGATCAACTGCTTGGAAGGCAAATTTATAATTATATTTAGCTTGTGCTAAATTAAACTGGAAGTTGTACAATAAAATAAAATAGAGAATTAATGTTCAATTGAAGAAAATAGTAAGTTATTTTTAATAAGTATAGTCGGGGCATAAGATTTATTCAATGAGCTCAAGAACAACAATATTGGTGAGTAATGCAGGAAGTCCAATTACATATGAAATCTGTGAATAGCATAAAATAATTCTTTTACTTATGCACGACTAAACTGCCGCTAATTAAATAAAATACCATCAGTAGCTCAGCGACAAAAAATGTTACAAAATCGCTTTACATAATAGGAATTTCCAAATGCACTCAAAAAAAAATAAAAATAAATCAGATTAACATCCTCCTCTCACCTGGTTCATTGGGACAAACAAATCGCTCCCGAGGCACGGGCGCAATTTCACTACTTCCAGCACAAGCGGAAGCATGCGGCAAACTTCCGGGCCAAACACAAACCTCCACTCGACTATCAAAAGCCAATCCTGCAGGACAATCGAATTCGAAAACGCTAAACTCGTCGGAAAGTTGATCGAACTTGACACAACGGTAAAACCTGCCACAGGATCGAGGATGAACGAAGTATCCTTGACGCGAACATTCAAACTCGGTCCTTGTATCCTTGAAAAACAGGAATAAAATTATTTTAAACGAAAAAAAGCTGCGATGGCCGGGAATCGAACCCGGATCAACTGCTTGGAAGGCAACTATGCTGACCATTACACCACCATCGCACTTGAACGAGTACCTTTCTAATAACGTGCACGTTTCCCTCAACGTCTATAACTCTGGAGATGCGGTAAGGAGACACCTGGATGGTGTCCAGGGGGCGAACTGGCGTTTCCAGGATTTCACGCTCCAAGGAGTGCAACACAGCGCCACGTGGGGCGCGAGCTTGGCGAGACAAACCCGTGAAAGCTGCCTCAAGGAGGGAGCTTTCGCATTTAGTGCCCCCATCCTGCGAGAGGTCCTTAAGGGCCATTCCGGCCAAGCCCCGGACTCTTGCGTATTTAGCCTTGATGTCAATGCTCGTAGCGTCGTCGAAAGCGATCCACTGGTCTTTACTATAAATAAATCAAACGAAATTGAAGATTAGCTGCACTTTCGCTCAAAAATTCCAGCAATAAATTACAAGGCTTAGTCCGAGCCGGGACATCAACCTCAATTTCTATTTTTTGTTGCGCCCTTTTTAAAAAAACAATTAAACACGCATGCAGCGAGTTATGAAAGAACATTTTTAATTGATCCTGATGAAAGGCATTCAACGCACTATTTCAAAAGCCGATCCTATTCGACTCCGAATACTCACTGAGTGCAGGTGTGTCATGGTAAATTATTATTGTATAAGATTATAGACTTTCGCAATTTGCTCCACTTTGGAGACTTTAGAAGCAAACACCTAATACGACATTGCCCCTGGTGGCTGCTCTACCATGAATTCGGTACGCGAGCCCTGGCAGTGGCAATAAACAATCGTCAAGTCACTCAAATTGATGAAATATAGCCGACAGCTATTAAAAAATTACTCGCTTCTTTAATCTCTATTCTGTTACAAATTGTTGTAAGCGGCTTCTAAAAAAAGTTACCTAAATATGTAGGACCCAGTTTGGTCCTGGTCCCTCTCCAGCGTCCAATTCCCGCCATTCCCCATAACACTGCAAAGCTCATCGCGTGTAATTGACTGGACTTCCAACGCCGGACTGCCCGGAGCTGTGTGTTTCTCATCCTGGAGCTTAAACTTGAAAGCTTGAACGGGTGCTGTTATCACCAGTTTGGACAAAGGGGCCCCTAGACCGCTCACCAGATCCACCACGGAATCCTAGAAGGTCCATAGTCATATTTTCCACCCAAATGGGCATAATTGCGATAACCCGGATCTATTTTATGAATATTTATGGTGACACGGTAACAATTTGCGAGGTTGTTATACTCGAAGCCTTTTACGGACAATTACGTAAGTTCGTCTGGATAGCGTTTCAGTTTATAAAAGGACAAAAAGTGTAGGCTTTTGTTGGTTTTTGATTTTATTTATGTGACGGTGAAGAATGGCCTTCGCGTAGAAATATAGAAACGTCAAAGAAATTAATTACAGTGCTCGAAAAGGCGCAGCCTTGACTTATAATTGTTTGAGGTTTTTCGGAGAGTCCCACCCGATTTTCAGGGGTTAATTATAAAAAATAAACAGAAGCTATTTAAATAAAAATGAGTAACAAAACGTTGGTGGCTTCAAGGAGGTGACAGAATATAAATCATACATATGTTATGTACACACATCACCTTGTCTGCATAATATGATTTATTATTCCATCACAATGGATAAGTCATTTACAAATTTTAGTAACGAGACCCAAGGATTTGGGGCGATAGTATTGTTGGACTTGTCATTGATTTTTCGAATTATCTAACACTGGAATTATCTTTTTCATTTTTCGAACAATAGGGAGTGAAGGTGAATTTCCAATTAATATTATTCAAGCCAGATACTTCGCGATAGTGCAGACGCACAAAACCGTTCCGCTTCAGTTGCCGTTGCATTGTTACAATTCATCACAGACCGGAAAATTTTTAATCTCGCCGGAAGAATAGTCAAAAATATATTTGCAAATTTTTCTAAATCACTTTCACTCACAGTATTCTGCATGTCCCAAAGTCCGGAAAGCCGGCTAGGGTGGAAAGTAACGTTCTTGGAAGCTCCAAGGAAAGCCGTTTGCAAGATGAACAAATCGGCATTTTTGCTCAAAGCCTTAAAGTCGTAGTATTTTGCCAAGGTCTCGGCTTTTGAAGGCACAGAAAGGACGATGTACAAGTCGGCTCCGAGCTTGCTTCGGACCGTTGAGATGAAGTCGCTGATGTCGTTTTTCGAATCGAGTTTCTTCAGGTTGATCTCAATACCGTCCACTTTACTGCTTTTCAGTATGTTGACCAGTCCCTGGAAGAGGAGAATAAAGACAATTGACAGGTTCGATTTTGTGACTGTAATTGAGCTTTGTAGTCGAGGAGTTTGGTTATCGCAAGCCAAGTAATTGGTTTAATTGACAATTAATTTTTCAAAAAGCTTTATTAATCCTACGTTGGTTTATAGAAATAGCTACAGAAAAATAAACACAAAAATGTGAAGAAACAATTCAAATTTATTAGCTGTCGTGGGTGAAGCATAAGATATTAATGCAAAGTTAATGAAATAAAATGGAAACGCGATTTCTACAGTTTAATTATTTGCTAATAAAAAATGAGTTTATTTCTATTTTTTAGGGCGTGTACTTATAAGGATGGTCACCACGCGTTTAATTAAACAAGCGTCATTAAAAATGCAACTTTTACTTTTATTGAGCTCCTTTTATTGCCGTTATTTTGAGTAATTCTCAATGAATTTTTAAAAATTCTGCCTCAAGGGTCAAACTCGTGTCGTGTTAACTTGAACCAATTTAAAATAATTACTATCACTTTCATTTTATCTATTCTTTATCTACTCTTACTTTTAATGCAATATTAATCACGCTAGTGGACACTCACCTTTCTATTGTCATCTTTCTTTACCTTATACGTCAAAATCGTTTATACTTTCATCAAAATCAACCTTGATTCATCACTAATTTTCTTTGGCATTTTTTCGGCCCTGGGGACCATCGCTTGATTTATTATTATTTTTTTTTAAGTTCATTACCACCCATAAATCGCTGAGAAAACATGATTCAAATATTTAGCACAATCAAACGCAACTTTAGTGTGACCAGTTTTCGACTAATTTAACCAAATATAGACAATCAACCGAATTATAATTGAAGAGTGAAATGTCAGCAGAATCAAGGGAATTTACCTAGACTGAAAGGTTTTGTTATTAATTTTGTGATTTTGTTAGAGAAACTTTGACTTTTCGATTTTTGGAAAACAATATTTAAAAAATAGAAGCTTCTTACATGTTTGAGAGATACCTAATTCAATTTTTGTAGATGACATCAAAAGGTACAGTAATAGCATAAATTCATTTCTGATGCGACCTCAGTCAAGAATTTTGAATAATGAATGAATGAATTCTTATTATTCGCTTCACACCTCCGCCAATGTTTCCCATTTACCTGATTGAATTCGTTGACGGTGATCAAAATTTTGACCCCCTTTGCGTGCTCCCTGAACCTGTCGATGGACTTGACATCGGCATCCGCAGGCAGGATAACATGTGAACATTTGCACGAATCGACCTGAGTCAGTTTACTATAATAACAAATCAATTTCGACTGAGTTTTTTTCGTGGGACAGTCGGCCGTGGCCCCACAGACCGCGACAAAAATCAAAAATATGGCACTTGAAAAATTCATTTCGTCAACTTTGATACGTTTAAACTGGCAAAAGTATCAAAGTCTCGTCATCCCGCGCACATGTGTTGCTCTACCGTTGAAGTCACTGCGAAACTGAAAGTGATTTCGCTCTTTTTTGGCGGCCGATCTTATTAAGCCGATCGCCGAAGATTAACTGATCCTTTGACGGTCACTTGGGCTAAAGTAGGGTGTTCTCCCTGAATCGGTAAGAGGGAAAAGTGATTCAGACGCGAAGTTTGGTGTTGGTGGCGGTTGGAGGACATAGCGGTGCTTTTAAATGTCTGCTGGTTATGATTTCATCGGAAAACGGCTGATGTAAGCACGCGGCTTGAATTTGAATGCTAATATATGGATCAATGTGGAAAAATCGTTTTTAGGTGAATTGTAATGTTTCACTTAATTAAGGCTAACAAGTGTGTAATTACGAGCGCTTGACTTTGTGGGTGGAAGTTGAAGCCGGATCTTTCCTATTTTTATTGAAACGAGATTGTTTATACATTTAAACCGCACTTTTTTATTTAAAGACTCGAGAGTAGGTTTTAATTATTTAAAACAGAAAAATGGATAACAAAAAAATTTTATTCTCTTGGAAGTGAGCAGTTCTTCGAAATCCTTAGGCAAAATTAATCGGTTTCGAAACCATGATCTCACACAGATCGCCATTAAGCAAACTTTACTGCACTATTATCCATAAACCACTAAATGTGTATTATGCTAATTTTATTTGTAGGTTACATAAAAAATCGCGACACTTTGCATATTAATTGATTTGGAACAAAGTTAATTATAATAAATCATTACTTTAGGCCATAGCTGGGTCTAGTAGAATTTGATTTGTCGGGGAAAACGTATCGAATTGCATATTTTATTTCTCTTAATCGTATTATGTAGTCCCTCTGTCATCAAAATACCATGGTGTTATGCCATTCGTGAGAACATTGCATAAATAAAGGCTATCAAAAGGAAATCACTTTCTTGTCTCTTCTCCGACCAGTTCATCAATATTCGGCCCATGCACCTGTTCCCGCTCCTGCACGTAACCCATCAAACACCCATTAGTTTCACTTTTTAGCAGTTCTAACACCCACGATGTCCCCAATTTTTCGCTGTTTCCTGCCTGGAATTTTCTTGACCACAGAGTGCAATTGGCCCAGTTTCCAGCTGTTGCATAATCCGGGGACCAGACTGTCGTGACCGGAGTCACATTTCAACACTGCAAAGTCCGAATTCTTGCTATTAATTGCCCCGGTTTCACCCGGATCCCGGAATTTGATTTGGTGACTAACGCCGTTTTGTAACGACGCCTGCAGCCGGCGAAAGATCCAATTTTATTTTTGTCTTGATGCAGTTTCGCCTTGTGCCATTATAGGGAAAGTGGATATTATGTAAGAATCGGATTGGGACCGATTCGAATGTGGGATTTACACACATCACGAGTTGACAATTTTCAAAATTGTGATTTTTTTAAATAAGTGGACTAAAAAACGCGAAATTATTTAGTGAAACAATAAACTATGGAAATATCGGCGTAATTATGGTAATTGTAAGTCATTAATTCTGAATTCCTAACTAGTTTTTCAGTTTTAAATATTCAGATTTGGAAATATTAATAATTAAGTTTTTTGGTGTTTTAACGGTTTGTTTGGTTCCACTTCGATTATTAAATTGTTAAAACTGTCGCAGATCTAGGTTACAAAGAAAGGCTTACAGAAATTAAAATTGTTTTTAATTGGAAACATATCAGTCGTGCTGAAGGATGGGAAGAAAGTGAACGTAACAAGAAAAACCTTTATAAGTTTTATTTTGGACAATAAATTTTACAATATCTGATTTTATAACACTAATGGCCTTAAAGCATTTTTAATTATATGCAAAAGATACGAAAACATAAGTAGTAAAAGTTGAATGTGTCATATATCAGTCAGTGCTGTTTAACATGGGAATATTTCGCCGAAATTGTGTTGACAATATGGAATTATGCAACAAGGAAGCTTTGGTTTCAGAAAAAATTGTAAATAAATAAAATTATCCCCAGGGTTTGCAACATTATACCTGACTTAATGTTTTGATGTAGTTTATAAAATTGTAATTACTCATGCAATTACAATTCATAAACAGGTGTTTGTAATTATTTACCTTAAATAAACGTACATATCATAATTTTAATTAGGAACTCATTACTACATTGCCTCACTTAATCGGTACGTACTTAAGTAAATACAAACTAAAAAACAATTTTTCGCTTTTGAATATGGAAAACAGAATAAATAAGATAAGAGTCCTTCAATGTTATAACTTCATCTTAACATAGCAGAGCTTGTATTCGGCACGTATTAAATAAAAGACTTGAGTGTAACACAAAAAATATTAATTACTAATTACACACAAGATATTTTGCAATGTGGTTACCGCCACCAAAATACAAATCCAAGTTTCAGTCTTGTGACAAAATACTTTTCTTTGCTGTCTTGAAGCAATTTTTTTTCCAACATTCAGTTATGTTCCATCAATCTCCTGGCTCTTGTAATGCAACTGCAGTAAATCATCGTTATAATATCGTCCTGACACATGCCCAGTTATGCTTACACACAACAAGCCTGTTATTAATTCCCCATTGTTCTCCCTGCGGTTACACTTCAGGATCGCCGATCGGAACCCAATAAAAATTTTAAAATTTATGAGAAGCGAAAGTGACCCACAAATGGCAGAATGCAAAATTTTTTCTTTATTTATGAACCGTTTCGTAAGCCGATTTATATCAATTTGAAAATTTTATAGGAACTCATAAATCATTCAAGGAAAAAATATTATGACAACTTTTTAAATAGACGTTTCCGTTAAAACCTGTTATTTGGATTTGCGGTTGAAAACAGTGACCTAGTGGCAAATCAATCATCTTTGATTAGTAATTGAGAAATTTCCACACAAAGCCGTTCATTCATCCGCGACCTAATCGGATCTTTGAACAATGCCTCGCTGACGTCTTATTCGAACACTCTGTACACAGCGTGGGCACGAAGAAAGCGATATGGCGCTTGTGTAACCAAGGTTGGGGCCAAAGTTGCAATAAAATGGGTTTCTGGCCAATTTTTGCCACTTTTTTTGTGTTTACTTAGCGCCGGATTGTGTGGGATGGTATTAAAGCTTGCTCTTGACACAAATTCGGGGTCTCGGATCAGTCTCGTTTAATTGAAATAAACAAATAAATTGGTGCTTTATTTAATTCTTATTGCAATTCAGTGTTTGTGGGAAACCGAAGTTGTGCAAAATGGCGCAAGTCCATTATCGCTTATTATGAAAGAAACCGAAAGTGTTAAGTGGAAAATATTCACACGAACTTCAAATGATATTTCAGATCTAACGATATTAGTCTATATTACTTCAGAAAATATGCATAGCGATTTACGAAATCATAATTTCGGTTGAATGCCCTTTTCAACTAAAACTGCAAAAACTTAAATGTGGGTTTCTAATTTATTATTATAATCGTAATTGTAACGGACATCGCTTATTTTACACCTTCCTATACTCATAAACGCCCACGCAATTGATAACTGTCGGAACAGTAATAGTTTATAAAACAGAATGCTCCATGATACAATATTATACAAAAGTTTATGAACGACAAAGTTATTAAAATAAAGCAATTCTATATCAAGGTATTGACGAATAAATAGATTCTTCAGAATTTCCGCCCAGTTCCCATGAAATAAATTGCGAAATTTGAAAAATGAAAATTTCTAAGACCACCTTTACAACTCATGATATGTAAAGGTCGTTCAATAATAGGAATGTGGAGAACGATTCATATTTGCTTTGGGATATTTTGATAAACTAGTTTTACGGTAAGGTAAGAAATAATGAGTCTCAATAATGTCGAATTTTCGCAGTTTTGCTTATTTTCAGATTGCTCCATATTCTAATTTTCCTTATTTGGTAATTAATCTCGCACTTATTTGGATAATAATTTATTAAGTTTTCTGTAAAGTTATATGGGTTATGGCCGTAAATTCATCACTTTTTGACAAATTACAATTTATCTATTATGTTAATCTCATCTGATCGGTTAATGAAAGCTTTGACACGCATAATTTGTAACCTTTGTCCTCTAAATATCTCAGCATCATTAATTACGTTTGCTATTAACCACACGCAACTTAAATACAATTTTTCCACGTGAGTAGTTTTGTGTAATCGTTTCTGAAAAGACGAAACCGCTAAAATGTGCAGACTACATCTAGACGATTACTACTTTGTCCTAAAGCATTTTAACCGCAAGTCCCACGTCAATAAAATTCCCTATGATTTTTTAGCATTATTTATTAATCAATAATAATCAAGTAAATGACTTGTCTTAGTCATTTGGTCTTATTTCTTCACTCGCTTAGCATTTTAAGGCAATAAGTCAATCGGCATAAATGGACCGTTTCTACAAGTAACAAATCATGAAGTCGCTCTGAATATCTCATTATCGTGGCTCGCGTCCCAAATAATACAGTTTTCTGATTAGAAATTATAAAATTACTAAATCAATCATTAGGTGTAATTATGGATAAATTTATGGCCAGCGTTTGACAGGAAATAGATCACTTCTAAGAGCTGAAAAATCGTAAAACGAAAAATGTTGACATTTTTAATTTACAATTTATATCAGATTATTTTACAATTAGCTGTACTTTCATTTACAAATATCGACAAGTAAATTTTTAACCCGTTCCGTCCTTGATCTTAATTGCACATTATCGATCACATATTTTACAAATAAATGTACCGTAATGGAATAGACGAATATTCAGTTTGGCCGTCAATCATTAAAAGATGTTGGGCTGGGCCACATTATGAAACAAATATTGTATAAGTCGCCGGCTTTCATATTCTTATTTAATTTATTTTCTTTTCTCGCTTGATTTGCATAAATGGAAAAGCGTCCTAGATACACGATATAGGTCACAAACAGGACTCAGTATCATCTACATTTGGTGACATTTGGTGCAGCAGGATCTTGCCAATCACTGCATATTAATGAGGCGGCTAATGAAGGAAATGTCAGATATTACGCGATGACGCAGTGTTTCCTCTGAGTGCAAATGATTTTTCATTTGTAATTTTCATTTATCTTGTAGTCATGACGATAAATTACTCACTTTTTCAGATTAAACTGTATACAGTTAATAGTTTTAGCACCTTGGATGGGGTTATACTAGAGGAAAACAAAGGCTGGCTGATAAGAACTCATTTATGAATTTCAAATTTTAACGAATTTTATGGTTTCATTTTTTTAATTTCTTATGTTTTGCCTTCAGAAACCTTTGCCTCTTGATTGATACAAGATTTGTTATTTATTCTTTTTTTCAAACAAAAAGTGACGTCACAAAACAGTTTTAGGAAACTACTGACTGCGCCAATTATTTTTATTTATTTTTTTTTAAATAGCTGATCTCTAATGATCAAACTATAATCTAATTACGAAGTCAATTTCATTATTCCTTCAACTCAATTACCTAAATGAACTTTTCTATTTAATTGTTACAGGACAATACATCGACATTGCACTACTTTTCTGATTATTTGCTCCGATCACACTTATTCAAAACTCCTTGTAATTTATGCAATTTGCACCGGTGTTATTACTAATTTATTGCGTACTTGTATGCCGGATTCGAGTCGGGTCCTTGGCCTAAACAGTCCGAGTAGTCTCACGAAAATCCAAAACTAGATCGAATCACCTTCGATCTGTACAATAAACAAGTTTAACAACCGTAACAGTAAAAATAGTGAAATTGTCTACTGGCTGCAGACTATTATGTCACGGTGTCTTAAGAAGTGGATGGAATCGACTTAATTACCTGACCATCGCATCGTACGCATGACTGCTACTCACTTGAGCATGAAATTGGCGTCTGTGTACGCTTTCCAGAAGAGTAATTTTTCGTCTGAACTTGATTTTTGAATAAATAATGACTTGTTTTGATTCAATGAGGAACTGATTTGTTTTGGCCACTTATTTTTACAATTTGTATTGCTCTAAGCTATGATTTATGTCTCAAATTAATAAATTCAATCACCAGCCGACGATAAGCGGTTGTAATTACAACGTCTCAACTCACTTCAACCAACCGACATCTGTATTAATGAGTTATTGATCAGAATCTGGAGCAGCATTGTTCAGAATCAATAAATTATCGCGATTGTTTTTCTAATAGCTTCTTGTGTAATATGTGTTTTAGTGAAAGGTGTCTTATTTTTAGACTACGTCCAGACATGGTCTGCCAGTAGGAGGACATTGTTTGCATACCAAGTCTCCAAAAATTGGGAAAATCAATGCAACAACATTTGATATCTTAATAGTGCAAACAACAAAACGATAATAAAAACAACATTTGTTGTTCGAAGCGGATACGTTCGAAAGTATTATTTGTTAAATGCCATTTTCATTAAAAATACGTAATCGAACTGAACTAATTGTAAACAAACCAGGTGGACGCGTAAATTGCCTAAGTGGAACACTGTGACATTTTTAGTGATAGAATTATCCTGTCAACAAGAAGTTATTGCCACTAGTTGTCCATTTGCACATGCGGGAAAGGTGTTTTTTCATTTTGTTTTAATTAGAACAATTAGATAGTGGCAAAAATCTTGTTAAAAAGTTGTATTAATTTATTTACTTAATTTATTAGACAAATAAGGAAAAAATTTAACATACCAGTTTAGAGTGTTTTTTATGTTATAAAAATAATTAATATAATTATTATTAGTGTCAAAAACTAATTTTGTTTTTTTTTCTAATTAAGGTTTATGTGCTTATTAATAAAACTATCGCAACAAAATATAAAAAATGCTCCACTTTATTATAGAATAGTAATCCAAATTTTTAATATTACCACCTTTTTATAAAAAAAACTGAAACAGTTAATAAGCTATTTCAGGCATCTGTAGGCGTGGCATCCCCAATTCTCTTGCATCGTATTAAAAACAAGTTTAATTAATGCGGCCCTGCTCTTTCGGAAAAATAATTATTTCAAACGAAATTAATTAAAAGACAATAACGCTCTTATGCGAGGTTGTGGCGAAAGCTCCACAGGATTGTAGGAGTGAGTATTGACTAAAATGGATTATTTCGAAAAGTGGGTCAATTTTGGCAACTTTTGAAACAATAAATAGATCACTCAATAGGCGAGATATGTGGCGATACAATCGCTTATAGTTGTGATTTATAAAGGTTGTTGCCACATTTCTTGTCTTTTGTTTGTTTGAAGAAATGATCAATTGTTGGCATGTTGTGATCAAGGATACGAAAAAATCTAAGTTGAATGCCACCGCAACGACCTTGCTGGTCGTTCCAAGATGATTCATTGAAAAATATAACAAGTCATTTTCAAAATTAGAAAAGGTCACTTTCGCCGGCTTCCCCTTAGGACGACTTTAATTGCGGATATTTTATTTTGCAACAGCATTTTAATTCGAAACAATGGCTTAGATAATTTTGTTAAAATATTCAAAGTTATGGACGCCCAAATTGATTGGCGTTCGACAGATTGTATCTAATTGTGCGTTCATTCAGAAAATTGGGTCATTGTTTGTTTTCAGGGTGTGGTATTTTCAGTTTTTACACCTTAACCTCCACACTTCAGCAGCAAACGTAAGCCCATTTTACTCATGTAATCTGGAGTAATTTAATATATCTGAGAAAGTTACCGAATTTCAAAATAAAAAACAACGCAACCTGTAATTTTATATGACAAAACCTCTCTCTAGCTCATCTTATATTTGTATTAAGTAGAAAGCGTTTAATATTAATTTGAACTATTAAAGAGCTTCTTGTCTAACATTTTGTAATCTCAAATCTTTATGAATTACGAAACTGCACTATAATGATCAAGAAAGTGCAGGCTGTTCCTAAAACGCTCAAAATAGTCGATCTTTCTATATCGAATAAATTCGCAGCCGAAAATTTGGGCAAATGTTGAGAGACGAAATTACTAAACTCGTAAAGTTCTTGTTTTTCTTCCACCGTGACTGTCTGACAATACCACCTTATTTCATAACTCAGGACAAGACTTTTCTGTGCTTCTTTGACAACACAGTCACACAAGATTATTAAAGCAATTAAACAAACCTGGAATATGAAAGTTAAACTTTGTTATTTTAAATGAAAGACTTACAAAATTTTTCTCAACTTTGAGCATATTTAAAACGGCCAAGTGGACGAACGTAATGTTAGATTTTTCGTACATGATGGTATCAACATTGTCGAGAAAATCCAAAGTTGCGTAAAAGATCAGAAAGGCAATTGGCCAACCAAACGCACTATTATAAAAGTTAACAGTTTGGTTTAAAATTTGGGCCAAAGTTTCGATTCTCCGGATCAAAAATAAATGATTCCGTGACATGTTATCCAAAATCAGACGGTTTAGTTTCTTGTATCTGACCAAAATCATGTCAGCTATTAGGTAAAGTAGCAACTGATAAAATAAATGTATGTAATTTTGGAGATACTCAATCGGATGACGGCACAAAAAATCAATAATTGATTTTTCAGCTTGAACACAACTGCTGTAGATTAAAATAACGACATAGGCCAAATGAACTCCGAAAAAGCCGTAATAATAGTAACCATATCTCTTGGTTTTCTTGATTTTTGCACAGCTTTCGAAATTTTTCAATAAGCGGGTCCAAGTCCTGCGTTTGTAAAAAGTTGATACCACAATTACGTAATAATTGAAGCAATATAAAGACGTTTCTTTCAAAAATATAAGAACGATTTTTATTTGTACTTCATTCTGATAGAAGCCTTTACTGTAGATTGAAGCCACCACTCCAACAGAAATTGCAAGAAAAAACGCAACAGCGTAATATTTTTGAACAAAAGTTTGCTTTTCAAGTTTAAGAGAACGTGGGGTCAAAGCGAAAAATTTGCCAACTTTGAACATTATTTGTAACAACTCAAAATCCATTTCCTGGATTTAAACCCGCAATAAATAAATAAACCGTGTATAAAGTGAAAAATTGTCCGTAAAAAAGTATCTACAGCGAAAAACAATTTAAAGCTTTTATTAGTTCTGCATTAAGCCGCATTTTACGGAACAATGAAACGATGAGAGCATTTTATTCCTAATAAGCTTTGTTTGTAGTACTGATAACAAACGTAGAATCCTTTTTAGATAGAAAACGGTTGAAATGCACTCATCAAAAAAGTTGTTTTTTTGGTTCAGACAATTTAAAAAAAATAAATTCTTGAGCAGATTCTATTAGCTTTTTATTGATTCGGTGGAAATATATCATGCAATAAATACTCGTCCTCTAGATTATTTTGATGTATGCATATTAGTCGCTCATTCTCAACAGAATTTTTATCATTGACGCACTTACATACATTATTTTCTCTGTCATTAGCATAATACGAATTCACAAAAAAAAGCTTAAAGACCTATAAGTAAGGAACTATTTTTTAGATCTACATTTATAACAAAATCAATTTAAAAAAATCTCAGCAGTGGTTATGAAAAGGATAGCTTATAACGAAGTAATCTTTCTTTTTTAATATTTATTTTTCCACATGAGTACATGACAAGGTTTTATTAAACAAAAATTTTGTTTGTAAATTTAAATTCTCTGGAAAAATCCATTTACTACCAAATAATGCGAGTATAACTCATGATTTTGACTTTAAATACTTGGACGATTAACATAAGTTTATCAAGTACATATAAAAACATTCTTTATCTTTGAACTGTTTCAATTTTTTTCAAGAACTCACGTAGTAAATTGGTATTAAAGTGCTATTTTGTAAAACTACGTGTGCAATTACGCCAGGATTCCTTATAACGCTCGATAATGTAATGGACAAAAAAACACATTTACGTACAGTAAAGAAGGGACAATATTATTCACCAAACAGTCAATTACAATGGAAGATAGAGAAAGGGTTAAAAGAAAACAAAAACAAAAGAGGGATCATCCTGTGGACACGTCTAACTTTATATCAAATTGGCTATTTTGGTAAGGCTCAATTTTTGCAACATTTATTAAATTCACAATTAGTTGGGTTTTGACTGTTGTTGGCAAAGGAACCAAAGCCGCAATCACCGAAGATTCACTTTACGCAACACCAAGAAACTGTCAGGCGAGAGTATGTGCTGCAAAGCTTGAAAAATTTTGGCTGATTGAGCTGAAAAAGAAAAACCCCTCACTTGCAATTGCAATAATGAAAAGTTACGGATTTCGGTTTCTTTTCTATGGTTGTTTGTTCTTTCCTGTGGATCTTGCATCACGGTGATTACCCTATTCTTACGTATTTTTCACATAAACACTCATTTTCAGTTTATTTCAACCATATTACTTGCAAAAATTACTCGATTACTACACTCCAAATCAGAAAGGAGTGACACAAAACGATGCGCTTTTCTCCGCATTGATGATTATGTTGTTTCCGTTTCTTCGACTTGTCACTTTTCATTCATACGTTGCTGCTAGCAAAATTCTGGGAATGAAAACAAAAGTCGCTTGTTCCTCCCTGATTTATAAAAAGTGTCTTCAATTGAAGAAAAATGATTTACAAAAAGTGACAACAGGACAATTAATTAATCTTCTCAGTAACGATGTTAGTAGGTTCGATTGTTGTGATCTTATTAATTTTGTATGGATTGGACCGGCGGAAGTTCTTATTGGCATTTATTACGTAGACGTCACTATAGGTCATGCTGCCACAAGTGGTGTTCTTGTTTTAATGTTATGTTTCTTCCTCCAGTGTGAGTAGTGTGGCCGAAACCGGTAGAAAATAAAACGAATTTTTTATAGTATTTATTTCGAAACACAATTCTGTAGTTAGAAGACGTATTGCAGAAAAAACAGACCACAGAATAGGCCTAATAAATGATCTTATCAGTGGAATGCAAATTATCAAAATATATGCTTGGGAAAAACCATTCACAAAGTTGATATCAATTGCTAGGAGGTGAGTCATTATTTGTCAAAATCCCAAATAAGTCTGCCGCAGTTTAGAGCTCAAAGAGATAAAGACAGCCATTTACATGTTCATTTTGAACGATTCGTTCAAACACACTGTGGTCAAAATTATTATCCTTTTTGGAGTATCCTTAGCTGCAGTGACAGGATCACCGTTAACACCACAATACGTCTTTGCAATGTCCAGTACTTTTGAGAATTTAAAAATGGCCATAACTCTGTGTACACCACTTGCAATCACCCAACTCTCAGAACTGAAAACTACAATACTCCGCATTCAGAAATTTTTGCTAACTGACTCTAAAGAGTTTCAAATCAATGAAGCAACAACTCTTGGCATAGAAATCAAAGATTTGAACGTCAAGTGGGATAGTTCACATGATTTTGTGTTGAAAAACATAAGTTTGACTGCCACTTGTGGGCAACTTATCGGTATACTTGGTCCTGCAGGTGGTGGTAAATCCAGTCTATTGCAAACAATCATCAAAGAAACGGAAATAATAAGTGGAACGGTTTCAATGAAGGGGCGTGTTTCGTATGCTTCACAAGAAACTTGGATTTTCTCGGCGAGTGTCAGACAAAACATTCTTTTCGGTGAGGAAATGGACGAGGAAAAGTACCGAAAAGTGGTCAAAGTGTGTGCTCTGGAGCACGATTTAGCATTGCTCCCTCACGGTGACAACACACTAGTCGGAGAAAGAGGAGTTATGTTGAGTGGGGGACAAAAAGCTCGGATTAATTTGGCCAGAACTGTCTACAGAGACGCTGATATTTATCTCTTGGATGATCCCTTATCAGCTGTTGATCCACACGTGGCTCGGATAATCTTCAAACAGTGCATCCAAAACTATCTGAAAGACAAGTGTGTTATTTTGGTGACCCACCAATTGAGTTATCTTCAAGAAGCCACAAAAATATACTCCTTGAAAGACGGACGACTTGAATTTATTGAACAGCTTGAACAAAGTGGTTTCGTAGATTCAAATCTCGTGTCTTCACAGTTTTTGCAAAGCAAAGTAGTACCAACTGAAGTTAAGGAAGAATTTGGAAATTTAAAGACGAGACACGTCTATAAAACGTATTTCACAGTTGGGGGAAAATCATTGTTTGTTTGTGTGATGTTAACTTTTGTTTTAATTCAGCTGGTGGGGAACTGCCAGGACTATTTTCTCAGTTTTTGGCTCAACTTACGACAAGATTCTTTGCAAGTTGATAGTTGGTGGTACAATTTTTTCTCAAACGAAAATTGCTTGCTCATTTACGGCGTTTTCCTATTAACTCTAGTTTTGATAATTTTTGTAAACTGTTGGTTGTTTGTGAGATATACTAAAAAAGCTTCCTCTCGCTTGCACAACGAGATGCTAACAAATGTTATCCATGCTGACATGAATTTTTTTTATAATAACGCCAGTGGTAGAATCCTCAATAGATTTTCAATGGACATTGGATGCATTGATCAAGCGATCCCACTATCTTTAGTCTGGTTCCTACCATCACTTTTAATTTGTATCGGGAATTGTTTGCTAGTTTGCGTTTTAAATTTTTGGATGATACTTCCAACAATCATTTTGATTCCCAGCTATTACTATGTAGGGGTCGTATTTATGCCAGTTTTAAAGTCCGCAAAGAGGACTGAAGGAATAAGTAAGAGCTGGACCAAACGTTTAAAAATTTAATTTTTGAAAAATTTCAGCACGTAGCCCTATTTTCAGTCATTTGACAGCGACTGTTCAGGGTTTAACAACGATCAAAGGGTTCAATGCGCAAGACACACTTCAGAAAGAATTCGAAGACCACCAGAATCTTCACATTTCTGCTCAACACTTGATTATCAACATCTATGCTTTACTAAGTTTTATCGCTGATTTTATTTGCAATTTTTACGTCACGTTGATTATTTTTGGATTTTTCCTGCTTGGCGAAGGTTTGTTTTTAAATAATAAGCTGGATAAATGTTTTAAAACAATTCGTAGGAGCTCAAGTTGCTAATGTCGGTTTGGCAATTCATTTAGGGATTTACGTGGTGTCTTTAATAGCATTTGTCATGATAACTTTGAGTAATTTGGACAGTGAAATAACTTCGGTCGAACGCGTTTTGGATTATACGAAAATACCACAAGAAACAGAAGGGAACATATGCCCTCCAAAGACGTGGCCCAGTGAAGGCCGAATATCATTTCAATCAGTGACTCTCAAGTATTCACCCACTGACCCTCCTGTTCTCAAAAATGTCAGTTTCACCATCAAACCGGGCGAAAAAATTGGAATAATCGGTAGAACAGGTGCCGGAAAATCGTCTCTGGTCTCCGCACTTTTCCACCTTTTACCGTTTGAGGGAACTATTTTCATCGATAACGTCAATACCAAATCGATTCTTCTCAAAGACCTCCGTTCGAAAATCTCCGTCATTCCGCAAGACCCTGTTTTATTTTTGGGAACTTTGCGCAAAAATTTGGACCCGTTTGATGAATTTACCGACGCTGAATTGTGGTCGGCTCTTGAGGACGTTGAATTGAAAAGTGTGATTCGGGACTTGAACAGTGAGGTTTCAGAAGGAGGTTCAAACTTCAGTGTTGGACAGAAGCAACTGCTTTGCTTGGTCAGAGCAATGTTGAGAAGGAACAAAATTGTGGTTTTAGACGAAGCCACAGCTAATATCGATCTCAAAACAGACGTGTTGATTCAATCAGCAATCAGACGCAAGTTTCATAAGTCGACAGTTTTAACAGTTGCTCACCGATTGAATACTGTGATGGATTCTGATAGAATTTTAGTGATGAATGATGGGGTTGTCGTAGAGTTTGGGAGCCCAAAAGTTTTGCTAGAAGACGTCAATAGTTTCTTCTACCAATATTATATAAACAGCAATAAAGTGGAAATAGCTTAATAAGTTGCTTGTTTCGTCAGACCCATAATTACAATCGGCTTATTAGATACGCATAATTATTCATACGTCTTAACTATAATTTTTTTAATTTTTGCAACCTTGATATGTGCCACTAAACTAGGCGTACCTACATTTTAAAAACGAAATAAAATGATAATAAATATACTACAGGTATAACTACAATAATAATCCGAATTACGTAGGTACTTGCATTTTGTACTTTGGAAAACAAGTCGTAGTATAGAATCCTTCCTAATGGAGGAGAAAAAAGCTAAAAGCTTGCCAAAACACCCCGAAGACACTTCAAATTTTGTATCAAGTTGGCTTTTTTGGTAAGAAAAAAACTTATTTCCTAATAAGTTAACTCACTGCCTTCTAAGCTGGGTGTATCCTGTTGTTATCAAAGGAAGCAAAACCGAAATCAACGAAGACTTGCTTTATGAAACACCGGAAAGCTGTAAAGCGTCAAAGCTCAGTGAAGGACTTCAAAAATTGTGGCTTGAAGAAATGAAATTTAAAACACCGTCCCTTGGACGTGCCCTTGCAAAACAGTTCGGACGGGAATTTGTCATTTATGGAGCTTTTTTCTTTCCAATCAACTTCACTACTCAGTAAATAAAACATCAAATAAATTTCCGCTTGAAATATCCTTGCTCTCAGGTTGTTTCAGCCGTATTTCTTACAACAGTTGCTCAACTATTACACTCCGAACCAAATACACGTTTCACTGAATGACGCTATTTTGTCTGTCGTGATGATCAGTTTGTTGTCAGTTATCCGCTTGTTGGTCTTCCACCGCTTTTTCAGTTATGTCAAAGTCTTGGCAATGAAAATGAGAGTTGCTTGTTGTTCACTAATTTATAAAAAATGTTTAAACTTGCGGAAAACTAGCTTGCAGAGAATTAGCACAGGACAGTTGATCAATCTTGTGAGTAACGATGTTGGAACCTTTGATTATGCTGTCATGTTTTTGCATTTTATTTGGATTGGACCTATGGAATTGATCATTGGGGCCTTTTTCATAGACGTTACCATCGGTCAAGGGGCCACAGTTGGTATCCTGGTCCTTTTGGTTTGTTTTTTGCTCCAATGCAAGTACAATCACAAAAAAAATTATTGCTAATTAAAAACATTATAGCATACATCTCCAAACACACTGCGTCCAACAGAGAACGGATAGCTTCAAGTACTGATTATAGAATTCGGTTACTAAACGATCTCGTCTGTGGAATACAAATAATCAAAATGTACGCTTGGGAGAAACCATTTAAAAAACTGATCGACATTGCTAGAAAGTAATTCTTTACCTTGATGGGCTCACACTCATATTTTTTTTTAGTTTAGAACTTAAAGAAATAAGTAAAAGAACTCGTCTCTTCGTTTTGAATGACTCATTCAACTACGTTGTGACACGAATTGTTATTTTCCTTGGAATCGTGGGAGCTATTTTCACAGGTGGCTCTATAACATCTCAGTATGTTTTCGCGATGGCAAATATTTATGACCACTTTAAAATTACTTTAACAATTTTTGCTCCTTTTGGAATTATGCATTTTGGCGAACTACGAACGTCGATTTTACGTATTCAAGAATTCTTATTAACTGATCGCGAAAGCTCCAAAGACAGTTTTCTACAACACACGGACGAAACAGCTAGTCCTGGCATAAAAGTCACAAATGTGAGCGTCAAATGGGACGATTCTCTAACTGATTTCGTATTAAAAGACATAACTTTGATTGCGACTTGTGGCCAACTTGTCGGCATAGTTGGTCCTGCAGGTAGTGGCAAATCGGCTACTTTGCAAACACTAATTCAAGAGACTGAGATAATATGTGGGAAAATAACGATTAAAGGACGAATTTCGTATGCTTCACAAGAAGCTTGGATTTTCTCGGCGAGTGTCAGACAAAACATTCTTTTCGGTGAGGAAATGGACGAGGAAAAGTATCGCAAAGTAGTTAAAGTGTGTGCCTTGGAACACGATTTGGCTTTGTTTCCTTACGGTGATAACACACTAGTTGGGGAAAGAGGAGTTATGTTGAGTGGAGGACAAAAAGCTCGGATTAATTTGGCCAGAACTGTTTACAGAGACGCTGATATTTATCTTTTGGATGATCCTTTATCAGCTGTCGATGCACACGTAGTTCGAATAATCTTCAAAGAGTGCATCCAAGGTTATTTGAAAGACAAGTGTGTTGTTTTGGTGACCCACCAGTTGAGTTGCCTTCAAGAAGCCACAAAAATATATTCGTTGAAAGACGGGCGACTAGAATGTATTGAAAACATCGATAAAATTCCTGATTACAACCCTGACAGTGCTACAAACGCTGAAGAACTTGTAATTAAATCAAACGAGCTATCAGTACTCCCAAATGAAAATGTAGAAGAAAGGGGGAAACTTAAAGCGATACAAATCTACAAGTCGTATTTCACAGTTGGGGGAAAATCGTCATTTTTTCGAGTCATTTTTATATTTTCCCTGCTTCAAACTGTGATCAACTGTTTGGATTATTTCGTTAGTTTATGGGTAAATGTGGAACAAGGATCGTTACAACTTGAGTCGAGAATTAAGGATTTTTTCTCATACGAAAACTGCTTGACTATCTATTGCTGCATTTTGTTGCTCTTGTTCTTCATAATCTTTGCATACAGCTGGGCTTTTGTTAAATACACTAAAAATGCTTCAACCTATCTACACAACAAAATGTTAGCTAAAGTCTTGCATGCAAATTTGTCATTTTTCCATAACAATTCAAGCGGTAGAATTCTTAACCGATTTTCTATGGACGTAGGAAGTGTTGACCAAAAAGTACCTTTGCAGTTATTATGGATCTTACCAACAATTATGTCCTGTCTTGGGACTTGCGTGCTAATTTCAGTTCTAAATTATTGGATGATATTTCCTACAATAGCGTTATTCCCCATTTATTATTATCTGGGTGTTTTATTTCAACCAACTGTGAGGAGCATCAAAAGAACAGAAGGCATCAGTAAGAAGAAAGTACTATTTGTCAAAGATTTGGTCAAAGATTTTAAATATTTTAGCCCGTAGCCCTGTTTATAGTCACTTGACAGCTACTCTTCAAGGCTTAACAACGATTAAAGCGTTTGGAGCACAAGAGATACTTCAAAAAGAATTTGACAAGCACCAAAATGTTCACAGTTCTGCTTTTCACACAATCATTGGGGTCTACGCTTTACTGGGTTTGATCGCAGAATTTATCAGTGCTTTATACACCACTGCGGTTTCGTTCAGCTTTTTCATTTTTGGAAAAGGTTGTCCCAAACACAAAATAATAAAAATATTAAAGCGATAAGTTTTCAGAAGCTTATATCGGAAATGTAGGTTTAGCAATTCACCTAGCTATCCAGTTAACAGGTTATGTGGAATATTTAATGCGAATTTGGAGTAGTTTTGATACTGAAATAACTTCGGTGGAACGTGTTTTGGATTATACAAAAATACCACAAGAAATAGAAGAGAAAATATGCCCCCCAAAGACATGGCCCAGTGAAGGCCGAATATCATTTCAATCAGTGACTCTCAAGTATTCACCTACTGACCCTCCTGTTCTCAAAAATGTCAGTTTCACCATCAAACCGGGCGAGAAAATTGGAATAATCGGTAGAACAGGTGCCGGAAAATCGTCCCTGGTCTCCACACTTTTCCACCTGTTCCCATTTGAAGGAACGATTTTTATCGATAACGTCAATACCAAATCGATTTCTCTCAAAGGCCTGCGTTCAAAAATTTCTGTCATACCCCAGGACCCAGTGTTATTTTTGGGAACTTTGCGGAAAAATTTGGACCCGTTTGATGAATTTACCGACGCTGAATTGTGGTCGGTTCTTGAGGACGTTGAATTGAAAAGTGTGATTCGGGACTTGAACAGTGAGGTTTCAGAAGGAGGTTCAAACTTCAGTGTTGGACAGAAGCAACTGCTTTGCTTGGTCAGAGCAATGTTGAGAAGGAACACAATTGTGGTTTTAGACGAAGCCACAGCTAATATCGATCTCAAAACAGACGTGTTGATTCAATCAGCAATCAGACGCAAGTTTCATAAGTCGACAGTTTTAACAGTTGCTCACCGATTGAATACTGTGATGGATTCTGATAGAATTTTAGTGATGAATGATGGGGTTGTCGTAGAGTTTGGGAGCCCAAAAGTTTTGCTAGAAGACGTCAATGGTTTCTTCTACCAATATTATTTAAACAGCAATAAAGTGACAATAGCTTAACAAGTTGTTTTTTTTGTATGACCCATAATTACAATCGGCTCATTAGAAATGCACAATTACTCATACGTTTTAACTTTAATTTTTTTAATTTTTGCAACCTTGATAAGTGCCACTAAACTAGGCGCACCTTTAAAACGGAAACAACTGATAAAATATAACTGCCATAATAAAACGAATTTCGTAGTTATTTTTTTTACTTTAGAAAACTAGTTATTAGTATAGAATTCTTTCCTAATGGAGGATAAGAAAAAAGCTAAAAGCTTGCCAAAGCACCCCGAAGACAGCTCAAATTTTGTATCAAATTGGCTTTTTTGGTAAGATAGAGACTCATTTCCTAATAAGTTAACTCACTCCCTTCTAAGCTGGGTGTTTCCTGTTCTTATCAAAGGACGCAAAACCGAAATCACCGAAGACTTACTTTATGAAACACCGGAAAGCTGTAAAGCGTCAAAGCTCAGTGAAGGACTTCAAAAATTGTGGCTTGAAGAACTGAAACTTAAAACACCATCCCTTGGACGTGCCCTTGCAAAACAGTTTGGACGTGAATTTGCCATTTATGGAGCTTTCTTCTTTCCGATCGACTTCAGTGCACAGTAAAAAAAAACACCAAATAAATTTCCGCTTGTAATAACTTTGTTCTCAGGTTGTTTCAGCCGTATTTTTTACAAAAACTGCTCAATTTTTACACTCCGAATCAAACACACGTTTCACGAAATGACGCTATTTTGTCGGTCGTCATGATCAGCTTGTTTTCATTTATCCGCTTGTTGGTCTTCCACCGCTTTTTTAGTTATGTCAAAGTCGTGGCAATGAAAATGAGAGTTGCTTGTTGTTCACTAATTTATAAAAAATGTTTAAACTTGAGAAAAACTAGCTTGCAGAGAATTAGCACAGGACAGTTAATCAATCTTGTGAGTAACGATGTTGGAACCTTTGATTATGCAGTCATGTTTTTGCATTTTATTTGGATTGGACCTGTGGAATTGATCATTGGGGCCTTTTTCGTAGACGTTACCATCGGTCAAGGGGCTACAGTTGGTATCCTGGTCCTTTTGGTTTGTTTTTTACTCCAAAGCAAGTACAATCATAATAAAAAAATTATTGCTAATTTAAAACATTATAGCATACATCTCCAAACACACTGCGTCCAACAGAGAACGGATAGCTTCAAGTTCTGATTACAGAATTCGGTTACTAAACGATCTCGTCTGTGGAATACAAATAATCAAAATGTACGCTTGGGAGAAGCCATTTAAAAAACTGATCGACATTGCTAGAAAGTAGTTCTTTACCTTGATGGCCTCACACTCATATCTTTTTTTAGATTAGAACTTAAAGAAATAAGTAAAACCACCCGTCTCTTTGTTTTGAACGATTCATTCAACTATGTTGTGACTCGAATTATTATTTTTCTCGGAATCTTGGGAGCTATTTTCACAGGTGCCTCTATAACGTCTCAATACGTTTTCGCAATGGCAGATATTTATGACCACTTTAGAGTTAGTTTAACAATTTTTGCTCCTCTTGGAATTATGCATTTTGGTGAACTGCGAACGTCGATTTTACGTATCCAAGAATTTTTGTTAACTGATCACGAAAGCTCGAAAGAAATTTTTTTACAACATAAGGACGAAAGAGCTAGTCCTGGCATAAAAGTCACAAATGTGAGCGTTAAATGGGACGATTCTCTAACTGATTTCGTGTTAAAAAACATAACATTGAGTGCGACTTGTGGACAACTTGTGGGCATAGTTGGTTCTGCAGGTAGTGGCAAATCGGCTACTTTGCAAACACTAATTCATGAGACTGAAGTAATTAGTGGGAAAATTACGATTAACGGACGAATTTCCTATGCTTCGCAAGAAGCTTGGATTTTCTCGGCGAGTGTCAGACAAAACATTCTTTTCGGTGAAGAAATGGACGAGGAAAAGTATAGAAAAGTGGTCAAAGTGTGTGCTTTGGAACACGATTTGGCCTTGTTTCCTTACGGTGATAACACTCTAGTTGGGGAAAAAGGAGTTATGTTGAGTGGGGGACAAAAAGCTCGGATTAATTTGGCCAGAACTGTTTACAGAGACGCTGATATTTATCTTTTGGATGATCCTTTATCAGCTGTCGATGCACACGTGGTTCGAATAATCTTTAAAGAGTGCATCCAAGGTTATTTGAAAGACAAGTGTGTTGTTTTGGTGACCCACCAGTTGAGTTACCTTCAAGAAGCCACAAAAATATATTCATTGAAAGACGGGCGACTAGAATGTATTGAAAACATCGATAAAATTCCTGATTACAACCCTGACAGTGCTACAAACGCTGAAGAGCTTGTAATTAAATCAAACGAGCTTTCAGTCCTTCCAAGAGAAAATGTAGAAGAAAGAGGGAAGCTTAAAGCGATACAAATCTACAAGTCGTACTTCACAGTTGGGGGAAAATCGTCATTCTTTTGTGTAATTCTCATATATTTCCTGCTTCAAGTTTTGATCAACGGTTTGGATTATTTCGTTAGTTTATGGGTAAATGTGGAACAAGGATCGTTACAACTTGAGTCGAGAATTAAGGATTTTTTCTCATACGAAAACTGCTTGACTGTCTATTGCTGCATTTTGTTGCTCTTGTTCTTCATAATCATTGCATACAGCTGGGCTTTTGTCAAATACACTAAAAATGCTTCAACCTATCTACACAACGAAATGTTAACTAAAGTCTTGCATGCAGATATGTCATTTTTCCATAACAATTCAAGCGGTAGAATTCTAAACCGATTTTCTATGGACGTAGGAAGTGTTGACCAAAAAGTTCCTTTGCAGTTAATATGGGTTTTGCCAACACTTATGTCCTGTCTTGGGACTTGCGTGCTAATTTCAGTCCTAAATTATTGGATGATATTTCCTACAATAGCGTTATACCCCATTTATTATTATCTGGGTGTTTTATTTCAACCAACTGTGAGGAGCATCAAGAGAACAGAAGGCATCAGTAAGAAGAAATGATTATTTGTCAAAAATCTAGTCAACGATTTTAAATATTTTAGCCCGTAGCCCTGTTTATAGTCACTTGACTGCCACTCTTCAAGGCTTGACAACGATTAAAGCGTTTGGAGCACAAGAAACCCTTCAAAAAGAGTTCGAAAAGCACCAAAATGTTCACAGTTCTGCTTTTCACACAATTATTGGGGTCTACGCTTTACTGGGTTTGATCGCAGAATTTATGAGTGTTTTATACAGCACTGCGGTTTCGTTCAGTTTTTTTATTTTTGGAAAAGGTTGTCTCAAACAAAATACTAAAAATATTAAAGCAATAAGTTTTCAGAAGCTTATATCGGCAACGTAGGTTTGGCAATTCACCTAGCTATCCAGTTAACAGGTTCTGTGGAATTTTTAATGCGAATATGGAGTAGTTTAGACACTGAAATAACTTCGGTAGAACGAGTTTTGGATTATACAAAATTACCACAAGAAATAGAAGGGAAAATTTGTTCCCCGAAGACTTGGCCCAGCGAAGGCCGAATATCATTTCAGTCAGTGTGTCTTAAATATTCACCCACTGACCCCCCTGTTCTCAAAAATGTCAGTTTCACCATCAAACCAGGCGAAAAAATTGGAATAATCGGTAGAACAGGGGCGGGGAAATCGTCTCTGGTCTCCACACTTTTCCACCTGTTCCCATTTGAAGGAACGATTTACATCGATAACGTCGATACCAAGTCGATTGCTCTCAAAGACCTCCGTTCCAAAATCTCCGTCATTCCCCAAGACCCTGTTTTATTTTTGGGAACTTTGCGGAAAAATTTGGACCCGTTTGATGAATTTACCGACGCTGAATTGTGGTCGGCTCTTGAGGACGTTGAATTGAAAAGTGTGATTCGGGATTTAGAAAGTGAGGTTTCAGAAGGAGGTTCGAACTTTAGTGTTGGACAGAAGCAACTGCTTTGCTTGGTGAGAGCAATGTTGAGAAGGAACAAAATTGTGGTTTTAGACGAAGCCACTGCTAATATCGATCTCAAAACAGACGAATTGATTCAATTAGCCATTCGACGGAAATTTCAAGAGTCGACAGTTTTGACCATTGCACATAGGTTAAACACTGTTCTGGATTCTGATAAGATTTTGGTGTTGGATGGTGGGGTTGTGGTGGAGTTTGGGAGAACGAACCAGCTTCTGGAAGATACTAACAGCTATTTTTATCAGTATTTTATGCAAGGGAATAAGAATCACAATCTTGAAATCAAATGAACTTTTATTAGTTAGTTAATTTTTAATTGGTGCCTATACCTATTATTAAATTCTCTTTAAACAATGACTTTGTTTTAATTGTGTATCTTTTAGAATAACGAAGTTTCGCTAAAATGTCTTGTCTGAGATTATTTGCTCAAGAAATGACTTTCAGCGATTGGACCCTAAAAATGCAGCTCACTGTATATTGTTCAGGTAGGTATCTCAAAAAAACGTCAAGTAACGAAGTCGTAACAAAAATCAATCAAAAATCAGTAATGAAAATAAACCTCTTTGTTTCCCACCTTGCGACAATTTGTTATCTCCCAGATTATATTTTTTGTTGGTGACGTTTGATTCTATATTCTTACACAATTATTGTTGTGTAGTTTAATTTTATTTGATGTTGTCGCGAACGAACGCCTCGTAAATAGAATCAAAATTTTGCGTTTTTTATTTTAGCAGGTTAGTTTATAATAACAAGATGATGCGATGTGAGGATGTGACTTGCTACAAACTGTAGCAGAAGATGCCATAAAAATAAGTGTTTTTTTTTTTATCTCCAATGAGAGATTTTGAATTATTACCGCATTATTGCATTAGTTTTGTTTTTAATTTATTTTTAATGTCTTACTGCAAATTGTAGCAGAAAGCAGAAGAATAAGATGCCATAAAGGTAAATGCATTTTTTTAATTTCCAATCAGAGATTAATACAATATTGCGATCTTATCGCAATATTGTATTGATTTTGTTTCTAATTTAATTTTAATGTCTTGCTACAAATTGTAGCAGACGAAGATGCGATATAGGTAAGTGCATTTTATTTTATTGTTATTTACTGCCAAATGAGAAAATTTAATTCGTGTGCCATACTTTGTATTTTCTATTTTATTTCACAAACAAATAACTCCTTTATTTTCTTCATATTCCAATAATCATTATTGTTTACCTCATCCGCTGGCAAGAATGTTGCTCTAAACCTCCACGTGGTTCTTGCTGGACAAGTTAGTTATTAATTTGTCTAATTTGAGCAGGTCTTAATATGTAATATTATGTAATGCTGGTATCATTTTACAGGCCTAAAATTATGTTTAAACACCTCTTGTATTTTGACTTTTTTTAAATTCTGAGTATAACTGGTTGCCTAACTCGACTGGAATAAAATATTGTAATTTATCTTTTTTTTCTGAATCAAAGTTCATGAAGTACAATAGGTAACATAAACCGCACGTTATTTTTTTTCATCCATCAACTAAGGTCGTGATAAAAAATTCAACATAACGCAATTTTTGGTAGCCAATCTCTTCTGTGCTTTTTTAATCAACTTTGTATGGTAGCATGGGAATTAAATGGTTAATGATGGGTAAAAGAAACAAACTTTTGCAAAGGAAAATGTATTTAGAGTAAACCAAAAATGTAAAGCAACTAGGGTGTACAAAAAATAAAATGAAACAAATTTAATCCGCATCTGTGGCCTTGTAATGATCGGTGTCAACAGTAGTATACACGTGCCCCTCATCCAGCAAGAAATCCAAAGCGACTCTGGAACACACAATTCAAATAAAACCCTACCAGTAAATAAATACCCACTCAGCCTCCTTTGCTTGTGCTCCAAAGTGTTGCATAATTTCGCTCCTGCTCAGCCCAGTTCTACTCTTGATAGGTTTCAGCAAGTTGATAATTTTCACTTGCATTGGTTTAAGTCCCGACGAATTATTTGCAGCAGCTGAAGTGGACGTTGAGGTCATTGCCGTGGATAAATTAGCAGCGGGAAGCCTCCCTTCTGCCAATCTTTCAGCGTACAGTTTAGCTTGAATAATCTCCAAGAGATGACTTGTGACGATGTTTAAATCATCAACTGGGAGAATTTTAAGAATCATAAGCATCTTTTCACCGTCCTGGTTACGAATTGAGCCAAAAACACGCACGTAGCAATTTTCTTTGACGGGGGGAAGAGCCGTTACAGTGTCCTGCTATCAAAAATAACTAAACGAAAACAAACAAATCCACTTACGTTATCGGCCTCCAGCCACATAATGGCTTTAATCGAGGCGCTGTGGTCCTCAATGGTGCAAGTGGCTTTGGTTGTCTGCACCTCAAAGTCTTTTAAAACCCCCACGACATCGGCCTAGGTTTTTGATTTAAAAATATTAGAAAAAATGGGGCAACTTACGAAATGGACCGGCATTCCATACAAATTGAACTCCTCATCGGTGCACTCAAGGATATGCGAAATGAACAAAGGGACAACACTTTGCATGCGCCTCACTTGCTGTAATCACACTACAAGTGAAGACAAGTACAAAAGCGCCCCACAAACCGACAAACCTGTTTTTTCTTTGCAGTGGACCCTTGGTTATCATCATTTACGAAACCGCCGTTGTTACTGATATCAAACTGATCCACACCAAACATATTTACGTTTTCATAAAAATCAAAGAATTGCGGTTAGCAAATTCGGCGGGAAATTCTGACGTTTGCCTGTCACATTTGTAGGAACTTTTCATTTGCACCGGCAAAATCTAGGGATTTTCACATTTTGGTCAAAATTCAAAAATGCATTTTTCAGAAAAAAATACATTTTTGCAAAACAAACGGCCCACAAGTCATGGGGGCAATTTCGTACAATATAGAGGGCGCCACTTTCCCGTTTGTTTAGTTGTGTCTTGTGTCATTTTAGGTTAAATCTAAATTAAATGGAAAGTCCCCTTAATGTGGTGAATGGGCCTGTGAAGGTGCGCGACGCCCTTTTGGGGCTCACCGCCCTCAACCACGACGTGGTTTTGTTAGACTACGGCAATGTCGTGATTCGGAGGGATTACAAAAACTTGTCAAAAGTCCGGTTGTTATCAGGCGGTGTCGCTGGGACTGACTTAATTCACGCCGTTTGTGTGGGGAAAGGGATGCTAACGGCTGCTATTCTTGGTAATTTTCCGAATTATGTTGCCTTGTCTTACTGTTTTACAGGGGAGGAGACGGTGCCAAGTTCCCGCCAAATTCTGCACACGATTAAGGAGTTGAATGAAGGGGACAATTGCGGGATTTTCGTGATAGTGCAAGCGAACGCTGATTTGTTTAATTTTGGGTTGGCGGTCGAACGAGCCAACACCGACTGCCGGACGCGCGTTAAATTACTCCCAATTAATGACGATAAGAGCGCTAAAAAAGAGCGCTATTCGTGCGGATTTATTCTCTTGGCTAAAATTCTGGGGGCCATGGCGGAAAGCGGCGCCTTGTATAATGATGTTTGCGAGTGTTATAAACAAATAATTGATCAAATTATAACCGTTCCTTTGAATTACACGCATGATGAGTCGGGCCCCCGAAAACGTAAAAGTATAGTTCTCTCCGATTTTGAATCAAACTTCAGACACATTATTGATAGAAAATCGCAAATTTTCTTAGGCCTCCATCCGTCAATACCGACGGTCGCGCTAATAAACGCGTCCAAAACTATGGAGAGATACGTTGAGTTGAGTTTTGTCAAACAAGTTATCGAGAGACTGAAGGAACTGGGCGTTTGCGTCGTGCGAGTTTATTACGGGAATTTTGTCTCAGTGGCCCCCGGAACGGCCTTTCTGACCGTAATGAAGGTGCACGATATGAAAATTATCGATTATTTGGACGCCCCATGTGGCGCAACCGGTAGGTAACATTTTTACAAAAAACATTTCTTCAACATTTATATCCCATTTCAGATTAGTAGAATTTTGCAACAGCGCATTTGAATTGTTTGGAGTTAAATGAAGCACAAATTGAGAGTTTCTGTATAAGAAAAGACTTCTGTATTAAACTAAATCCCAGCGACAAATTTTGAGCCAAGAAAAGCCACCAGAAACTCAATTTGTGCTCCATTTCACTCTAAAAAATGCAAATGCAAATGCAATTTTTTTGTTTTAAAGCATCGCTTAAATAAGACAACTTAAAGATTAGCAAACAGCACAGTTTTTTTAAGGTTGGCGACATTTTCCGCAGTTTTTGCCCGAAATTAGCAGCCACAATGAAATTCTGGGCCTGCTAACCCATTATGGGAAGCAGCACATCAAGCTGAAGGGCCCCAAACTGGGGGAATTCCAGAGTAATATTCTTGTCAAGGCTGTGCAATTTGCGTGCGATGCTCTCATTTCGTGCGAGCGCCAGTTGAATATAATTGATGAGGAAAAAAGCGATGGTAATTCTTGATATAATTTAAGAAAAAACAATTAAATTAATTCGAAGGCAATGTTGGTACCCGCCTTAAGAACATGGCCGAAGGCGTGAACAAACGCATCAGTAACAAAAAATTGCCCATAAGTTGCCCGTACGGTTTTTTGAAAAAGTTGGGCATTATCGCAGAGTCGGCGATAGGAGGCGCCATGGGCTCGATTTATGGCGTCATGTTTGAAAGTGCCGCCAATTTATTCGGGGGATTACCCGATACGGAGACCGTGATTCCGAGCATGTGGGCGAAGGCGTTCACGGTTGGAGTCGAATCCTTGAAAAGGTGTGCCAATAATCATTAATTGATTGCGAAACCAAAAATAGTTTTTTTTCGTAGTTATTGTATGAGGGAACCGGACGAAAAAACAATGTTATATCCGCTGAAACGCAGCGATGCAACCATAAGAAAGGAACTGGAAAAAGGAGAGCATTATTTGCAATATTTCGGACTGGGGGTGAGCGCGGCTGAAGAGGCGGCACAAGAAACGAAACTTCCGCAGTGTAAATACTCAGATGCGGGGGCGCACGCGGTCGGCATATGGATGCGGGCGGTGCTTGAAGGGGTTAAATTGATGACTGGGGGCAATCTGTGCGAGGGTGAAAGTTTAAATAAATAATTTCTGAAAACATGATTTTTTATTTTTGAATCCGAATTTCCCAATCACTGTCGCCAACATAGCACCGTTTTTGACGTATCGTGTTGTTTACATTCGATTCCGGTCGCTTATTTTAAGTATTTCGCAAGAAATTGGGCGTTTTTCACATTGGAGGCCCTCCGTTCGTTGCATTTAAGCAATGGGGGGCAAATTTGAGTCATTACGGATGGAATATCAGGTGGGCACCAACATAACCTCAAACGCCACTTCTAACCCACTTTTAGGATGTTTTGTGCAAATCTTTCAAGACTAAAACCACCGATTTGATCGAAACTAAAGCGAAACACTTGTCGAAATCCGCCATCGACCTTAAGGCCCCTCTCGACCAGGCGTTCCGCGACGTTTTACTCGAACTCCTTGAGAAGGAAGTTAACGTTTCAGTCTTACGCGAGTTGGTCGATTTTAGCGTGTTAACATGTCGCAAAGAACTGAGCAACCCCACAATGCCAGTGATGCTCCTTTCGGATATTTTCGACGCGTTAACGCTGGACGCTTGTCAGGAAATGTTCCTCTATGTGGAGAACAATGTCGAAGTGTGGAAGGAAAACTTGTTTTTCAGTTGTTGCAAAAATAATTTACTCAGGTTGTGTAACGATCTATTACGGAGGTTATCAAGGTCAACGGCGACCGTTTTTTGCGGCCGAATTCTCCTGTTTTTGGCCAAGTTTTTCCCGTTTTCTGAACGCTCAGGTTTGAATATTGTGAGCGAATTTAATTTGGAAAACACGACAGAGTATGGGACGGACTCAAGCCAGGAAAAGGGGGGCGACGTTGACGGCGACGAAAAGAAAAATGTTATCGATTTCACGTTTTATTGCAAGTTTTGGTCGCTTCAGGATTTTTTCAGGAACCCAAATCAGTTGTACACTAAAGTGCAATGGAAATTGTTTTGCACCGTAATTGTTTTTATTCATTTTGATTCGATTTTTACTAATTTATGTCTTTAGTACGCTACGAGTGTCTTTAATACGTTCCAAGGCCTCAAACTTGAACACGTGGAAAATAACGGGAGCTATTGTGACGAAAGTAAAAATAAAATGTACTTTTCCAAGTATTTAACGAGTCAAAAATTACTCGACTTGCAACTGTATGATGTTAATTTCCGGCGCGCTGTCCTGTTGCAATTTTTAATTTTATTCCAGTACCTTTCATCATCCGTAAAATTTAAATCGTGAGTCGGTTATTTTCTACTAGACGCACTTTTAATTAATTTTTTTAGCGAAAGTTTCGAATTAAAGTCGGACCAAAAAGAATGGATCCAATCAAGCACAGAGAAAGTCTACAGTTTGTTACGTGAGACTCCTCCAGACGGTAAACGATTTGCCGAAATCGCCTCAAATATTCTAAGTCGTGAGGAGTATTGGAACGCTTGGAAAAATGACGGTTGTCCCGAACTGAAAAAATCGGTGGTTCCCACGGAAATCCCCGACAAGCGCCGAACCGAAGCGCGCCCTCTCTTGGGCGATATCATTAAACAGGCCTCCAGTGAGGGCAAATATTACATGGGAAGCACCGAACTGACTAAACTGTGGAACTTGTGCCCCGATAATTTGGAGGCTTGTAAGGGCAGAGAGCGCGATTTTCTCCCCACACTTGAGGATTATTTCGCTGATGCCATCGCCCAAATCGAATCACCTAGTGCAGTCAAAGACGAAGACAATTTACTGAAAGATGGGAATTACGGGTGGAGGGCTTTGAGACTCTTGGCTAAACGCAGCCCCCACTTTTTCACTTACAGTACTGTGATTATGAACCCCCTGTCTTCGTATTTGGAAATGATGGTGAAGAAAATAGCGCATGATAAGCCAGGTCGTGTGACCGAAAATTCGCAAGAGTCGCAACAAAATGACGCCGAGGAGGAAAATTTGTTTAAAGACACCCAAGTTGATGAAAACACCGAAGATATTAAACCGTCCGAAACGGATGAATTTATGGATGATAAGAATGCGCGAGTCGAGCATAAAATAAACCCAAACCAGTTGCAACTCTTCAGCGAAAAAGTGGCCCCGAATTGGAAAAAACTAGCCAGCAAGTTGGGCTTCAAAACTGATCAAATACAATTCTTCAGTATGGAAAATGAGAAAGAGGTGGACCAGGCCAGAAACATGCTTCAGTTTTGGTTCGATGACGACGAAGACGCGACTTTAGAAAACTTCTTGTACATTTTGGAAGGTTTGGAGATGGAGGAAGCGGCGGAAATGGTCCGAAATGAAATTAGTTCCATGGATTCTTAAATATATTTAACTCGTTTCGCCCTATTTTTTGTTTTCAATTTGCGTTTCATATGCAATTTTGTGTGATCCACCTTGGGACAATCCCGTTTTTTGTGCCCCGGTTGTTTACAGTGGAAACAATCCTTTAATAAAATTATTAGACATTGAATTGGGAGTTTGAGACTGACCTGAGTAAACACCAAGTCCCCACATTTGTGGTCAGGTTGGCAACACCGGTCACACTTTTTGCAGTGTTGCCAACTTGGCTTGACGCACCTTTCACACGTGGAGCAGTGGGTGTAAGTCCGACCATCTTTCGAGGTGCATTTCTGACAAATGTCACAGTGTTTGTTTTCGTTTGAAACCCATCTGTTGCACTCTTGGCAAAACTTGTAGCCCTCTTCCGCCGGAAGGACAATTTTACTAAAATTTTTTGTCTAGAAAGGTTACTAAAAATCGTCGGCTTACCTCGGGTCAACGTTCGTGAAAATTCGGACAGGTGATCCAAATTTTCGCGCTTTGGCGCCTTCTTGAAACAAAGGATGGTTGTCATAGTCGACTTTATAATCCAACATGGAATAGTCAGGGAGGCTGTTTAGTATTTGCGGTTCCATAAAGTAGGGAAATATCCAAAATACGGACAATTGTGTTTTAAGTTTATTCAGTTGTTTGTATTTTTCGCTAATTTGGTTGATTGTGTGAGCTAGGGGTTCTACCCGACCCCCGAACGGAGGGTCTAAAATCAGGACGAGATCACTGGAAAAACGAATGAAAAAACAATAGGAGGCACTACCAACCTTTCAGTTATTAAAAAATCGTCAAACACTTGTTGAGACTCGGGGAGAAAGAAATGGTTGTTGAAACTATTGTACCAACAAAATTGCAACGGGCCGTAAAAATTGTGATACCTCGAATCGAAATCTAATAAAAGACTGTCCATGTTAGGGCACTGATTTGTGATAAATTCGTGTATCCTGGGGGTTCCCAAACTGATAACTTTACGATAATTTAATTTTTTCAAAATGTTTACAATCACGCGGACTGAAGTTAATGAAAATAAAAACTGTGCTTCCTTCTTTGCATCCTCCAAAGGGGGCAAAAACTCACTCGGACGTGCAATTTGATAATCACTAATCGTTGTAACAAAATTATGTTCCATGTGTTTGTCCCAGAATGTTTTCAGCTGGAAGCCGGCACACGTATGACAATATCCTCTATCAGTTGGGGGTAATTGACACATCTAAAACACCACTCAAAGAACCGACTCATTTTTTTAAAACTTACTCACTTGGTTTAAAATTATAAATAATTTTCTGTGGTTAATATCACGTATAAATTTTTCACGCTCGTTTTTCCACACCACAGATTTATATTTATGTTTTTCGTCTTCGTACAGAAAAAAGGGGCACAGTTTGCGGTCCCTGCAGGCCGAACAGGCAAAAAATCGCCTCTTAACCCCATTGGTTGCACGTGAGAAAAGGAGGGTAGGGCCGTGGGGGCACCAGGGGTGGCTTTGCAAATCGTCAGTGATCACTTCCACACCTGACATATCTTTAATTTGATGAAATTCAAAAAATTACAGTGATTAAACACAACATAACCTCTCTTCTTGGCACACGACACGGTGCGGCGCTGCCAACCACGAAAAAATGAAAATTTAAAATTTGAAAAAAATTGTGAATTTAAATAAATATCGATTATTCCATACATTTCCGGAAACCATAAATCACAAAACTAATTGGCGAAGACGTTTTGAATATAACTAGAGTTTTTTTTTCAAATCTCGTTTATTATTTATTACTGTTTTTGCCATTTAGCCTATTTATTTGGTTCAGCTTAATTAAAAGTGAGCCTCTCATACTTTATTTTAATTGATTAATTTGTTATGTATCTGTAATATTCAAAAGTAGGTAAATCACTACCTTATAGCGCATAAAAAACTGCGATAATTGGGATAATTGCTTGCCTTTGAGCGGCCTCCAAAAGTCGTTTTACAACCTTTTTGTTAAAGAAATTTGTTCGTTTTGCAATTTTGAAACAAAATATCTCTTGTTTTCGATAATTTTATTCTCACGGTGGGTGCCGTGTGACAACGTAGATATATTCCATTTCAGTGCATAACAGAATTGCAACAACGCAATTGAATTTTTTGGAGTAAAAAATAAAGCACAAATTGAGAGCTTCTGAATAAGAAAAGAATTCTGTCTTAAACTAAATCCCAGCGACACGTTTTGAGCTAAGAAAAACCACCAGAAATTCTCAATTTGTGCTCCATTTCACTCCAAAAAAATGCAAATGCATTGTTGCAAAATTCTACTATAAACTGAAATGGGTTATAATTAATTACATAGCTATTAAATATGTGTATCAAATAAACTCATGAATTTTAATCCGATTTTTGGAAAATTTCGAATTTTAGAAATGTGAGAATACCAACCTGACTATAGCAATTTTCAATTTGGAGCGTTTTAATAATTACTAATATTACTTGAAAACCTTTTATTTGCTATACCTATAAGTAATCGATAAACGAAATTGGCCAATAATCGATAGTTGTAGAAAAAAAAACACTTGGTACAAGTGGATTTATCTAGTTGAGTATTAAATATTTTTGATTTATAAATAACTTTGTGGAGTGTTAGCCTATTTATTGTTACGTGAACATAACTCAAGCCTGTAATTTATAAAAATTGGTGTAAGTTAAACCATCATTTTACTAATATTTATGTCCCTAATAAATCTTTTACTCGACTCATATTCTATCGAAAGTATAGAGTACAAAGTTTACTGTGCGATTTCAGTCACTGAATAAAATCTATTTTAGGCCGACTGATGGCGAGTAGATGACTCTGTCTTCAGACTTAACTCTTTTACCGATATTAGATTAAATTTAATAATTTAAGCTCATTTGTGGCTAATCGACTTAGAACTAAATTACATTCTTCAATAATTTATAGTGTTAGTCATTTGGAGCAGCAATCATAAAAATTTTAGTTTTTTGTTTTTGAGGGAGTTTGACACAGTTTTGGGCCTCAAAAACGGAATCTGCCCTTTAACTACGAAACCGCCTCGTATTGACCTAGTGCAATGTGACGTCAGTCCCTTCACATTCTGTCGTAAGCATCGTCATGGCATCGTTACAAGGTGGGATCCATCTGCTACATTGCGTAAGAAACGATGTTGGATTATTTAATGACAGAATGAGAATGCTGTTCCATTAATAATTCATATCTGTTCTTCTTTCATTACAAGAAACTTATTTCTCCCCCTTAATGGGGGTAGAAATAGCCGGCGTATTTCCGACTCTGAGCCTATTTTCCCCTCAATAAAACCATAATTAGCCACGTCAGAGCAGAATTACTATTGAAATTTTAATACAATATTGATTAATAAGTCTCGCCAGTCGCCACCACCTACGTTTCCAACCCTTGACGTTCCGGAGGGGTGCTTCCAGTTTGACCGTGAACACTGCAAAGCGTGGTCGAATTCCGGGGCTGTGATTTCGATGATTGGTGTTAATTGAGACGATTTCGTCATGAAATCGCTCAACGAGTGCTTTATTCCGAGCTGTTAGTTGTTATTGTTTAATAAAGTGATATGTTTGGGTGATAATCGGATGCCAATTACTTATGATCGGTTTGGGCTATTTGGTCAATGCGACGAAGATGTCCATGCAGTTGGTGCAAAAGGTGGATGTGGCCAAAATCAGTAAGTCGCTGAGAATCACGTGGCGGCTAAATCCGGAATATTTACAAATTTTTTGATTAGCCTAGTTATATTTTTAATAGGTACCGGAAAAAACTGGTGCTAGAACTATTATTAGTTATTACATTGGTACTATAATTGTGTGTATCATCGTCCACACAAGTTAATTAAAGAAGTAATGAAGGAACATTCAAAGCATTTTTTCCTATCAGCAGAACTGTCGAAATTCGACGAAATATTGGTGTATAACTCGTATTTATTTGTTGCAATAAACATTTGTGATTTAGTTGTGACTAGTTATTTTATCGCACGTCAACAATGATAAATGATAAGTACATGTATACAGTAATAGCTATGTGATCGAGACACACTCAACACCAATTCAAGTGGACCAAAATCGGCGGAAAATGAGATAACCGTGAAAGATAGCAAACATAATACATAATACATTTGAACAGTTTTGTGATTTGATATTGAAAACATTACCTTATGTTGTCATTTATAGGTACAATAGCGCATTATTCCTCACTATAAAATTATAGTTGTAGTTCAGATAACAAAAATTAACCTTTGTATTTAAATGTTTTGAACAAACAGTTCCACTTCTAGTTTATCTTTCTCCAGTGGAGAAACACGTCTTGTCATGGCATATCAGACGCTACAAAAGTTTAGTAAGTTATTTTTTTTTATAATGTGGTTTATCTAAATAACTCGTGATTTATTTGTGAGATCTGGAGCATGATCTGATATAATTTTATCAAAAACGCACATGCGGGAAAAATCCGTTATTTGATGCTAACAATGAACCGCGGATAATTTCTGCCTGATGGTTGGTTATTAACTGTATTTGCATTAACTGGGGCAGTGACGGTGCTCTGCTGAGTGCTGAGTGTGGGATTTAGCTCGTTTTACAAGTTTAAAATTCCAACATTCAACCAGAAATAATATGCACCTTTGAATTTCTATGATTTATTGACCAGAAAAGGCGGAATATAGGTAATATTCCATCAAGGTGTTGCGTTTGTTTGTTTGTTGATCACTGATCAACAAATATTTTGGGATGATCAGTATTGTGTTATTACGGAAAATTTTCCCAAAAGTTTTGTTTTTCAGTAATTATTAGCATTTAGCAGTAAACAAAGAAATTTACTATATCTTAATACACTTTAGACTTATTGTTATAGCTTGTACCAAAGGTTGATATCGAATGTACTTAAGTGTTTTTTTTTTCATCTTATTTTTGTCGTCCTTGATGATGGTATACCCTAGCTGACAAAATACAAAAATGACCTTCAATGTGCTTTTATCAATAAAAAACATTCTTAATCTGACTAATCTGTTGTAGGATCATTATCTGAAAAAGATTTTTAGAAATCAATTGTCAGGGCAATGCCCTCGCAAAAATTTCCATAAATAGTTTTTTCCACAAGTCTTTGTTTCTCAATTTCCAGTTCTATAAAACTATCCAGCGTGTCCCCAAAGTGTTAATTTTTGGCCAGTTTCACGGTTTGTTTTAACCTTTTGCTTTGGACTTTCACGCGAGAATTCTTCCATTGTTCCGTATGCAAAACTTCGTCCTGGATGATCTAAAAGCCGGCGTCCCAACACTCCCTTTTCCCACTCCCATGTGTAAGAATTCCTTTGTGGTCTGGACGGCCCCTCCAGGAAACCTCTTTGTGAGTTATTAAACGTACACCTACAACAGGTGAATGTCCTGTTCACTTGGTCACTGTACCATCGCTCTTCAGCTGTGTCTTCGCCTCAGATTACCATAAGGCCGTGGATGACCCGGTTTTCGGCGCCTAACGGCTCGGCCCGAACAAGGCCAACGAAGGTACCTTGCCGAGTGGGTACCTGCAGGACCCTTCGTGCTAAAAATATCTCGGGTTCGTCGACCCCATGGTAAAAAGCAAAGTGGGTCGCGCGATTTTATTATTTTTGCTCATTTCCGCATGGGCAACCTTGTATCTCTTCGGTTTCGCCAATCCATCTGTTCCAGTTGTTGGTACCTCGACGGGTTCGACGGTTCTGCGAGTACCGTATTTCGGTGTTTACGCCAAACAAAAGATCCGCGGTTATTGGCCTTGTCCGAATTATTCACTCGCAGATAAATTTTATCGCGGATTTAATTAATCATCACCTGTGGCCCCACTAGGCGCACTTCTCTAGTTCTTCATCCAGAATCAAAAAGTCCCCTCTCTCGTGATCTCGTTCACCGTTACCATATTCGACTTCTCCAGATCGAACTATGAGGTGTTGTAGTGCGTGAGGGATGGACGCGATCATCCTCAAAACCAAGAACTTCATCAAACAGCACCAGAAGGTGAAGAGGCGCAAGAAGGATGACGACGACAGAAGGGACAAACACAGGCGGTGGAGGAACAGTGAGTCTTTTCCCGTGGGCCAGGGCTTGACCCAAACGCGCATTTTTTCCATTATTCAAGAAACCGCATCTTTCACTTCTATTCCTTCCACAGTTGCCTACTTTCTATGGATTTTTTGAATCTTAATTAATGCCGGGTTGAAACCAGATATCTGTAGCGGAATACTAGCGACGTGATACGTTACACGCATTTTTAAACGTCATTGTTATTCAAACAGTTATATTTATATATTTATATTTTCCGATGTGCATTTTCAATTTTACATATTTACGTTAGTCGTTTATTTTTTTTACCTTTTTAGCGTCAGTATTTGTCTACTTTCTTCTAATCATCACACGTGTATTCATTTTGCCTTTTTTGTATTAACATACATATTCAGCAATTCAGCAATAATAAAACATACGTTTTTATTTTACCTATGTTAAAATTTATCAAAACAAAATTAAATTGACGGTTGCTTTTTGGAACCTCCAAGAATTTCGTCGTAAGTTTTTGAAATCATCTTTTTTCTTATTTTTTTCCGTATTTACGTCTGTTACTATATGCACATATTAGCTGTTTCAAAACTATAAAAACACCAACGTCGCATTTTACCGAATTATTTTTTTTAAGAGGATTGATAAAATTGTAAAATAGTTATTAATGATTAGATCTCTCACTGAAAGTATAAATTACATTAGCTACCATTTTTTGAAGTGCATGTATAATTTATAACAACTAGTTTTGAGAGAAAATGCGACGTTGACGTTTTTATAGTTTTGAAACAGCTAATAGATAGGTATGCATGTACAAATTGAAATCTTTATCTCAAAAACAATTCTTATCGTTTTTCTTTGATTTATATATCTAGTGACTACAGAAAAGGAATGAACACGCACACATTTTTAATTATAATAAAAAATGGCTTTGAAGCATAGAAACGATTAGAATTAGAGGATCATGTTTTCTTAATCAATTATAAAATACTTAATTAAGATTAAGTATTATCGTAACAGATACCAATCGCGATTTCGCCAAATTTCCAATTAATTCCAATTTTGTGTGTCCTTTAATTAACGTTGTTAGATAGATAATGATTTTATAATGTTTTATGTTCCTACAGATAATTGACTACTACATTAATTTATTATTTAAGAAGGTGGGATTTTATACGAATAGGTATATTATTTTCTTTTCCAGGATGTCTTGGTTTTTTGTTTTTCTGTTTCGTATTTTTGAAAGCTGTTATTTGTTTACATTTTTATTGAATTCTTCCACATTTGATTTCCTTTGCAAAAGTTATCGTTTTCTTTTTTCTTCTATTATTCAATAGGTACGTTTAATGTTTTATGTTCCTACAGATAATTGACTACTACATTAATTTATTATTTAAGAAGGTGGGATTGTATACGAATAGGTATATTATTTTCTTTTCCAGGATGTCTTGGTTTTTTGTTTTTCTGTTTCGTATTTTTGAAAGCTGTTATTTGTTTACATTTGTATTGAATTCTTCCACATTTGATTTCCTTTGCAAAAGTTATCGTTTTCTTTTTTCTTCTATTATTCAATAGGTACGTTTACCGTCCTCATTTAGCCAGGACAACTTTAAATTTTTACAGTTGTGTCCTATTTTATGTTGGTGTCCTGATTTGTCCCGATTTTGAAACAGACAGACCCAAATGTCCCGGTTTTAAGATTTTTAAGTTGTCACGAAAACAAAATGTACTATCTATCTATTAGCTGTTTCAAAACTATAAAAACGCCAACGTCGCATTTTCTCTCAAAATTAACTGTTATAAAATATTCATGCACTTCAAAAAAATAATACCTAATGTAATTTATACTTTCAATGAGAGATGTAATAATCATTAATAACTATTTTACAATTTTATTAATCTTATTTAAAAAAATTATTCGGTAAAATGCGACGTTGGCGTTTTTATAGTTTTAAAACAACTATTACCTAATCAGGATTTCTGCTGATTTTGTGGACTTATTTTTTTTCTCGAATAAAAATTCCCGGAAATTTTCGAATGTTCGAGTTTCTAAAACCATTTTTCCATTGATTTCTCAATCCTTTTTTCTTTGTGGTCGCAATAAGCCCAGATTTCCTAGAAGTTCTGGCTTTGAAAAGTCTTGGCCAAAAACCCTACAGATAACTCAGGTTTTAAAAATTATTTAATTACTTAAAAAAGTCAGTTAAACACTTAAACAAAACTCACAACAAATTTTTATAAAAATTTTGCAAAAAAGCAAAAGAATATGTTATGCAGAGGTAGATTAGGTAAACATTTAGCGACGACAAAAATACCAACAACCAACAACCTTTTTTCTTGTTTCATGTCAAGATTTTACACTCTGTATTATTATTAATATTTAATGTCCTGATTTTGGATTGTTGAAGTTGGTCACCTTAACGTTTACCTATGTATATTTTGTTTGTTTTATATTCATTTATTAAAACCTTTTGATAATATGTAGTAGGTACCGAACATAAAAAAGTGTGGCTGTTTACATTTTATGAATTTACTGGATTTTAACTGCTTTACAATCATCGGATAACTTTATCCTGGGTATAAATTTTGAAAAATACATTGTTGTAACAATTGTAACCATAATAATTATACCACAAATAACTTATCCGGTGTTTATCTGACGATTATAAAATTTTTTCTATAATTACGGCACAAAAGGTCCCTACTCTTGTAAGACAATAGACAAGGTGGCAGGATATTTTTCTATACTTGAATATGATTAGAGGACTCAAATAAATAAACACATAAAAATTTCCCTTTGTCCTTTCTAGTGGACGACATGGAGCAGTACCTCCACTACATCGGTGGCGGCGCGGGGGCATTGGCCCTCACCGGCGTGGCCGCGGCTTCGGCCTTCTACCTAGCCAGCAGACCGTCCTCCCAAAAACCATTGTTTCCACTAGACGAACAATGCCTCCTCGAAGCGGTAAGTTTTTCGGTATAATTTTTTTTCGCATATAACGGGCCACCGCACGATTTCGACCAACGGTTAATTAAGGGCGAATTTATGAGATAACGGCAGTGACAACGACGTCACTAATCGTAAGATTAGCTGTTCTGGAACGCACCAAACTTTAAAATAAAACATTAGTATGGCTAGGCGCCAAATCGGCAAATGTCATGTGCTCCTATCGGAACAATATTTTCGGACCTCGGGATTAGGGACGAAAAGTGAAATTTCACATTCGGCGTCGGGATTCGATCGCTGACCCAAATCGAATGGGGATTATCGATTGGAGCGCGGCCAGACTTGGGTCAAAACAAGACACGCAAAATAACTGTGATAATGGAAACGGCATAACAGGCGTTTTTTTTTTGGTCAATATTTTCTAGTTATTATTGTAAAATTTATTATTTAATATAAAGCATTGTGATTAACTTGTTACATTTTCAACAAAAGTAAATACAATTATAATCTAAAAAAATAAGAGGTCCAAAAATTAAACCTTGAGGCGCACCTTGAGCTACGTGTACCAAATGACTAACGGTTTGTACATTCACTAAAAAATTAATGACAATAAAAAACCATTTACAGTATTTGGGGAAGTAAATATTGAGATACATCCTCTGAAAATATTTTTAAAAAATCAACACAGTGTTTAGCTATCGTATTATTTTTAAGGTAAATACGAGGATCAGTGTTTTTTTGAAACATTTTTATTAGTTATTAGGAGAAATATTCTTCACTTAAAAAATAATTAACATTTAGTACATCCAATCTCAGACCGAGTGACAACCATGATGAAAGCTTCTGAAAACACAAAATACACAAAAAAGTACAATCGTGATAATGGTTCATATTAAACTAAAGAAACTAAAAAAAATTGATTTCGAAACCATGTTTTAAATTAGTGAAATTAAAATACCGTAATTTAATTTGCTATAAAACAGAGATGCCTTTAAAGAACCCTGAGGCCAAGAGCGAGTCCTAATCCTAATATTCGCAATAGTTCATTGACATTATTTTTTAGTGTTTATAATTTATTCCTCCCATAAACAGTAAATATTGAAGGTTCGTAAATTTTGTCGGTGAAAAATTTTTGAAAATAATTGAAGTGAACTGTGAAAATTTATTAGGTGACAAATGCACCCGGAAATGTACTTCGCTGGCTGGCAAAAGTTACTTCCAGATGTTTATGCTTTATGGCATGCGATTTGATGTCAAAATTTGAACACAGTACACCTAGCTGTTTATGAAAAGTAAACATGTTTTAGACAAATTAGACGGAAACCATTCGTTTGCATTTTTATGAGCGTCTCCTCCATTTATTTATAAAATAAAGTCATTAAGAAAATTGCATGCACTCGGCCAAATTTTCTATAGGTGACAAGTTACTTAGTTATCTTGTTGACAATCAATACTTAAATAAAACCCACGGGAGATGACGTGTGCCCCTCAATAAAAGTGGCCGTAAAACCTAAGCAGCGTCCTTGCAACCCAGAAATTTCGTAAAAAAGGCGCCCTTGAAACCATCTTTAATTAGAAAATTAATTAGGAATTTTCGGACAGTCAACTTGTTGCAGTGTGCGTCCACTAGGAGTGGGATGAGCGACGACTATTCTCGTCCGCTTTTATCCTTCAGGACGCCAGTCGTACTCATCCAGGCGTCGCGCATCCCGAAAACGGGATTACCATTCATGTACCGCGAAATTTAGCCCCAAAATTACATAAAAATCGCGGCTTGAAGTAAAGCCAAATCGTGACTAAGTGGCCTAAAACCTTCAATGAGTTTAAAAATACTGTTCGCGAAATTGTACAACTCGCTCCTGGTCATGCTCTTTGAAATTTGAAAAGTGCAAAAGCCAAAATGTGTAACTGCTGTTGCGCCTCTGTGCCCCCAATCACCATCCTCATCAACCTCAACAACCAATCAGACACCTATAACTATAAAGTAAGCCTTCGGCTCGCCCGAAAATTGAAATTGGGGCCATTTTTTGAAATTAATATTTTCCAGGGCCCGGAGCTGATCCGGGTGTCCCGCTTCTACAAGGAAGCCAAGGAGGGCAAGTTCGTCAGTTATATGTTTCCGGACGCTAAGACTCTCTACGACACTTTCCGGAGAGGAGCGAAAGAATCAAGTGATAAATTGGATAACATTCTTGGCAAGAGTTTTTAATGTTTTTTCTGTTAGATAATGGTCCTTGTTTGGGATGGCGGGAGTCGTACGTGAAGCCGTACCAATGGCTGAACTACAATGAAGCTCTTCTCAGGGCTAAGAACTTCGGAGCAGGGATGGTGGCTCAAGGGTTGACTCCGGGCACTAGCACCATCATCGGAATTTATTCGCAGAATTGTCCCGAATGGATCATTACGGAACAAGCTGCTTATTGTTACAGCATGGTGTTAGTGCCCCTCTACGACACTCTCGGTCCTGATGCATGTGCCTTTATTATTAAACAAGGTAAAGTCAATGTTTGCGTGCAACAAATTGCAACTTATAATGACTTAAACAGATATTTGAGTCATGTTTGGCTCGGGAATTAGCACCACGTGTTCTATTAATTAGGAACTGCGTCCAAATGAAAATGCCTGTTTTAACGTTTTATTATTTAAGCACACATTTTTATCTTTTGACACGTTACAGCTTTTATTCAGCTTTCACTTCGTTATCCAACCATTTTTCTGCAACGTTTAGACGAGATATTTTATTATCGTTTCCTCCTTTCTACCGCGTTATCTACATATTGCATCCACTTCCTTCAGCATTGAAAGAGTTGTCTCATTGTCTAATAACTTTTTTCCAATTCAGATAAGGTCTAAGCTGAATTCCAAACTTGGTGTGATTATCATTTATTTTCGAAAATAATAAAACGGAGTATTTTTATTGGTCTAAATTTGGATACAATAATATTTATTTTTCAAACAAACTCTCTTTAAAAGCCATTAAAAAGAACATAATCTTTAATCTCTCTCTTATTCTATGATCTGAATATGATCTAGTTTATTAGGCGGAATTTTTTTTCGCTCAACTTGTGCAAAAATGTGTTTACTGAATATTTTTTATTTTTAACTTCAATTAAACTTTAATTTCGAACTTGGACACGAGTAAAGTCCACAATTCGATTTTATAGTGTTACAAGGTTAAGTGTCTTTTAAGACCTATTTAAATCTGTATTTAACGGTCTTTATTTTAAATCCGGATATGATTCGCGATATCGTTATGTATCTGATCCAAATTTTTACAAAATTAAACTTTCTTTCCTTGTCTTTAAAAATAGTATTAACGTAATTAACGTACTCGTTTGGATATATTTATTTGTTTCCAAAACTGGTGACATTGTCGTTGCTTTGAATTTCCAGATTTTTTAAAGACTCGTTATAGAAGGCTACGCGGTTCGGATCTATTATTGCATCACTGATGTATGGAAATTTATCTTATTTTTATTAATGGCTTTTTCCGAAAGTGTATACATTTCAAGTAATCTCCCCACATTTCAAATAAACCGTTTTATTTTTCACCAATAAAATTGATGGTATTTACAAGTTTCACACAATTCATCGCTTACATAAATCTAGATCTATTTCACTGCAACTCAAAATAAACCAACTTCAAATTAAACGCAAAAATGCCGAGATTTTATTTACTGCACATCCTTAATCACTCGAAGTCAATTTTCTAATATTAGCAATTTGTGTTATTTCAATTGCAGCTGAAATAACCGTGGTTGTTTGCGAAGACGACCAAAAATGCAACCTCCTTCTCGACCGCTCTCCGCGATGCCTCCGCAAACTTATCGTCTACAAGGACGTGAGACCTGCGACGAAACAAAGGGCGAAGAATCGAGGAGTGGAAGTCGTCAAATTCCACGATGTTGAAGTTTTAGGTTCGAAATCGAACCATCCGGAAGTTGTAAGTTGGAACAAGTCCGTTTCACCACAAACTGAGTTCGGGTTTCAGCCTCCTAAACCCTCAGACCTCTGCACTATTTGTTACACGAGTGGCACCACCGGCAATCCTAAAGGAGTTATGCTAACTCATGAAAATGTTGTGGCCTCTATGAGTGCTGTTTTGATGCAAATGGGTGATCACAAGGTGAAGAGCAGCGACGTTCTTATCTCGTTCCTGCCGCTAGCGCATATGTTGGAGCGTTGCTGCGAGGTTCTAGCCTCTATTTTGTCCATTACTAGTGTACTAATCCAGGTTTTTAGAACGCCATGTATATGATGGGTGCCTCAGTCGGGTTCTTTCTCGGGGACATAAGGCGATTATCGGACGATATGAAAGCCTTGAAGCCTACTGTGTCCCCGGCAGTTCCTCGACTCCTTAACAGGATTTATGATAAAGTCCAAGCCGAGATCAACGGCAGTTGTATTAAAAAAATGTTATTCAATATGGGGATGAGTGCCAAAGAGAGCGAAATCAAACGTGGCATCCTCAGGAATAACAGTTTTTGGGACATGTTCGTGTTTAGGAAAGTCCAAGAAGGGATGGGAGGAAGACTTAGACTAATGCTAGTCGGGTCTGCACCCCTCGCCGAAAACGTCCTCACTTTCATGCGATGTGCTTTAGGGTGCTTGGTGAGTTTTTTCTGGGTTTTAGCACTCAGATAAGTATTTTCCTAACACCTATCTTCTCTGATGGAGAAGTAGCGAATGAGGACTTTATTTTGCTGCACATCACATACCTAACACTATGTTCAATTTTACAAAATGCATACCAATGTGCATTACTACAATTTTTAGATCTTCTATGGTGAAGATTAACCATAACTATGTTCAATTTTAAAGAGTACATATTATTCCATTACTAGAGTTCTTAGATCTTCTTTATTCTATGGTGAAGATTTACACTATGTTCAATTTTAAGAAATTCATATCAGTGCATTACTAGAGACCTTAAATCTTCTAAATTCCGCGGTGAAGATTAACCATATGTTCAATTTGACAGAAAACAATTCAATCCATTACTAAAGTTCTTAGATCTTCTATATTCTAAGGCGAAGATTAACCCTATGTTCAATTTAAAAAAATTCATATCATTGCATTATTAGAGTTCTTAGATCTTCTATATTCTATGGTGAAGATTATCTTATGTTCAATTTTAGAAAAACCATGTCAATGCATTCATTGCAAGCAGTTACATGGCAATGCCCATTGCCAATGTTCAGCAGAATATATAATTTATCTCTTTTTAGGTGATTGAAGGCTACGGCCAAACTGAATGTACCGCACCTATCACTTTGACCATCCAAGGCGATCACGTGCCGGGTCATGTTGGCCCCCCTGTTGCTTGTTGCTGTGTTAAATTAATCGATGTACCGGAAATGGAATACTGGGCGAAGAACAATCAAGGGGAAGTCTGTGTTAAAGGCACCAATGTTTTTCAAGGTTACTATAAAGATCCTGAAAAGACTGAAGAGACAATAGATGAGATGGGTTGGCACCATACTGGAGATGTCGGGATGTGGCTACCAGTAAGTCCCACTTATTCCCGACTCTTTTTAATTTTTTATTCCAGAATGGTACCCTTAAAATCATCGACCGGCGAAAACACATCTTTAAACTATCTCAAGGCGAGTATATTGTTCCTGAAAAAATCGAAAACATTTATATTCGGTCACAATACGTAAGCCAAGTCTATGTCCACGGCGAGTCTTTGAAGGTAGATATAATTTGCCTAAAAACCACGTCAGTTAACAAAAAATTTCAGTCTTGCATTATCGCAATTGTTGTTCCTGACGTCGACGTGATCAAATGTTGGGCGACGGAAAATGGAATTCCTGGTACCCTTAGTGTGCTTTGCAACAACCCTGACGTCAAACAACTAATCATGGATGACATGACTGCTTGGGGTAAAGAAGCGGGTCTTAAGTCATTCGAACAAGTGAGTATCATTTAGCAGTCACTTGAATCGCACTCATTTTCTTTCTAGGTCAAAGACATATATTTACATCCCGATCCGTTTAGTGTTCAAAACGGTTTATTGACACCAACGCTGAAATCGAAACGTCCGCAACTGAAAGAATATTTCAAACCGCAAATTGAAGACATGTACAGTAAATTGGTCTAAAACGAACAAGTACTAGGAATTTTCTTAGATCTAGGAAGCACCAAAGCAAAAATTTCTAATTTGAAGACTTGTTTATAGCAATATCTATCGAGTCAATCGAGAACGCAATAAATACCTTGGGAGGTTGCCAAAACAATTATTTTGATATTTCGTTCGGTTTTATCAACAAATATGCATTATCTTGCCTTTTAGATATAGGTTTAACACCGTCAATCTGACTCTTAGGTTAGAACATTGTTTATCTGACAACAATTTTATTTATTGTTCGTTGTTGTATTCTAAACAACCCTTTAATAAAGTTATTTGAAGAAACACCAGAACGTGTTTTTTTTAAGGATCAAGGATGCCAGATGAAGGGCAAAAATCATAAATCGTAGAAATTACACATTTATTAACCTGTCCTTTACTTCTTAGTTTTTACAGCTTGTTGCGCTTTCAACACTTTAACAACAATCTTCTGTTCTTCAATGAGGAAAGCTCTGACGATCTTTTCTTTGACGCATTTGTGGCACAAAACGCCACCGTACGCCCGTTTTACAGTCTTCTTGCGTCTGCACAAACGGGAACGCTCCTGAGAACGCGCAGGAAGGATACCCCTGAGTTTATCCTTGCATTGTCCGCATCTCGGAATCTTCTTGGGTTTCTTTAGGTATTGGTATACCAGTCTACCACCAGGGGTGCGAACACTGAAATATAAGAAGAATGATAAGTGATGTAATTTACTTAAAAAAAATATTCTATAATTTAGTATGTCAGAGATTGAACGAAAGAGTTTGTCGTCACTTTGCTTCAGGACTCTAGCCAAAAGTCATCATATTAATTTTTTTGCACAAGGTGTATTTTAAATAAACGATAAACAACTAAAATTGCTTCATTTTTTCCAATTTTCTATTACATCATATAAAAAGGTTCTTCAACTATTTCTGCACTCGCAAAACACTTAATTAAAATTAATTTCGATGACAGATCACAGAATAACTTAAAAATAAACAGTTTTTTGGCAGAGGTGAAAATTTATTATGACACTAACAAATTCACGTATTTTTTATTTTTATGAATGACTATTTTGAAACTCCTCAATTAATAATTAGCATACACAACAAAAAAATAAATATTTTCGGACGTTTCTAAAGATCAACAGAAATTTTCATTTAGGTATGTAATTTTTATCCAATCAAAACCTTATATTCTATCATATTTAGATTATTGCCGCAACAATAAATAACAATTGAAGTATTTTGCTATTATCTAATGGAAACGGGGTTAGAGTAGGTCTAGTCTAAATCGGATGTAACTGACCATTATCTAAAAAAAGCCTCTGTATTCTGTAACTTTTTTCAAGAACTGTTAAAATTTAACACTCGTTAAAATCGCAAAACTAGCAATTTTATTGGTTGTTGCTACAGGAACAACGCTTACCAGTCTTTAAATCTGAACAGTTTCATTACGGAATAGGAAAGAACAAAGGAAAGAGCCCAATCATACAAAACACAAACGTAATAGTTCAGTGTGGATTTTTTATTAAATAAACCAACTGATATTTCTCAAATGGAAATCCTAATAAAAAGACAACATCGTTTATCTCTCAGATAGAATACAAAAAGGTAATGGGGACAAACTGAGGTTGACATGACCTAACCTCAAAAACTGTACATTTTTGCACCCGTAAACTGTAATTTCCATATTATCCCCTTACATTATACTTTTTATCAATCTATTAATTACTGTACTTACATGTGTCGCCTGTTTGATTTCGTATTGTAAGACAATCGTCGTCTAAACACCAACCGCTGCACCATGTTGGCCTGCAACTAAACACCCAATTTTAGCAAAAACTACCACTGAAAAACATAAATAGGAACTAAACCGAGTCGGAATTAACAAATTTGATTAAAAAATAACAAATATTTAGGCCGATGATCGCCGATTTTTAATTACTGAAAACACTTCAACCAACCTGTCAAATGTCACCAGCGAAGAGGAGATTTTGCGCAGTCTTGCCAACCCACAAAAAAACACTAGTCAGCCGTCGCCATCTACGAAAAAAATGTCGAAGTCAAATTTCTCTTGATACAAACTGCGAAATCAGAAATGGTTTCACTATTTGAGAATTATGAACAGCAATATTCAGTGCTCACGGCCGATATCACGGCTCAGATCGGCCTTTTGGGTGCCTCGGCCACAAGTAAGCCTCCCTTGATTCACCTGTCAAAAGCCTTCATTTGTTTTTCAGAGGACCGCCGCCAACTTATTTCCAATATCGAGAAACATGTTGAGGAGGCGCAAGAACTGGCAAGTCTTAGATATTCATGTGTTTAGTTTTAATTTATTTATATTTAGCTGGAACAAATGGAATTGGAGGTTAGGGAAGTCGAATCGGCCAAAAGACAAAGGTGCAGGACCAAGCTAGATTGCTACCGTGCTGAACTCAAGCGGCTAACTTTGGAATATATCAAAGCGCGGTCGATAAAACAGGGCGCGTTGAGTTACGATAGCGCGGAAGAATTGAACGATGTGAGGATTTCGTCCGATCAGAAACAGAGGCTTTTGGACAACTCGGAGAGGGTGGAGAGGACGGGCAGGCAGCTGGAGGAGGGTTACAGAGTGGTGTTGGAAACACAGGACATTGGGACTCAGGTTTTGCAGAATTTGAACGAGCAGAGGGAGACCATCAAAAGGACGCGATCAAGAGTAGTTTTTTTCAATATTAATGAATTATACTATTTTATCTTATTTGTTTTAGTTAAGGGAAACTGATGAAGAGTTAGGGCGGTCTTCGCGCCTCATGAGCTCAATGATAATGAGGTCCATTCAACAGAAAATAATCCTGTTCATTGTTGGTGCCTGTTTTATAATAGCTCTGTGTCTGGGTCTTTATCTAGGCTTGAACAAGTAATTTTACGTTCACTTTTTAGGAACTGTACATATGTATGAAAAAAGTATTCTATTGTGTCATATTTCGTATTTTTTGTTATTTAGTTATACATTCCTGTTATTTGTGATGTTCTTCGCACTGAGTTGTTAGCGGTAGCGAGATAATACTTAACTTATTTTAATAATATAAAAGTACAAATTCGATACATGACTTATTTCCCACCTGTCTTAAATACAAACAAGTGATTAAGAATGTCGGTTTTGCAATGAAAATATCTAACGTGAGTTGAGGTTTTACCTTTTCTGTTACATTAATTTGCAAAAACACGTACTGTTGCGACTGAATAATTTTGGTGGAAATTTTGTTCGCATACATAATGAATTGGCGGGTAGACATAAACAAAAACAAATGCAAATACGTTAAATTTTATCTTGATTGTTATCGTCATTAGCCTGACTTTAGATAATTTATCAGCTTAGCATCTTTAGTATCTTTTGTTTATTAAATATTTATATACAAGGGATGTTCGCCACTAAACTAGAAAGTGTTGAATTTTATGACTGTTGGATTTTAAATTCGAGCGCCACGAGTCGCAGCTCTTCGTCCGCTAGATGTCGCGGCATTTCGTGCAAAACATCAAGTCGCCATCAAGTAATCCTGTGTAGTGGATTGTGTTATTTGTGTAAGGATTTGTGTCCTTTTGAATGCATTTGTGGGTGTAAAATGGCCGGTTCTTACGAATCGGGGGTGCATTTCGTCAGTTTACTAAATAACGCATCGGCTGCGAGCTTCGTGCAGACATGTAAGTAGTCCATTATTGGTTATGTCTCTGGCCTTCTGGTATGCGTCACTGCGATCTTAAATCCCATCCGAGCAGCTGTGCCAATGTTTAGAATTTCTCGATATTCATTCATAATTCTGCGATGAGTCCCTTATCCGTGTATCACTTGTTATGGCGCGATTTTAGTCCATGCAACATTATCTGCGTTATCGATTCGCCAAGGGCAGAATTCCGACCGGAGCGTACATTTGTGACGGTGAAATCTAGAGCGTATGCTCCGGACAGATTCCGGATGCCGGAGGACGGAAATCGAGAGGCTCAAGGTCGCGCTCTTGGAATCACTGGAAAATCGTGATTTAGAGGCGGCTGAGGCAATGTATGTCATTTTTTTGACACGATATTGACGTATGATTACTGCGATGTAAAACGCCTTTGACAGTACAGTGGCGTATCAGAAGGGTGGCCAGTGATTTTGGTAGAATTCTGATACTCAACCTTGTCGGGTTTTATCTCGTGAATCGAAAGTGCAAAGAATGTTCTGAGGCTAGATATAAATATCATATGTGAAAACAATTTAGTACAAAATTGTAATAAAAATAAACAAGAAACGTTGACTGTGACACTACGTTCAGCTTTTTCTTGCGTTTGTTTTTTTTTTTTTTGTAGCTGAACTCCAAAAAATAGCAAAAAGTTTGTGGAAATTAAAGTATTTTAAGTGCAAAATGTCACTTTGACGTCTCACACACCCAATTTTGCTCACTTAAGGTCACGCACGTATTTACAGTAGAAAGTAAAGGAAGATTAACAGGGTCGCTAAAAAGTGTGGATGCAGTTTATTTTAAAAATTATTTTGATTGGAGTATTTTTAATGCTTCTTAATTATTTTACTTTACTGTCTAAGAAATTTACTTTTTACACGTTATTAGAAAAAAGCCCTTATTGTATTGTAGCAACGTTTGGCTTGTAAACCATTAAATTTTATTGAGATTACCTCAAACCGCGAGGACCCTTTAAGCCAATCACTTAGGCAAGCTTATTGTGTGATTTATTGCAGACAGGCTGTAGTCTTACAGACGAACCGATCGGTATCGTAAATATCTTCGGGTCACCCTTGTCAAAACATTTTATTGTGACGGTTGATAATCATAAACAGCATTAACTACTGAAAAATTTTATGGTGTAAAAAGGCATGCGGTAATGGAATTCTTACCGCACGCACTTGATAAAACTGGAATAATAGTTTCATAAACATTGGAAATGACAAAATATTCCTATTATTTTGGTTTGTGGAGATAACACTAAATACGAGGAATCTGAAATAACGTAAAAAATTGTACTTGAATTAATTGGTATTGTTCCTTTGGTTTGTCCCCTTCCTTGGGATAATTACTATTTACAATTTCTTCATTACTCAAGTACGAAAGTTGTCGGTAATAAAAAATAATTGCTGCAATTATGTATGCTGAGCGTATAATTTCGGTCCAGCACGTAGGAGGTTCTTTCTATAATAATAATATAAGCAAATAATGTCCGATCTTTGTATCTTGTATCCACATTGTCTAACATTCATGCGCACACACTCTATTATTTCCATTATCTCTTGGTGTATGACATAACTAATTAATTGAAAACAGCAATTTCACAAAGAATTGTGTCCATATCGTGTGTGTGTTATATTTAACACATGACTGTAGCGTTTGGATAAAGGTTATTTTAATCATAAACAAATAAATTATTTAATCTTTCAATGGGATATGCAAATTAATTGAGAGATATCTCAATGGCATAATAAATTTCGTATTTATTTATTGTATACGCGCTGTGCCAGGTCATAAACCACCATTTCAATACGATCAAACTGTTTCACACCGAGTAACCAACGAGACGTAGCCTTGACAAGTGCATTACACCACTAAATCATGATTATGAAAAAAATATAAAAATTTAACAGTCTGACATTCCAGTCGAGCGACATCTATTATCTAATTTATCGACAAAAAGCGCTTATAACCATCTCCACCTGCAATAACAATCTGACAAAAGATCTCGTCGAACATAAGCCGCTTATATGACTTGGCTTGGAATCTTCTTTTTCTCATTTTGGTGCCATTGTGATGGCCCCGACCGACGATAAAAAAACAACCACCACGAAATCGTGTCTGGAGCCTTAAAGCGTCAGAAACATAATTAATCTAACACCTTTACCTTGCGGTCTTTTATATAATCAGGTATCTGGGGAGGTGTTCTTATACTCTGTAACCGCTCGTACCAACATACCGAGGGCTTATAGCTGAATAGATACGTTGGTGGAGAGTATACAAGAATATTACGAACCAAGTTCAAAATTTATTACCGGTAACCTGTTTGGGGTTTTATTTTGTTGCGGCTCGAAGAGTATTTTCGGTGGAGACGAGCTTGGTTAATCGTAAATCATGGTACTAAAGGTTGGGATGATTGCTTTTGGAAACTTAAAAATACGCTTATAGTGTAGAGAAAATAATGGTGTCTGAAGTTGACGGCATAAAAATAATATTTTGGAAGCTTAAAGCTGCAAGAGTTCGGAAACAGGGAAAAAAGTTGAAGTTATGTTTTGTTGCCACTAGCCTGAACTTGAACCTCCTTCACCTTTTCCTTCTTGTTGATTGCTTCGAATTTTGACCTGTTTTCGCTTGATTATTTTGAGTTTTCAAAGCTCACGCTCTATTGGTGGGCGTAGAGATCAAAAGCGCCTATTCCTGTTCTTTGATCATCTTGTAGTAATAATTCTGTTGACAAACTCGGCTCTTTTGCAATGTTGTGTTTAACAGTCGTTAAGAATCCGTCGCATATTGCTAGTTTATGGCGAATCGTAAAGGGACGACTCATATGCAGTAACACGTTCCGAACCGTTTATTGCGATAATACAATCGAGGTAATGCGACTTGGCGAGTTATTAAGTGCCATTATGAGCGTTCGATTTTATTAGGTGGGGGTGTTAAAAGTGAGGTTTTCTGCGAGCGAACGATGCTACAAATAAAAAAAGAACAGTCGGATCTACGCGTTATTGAAATGTGACGGAATCGCGCACCATATGGCACTCTTTCACTGGAGAATCTTCTTGGAGATTGTCCAATGGAAGTTTTTACAAAGTGGCTGTTTATTGGTCCGTGACTTTAAAAATTTTATGTTATCGTTTATGCCGAACGTATTTTAATTTATGGCCGGTCGTTTTCTAAGGAGCTTAATTGATAATTAATAAGTTATCGGCTTTCCCATGTTCGAGGGGAGAAGAAATAGGATACACATTTCAAAACTGTCAAGACCACTCCCTCGTACATGTGATGCTTCGATTTTTGCACATCTTGGCAATATAGTTTACATGTTTCACGCATAAAACAAAAATTAAACGTTCCATTGGAATATCGTTAATTTTCTGATGTAAACACTCTTTACAGAAGGCAGAGGTCAAATCGCTTACGTAATAAATCAACGATAATTGAAGGGACATTACTAAGCGGATTTTATGAAGTGAGTGAGGTAGGAAGTTTAATGGTTAATTGACCGTTAAAAATTCTTAATTAATTAAAAGATTTAAATCATATTCACGAGTTCCGATTGTGTGCTCAGTGCTCACCTACTGACTTGCAGAAATGTGCAGGTGTAATAATTAATTACCATATAAGTCGTTCCTAATCTTCTTACCACTTATTAGAGACTCCAATTAGACCAGATTTAAGCTACTTTACAGATTGTACTTTCGTTTTTTATTTTCTGGAATCCTTTGTGTGACCCAGCAATCTAGAGGCGATACAAAACCACATTTATACGGGCTATCAAAGGTTAAGTTGGCAACATTTGCCGACACAAGACTTCGCATCGACTTGATAATTACGTGTCGCATTCTGCACATCTTATTTGGATGTGAGCTATTTCACGTATTTCGTGTCTTGAAAATCAACAAATTACATCTGAGAATGTTAAATTGCATTTGTTGCATCAGAGCGAGAGAACTTTCAACCTCGATATACTCCAGTTTTTAGTAGTTACAAAGTCAAAACGGAATGGAATGTGTGTGCATTTCTTGAAATGTCAGAATGAATCAATTTATTGTCTGTTGACATTTAAACAAAACGTAGAAATCGCAATTTCGTCATTAACAAATCATCTCTGTAAACATGGGATGTATTTGAAACGGAATCGTGTGCCGATTTCGCCATACCACAGATGTGGGTCATTTATATAGTGGGTGTTGTTCGCGTTGTTGCACCGTTTTGCATACTGCAGTTGGCAGCTCGTGATCATATATCATGTCTTTTCCAGAATAAAGCACGAAAAAATAACGTAATGAATAACATGTTGGCGTATTGTGTATCATGGAGCTGTCGTTTTTGCAACGTTTTACCTCTGACACGATACGATACTGTTTCACGCCGATAAAATTACGAAAGTTAATTAAACAAAGTACGTACTTATCGTTCGCCACTGTCCATTATATTCCAACAAAGAGCAATTAACCATTACGAACGACTTTCTATTGGAATTCTCTCGTTTCACGGTTCTGTGTTACTTGGCAATGTTCGTTTACAAATCGAGCTTTTGCGATTAAATTAGTCGTACTAGATCGTGACGAATCACGAATAGATTTCAGGTTGCTATTACTGATTTTAATACTCCAGAAGTAGAAAAATTTTGACAACTGGGTAGCAACTTGGAAATGTAGCTCGTCATAGCCATGACGAGCATGCAAGGAAAAGTTCAGCATCGGAAAGATGTCTGACGCTCCTTGCCCCTAATTACTAATTAAGTTATTATAGCTGATTATGTTTGTTGTTATAACGCCATTTGATTAATAATTATCCAATTACGTCAACTTGCTATTGTCACGTTGTGGTGGAAAGGATTACAGAGAGACGCCTACATCTTGTAGGAGAAAAAACTTCACAGAGACCTTACTGTTGTTGCTAATGAAGATTGATGATCAAAAGTACGAACTCGAAAAAATATGGCGGGTCAGATTTTGGTTGAACTCGCGATTTACAATAGAGTTGGTCGTTTTAAGTACGAGTATATGGTGGCCGTTGTACGTCAAGCAACCTGGAAGTGGATTAAATTATAATTGGAGGCTATATATGGATGTCCCGAAGTCGGATTCTCTGACAGATGGACATGTTTGATTGATTTCAAGTTGATTGTTTTGCAGTTGAAGTTTTTGAAAGCTTTGGGGTCAAATTCAGATGTGAGAGATATATAGATTATAAGTTTTTATGAAGAAATTTCAAAGGATTAGCTCTTGTGGAGCATTCTGTTGGAGGTGTTCTTCTTGTGGAGCATTCGCGCTAGCAGGACAGGAAACGGCTGCGTTATTTATACTCGCTCGGTCAAAAGCGTTCCATCTTGAAGAAAAAGCAAATCGAGAGCAATGCATGCGGCCATCTTCGAACAAATATAACATCGCACCTCCACGTTACCATCGAGGGCGTGAAAGGGGGCGACGTTACGTTTAAAACACCATCAATTATATGAAAAGACGAAAATGACTAAACGAAATCAATGTATCATGGCAGAGTTCAAGGCTAGTCCTTCGGTATTATACAGAACGTTTTATAATACAGTCAGATGGTAACAAAAGACCGACGCGCAACCAATCCAACCTGTTCGAAGGCTTTTTGTTATTAACAAAGACCGTCTTCAAGTGTCACGGGAACAGAACGAACGTTTTATTATAAATTGATTCGAAACGCCTTCACAATGAACCAGATCAGACGGTTGGAGGAGATTTTCCGAAACGATAGTTGCAGTGTTTTTTTTTTTCGTTTTGCGAGGGTGATAATCAAATTATTTTAGTTGTCGCGCGTTTTAGCGCCAGTGAATTTATTAATTTGACGCGGTCATAGGTGTTCAAGGCAGGTAAATAAATTTTCGGGTGGAACGAGTTCGCCCCGGGCCAAAATTCCAATTTGTTTACTCATTTTTCGCTGGTTTTTTGAATGGAAAAAGAGAAATGTTGATTTCGAAGCAGCCGGCGCCAAGATCGTATACTATCGGTTCAAGATTATGCTTTTACGACGACTTTTACACTTCCAAACGAGATAACTAACAATTATGTTATTGTAAGACTAAAATAGACCGGCGTTGTGTTCGTAATTAAAACAGCAAAGATTCAGAACTGGAAGAAATTGCTTCTTTTCGATGCCAAACTATGTACCTGGGAAAGAGAAATCGAAAATTTGCATTGTAATGGTCGGTAAAACTGACCATTCGATTCTTCTTCGAGCGATCAGTCAAATTATCACACTTTGATTGATCTATTATCTGTAATTGATTGGGTTATGTTTTACCGATAATTAAATAAACTGTGGTTAACAAACTGTGCTTATCGTAATGTTCTGCACGTAGCAACATGAATCATAAAAAGTCATTATAATCAATTAACAAAAATTAATTACCTACTGATTATCGAAGTTTTTGATTTATGGCTTAGTAACACCGAAAACAAGTATGTTTGTGCACTGTTACGAAAAATATGGCATAAATGCATCAAGGTTATCTTAATCAGTGTATAGGAGAATTCGTTTGAGTATACTGTCCCTACAGTTATGTAAATTGGTGCACTTAACTGCTTAATCGTCCTTGATGGGTTGAAGACAATGGGAAGGCCTTTTTCAGTTGCTATTTATAGAAGAGATAAAACTGCCTCAAATGCTTGTAGTATGAGTACTTCTTACATCTTAAAGAAGAAATTTGTGATAGAAGTGAAATTGTGATAATTGTTCTTCTGAAATTGGTTTTCTTGAATTTAATTGGGAGTGGAAGTGGTTTATTTAAAATTCTTTTCTGCATTTCTGACTACCGGCCCAACCACACAATTTACCTGATATATCTGCCAGCAATTTTTACCTGTTTTATATAACGAAAAAACCGCAAATAAATGGGTGATTAGCACCCAACATTTAAAAAGAATTCTTGGAATAGAATGTTACATCACATTGGCAAAAAGTCAAAAACTTATTAATATTAATAAGAAAAGATGATTGTAGTTTAAGAAAAAAATAGTTCTTTGAAATGAATACCAGCATTTTAAGACCACTGTTTATTTCTGTCGGTGTATGAATGGTGTTCGCAATAATTCCTTTTAGATGACGGCGAATCGTCAACATTCATCACTTTTATCGTCGAATAAAGAAACATGTGTTGGAAAAACACGCCAAACAATCTTTCCTTTTTTTAAAGCAACTTTCACGTCCAAAAATGGCGCGATTTTATGTAATTTGGCCATATGTAGATGTAGGTTTGCTACCGGTTGATGGAGAGAAGAAACGTCAGTGATTCATAAATTAGCATTTTTATTTAGGCGCCAATCATCCTGGTGCTGGTTGCACAGTTTTTGGATATTTATTGGTCGTAAATTTGATTTGTTGTCGAAAAAATCGTATTTGTATACAGTTTTTGGGAGCATTGATTTGGAGGCACGCCACGGTTTGTTATTGCTGGTTTTTATATCGATTTTGTGATTTATTATTTTTTTAAAGATGCACCGCAGGTGGGTACTTTATAAAATTATTATTTATCATAAGCTACCTTGTTGGTGGTCTCTTGTGCCACACAATGCAATCTGGAAATACTCGTCAGTGGCGATAATCCGGCTAACGGACATTTTTATGAGATATTTATGGACAAGGAGATTTCTTGTTTACTTTTTCCATGTGGAGGAAGTATGGGGTGTACGTTGCATAATTAATAATTCATTAAATGCTGACCCTCTGGATGTTTAATTGATTTTTTGCACGCGATCTTTGTACTGAGAAAAGGCGTGTATGGCTGTATTGAAACGGCCTACGATTTTCTAGTACGCTTGAAAAAATAGCGCCTTCAAGCGTGCATAACTTGGCGTTTTCTATTGTGTTGACGTTTATAAATAGACTCCTACTTGTGGTGATTTTCATTGATTTCCTTTCATTTCACTTAAATAATAATTGTGAATTGATGATTTGTGACTGAAGCTAGAAGAATGGTGTTAATAATCGAATTGCTGTATTCAATTGCGGTATTGTTGAGTCGAACGGTTTGTGGCGGTTTATTGTTTGTATGGATTGATTAATAGATCTTAAATCTTGTCAGTGAAGTGGTCTTTTTATAATTTGGCATCACCAAAAAGTGAGTTAACAACCAAACATGACTAGATGCAAATTTTTCCCAAGCGTTTCTCACCGATCCCATTAAAATACAAAAGCTCTCGAGAAGGAAAAAAACAACTGAGGCGCCTCTGAACACGAATCTCTTGGTCCATCGGGTCCGAACACTCCTTGCCTTGTCAAAAACTATATGACGAGAAGGCGTTATAATGACTCGACACAACCACTAATCAAACTAAATGCCTTTTAGTGGTAGGCTCGCTTTCAAAGCAAAGGCATCATACCACCGAAATTATTACCTACACATGCACGCGTCTACGATGATCGGCAGTAATTCCGGAAAGAGTGAACGCGGAAACAATAAGCCGACGCATATTTGATGAGCTGTGGCGGCATCTTAAATAAGTCGTCGACACGTGCCAAATGCGTAAATTGAATTCATGAATGGCGAAACAATGATTTTTTCGCTAATCAGTCATTAGGGTGCGTTCACCTCGAGGAACGAGTCGGACGACCAAAGACGAGTAGCTGGAAAAATTCATGTAAGGAGATAAAAGAAGTGAGTGTGGAATCGGAGCAACAGCCTTGCCGGAGGATACGGAGACCTGTTGCTTGCCGAAGTGACTGCCTACCCTTGTCGAGAACGTGCCCATGACACCTTCGTGCTGCGATGAAGAGGCAAAACACGCACCCTCCCAGGGAGCAAATTAGGATAACTGACAGAAATTATGGATGCGGTACTTACATGATCTGAATCCCATCGATTTCTTGTGGACAGTGAAGGTTTGGTGCGGATAAAGCGCACGGTTTCTTCTCATGAAAGCTTCAACGCATCAAGATGGGCAGACGTTTCAGGTTTTCAGGCGCCTCGCAGTCGCTTTTTTACCGAAGGTATTGTCAATTCGAAATTCTTCGAGTTCTCTCCATCGAATCGATTTATCGATTTTCGATCACACGACTCGAGATGATTCCTGATTCAGCCTATTCACATTCGTATGGAGAGACGTTGGAAATTAATGACGCTTTTTCAGCTGATGCGAATGTTGCTATGTTGGGAAATAATTGAAGATGGCTCAGAGACGACGACATGCGTTTAGTTGCAATTTTTATTTTGCTTGAAGAAAGTTATTTATGCTTGCAGTCAATCGCATATAAGGAATCAAGGATTTGACTATTTATCGTCGTTTATACACGTTGTCCTAGTAAGAGTTTCTGATTAGCAATTTCGCTTTAATGCCTTTTTTTGTAATAAATTAGCTGTAATATCTTTGTTTTGTTCAGGAATTTTTTGTAACAGAAATTATGCTGTCTTGTGAAGGAAATCATTTGTCTTATCATTCTGAACATTTGTAATAAATTCAGAGAACTCTAATCTAGCTTATCTTCCAATTAGTGATAAAGAACAAATAGGGACATTTGTACCTACTTGTAGCTTAGATTTGTAAGATGTATTATAAATATTTCCAGGAAGCCAGAGTATTACGAGAAAAAATATAGATCAACAAGATTACAAATACAAAATAAATAACAAATAAAAAATGAGGTGAATTTACTATTTATACTTCGATAAGAGTGTGGCACTTTAGATAATGTAATAATCTAGTAATGAGCCAAAGTGTCTATTACGTTCACAGTTTCGCTTTACGCTAAGTTTTTCCGTAATAAAACAAAAAGTTGATGTTTGTCACGTACTCTTATCTGTACCAATTTATTCGGTATTACTTGAGAGAGACACCAAGGAATCTTAAAATTTTAATCACATTTTCAAGCGTATTAATCTTACAAATGAACCGCTTCCAAAAATACTTTAACAAGGTGGAATTTTGAAATCTGATAAGTCTCTCAACCTACAGACGAGCTTTGTCAAGGACAGTAACTAGTCCTCCATCAGCGCCTTCACTGATGGCACCTTGTTAATTCAAAGCATTTTGACGGTATTTTTCTTTCGAATCTGATACGAAAAACGTAATAAATTTGGACGTGAGAAGCGGTCGACGAAAACACCTCAAAGTGTCGGTAGCGCAAGGGAACAAACGACCGACAACATGAAAAACAACACCAAAAAGAAGAAAAAATATTCAAGTCCGAGCAGACCTCGTTATAATACCGACGCATTATTCGTGGAGAGACAATCTAAATTTCAAAAATATCTGACGAAAAAAGCTGGCCTGATTCGCGCGATATGTCTTGGGTACCACATAGTTGGTATTATTCTGGTTTCGTGTTGGCGTCGACAAAATAGAAGAAAAAATAAGTTTAAATCAAATCAGTTTTATCGTAACATCTACACGTTTTAAATAGCAGCGACTTCTATTTCATAAGCAATTTTATTTCGATTGGTTTCTTTGCTGCTTAAATTGGAAAACAAGTTGGGACAACATCTGATAAAAACCTAATCTAGTCATCCAAATATACAATCAAGAGTTGTTTAACGGTAGTCAAAAGGTCGTAGTTGTGCCCCCTTTTTATTATTCGCATAAATCAAGTAATTTTCTATAAAGCTTTTAATTATTCCTTCACAACCTACGATTAACACTAACCGTAAAAACGATCATTCGAATTATTCAAAACTTAATTAAGTGCCATAAAAACTAGAAATGAATGAACATTGCCGGATCTGTACTAAATCATTCGCTTTTTATCGAATTAATTTCGAAACGGGTCGTGATCTAGCATCGAAATCACTCCCGTAGAAGAGTATGCAGAATCTAGCAACTGGTTTTATGGAAATATACGACTTTTATTGTTGCACCCGGTGGTTTAATATCGCGATTATTGTAGTAGCAGACGAAGTTAAATGAACAGATGCGCCTAAAGGCGTGACTTTGGTCGATTTACAACCGCCATTAAACATAATAATTTAATCAAGTAGCTCCCAATTTGTACGTCCATCAAACAGGATTAATTTACCACCACAACATGCTTGGAAAATGGAAAAGTGAGACATTTTCGTTGGCCGGACGTAATAATTTTTCGCTCATCTAAATGACTTCATTTTCGGCGTTTGGGGGTTACATTTTTCATGTCGCAAAGTCGTTAGTCCGAATGAAACAATAAATTGTTGACTTAATAGGTCTTTGGAGCACGTACGAACAAATAGGTGTGAATAAAATACGCGATTTAGTAAGTGGTACGTGTGTGTTGGGCATAAACCCGGATCGACGCATGACCAAAGGTCATAAAAGAGGTGAGCATGAAGGGGTCGTTTTTTTGCCGAAAGAGGTCGGGATTTTGCAAGAGTGGATTCGTTGCGGTTCGAGCATATGCAAATTGAGTTCTTGGGATTGTGTCGCTGTAGCGAATGAGAGGAATTTTGTCGGAGTCGTGTTGGGTGGGAGTGTTTTAGCAAATGTGCTAGTACGTGTGGTTGTATGACTGGTATGAGATATAATTAGCATAGAAAAATGCCAGTTATCAATAAAACCAAAAACAATTCCGTGTTGCAAAGATAAGTACTTTATTACAAATGTTATTACGAGTTGACTCGTGAAAGGACAATAAAGATCTAAACGATATAATAAACAACAATTGACCAAGTTATTTGGTTCGTTTATGTCTTCTACAGCAGTAAAGTAGATAAGAAACTCCATTATTTGATTATAAATAATAAAGAAACGTTTATTGTTCTGCAGGACTTTTTTAATTTTAACTTGCAGGGAAAAGAGAAAGCGAAAACTTTCTAATGTTTTTTTTTGTGCTTTTTTGAGAATACGGTCAAAGTATAGATTAAAAAACACGCATGAATTTTTGCTGTTTTATTTTTTGGGCGTATCCGAGTTCCTCCCGGCGGTTACTTCTTTACCTGCAGTACCCTTATCAACAACTGAGTTCCTCCCGAAGATATCAGGGATTACCGCGACACAGGTAGTAGCTTTATTGCATTAGCTATACTCGTAATAATTCACAATTCATTGCAAGAGAAGGAAACAATTTTATTTACAATATTTATAAGGGTAAAACATACTAAGCGGTACTTGCAAATTATAGTGCATTTATGTGTCCATTTTTAAATCGTGGAATCAAATTAGGCAGTAAAAATTTTTTCTTCTGATCAGTGATCACTGAATTTGTCAATGATTTTTTTAGCTTTGAACATACCCCCTTGGTTCAATTGGAAACAATACAGCAGAATTTTTTCAAATTGAGCTTAGGAAATGAGGTTAGCTTAGACTCAAAAAAAAAATATATAAAATTACTTTTAGAATAAGAATGAAAGCTTTCACACGCATTTGTGATTGGAGTTGTGTTCGCCAAAAAGCAACCCACAAATGAGGATGAAAACACCAATCACCTAATTTCTAAGTACCAAATAATTATTATCACCGTTAATCCCTTACCGTTCACTACCTGCTACAAAATCCCAAAATTTGTGACCGCCGGGAGGAACTCGGCTGCGCCCTATTTTTTAAGTGTTCTATATTTTTTATTCAAGAGTGGTGTGGTATGAAAACAGAGCCCTTGTGCTTTCTCAGAAGCTGTTTGCTTTGTTCGGTACTGCCTTGAATCTCCTTGGTGGTACTTTTTCTACACGCGAAATCCATGTGATAGCATGACCAGCACTCGCCCATAAACCCATACGGTTATTTGGTACTCAGGTAGTACCATAGACCTTATAGTAATATGTTGTATATTGGATCATTTTGTGAAGCCGTCATCGACACGGACATTGGACACGTCCAGGACGTAATACGTGCCTCGCGACCACAACAACGAAAGCCGCGGCTTTATTCATATGACAGGCCCAGACGCGGCCACGACGTTTATTAATGTTCGACACGGTGGTCATTAACGACCGCATGCTGGACGCAATTCGAAGAATAGGAAAATGTACCGACTGTATCGAATCTTATTGCCGCTTCGTGGGTGGAAAAATGGCAGGTGTCTTACTTACATTTGAAAAAAGTACTGCCCGGAGGTTTAAATTTGGTGCGTGATCGAAAGTAATTGGACGGATCTGTCGGAAATGGGCAATTTTTGGGGCGTAGATAACGGCGAATTCGGTTTTGAATTAATTCTGAAGCGAAGAGCTAATTAATACACCCGGAGGATGTGATCGATGAGGTAATTTTTAACTCGATGGGTGAAGAAAAAAATTAATGGTGTTAGGGGTCAACCGAATTACAAATTGTGGAAATCACCAGAACAAGATAGAAGATAAAATGAATGATGACCGAAAATTGGCTTTTATTGAACGAGCGTTGGATTTTTTAAAGTACCGTCCCCTGTGGTTCACGTAGGCGACCAAAACCGATCGGTTTTGGTCCAACGGTTGATCTTCATCCGAGTGTGACAATCTGAAGATGCAACTGTCGGTATGCGGTTTTCGACGAACACGTGTTTCGAGATTACGCTATCTTCAAGTCACGATTCGTTATTAATGAGTAAGAAGAGGAGTTGTTCTCACCTTGCCGAGAATGTTGAAATTTGTACTCGCACCGACGAGATAATTCGCATAATTAAGAAAGGGATTATGTGGTTGCTTTTTCCATCGGGTGACACTCTGGTACCGGTTCCGTGCACGCTTCATTTCCATACAATATCGGATTGCAATGGTTCGCCAACATCGTGGAGGTGTATAGGGGTAGAGGGAACCTGGAGGTATTTTTTCTTCGTCACGGATCGAGTTATCGTTGCATCGCGTTGGTACTGCTATGGTACTGCTCGCGGCGTTCGTTCCACCCCATGGATACGTGACTAATCTCCATGCGGGGACATGTGTTCGATCAAATTCTACAAGTACCAAGTGGTACTTTACACTCGTGATATTTTAATAGATACGCGAGGATATAACATAATCTGAAGGCGATTTATCAAAAAGTACTAAAAACATGTTCTAGTCGTCCCAGGAGGTAATTAAATATTTATCAAACCCGATTTATGACCTCCGACATGTTGAAACCAACAAAATTGTCTACAACACGTCGGAATCCGATAAAAAGTTTAATTGGCGGTTTTGGTCGGCTTCTGTTTTGGCATTCGTTCTGTAAACAAAGGAAAGGCATCGAATCAGACGCCAATTCAAATTTAATGGATGGATCCTTGTGTGTGTCGTCCCTTTTGTCACATGATCGCGACAAGTTTGTTTTTTTGGCGTTTTTCTGGTGTGTCTGGTGTCGACGAAATTGGATATGGGCAATTTTTTTGTTGTGCGGAGGTTGCTGGATTTACGATGTTTTTTGAGAGGTTTTGGAAATTTTAGATGATCGTAACTTTAGAAGGAGTCGATCGGCGACGAAGGATCATTTGTTCGAGGATTTAACGGTGGAGCATGTTGATGCGCATGTAGCATCTGTTGGGTGTTTTTCACTGTTTTTTTTTATTATTTTATTAAGTCTTAACGAATATTTGTCTTCTTAATTTGATTTATACCTACAAACTGATGGCATAATATAGAGACATGTACACATTATTGTTTAAGGAAGTTCTATAAATTGTGTCATCAACCACTATCTTGACATTTCAATAGAAAGATAGAAATGCATGATGGAATTGAAGATGAAGACAATCAACCGTAAAATCGAACGAGTAGTACCGATCAATAGGTTTCTATCAGACAGAAAAAGTGTTTACAGTGGAAATTCTACACTAATTTTTTTCTTCCTATTTTTTGACATAACAATCAATTTGGTTTACTTTTTAGCAACTAGTCTCTATCAAACCAGTTACTTAAAAAATTATTCAGTTCTGTGACTCCACGTAATTAAAATAATTACGTTGCGTAGTAAATGTAAATTGATTTTGTAAATTTTTATTGCTCAAGTGGTACTAGAAATGTACCAACTTAATTAAAAATTGAGCAGAATCTTGTACGTCCATCAATTAAAATCTTGACTTGTTGGGTATGTGTAGGCTGTTAGAAAGCCGTGGCCAAAGCGACAACTGTCAGCTTCTATAAAGCGGTATCAGGAAGGTTTAATTTTGTGGCGTTGATTGCGAGACAAGTGAAGCATTCGCATGGTACTCTGCGGGTACCACCCATAGTGTCCACAGATGAGTTGCGATTGTGAATTAGTCACGTTATCTTGTCAGAAAATGTCAATTTGCATCGACAAGTCGTCCTCTGCTTCACTTTTATCAAATTTATACGCTTCTCAGACTTCCATTTCAAAAATTTCCAAGAAGTCGTCTTTACAAGCTTGTAAATTGAACTGACTGAGCACACGATAACAAATGTTTCTTGCAGTTTCTCGGAACAGGAGACTGTCACTTTTGCATATTTATTAATTTTGTGATAACAATGATAAAAAACGTTTTCAATCGCCAGACATTTGATCCGTCACGCCTAAGAAATTCCATGTTAATTGTCCATCGGGAATTGAACAATTCATCCCAAGAGAAGTAACGTCAAACAAAAAGGTTCAAAACGATTTAATGGCATCCAAATTGTTGTAATCTTCGACTTGCTCAATTTACATACAGATAGTCGGATAGTCGGAGTTATCTTTGATTTATAAACACAATTAGAGTCGCGTTGAGTACCAGATGGTACTTTGAGACTTAAATTGTGCAAAATCATTGCCGATCATGCAATTTCGCGCTCACACATCACCATATGTTCCAAATTGAATTGCCCTAACCCAGAAATGTAAAATGGTCTGATTTCTCGTGGGCGCTTTGAGTACCATCGTGGTACTTATTCTGATCCACCGAAACGAATCTACAAAACAGGATTAATCTAAACACATGTGCGCCGACAGTTGTAAATGACACGCGCCTTGACCCGCGACTGCTGTGTCCATGGTACGTTGTGGGCGTAGCCCGGCGTAATCTCAACCAACGTTCGTGTGGTTTTGCCAAAAATGTACGACGAGAAATCAGGATCACCCACGTCCTGGTTGTGCAATTAATAAAATTGAAGATACGGCGCTTTTAATAAATGAATAAATAAATGATAGAAGTTCGGGCGGAGGACCAGATGGTCATCAGGTGAAAGAGCGTGGGTCGTTTTACGAACCTGGTAATGGGTACGTGGGCACGTGTCGTTTACCCATTGGTGAACTGTGACCTCTGTGTGGGGAATTTCGGGAAAATTTTACGGTCGGGGGTCACCAAAAAGATCGTATCACTGTGTTTTATTGAAATTTTTGTGGTAAATTGTATTTTTTGTTTCAGGTAAGCTACTTTTTCTTGTTCTGGATCTTCGGACGATGATAAAGTAGTAAGTTTATCAGTGTTATAAATTTTCAACAGTTTTGGGTCAATAAAAGTTGGACACCTGTGACCAAATTCGGTTATCGGAAACAAGTTTATTGGAGAAAAGTCAATTTATTTTACGCTTCCACTAATGTATTTTAAATTTATTCGTTATATCTTAATGAAAATTCGGACAGAGGTGAAAATCGGTTCTATAAAATTTTTATTAAGTTAGAGATATCTAAAACACACAATGTAGTAGAGGAAAATTATTTTGACTAAAGAGGACTTTGAATAGTTTGAGGGGATAGCATTTATGCTTTGTATTCCAGGTCCTGTAATTTAAAAAAAATTTAAAGTGGGGACTTGAAAATATTAGCATGTAATTTGAGTCCATGTTAATAATTTTCTCTTGCACGAACAAGAATTTAACGGGTATCAAAATCACTTTGCTAGCGCCACCAGCTGAAAAGTTTTAATTTGAGTTCGAACTTCCTTGTTATTTTCTGTCAATTTAAAATCGGTATAATTGAAAGCCTTTTAGAGTCTATAATCAATCCACGCACCAAAACTCGTCTATATTTTCCCGCTCGAACAGTAGCTACCAAATACCATATAATCAAAACCTTCCTCGTCTATTTTAATGGTACTAGTAAAGCGGATAATTACGGAGGTCCTTTGAAAAAACCGTGATTTCGACTTCCCTGCCCAGGTACCTGTTTGAAAAAAAAAAAAAACAGAAACGACCGAAATAATTGGCCCTGTAATTCCTGAAACGCTCAATTAAAAACCTAACTAGACCGCTTAATATTGGATGCGATATTTATCTCCGAGTTTTCCTATATACGAAACAACAGATAGTAATAGGTGACACGAACAGATGTTTGTGAAATATTTACGACGATGCCGTCTAAATCAATTTAAACTCCAATCATTGGGAAAGTTCAAAGAGCACCACCTGATCAGAAGCCCGAAGAGCTAGATAAAAAATCGTTCAATTAACATAACAGTTTTGTAAATAGGTAATTTACAAAGCACAGTGGGATATGTAGCATTGCGATAACAAATAGTTATTTATCGTTCTTCAAAACCCAATTAAAAATAATTAATAACCGCGACTTTTACAACTCTATTAAAACGCAAGCCTCGAATGCGATAAATTCGCTTTTCTTTACGGATTACGTACATATCGGATGAGTTATTGCGTTAATCAGGAATGTGAAGAAGACGATTAATTATCTTGTCGAGGAAAATAAGAGAGGTTTTTGGTGTTGTGGAGGTTGTCCCAGTTGTGGAAGTGGGTGGAAAAGCGTTAACAGCTAATTTGTGACTTGGTGTTTTGTTGTAAATCGAAATTTTTACGATTCACACATGCTATAAGTCGGGAAGCCGTCAGCCGTGTCTATGAGCATTAAATCGCGCGAACAACCCACGCCGAAAAAGTCAACCGAACTTAAGAAATGCCAAACGGCATTCCGGGACACGGCGTTTGGAAGAAACGTGACAGCAATTTGATTCGGATTTGTGTTATTTCGCCAAGAATTTGTGTGTAGTCTTTGGAAAAGATGTGCCCGTTTACCCTTTTTTTAAATTATTTTTTTTAATTAAAAATAGTTATTTATTTTTATTGAGTGTTTAATTTACACTTCACGGATACATGCGAATTTCAATTTATTTATGTTTATTGTTTTTAGTAAATGTGGCGTGGCTTTCGAATGCTTGATAATGAAATTACAATATGATTATAGTGCAATTTAAATTTTATGACATGGATCATTACGTGTGATAAAATGTGATTTTAATATATTTTTTAGTGTTGTGTTGTGACGAGACAATGCAAGTAAAACGTAATCATTCTCATATGACGTTCAATCATTATTTTCGTAATTATTACAATCACAACCATAAATCTTTTGTGAAATAAAAAATTATAATAAATGAAGCTGAATGATGCGAATTTAATTCAGATTTTGTTTTTTCATGGCGGTGTACATGTTCCTGCTAATGAGTTCAGACAATTCCGACACTTTGCAAACATGTGACAGGAAATCGCGAAGGATAACTTCATCGAAAAGCTCAGAAAAAACGGCGAAAACAGCTCCGTTTTGTTTGAACAATTTTTTCTTGTGTCTTGACTAGCTGCTTGAAAAATCTCCCAGCTGAGCATTTCCGACAGTCCGCGACAGATGTATGTCGGTTTTAAAAAAGCCACGACAAAAGCCAATTAAAGTTTGTCTTGTGATCCTTTTCTATCGACCGAATTTATTTTCAAACCGTCTGCGAATGCGATGCTCGTCACACGTTTAGCGTTACGAGATCGACGACTATTTTGAGAAAAGTGTGCGGGTGAAGGCTCAAGATCGACCGAAATTATTGTTGGACGTTTTAAAATAAAAACAAAACAAATACCCGTAACGAAGACCCAAAATCCCGAATTAAAATGCCACGATCGTATCGAAAACTGGACGAAAATAATTGGCTTCACCACCAACCCTTATCTCTTTTCTCTTGGCAATTAATCTGAACGTGTGGCCGCACCTTTACGCCAACGATGTACTACCGAATAATTTATGACGTAATTGCGATGTATATTTACCATCATCGGCCATATGGTCGGGAATAACAGGAAAAATTCACTTGTTAAATCTCGACCTACACGTATGGGAGTGTTGACGCACGTGCGAATGGTTTTGTTGGTTCGGTGGGGGTGGATTTATAGACAGGTGGAGGAGGATACTGGGGATCAAGTGGAAGGTTTCAAGACAATTTCCGATGACCTAAATAGGGGTTGGGTAAACAGATAGAGCATAAATTGTGTTTGGAGAAGAGGAGTTTTAGTGGATTGGATTTGTTAGGAAAAGTTTGGAAGATGGATGCGTGCAGGGGAACAGAAGTGAATAACTTGGAAAAAACAATAATATTTCTGTACTGAGTAACGGAGGGAAATTACGAAATCATGTTCTTTACGACTTTTGGTGGTAGTTATTCGACACCAACTACAACAAACCCACGCAAAAATTTCACCTTTTTCCTTGTAAATATAAAATTACGTGTGGTCACCCGCGATATTACAAGCATTTTCCATAAAAAAAAAACGAAACCCGTTGTGTTGTTATCTTAATTATTGTGTACAACAACAAGCAAACTTGCAGGTGGTATGCAAATGGTGCTTTGGTGGTCCGATCGGAATAAGAAATAAAATCGAGATTTTAAAAGCTGCATTCCTACGATTAGAGGTGTTGAACCTTCTTGCTATTCGTCTTTGTTTTTATCGTGGGCGACCATGCATGCGAATAATTTTATTTTTCTAATTCCTCATCTTCATCGGATCCATCGAAGCGTTTTGGACGAACCACCAAGAATTACCTCAACCTCGTTTATACGACCATTGCTAGTAACGCATGACTACGTACCACCGGTGTGATGGATTCATAAATTTTTTCCGGTCCGATCGAGCGAATAAAACGTATAATTGAAGCTGCATAATGCATGACCGAATCTGACAATTAAAATTGCTTTGCTTTTTTCATTTCGACAACTCGTCGACTATCCAGGACGCTTTTTTTGATTAAATAAAACATGATTGATAATCTTTGGAAAATTGTTAAGGCTATTGCGGTCACAACAATTTACCTACTGACGTTACATGCCCCGAGCAATTTGAAACACATACTACTTGTTACATATTTTATGAGGTATCTTTTTGTTGTCAAATAAAATGATAGCCGTATATTATTATTTATTACATTGTTACATTTTCGTTGTATTTGTTATGTAGAGATGCTTTACTGTGTATTGCAATGTGCGTTTTTCGTTTTCCACTCATATTTTTGTCGCTGAAATTTATGAGTGTGCCGCGGGCATGTTTTCCTGAATTATTTTACAAATTAAAACCTCGACGACGTAATCGAGCGCCGCATGACTTGGTAGCACTGACGATAAATCAACCGTTATTTACAAACAAAACGTTAAAACCGCCAATAAAAAATGATTTAACGTCGGCAATTAACGAATTAAAAGTTTTTCGTACAAAAATAAAAATTGGAATTGCGTTAAGTGATTGGTCGCCGTCGATAACGTCCAGAGTTGACTGGTCTCGGTGCCGGAGTGGTCGTTGGTAACTCCAGGAGGCGAGCATAAATGTCCGCTTTACGAACTCACTCGTTAGATAATTAGCTATCGTACGCGATTTTAGGAGCGATAACGTTGGAGACGTACGACGACATGGAAAACGGGACGAGAAGAGAAACCGAAGATAAAAGCGAAACTGAGACGTGATTATTACGTCGCTGATACGTTTCCGGCGACTGGGGATCGGCCAGAGAGGTGGCAAAAAGAAGTCGTAAACGAGGATGCTGTTTTCGATAAGAGCTAATTTAGATAAGTGGAAGTATAACGTGGTTAGACCTGGACGGGATAACCCTTTAAAAGCAGCTGTTTTGTCATTAATTAAGCAATGGGACGCCCACTTGGCTTTCCTAAATATTCAGAAGTAGTTATTTTTCATTCAGGAACAGATTTACTAACACGAAGTCGTATGTTCAACATGATATAAAGTAACGTTCGAAGAGCATCAAATTTTCGGTCGTAATTTATGGGGACAGCTTTATGGAAAGTGTCCTCACCGGAAAAATAATTAAAATAAAATGCTTCAAGACGATTGTACGTGCGTACAAATGATTAAAAAAGCATTGTGTTCGTATTTATTTTCTTGCTTTACCGGTATGGTAGGTAGCCTGCAACCATGCGGGCAGCAACATAATCGAATCAGTAGAAAAGTAATTAAATTTATGTTTATTGTTGTCGTGTGACATCATCTGTGACTACAATGTAAGAAAATAATCAATTAATTAAGTCATTAAGAAAGTTGACTACATTGTTATCTCTTGTACTATATAAACCGCAGAAACCTGACCTCAGCGGTTATAAAACAGCATTTAAATCGAACACGAATTTGCATAAACTATAAAGTTGCGGTCACTCTCACCCGAATTAAAGCCTAATCCATCCAATTGCCATCGTCCACAATTGATTGGATGTTTCCTGCATAAATCCGATGATGGTCCTTAATTTAACGACCATTGTGTCATCTTTCTCCCTTTCAATTGATCTAATTTGTCCGTACGATGCGGGTTATGGAGTCGCTCGAAACGACAAGAGGCTCCTTCCTGTTTCGCGTCGGTTAATCTCGGAGCTATCTATATTTTTCTTTGCGATCAAGTGCATACGATGCGTTATCCGGTAGTTGCAAGCAGGCGTAATTATTCACCTTGTCGAGATTAGAAGTTATGTCCTGTTTAGAGGCGATTGACCAACGGCAGCAAGTCTTAATCGTACCGTTTTCTCGGCTGTTCCCAGGATTCGTTCTTGGAGATTATTTCCCGATAATGACCAATTAGATCAGACTGTCTTATGGGAAAAGTTGCGCGACGAAAAAGCGACAGGACGTTGAGGCGGGAACCGTGGCTTTTTCTTCAATTTGTTACTTTGATTCGACGTGATTCGGAGTTTAGGTTGAGACCTTGTGCTTTTGCACGGTACACCTGACTCGAGACGTTTCCGGTGATATGTGTTTGACATGCCGACGAGGAGATAACGTCGTAAAGACCACAGGACGTAAATTAAAAGGAGGAATTGAGGTTGTGATAGAGCTGTTATTAGAGATTATGACATTTCGAGTGTCGGTTGTGTGGAGGAAAATTGTTGGCACATTCGATTGATAGAATGATAAGCAGCAGATGGAAAAGTAGATAATCGGAGAAAGAAGATTAAAGATGAATAAAATATTTTTTTAAGTTTTGCAGATGTAATCCTCAAATCATATTTCATGTGGAAACACTTGAGGAGATAATTTTTCTTTCTTATAAAAAATAAATCGGATTTAATAAATAAATTACCATTAGCTGTCCTCACTTGTTTTTTACTTTGTATTGGTTTTATAATTTGTTGCTCTTTTGAAAGAAGCACAAAATTTGTAACCGCTGCCGGAAGGCCTTTGCTTGTGAGATACCTAAATAGATAAATGGAATGAAAATGCAAATATAGGAGAAACCGGTATTAATCAAGAAGACACGTTGGAGACCGGAAACTTCAAATGCAATTAACACCAGTTCACATAGAATTCCAAAAAGTGAATAACTTTGTGGAAGTGGGTTTTAGGTTTTTGAACAAATCGTTTTCTTTTGATTTTATTTCTCGATTGCATTTATGTGGCAGTGATGGGTCTGTGTTCCGGACGTGTTTATTTATCGAGTGTAAATGTAATTGTTGTACCTATGACAGATGCCAAACATAAACCGCGTCCGAATAAACAAAGTCCAAGTTCAGTGCTCCCTAACATCGATAAAATTTCGAAAACTGGGAAAGAAAAAACATTCCAACGTCGTCAAATTAGTCACGTAAATACCATGTTGTAGGTGATATTTACATTTGACAGTGTACAAATTTACATTAATCTTTTATGGTGTGGGTGCAATCTGGTCGCGGAATTTATGTCTTAAAACAAAGATTCTGGAATTCGTTGGCTCGTTTCGTAATCTAATGGCAAATATTTGTGTCTCAGCTCGTATACATCAAGCTAGATTACGTTAATTGGTACGTTTTCGTACGTATAGTTTTAACTCGGGTTATAAATCATAAAAGTCGCCAAAAATAACGGAACGCACCTGGAGGGCGGTGGGTGGAGGTTTTCGGGGGCGGTCGTTGATCATCTTAATGGGAGATTTATCAAGTGGAATGCTAGGAGGAGGATTTGGCGGCGGTTCTATGGAAGTAAATCTTGTCAGGAATAAGTAAATCATCGGATTTTTACGGTTTATAAGTTTTTTACTTGTCGGGATTCGTGGTTGTGGCATTTTCAATGGAGCTCATTGTACGTTACATAAATAATTCATAAAATGGGACTGGAATGGGTGTAAATGTAATTAGAGTATTTTTATCAACATTGTACGCTTGTTGCCATTGCAGCGTAATTGGAGCTGCTCCAAGTATTTCTTGATTTTGAGACCTAATATGCCGTCAACTTGTCAGACTAGACGACAATTAAAGGTCAAGGGTTGGTCATCAACTCGGTAACTGACAAAATCTCAATAAAATTGATTTTCTTGAACTTTAAGTTCCATGGTTTCATGCGAGTCAAGCTTTAGGTGGACGCCGGCTGTAAGTTAAGCTTCCTGGTGAGAAATCTCCGCGGTAGTTCAATAAGTCGCCGCTGTTTAATACAGTTTAGAAGGGCCGTTACGAGCTATAAACTATAATTAGCGCCGTTTGCAAATATTTCTCGAAAGACTATACAAGCTGTTAGTCCGCCTTTTCCTTTCAATTTACCACACCATAGTCGATTTAACACGATCGGTTAATTACGTCGGGTCTTGTATGCACATGTTGCGACGTCGACGAATGTAAAAGTTTTAACCGGTCGAGTGGTGTGGTTATTTAAGGCCCCCGTGAAACCGCCTCTCGCCGCATCAATGACGATTAGTGGACGAGGAAATGGCTTCACTCTCGTCGCACAGCCTTAGGACATCCTTAAACCTCGGCAAGATGTGAACTCGTTCGAGTTAATGTCTGCTTTTGCATCGCGAACGCAAAGTGGTGCCTAGACGGCTCGTTGGAAATTTTTCCAGTCTAGTACCGGACTTTTCCGGGTGTACCTGGGGACGTTCGATTATGTATAGCGCGCCAAATCCCGTATGAACGCCATCAATTGCAGCCGCGCCTAAGCCGATTTCCGGATGAGTCGGGCTCGTAAAAATCAACGATAATGATACGCTTAGATAATTGATGGTGGTTATGCCAAAGGTCGGCTTTTTTCACTCGATTTATCATTACGATATGGTGATAAAGTTGGGCGAAAATTACAAGAATCGCCTCCAGAATGCATGAATGAACCAATAATTACAATCGACGTGTGGGATTTCCAACACACCTGCGTTTGATTTTTCATTGGTTTCCCACAAATTCGCTTCTAATATTTACGGAGGTGTATCATGACAGGTGTGACCCGCGAGCTCACTTCTTTATTAATATTCAAATTGATTTCTGTGTACGGGTTACATTAACACTTGATCAAGTGTGGGTTCCACTGTAAAAAACTTTCGTCTCCGTATGGTAATTTTTAAAACAGGGGAAGGATGATGGTAAAAGGTGTACAAGAACTAGTTCTTATCGTTGGATCAGCGCCGGGCTTTTCAACCTTCACCATTTTGAGATTTTAACACTGTGATTTCGAGACGTTTCGGTTTTATTTTAACCGCGGTCGGGTTTTTATCGTCGAATTGGTCAGTTTTTGCCTTGGGCAACTGATGGAAATGTTGGAAGTTTTCTGAACATGGGGGAAGGTTAGTCCAAGGACACAAAAAGATTTATTTATGTAATAGGAGAAGTTCAAAAGATGCGTCTTGTGGGATGCTTTTGAAGAAGAGAGCCAAGGAAATAGCTTGTAAGGCTGATGATTAAAGAGGTTTGAATGGTAATTAGTCTTGAATGCAGCATACCTTACGTTGTGGAATAATTAAATGACAAATAAGCAACAGTTTTATTCAAATTATTAACTACGGAGAAATTTCCCCAACACCTGGTGAATTTTTTTAGCTCGGTTTTGGTTTAGGAAAAATGTATTTTGAAATGTTGGAATGTGAATAGAATGTGAATAGAAAATGGGAGAATTATTATTACATTGAAATACATATTTTGGTGTACAAACGCACCAAAGTACCTTTACAAGTATACCTACCTTTCGTTTTCAAATTGTGATCAATTCGCCAATAATTGTTATCACACGACACGTGTAATGTGACGCATTCTTTCTGTGTCCTTACGGAGCATGAAGATTTTTCGATAACAGATTTTGTAATGGTGATCGATCTACATCGTTATCATTCACCTTTCCAATGTTTACAAACTGAAACGATGCGCAATTCGTGTTGTCGTGCTTTGATAACGGAAACAAGTCAACATCTCCGCGTTCCTTTTACCTAGCAGAAGAAAATAAACATCACCCAGATGCACCTTATCTAATCCCACGGAATTAAGTTGGTGTGAGGAATAAAGCGAACCGTTGCAGCTGGTGTCCGTCGTACCTGAACGAGGGTGTATTTTCAAAATGAAAAGAATAAATCCCAACACCTGTGCTCCTTCTACGAGGGTCCTTTGTGTCTTTCTTATTATGATTTCAAGGGACGCTTTATGTTACCTGCACTCCTGCAGGTCTTCTTGTATGTGCGATTTATTCACTATTCAGGCTAGTTTCTCGGAATAAATAAAAGCTTTCATTTTGGAAACGAGTTTGGTGGACATGTAAGTTTGACCTGTATTCCGTCAAAACTCGCCTCTCGTTAAAACAAACTCGACTTCTTTTGCATATTCATTGAGACGTTCTCATTCATAAAGTTGCTGAACTTTACTCTTCGCGACCGAGAAAAAAGAAGAAGTAACCGAGACGTGTAGGAGTTACACATACATCCTGTGTACACCGAAGGACAAATATTGACTTTGAATCATGCACGCATAACTTAAACCGAGCCTTCGAGCCGATGTTTGATCTGCGTGTTCAAGCATCTGTTTTGTCTTGATTAGTTTTTACAAGAAATAGCTCAGAATGGCCGTAGGTGGATCGAGTATTGCGCGCTACCGGCGATCACTTAAAATCGCCATTTCCCACGATCGATTCTAATGGGAAAAAATGTTATCGTTCGTCACGTTGCAATGGTTCGTTGTTGTGACATTTATGGTCTATTGGAATTAACAAAGTCGTCTCGGTCCCGGGTAATGGCGATTTCAATTTCTAGAAGACGAGTGATGCGGCTGTGTCACAGCCATTGATGATTGATGGGAACAAACTTAAATATTTACACCATTGGTCTGATTATTGCTTCGGTATACAAGAATTCGTTTGGTGGTTGTGGTGCAGTGACAACACCTGGAGGGGTTCAGGTTTGTTCAACTCACGAATGCTAATGAATACAAATCGAAAATACAAATATCTTGAAAGTGTCAGGAAAAACGGAGAAGTTACTGACATCTGCGAAACTGGATTTGCAGGCGTAGGGGAAAAATTGTGAAAGATAAGCAGAAGAAGCTTCAGCATTTTTAGTAGATAATTCCAACTGCACATCGTTATTTCAATATCAAGTTTCGATATGGAAAATTAAATACTTATGGGAAAGATGATTAGATGAGAGAGAAAAATAAATGATTGTGAGTTTTGTAATAATCAACGTTTGTCACGACAACTATTTTCCGGTCATTAATTAGCGTAACAGGATGCGTTTGGTGGAGTAATTAAACACCTCATTCAAATTTAGTGCTGATTAAAAATTGAGAAGGAAATAAGCGGTTTTTTAATATAAAAAAAGACATTAATTATTATTTATTACACTCCACAACTTGGACAAATTATTGATAAAGTTGAGTACTACATATTTCTGTTTGTTTATTTACAATGTGTGCTACGCATCTTGCGAAAAAACCAAAGAAGATATATTACGAATTGACAGGTGTGATTAATAAAGCTATAGACACGTCTGACCTGATTATTTCAGGTATATAAATCAAGTATCAAAAGATGAATTGATAAATGATGAAACGATACTTTTTTGACGTTAACGATTTTTGCTTGTAGCGTTTTAAACCTTATAAAGTAAGATATTATTATTAAATTTCGGACATACATTGGAAAGTTTTGGACACGCCTTATATTTACACCTCTTGTTTTTAAAATTAAAAAAATGCTTCTTTATAAGAGCCATATTTTAAACAAAAAAAGTCGTATAGTACTCAACCCGAAAAAAATGTTTTTTTGTTAAAAGAATATCCTAATTACTAGTCTTTTCCGTGACAGGTTTCTAGGAGATTTGTTTATTAATGGATCTATTATACAGAGTATTTCAGAGTCAGAGTTCAGTCATGTTATCACTGTAATAATACTTACTGTAATAGTAAGATAGGGTGGAAGGATTGTAAAAACTAAAAAGGCAAATTTATTTATTATTCAACAAGTATTTTTCTTTTTTTTTTGGGTAACATTTTCATGGCTTAGAAGCTGTGGCCGGTAGCGTCTCCCGAACCTTATACGAGGCAACATTTGTGAAATCCGAGCGCGTCCTGGTTCGGTTTCGAAAAATCGTCCCAACATCTGGCCATTCCTTGGCGCAAAATAAAGCAACACCTGTTTGAAACCATGCTGCTCCCATTTATAGTCATACTGGAAAAGCATGGGAACTCGTTCGTTAAAAACCACACACGCTCGTTTCATAATCTTGATCTTGGAAGGCACATCCAGCTTTATTTTTGTACCTTGTGGTGACAGTGTTGTAAAACCGGATGCAAATCACCAGTTATCGCGTTTAAAATTGAACAAAGTTTCCAAAAGTAATGCGATATAAAGAAAGAAGTCGTACGGTTGAAGTCGGGTCTTGTGGTATTTATTATCCTGCAAACGCTTCCTTCGGGTGGATGACAACCTTGCTGGTAGAATGCATTACCAAGAGCTTACCTTGAACACGTTTATACCCAAATACGTAAAGAAGAAAAGAAGAACTGCAGCAGAATGCGTAACGAGCCGACGAAGAACATCTCCTATTTTGGTTCTAGGTTTAATCGAACGTCTAACCTAATAAGTGATAGACCCAATCAAGGACTAGATGGGTCGTTGGGTCCCTAATACGGGATAATGTTTATGAAACGCCGTTCCCGAATAAACACGTTCGACGATTCCACCGGATGGGACTTTGTTGTTCTAAAAGGGGCTGAATAAATAAGAGGGAAAGTCGACGACATCTGGGATCGTGTCGAGATCGAAAACAAATGTTTGTCTCCATAATTAGGAGGTCTTGTGACCGATCACGTTCCATGATTTTTCCAAAAAGGACAATGGAGCGAACTTGAAAAGGAAATGGTGGCGTGGCTCGATCTGTCGTTTTGGTCGTTTGCAACTCGTACTGGTTTTGATGGGAATAACGAAATACCATCGTAATTTATGGATCAATTTCATTTTTGTAGTCAGTGATAATTAAATTTGCTAATAATTTATTAATTACTTCAGTAATGGCAAGTTAATGAACGTCGGCTATGTGAACTGATCGTATTACAGATTTTTACTCGTCGGATTAGAAAAATAAATTACTAAAAGACCAGAAGGTGTGGCTGTTTTTTAACTTTGACATTCTTGTTTATGTAAACTACACGATACCACTTATCAATTTCTGACCTAAGTAATTGTCGTTCTACATGGCAACGTTATCACATCGTCATCTAAGTCAGCGAAAAGTTTGGCGTTTCCCAGCATTATTAGAATCAGCGAAAAGTTTTGCGTTTCGCAGCATCAGAATCAGCAAAAGTTTAGTCTAGTCTATTTTTTTATTTTCCTATCACTTGGTCGATCAATTTGTTTGAATTTTGTATTGTAAATATTACTAATTGAGTATAAATAAAATTGCAAATAAGTGTAAACAAATTTATGAATGTAGCGAAGGCTACTGAGGTTAAAAGTCACAAAAGATAGGACTTTTTTAATGAGATAAGTAAAATATTTTTGTGTTTGAAGATTAAACGTGTGAAGATGTGTTAAGTGCTCGTTTAAAGACTTGCAAAAAAAGTGTATGATTTGTGAAAATTATATCAAGTACGTAACCAATTTATTTTTTGGTTTTAACTTATTTAGTTTAATTTATTCGTCATTGTATTTATTCCACGATAAAAGAAAAATTTTGCAATGTAGATCAATATTCGATGATATTCATTCGTGTAATAACAGTGAATTGAGAAATTTATGTTAATCCAATATGCTTAGGTCGAAGAAATAAATAAATACTTATTATTAAATAAAAATTGTAAACATATTTGAGAATTCATAAAAGTATGCTAATTTCCAGTTTTAAATCGTTGTTTAGTTGTATGTGACACTTTTCTACCTCTGTTCTTTTGTTGGAATGGCCGTTTAAAATATTTTTTCACAAATACGAATACGTATAATAAAAAGATGTCTTCAATTTTGTCATTTATATTCAGCGTTGGTAGAACGAAAACGGAAAATTTACCAATAAATGTTTTGCTAATATTGTTTTTATCTGTCTAATCAACTGTGGCAATGGAAATACGTAAAAATGTAAATAATTTTTGACGTCACGCAGGGATTTACTTAACACCAGCTCTGTTTACTTGCATTAAAATTTACATTAATTAATTTCATTATTAAAAGAAGATCAACATGACAGTTATAACAATTTTGTTTTTTTTTTAAATAATTGATGTTTGTTGATTTATTGTATGATGGTCAGTCACTAGCCATCCTGTGAAACCTATTGGAGATATTCTTTAAAAATAATAATTTTGTAAATTAATCTATTAGAAATTACGCTCATGAGGCGCCTGTTTAATTGGGAAAAATCGCTAATAACCCTAACCCTGGATAATTCCATGGCTCCGTTATCAATTAACCAATCGGCGTGAATTTCACCCAGACCTTACCCTAATGGCACCACTTATTAATTTAATTGATACATTTAAGTTTTAATTTGAGATAGTCGTGTGACTCCACAATTCCCGTAATGTCTGGCGCATATCTTCCTGCCTAATTAAGTTTTTCTTGCGGTTCGGAAGTGTCGTACTGGTGCGTCAAAGCGACTGCTTTTCGCGTCGAGCAGACGACCACCGGACTTCCATCTACCATCTTTTACGGAAGAAAAATCTTCGCCTCAACATAGCCGAAGAATGTAAATTCTCGCCGTTTTCTATATAAAGAGTATGTGTGTCTGTGTGAACGTCGTTTCGTACCAAAGCGAGCAGTTTGAATTACGACTCCAGCGTCTTTTTGCCCTTGTGGTTGCGAATATTTTCGCCAAGTTTGGAGTCGGTAGTGCATCAAAAGCGGCTGTTATCTCGCAAAGAAAGAGACACCTGCGATTTAGCGCTTTCGATTGTTTTGCTTCTTGTTGTATATGGATCGAAAATAAAACATTTAATGAGAGAAGTTGAACGGTTATTAATAAACCTGACCAACTGCTCTTCTGATATTATGACGAATTGAGATTAATGACTTCCGTGCCTAATTTAGGTGGATAGAACGAGATTGATGGCTAGGATTGCCACTTTTTCGAAAATTTATCAGCTTGTTGAAAAATGACAAAAATCTAATAATCTTGTACATCTTGTGTTTTCAATTTTATTGGATGGAAATAGCAAAGGATCGTAACTAGAAACTTGCGGAACACCGGCGTAATTAATTAAAATAAAATAAGATTCGAGAATTTTTATCAGAAAAATGTTCTTTTAATCATCAAGATTGGCTTAAGTTACTTATTACAAGGTTCCATAAAAAGCTAGTGGCAAGAACTGGTAATAAAAATTCGAATAATTTTTATTTCTTTGATGAAAACAACTTTTGGTCCAGATAAGGACGAGCAGCAATAAACTCTAAAATAAAACTTTTTTACGTGTATGAATAATTTTTAAATAAATATTAAGTAGTTGCTTAAAAATTTATGGGATCTTTTGGTTTACCCAAAAATTGTGCAACTGTGAACTGTAATATTTTTTCGATATAAGATGTCGAGAAAAATACTAAATCGGATTATGTGTTTTAGTGGAAATGATTTATCGAAAAAGAAAATACTAAGAAAGGTGTAGTTTGGTGTAGGTACTTTACATTTTCTATATTTGCATAAGAAGCTATTATAATAAATAATGCATAAAAAAACCATCGCTATGCATTTTTTTACATTCTTCTATTATGATAGATAATTCTTACGATTTATTATTAATCTTTGGAAAAAAATTGTGTTATGGCTTTACTTCCGAAGAATTTCATCTGAATTGCAAACGAAATGTTGAATTCAGGTGCATCAGCATGCCATTGTTTATGAAAAACTACTGAAATGGAGGTATTTTTATTGCTACTTTTTTATTTCGACAAATTCCACTGAAGACGAACTCAAAACCAATAAAAATAGCTATTTTTACCCATAAAGATCCAAACTGTATGGCCGTGAATAAAATAAAGTAGTGTAATGTAAACTAAGCAAAACAGGTTGTTGGGTTTGCGAAAAAAAAATGCAAAACGATAGCAAAAGTACAAACGGTATGTTTGGTAAATTGTTTTCTTGGTACATGGGCGTAATGTACAATTTAGCATTTCCATGTTAAGTACCATAAATATTACCATTCTATTGAAAATTTTACGACTTTCGTAATGACCATTCCAGCAAATAAGAAACAAAAGGTTGTATATAGTTTAGTACTTTTGTTACATGTACTATTTTACGATTCCAAGAATCCTTTTCTGGTGTGCCAAATGTTTTCGTATTCAGGAAAAAATATGTCAAGCTCGGATAAATACGTTGTATGGTTCTTAGAAAGCCAGTACTAGCAGGACAAAATTGTACCGACCACAACAAAACCCATAAAAATGCCATTGTGCTAGAATCCGAGAAATCCACTCATAATGAATTCAATTAGGATTGATGGTCGTCCTAGCGAGAACTTCTCGCCAAATGCAAATGATTCATCTCGCGGAATAATAGGTACCAAATTATGATTCGTAAAATCCCCCGCACCCAAATCCGATTATGTACCGAAGCGTGATATCAAAACTTTTCTTCGCTGTCCGACAAGCAATAACTTATGGATTTTCACAGTGGGTCCAACACTAAACTACTAACAAAGTGTTCGCTACGACAAGTACCATCATGGCTCGTACGGTGGCTGGAACTAAGGGTCAGATTCGTACGATTCGGAGTCTTCGTAAGGTGTTATGTGGGATGCCCAGATGTTCTTTTGTGGTGTTCTCTTTGTTGTAGCCAAAAAATGTTGGGACTTGATTTATAACGGACCGGATTCAGGGGTAATAATATTATTTATGGAAGTTTTTCTTAAAGTCGACATTTATTCCCATCACTCGTAATAATAGCGATTGTAATAATGATGAGTGATCGCTTTGTATTTTTTATGTTTTGTATTATCACGAGATTAAGTACCTTATTGTGTTTTTATTTTTTGTTCAATGTTATCCGACTTAATTAAGTATTATTACTATTTTCTAATCTTATCGTTATTAAAGAATCGATTTTTCCGTCCAATTTTAAAATTATCGATAATTACAGCTGTGGCGTAAGGGAAACTGATAAAACACTTTTGTTGTAACAATATTTACCTTTAAAACCATTGTACAATATTTGGTCACAGGAAATACTACGTTGCGACATTGCTCATTATAGGAATCAACGATAATGAATCGATGCATGATCGTAAAACAATTTCCTTTGTTTGTCCATTGATTCAAATATACAGAGTGTATGTGTAAGACTAAATGACCGGTGTGTAGCAATCGAGACACCTGTGAAACAATAGTATGTCGATGAAAGGAAAGCACAGCTGTGATTGTAGCGAGTAGGTGACAAATGATTTAGAGGCGAAGGAGCGTACAAGGGTTGTAACACGGCCCTGCCTTCCTTTTTAATCTCGTTTTTGCGCAAATCTGTTTACATTTTCTAGAGATAAAAGGGTAAATATTGATATTGGCTGCCCCAATTTAAGGGGAGATCGATCAATATAAGATAAACGGGAGGAAGAGGAAAATTAAAAATTAGAGGAGTATAGAATAGTAGTTGTGCACTGGTTGAAATCACGTTATTTTGTCATTTTGGTCATTTTAATTATTGATGGTTGTTGGATTGTGTGGTTGATAATTGGTTATTTTGGTTGAAAGTGTCAATGTCTTCTGGTTATGAAGTGAAAAACTGGTCCAGGTTGTAATCCTGTCAACTAGTAAATAGTAAAAACCATCTTGGTTGATTACTGGTAAAGTAGGAGTAATGCTGAACCAGAGTGGTTGAAAATTGGTTGAAAAAATTTTGGTATTTCGGTTCTTCTGATTGTTGATGTGAGGCTCGAGTTGGTTTATCAGGGAATCTTTGGTCGATAATATTGGTTATTATGATTGAAAACTCCGTGTCGGTTGTACCCTGTCAGTTGCTTATAGGTTGATTTAGCGTTGGTCTCGCCTCTGAGTCTCGGAACCCTAAATTTGGCGTTTTAATTAGACGGAAAGCAATTACAAGCCATCATATTATCTCTGGTAATATTTTCGTAGTTTTAGTGTGGTATAAACAAGCGTTTATTTTCCTTCGCGCGCGTTCCGAAATCGGTCGCGCGTCCTATATTTAGTGTGGACTATCTCGCCGACGGTGTCACCAAATTAAACGTCCCGCATGTCGAACATGCTGTTCGGTGACTTTTCGAGATTCATCTCTTGTAGTAGTATGGGCGGGGAGGGCGATTTGGAGGCGGTGCACCGCAGCAGCCGTAACAATAGTCATCCCCACTAAAGTGTCTGAGTCAAACGTTGACTGCTACTCGCTTGGCTTTTTTCAAAGCCTTGCTATAACAACCTGTAATCTGTGGACGGAGACCTCAGTTATGCGTGTACACAGGATGGAGTGCGCAACGTACAACATTCAACGTTCGTGCGAACGACGATGTGTGAATGCGCGCCAACCAACATCGCGATGATGATGATCAAGTGTATCGTTTGTGATAATGAGGATGATGTGATTTCGGATTGATTTAAAGACCTGTATTTTTTTCGTGCTGTTATTGTTAACGTAATTGACGTTCACGTAATAACTCCCACGCGGAATCTTATTCAAACACCATGATGCAAATATGTCTGTGATATTTAGCTTTAGTTTCAAGTGAGTGGGAACGTTGGATAATGACAAAAAGGAAGAACAGGAACATGAGGGCCAGAAAACAAAACGGTACGAATTGAACGTTTCTCTTGATCTAGAGCACGACCTACTGAGATCACACGATCGAACGACCGGTCTCCCACTGTATATTTTTAATTTCGTGCAAAATGTGTGTGATTGGAACATTTCAGTTTTGTTTACTATGAAAAAAATTAACAAATAAAGTTTCGATGCACTGCGCTGGTTGGAAATTTGTTGGTCGTCTTTTTCGTCATTTTTAATTGTGTGAGGAATGAAGAGATGAATGATCTGCTTTGATGTGCTGATTAAAGCAGCCTTGGCATCTTCATTAACATTTCAAATCGCCAAAAAGCTGGACTAAAATTAGTCGGTCGTGGTACAGACGCACAGTCTAAGAAAATTGAACCCTTTTGGCGCTAGACCGTGAAAAATCGTGTGCCGCTCTCGTGCGAAGGTCGTTCCGACAAGGAACAACAAAACGTGTTGTCTCTCACACCCGAACGGAACCACGGGGTACAAACCTAAATCATTTGTAGTCTTGACACTTAATTAAGTACGAAGGCATCACCTATCATCCCAAGGAAATAACACAATAAAAACGAGACGGAACAAATGAAAAATATAAATTAAAAACGAAATGATGGTCCATCGAATGTCGTTATATTCTGAGAGGAAGGAAAAAAGTTTCTCGTTCTCGACTCGTTTCTCTGTATCAAGATTCCGTTTGTCTGCGATGTTATGCACCCCGTTTATTCTTCTATATTGTATATGTATCTCGGGACGATCTGTTTTTCAGACGCGCTGAATTCGTTATGGCCGGTCCACGCATACCTGTGGCGCCTTTCAGAGTGTCTGTTTAACCGTGACCGATGCCACAAGAAACTCACGATTCGATTAATCGAAAAAGGGATCGCTGGGACCGAGCAGGTTTTTATACGGAGGGACATTCTCGAAATTGAACACGACTCACCTAGACCAAAGTTCCCAAAAAGCTATAGATTAGAAAATTGGAACAATACAAGTAGAAAGATACTATCACTTACGGCAAGGACGTATTTTTAGCTGAACTTTGATCAAAGCCAATGTAAATCTTGCCCAACCTAATTCAATTAGGGCTTAACGAGCGCTTTTCCGTTTACTCGGGGTGTCCTCCAACTAATTATGTTTTCGTAATAACCAGGATCATCCCTAAACATCCATTATCATAAATCAAACATTGCCACCTGAAACACACGGTTCGGCGAAATTTGCATGAACGAGCCTAACCTGAATTGGTAACGTGTTATTACAAGTTATTCATTTATTTTCTGCATATGAGATTCGAGCCCAGTGGGTCGATTATGGTCACTCGAAATGGTCTGCCCACCTGTTTTGCTTCTTTTTCCATCAAGACTAGTAGTGTATGGTCCTAATCTCGGTCTATTTCACCATGTAATTATAATAATTGGCTCCAAACGTTTATGCAAAACAGTTGAAATTTGAAAACGGATGTATGTAAAAAGTAAACTATAATATAAATTTAAATTAGTCGAGAAGAGAAAAAACCAGTTCGGTGTGTGGAGGACGTGGGAGTTTGGGAGGAAAGTTTATTAAAGAGATGGAGGGAAAGATTGTGTTAATTAATAATTAACAATAATCAGATATTTTCTGTTCATTTATTTCTGAATTGTTAAATTTGTCATGTTATGAAGTAACAGCATAATTATTCCGAATCAATAAATGCTTTGTGGCTTAGCTGAGTGATTCAGCGACTAATTTATTGTACCATTCATTTATCTGCAGATACGTATTTCTCCTCATTATTTTGTGCTCAATTAGGAATACAATGTATTATTAGATCGCTTTAATGCATTGGCAATTTTCCTCAGTATTTTTTTTCTTTGCTTGCAACTTGTAAATCACTAAAGATCTAGTTTAAAACAACGAAATCGTCATTATAAAATTACGACTTCCTTGCGTCTAAATCCTCTCCAACACCTGTGCCAGTTACGCCACATCTATCCGTTTCTTGATTTCGCGTGCCAAAAATCCCCGGTCATCGATACGCAATTAATATTTAACACTTTGCCATTTCCTGGACATTTCCATTAAGTCACGTCATGTCCTCCACCTTCTTGGTAGACTATAATTCCGACTATTGTCACGATTACGTTAAAAATAAGAATTCTTTAAACGACAGGTGGCGAGCGACGTCGTTCCCGCCGATCCCTAAAATAATCCCGGCGCAAATATCGCAGGTGCTTCTTATTTTAGGTCCATCCTCTGCAGATGTGTGTGTTTGTTATGTCATCTTTTTTACTGCATACTGCAGACGGCGGTCAGCCAAAGTGACAGAAATAGATATTCTAAAGCGGAGCCGTGATGACACATGAGCCGTGATTAGGTGTAGATTTACGAAACAGTGGCCTCGTAGTTCATTTTTTGGAGATTGATTTCCAGAGGTTGATCGTTCGAATCCACTATTTATAAAAATTCGGTTATTTTTACTGTTTTTATTTTGGTTTGTGTTATGTCTGGGTCGGTCAGATCGGTTTCTGTAGATAATGCCAAGGAAAAATTCTTGTCGGTGAACGTGAATTTAAAAAAAAAATCATTCATTAAATTGATGGTCAAATATTGGAAGCATTACGAGGTGGGGTAAAAACTATAACTGCATCTACCTATGACTTAATAATATCATTACAGTTATGAAGAACATTAGTAAACAAAAAAGAAATGTTTTAACATTCTTACTAGTTGCCAAGAATTTCAGATTTTACTTCTTCATACATACATGTATTTTTTCTTTTTTTTTTAATTTGAATTTGAAATTTAAATCAGACATCATTTAACATTATTTTTTCTGTTACAGGTGAGTTGAGCATTTGACTCATAGAAAACTGCGACAATGTTGGGTAAGATTAATTCGTATTATGTGTTGTTTTGTGGGCGATTCTATTTTTTTTCCAAATCAAAAAGACAAAACCATATTCAAAATGTAAAATTGCGTATACAGTTTGAAAAAAATTGACCATTTTCCACCAAAGTAGAACTCGTTTTCATTTCCTTATACGCACATATGCATAAATTCCAAGATCCAGCGAGTGCAGCAACGTGAAAAGTAATTACAGCAATTACGGCAATATTACAAGAAAAAAAGGAACGGTAATGACAAGGTCGGTCACGACGACGTATCCATTACAATTTGCGATTGATTTCGCATGCAAAAACTATCGATTCGAATCGGATAACTCAAAGATCGTAGGTGTCAAGAAGGAGGATGATCGCGAAATCATCCACGACCACGATAGATTTCCGATCCATTGATCGTACATTGCACTCGCCCGATTTAGCTCATCGAATTCTGCCTTTTTCAAGGACACAATACAATCTTGAGTCCCCTTTTTTTTCCATAAAAGAATGGAAATCATACGACCCTATGAATTTCAAATGCTTGAAGAAAATGTTTTAAGACTGGAACGGTCGTAAAAGGGTCTACAGAGTGATTTATTCGATTGGAAACCGGATTATTGTGGGAGAAAAACTTACGTGATGCAATTTCCGGCGAACGATTTATTATAGAAAAATGGGGAAATTAAAAGTGTTTTTATGTGTCACGTGGTTGGGCGGTTGACCGTGAAGGACGGTTTTATTATTTTTGGTGAATAAAAGTCAATTTTGGCGCCAAAATAAAAGATTATTGCCTATACAGACTAGGTCGTAATTGGAGAAGACTTGACCGATTGATTGGTCTTAATTGAAGATTAATTAACTTTGATTTATTTAGTTCTAGTTGGAGTGATCGCTGAGGATCATCTAATGCAAAATGTAAATTTGGAAATAACTTCATCAAAAACTCATAAATTACCACAAGTTAGGTAAAAAGTGGTTATGTCCTCGTGTCAAAAAAGTATAATACGAAAGACATTTTTCCTAATGACCCACTTCAGTTGTCGAGTAAGGCAATAAAGAAAATGGTTAAAAAAATTAAAGTTAACAAATAAATGGCAATTTTTAATGGAAAAAAGAAGGGATTAAAGAAGGGGACAAAAATTAATGAGTAGATAATTTGTGCTCACATTTTATTAAATTTTATATCATTAATGAGGTGTAAACTTGTATAATTTATTGAAAGTTAACACAGAGTTTACATTTTAATTACTTTTTTCAACACATACTAATTGCCACAAATAAATATTGATTACAGCGCTTTTCGACGTAGTTCTGTGTCTGTTTTTCTGGAGCAAAATATTCCACAGTGAATTATTTCGAGCTTCTCTGTTAGTAGATGTCAATCTCTCGTTATTGTTTTTCACTGGCTAATGGATTTTTTGTGTATCAAATGAAAATAAGCAGATTTTGACGTCCGAACAGTAGCATCGAAAAACAACCTTCGTCATTGAAATCTCTGACGTTAAATGATTTCTTCTAATTCATTTGTTTCCTGTTTAGTAATAAATCTCGTCGAATTATTTTCATAGAAAATGCAATGTAATGTAATTACATGTTGTTTAAATCATCACCTGAAAGTGACTCAAGTAACATCGTCAATAAATAGTATATAGATAGCGTTACTTACGAAACAAGTTTCTGAATGTAAATGATTAAGAGACTAAATGACAGACTTACAAAGTGGATAATTATTTTCCGGAAATTCTTTTTCTGCAACCGGAAGACCTTCAGGCTTGGCATTTCTTCATCGATTACTGGGCAATTTCTCGCGTGAGCCCGAAATCTTCCCCTTCAGCCCGTCACTCATCTCTCTCATTTAATGAGTGCCATAATTAAACGTCTGCTGTTCTATTATTCCGAGAGCCGATTTCGTGGTGCTAATGGTGCAGACCTCGGCTCAGGCGCCAGCCGAGTTGAAGACACTCTTGACACGACTGTACATCCTATACCTGACCTGGCCCTCTGGGATACTCTCCTCTCAAGACACCGGATTTTTTAGTCTGTTGATGGTGTCGGTCTCGGCCGCAGTGTTCAAATTCGAGACCAATTCTTACCGTTTTCTCTATGTTTGCCATGTATGTCTTCTTGGACGATGATGGCTCGAGTAAGTTATTTTTGCGTTTACGTTCGACTCGTTTTATTACGTGCGTCTGGGGGCTGGTTTTATGTGTCGACGTCTGGAAATTTTAGGTTTTTAGGTGCGTTCACACCTACGTACGCGAAATACGTGGTCGAGGATGGCGCCGGCAGTTTTTTTTTTTTAGAAAATCTAGGTTTGGTTGGGGTTGGTGCATTTTTACAATGGGGAATTGTAGTGGGGTTTGGGTTTGTCGAGCTGTGCGCTAAAGAATGTGCAGAAGAGGAAGAATTGTTCTGTCCGGGATTTCGGTACAAACGGTTGGAATTTGTTGTGTTTCGCACAATACTACAGGTTTCAATGAAACAAGAAAAAGGTGTATTGTCCGTTGCTTTGAATAATATAGAAATACCTTTTCTTTGGATCAATTTTAATTTTTTGAAATGACAATTTCTACGTATGCATATTTTCAAATTAGTTTTTGGTTTTTCTTTAATTTAATTCGGCAAAGAATTGCATTATAGTCGAAAGGCAATGAAGGATATTCAAAGAGACAATTGGCTATTAAATTTTAATTTGCTCGTCATAATTTTTTTTATTGCATTTGTTACAATTATGAATTTGTGTAATTATTATAATTATCTTCATTTAACATAGGTAAACAAATAAATTGATTATAACAACGTTCAGATTAGTTCGTAGTAACCACAAACATTTTATCAATAAAAGTGCACATAAATAATAAGAAAGGAGATAAATCGGTCCAACTAGACTAATTTAGTGTTTAAAGTACGATAGCAGTAATTGACTTATTCTTCAAAATTAATCAAACGCGTTACACAACTGAAAAAATCGAAATAATTCCGCTGATTGTATCATACGAACAACTGTCAATCAGATTACGAAGTTTGTGTTCGAATACTGCGTACAATAGGCAATGTTGCTTTTGTTTCCCATGGCCAAATGGGTCACAATTTTTCCCCTTTCGACTCTTTATAAGTCTATACAATATTTATTGTCCAACTGCTTCCAAACAAAGGAACAAAGCCGGCCGAAGTGTACAAAAATCAGCCGTTCACGTTCACATATAAAGTCAGAAATCGCCATTCATTATGCGAATTTTTTTGTAAATACGAACACGTGTTCGCTGGTCGTTCATTCGAACACGTCCGGGTGTATAGAACCGAACCCATAACTATGTGACACCCACTCTGGCCGGTTTCGACCTTGGAACAGAAAGCTAATCGGTGGAGTGGAGAAATCGGGAGCTTTTCCTCGGATGATAGTACGATGAATTTGCTAGAACAGGAGTGGCCTCTGTGGTTTTTGGATGCGGAAGGTCAAAGTACGAGTCATGGTTTCTTCAGTGAGCTATTTTTTGTTGTCTGGTGGCGTAATAATAATAGTAACAGCCTCGGTCGTGTCCATTGTGAGACGTAATAAGAAAGTTTGAGCTTGTTATCTTGTAGTAAACGATACAATAAGATGATTGTTTTATTTCAGTGAGAAGATGCTACTGCGAAGGACACTGTCCCGACGGCCAAAGAAATGGGACCTGCGAGCTCAGGCCCGGTGGAAAATGCTTTACCACGGCCCAGATCGGATATGACGACAACGGTGACGAATATCCTCTCAGGTACTACGGTTGTCTTCCACCCGACGAGGGAGGCATCATGCAAGTAAGTCTCACTTGACCCCAAACCGGCCCCAAAACCTAAATTTTCCGATTTCTCATCACAGTGCAAAGGCCATCTCGTACCACACGCCGAACCCAAATCAATCGAATGCTGCGACGGCTCGGATCAGTGCAACCTCCACCTCAAACCCATGTACCCAGAACGGCCAACCCCTGACGTCCCTCAATACGGCCCCTTCGACAGCCCCCCGTACATAGTCCTCCTCACATCGGTCACGTTCTGTATAACCCTCTGTCTCATCGTGATAATGATTTGCTACTTGAGGTATCGCAAGAAGCAAGTTTTTGTAAATAAAGACTATCCCGAGAAATACCCCGCGATGAAAATTCATCGGCATCATCTCATCGATGAGAAAAGCAGTGGCTCGGGTTCGGGGATGCCAACGTTAGTCCAGAGGACGATTTCGAAGCAGATTCACATGATACGGTCGGTGGGGAAAGGACGATATGGAGAAGTCTGGTTAGCGAGGTGGAGAAGCGAAAGGGTGGCAGTTAAAGTGTTTTTCACAACGGAGGAACAGTCCTGGTTTAGGGAAACAGAAATTTACCAAACTGTGTTAATGAGGCACGATAATATACTAGGGTTCATTGCGGCCGATATTAAGGGGACGGGGTCGTGGACGCAGATGTTGCTGATTACGGATTATCACGAGAATGGGTCGCTGTTTGATTATCTGCAAGATCATGTCTTGGACACGAATTCGCTGCTGACGATGGTGTTGAGTATTGCGAGAGGGTTGGCCCATCTGCATACGGAGATATTCGGCACCAGAGGTAATTATTTTGCAAAATCAATGTTTTCAACAAAGATCTCGAGTCAGAATTGTGCTATTGCATGCACAAAGAAATTAGAAAGTTTCATAGTTAAAAGCATGTGCAGATATTTCTGGAAATACGTTTTAATGTTCATCCTTTAATAAAATAAAAGTTTTTGCATTAAATAAAAAAAATGTGATTAGTAACTAAATTTGTTCTATAATAAACTTAAGTAGTTTGTTATGCCATGAAACGAGATATTTTTTTAGGAGAATCCATTTTCATAAGAAATTGTCGTGAGTTGTAATAGATTTCAAGAAAATTGTGCAATAAAAGCATCAAATGGCACTAATTTGCTTATGCGATTTATTTAACTTTTAACTTGTAGTACTTTCTTTAATTTAAACTGAAAGACATCAATTAACAATTTTCATTTTGAAAATACATTTTCTTTAGAAATTGCCTTGAGTTGTAATCCGATTTGAAGAAAATTATGTAATTAAAGCATCAAATTGCACTAATTTGTTTATGCGATTTATTTATCTTTTAGCTTGTACTTCCTTTAATTTAAACTGAAAAACTTTTGTGTTCTTTTACATCAACTAACAGTTTTCATTTTGGAATGAATTGGAGTGTTTTTGTGCCTGCTTTTTTTTCTGAATAAATAAATTAGGTGTGGGAGTTTTTTATACATACTTAAAAATTGCACTGAGGAGAGTTTTGGGAGTGCAAAAACGACAATCATTTCATTTACAAGAAAATATGTAATTGTAATAGACAGAGATTAATTTAGCAATTGCTCTTACATAATTAATGTCAATATCCACCTAACATTTCGTTGGCCTTCGCTGTTCTCTGAACACATAATTATTGTATAACTGAAGTGTCGACAAAAACACTTAAATCACAAGTCCATGTTACCTTTTCTCGATACAGGAACATAAATTCTCTACAATATGAAACACTTTCATCGACATTATTTTCTATTATAATTTACAAGAAAATATGTCGTCTGCATTCCGGCATTGAACTAAATTTATTTATGTTATTTATTAAACCGGAAATAAGATTTAGATACATGCGAGGAAAGTGTCTTTATGTCCATCATAATTCATAACACTATGTGCCTACGGAGAGTTGATTTTGTTATGTTTTATTATTATTTTTGTCCAACGGGAACAAAGGTTTTCGTTAAAGTCTTATGAAATATTCATAACCGTCCGTTGTAATCGTAATTATATTAAATATTAATACGTGGAAGTTAAAACAATACTGGTTTGGAGTGGTCACAAATGAGCATCGAATTTTAATCGAGCGAGAACGAGATTTTGAAAATGCATAATTTGTTTGTAGGAAAGCCGGCCATCGCCCACCGCGACATCAAAAGTAAGAACATTCTGGTGAAGTCGAACCTGGAGTGCTGCATCGCCGATTTCGGCCTCGCTGTGAAGTACTTCAGCGACACGAACGAGCTGGACGACCCCCGGGGGGCGAACCTGGTGAGCACCCGCAGCGGCACCCGTCGCTACATGGCCCCCGAGATACTCGACAGCAGCATCAACGTCCGCAGCTTCGAGGCGCAGAAGATGGCCGATATGTACGCTTTCGGTTTGGTGTTGTGGGAGATGTCGAGACGTTGCATAACCGGTGACAAGATCACCACAGCGGACGATTATCAAGTGCCATATTATGACTGTGTGTCAAGTGATCCCAGTTTCGACGAGATGATGCAAGTCGTTTGTGTGAAGAACATGCGGCCGCACATACCGATGCGCTGGGAGTCGGAGTACGTGCTGAAGACGCTGTCCAAAGTGATGCAGGAGTGCTGGCATGCCAACCCCTCGGTTCGGCTGACGGCCTTGAGGGTGAAGAAGAGTTTGTCCAAGTTGGACACGGACTCGTGTATCAAAATCGTCTAGTTAGATGCGATAGGTGTTCAGGATTGTAATCTCCAAAGTAGGGTCGTATGTTATTACATAACAATTGTAGTACATAAATTATTTTGATAATTACCATAACACACCCACAAGGATGTGTGACGTGCCACTAATTCACTCGGGTTGAAAAAATTGAGTTTTTTTCACTTTGAGTGTAACAAGGACGATAATTGTTGCAAATTGACATACAGTCCTACCGATAAGTAACAAATTGTACATAGAAGTAAGTAAGTTTTGTAAATAGTACCTTATAAGTGAAGATATCTGTAAGAATTCAAAGTACCTATACATTCACATATGAAGTCTTTACGACAATATTCAACCAAACAAACGCAGATGCAACGATTTTTCTCAATTTTTGGGGAACTAGGACGAGGTTTTGCCATAAACAGGTGATTCAGTTACACAATTTCCTATTAGTAGTGCCATTTTTGTAAATCCGGTTGAATTTGAGTAAAAAGTTGTTGTGTCTGGATTGGTGTTAAAAGACAATCGTCACTTTGGGTATTTATAGTATCTTGATTTCAGACACTTGTTAAAATTGCACGAAATTCAAATTAAGTTCAAATTTGCTCAAAACTATGTGTTTATATTCAAGTGCAATGGAATTGTTTGTTTTTATATTACTGTAAATACATTTTCTTCCTTTTCCGTTTCGTTTTCTTCCCTGAGAAATATAGGCCGTGTGACTGTAGTATTGTGCATTTATGTTTGTAAATATACGTTATCTTTTGTAATAATGTGAAGTATCAAAATTGTTTTTTGGATGTGCAGTAATATTGCAAGACTGATATATTTTGAATGTGTATACAAAATAACATGTAATAAATAGTTTATAGAAAGTAACGACTTTTTCTCCACGCCTTCCCGACCCAGAAAGAAAGACCTTGCGTTTTTAGTGTTATGATTCACAAAACATAATTATTATCAAACATTTCTTTTGCGTTTGGCGGCATAGCTAGAGTTTATCTGTTGGCAACACTGTTTCCAATCTCCATCAGCGCATGCGCCCTCAAACGAGTTCCAAGCGAAGCAAGCCGACGCCGCCATTTTACATCGTGCAGTTGATCGTTCAACTTCAATTTGTTTGATCATAAAGTGACAATTTTGACCAAAATCCCTCAAAAACCCTCTGTTTGCCTAATCTACCAGAATAGAAACCCCAAAAGGTAAGTTCCTGCATTTTTATCCATTTTTCGCCGTTTGCTTCGCCGGAACGTCGCGCGATCGATGATGACGCCCCGTTGGAAAACCCGTAATTAAACCGCACAAAATTGAAATCTTACAAAATGTACACGAATCGACATCGTTCCGAAACTTTATTCCGATTTTAATAGTAATTTGGAGCGACTCTGCGAAATCGTTCGTTCGGGTGGTAAGTTGCGACGCCGACGACAACCGCCATTGTTTGCCAGAAGCTCGATTTATGGGCAAATCTTCATCATAAAACACCTAATTAACGCTGGAATATGTTGTATTTATTTGGGAGGGACGACCTCGCCAGGAATTTGCTAATTTTAATGCTTTCTGTAAACAGACCATTGTGTAATGCGATGGGCCAATCAGGAGCGACGCCCACAGCGGCAGATTCAAATCAGTTGAATCATGTTTTCAATTCTGTCTCGGCAATTTATAGCGCAGCTGAGTAATCAGTCGTTAAGACCTAACTGCACCAGTTCGGCTTATGAGTAACGCTTAACAAAGCTTCACCTTGCTAAATGCCTGTCAATTAATTGTCAATAGTTTACAAATACCTGAAAATGTTGCGTTTTTTTTTTATTTCTGCTTTAAAGAGTGAAATAATTCAACGAAATTAAAATTAGTAAGTACTGGCTTTTTTTTAACTTTGAGTCAATTTTATTTAAAAAAAGTTTTGCTACAGGGTTGACTGAAGCCAGAAAAAGAGCTAGATTTGTAAACTTTCTTGTTTAGATACTATAATATAGTAACATGTGTTCAATATTGGTTCTGGTCGTGGTTTGCTGTGGTTTTCTCCTCTTAGCATGAACGTAGGTTGCGTGATAAGTTCATATGGTTTGCTATCAACTGTCTTATTTTTGCATTTAGGAGTGTTTGATAAAAATCACATTGCAAATCATGATAATTGTATGCAGACGTTCATGAATTTACTCTGCAAGCGTTATCTCAGTTGAACGTGTGAATTTTTGGCCGCGGAGCACTGACAGCTGCTCTCATGTGTCATTGTTTCCGAGACATACGTTTTTTGTGACAATTGCCACACATAGGCGATCTGACCAGAACCATTATTGAACACTTGTTATAATGTACCAACAGAAGTCTATATTTAGGGTGCAAACGTAATAATTTTAGAAGAAAAAGAAAAAACACACCCATTATTTACAATTATTTCAAAATTCGTTTCTCACTCATGTTCAAATAATGCGCTCAAGGGCGAAAAATGTCTTCTCGCACTTGGTTCGTAAATAACTATTACTATACCGAAGGTGTATTGAATTTTATCGTTAAAAATGTTTTTTGGAGCAATCGAACTAATTTTTTCATTATACAAATCAAGAATAACGTAATTTTTCATCAATCCGTTTTCAAATTGGGCATTTAAATTGCTTTTTTGATTTTAAGTGCTATTTAACCGACACGCAGGGAACGGTTTTTTGAAACCAAGCTTTGGATAATTTTAAGCTGCATTTATCTACGGTTGAATTGATATACATAAGCATAGCTTATATTTTAAGCCACACCGGTGCAGTTAGGACAATTTGGCTTTAGATGCGATAAATGGGGGTTCTAGTGTTAATTGTTTGTTTTGGTTTTGGCGTTGGTCGTCGGCGTTTGGCCTCGTCGTCGTTTGTCGTTGTCGTTAGCTGATGAGGGTGCAAATTTGAGTGAAGAAGCTGATAGAGCCGTCGACGCGTGGATTTGTGTTTACTAAAGTCGGAGTTTCAGGCGGAACGACGATGCCGGGTTTTAGCAGTGCGGGAACGTTCAAAATATTTATCGGCAACCTCGCCGAGAAAACAGCGGTGACGGACCTCCGTCCCCTGTTCGAGAAATACGGGAAGGTGGTGGAATGCGACGTCGTGAAGAATTACGGGTTCGTTCATATGGAGAACGAATCGGAAGGTCGCGAAGCGATACAAAATTTGAACGGCCATATGTTGAACGGCCAACCAATGAAGTGTGAGGCGGCGAAGAGCCGCAAGGCCCCTCAAACACCGACGACGAAAATCTTCGTCGGCAACCTCACCGATAACACGAAGGCGCCGCAGATCCGCGAATTGTTCAAAAAGTACGGAACGGTGGTGGAATGCGACATCGTCCGCAACTACGGTTTCGTGCACCTCGAGTCGTCGGGTGACGTTAACGAAGCGATCAAAGAGCTGAACGGCACTCTGGTGGACGGGCAGCCCATGAAGGTGCAAGTTTCGACGAGTCGCGTGCGTCAACGGCCCGGAATGGGCGATCCCGAACAATGCTATCGATGCGGTAGGGGCGGACATTGGTCCAAGGAGTGTCCCAAAGGTATGGGACCTGACCGCTTCCGCGACCGAATGTTCGGTAGGGATCCATACCCGCCGCCGCCACCGCCTCCATTCCTTCGCGACCGGATGATGGGCCGATTTGGGGTACATAACTTATATCTATCCTATACCTTACAGCAGTCATACTTAATTACCATTTCTTTGACATACAGGTACATCTACTTTCTCTCACACCAATTATTACACTGCTCGGTTCAAATTCGAGTTGTGTCGATCGAAAATCCCTCCGAGTCCCGTTTTCCTTAATTCCGCTCATAATCGCACGGTGCAATTCAACCAAAGCCTCAGAACTGCACCTTGCTAACCAACCTTGCAATTATTAATTCTTATGATTTGGAACAGGACGGCTACGATGGATACTATGACCGTCGTTTCGAAGAATCCCGTGATTTGTACGAACGCAGATACTCAGGTTTACCACCAAGGGGTGATATGGGGATGCGCGGAGGTAGAGGTGATTTCCTACCGCCTCCGTTGCCACCACGTCGTGAACCTTTGCCACCTATGCCCTCGATCGGTCTTCGAGGACCACCTTCTAGCAGCATGAGTGGCGGAATGAGGGATTCGAGTTTTGCAAGAGGTGGAAGTGACTATGGCATGTTCAGCAGAAGGAGTCCGCAGCCTTCAGGTGGTGGCATGCCTGGCTCGAGGATGAGTCGAATGTATGAGGATTTCAGTAGAGATTCGTTTGATGACAGGAGGTGAGTTGTGTATAATTATTGTTTCGTAATCATCACTTTGTTTTTCTTGCAGGGTGGATACCAGAGGACCATCACCGTCAAGACGATACGCTCCGTATTAAAGTAGTTAGTATTAAGAATATCACGTTTCTTTTATAATTATTTTTTATTTGTAATGTGTGCCCGCCTCGACTGTTATGTAGACTTCTACGTATCAAGTAAAATGAAAAGAATTTTCGGAGATAACATTCATGACGCTCATTAATTTTTACCTTCTTTATATTAAAATTACCACTTTGCAAGGTTTTATTTTTGTGATGAAAGTTTTTGTGAAGTATGTTGTGACCGATATGATTTGTAAAATATGAAGTAACTGATAATAAATTAGGTTTCTACTAAAAAGGTGTTTTATTTTCTATACTTCGTGGGGAATAATTCTGTCATTTTTCGCAAGCTGCAAGAGCTCTGGACAGTTTCAACGGCTCAGGAAAGCATAGCCCAAATGTGTTAATGGGATTTGTCTGGAAAAACAAACCAGGCCAAGCTGATGAATCCCTCACTCGAAAAATGATGAAAACTCGAATTTGCATTGCTCGAGCAGTGGCTCCCTCTCAGTTAAGTTGGTAATAAAGAGACCTGCCTCCATCATGGAATGACTAATAGATTATCCAGTAGGCGGGCGTGTAACTTTTAATAAATTATAATTTGTTTTTGAGTTATGATCTAAATGTTTCTTGGCGAATGTCCTCACTCACAAAAAAGGATTTACGATTTGAGCTTGATTCGGGTCAATTTCGTTGTAAATAGCTATGGCCAAATGGTATTACATAATGAAATTAATTACATAATGCAGTCATTTGTTTTTTAATATAAATCGATTAGACAGGTATTTTGACAGATGTAGCAAATGTCATCGAGTTTGAGGCTTTCTGTCAATAAAGTTTAGTGTTGTTTGCGTAAATAGGGTTATGTAGTGTGAATGATCGTTGTTTTCGGGCGTAAAGACAGGTAAAAACGATTAAGTGCTAATAAAGCGTTGTTGAATTCGGGCATGCCCCCCGCCCCCAACCGCCGGAAGTACGTATTATTGCCATGTATTTGATCTGTCGGTTAAAGTGGGGTATCTGAGGGATGCGCGCGCAGCTCTGGCCATTTTGTCACAATATTAACCTTTTGTTGTGATGTGTCTATTGCGATGAATAATGTCCGTAATTGAATTATCGTGTGGTATAATTAGGTGTAGTGATTAGTTCTTCGCGATGTCGGTGCAGTGATGGTGGGCGATTTCGGCTAGCCGTCGACCTCGTGGAGTTCTTTGACGGTGGAATCTGAGGCAAGCTGCCGCCGGACAGAACCGTTGGCCAACCGTCGCTCTCAGCTCATCGCGGCGTCGTTTGGGACGGCTTGACCCCCGGGGGCGGCGAGCGGCCGCCGGCCCTCAAACCCTGCAAGCGGTTTAGCGCGGCACAAGATGGCTACCGTCGGGACCTCGATCCACTAGTTTAGTCGGGCACCTGGGGCAACGCCCCTGAGGACGCTTTACCATGTGCGAGCCCGAGGAGGTGCCCCAGAGCGTGTGGTCGCGCTGGATCCTCGACGCCATCCGCAAGATCCGCTCCCAGAAGCAGCGGCCCAGCGTCGAGCGCATCTGCCATGCCATCCGGCAGCACCACAACTACCACGAAGACGTGGTCGCTGAGCACCTGGAGGCGGCCGTCAAGGAGTGCGCCGTCCTCAAGGTCTTCAACAAGGGTCAGAGCTCCTACAAGGACCCCGGCGGGCTCCAGAACAGGACCCTTCGCATCGAAAAAGGGACCGATCTGAGCAAAGTTGTGGCGAAGGCCGTTAGGGAACTAGGGGAGCGTGACGGCTCCACCGTTAAATCCATCGAAAAGTACATAAGGCAGTCGCATACGGTTGTTGAAGGGCCAGATGTTGAACTCAAAAACGTGCTTAGGATGGCTACCAAGAGGGCCGTCGCAAGAAATCTCATACTGCAAGACGGGAAAAACTATAAATACAACTACAATCACACAAGCCCCAGTTCCCGGAAGAAGCAAGAAGCCGCCAAAAAAACCCTCACTGACGATAACGATGCTTCAAATAAGGTAAATACACGTGACCATTGGAAAATTATTGATAATATCGTTGCATCACATGTCGTGCCTCTGACTCATTGTACCACTTGCCACATTTCTAATTAATGCCGGTTCATGCACCGACATGTGTTCTGCCAGTTAACAATCACTTTAAAAACTTAAGACAATCATTATTAACCTCAAAGTGACAACAGTGTCAAAAAATTGTCATCGAGGCACAGCCGAATTATATTTTTCTAACACAATTAAAATGTCACTAATTTTTTATCCTACATTTTTTTTAAATTACCAATTATCTTTCAGTAATTTACAACCGTGAAAAACACCTTGTGTAGGTGGTGCATCCAATGATTGTGATTTTGTGACGTTTATTACCACTAGCCGATCAACATCACTGTTATAACGTTGGCAGATCTGGATTTGGACATGTAAAATGATCAAGTGACAATCTGTCATTGTGACCTGTCATTTAAATTTAAAAAAGTGTGGCAAAAATGACCCATTTAGGTGTATTAGAATGCGACAATTCAATTAAATTGCGTCACTGGTAGGTAAATGACCCCCAATTTTTTATTTGGATAATTAATAACAATGTTACTGTCACATTGTTACAAAATATTTTGTTATCTGTATGTAAATTAAATACGAATTCAGGCTATTACGCGGACACGGAACGCGTAAAAACTTAATTTGCTTGATTTTTACGATTTGGTGTAAAAATTACAAGGCGGCGAATTGTCTTAGAGTCAGAAATGTGGAGTCATCCGTTGTAATAATTTTAATTATGAGGTTTTATTTATGAAATTGATGTGGTGGCTTCCCGGCCTCATTCTGATGTAATTTCTGTCACAATCAGGTTTATTTGGTTGGGGAGCGTGTGTTAAACGCTCATTTATGAACTTCCCGCCAAAACCACTCTTATTATTTTCCATTCGCCTTCTAAAGACCGGTTCTTGTGTTGTTATAATATGATGTATGAGTGCGCCCGAGAGCCCGATCCGGTGCCTCTTTATTGATTCAACGCCTCGTTGAGGTTTTTACCACAAATTTATATCCATCGACAATTAAGAACCACAAGAGCGCAAAAGAGCGGTTCCGCATTTCACTCACATGTCGTCGATTCTTGAAATAAATTTCACTCACATCTGCGTCTCCCCGAGCATGAAAAAAAACCAAGGGGACAAAAAACATGCATGGGATCGTCTTTCTGGATGGTGCCCAAAAAAATTGGTTTTTATAATGGGAATTTTCAGGTGTGTTTCGAGTTTTTGTTTAGGTGATGGCAAGACGATGTTTATGGAATTTTCTCTTTGTTTAAACGAATGACCTTAAACCGAGGAGTGATTGTTGTCGAGACTTGTGGTTTGTTCCGAATGATACTTCGCGAATTTTCGTCTTTTTTTAAGAGTATCTGGTTTGGATACATTGTTTTTTGTCGGTTCGAGGATGGTGGGTTTCAGCTGGTTTGTCATTGTTGTTTATGAAGCAATTATGCGATGATTATGACGCTTCAAATTAATTTTATGCTGCGAGATTTATCTCAAAATGCTAGTTTTATATTTTGCAATAGAAAAATTATAGGTTTATAAACTGGTAAGGTTACATTGTGGCAAAATTATACCGGTTTCTATTAATATTTATTGTCTTTTTTATAATTTCATTGAAGTTGAATAAACTTGGATGATAAACACATTAATTAATCGTTTTATTTTTTTAAATTTGATCAAGTTATTTGTTCTGGGTGTGTTCAGACAGGGCAGGTTTTTGCTTCTATATTCTACAGGGGCAAAAATATTTACAGGTTTATAACTTGGGTTTGAACAGTTTGCAATTTTTATCAATGTTTAAATACAACCCGGAAAAAATTGTGTGTTTTCCGATAGTAGATAACTGCTAAAATATCGTGGAAACTATTTTGAACCTAATAATCTGCTAAACCTAAAGTTTATTTTATTCGTAATTTTTGTCAAGTTTGTATGGCATCCACAACATCATAATAGTAATGTGGTTTATCGGACGTTCCATTACATTCAGCGTAGATAAATAACGTGACTCAGACATTTCAAAATTTTTCTGAATAAATCATTCATAAGAAAGGTTATTCCTGGAAAACTAAATTAATAAATAGTAACTGAGAGTCCTCCAACATCGTCGAAGAATTTCCGTCAAGTTAACCTTTTGGTTTTTCATTGATACCTACTTGACAAATTTTACCTACTCCAAAAAATTAGGTTGAAACGTTTGATTTTTTAATAATAATCCTAAGCCTATTTTCCCTATTTTCATGTTCCAGCTATCCTATTTATGTTTATTTTGAATAATTTACGATATTGCAGTAAAAAAATTGGTAATCTTGTAATTTAAGTTTAATTGCTTGGTAAGAGATAAAAAGATTAAAATGTAACAACATCTAACGTTTCCAGATATCAGTATATTTTGGGTTATTTATGTAAAATGTGACGTCAAAGTTTGAGTATTTTTGCTAAGAAAATAATTATGATTTTTGGGTGTAATGTTACCTAACCTTGTGACAGTTTTGTTGTTTTTACCAATACTTTTGACATATACATAAAAATGAAGTCGATTATTGTTAGTAGTTTTCATGAGATTCGATCTAAAGAGTTGACTTGTTTGCATATTTTACTAGGTTTCAACATCAGTAATCCAAGACAAGAATAATTAATAAAAATTTGTAATTCTGTGCATTCCTGGAATTACGAAAGCAAATTAGAATTATTCAGATCCGTCAGAAAAACAATAATCTCTACATCAAAGTCAAGGTCTTTATTTTTGTTGCTATTTTTAATTTACATTTTAATACGTTTAATGCATAATTGAGCGTACATACATTTTTTAAGTCAAGCAGAAATGATATAATCTAAATTGGCTACATTATTTAGAGCAAATAGTTAGAAAAAAAAAATAACTAAATACGAAGATAAAAATAACAATAATTTTGTGTAGGTCGCTTATTTGCAAACCCGTATCCATGTTGCGCGTGGGTCTAATTTTCTTAATATTATTTTCTTAAAAAGGGGAGATGCGGGCCTGGGTGTTATTTTTCTTTTGATAAAAATTTTGTCTTTAGGGATTACAATTTTCCTCTCACTTGTGTGGGATAACATTGAATAAAAAAACCTTTTTTGTGACACAGACGTAAGCAGTAGAGATGAACAAGATTTATTTATTTAATAACCACAAGGCGTCACAAATAATTCATGTGAATGTCAAATAGAAAATTAATCATTGTTTTATTTTTGGAGTTACGGTTAGTTGATCGGCAGTTCTATTCGTGTGTAAATTTTTATAGATGCGAAATGAACAATCGGCATGAATTTATAACAGGAACTATCAAGTTCAAGCGACTGTTATAAGTTATGATATAACCTTTCAGCATTTGCAGGTAGATGAATAGTAAACTGCCGTAAAATGTCAAACTGTACTTAAGCCGATCTAAAGATTACTTGTTAATGTTTCACACATAATAGGTCCATTTCAAGTGCTATTTGCAAAGAAGCCACTCAATTATATTCTTAGTAATGATGACATCTGTTTTGCGCATCTAATGCCACTAAAAATAAAAATATCAAGTGTCTCACTTAATTATGGGATCACAGCGGCTTTTTTTGTGCTACCACTTATAAAGAAATAAAAAAGTGTGATGTGGTTTTTATAATAATGCTTTGAAAGTTCGTGTAGCTATCACGCAAAGTTCCAATTCGTCCAAAACACGTCCAAATTAATTGCTTTTAACATCACGAGCAGGTGAAGGAGCGGATCAATCGTCATCTCCATATCAACCACCTGTATGTTAATAAATTGATTATAATTGGTGATTTTTTCTTTGTGTTTGGTGTCCCAGAATTGGAAAAAATAAATATCGGGGGCACCGACCGTGACTACTAACCATATTTTTATTCGATTTAATTTATCTCGCCCACGACGCTTCGCTCTTTATTTACACGATAAAAGGCAGAAGTCATCATCAGGGTGGTGAAAATGTCCGAGTGAGTCACTCCCCGTGACTTCACAACGGTTGTTTTCCCGTTGAATCGATAAAGGGTGCACTCATTTACATGCCCATATAGAAACATAAAAGGGTGATCGATATGCATTCATCCCTCAGGGGGAGAGTAAAAAGTGCGCATGATTAGTCGTGTTACAATTTTGTAAACAACGCCATCTGGTCGAGTTCTTGATTGAATATTTTTCTTGGGGAAGAAAGATGGATAAATGTGGCCGCCGGCGGGGGTGTTTGAATATGGATTTTTTCGCGGCGCGCGGGAACGGAAACGGCTATTTGAAACGCGAAACGGAAGTCAGGTGGTTGCACATTGATAGGGGATATGAGATAATGGGATGATCGTTGATCTGTAGGAATTTTTACACGAAAAAAATTACAGACATATCATTAATCTATAATACGTTTATTATTTTAATAAAATTTATTTGATTCATTTTTATTTATGCATTTAATCCCATAGTACCAAATTGAAATTATTACGCACGATTTATTAAATTTTAATCCGAATGGATTTGATTTTCATCAAAATATTGCCATATTTAAAAAACATTAATCTGATTTACATTTATGTGCAGTAACAAAGGATTTAGTCTGTATTTATTCACGTTACCCGAAATCATTGCATATTTTTTTTTATAAATATTTTCAATACGTAAGAAATCATTGAGTTAAATCTTAGGACTAAAATGACAAAAAGATTTGTTATCGGGAAACAGGAACCCTCTCATAGAACTGACGTCGTCAAAAATGACTGAATTTTGCCATTAAACATACAGGGTGTTCCGTTTTTGTTGTTACCAATTTTAACAGGTGATAGAACATTCAATTTTAAGACAAAAGTTTCTTATAAACATGTATCGAAAAATACTTCGTAAATGAGCTACTCCCCCTGAAAGGGGTACTTTTTTTAGTAAGTTTTTCTCAATATTTCAGAAACCATTACAGATAAAATTACAAAATTTGGTGCAGTTAATAACTTTATATGCCAAATAGAATCTGAGGATCGAATGTAGAAATTTTTAATCGGGCGTCTCAAACTGGAGGGGAGTAGGGTGAAAAACACCCTAACTCTTTTGGATTTAGTTTTTTAATATTTTCAGCAACAAAATCATAAATTCCATAGTTTTTTACACAAAAATGGTCTCTTGTGTTGTTTCGATACAACTCACCGTTTTTGAGTAAAATTAATTTAAACGTCGTCTAACAGACCATAAATCAGGAATGAACAGAGGCTTTCGTGTCCTGAAGATGCCCCTTGCAAGAACGGGTGAAACGTCGACATTTTGTTACAAATTGATGCGGTCTAACCCCAAAAGACCCAGATTTCAATTTAGTTCTGGTCATCCTTTCTGATTTTCATGCTGTTAATGATCTGGAGCGCGATTCTAATTCATTGCGACTCGAAACCGCAAGTCGAGTCGAAATCTGATGACGTCAAAGCGACTTGCCCTAAGCGACTGTGAATGTTTCGACAGTCGAAATAATCTGTCACGTTTAGTTAGGTTATGTTTAATTTTAAAAAAATCAACCCGTTCAAATAAAATAAAAATACTTTTGACCGTGATACAAGTTCTTTCTAGAAAAAATAATTAGGGTTAAAAGCAATTTTTCCTACCTCAACACCCTGATTCTCTACAAAGGGCCGGACCAACATTGCACGTAAATTTGTAAATAAATAATTAAAAATAACTATATATTTTATTTAAAATAATTATTACAATTTATTAAACACTTTTGCTTATATAGTCCCAATACTAATTATTTTCAACCAAAATTTTTCAAAAATTGTATTTTTCTTTTAACTATTGGTTTTCCTCGTACTTTTATCACTAACGTCGTTGAATTTCTTTTCTAACGTTCTCAAATAGAATTTATTAATAAAACACACTTAAATAGTGTTAACACAGGTAATTTTGAGTGTCAATCCACCTTGCACATAACCAACTTTAACATAACCACCAAACGTCAAATTATTTCAAGTCGAAATCTTTACTTAACATGTATGGAGCAGTTGAGTTTTATTTCGACTTGAAAAGGGAATTGATGACGTCACAAGCGCTTAGCGTTTACGCCACCAGATGGCTTCACGATCACATTGCGACAGTCGAAACCCTTTTCGAGTCGAAATATTGGTTTAGAATCGACACCCTGTAACATATATTTTAAATCGATTTTACTCACAAACGGTGAGTTGTATCAAAATAACACAAGAGACCATTTTTGTGTAGAAAACTATGGAATTTACGATTTTGTTGCTGAAAGTGTCAAAAAGTTAAAGCCAAAATAGTTAGGGTAATTTTTACCGTACACCCCCCCAGTTTGAGACGCCCCTGATTAAAATTTTTTACATTTGATTCTCAAATTCGATTAGGCGTATAAAGATTATCAACTGCACCAAATTTTGTAATTTTATCTGTAGTGGTTTTTGAAATATTGAGAAAAACCCACTAAAAGAAGCACCTCCCTTACAAAGAATTTTTCGATACATGTTTATAGGAAACTTTTATCTTAAAATTGAATGTTCTATCACCTGTTTAAGTTTGTAACAATAAAAACGGAGCATGTATGTATACTATTAAAACAAAAATGCCCATAGGCGTCGTAATAACATGTTTTCAAACCCACTGTTAGTCTTTAAAAAATTGTAATAAGATACGTAAGATGAAGAATAATAAACAAATTATTAATAATAAGAGTAATAATTCTATGTATCTTCGTCCTCAAAAATTTATTAATGTTAAAATAACAACTATGTAAATTTTAGAGAAAAACAATGCACACCCATGTATTTCATTATCTTAACCAGGTTTCTAGTCTTTTATGTCACTGTCAGTTCTCGAAAAATATGAAACTAACAAACAGACAGATCGACAACAAATCAAGTTCAATAAAAGCTTTAAAAAAATGTGTACAACTAATTCCAATTCCCAAAAATTCCACAGAAATTCCTATAACTCCAAATTAATTCAGATAATTGTAATTAATTCAACGTACTTTTGAAAACACGTAAGAATTTTCCTTCAAATTTTACCATCACTAAATCTATGAAGTTGAATTACTCCAAAAAATTAAAAAAATTGATTTGCGAAGTAAAATTTTGCATCTACACCCAAAAATTATAAAATTTAAATGTGAAAGGATTTTTTTATTAAAAAGATAAACCGAAAATAACCACTAATCTTTCAATAAGTATACAGGGATTCAGCTCGGTTTGCGTGTGGGGATGAGCTTCTTCCCTTTGCTACTGATGCTTTGATGACTAAAAATTCAGTCATAAGTGTGTAAACAAATAGTATTAGGGTCTATAAGAAGATAATATGTCAAAAAACTACTTTATATTTACCATAGCTTTGCAAAAACTGTTTTAAATAGAGAGCCACACGCCAACCGTCGTGAACTGACCCATATGATAAAAAATTCGGAGACTAACCCAAAAAGTTTATCTTTTAAGCTGCCACAATATAAAGTGTTTTTTTTTTTTGGTTAACATGATTTAATTGCCACAAATTTTAATTCGAGATCCAGCTCTTCATCAGAACTCAATATTCCATAATATTTTAGATTTATGGACCATGAATTCATGTTTCTAACAATTATTGTAAGTCATGCTGAGGCGTTGATAAGCTCAGACTATTGTCAAAATTAGCCCCAAAACTATCATTTAATTCTAATTCAATCTTCCTCTGAATTTTTCCAAATGTTTTCCAAATTATTAGTTATTGTTATTGCTTTTCGGCTAGACTAGAGCGTATCGAGCTACTCAAAAAATTCCTTTTAATTCCAAAGAACTAGCAACTACAATTTTAATAATTTCTTTTACTTCCAAACAGTTTGGATTAAATATCAAATGTTTCAGAGTTGACGGCTCGTCAGTAAGTTCCACATAAGCGACAAAAAATAGCTAACAAAGTGCCTATTTTTCAAAATGTGCATAACATACAATTTATAATTATTTTTTTAAGAAAACGTTACACAGATATTATATTTTGAAAAAAAAACATGAGGGAAACGTGAGATATTTAATAGGTGTTACGTAAGTGTTTGATTCGATTAGTCTCTTGTTTCAGTGGTTAGAGATCGTGTTAAGAGATATACTTTGTGCCTCAGTTTTGTCTTAATTGCTTACAATTTTTTTTTTAGTAGATAATTATTATTAAAAACCATTAGTTTTACAAATTTCTTTTCCAACTCGTAGTGTAATAAATGCACCGAAACGTATCTTTTTTATTCTAATTAGCTACAGTTATTAAAAATAATTACTACAGTACTTAACGTGTGAGCTCAAAGTGTTGTCATGTTTTTATACGGCCTTTGTTACTTTGTTAATTCAGTTTCATAAACAGTTTAAATGTTTCGCTTGAATGAAAGTCACTCTGTGTAATAGTTGACTTAAAATAGAGTGCACAAAGCTTTTTCTCAAAATTCGCTGCTTGGCAGCTACACAAACGTATCATTTTGTATTTTTTTCCAAATTTATGCGCTAAATGAGTGTATTATTTTTTGCAAAGTCTTTACTACTAATAAATATGAACTGATATAATTCTTACGTTGTTTTTTATTTGCCTTCGCCACCCCTTCGTCACCTAATCACTTTATTGTGCAAATACCGTTTTAACCACCCCCGACTCACCGTCCACGATCAACTAATCGTTTCGATTAAAAGTTATAAAGTGGCTCACGTGTCACGGTACGATATCAGTCGTCATCGTTTTTCTATCGACCGGTGAATCTTCCCCGAAAAATGACGCTCATTTCGTTAGCTAGTTAGTGAAGAACATCCTTTCATGGGGTGGTGATGTCGTGTTTGTGTTACAAACACAGGGAATTCCTAAACGGGCCTCCGCCATCCGACGATCTTCCATCGGTGAAATTCCAGGTTAGAAACTTTGATTTTAAGTATTATCACGATTTGGTGCGATCGTGCGCTCCTTTGGCATCATCATGTGTGCGCATTTTGGCCGATCCTTAATCGTTGGAAAGTTTTAAAGAGAAAGAACGAACGCAGTTCATCGATATTTTTTATAATTATACCAAGGCGAGTCACGGCAGTAAAACAATTCTTTTTTTTATATAGCAGACATTAGATCAAAGTAATAAATCAAGAGCGAAGCTCTTTAACAGATTTTATGTGTTAAATTGAGATTTTGCTTTGTTTCTTTTGAGATTTTCTAAAATCCGCCGGCACTTTGCCCCCAATCGCCCATTCGCCAATAAAAAAATTCCTTTCTGAAAATAAACCGTATGGCGTCCGCCCAATCGCCATTTTAAATTGTCTGGTGCGATCGCACCAATCATCTTTTGGGTTTTTTGGCGTCGGTTCACCACTGGTTACTAAAAAAAGCGTCGCATATTTTTTTATTTTTACCGACACCGAGAAAAAGTAATTATCATCACTTTATATGATTTGCGCGCGGGGGAATGCGCCGCCGCCGCCGCCGAATTGCAAATCCACTTTGTATTTATTTTTAAATGGCTTGGAAAATTTTTTTCTTCAAGTGCGATGCGGACGTACACATCAAATTGTTCGTGCGCGATTTACGTTTTGGTCGTATGTTTGATTTGGGAGTTTTTCATGATGGGGAGGATCGTAAGGGAGAGACAGAGTTTTTTCTATAACGAAAGGATCGAAGAGCTGAACCGGAAGTGGTTGAGGGAGCTTTTCATGATTGCGGGGTTTAAGGTATGAAGGGTTGAAATATGCCGTGGATAAATTATTTAAAACGGTTGACACGCGACTTATTATTTTCACAGAATGTTGCGGTGAATAAATAAAATTCAAGAGATAATTATAGCTTTTACCAGTTATCCCGTTCAAGTATTGATTTCGTTTAAATACGTTTAAAAATTTAATCGGTGGTTATTTATTTACAAAGGAACGAAAGTAAAATTCGATCTTGGACGTGGAAGGGTTGGAATAAGCTCAAGTGACAGTTTTATTGTCGTTTGTATTATTTTTTCAATACGACGGGGTTGATGTGTTGGGGATAATAGATGTCAGTCTAGGGGATGGATGTGGGAAAAAAATGCAGTTGAATATCTGAACTCAACAGGTGGGGGTTGAAATACAAATTGTATTTCGACGATTGTTCCGAGGGTGAAGTTGAGTAATGGTTTGTTGCTCTGTAATTATTTTTGGGGCGGTTTTGGGAGAGGGCCCTTCATTAGTTAAAATGATCACAAAACTATATTTTGACCTCAAATGTAGAAACACAATATTGACCATTTTAAGAAAAAATATTATTTTGTAAATTTTGTTGATTAATTTCCGACGGGCGAAATTAATTTAAGATTAAAATTTTATCTTAATTAAAACGCTTCTTTCGTCGTAAAAATGGAACAATACTCTTTAAAAGCAATTCATTCAAACAAAAAAAAACGCGTTATTACATTTGTCCCGGAAATATTTTTTAAATAGAAATTTTATTTTGATGGTTTCACCAAGTTTTGAACACTCATATTAAAACTCTTAATTACCATTATTACTCACGAGAACGTGCCTTTATTTATTTATACACGTAATTAGGTAATATTTATTTTGAAAATGCTTTGTAATTTGTATGGGTACAATAAGTATTGTTATCATTCACCTTCACTTCCTCCGATTTTTATTGCATTCGGATTTAATATTTTAGTTTTTCGTGAACAAGAGAAACAACCAAAGCGGAAATTTCATTTACTGCAGAAACCAAGTTCTAAATAAAACCAGTATTACCAGTTCAAAAACATAAACACTTCTTAATTTGTTCAAACATTGATTGGGAAGTTTATTATTTCAGGTGACGGAAATTAAATTTCGACATAATAATTTATTGAAATTAATTAATTCGATTTTCCGCTTAATAAAACGTGATAATCGTATCACGTGAACGTTTTTCTTTTCACTGAGCTCACTTAACATTGTTGACACAACAAACACGCCAATGTGAAGTATTTACAATAATTACTGTTTGATTTCTCGACTTCAAACGATGTGCGAACTGCCATTATCACAATTTGTGTGGTAATCGATTTGACATTTTGACACTTGTTGATCGCGATAACAAGTCTTCGGAGAACCGTTTGTTTTATATCAAAAACAAATGTTATTTATTTCGTACAAAAAGCCACCTGCTTGCATATCATTAAAATTACTTTCATTACAAGATGATTACACATTTTTGGGTGAAAGGGGTCAACCCACGTGTCCCTAGGATCGCCTTCCTCATACGATAATTGTTGTCGTAGAACAGGGTCATAATTTAGGTGCCCACGCGCTATTTTAAAAATACAACGTTTATAAAAAGCGAGGACCCTTTTCAGGCGACAGCCAATAGCAACCGAATGGGTGGAGTTTCGACCACGTGTATGTGACCGATTTATTCAGCCGTTTTTTTTTCTATTTTTTGCAGACCCCAGCCCCATTGCCTATCTGCACAGAATGTCTCGGCACGGAGTCGAAAAATCGGAACGGAGTGGCCGAAAAATTAAGCGCCTGTTCGGAATGTGGGGCTCTGGTGCACCTAACCTGCACTTCGGCGGGGCCCGAACTGGCCGCCCTGTTGTCAAAAGGGGGCAAATGGTTTTGCGAGGATTGTAAAACCTGCGATGGTTGCGGTATGGATTTTGTCTCGGTTGTTTGGTTTGGGTTAAATGATTGAATTGTAGGCAATTCGGGAGTTTCGACTTGTTTGCTGTGTTGCTGCAGCTGCGAGAGGAACTACCATGTGGACTGCTTGGACCCTCCGGCTGAGAAGAAGCCGAAATGTCCGTGGCGGTGCCGGCATTGTTTGGGCCACCACGACAAGTCGAAAAAGGGAGAGGTTAGCAGTAACGTGAAGAAAAAAATGGAAAAAGTTCGCGAGAAAATCAAGGAGAAAAGTCAAAAGTAAGACGCGGATTGGATGTAAGGAAGGGTGTGATTTTGGTTGGTTTTAGGTCGAAAGAGAGTAGCAGTCCGACCGGGGCGATTACGACCACACCGTCCGTGAAGGGTAACCGGAAGAGTCGGATACCAGCGACTCCGCAGCCCCTTGACAGTGACAGTGATAACAGCGACAGCGACAATGAGGGTACGCCATCCCCCGCCACTTCACAACATCATCATCTCCAAACTCCAGCTTCCCATGTCCATTCCCCCATTACCACCACTACCACCACAACTACAACCAACACAGACCGCCTAGAAACCTCCGATAGAATGTCGAAAGAGAAACAAAAGTTCTTCAAATCGTCGGCGTTCAACCCCGATAAGAAGAAGCAACAAGACAAGACAAAAAAAGTCAGTCGGACACACCAGACTAATAAGAAAGCGGAAGTCGAAACTAAGAGAAAGCAAAAAAAAATTGTGTCTTCCAGTTCGGAATGTTCGAGTAGTAGCGAGGAGGAGACGAGCACTACCGACTCGGACACTGATTCTTCCGTCGAACCGTCGACCACGCGGTCCGGTATTAAAATACCGAGCATTTTTACAAGTAACACTAAAAAAATGGAGACTTTCGGTAGCATAAGTGGTATTACAATGGACAAAGACAAGCCGTGGGGCTTCGCAGTGGCCGCTGCCGAAGCCAAGAAGAAAGAATTGGCGAGTAAAGAACCCCTCACATTTGCCAGTTTCAAGAACCAATCGTTTGGTTTCGAAACTAACACTAACAAAAGTTTTTTTCCGTCGCTGGTCGACGAGAAAAGCTCTAGCAACTCGAGCAGTAGCTTAGATAAGACGAAACCCGGTTTCGGGCAATTGCGAGGTTTGTTCGACGGTTTGAGCCACCTTTTTGCCGCCGCCACCGAAAACCGGTCGAGAAACTCGACCCCAAATTACAACCCCAATCGGCGGCCGAAAAAGGACGATGATGAGGAGTCCGAGAAGAGCCGAAAACGTGCAAATCCCACTCCTCCTGTCCCCGATTCCCTTTCCAAAAAAGTGTCCAAATGTCCTCCGCTATCGTCTTCCCCTTTCTCTTCCTGTCAAGAGAGCCACCAGCCGATGACGCCTTCTAACCTCGTTAAGACGGCCGTTAATTCGAAACGTCACGAGCTAGAAAGAAGGAAAATTAAAAGCGAAGCAGGGTTGGGTACGGTCGGGTTCGGACATAATTTCGAGGATGCTCGAATGAAAAAACGCAATCTTATTGCCGAGGCCACACAGACAAACCATCCGTTGTCGGTGCCGCCGACGCCGATTGCCAACAATCAGACCGGTAAGATCGGAAATCCGTACCTCTCTGCCATCAAAACACGTTCTTTTTTCCCCATCCCCTCCAGATCCCCTCACATCCGAGACTTTTTTAATTTTATTTGGATTAATCGCTTAATTGCCCGGGGTCGCTCGAAACGACAACGTCGTTTCGAGACATCCTCTAAACGAAGCTGACCGCATGTTACTTGGTGTGGTAGTTTATTGAGCACCGAGGTGTCATTCACTTGATGGAACTAACAAACAAGTGAAACATCTCGCTTCAGTCCCGATACGCTTGCACCTTTACACACATTCTGAGATTACTTGTCTGATTGGCTAGCTCAGGAGGTGACCGCTTTTAACTAATTTAGAATATTGTCAAAAAAATAATAACATTGCGTTTTTCTCATCAACGCAAACAGCGATAGACTAGCATGTGACCATCTAATAAACCGGTTATGGTGGCTTTGTGGCTCCTCGAACGTCAAATAAAATCGATTTCTCTTGTTACAGACGAAATCAAACCGCCGCAACTGCCACCAGGTGTCACGCAAAAAGACGTCGATTTGTTTAAAGAAACGCGAGAAAAGGCGAATGCGACCACTGCACTCCTACCACCTGGAACATCCTTCGTTACGTCACCCTCGCTGGTGATGTCGTCCCAAGGCCGTTGTCCCGCCGCCATAGAATTCGGAAAATACGAAATACAAACGTGGTATTCCAGCCCCTTCCCGCAGGAATACGCCAGGTTACCCAAGCTGTTCCTGTGCGAATTTTGTCTCAAATATACGAAGAGTAAGGCGGTTCTTGAACGCCATCAAGACAAATGCACCTGGAGGCACCCGCCAGCGACAGAAATTTACCGATGTGGCGATTTATCGGTGTTTGAAGTCGACGGAAATGTTAACAAAATCTACTGTCAGAATCTCTGTCTTTTAGCGAAACTTTTCCTCGACCATAAAACGCTCTACTACGACGTGGAGCCATTTCTATTTTATGTTTTGACGAAGAATGACAAGAAAGGGTGCCACCTTGTCGGTTATTTCTCAAAAGAGAAGCATTGTCAACAGAAATATAATGTTTCATGTATTATGACAATGCCTCAGTATCAACGACAAGGTTTTGGCCGATTTTTGATCGATTTTAGTTACTTATTATCAAAGAGAGAGGGACAACCGGGAACCCCAGAAAAACCACTCTCTGATCTCGGACGTGTCTCGTATTACGCTTATTGGAAATCGGTGGTACTCGAATACCTCCACGCACATCGCAATGCTAAATTAAAACTGACGGATATAAGTAAAGAAACGGGGATGTACTGTCACGACATCGCTCTTGCCTTACAACTGCTCGGGTTTGTGCGATGCGTTTCGACCGAAACCGGTCGAAAACCAGTGCTTTGTATCGATTGGGCGAAAGTCGACAGTCATGCGGAACGTGTTGCTAAAAGTAAAACTAGGATTAAAATCGACGCTGAATGTCTCAGATGGACACCTCTCCTAACATCAACCGTAAATCCATTCAGGGAAGAAAAATCAGACGGCGAAAAAGAATCAACACCGGTCGAGACAGCCGATATTATTATCCCCCAACCCGAGAAAATCATAATAGAAACGCAACAAGGTGTCAAATTGAAGAAAGGGCGCAAACGAAAAATTTCAACAGCGCCAAAGACGCCAAAAGTGGCCAAAAGCGAGCCTAAGCCACCTCAAGTTACTCCTAATAATCCGACTAAAGAAGAGGTGGAAATAACATCGTCAGGTCGCAGAAGAACGAGGCCTAGCAAATACAACGAAACGACATTTGCCGATGTCAAGCCTAAAAACCATGAAAATAATAAACGGAAACGTAATGAAACGTCTGAGCCAGAAGTTGCCGATAAGAAAATGAAAGTCGAGCCGGAAGTAAAACTTGTCAAGTGTGACGAAGAAGTTGCAAAGGTCCAACCGAAAGAAACACAAAGGCCGAAGAGGAACGTTACAGGTAATAAAGAAAAGGTTGCGGGTGAAAGATGGTCACAAAGACGTGTCAAGAAACAACAGGAGAAGAAGGAAGAAGTTGTGGAAGAGAAGGAGGAAAGTGTGGTCGAGAAACCGAAAAAGATTGAAGTGGAAGCGTCTCCAGCACCGGTCAAGACTCCAAAACCGAGAAAGAAACGGCCGTTTGTGAAAACCAAAACGAAGAAACAGTTGACGTTGCCTGAACTTATGAAAAACAAGCTTCAACATAGAGAGAGTGAAAGTGAGAGTTTGGTGTCGGAAAAATCGGAGGATGAGGAAAACACGAAGAAGGATGTTGTTAATAATGAAAAGGTTGAGATTCGAGTGAAAAATACGAAGATCAATAGGATTTCGACTGAGGAGGATTCGAGTGCGGAAGCCGATGATGAGATGGAGAAGGATGAGTTGGCACCGAAGGCTTTCGAAGTTTCGCCTAATACCAAATACAAATTGCCTAAGAGTAGTCCTACGAAAGAGAAAGTCGAAGCGGTTAGAAAAGATTTACAGAAGGTTGAAGAGAAGGAAGCTGGAAAAGAGGCAGAGAAAGTCAAGTCGCCTCAAGTTTATTCTTCTACAACCTCGGAATCAGAGACTGAGATTGACGGGCAGAAAATCAAGACGATACACAAGGAAATATTGGAAATTTCCAAAAAAGATGTTTTGGTTGATAATCAGATTAAACAGGAAGAAGTGAATAAAAATGAGGAGAAGGTTGAGATCAAACCGGTCGAAACTAGTCAAAAGAGTGAAGAAGTACCGGTGGAGAAAGTCGCGGATCAGTCAATTGAGTTTGATAGAAAATCGTCTGATATGGATATTGAAAAAATCGATGACGATCGAAATAAAATTGTTGTTCAACAACCGGCGCCGACACCTCCACCTAAAGAACAGCCGTCACCGAAAGTTGTTGAAGAAAAACCGAAAATTGAGCCTGAACCTCAACCTCCTAAACCTAAATCTGAACCGGTCGTGGAAGAAAAGAAAGTCGAGACGAAACCACCGACTCCACCTCCTGAAACTAAATCCGTAATCACGGAAAAGAAACCGCCGAAAACCGAACCTCCTAAAGTACCCGAACCAGTTCCTGAAACCAAAACTGTAGTTCCGGTGATACAAAGTGAACCTAAACCGATTAAAGAGAAAGACGTGAATCCTAAAACCCAAGCTGTTGCCAAGACTGAACCCAAGCCTAAACATGAAGAAAAGCGGCATCACGATAAACCCAAACCTGCCAAAGTAGTACAACACGTCGAAAATGAGAGTCTTTTGGCTAAAACTGACTTTAGTATGACTGCGGCGGCTCAGAACTACCATCACATGTCTCAAGCTCAGTACAATCAATGGCAATGGGGTTTAACCTGGGACAAATCGATTTATTACGATCACAAACGTGAATACGCCGGTTATCCCATGCCTTTACAATTCCCTCCCTTAGAAATGTTGCCCAAACAACAACTTCCCAGTTGCGAGAAAGAAAAACCTAAAACGCATCGACACGAGTCGAAACAGAGCAGTAGTAAGAGTTCCAAAGAGAGCAAAAGCGATAAAACTTCGCCTAAAAAAGAGGAGAAAACGAGAGAAGCGAAAAACTCGTCTTGTTCCGTGAAAACGGCCCCGCTTCCAGAAAAACCGATCCCTCCGTGTCCAGTTCCGGAAAAACCGAAGCATAAAGAGGATGAGAAATTGGAGAGTGTGGAGCTGTCGCAACAACAACCGCCACAGCCGCAACCACAGCAACTGCCCCACCAACAACAGCCGATGACAACACCTTCGATCAAACACACACCTCCGACTCCTTCGTCCGAGATTCCTTCAATGGGGGTCTACACTCCTGATTCCACGACAAATTCCGTGCATAGTTTGCATTACGGTCAGTGCGATCTCGACGTTGCTCAATTAGGTCTCGAATCACCGGCGTCCATTTCGAGCGATATGGCGTCACAAAATTCGGTGGAACCGGTCAGACCGCCGTCGGTTTTGCCGGTTAGTATTGCCCAACAACCGCAAACCAACTACGATTGTACCGTGCAGCATAATTTGCAACAGCAGAGTGGTTTACAGGTAATTATAATTTTTTTAATATTTGTGCCAGGTACAAATTTGGCATTGTAGGTACAACAGAATGCGACCGTACCGGCTTCGAGTCCCACAGTGAACCCCACTCCGATGCAAATGCCCCAACAAAACACGCACCAATCCGGTTCGAGCAAACGCCAAATGCAACAGCCCCGAAACCGGTCTAGCACTCCATCGGCCAATAAACAGCAATCCAGTATGAAACTAGCTTCACCTGCTCAACAGCACGCCTCCGTCCAACAACAGCAACAGCAAAGTCGGCAACGAGCTACGCCCCCTAGTGTCCAAACCCACCAACACATGTTAGCCAGTCCCACCCAGAACCAACAAGTCCAACATCAGATGCAACAACAGCACCACATGCACCATCAAGTCGCCATGCACCAGAGCTACACCCACCACGCCCAGTTGGGGGCGTCCCCCATGCATCAACACCCCCATCATCCCCACCATTCCGTCATAAATTCAGGGAATTACATCCCGGTGGCTGTCAGTACCCAAGGATTCCCGGCGCAAGGGACCAGCACTTACGTGAGTGTGCCCATGACCACGGTCATTCAGCACCGGATGAGTGCTCAACAGACTCATCAAAAGCTGGCCCCATCGCCGTCGTGCGCTGTCACCACGGGAACAAACTTCTACATCCAGACCAATCCGCATCCACATGCACACACACCCACTCCCGCCCCCACCCCAGTCCCGACGTCAACCTTGCAAGGCCCCGCCCAACCCGGCCAATCGAGTTGTAGCCTTGCCAAATTGCAACAATTGACGAACGGATTGGAGATGATGCCACCCAATTCGTGTAGTACGATGACTCCGCCTCCCTCGGCAATGACACTATCGCCGCCTCCGACGCACCACCCACATGCTACGATGACGCCGCCCCCTACGCACCAAATGATCCAGAATCAGACCGTCCGGAATCTGGCGCCGTCGCCGTCCGGGATTCAGCCGCAAGTTCTGAGTTATCACAAGTATTACCAACCGAACATGAACGTGAATCAGTTGGGAGGCGCGGTCACGCCGCCTATTGGCCAGAATTTGGGGCGATCCCGGAATGCGACAAACGTCCAGCATATGCAGAGCACGTCGAGTCGGGTTAGCCCGAACGTGGCAGCTTTGAACCCGATGTACAACTCACTGAATGGGTACAGGATGGCGGCGCAGCAGGGGCCGGGCCCTGTCACAGGGTACATAACAAACACAGCGGCTGGATTTATAAATAACGCCCAGATTCCCATGCAAATGGGCGTGATGAACATGGCCCAGACTCAGTACCAGGACCCTGCGGCCATCCAGAGGGCACAGCAGAACACTATGTACACCTACGGGTACATCAATAGTGGGTTAATGCAGCCGCTGAATGGTACAATGAGACGTTAAGTGACTACCAGTGATAATGATTTTCGTTTGTTTGATATGCCTTAACTGATTACGGCGGTTTTTTTCTCTAGGGCTGTGCGGCTTAGTTGATCTGATTCAATGTTGTTCAAGGTGACACCTTGGTTTATTTGTTATTTATTTGATCGTCCAGATCAAAATGCAGATTTTATTGAAACCGGATATTTTGTAAGATTTTTTAAATGTATAAGGACAAAATTGAGACGTTTTTGAACGCTTATTTAGTGAGTAAGACTTGGAACGGTTAATGCATTGTGTACATTTTAATGAGAGTATTAATTTATTTCGAAACATTTACTGTAAGATATTGTAAATTTTGTGAATATTAATTAAGTAACATTTAAACAGGGAACGGTTTTGAGCAGAGTAGTCTTATTTCAACAATTGTTAACTCGACTAATACTTGTTTTTCTCATTTTTCTTGTAAATGCAATAGATTTAGTGATAATCAAAACTACAACTAATTAATAAAATAGTCTAAGTGTTTGATGTTTTTATCACTTATTTTTATTTCGTGTAGCACTGTGATTAGATTTGTTAGCTTGTTTCTTTAACATTGTGTATGAGCAGTTTCGCTGTATATTTAAATTTGTATAACTACATGATATTAAAAAATGTTAGTTTTTACGCCGACTTTCATTCAACAGTTTATTAGTGCTTACTCCATATCAACAGTGCGATAAAAAAACTAAGTACTAAGCCCTGAATACTATTGCTAAGGTTGAAAAGTCGCTTTCCCGCTGAAGGTGCATCCGCTCCTCTGGACGATTTGGGACGCCGCCCAGATGCCGCATCTCACGCAAACATCCAGACTCTGCCCCTGGATGTACTGCGAGAGGAAACCGCCAGCGAAAGCATCGCCAGCTCCGTTGGTATCAACGAGCTTATCCTTGCTCAAAACATCGACGGGAAACTCGCTGATTTTCCCCTCACGAGCCAGGATGACCGGGTTGTGACCGGTGGTGATGACGCAAATGCGGGATCGGTTCTCATTCTGCTTTGGAAGATTGCAGATTTTCAAAGCTATCTCTTTTAAGTCTTTCGTGCCGAAGTTCTGCTCGTTGGCGAAGGTCTCCGCCTCCTACAAACAAAACAATTTGGGGTCAAGGTGGTGTTGATTTAGGAGATGTGCAAAGATAACGCCATGAATAATTGATTCAAAACAGTTTTGAGATATTTTTTGATTGATTGACTGGCAACACTGAATTATTGGTGATGTGAGCGGTGGCAGATGACCGCTAGGCCAGAGTTACGGATATCTAAAACTTTGAATACGAAACGACGTACAAATTAAACGTCCCCGTCTTCGATAGTTCCGTTAATGTCGTCAGAGGTGCAGTTCCATTACCGTCTAATTTTCAGAGCAATGAATTTATAAAAATAGTTGTAATTAAATAACGGTTAGCACAAGGCGAATAAAAAACATACAGGCAAATAGAGCATTAAATTATCAATAGTAGGAGATAAAAATATTGCAAAAATTATATCTTAAACTATATTTTAAAAAAAAATCAAACTTTAACCAATTTGCACTCTGGTCCATATTTTTCAAAAGGCTGCGAATACAGTTAGAGGTACAAGAAAAATGCTAGGGAGAAAGTTGTAGAGAATTAAATTTCCTTTAAAAAAGTCCACGAGACCATATTCCTATCTTCAACCATTTAGGCCCCAAAGTCATGCAAATACGCTCAAGGGACGGATTTCCTTCATTTTGCTGGTGGTCAAGTATTGGTTAATTTATACCTAAACCGTTGAAGATAGAAACATGGTGTCGCGGACTTTTTTGTAGAAAATTTAATTCTCTACATCTTTGTTCCTTACACTTTTTTTGTATCTTCAACTGTATTCGCTGCGTTTGCAAAAATATCAGATGGAACGCAAATTAATAATTCTAAGCGATAATTTTTCGCACACTGCATATTTTTCAAAATGCAGCGAATACTGTTGAAGATACAAAAAAGTGTAAGGAACAAAGTTCCTTTACTGAGTGCGTGAGACCATATCTTTATCTACAACGGTGTAGGTACAACAAATTAACTTTCCGTTACTTAACCATCGGTAAAATGAAATCCGTCGCTTGAGCGTCTTTGAACGTCTTTAGGGCCTAAACCGTTGAAAATAAAGATATGGTCTCCCCGACTTTTTTAAAGGAAATTTAATTCTCTACAACTTTCTTATGAACATTTTTCCTGTATCTTTGATCGTATTCGCAGCGTTTTGAAAAATACGGGACGAAGCGCAAATTTTAAATAATTTTTTTCTCACGTTTCTCATGAAAATTTTAGTCGTCAGTTTTTCTCAGTCTGTTGAGAATGCAAAGCTCAACGTTTCTGCATTTTTTTCCAAGCAATTAGTGAATTGGTTGAATTTAAATTAATTTAAAACGATTTGGCGCCAAGACGCTATAACGCTTGAAGCGCCATCATTTTTACTCTACCGTACTATTTTTTTGGGTTCAGAAAATTTTGTGATTTTGTATCTCGTTTCGTCTCCGAAGTTATAGTCCTCCGTACAATTAAGGTTGCCAACTTACTCATTTTTTATCACAAATTGTAATTTTTATAACTTTATTGATCGATGGGGGCAATAAAAATTGACCCAATGAACGTGAGATAAGATTACCGTTTCGTTCCCAAATAAGAGGTCAATGTAAGGCATCGTTTGCATCAGAGGCTCCTTGTAGAATTGTGAAATGAAAGGCGCGCTGAGATTCATAATAAAGGGGCGATCGTTGGCCAAGGCATGTTTCGCAACTTCGAGTATGCTTTGCGGACTCACGGTTATGAAAAACCCCTGAAACAGCCCCCATTATTGGCTAAAAACCGCAATCTTGAACAAACTCACAGAGATGTAGAAATATTGTGCACTCTCTAACAACTTGCGATTTTCGGCATCTCTAATATGATCGATTGTGAAGCAATTCGCCGCTGCTAAATTCGCACACAAGGAGCGATTCGTTCCTGTAATAAGCACAGCACAGGTGCCTGTGGGGACCTTATCGTTGTATTGATATACCACGTTAACACCATCAGCTTTCGCCTTGTCTTTCAGAATCTGGGAGTATTTATCAGTCCCCACACACCCGAAAAATGTGGTCACTTTGGGCTTTTGGAGAAGCCATTGGGCCACTCGGAGACTGTTTTGGACGCTGCCGCCGGCAATAAACTCCGCTTTGTATTTTTCGATCATTTCCGAGTTGAGATTTTTGTGCGAGTCGTCGGCCAAGATCGCGTTGTTTTCTTTCATGTTGTATTTAGTTAAGAAATCCTTGTCCACCGTGGCGGAGATGTCCAGCAAGGGGTTTCCCATGCCCAGCAACATGTTTTCCCTAGAAACTCTATTTAGGGTTAAAGTACTTACGGAATCGTGAGACGTACCGCAAATTTTCACGTTGCATATTTGAGAGTGGGTTAGTTATCGCGAACTTTGAGTTTGAAGCAATTTGGTGGAATTTTGACGGACATAACCTCAATGTCGGGATGTCAGGACAACGTCTCGGCGAGTAACATGCCACCTTCACCCAGCTTGTTAAATATCATTTACAGAGCCATTGTTGGTATTTTTAGCTTTATTGTTTACTGGTTTTGGAGATAATGAATATTTAATGAGGTATTATGAAATTGTTAAGTAATGTTCAAAGTTCGGAGCGTCGCGGGCAGGTGGCGACACTACCACAGCTTTAAGATTGGTGCCACTGCATTCAAACATCGGAAAAAACAATTCACTTTCAATAATTTGTGTTAAACACTTGCAAATTGTTTGAATTAACTGAATTAATTGATTTAATTAATGTACCAGTTGTGATTCGCTTGAAATTTCCGTAACGAGGTTCTCTTTGTATAATCCGGTATGGTCTAGTGGCTAGGATACCTGGCTTTCACCCAGGAGGCTCGGGTTCGATTCCCGGTACCGGAAATTTTTACTTTTTCTCAAATCGACTGTTTAATGTATAATTGATAAATCTGTTACCCAAGATTTAAATGTAACGACTCGTGCATTTTTTATTAGGCAATTAAATAAATCAATTTCAGAATGGATAAGAAATTCAATTTGGGTAGAATAATTTATACCTGAACCTGAAATGGTCATCCGAATTACTTATTAAATGGGGGCTATTAAAGTGAGTTAAATTTTTATTTAACACAAATGTAGCTTAAATAAATTAACAAAAAGTCTCCCTTTAAATGAAACGACCGAAACATTTGGTAATGTTGACACAAAAGATTTGTAAAATATAAATTAACACAATCATATCGTTTTAATTTAAGCTACATTTTTAATTTTCAGTGGTTGCAACAAAAAGCGGCGATATTTATTTTTTATGCGTCTTGTAATATTGATATTGATGTCAAAATAATTCATCAAATAAAACTTCGAATTTTGAACTAAAAATGTAGTAAAATACAATAAATGTAGAAATGTGAACACGGTTGTATTTTTAAAGATTACCAACTTACTTAACGAAAAAAAGAGCGCAATCGTAAGGACATGAAATATTAAAACGTGGGCGTAATAATGTGAAGTCTCAACAGATTTGCATTTTGAAATGAATCAAAACAAAGGGTGGATATTTATTATCATTATCACATGAGATGTGATGAAAATTAAATAAAAGTCGAATCGGTGATAATTCTCCTAGTCGGAAGATTGTTCATCGATCAAATAAGCGAACTCGAGCCCTCGAAAGCAATTCAAATTAGCATTTTCTCGGGTCTAAAAATACGGATATTATCGTAGAAATATTTAACTAGAAATAAAAAAGCCAAGCTGAGGAAAATCGATATCCATTATTAATGAAAGAAATTTCTGTGTAATGAGCGCGCCCGATGCGAGACAGAGCAAGCGTTATAAAGACGTCGGCTTTGAAATTTAAAGAATAGCGACATACTCACCCCCTTAATCAGCGCTGCGAGTTATTTCCGACATACGTCTCGTGTGTACGTATGTCTGCATCCGATTCGGCATATTTCCAGCAACCCTTCGGGGGGTTGCGAAATTTTTCTTAATTATTCCGCGCGGAGCGTCTGAAATCAGCCAAATTAACATCAAAGCGAAATCGTCGAAATTTAAAGTGATAAGAGAGCCCTTTCAAAATTACAATTAAAGGCGAGTACGGAGTGCACAATCTATGAAGTAAGATGTAGGGAAAAGAAAAGAATTACTTTTATTGTCTCCACTTTCTGCATTGTAAAGGGGTTGAACGCGTCACCCCTCCCTCGGCCTCTGAGATGGGAGGTTTTTGCATGACAGGCCAAAGAAAACTTCTCTGGCAAATGTAGATAGAATTTCTTCATTTTGTCGTTCGTCTCCGTCCAGCACCCCTAAGTCGTGATCGCACCCTCTCACTTGCGCATTCCTGTACACTCATCAAGTCTTGCGTATATTATTATATTACAGTAACTAATCAGAGACGGACGCCCTCCTCTCTTTTCTTTCTTTCTCTTTTTAATGAGCGTCGAAGCCTTAATTTCGCCGAATCTTTCATATTGTTAGCGCGCTCTCCTTCTCTGCGTATTTACGGTTTTCCGAAGGGGGTTGCTGGCACACGTGTCGGAGCGGCGACGGGGAACTTCGCCGGCCAAAGCTTAAATGTTCCAGTGTATTATGAGAGGGAGTCTTAAGTTTTAAACTTAAGAAGTTGCAAAGAACTTTATTAAGTATGTGTACCTGATTTGTGGGCCCAACTCGAGGGGTGGCGCGCCAGACTCACCCTCGAAACGAAAGAATTACGCGACGTGTCGTACTTTATATCCGCTTCATAGTTAAATGTTTAGCGCTTTCCGACGAATTTATAACGGAAAAGCGACCAACGGTATGCTAATGCGGAGGGGATGATGTTTGGCCCGATTTCGGACGTTTACTTAGGGGAGACGGCTCGACTATTACGCCACTTAATAGTTTGTTTCACAATTTTATTGCAGATTTGCTGCCGTATTTAGGTACAATAATTATTTACTTAACTATTCGCGGGTTGTATTACAAAGTAAAAATGTAAAATCAAACGACATCATGAGTAACCTGCAGATTGATTGTGAAAGTAGATAGTGACCAGGGCCGTCCTGAGATATTTGTCGTCTCTGGGATACCTGCAACAATTTGCCTCTCTTTATAGTGCTCAATATTTTGTGGCTCCACAAGCAAATTCATTCGTAATTCAATCGTATAGTCATCAGTGGCATATTTACATATGGGCTAAAGAGCCCCATGGACGCCGACTTTTTAATTTTCAATGGGTGCAAGTTAGAAAAATAAATGTGTTAACAAACCAAAAAAAATTAATTTTTTTTGGCTGATTTCATTTGATTTAGTTTACTACTATTTAACAAAAATCGTTTTATTAGAAAAATGTTAAAATCTAGGCAAAAATCGCAGATTTTTTAATAGAATTAGTTAATACTTTAATTATTGACCTTTCTCTGTTGAATTAGGTCCGCATATTAAGGTGCAAATTTGTATTTTTAAACATGTTTCATCATTTGAGTGAACTTATTTTTTAACAAAAAAAACCGTTCAATTTATGCAGAAATGAGTTATTTTAGCATGTTTCGTGCAATGTAGTTTTTCTTAAAGAATTGTTTATATTCTGTTCAATATGGTTGTTGAATGCAATAAAAACGGAGCATTTAATTTTCTTTAGATTGAAACTGATTTTGTTTTGTATCAAGTTCTGATTACCTAATTATCAGTTAGAACTTAGCCTTTTAGAAAAAAGCCATGTTCAAACTATGGAAAAAAATAACATTTTCAAGATATGACATTTTCTGTTTTTATTGCATCTAACTGTACCTACCAGAAAACGCAATAATAAAAATCCTTATACATATTTTAATTGATGCAGAAAGCTACAAAAAATGTTGGAAATATAATTTTTCAGCTTATTTTGTTCGATTTAACTTATTTTTCAACTTTGAAATGTCATTTGAGTCCATGAAAAATTTTTGACAGAAGAAATTGTTTTTGGTTGTTTAAGGCAGAGAATAATTAAACTTTATCAGTATTGCAGCCTGATGAAGATTTAATGAAAATCAAAAAGTCGCTAAAAATATAAAGTTTAATTATTCCCTGCCCTAAACATCCAAAAACAATTATTTTTCAATGAGAAACGCTTATGTTATTTTCACAACAATCTCTTTCTTTTAATTATTGGTCCTTTTCTGTTAAATTATAGTGTCAGATATCGCCAAATAGGCCAGTTTGTTAGAAAAAATCTTATTTTAAAGATTCTTTGTCGATTCAGAAAATCACAAAATAAAGCTCTAAGTTTTTATTTTTCAGGAATTATATTAATATACATCTATTATTTTTTAACAACGACTGTGCCCTTAATAATAAAAAATTTGTTCACTTTATGCAAAAATAAGAAATTATATGTTGATCCGTTCAATCTGTTATTTTTTTATAGAGAAATTTGGAAAATTTATAATTTCACTGAATTAAACTGAAGTTCTTGTACATTATTTTCAATGGGTGCTCCGCACCCATTACCAAATTTAAATGGGTGCATACGCCCCGATGCACCCATGTAGTCGGCGCCCATGTATAGTCCAGGGCGGCAGAATTTTAGGGGCGGCAAAAATATCTTTATTTTGATTAAAAAAAAATATCTGGTATTTTAGTCGGGTTGTATTTTTTTAAATTAATTGATCAGATTTTTAGTTTTCGTTGTATTTTTTTACTTCTTAAGTTAGTTTTTAATTATTTGGTTAATGAGTTTTAATAAGTTTTTAATAGTTTCAATTCATATTATTGAAAATTCAGGATGAGTAATGGTAGAAAAATCCTGAGTCGTACACAATACAGAAAAATGTCTTTGAAAAAAGTCAGCGACAACGCAATAATTGTTGAAATAAGTTCGTTCTAAAAATAACTACGTTTTTTGAAAATCAAAAACTTTTTATATGAAAAAGGTTATAAATAAAAGAGTCTATGCTGAAATATCCTTTAATGACGTTTTAAGGGTATAATTGCCCTTTTCTTCAGATTAAACAAGTCTAATACAAAGACTTTGGCACACTTGAGTGGTGGAAGGAAGACTTTTTAAATAAACACAGGCTAATTTTTTAATAATATCTTAGAAAATAAAGGAGATAGTGCCTGTTTGGTGACATTACAAAGAACTTTTCCAGCTTTTTTAATTTAATTTTCAGAAGTCTCTTGCATTTTTGGAAAACTTTTACTAGAACTGGATTTGCTGTTTCATTCAAATAAACTAATTGAGAAAAAGTTAAGGATATTACTGCATGAATTTCAGAGAAAATCAAATGATTACTGTTGTAGAGTAGTATATATTAAAACATCAATATCCCTGACATTTTTAGAACAGTTTATGCAGTTTAGCAGTTCATTTGAGGTGTCACAAGATACACAGTTTAAAATTTTGAAAGCTAATTTGTACTACAAAGGGGCTGATTTCAAGTTGGGTCGCAAAGTTGCGTGGGTCGCAGTTGCATAGCAGCAACCAATGACATTGCTAGATTTGCGTCGTTGCTATGTCAATGCCGATTTGCGTCGGTCGTAACTCAACTTGGAATCAGCCCCAAAGAGATCAACTGCTTGAAATTTCAAAGTACGACAAAAAATGTCCTCCTGTCAATAGAACATTCAGAAGATTTTAAGTCAAGGATAATCATATTTAATATGTAGGTAGTATGCGAGATTGAAAGTGATCATCTGGTACAAACAATTTTTTTACCACAGTGGCTATTGATAAACGAAATTCGTAGATATCGTCTCTGTTCACGACTTCGATATGGATGATGATGCAGTGTGTCTGTATAACAATATTCCGTTTATTTACATTTGGGAAAAAGATAAAAAAAAGGATGTGGAGGAGCTGGGATTTGAACCCAGGACTTTCAGCATGCGAAGCAGACACTCTACCACTGAGTTACACCCCCTCGCACAAAAGCACAGGAAAGTAAAGTTCAGTCCGTGCTTGTTTTAAGCAAGTTTTTTCTTTTTATTATTACTTTTTTTTGCTGGAACTACTTGCATAAAGTGTACAAATATTTTTGATCCTTGTTCGCATAAATAATTTTACAAAAATGATTTCTTATTACAAGAATATTTGCTCAATGTTTGTCAACACGAAATGCCGAGCATCTCCATAATCTGTTTTACAATCTCATTAAGAATTCATAAGTTTAGAAAAATAAAGGAAGTAAGATGGAAAAAAGGTAAAAATAAGAGTCGGCCTCTCGTCACTAGACAAGAAGAAAATGTGAAGTACATTAAAAATTAATTAATACTCCGAGATGAGACTGAGATTTCTACATCTCCGTTATTTTTTACTTGGTTTGAAGGAAAATTAATGCCAAGTTTATAAAACAGACGTAGTCGACAAAATGCAGGAATGGAAAGATAGCTTTGATCAGCAGGTAAATACCAAGTTTCGTTTTAAACAATTTTCGAATTAAGACTCGCGAAATTAATTAAAATGCAAAGAAATGAAAATGGTGTTGAACCTATTATTTGTTCTGACAATTTGGAAATGAGTAGGTCGGAGGGGGTGGTTTGTGTCTCGCAGTTAGTTGGCCATTAAGCTCCCGACCGCAAACCATCCAATCCAACTGTAAACTGCAATGAAACATAATGTAATGAAATACCCCGTCAATATATCGGGGCCGAGTCAGTTCAGACCGAACAATTACAGGTAACTAATACTCCTTGATACGTGTTTAAAGTTGGCTGCATTGTTTAGCGATGTGACCACAACACCCTCCAAGAATAATGGTGCAGGGAGGTCAAGTCAAACCAAGACAAATGGCATTCGCCGTCCAGGTTAATTCCTCTAGTTACAAACTTAAACGATCGTCGAATTCCTGAAAGTTCTCTTATAGTGAGTTGACGGTCCACTCGGCCAAATCCCGCTTGATTGTTAAGGACAGTATCGGACGGTGGTGGTGCGGCAGCAACCTGCGGTCGCGCCAAGGAATTTCATAATCATCGATAACTTTACTTCAAGACATATTGTGGACAGTCCGATCGTTGCGTATTAATAATCACTCAGAGATTTGTTGGGGCGCTCGACCGACCGTAAATATAGACGGATAACTAGAGGATGACACTTGGACGACTCCCTCGTCAAACGACCTGCTGCCACTTGCCACTTGAGAATATTGAAAACTTATATCTACCACGAGCCTCTAACAAACACTACTTCAACAATTCAAAAATCTCAATGAATTACGAGATGACGGAGACTTTCTCATCTATTATAAAAAAATTACGCAGACGTAAATAATGAAACATTAGATATAAATAATAAAGAATAAGATGAAAAGTAAAGTCCATTTTTCTTACGGACTTTTATTTAATGAACAACAGTGTTCTTTCAATGTATTTATTATTTCCTTAAAATTTAGTATTTTGATTAAAATGTTAACTGTGTAGAAAGTAGCTTAAAAATCTGTCAGTTTTTAATGTTCCTGTAGCTACTTTTTGGTTTATAATTATTATAAACTATAACTATAATAAAACTATGGTTTTAATTAAAATTGGATGAAAAGCATTAAACTAACAGACATTTCATATCAGAAAAAAATAAGGTTTCGAAAATAGCACACTAGCACAGCTATTTATGACATTCTATTTGAAAAATTCTAACTTTGTGTTGTTACAACTAAACAAATTGTTGGAAAAAATGGGTGACTACTGACTATTAAATTCTTGGTCAAAAATGCCTGGATAATGTCTTTGTTTCAAAAGTGTGCTTTTTATAATAACCAAGATATGATTTTTTTAACAGGTATCGCTAAAATGTCTAGTTTTGTTTATAACTCAAAAACAAAAAACGATAATGGGATGCGGTTTGGACAAAAATTATATTGTCATAACACTAACTCGAGAATGTATGACTTGTTTTTTTCTTAACTTCTCAGTTTTGGAGATTCTCTATTCTCCTATCCCCTTTTCCAGAGTCTGCTTTAGCTTTTAAGCAAGACTAAAAGTATTTTTCAGTGTATCTCAAAAAGTAGTAACCACACAAAAATCAGCGTTTGCTATTAACTGCCTTATATTTATTTTTTTATGCATATATGAATTTTATTTAAATTTTTCTACAATTCGTTATAATACATATTAACTAATTAAAACTATTAAAATGTTAGTTACTCGCTTAATTAATTTTATATTTCCAGTTTTTGGAAGTGTATTATTTGTATTCTGTTCTATTTGTTCCATGTACAGTTTAAATTTCATTGAAATATTTACCAAGTTGTAAAAACGGTGTTGTTTTTTATTTTCAGACTTTACCTAATTTTTAACATTTTTTTAATAATTTGAGAAGAACCAAGGACCAAATCGGCTGAGAGTATTATTTTCTCTCTCCAAGGTCTTAACATTTTCTTCTAATTTTACGTTTCTCCAATATGTAAAAGCTCTATTTTAGAAGAAGATATCGAATTTCTAAAGTTAAAAATGTACCGAAGGACGGAAGTCATTTTGTCACTTATCCCCTTTTTTTATTAAGCTTTTTTCCAATACTACTAATATAAAAAGTATCTATGAACAGAAAATAATTAACAAAAATATCAATGATTGATTTTTAAAGTTCTGTATTATCATTTATTATCAGGCAAGCTTTTACAGTTCAATACCTATTAGCCTTATGTTTTTTCTGAATTTTTTGAAGATTTTCTAACAATCATTTATTGTATAACAAGTAAAACTTTTTGTCTCTTGAATTTTTAGGATTATGTCAAAAGTCGCAGATAGGCTCTTAAGAGCAACTTGATATTTATTTTCTATTTTCTATTCTATTTTCGATAAAAAAAATTCAGGGAACCTTTCGTTATGTAAATAAAGATTGAAATAAAAAAGAAACAATGGCAACGCCGTACAAGTAGGTACACCTATTTTTATACGTTTAGAAAAATATTAACCAAAAGTATACTAAATGTTGCCAAATGTTGCTGCAAAAGTGCATATTTTCTTTGGTTTTTGAAATAAGTTAAAACCACCAGTTTAAAAGTAAACTGGTGGTTTTAACTCATTTAAAAAAAAACAAAGAAAATATTTTCCTACAATTCTTTTTGAAAAATTAGATAATAAATTAAGTAAACATTAAAATAAATCATTAAAAACAAAGTTAACATATTTGCTTTTCCTACAATTTTACATTAAAGTATGCATTTTTTGTAATTTTTACGAGCTGCTGCATCTTAAATAAGGAGCAATAATTTTTTTCTTATTTTTTTAGTGGTCAGTAAGGCTACTAGTATCCACTCTCAAGAGCGTGTCTGCGACTTTTGACACACTCGATATATTGTCTAATTACTGCCATAATAATATACACTAAACAGCAAAGACACTCGTATTCACAATTTTTTAATTTTCATATTTTATGATTCTCCACCGAGTTATTTGAGATTTTAGACAGCAGTTTATCAGTTAAAATAGGTGCACAACACATTGGTATATTTTATTTAAACATTTAAAAAAGCCAATCTGGAGATTTGCGTTTTGGTGTCCAAATCAGATCAAGTTGAGAGGGGTATGTGGAGGTGTAATAAATGAGATTCTTTCGACATTTTTGCTAAAATCAAATATTCCCTTTAAATTTTTAAGTCCTATGTAGAAATCCTGTTTCGCCCCACCGTTATCCCAAATGAGTCAATCACGAGCCGTATTGATTCAACTCATCCTTAATTTTTCCAATCCTTTGTTTTCTTATATCTCGTCTTGGCTTCTACATGTAAATATTTTTTTTCGTTCCCCGATCATCCCCTAATTAAGGAGAAATCGTCCATCTGCAGCGTGAGCGCTCCCGTTCGTTCCACTCCTTCCCAAAAAAGCTCTCCACATTCGGGCCACTGTACACGTACGAGCGCAGTCAACTTTCTTACCCAACCCCTTAAATCTTCCCCACCTCCTGCCATTAATACTTCTTCAAAGCACAAACTCGCATTTTAATCGATTTCATTTGCGCATGTGAGCCTGTGGCAAAAACTCTACCCTCTAACTTGGTGACGTGGGGGGCGAGGGGGGCGGTGAAAACTAAGCATCCTCGGCGGGGGCGGGGGCGCGTGGACGCCGCCACGAAGGGGAGAAAGAAACGGAAGAGTGCGCGTGAATTAAGCAAAGACGCGCTCTTTACCTCATTTGCATTCTTTCTTGTTTCACTTATGTCTTGAGGGTGGGGGCAAGGTGGGGGGAGCGGTGGCGGCCGCCGCCGCCGCGTCGTATGTGGGCTGAGCTGAATTTATAATTGTCCGTGTGTCAGTTTTTAAGAATTCAGGGGCCAAGGCCCCCAACTAGAGATCAAACTAATGGTCCACGTTTGAGATAAATGTAGCGAGAGAGGGTGGGGTAAATAAGCAAAGTAATTAAAAAAATCTATAGACACCCTCGAAGAAGTTTATGCACAACAATTTTTTTCGAGTTAAATCATCCAAGACGCGTTTTTCGAGGTGATAAGACAATAGAAGCTAATTTACAGTTTATCTCCCTTCGAAGAGGGTTGGCCGAGGCTGGAGCGAGGGGAGACTTGGTCATATTTGTACGAATTATTAGTGCAATGATGCAGTTTTGACGGGACGGATTTGGGGTGAAATCAACCCTTGTTTTATAACACGTAAAGTGGTTTTATTGGCGATGGTCACTTTTTAATTGTTGAACTAATTTTATGTGATTTTCAGAAAAAAATTATTATTGATGAACAATCAAAAATACCATTTAGTTATTTAGTTTTGTATAGTTTTTCTTTTTCTAAATAGCAATCTACCAAAAAACTTTTTTAGAAAGACTACAATCTAAGATTACGACTTTCAACAAGACAACATTTCATTCTTTAAACACGATCGCACTTTATTTTCATCAGTTAGTACTATTATTATTTTCTGAAGGCAAGTGGCCTGAACAGTAAATAGGCTTGGTTCCTTGGTTTCTATTGGTACCAATTTTTTAAATTTTTAATGGGTGCACAAAAATAGAGAAATACAGAAGAAGGTAGTTTGGGACAGCGGCAGCGGTTTAAAATCGTGAAAAAAATGTATTGATTATTATAATTTGTCTGTATTTTCTTGAATTGAAGCTATAAGTCGCCAAGTTGTCATATTTTTTTAATGAAAACTTACTAATTTTAAGACAATTTGTTAAATGGATGCAGCATTTTTCACAAAAGTAGGTTTTAAATATACAATTTTTTGTTTATTTTGTTTACTTTAACCGATTTTTTGAACAGGAATCGCTATATTGTTATAAAAAAGTCGGAGTTTAGTATTTTTTTACGTTTGACCTTTTTCTGTTAAAGGTATTGGCAACTTATTTTACCTGTTTATGTTTTAACGGAAGTCCAAAACATCGTTTGTTCTATACCAGTAGGTTCTATTCAAATTTTCCTGCGATGAAAAATAAGCGAGATAATCGCTTCCAAAAAAAGAAATCGTGACGTCACAACCGCCTCTCATCACAAAATCTGAGCCTTCTCAATTACGAAAAATCGACAGATATTTGAAAATTTTACACACATCTTTTATAATATCAAAAAATTACTAATTTCTCGACTTCTTTCTGCCCTAATATTTGTCCTGAACTTAGCAAGAATATCTGAGAAATTTTGCCAAGTTTTGATAAACTCTGTCAGTGTCAAAAACCATTTGATCTTAAAATTGGACCAAATGCTCAATAGGCGGTTAGGACGTCATAATTCCAACTTTAAATCGAAATAACTTGAGTTAGAGAGCAGATACAAAGGAATGGTTTTCACTACTGTAATCAGCATTTTCAGTGCTATCATTTAAGCCAAAGTTGTTTTTTAAGTTGCCTTTAAATTAATGTCAAATGTCCTAAAATCGGCCGATTTGTTTTTTCGGCATATTTTATTTAAATTAGCTTATTTAAACAAAAAATTGCTTTTATTGAAAAAATAATTGGACCTCGTTCGTGTTAGTTCTATTTTTTAATGAAAAACTGGCTGTATTTACATAACGGTAAGTATAAGGCAAACAAAACAAAATTCAAGTCTCAATAGTAAAAGTTAAAAGTAATATAGAACTTTTATCGAAAACTATATTTCAAAAAATTTGTGCACCGTTCCATATTTTTCAAAACGCAAACATGATTGAGCAGATTTTAGCGTTTTTGAGATCAAAACCGTTAAAGACAGAGACATGGTTTCGTGAAGATTTTTGTAGGAAATTTAATTCTTTTTAACTTTTTAACTTTTTTAAACCGTATTTGTAGCTTTTTGAAAAAAACGGGACCAAGCGCTAATATTTTTTTTTTATTTTTTTCTTATGTTCGTCGGAATATTTTAGTCGTCAGTTTATATCAACTTATTAAGGACTTGATGTTCACCATTCGTATCTATTTTTACAAGCAATTAGTGAAGTAGTTGCATTTAAATTATTTAAAAAAAAATCGGAGTCGAAACGGTCTAACGTTCCAAGCGTCTTTATTTTTACATCAGCGCATTAATTTTTTAGCTAAATAAATCGAGATATTTTGTATCTAGTTTTGCCTTCTAATATTTTGTTTTCCCTAATTCAAACAAATTTGGTTTGTTGTGATCAATTTGGTTTTTCAGAGAACTGTTTATAAGTACCATTCATATTTTATGGAATAATAAATAATTGAAAGAAACCTTTTTTTTTTAATCGTTGTAGCAAATTGACAAAGTAAGTTCTCAATTTTTAAGCATATTTGGGTCGATTTAGCTTATTTTCCAAAAAGAATGGCTCTTATTTGGAGAAAATGTTTTATTTTATAAAATATTTCAAAGGTAGTGTAAAATGCATAGTAATTGGCCAATTAAGCAAAAATCTAAATTTGAAAAATCATTACCACCTTCAGAATAGAGATACAAATAAACAAGGTTTTAATTATTTTACAGTGTTATAAACTTTATTATTATTATTATGTTTTATAGAATTTTTATTTATTAAGTGCAATTGATACTGGCCAATAAGTGTGCACTTGACCCTACCTATGCCTTTAGCTAAGTTAATTGTTTTTTAAAAATAGGTCTAATATTGTTAAATATGACTGTCAATAACGCAAAGTAGGTACAATAAAAAATAATAATAAAACAAAAAAAGGAAACTAAAATAGGAAAAAAAGGACATTCATTCAATATTTCCATTGAGTGTTATGCACCCACTAAAAAGCTTCTATGTAGTGACCGTCCGTGTTGGTTTCACCTTTATTTATCCACCCTGTATATCGCTCCTTTTCCAGTTGTACCTACGTCAAAGATTCCGAGTAAATAAAATATTTTCAGATTGGAGAGAAACTTAAGCATTCATTCGAATGTACGTAATTGGAAATTATTTCATTTTAATTACCTGCAATTCGGTATATAGCACAAAAAGGAGTCCTGAGTACCAGAAAATATTTTACCTTTTAATTCTCATTAAACAAAATCAATAACGTATCGGAAGAGGAAAAAGAAACGCGAAATAAAAGAAAAAAGCCTTCCGATCGGCAGGAAACACAGCCAAAGGTGAAGTAGTTTTACAATTTATGATTATAACTCGTAAACCCCTAAAATTTTAATTTTGTAAAAAACATGTCCTTTCCAAATCCGAATCGATAAAACAAACAGCGTAAAAATATCAGCGGCGGCGATGACAGCGAAATAAACGTTCGAATAACACGAAGATACATTCAATCAGTGAAGGTAGGGCGGAAGACGGCGCCACCGGAAACATCGGCCCGGAACCGGAAAGAGTGCACCGTCCCACCTCCCGGACTCGCCTCGCTGGATACGTATGTAAAAATGCACCGATTAACAGACAATTGAGATTGTCTTCGGTCCGGACTCACCCCTAATGACAAGGGTAGAAGGAGACCGTCGTCTCGGCGTGTCATTAAAAATGTGCGCCTAGTGTAGAAGTTTTCTTTGTTTTCTTTGCTTGCGTCATTAAGGGATGGTGGCAGGTCGGGCGTGGCCATACATCTGCATGCACGGGGTGGCAACGTGAAGTAACCACTTTTTGCAAAAATACATTTTTATTTTTAATTGAAAAATTATGTAAAATTTCTGTGTTTGTCGTCCAAACAAGATTGGGTTCCTTGTGCGCCCTTGTCGTCAATAAGGGCGCGGACCGAGAAATGGCACTTCGGTAACCCGAACCGTTAATTAACTGAGTATTGGTTAAAACGACACAGAGCTTCTTCCGCTACTTATTTTATTTCTCAAACACAACAAAAATCCGCGGCTCGCGTCTGAGTGCACGTTAATTATTTTTTAAGCTAATATATTAAAGCGAAGCCGGTTAATGAGATTCCTGTAAATTGTAAATTAAAACCGCGACCATCATGAGTGTGCTGGGGGAGAAGAGATGCAGTATTTTATATTTGCTGCTGCAGACGCCAGCATTTCCCAATAAACTAACCCAAGTTGGGAATTCATTTTTTCAGCATTTGTCCTAACACTGATTCACCCCTTTTAAAAATAATCGTCTCGCTACCATTACCCGGATAAATTCATTAAATCAGGGCCAAGTCGCCGCATCCTCTCATCATCGTTCGCATTGGCAGTAATTAACGTGGCGCATACACCTTCTTATACATATTTATCTAGGAGAGGTTCTCGTTTAACTTTAATTTCCAATGGCAGCAGTCAGCAGGACTCTTTCGTACCTAGCCTCCGGGGCTACCCTACTAATTACTCGGATCAGAGTAAACAACATATTTCTCAGAGAAAACTAAATCTCAAACAGATTTTCGCAAGATGCTTGAAAGAGTGCAGGTAACATGCAATTTATTTGTGTTGCTAACTCGGATATGTACAAGAGCGGCGACAGCGAATAACACCCCTTTATTGAACCCCGTTTTCACACAAGGGCCGAAAAACGTGAAAAGTCAAGCATGAAAGTTGTAACAAGTCTAGAACTACTAGAAAATTTTACCAATGATGCCGAATGATAAAACCAGTTTACAAAAAAATGCTTTCTTTTACCCAGAGATAATTTATAATGGTTTTGTTTTCTGTTTACTCACTGATGATCAGTGATCACTAAAATATTTATGTCACATTTGTCTATCACGTCTAGTTTTTTTTGATATACCTAGTATTTACCAAAATCTTTGGAAATTTGTTTCTAGTGTTTATTTTGGCATTCGTTATTTCTGTACTAAACTAATTGTTAAACGTTTTATTTACTTTAAAATAAAGTCAAGTCAATCAGGGGCGGATCCAGAAATTAATTTTGGCGGGGGGCTTCCAAAAATTTTTGGAATGGTGAAACTATTGAATGAAACTTTTGTTATGTTAAAATACATGTTTAAATAAATTTGCACAAAATTTAAGTCCAAACAACTTTTTTAGAAAAAATTTTACAATGCAAATTTATATTTTCTCAAATAAAACACCCTATATGTTGTGCATTTTTTAGATATTCATAGTTGTTGATCATAACGTTTTTTTACTAGTCAGTTTCGCTAAGTTTTTGAAATAATTAGTTCTCATTGACAAAAACAACACACTCTGTTGTTATTATTAAAAAAAACTACAACATAAAATACAACAGGCAATGTTAATTTACATACAGTTGTTTAAGTAAGTTTAAGTAATAAAAAACTCTGGACGTAAAAAATTTTTAAGCAACTTTCTTGTTTTACTTTTCGAGAATCTTCGCATAATATTTTATTAAGTGGTAATAATTTATTTTCATTGTAAGGAAAGATATTTGGTATTTTTTGGCTATCATCTAAAAAAATACAACTTTCTAGAAATTTCGATGTTAATTTAATTTTCTTTAGGCCGTCAATTGTTTTTTATAAACGGATTGAAGAAGATTAAATTAAAACGAAACGTTGCCAGAAAATTGTGATTTTTTAAGTGATAGTCTAAAAAACACCAAAGAGGTACCTTTCCTTATACTGAAACTAAAGAAAATGGACACAAACACATTAGAAATTAATAATTTATGTATTTATTTATTAAAAAATGTGCATTAAAAAGACTTTTAATGTGATTATTTAAAAAACATTTGTCCATTATGCTTTTATATTATTTATAAAAAAATTAAAATTGGTATTTGAAGTCCCTTGAAGTCAATGTAGATTAAGCCAAAATAACTGTTGTTTTGTTTGTGGTAAATTTATCCTAACAAAACTTGGGAAACTTGAGAGATGGAATAGTGAACGTTTCCATCAAGATTTAAAGTCTTATGAACAGAAATACCAAGGTTTTTGGGATAAAAATATGTTTACTGCTGGTTACAATAAGAGAAAATGACACTAATCAGTGCAAAAAAGAAGCAATGTGTGTCATTTATAAAATTGCATAAGTTTTGAATCAATCGTGGTGTTTTTGGCATTCGTTATTGACTTCTGTAAAATATTTTTTTTTGCTTTAAAATATCATCAGGTGAATGTAAATTAAGCCCAAACAACTTTTTCTATGTTTGTGTTTAAATTATCCTAATAGAACCTGGGAAGCTTACGCGATGAACATAGTGAACGTTTCCACAAAGATTTAAAGTCATATGAAGAGAGGTATTAAGGTTTTAGGGATAAAATATCTTAGTCGATTGCTACTGGTTTACATTAAGATAACCTGACCCTGATAGTATACAAAATAAGAAGCAAAAATTGTCAAATACTGATACTTTAATTAAATTAAGAAGTAGTTTTATAAGCTATTTGGACACCTTTGCTTCCAAATGATTTTTTCGTCAGATTTTGAAGCTAAACTTCGATTTTCATTAAATGAAATTTGTTCTAATTTTTTGTTTTTATTTCCAGTTTATTTAAAAAATTATACTAGTTTTCACAGTGGGATGTTTTATTTGACTGTACACTTTGAAAACCCTATTATCCAGGACATGCTTATAGCTAGTATTATTTATTGAAACAGAATGTTTTTACACAAAAACAAAATTCTTCAAGTAGTTCGTATTTGGACGTTTTGGAAGCTTTTAAGATTAATTAAATCGAGTTTGCAAGTTTTAAAATAATTTTAGTTTTCTTCTTTCCTTAAGCTCAAAAATTAGTTAACGAGGCGTCGAGTTTACGCCTGACTGCGCTTTGGTGCTTTTATTTTTGCTAGTTTCACCCCGTATATTTAAGGGTGTGTTTGACCGGGTTAGAAAGGATATGGTAATTAGGTTTCACGTTTGAAAAAAGGCGATTATAATATAGGGGTGTTCATTAAGTTATTTGTATTTTTGGGCGCAAGGGGTAATAAAATTTATTGGAGCCAGTTACAAACAATTAACATAAAATCCTAATTGCTTCCCTCAGCGAAAAATCCCGAAAATTCAATGAACACATAAAAAGGGTTAAAACCGTAAAAGCTCTTCGCCCCGTCCGAATTCCTTTACTACATTTTAACCCTTCGGTGTTTATTCGCCCCTCGCTCCGTAGTCCGGGGATTTGAACTGGTGTGCGTCTTGGAATCTTTTTTGTACTTAGTTAATTGATGAATATTTAAAAATATGAATCGGGACCGAGGAAATAAATCGCGAGCGAGTTAGGGGTTGAGGGTATTAAAACTAATTTCCCGAAGGTTGGGAAATAAACAAAGAAGCGCCTCTTCACTATATTTCCAGCATTGTATACGAGAATTAATACGATCATATTTCACTGTATACTTTAAAATATTTGAGGACACTCGAGGGTTTGTTTCCTCATCCGGTCAACCGCGCTTCCTCCGGAAAATTCCGGTGACTAGACAGAAAACTTTAATTATGTGTCGTGCTCGATTCGCTATTTAAAACCGGCAAATATCTAAACAAAAAATTGCGAGTCCGGGCGAATTCATCTTATTCTCTCCCGGATTTTTCCGGTCTCCCCTTCAAGAAAGACTATTACATTCCAACAATCTTTGCATTAATGAGTAGCGCGTACCCAGTGCCGCATATTAAAATTCTCACACGCTGTAAGAAGTGTAGAAGACTGCTCTCTCCTCGATCGATACAAGACTTAATGAGCCCAGCGAAAGAAGGCAGTGCTGATGGAAAATGAGAGCCCCCACTCGTAGGGGAGTCTAGTTAAAAGAAGGGTGAAAAGTACACATACACGGACGGCACGACCGGAAATCTTCGCATGCCTCCAGATGCTGCTGATAAAAGGTCACAAAAAGCAATCAATTGGATTTCTAATTTTTCCACTTGGACGTTAAAACCTTTGATGTATTGTTCGAAATTCTTTGATACGCATGACTTGAGGCATGATTTATACCGTCCTGTCGTGTGATGTTTTGAAAATAATGCATTAACGAGTGAACTTAAATTAGCTAATAACTTTAAGTTCGGTGAAAAATTTACATCTCAATCTTCGAATTTGCTCGCGCTCGCTGACCTCACCTCAAAAATAGATCGTACAAGTCCAGAGACACTATCTCCGATCAGAACGTATGTAATAACGCGGGCATTACAAGCACTATATGATGAAAGGTTGGCGATTGACAACCGCTGATAAAACACCGTTTTGTCGCTTGTTCCCAGATGATCGTTTTGAATTTTGATCGGCCGTGGCAGGACTGTCATCAGTGTTTTCGTTGTTGGTTCTATAGCGTCGCGACGTGTCCGTGGCAATTTTTTCTTCATGAATTCATGATAAAGATCGCTGTTCGTGGAATGCCGGCCGTCACACATCGGTTATTATTTAATTCATGTGTGAGAGCGGCGGATCACTTTGTTTACCACCATGCCGATATTTAATCGGGCTCTTCGATCGGTCGGCGTGCCTGGATTTTCATTTGTCATTACCATGGGCGTGCGGCAGAGTTTGACTAATTGGAATTAACAAGAGTTTAAATGGTTGGAATTAGGTTGGTTTGATATATTCGGCGGTATTTTGTCGAAGGGGAAGCACGAAACTTGAAATTGTATGGTTGGTTGCATAGCTTCGATACAAAAGGCTAGAGCTGAATTTTTAAATTCAACAATTCACAATTACGACCAACCTTTAAGAAGAAACGTTGTCTTGTGCAGTCAAGTCGAGAAAATCCCATCTTTTATTGTAATTCTCCGATCAGGGCTGCTGCAAAAGTTATTCATTTCGAATTTCTCATTTTTTATAATTATAACAGACCTTAAAGCCGAAGATTGTTTAATAACTAAAATTACGTTAATTTTATTTTGATTATTAGATCAAGCGTTAAGTCCTAAATTAATGTATCTTAAAATCAAGAAGAAAAAAGTCTTGCAATGATTCACAAACAAGTTGTTCCGGGCAGAATTCCACACTAATTTTTAATTTTTATTGGGAGAAATGTCACGAAGAAGTTTCAGCGTTATCTTCAATTTTTGATGATATGTTGCTTAGTGCTTATTAAATGTAGAGTCTAGCTCTTGAAGGTCAGAATAATAGTTGACCCTCTTTGTGACAAAGTTTTAATAACTTTTGGAAAAACTGAAGGCTTTTTTTGGGGAGTTATGTTGAGAATGCAACTTATTAACTTTGTTTTATTACAAATGAACTTTCGCAAAAATGTCACAAAGACATAGGTAAACTAATTTTGAAAAATTTTAAAAAATTGAGTAAAAGTAAATAATGTAGTTAATGTTGGAGAAAACCACTTTTTTACAAATTTTACAAAATTACTAATTTTGTTTTAATTTCTCGGTCAATGTTAAGTCTCTTCTACAAAAGGGATCCTGCAAAGAAGAAATTACACATCATTTATTATTTGTTGCATTATTGGCCATTTACAATTGAATATTCCTTTTTTAAAGAAAATCCTTTTTTTAGACGGGGATAGTTTTAAAGCCGGTTTATCGCCTCATTTGTTCCTCGAATGCGTAATTTGACCAATAAAAATTGCCTCCTTCTCTAGCTTCGTGTTTATCGGGCGCACAAAAAGTGCAACACGATTAATAAGGTGCTTGTCATTGGGTATTGATGGGACAACACATTCCCAACGGCAAAACAGACCAATTACAAGGCACTTAGTAAATCACAGCAAAAAGCTAATGTTTTATGTATTTTATGTTTTATTTTTTATTTTATGTTTTATTTATTTTATTTATAAGGAAGGGTTTCGGGAAGGGTAGAAAAATCCTGTGTGATTATTATTAGATAGTTTTTAAGATAAAAACTGTTCACCCCTTTAGAAAAGCTTCAAAAGAAATTTTACAAATTACTTTTTGGGTAAAATGAAAACGTGTTCATATGAAAAGTGTTGTGCTTTATTCAGCCTATTTGTGTTATTTTACTTTGATTATTAATTAAATCTTTCCCATAAGAAAAACTATGTATCTTCTGCTCGTATGTTGATACAATAATAGGTACATATTTTAAAGAAAAAGGTCTTTTAATAGTTCCAAAAATGAAACACTTTTGATGTAATAAAATCTTATTGTTTAAATTTTTTTTTTAATTTCTAGAACCGTTTTAACTGAAAATATTACAAAATCAAGAAATTTTAGCATCTCGAACAAGAAAGTATTCCGATGATTAGATAAAAGTTGAAGATGTATTGCTTCCATCAAGCATCTTTTAAGAGAGCAACAGTTTATTAAAATTTTTTCACCAGTGTTATAAATCTCCATAGAAAAGATTTTACAAATACACAATTAAGTATTTGTAATAGAATGTGTGACTAATTTTGTGATATATTATTTCGACCAGTAATTAAGTGAAAAACAAGTTACTAACACTCCGCGATTAAAGTAGTATCAGACCAAATTTTAATTTTTCCTTTAAAGTGTTTTATTTATCGTTTTGATGAGTCACAATGTTTAGGATTAAGTCTCTATTAATAACCAATTAGGAATATTTGCATTTACCTGAGGAAAATTGTAAAATTTTTTTAAAATGTTCGTCTTGAGAATGTCTTCTAATAACCAAAAATAAATCCACTACCAACAATAAATATTGACTAGGACACAATGTAAAAATGATTATTAACACTTTACAAACGTCGTTAAACAAATATAATCCCAAATCTTTAGCACAACACATTTTGAAACCGAATTTGACAGGACGACAAAACATGAGAGGTGCAAAATCGGTGGAGGATTACAAGCGCGGGAATACTACCAACCTGACAGTACGCACTAAACACCCCGCTCATACGTAAATCTCAGGGATTTTAATGTCTCCAGGTTATTTAAAAAAGTCCATTCTCTGGCTGGAAATACAATATACCTAAGCGTGTTAATAAAGAACTGTGTAAAAAGCTTTGGAAATCTACCATTGCTTTTAGACTTTTTTATTTTAAAATACCTAATTGTCTATTTTACAAAAAAAATTCTTAAAATTGACAGACAAGGCCCATTCTTCGGGGTCTTGATATTTTAAAAAAGAAATTGTTTTGAAGGCTTACTGAAAACTAAAAGATTGTTACTTTCTTCACACTTAAGGCTATTGATCATAATGGCACATGTAATTTTGCAAAAACTATACCTAATGAAAAAAATTGTAGCGTATTTTATCCGGATAAGTGATCATTGATCAAACCTTGTGTTTTTTAATAAATATCTTGTTTGTATTTATTCCCACGCTAATTAATTTTCGAATAAATTAACATTTCCGGGCCGCGCCATCGACTCCACTCCTCCTCCACTCCGTGCCTGTTTGAAAAAATCCGGTTACGGTCCTGCTCGGTCCCATTTAGCACAATCTCAATAACCATCTCTCTCTCGTTAATTACTAATGATAGATTATTGCCTTTACATTATTAGGAGCACACAGACCGTAGATGAAGCATTTGATTCAAACCGTAAGAGTTAGCGATTACATTCTGGCCGCGTCATGACGATGATATTGTCGTTTTGTGTCGGTGCCTCGACCGGAGGATTGTTTTAGTCTTTGATTTTTTCCTTTTTTGTTTACAGGATAGCCCACAGGATTGAACGCATGTTGCCACCTACGAGGCGCGCGTCATCTAGGTGGTAGGCGCGCCGTTGAAGGCGGGGTCTGCCTTCGGCTCGCAGCCAGCTAATTAACACGTTACACAGGTGTCAACCTGATGGACACTACGCTAATTATTAATCACTAATTTACTCCCCGGCGTGCACTTCAATCAAATATGCACGACTTGCTGCGTGATGGAAATATTAGAAAACGGCCACCCGGGGCTCAAAGGGGCCACTTTTCGACGAAGACTAATCTTTTTCGAGTCATCCAAGCTAAGAAATATGCTTTATAATCATTGGTGTATTTCCGATTTTCGATATTCGATGCTTGCATCACCAAGTGCTATCGAGAGAAACTCAAAATTTTGGTATAAAATTTTATTTTGGAAATGTCTGGGATGTTGTTTCAGAATATTAGATCTTAGCTCAATCTTTCAAGGACTTTTTCTGCAAATTTAGTTTAAATCTTAACTCTCCACTACTTGCATCATAAATTGCAGCCCAAAATAAGTCGAAAAATATGAGACGACATGTAGTCCAAACCTAGGAACATCAGTCGTTCAAACGAGTTTCTTTTTAAAGCCTTTTTTGGCGACACTACGAAATGGAGTGTTATACTGAAAAATTATTATTTTTTTATGGAACTTAAATTTAAATTTTCAAGTTTAGGAGCTTTGAAAGGGCTAACCAAATTAGTGGTGGTAAACAATATAGAAATAAATTGGTGCAAAGCAAATTTTTCTCGTCTTAATAATATTTGTTTGATTTTTACAAAATTAATAAAGGTTGAAGTTTTACCTAAGTTATTTACAAGATTTACAAGACAGGTAGGTGTGGATTTTGGACCTAGATCCCGTTTCAGTTCATCGTAGAATTTTGCAACAGGGCATTTGAATTTTTTGGAGTGAAATTCTTGGTGGGTTTTCTTGGCTGAAAATTTGTAGCTTGGATTTAGTTTACCGCTGAATTTTTTCTTATACAGAAACTCTCAATTTGTGATTTATTTCACTCCAAAAAATTCAAATGCGCTGTTGCAAAATTCTACTATGAACTGACATGGGATATACATGCTTTTTTAGGTTTTCACATCGAAGTTTTCAGGTGCCCATTTTAATGGTGTTTGACTGTAGAATTTATTTGCTTCTAATTTATTTAAAATTAATTTTTTTTTACACTTATTTACATATTTATTATCTTGAAATGTCGTTAAAGTTGTATGAAATTTTATATTTTATTCTTTTTTGTTAAGGAACAATGTTGTGTTTGTTTAAAATGAGTTACTGATATGTGGTTTGATTAATAATATAAAATTAAGAGAAAATAAAAACTATACATGAATATAAAAAAGACTGTAAAAACTTATTCACTTCAAGGTAACAAAATACTCGAAACTCGTACCTACCAGGATAATATTATTTTATTCTAACCAAAACAAAAAAATCTAAAAGAAAACTGTATCTTGAGTTTGTTTAGCTTTTTCAAGATTTCTAGTTTTTTATTTTTCTAGGTTTTGGTCTTTAAATTTACCTACTTACCCCCGGTTTCTAGAACGACTTATTGTTAGATAAATTTTCTCACTAAGTTTCAGTCTGAAATCTGATACCAACGAACTTTAGTTTAGTAATAAGATTTCTTCAGATTTTGCTTTTTTTAATTTATTGTTGAATTTGTTCGGTACTTTTTTTGGCTCAAATTTACCTATTTGAATTTTGAATTAAATTTTTAGTATTTTAGGTTTTTCGGTTTACACAAGTATGTGTTTTTTAATTTTTAATTAATTCGAATCAATTGATATTTTAATTTGATTGTGTTTGATTATATTAATTTTGTTGATAGGTTTATGTTTTTCAGGATTTTTTAAATATTTATCAAGTTAATTTCTAAATTAATGCTCGACTTTCTCGCCCGTTAAATATTGAATTATGGGTAGGTATACAGAATATAGAGTGTAGAAATCGAGTCTACTATAATTTTTTTTACGAATAACTTTTGATAAGAAAAAAAATAAAAACTAGAATAGGGGAAGGTAGTAGTAGTTTGAAACTGAAAAAACTTATTTGCTTAAGAAAGCGATTTTTATTTAACGTATTTTTTGTACAAAACAACATAAGAAAAAATATTTTTGCAGCGCCTTAGTATTAATTAATTAATAAATAATAAATAATTAGTAAATGTCTGTTATAGTTATATAGACTTTTTCTACCTCAAAACGATAGACTCAAACTAATTTATTTCAAGTCTCAGAAGCGGTGGAAGCGTTTATGTTGACCTGACTAAAGTTAACTCATTATTGAAATAACGCGCCTAATTCATCGGAAGAAAAATTGTAAAAAATATATAGAGAAAAATGTAAAGTATTTAACAGCAACGTTAAATTGTTGTTTGTACCCTAGAAGCGCAAAAATCTGACCTGTCATTTACTATATTTTAGGCCAAAAAGTCGCTATATTGCAATACTTCCACAAAAAGAATAACATTTACTAAAAATTAAAAAAAATGGACTGTATAAGATCCTGGATTATCCTCTATAGAGTGCAAAGGTAGGACGATGAGGAGTTTCAACATGAAAATAAACTAATATTCGTTTCAGGTTGCAAAACACTTGTTTTTTTAGCTCTAGGTAAAAATATTTCATATTTATTTTATTGTAATTTTTTATTAGTGACACGAGCCAGTACGCCACTGCCGCTCAAAAAATACCGGACGCTTTAATTTTTTTAAATTTAAAGTATTTAATTAATTTTTTGTGTGAATTTTACTCATTCAGTCTGTGTCTTAATGGGGTTTAGATGAAATCTTAATGAATACATTGTACTTTTTGGGGCAACACCAGCGTTAAATCGTTTTTCTGTACTTTGGGATAAGACATAATCTCAATTATCAGATAACAATTTGACTCATTAGTAAAGGATGCTACCAGAAATTTCTGTAAAAATTGTTGCTTTTAACAATGATAGACCTCAACAACTACTCGAGATGGGTCTTTCTGTTTTGTGAGATAGTGGATTGTCATCAACTATCATTGCTGGACGATTAGCGTAAAGTAAAAATTTTACCTCCATTAGTCTGGAGGAGATTCAAGAAAGCAGGTTTGTTTTCTAAAAGACCAGAAGAAAACCCTAAATTAACGGTAGCACATCAAAGATCACGGCTTAAATTTGCACAACAGTATGTGAGTTGAGACAAGTGTAAGTACGTACTCTTTACAGATGAGTATAGATCTAGTTCAACATCACCAGACGATCGGAAAAAAAATAGCAAAGGCCAAAGGAGCGATTCAGTCAGTACTGCATATCACCCGGAGGAGGCTTTAAAAAGGCAATAATGTAGCAGTGTAATGATCTGGGCTGGTATATCTTTAGAAGCCCATACCTATTTGGATTTTGTCGAAAACTGGACAATAACAACGCATCCTCGAATGTATAGAATCACATTCGGTTTCCTATGCGCCATTCATTGTCGAGAATTTTCTTTTTTTGGATGATAATGCTCGTCATCACATTGTTGTCTGATATTGGAACAAGTTAATATTCGACGTTTTTTGTGGTCAGCCAATAGTTTCGACTTGAATCTTGAATCCAATAGAGCAGGTTTGAGATTTTCTTGGTAAAAGACTGAAACGTCGCCAATCCCTACAGGGGACGTTGAATAACTCAAGAGTGACACTGGAGGAAGAATGTTAAAATTTCTCAAGAATACATTACCACACCCATCCAAAGCAAGCCATATCGTTTAATAGACGTTATAAGAGCTCTTACTTGCAACACCCGTTAATAATCTTCAATTAGGAATTTTCTTTTCTTCTTCTTGTTGTTTCATTTTGTTTTCTCACTGCTAAGATGCTGTTTCTTGGTAAAACACAATTTCAAAAATTTCATAACAGAAATTATGGAGGTGTTTGGAATTTTTTGAGCGGCAGTGTAGTTTTCTATTGCGTTATTTGAAAATATGTGATTATAGAGACATGTGATGATCGGGTTATTGTAACAGTGTTCAGGCGCCAAAGCGCGCTTCCCCTGCTTTGACGTGAGCCGTCACGTCCTTCCGCCACTTTAACACCATCGTCTTGTCACTCTTCCTTCCATCTCGCATGTATTCCGATCGTCGGAAGGTAATTATGCAAATCCGCCGGTCGCCGTGTTAGTCCATCCGACACCTCCTCCAACTCTTCGTCCAAGTTTCCCGAATCCTTCGTCCGGAAATTAGTTGTCGGTGGAAGTTTTTAGTTTTCCGACGAGTTTTCGTATCCATCACTTCATTACCCGGTTAATATTCGGCAATTAAAAGTCTTCGATGTTATTGTTTAAAATCTTCGCCCGTAAAAATTCGACCGCCGGGAAATAACTTTATTAATATAACGGGAGGCGAAAATAATAATCGAATTATTTCCATCGTTTCCGTTAATAAAATTTCGGGGTCCGATCTTGTAAAACTTTTTCATTAAAATAATTCGTAAAATAACATGTCTTGAGATAAAAGGTTTCCCCGTGGCATTTCTAATTACGCAATGGTTTATAATTGCATTACGGCACGTTCAAACCGTATTGATCTCTCAACTTTTACCCCTAAAATAAGAATCCGCACCACCACATCCCTTGGCCTGGTGGTGCTCGCAACTTTCGGGCTAATCTTTCCATTTAAGACAAGGGCGGCCCCACAACCCTTTCCCAGACAAACCTACCAATTTTTACCAAATAAAACAAAATTTTGAAGTTGGTTCCTTTGGTTGTGGGAAATTAATTACTCTGGCCGGAGTTCTGTTTCGATAATTATATTTGGAGTTATCAATATGGTGGTATTGGAACGGAGTTTTTGTGTGTGTTGTGTAAGCAAAGGGTGGCTCCGGCGTCTTTGCCGATACTTTTATGCTCGAGAGAGGAACTCATTTCAATATTTAAAGGAATTTCGGAATGCAATCTTTTCATTAATGCTCGAGGGTTTAAACCCCTTAAAGAAATTAGTGCGTGCACGGAGAATACGACGTCACGTCTTCTTGAAACAAAACGAAAGAGATGTGGGGAGGAAATTATAAAAGGGGTGAGAAAAGTTGGTTCACTTCGCCTCAACCCCTTTTTCTTTTTGCGTTAGGAGCGCCGTGGTCCCTCCACCACCTCGCGCTAACCCTTCCCTCTCCAGCCCGATTCTTATATACATTTCGGCGAGAAGAAGACGAAATGGATGGGAGAAGAAGAAGAGAAAAGCGGCCGCGTCTACATACATTATTGTCATTTCTCATTTGGAACGATTATCATTAAAAATATTAATGGAAGGACATTCTTCATGCAAGTCTTAATTTATTTAGCGTAAATTCTGTACGCGCACTTTTCGGATGACTGATGAAGGAGGTGGGCGAAGGATTTAAACCCTTCGAAAACGCATGTGATTGCAAAACCAAAACTGACAAGACTTTGTTAACTACGGGCTTCAAACTGTTTTGGAAAAGTCAAAGATTGCTCAAGAAGAAATGTTACATTTTAGTATTATTCATTTTGTTAATTGAAGAATTTCTAATTTCCTTGCTAAATTTAATATTGTATAAAGTGCGCAATATTAGTGCCGATTCTCGGCAAATAACTAATTTATATTTATTCCAAAGTTGTTTTGTATGCAGAAGAGGTTTCTTGTAAACACTTTAAAAATGAGATGATTTTTCTACGTGCTGTCTGTAATTAAACCAATGTGATGTATTTAATGAGTTTGACGTTTTTGTTTGGAAAAAATTAAGTAAAAACAACTCTCAAATGGTTAAGGGGAATATTCTAATTTTTGAAAATTATCGATCCAAGTCTCTACTTTCATTTAAAAATTTCACAACATAATTTATTACTTTATCGATTTGTTTACACATTTGTAGATTACTTCCTTATTTCTTTGGTGCAGTTTCGTTAACGCATACATGTTTGTAATTTGCTCAGCAAGCACGTAATTACTATGTGTTTTTTAAAATAAAATAATACAAGAGGAAGTAAATATAAAGGAACAAAAAAATCAGTAGTTGTACTTTAGTGCTCCCAATATTGTTGAAAATTTAACTTTTTTACCAAATGTTCAATGTAATCTGGTGATCCAGATAAAAGAATTTTTACATAAAATTATGCATATATAAAATTAATTTTTTTTTAGATACAAATGGACAAAGAAAAATAAGTTTTGACGATAGTTTGGAAATTATAACAAATTTAATACAGTCGAACTTCGATAACTCGAATAGGCAGTTGCCAGAAAAATAGAATCGATAATTCGAGTTATCATAAATAACTGAAAAATTGATTTAGAAAAGCAACATGCTTTCAGTAAAGTCTGTGATTATAAAACACTTATACTTTTGTGAAAAGGAAAAATCAGCACTTGGCTTTAAGATTTAAAATTTTGTTTGAAACTCTGTTTCTCAGTCAATTTCTGAAATATTTGGTCGTAATTTTTCAATGCTGTGGCCATTTGGAAGCTTTTTATTAGTTTTCTATATAACATTTTGCAAAATTCTTATTTATTATTTTCACTGTGTTCCTCATTTCTTTTGTGCAAACAAGCCGGTCAGTTGTTAATAATTAGTTTATATTCACAGCAACAATTTTAATTGTTGTTTTAAATTGTTTAAATTCTCCGTCTCTATTACAACGAAAATAGTTCTTTAAATGTATTATTTTTTTTACTATTATTTACTTTTTTTTTGTTTTTTCTTGTATAATGAAGACATATTAAAGACTATTTATTATTATTATCTGGACCAAAATAGTCTGAGCTCTGAAAAAAGATATATACCTATTTATATCGACTTCTATCTCTTATTAGTTAACCTTTACTAGCTACTGAAAAAATTTCAGTTGTTTTGTGTTTATTGTTTTAATTTTTAACCTATGAAAAGTCCAATCTATGCCTTAGTAAATTATGCACAATAAAAGGAGTAAATTATTTTACGAAAAAAAAATGAGATCATTGTCTTAGTCCTCTGTAACTGTGAAGTACTGCTCGCGTAGAATAAAAAAATCACCAATTGACCAGTTTATCATATTGAGCATTTTAGATAGAAAAATAACTAAATCAAATAATCTACCATATAATAACCACTTGTAGAATAAAGAAGAATAAAGAATAAAAAATAAATAAAAATTACATGCTACCTCTACTCATCTCTATTGAATAAGAATCAACATTACGTGTATTAATACCTACGAGAGAAAGAATATTTTAAGCAATTGACAGTAGGTTAGGTAGTTTAAGTTAATTCGCATGTATTGTATTTATTGTGCTAATGGTAATGTTCTCATTTGCTGAGCCACTCAGGCCGTGATCAAAAAGTGCGGTTTATTGAATGTGGAAGGCCGCGAGGTCTCGGGCCCACGTTACGTGTGCACATTGGCCGATCACCTGCAAGCTGCATGAATGAATCATGTAATTGTTTGCTTTCAGATTGGTTTTATTTTGTACAAGCAAGATGATAGAATTGGCCGAACGAGCCTTAAATCCGTGTCCATTAAGTCTGCACCACGCCGTGTCGTAGACAAGTGTACATCTTTCAATTATAATTTTTCCCCAACTCATTGACGAGCTCGTATTCACTTGACTGGCATCCAATTTGGCCACCATCTGACACTTGGATTTTTGTTGTTTCCGGTCGAAATTGCATCCGGAGTGCACGTAATCGATCATCGTTCTTAATTACCTCGGAGGACAACGCGACCAACAAAACCGTGAGGGGTACATTTGCATGAGAGGAGATCCTGAATAGTGAAGAATGGCAAGCAGGGCTCTCGCTATTGCGACCACACATTAAGACATTGATAATTGATGAGGTATGACAGACCGCGCACGGCATGGACCATTGTTCTTACCCGACGAAGATCAGAGATACACTCATGAGATTGTTTATTAAGATGACATACCATAATAGTCGAGGACCGGCTCGTCGATAATTCAACACGCACGCGAGCATACGGACAGGACCGGATTTCGAGCCTAATTATGCTAAGAAAGACAGACAACCCGTAACTCACTGTGTAAAAAAGGAGAAAGAAAACACAAATTGAATTATTATAAAATATTAAATTAGCTCTCTCTGTATTCTTTTATAACTAAATACTTTGCACAATTTTTCTGTTTACCACTATCCTGACCTAAACAATAAACTGTAGAAATTGACAAAAAGCTCAGTAATTCAACTAATTATTAGGTAAGTTATATAAAATACAAAGAATTTCTCAATACTTTGTTTTTTTTTCAAAATTTCTCCAGTAACTCAAAACGACTTATCTTTTTTCGCTTGAAAAAATTACGATATAATTTTTAAAAGCTTTTATTTAACTTACTTTGTTGTCTGTTTGTCTGTTTCATATTTTCGCAGCCAAGTTTGAAAGGGTTCCTGTTGTCCCAATGAATTGAAATTTTGCATACTTACTTAAGGTAGTTGGGGCCAGACGTTCGGAGTAAAAAGTTAGCGCAACAGAGTATGTGGAACCATGTGTAGTATCCACAGAAACCAACCCAAAAATTTTTGCTGGGAATGTAATTTTGACTTAAACTAATTCCAATTAAGTTGGTATTTACGTTATGTTTAAAAACAAATGAGTAAGTTGAGGTAGTGTTGTTTACTGTTTTTTTATTATTTGAAAGCTTTATCAAGTAGCAGTCACAGGTAAATGATTTGAATTTGACAATGTGCCCGCAGGCCATCCGTTTCCATTCCCTAAAATTTTGCCATTTTGTGGTCAGCAGTAGGAATTATGAAGCATAAATGAAACAAATTTTTGCCTAGGATAAACCCTACCCTGGTGCCTCGAGTGTCATGCATAATTAGAGCCGCCGAATACCCAAACCGCACTGGCTGACTTATAATATTAGGGATATTTGATTGAAAATGAAGCCACAACTCACACGTTTGCTTGACAATAATGCAAAGTAAATGACAATGCAATTCGGGTTATTTTAATAATAAATTAAAACACGAATAAAACACTGCGGAACGGCTAAACCCGATTTCTGCGAAAAATGTCACCAAAATCACATAAAATCCTTTCTTTACTGTTGATAAATAGTAAATAACCCTTAACTTACCCCCCTAACAAACAATAAATTAATTATTTTGTAAACTGGTGACTTTGGACAAAACCCTGAATCAAGATGATTCATTTTTATTTAAAAAAAAAACGTTTCAAATATTGTTTTATTCCTTTCATTAAACAAGTCAATTGCGATAAGTGATTATTTCTATTCAAAATTTTTAATAATTTGAGCGAACGTGTATCAGTTTTCACAACTATCCAATGTCCATGGCTCTGTTCCCTATGCCGGAAAACCGACAACTGCCGACTATCCGCTCTTCTGCCAGTCCCATCTCAAACCCTCGAATCGACCCGAAACGCGCCCGCTCGAGAGCCGAGTTTGTGACATTAATTCTGCAGAATACTGTACTGCCTTAGCCAATCACGACTCATTTGTAAAATGCGACAACACTGTCCAGGTTCCGATTGAAAATGTCAAATGTGTCAAATAATTACATTACAAAGGAAGAATTACCTATTAGGCAAAAGCCTTCGATAAACGGTAAAAAATTGTAGGGGTTTTACTATAAACGTCCTGTTTTCGAAATATAAACGAAAAAACATGCAATGACATCTTCTTGGTGGCCCCTGTGGCACGCTCACCTCGTAGGAACAGTGACTTTTAATATGTTTACCACATAACTAGTCCGAACGTAGCCCTAAAGTAACAAATTCTGAGTCGGGATATTCATTTTTGTTTGTTAGCTGGTTCAAAATTCATTTTTCACGGTTTTACAGATGTGCCGTGTTGCCAGTTTTATTTTAGTGTGTCCCTTACACTGCTCCAGAGAGGCAAATTTCTCATCGTTTATTAATTAATTAATAATTCCAGAATTTGGACGGTAACCCCCAGTTTTTTTCCCTTAAAATACTTATTAGATTTGCTGATTGTTGATTTAGTTTTTTATAAAAATCTTAAGAAGGGTTTGTTATTTATACCAAAAAACGTAAAAAAAAATCTGATTCTCCATATGCAGTAATGTAAAAGAAAGTCAAAAACACAGATTTTGAAATTGAATATCTACAAAACTAGACGGTCAATCTTTTTCATTTTTGCACCATTGGATTTTTTGACAAATAATCTGTTAAAGTTTAAAAAAAAACCTTAAGAATGTAAATTTAGGCACCAACTACCTTAATGTGCGTGACAATGCAATCCTATGTAGTAAAAGAGATTAAATGTTACAAAGGGGTTTTCGCGTAACTTATACCAACATAAATGGTATGTTGGTCATTGGGAAATATATTAATACCTAATCATTTTCATTACGTTTTATTACAAACAAATCTCGCTGTTTTTTTTAATTCATTTATCTTGGACGATAGACACAGAACAGAGGTTAGGATGTGCTTTCAAATGCTAACAGCTGTTTTCTATCACATACCGCTAAACAAGTTTGCACAAATCAGCAAAATAATGGTGTTACAATAATACGGCGAAACTAAATCTCAGAGAAAAAGACGTTTAGAATAAGTAAAGACTAAAAAGCAATAAGTAAAAAAAATAAAAAAATTGTATTTTTTGAAATTTATTTAAATAAATATTTAAAAGATGCACTAAAAAATAAAAAATAATATTTTTCTATCAGAGGAGAATATAGTCATAAGTCATAACAATACGGCATTTTACAGAATTACTTTCTTGAATTGGGCACTGTGCCCAAAGCTTTTATTTTTAGAATCCTAATTTGTAAGCAAAAATATTTTAGTGCATCTTTTAAATAAAAGCTTTTTTCTAAAAAATACTATTTTTTAAATTTTTTTGTGATATGGTACTGCGTTAGCAGGAATCTGCAACAGGAGATGTTCCTTGTACCAACATCTTTGTTTTTTATCTCTTTGTGTATTTTTCCTTTTGAAGTCCGAAGTGGCCACATCCTGTGGTCGTAAGCCCATAGTCTGCAAAGTTCGTCGAGCGCGCGCTTTAAATAATAATCCCCGTGCCATCAAAAATAAATTCTCTCGTCCGATTCCTCCACATTATAAATCCTTCTTCTATACAATATATCTACGTCTTATTTCCAGCATTCGGGCTGTGTTTTAGCATCCCCTTTCTTTAATTAATCTCCCACCCCTAGCAACGCTTAGCAACGAATGTAGGTACAGTAACACAATACAGTTTTTACACTTTTCCCGTGAACGAAATCTCTAATGTCTCCGAAGGCTGACATTAATTAAAAAATCTTGTTACGCATGCAGGGGTACACCGAGTCGACTCTCTGAGAAGGCAATTTTAAGACCAGAACGCTCGCGGCATATGCAAAATACCACCAACGCGGCTAATTTATGCACGTTTTTTCTACACCACCTCCTTCGACCCTTCCGCCGAACGGTTTTTTTTTTCTTTAAGGAAACGGATTAATCCGGAGAATAAAGGAGGCACTCGGAAGATTTTAAATATCGGAGCTTTTTAAATGGTGATAGGTGCAAAGTTTGACACAGTTACGAAGTGGAAATGGGATTCTTTGTCGCTTGAGAAACTATAAAACTAGTAGTAATTGGCGCGAACTACACGACATCGCCTGCAGATTAGCTAAACTAACCCCTGACATGATGTTATGTGCCAACGTATTACGTACTCGAGTTAATATATCTTTTTCCACTTATGCGGTTAAGTGATTGTTTTGCGATTATAATTTACAATTAAACTTGACCTGACCTGACCTGACTTGATGTTATGCGCCAACCTATTACGTACTCGAGTTAATATATCTTTTTCCACTTATATGCTTAAGTAATTGTTTTGTGATTGTAATTTAATTAGAATTTATGCGAAGTAATTGTAATTAGTTGGTCGCAGAGCGTCTTTGCTCTGATTCCCGTGCGGTCCTCGACCGCTGGCCATCAATCCGGAGGAGGATATCATGTGAAGATGTAAATTGAACAACCACTGTTGAGGAGCACCGAGCATGACACTCATTGTGAACGGTACACCTGTCACTGGCCATTTGCGGTGATTTTTCATTAGTTACACGTCACCATGCGTGGGAATTACGGATCGAGATTTATTGTTGATGGCGACGTTTTGTTACGCAAACACGACCTCTTCTTCATCGTCTTGCTCCGATGGCCGGACGTCACGTTGTCGTTACTAAACTCTCATTGCAAGTGCATGGCGGCTCTACAATTCGGTTCGTTCACTAATCTAATCATCCTCGCCTCATTTCCAATACGTATACATTTACCGAGAACTTTAGCGATGGTGGCTTTTTTCGGCTGGAACCGACGACAGATACACATTTCCCATGGAAAAAGCGGTATGCATTAGATGGACGTGCAGCGACCCGAACTAAAGGACCAACAGTTATTAAACTAAGAAAAACATAATCGATTTAAATGTAGCAGCCAAAACTGTTTGAAATATTTTTTTCAAATCTAGAAAACATAAAGTGCAATAATCTTCCATTTGAGACACACATTTATGATGTTCTAATAAACTGCACCCGAGGTATCCAACCTTTTAGCTGCTTGGAGCCACGTATGTAAAAAAAAATTCTTTGCAGCTATGCACTGGGTACAATGATTAAATGCATTGGCATCTGATTTTCTTGACGGCTTTATTACAAAATATCGTTTTCCAACATCCAAATATCTCTCGTAATGGAGGTAAATGAAGGCGGAAAGTATTATATTTTCTCCCCAAGATGAGAATGAGGTAGAAAAAACTTTCTTTCCTCGAGAGAACATAATGTACATTACAATACAATCATAAGTATAACACTGGAGGAAAGCTTCAATAGATATTTTTTTAAAACAAAATAATTGATTAAGAAAAAATAAAATAAAACAAAAAAATTAGAAGTAAATGTCTCTTTTAAGGTATATTTTCTATTGAAAGGTAACTAGATTCTAGATCGTAATATACACACTGAATGATATTTTAGCACTTGCTATCCTTATTCGACTAGTTAAAAACAATTAAAAACTATTTCAAGATTGAAAAACATTTCTAACAATTTCTGTTCTAATGAAAATTCTAAATAACCTGACACACCTCTATCAGTAGACGGTTTCATTTTGTGTTAAAAATTTCCTAATGCGAAAGAAATCAATTTTAATTTTACCAAACAAATTTTGCTTTTAAATCTCTTCCTGTAGCACTGAAACTGAACTGGATTTGAAAAGCCAACTATCTTTGTCATATTTTCTGAGTCGTTTATACTGGAGCCACTTGGTTTTGGCATCCTCAAAAATGTTGTCAAAATAACTATCACCAAGAAGCCAGTTTTTTTACATTTTTTTTATGAGCGACATTACTTGGAATTAAACGATATGCCATTTCTTAAATTTTGATGTAACATCATCAATCTCCACAAAATTAATGTCACCAAAAAATTAAGGAAATTATTAATTAGAAGTCCCATAGCTGTTTGATTTTATCATGGTCATCAGACAAAAATTCATAGATTTTTTTCCAAACAAAAAATCATTGCTTTAATTTTGTAATAAGCAGTTGTAGGTTTTACCCTGGTGCTGGATAAACCTTTAAGGGTGTACAGGGTGAGGTAACCTTATCGCGCACCCAAGAAAATCGCGTCTTCTAATGAAATGTATATCCTGAAATTTCACACACCAGCCTGTACATTGATAAGGACCATTCTCGATTTTTATTAAATTTTTTTGTTAATAAATAAAGTCGTTGCAGTTTTGTGAGGTTTTGGGCATTAACTGTTAATTTAACTAAAAAGTTTTTAGATTAAGTGAATCCTTACCTGCTAGCCCATCGAATCCTGGTATCAGAATTATAAATTTTTACTTGGTTGGTTAAATAATCGGTTGTTTTTATTTAGACGCAAACCAGACGCGTGATTTATTAGAAAATGGTACAATTTGCTAACAAAGGGATCACTTACCAGCAGCCGACCTTTTCGAAGCCCCTTATTTACAGTCTTGCAATAAAATTGACAAAAACTGATGCCTGCATTCAAATATCTTAACGAAATCTTTTACAATCTTACCCCAATTACAGTTCACATTTTCAACTAAATTTACGATGCCACACAAGTAGCAACTCATAAATAAAAATAATTTTTAAAGTTAAAATGTAAAAGTGCGTTTAATTCAAAATCTGATTGGTATTTTTTTTCGCTAATTTCGTAAACAATTAGCTGAAGTGAATACGCGTAGTTTAGTATAAAATTCAGAATTTGACTTTATGGTCGAAAATTACTTGTTTTTAATTATTATCTTTATCTGTAAGTGAAAAATTACCAAAAAATTAGGGAAGATACCTTTCGAACGTATTGTCAGGCGAGTAAAATGCAATTTTTTTAATTTAATTAGAAATTGCGATTTTCTTAGATGCGATATAAGGTTGCCTCACGCGGTATGATTTTTCATGTTTGTCTTTCTGGTCTGCTTCTTCGTTGTCTTGTATTCTAACTTGTGAAGAGATAACATAAACCGTTGTTTTTTTGAATAGCAGTTTGTAAACTTCTTCTTAGATGTTAACAAGAAATAAGAGAGAAAGTTTGTTACATTCTTTGAATGTTACTCAAAGAATTCGTGCATTTGTGTAACGATATGTTTTGCTAGTTGGTTTTCAGAATACCATAGCATTAGTCAGCAGTGTGATGTTTCTTTTTATAATCATAAAACTTATTGTGTGTTACTGTGTTAACTATGACAGTTGTTGAAAGCATCAGTGTAGAGAGTGCTTGAAGATAGTTTCAAAGTGGTTCTTAATTGCCACTGCAGTGGTTTTGCTTTTTATTAACACGAAAAGTCTGAAGTGGATGAAAGTTTTTTTTGAGTCCTGAGGGTTTTTTTGGTAAAAGAAAGTTGTTTTTTTCCGATATGATTTCTACTCTTCTATCAGCAGAAGAAGTTAATCTGGGTCATCTACTCATCTAAGGAACAATTCTTTGCGTTCGAGAAACAGCATCATGTTGTTTACTAGGTTGTTTTTATGCGCCGATTTAAATCAAAGGATTCGCAGGCTGCGCAACTATAAAATCGGTCAAAAAAATTTCACGCCGTTCAAAATAGTTAAGTATTTTTGTAGTCGTCGAGCAACCACTCTTCAGCCAGAGGGTAAATTTTTTAATGCATTTTTTACAAAAGCAAAAGAGAAGTAACTTTAACGCGCTGTTGCATGTTTTTTCCGTCAAAATCTGCATAAAGAAGCTTGTTGCGGTGGTAGTTGCAAACTTTACGTACGCAATCAAGTTATTATGCATCCGCGTCTTGAGTACTTTGTATTAGAATCATTTTATTCCGTTTGTCGGCTCCGTCCTTTTCCACACCCCCAGTTGTTCCAACAGCAGCAACAACAGGACCACTTTCTTGCGTTTACATTGTTCGAGCGCTGATCCCAGCAAAGAAATTTTTTCCTATTTGGCGCGTGTATTAACAGACGAAAGACAAAGCGTCCTCTTATTCCTCACATAATCTATAATTAAGCTTAACGGGAGAGAGAGACGACTTAATTCCTTTGTCAGTTTTACATAAAATACTACGTCACAAATATAAGAGAGACGAAGTAAACATATCTTCAGCGCGCATTTGATTAAGAAGGCATTGTGGGTGACGTTAGAAGAAGTGTTCTTGTCAGCCTGCATCGGAAAGATACTCCGCAACAATAGGATAAAGAAACACACAATCGTCTGCTTGTTGTGTAAGAAACTAGAACGAGGCGGGGTGGAGTCGCTGGTAAGGCAATTAATCCGTTTGGCACGATGGCAGGTGCCCCTGGATTATTTTTGACAGAGGATTTGTCAATCGAACCGAAATTGTAAACAAACTCTTGGTGCGCTTCAGTGAAATAGTGGCTGGGTTTATTTCGTTTTAGCGATATTTCCCGATAATTTTTCTTTTCCAATCAAATTTGCTTGCTCTAGTTATCGCCGGTATTTTACAAGCCCGCTTTTAATTTTTAAAGATAACATTCGGGAGTGGGCTTCTCGACTCGTGATAAATTTGGGGGCGGTATCCGCCGCGGAGAGGGGGCCCAAAGATTGAGAAAAGGGTTGAGAAAAGATTGAGAAGAAAACACCCACTTCGCGAACAAGAACAAAAGCGAAAAGGTTAATCTATCGCCGGCCCGGGTAACACAACACATTATTCGTCCATATTATCGATTTGCTTTAATTAGCCGAAAAGAATACCGGAGAGAGGGTCTTTAAAAGAACGAAAACGAAACGAAAAACAAATTAATTAGTCTTGTGCCCTACGACCGATTAAAATTCCTAGAAGATTCAGTAATTACTCATCCAGAGTCGAGACGTTCCACCTATTTTGTATCACTCCATGGTTCACGTCAACTTCTTTATATCAGAGCCGAGCCTGGCTAAGAATTAAACTAATTAATCCAAGCAAAAGCGAAGTATGGAGTCTGCAATCTATTTTATTTTAGCATTTTGCAATGCCGAGTGGTCCGGATTAAAGTGTGCTCGCCGTATTTATTAGAGCGACTTTTTTCTCTTCGGCTCGACTCCAAATTATGAGGCTTTCTTATTATTTCAACGTCTTAATCAGGTTTTGATGCGCTCCTCCATTATGGTACACTTCCTTCACTTCAATGTTGCAATTCAAGTAAAAAGTTAGCAGCTCAAACATCCACAACTCGGTGCGTTGTTAGACAAGGAGGCATCAATACCAATTTATATTGCAGAAACAGAAACAAAGAGAGAATATAACAGACTAACTTAGAAAAAATTAAAAAAACGATAGCTACTGTACAATATTTTTTATTTTTAATATTGTTTCAACAGAAACACAGCTACTAAAAAATAAAATCGTTCGTTTTTTGTCAAACTGCTATTTGGAATCAATTGGAAACTATTGAAATAGTGTAACCGAGAGCAACATCTCAATCCGATCCCATCAATTAGCTGTTGGGTCGTTATTTATAGTAAACTAGACGCAATAAATATCATATATCTCTAATTATGCACTAAAAGCCATTAAATACGGTACAATTAGAATCAAAGGCGGCTTGGTTGCCATCCTCATCGTCTTTGCATCCACCTCCTTAGAGCCCATTTTTCTCCATCGACACACGTTGTGGGTGGTGATATTACATTACACTATTTTACAAAACTAGTTTTTTTAATTAGGGCAGCGAGCGTGCCTGCTGAAACTCGGAAATTATAGCTGCCCTAAAGCAGAAACTATTCTCAACAATAATAATGAAGATATTGTCCCAAATGCGCCGATATTTAATTTGTGCATGTGTAATTGTTTTTCGGTTTCTTCTGTATATTACCTTTTGATTAATATATCTGGGTGATGGAAGCAATTACTCAAGCTCGAGTGGCCGCTCTGTGATCAAAAGGACTCCACGCGTGATCACGTACAAACTACAAGACTCCCATACGCTTCTTAGCCGTTTCCTTTTGTGGCGATGTGCGCCAGGTGGGCATGTATGAAATCGAGGAACGGGAAAATCGCCTGTTGCAAAACGCGTTTACTCATTTTTATCCGCGGAGATTCGAAGAATCATTGTCGAGGCAAATGCATACTATTTACTTCTATTACTATTACTAATGAAGTGGAATAATTGTGTTAAATGTCAAACAGACATGAGGCATTCCGGCTTGATTTGCATGAAAGTGCGAAAGTGTGCAGGAACGGCTTGTTGGCTTTTTAACTGACAGTGCAATTAATACTGTCACTGGAAGACACAATATGTTGCGGTACAGTTACTTAGATATGCTTCTGATTGCATAAATAATTGCTAAAGCTGGATTAGAAACCAGAAAAACGCAGCAATTACCAGGAGCGGATCTAGCCTGAAAATTATTCGTATATTCTCTATCGACACACGAAATTTGTTAAAAAAAACTGACGCAAATTGAGTGGAAAAAAAATCGGTTTTGTAAGCAAGGCAGTAAAAATCCTATTGCCTGCTCCAATTAACATTGCAGGAAGCAAAACTTTGTTTTGGCAAAAATTATCAAAACGATGTTCTAAATTAGTGAATTCGGAAAATACTACAGAAAACTGATTTTTTGTTCGTATAAAAAGTGGTTTTATTGAAAAATAAATTGGAATAAATAATACTATAGGGGAGGGTGGGGCAGGTTGTTACATTTTTTACAACTATTTTTTTTTCTTGTAATTTATCACTTCAGCAAAAAATCTACATACATGTGCTTAAACTGAATATATTTAACTCAAAGTATAAAATTATTACACATCTCTAATAATAAACAATTTCCTTCTTTGAATTCAATAATGCAGATTGTAAGAATATGCCCTACAACGGGGCAAGTTGTTACAATATGTGGGGCAAGTTGTTACATGTATAAAAAATATGTAATAACAGCAGAGATGCAATTAATCCTCATAAAATGTATACAGTGTATAGATACATACAAGTCGTCATTGCTACCGCATGCTATGTGTTTCCATTTCTTGCATGCTTTATAGTAGATCCAATTCTTGTCTTTTTTGTGAGAACTACGCAAAGCAAATGAGGCAAATTTCATCATTTTCTGACTTATCATCATCGCTAGCATAAATTTTTTTCCAACATTTTACTTTTGCCTTTGCTGTTATTTTTGCTTAAAATTTTTTTATAATTTTCCTATTACACTTTATCGTGTAACAACGTGCCCCAAGAAAAATGTAACAATGTTTCCCGCATGTGCATTGATTAGGTTAAAATTTATTTATAGAAAATCAGTTAGTGATATAACAAAAATATTCCAAACCCATAACTTGTAATAGCATGAGTTTAAGACGATGTAATTAGTTGAATTGAATTCCTTACCGTTTCGTTAATAAACCAAAATTTGAAACTTTTAATAAAACAACTTTCATTGAGGTAAAATAAATTAATGTTAATATCTTTTTTAATAGGTTCGACACCAATGCAATATTTTGCCGATAGATGGCTCATGATCTTAGGTTTCATGTATAATAATATTGAATGTTTGACTGGAACACTACGACTTGCACAAGCAATGTAACAACGTACCCTACGTAACAACCTGCCCCACCCTCCCCTACTCAGCTTCTTGGCTTTAGACTGGTTTAGACTATATTAGAGAATAGAACAAACGAATTACTTGGAAAAAATAGCTTTATTAAAAAATTATTGTTGCTGAGGGTGTTATGCAATGATATTGTATTACATGCTCGTGACAACTTGTAATTATGGAATTTATAGTGACAAAAATTTTAAATTTGTTCACGTTACATAAAACATAAAAATTATCAAATATCTGGTAAAAAGCAGCAGAATGACAACGCCAATTACATAATAGTACAAACGTGCATTGTTTTTATTCCAGCATTGTAATCCTAAACGTGATACAATCTGGAATTTCACCGACCACAACTTATGCATATGTTATACAGGATCCCAAGTATTATATCACGTTGCGTTTGTTTGTCAAAAAATTTGGCGTAAAAAATATCACAGTTAATAAATTTTAGCGGAACCATACAGACATAAACTAGACCCAGAGAAAAGCAAGGACATTAGAGACAAACAAGGACAATATAAAAAATTGTAATGTCAGAATGTTTAATTCGGTGTGGAGGGTTTTTTAGTTTACAAAATAATTGAAATATTGGTGAAGAATTGTAAATGTTGTGTGTTGAATGAATACATCCAACCTTGATGTGTTTTTTCGTGTGTATCAGAATATGGCTTGAATGGTGTCATTCAGCGACATAGGAATAATCGTGTGGAAACTAACCGCAGAACGTGTTTAATACGGTTTTACTTGAAATCTAAAATTTTTACAAGCAACTAAAAACCATTACACAACACTCTGGAACAAATTCATTAACAATCAACCACTTATAATAAAAACCAGCGTTGGCGTGAGAGTGGATTCGACGTAAGTGACCACGTCTTGAGCAATTTTTGAAGGGTCTTACGGCTTCTCTTCCCCGAATAAGTTTAAATTAAATGAATCCTTTTAAAACTTCCATAAAGATCGCGATTTAACTAAGTTTTAGTTCGGAACGAATGTCGGCGGCTCAAATAACTTAATCAATGTATTTCCATTATATTTTCCCGTGCAAGAAACAATGCAATTATAAACATTAATTTCAGAAAATTCTCTCCCAACTCTCTTCTTCTAAACCGTGCCCCCTCCCGCCTTTCCTCAAACCGACCTGGGAGTAATTTGTCGGAGTTCTACGATAAAACGCACGCAGAATTGTGATAGATTTAAGAATAAGAGACAGAGACGGATTATAAAACAAGCGAGATATTTAAATAAAAGAACGAGTCGGAGGATTGGAAACCGACTTTTCCACCAAAACTCGCCTCAAGCACACCCCGTGTAACACACACAAGCGCGACTCGGCCAAAATTCCGCCAATTTTACATTTCCTGAGACTGGATTTGAGTCCGGAGTCGTTTTTCGAGGGCTTGTATTTAGGGAGGGGGCCGGGAGCCGGTGGTGGAAATCACTTCCTGATTTAGTTCTACAAGAAAACTACGTTTTAATTCTGATTTCCATTGGGGTTTAGCTGAATTAAATACGGAATGAGAAAGGATTTCGGATTTTCAAATTCTTAATGCTTCCAGTATTAGACCGCGATTTCAAAGAACGATGTAAAATATTGCACGCAATTATTTTAGATTATGACTTCATGGGAGACGGGAAACGTTTGCGGGCATTAGGCGGGATCCACTTTAGAATTAAAAGAAAGCACAACTGCTGAAACTACTCGCAAGGGATGGCTCCACTAAAATAAAAATGTTATTTTTTGGTTTTTGGCTTTTGATCAGCTTTTCATATCCGAAGTTTGCAGCTTTCACACTTGTGTTTTTGGAGTTGGAGGACGAGTCCTCGTCATAATATGTCATCGTCCTCGATCCTTGGCCAAGTGTTCCGGCGACTCTCCGTCACAATAGATAATTAGTTTTGATCGTTCAACTACACTCGATATCTAATAGTGATCTAAGTGGTCTGTGAACTTCCATCTAACAACACTTGTGTGAGTCTTGAGGTCGCACGTCCGTCGTGTCTCACACATTATCCGATTACCGGTGGTGCACAACCATATCAGGCGATGCGATCACTCGAATCCTCTTTGTTCGAAGCTGTTCAATTAAAAAAACACCAAGTGGTGTTCGGATTTCCCCTTGCCTTTGCGCCGCTTCTTGCAATCTCTCTTATTTAGTTTTCTTGCGTCAAAATCGACTGCCTTTTGAAATGTTACCTTTTTAATGGTTTACGTGTGGGAAAACATACGTTGCGAGAGAGGTTTTTACAATGCAAGCGCACGCTACTGATTGGTACACATCAACGGCCATTTGTTACGCACTTTTTGTCCAAACTTATTGTTTGTGAATGGCTTTCGTGAGCCAGAGCGGCATTCCTAGATTTACACGCGGCTTCAGACGCCTTCGTGCCGGAATTACAAAAAACCTTATTCCATTCTTGCATTATTTTTCCATAAAAATTGTGTCTCTAAGTAGATCTTGACAATTTTTTTCGACAGGGGCAGAAATAATCTATAACTATAGACAGGAGATGATTTTTTTAAAACGAACCACTTTGTATAGGTATCTCAGAATTTTGAAAATGTCAAGAGGACATTTTTTGGTTAACTTTTAAAAATCGTAGAACTTACCGTTTTAGAAATAAAACAAACCCTCTAAAAATTTTAAATGGTATGTCCCTACTTGTGGTACCTTAAAGTATTTTTACTGGAAATTTGGTTGTTTTCTTTTGCGTTTTGGATTGCTTTTTTTAAGATAACATGATTTCTTTTACTAATGATGGGTGTTTGAAATACGCAAAACAAATTTGAATGTTTATTTTTCAACTAAAGTTAGAATGACATTTTCTTATGAAACACAATTTGAGTCTGAACTCAAAAACTCGATCTACAGGTACTATTTAAAATAATGACCATTTCTCTCTTTGCAGAATCTAAAGCGTTTTTTTGCAGTTGTTGAATGATTGTTGGATGCTGATTTCAAAACAGCCAACAGTTTTTTTCGATCAGCTCTAGTTTTCTAGATATGGGTAACTCATAATAGCATTTATTTTAGAAAAATGCACACAGTTTTTTTAGACATTTAGGTACTGCTTTGTTGCCTCAGATATTTTTGCTGTTGTTGAGTAACTGTTGGATGTTGATTTCAAAGCAGCGAACAGATTTTTTCTATTGGGTCTTGTTTTCGAGATATAAGTAACTCATACTAGCACACTCCGCACATTTCATAAGTTCTAAAATGGAAACTCGAGCTGCTGTCAAAATTTGGACGTCATATTTGAAATCTACACTCCAAAAGTATATAGAATCAACTGTTAAATTTGCGGCAACAGACAAAAAGAGAAATTTAGTAAACCAGTGTAATCATTTGTTGTTCATCTATGTTTTATGATATTATTTTAATCAAGATTTGAGTGACGGGGTAGGAAAAAATCCAAGCTTTCTTCAAACTTCAACTAGTTCTATCACGTATTTGTGGTTTATGTGCTTATTTGGATTAAGACTGGGCAAAATAATCAATTAATCAAATTACTCATTATTCAAAATGCAAATATCGTTCGCAGACCGAGTAAGAAGAAAATAATTGTTTTTTGTAATGATACCAACATATTTTATTTTTCTTTCTTTTCTTACAAACTTGATATTTTATAATCAAAAATGAATATAGTAAGCATATTTAAACTAAAAATAATATTAAAGATAAGTACATCGGCAACAACTGACAACTGTATGTAGTATTTAGTCTTTGTTGCCAGTTTGATTCAGGATTCAGGTGTTTAAAATAAAGCAATTAATTGCTTTTTATTATCTGACAGATGAGTAATAAAATTTACTTATTATATTTACATTTATTTGTTTATTATATGGACTGTCTATAAAAGAGTGTAGGATCTAAGGTGGTTCTGGAATTTGAATTTGCCGCATTTAATTATTTTATTTCTATGAAATTTCTGCAAAGTACCAATTTTTATCGACTCAGGCAACTAGTAAAACAATATTTTTCATATTCTAACACTGTTCGCTTTTTCTGAAAAGAAGCAGCAAACTTTTAATACCTACTACGATCCTACATTCATTTATAGACAGATTGTATTATAAAACAGTAACGGAAGGCTTTCATTATTTGAATTAATTTAAAATAAATGTATATTGATAAAATCTACCTTAAAAATTATTTCTAAAGCGCAAATTATAACGATAAACAATAGAATGTATGTTGATGACTTTACTAATAAATTTTTTAGGTGTTTAATAAAAACTAATCTTGACTCCAAAAACATAGACAGAGTTAAATTCCCGATCAAAATGCTACCTTTCATTTGAGTTATCAAAAGGGGAAAACGGGTCAGGTCAGGTCAAGGGTTATGCCATTTAAAATTTTGAAGGGGTTACAATTTTTAAAAGTACGCCAACAGGTGTCCTTCTATCAAGAAATTTTTTTTTATTATCTGAGATATCCAAGGTAGATTGTTATAAAAAAAATCACCCTTTAGATTATATTATCCTATTCACAAGCATAAACTCGCAAAATCAGAAACATTTTGTCAAATACTTCTATGTGCAATCACAAAACATTTGTTAAAACCGACAATGATCACAAGTTAAGTTGCTTAAAAGAATTTATCACTTTATGTTTAACTTGATTGGAATAAGTTTTTGGACGCCAGAACTTGTTTTAATAATTGTGTCAAAAACTGACAAAACAATTATTCAAGTGCACCAACATTTGCTCTGTAACCAAATCTCAAGTTTTTTTTTCAAATACCTATCAATATCAATTTTACAAAGGCAAACGAATAAATTGTCACCAAAGTAATTTTGAAGTAATTAGTCAGTTGAGAGGGGTACAATCACACATCACACTGTGATGTATTTAGCCACAAGTTATACTTGGCCCTTCAACGTGCTTCCCCAATATCGGCCCCTGCTAATTAGCGGTAACAATACCGTGGTTTCGTTTTCGTTTCGTCTTTCGTTAATCACGACCGATTTCGCAATGCCTCGATATTCCGCAATAATTTCTCGATTTTTCGATTTTTGCCTCGGTAAAGTCGGGGGCTGTGCGGCACGTCGTCCTGAAGACGTATAATAAAGAAATAATTACGTCGAGGACGGTTCTGCATGTAATTTAATTAAGATTCGTCGGCAATAAGTAAAACTGAATAGTATAGAGAGGAAGGTAGATGGATGATGGTTGTCGGCGTCCATATAGTGGTGTACGATCGCACAACAGATAACTTCATACGTCCATTGAGCGTATAATTTCGTGCGTGCACATTCCGCAGCATCCCACTATTCGTTTCTCTGATCCTTTTGCTGTACAATAACGTTCTTGAAACGCTGATGGTGAGTATCTCATACGTGATCTAAGCAGTCGTCATTACCGGCGAGCACGTGTGTCAAGCCGAAAGACTTAACTAAACTAGAAAGATCAGCCCTTTCGTTATAAGCAATAATAAGGAAATCAACTCATCAGTCTCAAATATTAAAAGTAGAAGTCTCCAAATTCTGTTTAAGTTTACAGTATATTTAAATTGAAATAACACTTTAATTATTCAACGTGCTATACAGTAAAAAAATTTAAGGTAAAAACATTTTGGCATGTGGTTAATTTTTCTAGTGTTAATTTTGACACTAGATTATGTTCAAAATGACTGTTAACATAATACATCTTTTTCAAAATGACTTATAATTGAAAAACATTTTCTGTCAGTGTCGAAATTACATAAAAACATGAATTTCACGTTTTAGAGTGCATTTTTTACACTCTCATCGAATGATGTTTGCAGTTTATAGTGTTAAATATAACTGCTCAGTGTTCAATAATCTTATCTTAGTTTAAACGGGAGACACAGTACGTACAGAATGCACATGAACACACGTTTTTGGGCAACAAATTTTATTTTTGAAGGGTACTGAGACAGTTAAAATGGCGGATATCATTTTCAAATTATGTTACAAAAAGTCCATAAAGTTTATAAAGTAAAGAAAAACTGCACTTTCGAAAATATCTCAGAATTAGGTAAGTTACTGATTCAATTATAAGAACTGTCGAGCGTTCAAATAAAAACCTGGGCTCAGGAGGCTGTGGAATCTTCTTTTGTTTTTTAATTTTCCAGCGTAGAATTTGACATTACGAAATGTCAATATTGTCAAGCGAAAATCTCCTTTGACTTCACTTAAAAACCTGCTAAAAGTTAAAACAAGCACCACAGTACAGAGTCATAGCCACAGCAGAAATGCGCAGTGACCCAAAGCAGCCATAAAATCAAAAATTTGGGTGGGAAAAGATCTAACCTCAAATCTTTTTGACATTTCATAAACGATAAATGACTGCAAACAACTATTGCCGGATTCGGTTACACTGTTCCCATGTTCAAATTTAAAGCACTGCCAACTGGGCCAAGATTTTTAAATGAACGCACGATATATTCTTGTTTTAATGTATTAGAGTAGAACTATTAAATTTAAATACTTAGTTAAAAATATATATATATATATATATATATTATATATATATATATATATATATATATATTCGTATGACAACAAAAAGGACAATAATACTTGTACATAGAAGAAATTACAAAACTTTGATAGTGGACAACCAAGTTTTCACTTCTGGCGACAACTCATGAATTTCGGTGAAGCCTCCTTGAAAACTCGTAAGTCGACATTCTTCGACAAGATGTTGGACAGTTTCTTCCACTTGACCACATTGGCAATATGGATTTTCGATAGCATTCCATTTAAATAACATTGAATTACATCTGGCATGGCCAGTTCTTAGTCTGTTCAATTTCACCCAGACCCACCTTGGTTGATCCATTCCAGATACACTTTTTGTTGGATCTTCTATTAAATCTTTATTGAAAAGTTGGACATTTGACCACATATTGCGCCACTCATTAATAATGAAAAAGTTTTCGATGTCAGAAGTTTCAACCCAAAAAGGTTTTCTGGATTTTAATCGATTTTCGGGGGCAATTAGATCAGACCATATTGGATAATCTTGGGGATGTCTGCTATATTTGATCCACAGTTTCTTGACTGAAAGTTTTCTTCTTAGTATCGGTGGAGCAATATTAGACAATACTGGAAGCCATTCAGTGGGGGTTGATTTCAAAGTGCCAGTTATGACTCGCATAGCAGTGTTTAATTGTGCATCAATTTTGCTTGTATGTGAACTGTTCATCCAAACAGCACTGCAATATTCTGCCGTTGAAAAGACTAATGCAAGAGCCGAGACACGAAGAGTTTTAGCATTAGCACCCCAAGTCGAACCGGCCAACTTTAGTAGAATGTTATTTCTTGTTTTCAGTTTTTGCCTTAATTTTTCAAGGTGAAACTTGTAGGTGAGCGAACAGTCAAGAGAGACACCAAGGTAAACTGGATGAAAGTTGTGTTTAAGTAGTGTTCCATTTAAAGAGACGTTCAATTTCCTTTCTTTTTGAGAATTTGATAAATGGAAGCAGGAAACTTCTGTTTTTGTTGGATTTACATATAGACGCCACTGTTTGAAGTAATCACACAAAACAGAAGCATCTTGAGAAAGTTGTTCCTCTAATCGATGAAATTCTTTATGTTGAAAAGTCAGTGCAATATCGTCAGCATAGACAAACTTTCTTGAAAGCGTTTCAGGGAGGTCACTCGTATATACATTGAAAAGTAAAGGAGATAATACTGCACCCTGAGGAAGACCATTGTTGAGAGTTTTGATTTTGCTTGATTTTTCACCGACAAAAACTCGAAATTTTCTGTTTGTTAACATGCTCTCGATAAGACTGACAATACGCTTGCAAGGTACAACTTTATAAAGTTTGTGTATTAAACCATCCTTCCAAACTGTATCATAAGCAGCAGTGAGATCCAAAAGAACAACACCAGTTTTTAAACGTTTCTCGAAACCAGTTTCAATGTGAGTCGTTAAAGCTAAGACTTGGTCACAGCAACTCCTTTGTGGTCGAAATCCAGCTTGTTCAGAGGGAAGAACATCTTCAACAAGAGGAGAAATGCGCTGATAAATCATCTTCTCCAAAATCTTGTAACAAACACTCAACAAAGAAATGGGCCGATAACTGGATGCTTCTTGTGGAGGTTTTCCCTTTTTGAGAATCGCGATCACCTTGGTCTTTTTAAACTCCGGGGGCAGACGGGTTGAAATAAAAATATCATTAAAAAGAGAAGTAAGCCATTTCAGTGCAAAACTTCCGAGATTTTTGATGAATTCCGGATAAATTCCATCAAAACCAGCCGATTTCTTGCTTTTAGTCGATGATATGGCTGCTTTCAACTCATCTACGTTGAAACATCTCGACAGTTCTCCTGAAACGTTCATCCTCTTTCTTTGCTTTTGAACCCGTCGTTTCATCTCCTTCTTTGCTCTTTTCTCTAGCTTAACGGAATTTGAAATGTTTACCAGCCGGCTAGCTACAGCATTCGGACTAATAGCAGACTCTGATTTAGGTGGTGTAATGTTCGAAGATCCAAGTTTTTGCAAAAGTTTCCAACTACTGCGACTGCTGTGTGTGAAATTCAGATCTTCCATTAAGCTGTTCCATTTTTCTTTCCTCGCCTTATTCAACGAATTTAATACAGCATCGGCATTCTCTGGGTTCGGATTAGAGACGTATGAATTGTAAAACCTCTTTGTTTCATCGCTCCAACAGGGAACATAATTTTTTCGGAATCCACGGGGAATGAATTTTTTAGCAGCATTCTTGATGACTCCAACAAATCTGTGGTAATTCATTGCAGTTGATGGAATCCACCGAAGATCACTATCCACTTGTTTAGCAAACTCATTCCATTTTGCTTTTTGAAAATTCCATCTAGGTTTTTGAAGAGAAGGAAATCGTTTTATCTCTTTGCCAAGCTTAACAATTACTGGTCGATGTTGGCTATGAGGAAAACCAGATAGTACATCTCGTGATGCTTGTAACGGTACTTCATTATTCATTGTAACAAAGCATAAATCGGGATTGTACTCCTTCTTCCATCTGGCCGAATAAAAACTTTTCCTAGTTTTACTGTCAAAAACCAAATGGAGCTTATTTAGTTCCATCCATGAAACAAGAGCAAGACCGTTCCTGTCGTTCTCCGCATAACCCCACAAGTTGTGATGACCATTGAAATCGCCGATGTAAATAGCTGGATGATAATTCAGCACCAGATTTTCAGGCCATTGGTCATTAGGTGGTTTGTAAACATTAATAATAAAAATCCCAGCAATTTTGACAGTGAGGAGAAAGATGTTGTTCTCCTGTGTTTTGGCGATGGATTGGTAGTCTTCGAAATTTGATTTTACATATGTTGCACAACCGTAAGAAGCACTGTTGATGAAGTCCACCAAAGTGTAACCAGGAATTTGCCCACGGGAAAAAAGGTCCATTTCTGATGAAGTATGGGTTTCTTGAAGAACGATGACATCAACTCGTTCCCTTAGAGCCATTTTCGACAAGAAATCACACTTATCCTTTGAAATTCCTTCTATATTCAATTGACAAACTGTCAAATTTTGATGAACTTCCAAAATTTCAGAAGAACTTCGTAAACCAAGAAAATCAAACGATGACCGAGAGGATCTTGTAGATCTGGATCGGTCGTCCAAGTGTCGGTAATTTCTGGGTGGCGAAAAACCACCCATAACGGACCAAAATCAGAGAGATTTGGTTACCGACATCCGTCAATCAAAGCTTACTTGTTAAAAATGAATTTATTTTACAGCAAAAACAAAATTTGATAACTTGAATTGTGAGGAAAACAAAACTTTCGCGGATTTGAAAAGGGTCGAATTAGAAGAAGATTGTTTTCTATACTATTAGATACTTGAAAACCAAAAACGATTACGGTTCTACTGATTTATGTATTGGTCTAAAATATATTTTTGTTAAATAGGTACCATCGGTGGACATAAAAAACTGGTACATCCAAATTTTACTCATTGTGTATCAAACTTTTGAATTGTCACTGAAGACAAAAACTGTCAGAAATCTAACGAAACTCAGTGGAGCTCTTTGAACCTAAATAGATGTTAGATCAACTGTGTTAACTGTGTATAATCTTTGAAAACGTAGAGAACATTAGAGAACTGAACTTTAACTTAATGCTTTTGACAACATGTCATTAGTATGTCTTATGTCACAATTTTTATAACCTTATTCTCAAAAAGCCAAATTTACCCGATATAAATTTGTGATTTTTTGACTTACACAATTGTCATGCTTGTACCAGTTTTTTATGTCCTTCGATGGTATGTACTCGTAGTTTGAATTTATTTTGTATTTTGTTTTTTTTGTGCATTGGCATTTTTTTAATAAACATTTGAGTATATATGTACATGTTAAACTATTTTCACACTGTAACCGCACTAGAATTCAATGCTTTGTACACTCAGGGAGTACATTAGAACATTTAGTTAAGGGTGTAAAACATTTATAAAATATGACTATTACACTAGTTTAGGTGTTAAAAGTAATATACAAAAAAGTTAATTTACACTAGAAGTAATCCTCTGGGACCACTCTAGTGTTATTTTAGTGTGAATAACACCAGAAAATTTTTTACTGTGTACAATTAGCACAATATGAGGAAAAGTAGAGGGTTTTCAACAACTGATATTGGAATCTATAAAAAGAAATATAACTTGCGTTTTTCGTAACTTTCTGAAAAAATGATTGCGGTATTATTTTTTGCTTAAAAATTTGTGCTCATGAAAAAATAGTTATTTGCTGTTTGGGTCTCTCTAGGTTTGTTACTTCGCTGGCGCACCCACTCGTCATTGTGCTCGGCATTGTCCATAACCTGCACATCCACTGCACCCAGTGACCCGCGGGCTACCCAGCAATCCCGGATTTGAGCTCCAGTCGTGGTCATTACAATCAACAAACAACGACAACGCAACAAGTAAAAAAGCATGCACCCATGGGAAAAAGAAAGTCCATCAGCCCATTGTTTTACCGTCCGCCGTAATTATTAATAGATCTGGATGAGGCAACGCGAAACCATCGTCATGTGTACCGCAATGGTTTTTTTCGTGTAAAACAGAAGAGATGATCGATTTACTTTCTATTACGTTCGTAGCATTTCACGATCAAAATGTTTGCTCTTGTTATGGTCCGCTGGGAAACCATATACAGAGCCGTTAAAACGTATTGTTTCATATCTTGCGGATTGATTAATAGTTTGTGTAAATCACACCGTGTCAACACATGGACCAAATAAAAGATCCACACTCGTAAATCAAGCGGCCGGAGGCTAAGAAATTTTCCGGTTTATTGTCGATGCTAAACTAGTGGAAAATATTAAATGCACATTAACATTATCCAGCACTTTTAATTTCTATCAACAACCTTGTCATATGGTAAACATGTCCAAAAGTAAGACAAGTGTGAAATGCACACCAAATGAAATTTTGATTGAAATTTTGTTTACACGTCTCCAACAATAACAACAAAAATTTTAGTCACTACAAAAAATTGCATGTCTTGTTAACTCTTGCACGGTTGAGCTGATGTATCTAAAAGCTCTTAAGTACATGTAGAATTATTTTAATCAACTGATATAACAGTTAAAGTCGTGAAGCGGTAAAGCACACTGTTGAAATGTAATTGAAGATTTTAATGGTATATGATTAGTTTAAGCACTAATCATAGTAATAAAAGATAGTTTGTAACACATTAAGATATTGTCACGTAAACGCTAACACGAAGATTGGACGTTGATAGTTAATTTAATTTATAAATAAAATGTCAGGTCTTTCATTTCCGGCACTGTCAATATAGTTTTAATTTCCATCATTTTTAAAATTTAATCAAAATTAATATAAAAGTTTCTTTAGATTTAGCTGTTTAGAGCAATTCTTTGTTTTACACACTGGGTGAACAGAAAGTATAGATTCAGCCTTGTTTAAACTATTCACCTCCAGAAAATAAACATTAGTAAAACGTAAAGTGCCAAAAATAGTTAAGGTTACATTTTTACACTGCTGTAATTCATCAAGTATTATTTTTTAATTAAATTGTTCAAACAAAAATCCGCTTAGTTGCATATTTTTGTTTACGTTGTATTTTGTTAGAAAAACAAACAAGAGATTTGCTTTCTCATTTGAATGAGATTTATTTGTGATTAGTCCTGTCTAGAATGTATTACACTCCTAGAATCAATTTTTCTTTGTTCTTTTTTGACATAGCATTTTGTAGGTCTGAAATTCCTCAACTTTTTTATATCTATAACACGGATACTTTTTTACCTTTTTTTTGTTTGACCTCAAAATTACTGTTGTTGCAATGGTGAGATTTTTTTAAAAACCTGCGCTGTCCAACTTAGTTTGTGGGCTGTGTGTTTTATTTTGCAAATATTCTTGAGTGCCAAAGGGGTTAAATAGTCAAAACATCAATTAACACCATGCCAAAGATTATTTTATTTACGAGATAAATCGCTTGAAATAAATGAAACCACGTAATTTGGTGATGTTTTGAATACAAATTACCTTTCTTTTACTATAAACCTCGCCATAATCTGAAAAAAGCTAAAGTACTCGGAATTGGATGAAATAACGACCTAGCCTTGACTAAATCACCCAAAATAAGTGATTTTTTAGCTAAATGGCTCAGAACTCTCTGACTTAACGTAATCTGCTCCTAATTCAGTGAGTTTTCACTTGTTCAATTAAAATGTATTTGTTCATATTCTATTCCTTCATATCTATAATCTTTGACACCTGTCTAATTCTACTCATATTCTGATGTCGTAATAGAGTCATATACCTACTTACTAAAAAAGTCTTACAAGATTCTGTAATTTTAAATAAAATCTGTAAATGCTAAAATTTGTATTAAAATTAAATTTAAATACAAACTGAAATAAAAATTGAAATAGTATTTCGTAGTTATATCTACTGATGAGGCCCTAAAAGATTGTTAGATGCTTTGTAATTTTTTATGTTAAAGGAAGGTATCCAATTTGGTAAACATAATTGTTATACCTAAATAAATAAATATATCTTGAAAACTTAAATAAATAATATGTTAAAAACAACAATACAGCTGTTTTTTAGGAATATATCACAAAATCCTTAAGATAGCTAAATCCTTTGTTGCTTCTTTACTCTATTGTTTTTCTCATTTTTTACATTAAAATTATTCCCGAAAAATGTTCTCAATTTGATGTTTTGTTTAATTTATGTAAATGAGTTTAAGTTTGAAAAATTTTTTTCTTCGCTTTTGTTGCATGGGTTTGTACGTGAAAAATCAGCCTGCGCTGATCAATCGTCCAGTTATGTAATTGAACCCCTCCGAGCGCATATATGTGCACGCATTGTATTTTATAATTGAATTCTTAACAAACGAAACGACTAAATGATTAGCTCTCGCTAATACCGCAAGTCACTTGAAGCTAATTAAATTTATATGTGTGATGAAAAAACACGAGGTGGTCTGGCCGCGCCTTCCCATTTTTGTTCTTGTAAAACACGCCAAACTCCCTATTTACACAGAGACTTCAACGACAGGTCGCGCACCGCTCCGAAAAATCCTGCAAACTTTTGCTGCTGCTGCAGTAAGAGAGAGAACACCGAGCACGATGCGATTACGATCGGCCCGACATATATCATTGTAGCTATTATTATTGCTATTTGTTACTAATGATTGTGTATGTTGGAATCGGTCGTGCATCATTACTCATTAATATAGTTCGATTTGATCTCGACCAGCCATGAGAAACAACCGCACGACGTTGTTCGCTCATCGCCAACTCGCCGAAAACGTGTGCCGGGAAGGATTTGACACGTTGACGGTAGAGGGCGTGATAGTGACTGGCAGTTGACGCTGCGAGCACTCTAATTACTCCAAAACTAACGAAATCGTGATAATGAACGCGGGCCCGAGGCCCGTTGGACGAGCTGTGTGTTCTGAGCCCGCATCCGGATACTCAGCGAGCTTTTAGCGAAGAATAAATTCAATACACATAAAAAAAACGACAAAAAATTAGATTTTTGCTGCTAATTGAGCCGTTAATGGCACGCATTGCCGAATCAATTTCTCAACCGCTCATAAATTAAACGATTGCAAGTTTTTACTATTGTTTCCAAGATTTATGACTCTTAAACCGATCTAGCACGAAATCACAGTTATAATAAAAACAAACCGATCTTATCTGATAAACCTAGTAATTTTTTCTGTGAATACTTAATTTCTCACATATTTTAAACAATAGTTTACATGGGCTGGTTTACAAAACGACGACAAGTGCTAATTAACTACATTTAATATACGCAGACTGGAGATTTTTATCAAATTTTGCTGTGAATTTCAAATGATTTGTTTATTAATCTTTACACCTTTCGGGTTTGTTTTTGAGTAAATTACAGACGAGTATTATTTTTGTTTTTTCTTTAATTCGTGTGTAAGTTACAGCTAATTGCGTTAAAGTTCTTGATAAGAATGTGGCGGTTTTAAAATCATGGATTATATTAATTTTATGTTTATAAACGAAGCGCTAAATGCATGAGTGTATAGGTTTCCATTTCCTATATTTTTTCTCGTAAATAACGAGGAATATAAAATTAAAAACTTCTACTTGTTTGCTCCTTGTCTGAAAAGAGTTTCCACAAAGTTTAACAACACTTTTTTTCTCTGTTTTTTTCATTACTTTATTTCATTTATTATCACTTCAAAATAAAGTTGTTTTCAAAGTGTACGGGGTGAGTCTACTAAACGTATTTTTCAATATACGTTATCTCAAAAACTACTAGTAGCACAGAAATCAGCGTTTGATATTATTAAAGACTTAATATTTTTTTCTATTCATGTAATTTTTTTCAGAGTTTTTCTGTCCTTTCTTCTAATTAAAATTAATTAATTAAGAATGTTAGTACTATCAAAAAATAAAAAATATGCAAATAATAATATTTATTATTGTAGAAAATTGTAGAAAAATTCTGAAAAAAATCACAGGCATAAAGAAGAGTACAAAGAACAAAGTATTATTAGCAACCGCTGAATTCTGTATGATTATTAGTTCTTGAGATACAGGGTGTTTCAGACAACTTTACGTGTTCTGTGCCTACTATACGCACCTAAATATACAAAGGTCACAAAACACTGTAGATACAAAAAGTACACATTTAATTATTTAATTTTTGGAAACCCATGACAGTAGTTGTCAAACTAATCACTGTTACATTAATGGTCATGAATTGTGTTTTTCTGAAACAATTTTTATGAGTTCTATCAAGAGACGAAATGAATATGATTCTAATCTATCTAACGTAGTCACAAACTAACTAAAAACGTTGCAATTTTTTGAAGGGGTGATCAAATTAGAGAAGATTATCCAACTTTTCAAAGTTTGTAATTGAGTTTCTATTGGAGTATGTATTGTTGATTGCACTTTACAGGTGCACGCCTCGTAAAATTACGTGAAACACCCTGAATAGTAAAAATATGCGTTTAGTCGACTCACCTTGTATAAACAAAAAAAAACAGTAGTAAAATCAATTTGTTTTAAATGAAAAAAAGAAATGAAATAATCCGTTATTATAAAAAACACAGTTAAAATCTTTTTATTATTTTGTATAATAGCTTGTTTTATTATAGTAGTGCAAAGCTCTAACTACAGTAAAATCAAAATTGGGAAAATATATAATGTTCTGAAGTCTTGATGGTTTCTTTCTCGACATTTAATTGTGAGATTTAGAGTGTATTTAAAAAATAACGTGTAATAATGTTTTATAACACAGTAGTTTACATATTTAAAATACGTACACCAGGTATGTAGTAGGGCTGAAAAAAGTATCGATACTTCTATAAAGTACCACGATACTCGCGATACCTCGATACCTCGATACCTGCAAAACTATCAATACTTCACTGCCACGACAATTATTGCGATCCGTCGACACTCTGGTTATGCATTAGGTCAAGAAATCTAAAACTAAATTTAACTCAAACTTTTGTATTCATCGACTAATTTAAAAGTCGATTTTACGGTTGCCATAAATCAAGGAGAGACTTATCACTATCAGTTTAGGCACTGTTTTCAGAAATTATTAATTATTATTTTTTCAACAATTACTTATATCATTAGTATTACTAAAAAAAGACCGATACTTCAATAATTCAGTAACACAGTTTTTCCATTCACTGATACCACAGCTGTAGTGCTGACACCATAACACTGTAGATACCACGATATTCTCAATACCTCGATACCACGATACTTTCGATACCTCGATACCACGATACTTTCGATACCTTCGATACCAACGATACTTCGGTTAGTATCGATACTTCCAAGGTATTGGATACCTGATACTTAAATGGAGGTATAGCCCAGCCCTAGTATGTAGCTAAATTTCTAAACAATGTGGCTTGGGACTTTGCAACATTGAATGCTGTAGACACAGATACTTTTTCATTTTTGTTTTTTCTGATATTTTCCTATTTATAACTTTTCTTTTGCTTATTAGACAGCTTGTTTTCTAATTCAGTTTTTTTCCTTAATTCGTTTTTCATTTTTCTTTTTTATTGTCTTCCCAAAAAAGTTTTTTTTCGTTTTTTTTCTTTTTTGGTATCTTTGGCAAAATCCTTAGCTTTTCATCTTCACGTCTATTTCCATTATTGTTGGCAGATGGTAAAACGATTTGTACTTTCTTTCTATGTTCGTTTACAGCATCGGTATTTTTTCTTCCTTTTATTCTTACTTTTTTCTTGTTAGGTATTCATGTTCTCTTAGGTTTTCTCTATTTCCTGTGTGGTCCATTCTGTAGGTATACCTTTTGCTACGATCTTTAATAACTGCAATTCTTTTCTTAATGTGTTTTTATAGTTTTTACAGTCTTAAATAGTTTAGAGTTGTATCGTTATGTCATGTCTATTTTTCTATTTTTGTCCAATTTTTTATTTTCCTGATAGTTATCGGCGAAGATGCCATTTTTTCAATTTGTTTAGTTTTTGACTGGCGAATCTTTTTCATTTCAATTTTCACTTATTCTTTTATCATCGGTTTCTTTTTCGTTATTTTTCTCATTTTGTTATTGTTTTCATCAGTGTTCATCTCTTCGCTTTTTAGTTCTGTTCGTTCAGCTCTTTAAGCATATTTCGTATTTACATATCTTTCCTTTTCTCTCATCTAATACATTTGCCACACAACACTCTTATAAGACAAGATTTCAATATCATTTGTGGAACTTTTTTCTGGATAATTGTTTTTTTCGTTTGAATTGTTATTGCTTTAGTATAAACCCTTCTAAATTATTACGTATTAGGTAACTGGAACCAAAGATTTTTTATTTAAAATTTTGATGTAGTTTTGTAGAGCAGTTAATCTTGACTACTTTTTTGAACAATTGCGAACAAAAGTTTTATTTTAATAGAAACTGTTATTTTGCATGTGCCTTATAAAATATGGTTTTATGTTATCTCGACTCTTTTAATATTTTGCGGTATGTGGGTGTATGTCGTAAACTAAAATTCCTCTATTTTGTCGTCATTGCAAAAAGCTCGACTAGAAAATCGCATGACTGTGATTGTGAAAACCGTCCTCACACGTCCTTTGGAAAGGTGAGTCTGGCGCATTCACCCTTTGCTAAAAAGTTCCAGTAACATGTTACATGAGTCCGCGAAGGCGTCGAAAAAAGCTCCGTCGAGGGTAGCAGGGGGTTCGTGAACGGAACGGAGGACAATCCTCGAAAGAAATGCTAATCACGGCGCAGTAGTCGCGCACTTCGCTCATTTATCGATTGCTACGTGACAACTCATTGCAGCTTTTTAGTTTTACTGAAGGGAATTGCTTGCGATTGCTTTCTTCCATTTGATGAGTTTTTGAGAATCGAAGTGAAAAGGAAGCGCTAAAATAATGGACTCTCGACGAGATTTAATGCAAGCGCTTCCGGCATGTCCTCTTCTTCACCTTCGCTTTTTTCGACGGACGATGCACTGAATAAATTAGAAATCGCACCGGAAGCCGTCAATGGACATCACGGGATGGGCATTGTCGTGCCGCGAAGGTGACAATCTGGCTGACATGTGACGATACGTGTTAAGTGGCCGTTGCATTGTTTCCGCTTTAAATGAGAAGACGGGTGATTTATCGGAGAGATCGTGATCGATAGTGCGATGGCGATTAGATGATTTCGACGCTTGGAGGAGGAGAAGGAACGAGAGATGTTTTGAGTTGGAGACAGTTTGCATTAAAAGGCAAATACGGGAGGCATGTTCACATGGGCGAAGCCTGGGGTCACGTACTGGACACGAACGTGACAGATCCTCCTCCATATTAGATTACACGTCACAGATCTATCGGACACAACATTCTAATTGGCATTAGTATTCCCGCATTTGTGACAATATTATTCACATGGAAATAAACGAGCGAAAACTGGATAAAGAATCACCCCCTATTTGCAAAAGCTTCTGCTCAATTGTGATAGGCAGGAAAACTACCATAACGTAACTAAACGAATTAAGAAAAAAATTTGTTTATTATCTCATGTTAAGAATAAAATGACAACTTTATTACCTTTTTTAATCGTTTAACAAGTAGGGCGAAGAAGCAAACAGAAAATGCTGTCTTCTTTATATTGACGTATGGACCATTTTGAACACAATAATTTGCTTACGTTCATCCAACTATGAAAATGATTGGCACTTTCTAAGCAGGCACCACATAATCTCCCGATTTATTTCACCTGATTCGACTAATTTTTTATAAACATCATAACAATTCATTTTTGTGGAAAGTTGCGTCCCAATAAAACTGAATAATATTTGCAAAAAGCAAAGCTAGTGCGAAAGGAGTAACAGTTATCAGTTGGAGTCCCAGCGCGTATTTTTTCTCGTGCCATCTCAGTGCACCATTTCATGGGAGCTACCGCTCCGGAATCGATTTTTATGAGACGTGCCATCAATAATGAGACATTCATTATGGTAAACCGTCCTCTAAAAAAACAAATGGCACTTTTCTGCTCTGAATGAGGCGATATTGCAACTGCGAAAGTGCTCTCCAGTCAATCAACTGTACACGATATGGGAACTAAAACCGTGCAATGACTTGCAACTGCACCGTTCGTAAGTTTTAGAAATTGTAGTCGAGCATTCACTTCAACGAGAGAAAGAGATCGCCGGAGAAAAAGGATTACACAAATTGGCCAAATCTTTAGTGCGTGAACGGAAAATCCAACCACTATTATTTTTTAATTTGGTCTTTAATTTAATTTATTGAGTAGAGATGTGAGCCAGTGGCGTGCTCAGTAAGCCCTTGACATCTTGCCCCTCATGGGTGATTTTTTATTTTTGGGGGCTGTTCAAAAAATTTTAATTTTTTTTTAGTTTTTTAATTACAGCTCGAAAAATTGGAACTACTTTGATGCAGATTTATGTAAAATGATCCAGGAAATCAATTGACGTCGAGAGAATTATTCAATTCTCAAAAGTTTTTAAGTTATGATTTTTTTTTCATTTTACCAATGTTTTTGTTTGCAATTTTATGGAAAACTCAGTCTGAGAACAATGATATTAGATAATTAAAAGAGCTTTCTAATGATAATAAGCTTAATGGAATTACATTTAAAAGTTTTAGAGTCTCATATAAAAAATCGACCAAAATCTCGTCAAAAATTGGAAAAATTAAACATAAAAAAATCGAAGCAATTGACAATTTTGCACTTTTAAGTCCATAAATCTTCAGGGTTAAAAAAATGTCCCTGTATACAGCGTGTTAGGGAATGGTTTAGCATAAATTGAAAAGTAGATAGAGAATGGCAAAACGAATCGATTAAGTAAAATTTTTGTAAATCGAAAATGCATAGTTTTCCCAAAAAATCGTTCTGAAATTAAAGTCGCAGATTTTGAGAACCGCTGAACTAGAATGATAAAAATTAGCGTAAATTTTAATATTATTGACAGAACAGCAGAGGTAAATTAACTTCTTGATTCACTCCGTAATTCTTCTATTTCAATTTGTGTTTTGTGATCAAAATTTCTGAAAAAAAAAACAAAAAGAAATTTATGCCACAACTGGGGTTCGAACCTCTCACACAAATGACCATGCTATCTACAATTTTGAAAAATTCTCAAAACGTCCATGCGCCACTATGTCCACTTTGTTTAAAGAAAAAATTAACCGCTAATAAACTAACATAAACAACACAGTGGCTCTCAACGGGTGGATTGATAAAAAAATTTGAAGAAAGTATGCACTTTTTGGAAAAATGGTATAAGGCTTTTTAACTCGTCTGATCATGACAAATTCACATACGAAATATTGCTAAGCCATTCCCTAACACCCTGTATAATGAGTAACGTAAAATGAGTCGCAGAATTTACGGGGATAAACCGTTTTGCTCTAAGACTTTTAGTTTTTGAGTTATGTTTTTTTAATGTAAAATTTAAATGTCTCTGTAACCGGAACTTTTGTCCCGGGGTGGCTTTGGTTTTTTATCAGAAGATATATAATTTCAAGCACATTCTGATGCTTTTTTCCTTTTTGCTCTATGTTTTGTAGTTTCCGAGAAAAACACCAAAAACTTGTTGAAACTTCCACTTTGTTTTAACTTTAAGCACCGATTACGGCGAAGCTATTAGAGATAGCGTTAAATGTCATACCATAAAAACCGTATAGTTTAAACCGTTTAATTTAAAAATCTCTACAAAATGCCAAAATTGCATAGGTTTCAAGGCGATACCTCGGGGAAAAAATAATTTTCAAACGCCGATTACAGCGAAACTAAAGGAGAGAAATCTATTCAACAAAGACATGATTAATATTGTGGCGAATATTGTAAGTACACACACAATAATTGCATACCTACAGTTCAGACGATACAAAGAAATTCGTTTTTAAACTAAAAAACATTTTTGACAAAAACGTTTATTCATAAACACTGCTCAGTAGGTACGCCACTGTGTAGCTCAGTTTTGTCGTCGGTCTGAAAAAGGCCAAATGTATTGCATTTGGAGGGTTCCAAAGAGACGAGTAGAAATGCACCGTTTGCAAATGCGACGTTCGTATTAATCATCTCACATTGTAGCAACGACACTCATGATGCTAATAATTAATTGCCTTCTTCAAATGAAACTTCTAAACAACCGAAACCGCCCAACAAATATCGCTCGAAAGTGATTTTTTCGCCGAAGAATCCTTATGCACTTCCACCCGGCGGAAATACACTCGACAATAATCGCATCCACTTTATCGCTCCTCAGAGATCGGTTATCGAGTCAGGTTAAACAGACGCTCCCCATTTTTGGTCAATCGCCAAATAAACGCTCGAGTAACTGTCACCGTATACTTTCCCTTATTGATATAAATCACGACTTCTCACATATTACCCTTCCATTTACGTGATTAAATCAACCACAAATTTGTTTCTGTCATTGCGGAAAGTTGGCCATATCAAGCAAAATGCAAAAGGCAGTGTAAACAAGAGGAGAAATTTGAAACGGCGGCCACGTTAATTATAAAACAAACGAATGTCGGTTTGGAGGAAGGGTGGTTCCCCAAATATGTAAGCTTGAGGTAATTCACTGACCTAATCAGAAAAACGGCCCTAACGAGCTGGATAAGCGATTTCGGGGTTCCGTCCGAAAAAGTCAAGAAAATTTGTAATTGTAGTGTTTGTGGGGGTGGTGTTGGGGTGTTTCCTCCCGATTTGTACATTATTGGCAAAGTATCGGCGAGTTTAATGTAACGTGTCTTTTCCGCGCAAATACGTGCAGAGGCTAATTCCTCCCCTGCAAGCTTCCTCCTATTCAGCATTCTTTACTTCCGCTCGACTCACTCACGGTTTTGTTTTCTAATTAAGCCAGAATCGGCTCCGGAGGGATCACTGCTATTGACCATTCGAGCTAATCTTGTTTTTGCGCCGATCGACAATAGGCAAATATGTGGAAGCCGGGGGAAAACAATTATCCAGATTTTTTCAATGGAATCGCCTCAAAGCGCGAAATAATTTCCAGAATAACTCACCCCTTTCGTTTTATTATCCCTGCGACTGTTTTGAATTCATCGTCTTCACGTATTCCGTAGGAAATTAAGGCGGCACGCACAAAAATCTCTCTTCCTCGGCACCGTCATACTTACATAAAGCCTTATTCTCGATCCAACGCACAATTTTATTATTCGCCTTGATTTTATCACATGGACTTCATAAAACTTTGGGCCTCTCAGGATTAATGCATATTTTACGATTTTAATATCGAGCAGCCTTTGCTTTGGTAATTAACTATTCCGAGATATCTGCTATTATGAATACTTGGGCGAAATGTTACTCGTTAGTTTCTCTAAATTAAGATCCGCCGAGATATGTTTTATAACTTATTTCCAAACGAACGCCCTCCAAATACCCATTCGCCCCACTTTTCCGACATGTTATGAACTCGGAAATCGAATGCTTAAATTCTATTTGCCTACTAATGCATGTGCTGACTGCGACAATACTATCTAAGGAGTTTTAGATGACGATCGCGAATTAACGACTCTTCATCAAGAAAGGTAAGAACACGAAAAATCTGAAATTGCTTGCGCTTAAAATTTTCAAAATCTGATAAACGCAAGCTTATTAATTAAAGGCTGCTCTAGGTTGTAAGTATCCTATTTATTTGAGGAGATATAATTAAGATAATTAACTAATGCGTTTAAACCACTTTGTATCCTGTTGTAACTATCTTTCTTCAAAGCTTGTTTTTCACTTTAAACCATTATTGGGAGCTATATTTGTTGATGTTGATTTGACCACCTAATTTTTTTTTAAATATTAGTTCGTCTAGTTTCCTGCCATTTTGGTATTTTATTTATTCTTATTTAAGGATTTAAAATTCCTATGATATTCTTTCGGATTATTGATGCTAATAGCTGTTATTGCTGAACAATAAATTAATGTAAAAAAACAACATGATTGTAAATACTACATATTTTGGAGATAATTTTTTTATTTTATTTTTTAACATAGTAGGTATTAAAACAAGATGTCTCAAGATAAATGTCAAACAAAAGTGTGTGAAATGGAGATACTATTCGAAAAAAGCGTGGAATTACATTTTGAGAAATTCTAAAAAACTATTAATTAATATTTGATTAAGTCTAACGGTCATTTAATAACAAGATGTCTGCGAAAGAATGTCACTCCTTCTACAAATGGCGACTTGGTGAATTAACGTAAAGATTAGATAAGAAAAAAATGTGATAATAATGACTACAAATCGAATTTGAATTACTTTGTGTTGTGTTAAACGAAAGGGTTAAAGTTTGGTTTAAAGTCTTGAAAGCATTTGTATCCATCCAGATTGTAAAAGCACACTCATCAGATTTTTTTTGTGAAATCCAATTTAAGTCGACTATAATGTAATACCTATATTAAAAAAGCTCTGCGTACGCATCATATAAAAAATTGTTAAAAATAAAGAATCATAATTAGGTACGTAGATTATTATACAGGATTGGGGAAAAGTATGGAACCAAGCGTTTTGTGCCTAAACTATGTACCCTACAAAAAAACTAATTAGTACATTATCAACTACTTTAAAAATGTGATCATTTTTTAAGAATAATTTTTTTAAATTTTATTTAGTTTTCAAGTTATTCAAAAAAATTTAAATTTCAAATGGCACCCTATTATGGCGATTTGTTTGGTAAAAGATTCATTATACAACAATAAAAAACAGAAAAAAAGGCGAAGTCTAGCTAATAGCTATTCAACTTAACCTAAATGAAAAATTAATAAAAAATTATATAAAAAAAATATATATAAATAATATATATAATATAAGCAATTTAGAAGCAAAAATAAATTTAAAAATTTTTTAAGAACTAAAAGAAACACTGTAAGAAAAAGAACCACCAGAAGAAAAGCCGTTGCCAGTCTCAAGAAACCAGAAATAAGAAAGAGTTCTTTAAACTTAAAGATGAAAGGCAAAAAAAAATAAAAATAAAAAATAAAAACTGTTTTTTTAGCATTTATTACCAACAGTCAGCTGTTCGTTGTGCAAAGTTAATTATTAAAAAGCAAATTCATAATTTTACTTCTGAAGGAGAATACTGAATTTCCAGAATTAAAGATTTCGATATATTTGTTGTATGTTCTAATTACGTTATACGTGAATGACCTTTGATACAATGTAGTACGACACTGTGGCATCAATAACTCATTTAAATTACGAATAAGATTTGTTTTGAGATTCAGAACGCATTTTCTAGAATGAAACTTACTCATCCTTAGGTAGAGAGGAGTCGATGTTAAGAACAAACGATAAATAAACACAGACAAATAACATAAAAAAAGTTTATCAATTTGTAACCATCCCAATTCTTTAATTTTTTCTGATACATGAGCATGCTTCTTCAAACTAAAAATAAAACGGCAGCAATTATTTTGATTTCTTGCAGACGATATTTGTTAAGACTGTCTAAGCAAGGGTATGCCCTAAGAATTACTTCTAAGTCATTAATATTGTTTTTGAACCAATATTTTTTTTTAATAAATTATTAAAATTGCGGTCCGAACTCATTACGAAGATGTTTCGAATTTGGCCGAAGTGATTGTATCCATGGATGTTTTTAATCCACTAATTGATTCGTTAAATTTTTCGCAATTATAAACATCCATGGATACAACCACTTCAGCCAAGTTCGAAAAAGCTTCGTAATGAGCTCGGAACGCAACTTTAATAATTTATTTAAGAAATACCACTGGTTTTAAATTAATTTTATTAAAGTAGAAGTTGTTTTTAGAGCTTAATCTTTTACCAAAAAAATCGCCGTAGGGTGCCCTTTGAAAAAAAAATTTTTTGAATAACTCGAAAACGAAAAGGAATTTCGAAAAAATTTATTCTTAAAAAATTATCACATTTTTAAAGTAGTTGATGTACTAATTAGTTTTTTCGTAAGGTACATAGTTTAGGCACAAAACGCTTGGTTCCATACTTTTGCCCAAACTGTATAAATCGTGTTCGGTTTATTAAAAAATGTAATAAGGTCCATTATTTTTTTAAACAACTGCCCAAGTTGGCAATGTAAAACGAATAAATAAATGTGTAATGTTCAGCTGCATTTTTCCCTGTCCTGTCCTGTCCTGTTTTTAGGTATTTCTTATCTTTTGGTATAAAATTTGCTTATGCCTGTTGAAAATTTTCAGATATGTATATTTAAAAACTACTGAAATACCTAATTTTTACGATACAGGTGTTCTGAAAAAAAAATTGTTTGTGTGTAAAATTCCACAACTTAAGTGCTACAAATTTCCAAAGTACGACAAAAAATGTCCCCCTGTCAATAAAACTTGTTCATATAAGGGGTGTGTAAATTTTTCCTTATTTTCTGAATTAACCAATAAATGTTTTTGTTTTTTTGGGGAGCTAAAATTGCAATGGACGTAAATACGCCTTTGAACAAATGAAAAGGTGATTAATTTGTGAAAAATGTGTCGTCGCTCGGGGCCCCCGTTCTCCACCTTGTTCAATGACCCAAATCCCGATTGAATTGAAACGAGCATCCTTCCCATTAGGCAATAAATTAACATCTCGCGATTTTTTCTTCGTGTATAACGCAGTTTCAGAACAATAAAACAATAACAGTCTCGTCGCCCGCCCCCGGCCGCGTCTTGGGCAACATTCGGGGGCGCAGCAAGGCCGCCACCGTGCAAACTCGAAAAAACCACAATATAAAGACGTCGTGATTTTTGCCAGGTCGGCCAGAGGCCATCCTGCCACCTACTCGAGGGAAGCGTTTAACGGCCGAACAAAAAGCGATCGTGATCCGTTCACGCGTGCATGTACACGTAACTCGATGGTCTTTGAATTAGTTTCGAGTTGGATTCGATAATCGATGTGAAAGTCAGTTTCACACAGTCCAGATAACCCTCTCGCAATCGCAGGAATCGGGGAAAATAAACAAGAGCAAGGATTGATTGATGAAGGCGTGTGCTTGTACGAAACATATTGCTCTTTTTCCGGACACGGAATACGACGGTGTCGCTCATTTTTCAAGTTTGGACGATTATGGGAAATGATGGGAGAGTACAAAGTGGACCACACATTGTCCTCTCTAACAATCGGCGCAGGTTTAGAGGACTAAAGAGAGGTTCTTTGTCGGATGGACGGCAGGGGGTGGCACGCACTCATTAGCCGACAAGAGTATGTGGACGTGCATGGCCGGCTTTGAGGCGGTTTTGTACTTCTTAGACTTTGAACACAACTGCAAAGGCCCAGACACAAATACCCAACTGTTTTTCACTTGCTACTTCGGGAATTACTCACTTTGATTATTGACATGATATTCATGATAATTTGTTTTGTTTTTTATATTTCAATATTTAACACTCGAGTTAATACAATTTACTATAATAATAGTAGTAATCTTTCACTCCACTTATTTGCCACAGACATCTTTTCTGCCTCCATCCATTGTATTCCTCTCTATCGCATTTAAATGTCTCCTTTATTTTCTAAGATGTCTATTAGAAAATTACCTTAAATTAATTAAAAAAAAATTGTTTTTCAAAAACGTAGCCATTGACTTACGTAGCCATTTTTACACTTTCTTCTACAGGGTGACCCAGCGGTGCGTAATCGGTCTATAACTTTTTTGCTATTTGAAATATTGCCATGCCCTTTTCGTTTTCCGATAGACCGACTCAAAGTTCACAAACTAAAAATATTTTTATTATACACAGGGTGTTGTATACAGGGTGGTGAATTATAGTTATATTTTTTTAATGGAACACCCTATATATTTTTGCATATTTGAATTTTACGCAAAAAAATAATGTAACTTTATGTAAACTATTATGGGTCTATCTCTTTTCGTTTCAGAATTATTCAACTTTTCGTTATAAAAAAGACCAATTTTTGAAAAATCACTGCGAAGTCGACTATGAATATTTTCCGACAAATTTGCAACAGAAAGTCTCAGAATAGCCTGTAGTTTTAGCAATAGTCGACTTTTACTTGAAACATGCAGATAATGTATAGGGTGTACCAAAACGCAAAAAGTTGAATAACTCATTTTTTTCAAATGGAACACCATGTATTTCTTTACACCTGTGGATAACATTTTTCATAAGCTTTCTAATGATATGCGGTTTGTAAAGAAAATTTGAAACTTTTCTTAAGGAATTCAAAAAGAAATTTTTCTTTTTTTATTTATTTTATTATTAATTCCTGATGAGTGAAATTCATTTATGTATCAAGTAATAATTAGATTACTAATGTAATTAGTCACATTAGTACACATCAAAAAATAAATTACCAATTGACTTATTAGATTCTAGGCTAACAAATTTTCTTGTATTAAAATACATTTTTTTGAAAAATCTTGAAAAATATTTTAAATTTGCTATGCAAACCCCATACCATTAGAAAGCTTATCAAAAATGCTATCGATTCATGAAAAAAATACATGGTGTTCCATTTGAAAAAAATGAGTTATTCAACTTTTTGCGTTTTGACACACTCTGTATATTATCTGCGTGCTTTAACTAAAAGTCGACTATTTACTAAAACTATTCTAAGTTTTCCTGTTGCAAATTTATCGGAAAATATTCATAAGTGACTTCGCAGTGATTTTTCAAATATTGGTCTTTTTTATAACGAAAAGTTGAATAATTCCGAAACGAAAAGAGATAGACCCATAATATTTTATATAAAGTTACATTATGTTTTTGCTTAGAATCCAATTATGCAAAAATATATAAGGTGTTCTTTTAAAAAAAAATATAATGTGGACTTTAACTCGATCTATCCGATAATAAAAACGGCATGGCAATATTTCAAATAGCAAAAAAGTTATGGACCGATTACACACTGACTTTTTTCAAAGACATTTTTCTGTGTTGTACCTTTTTCTACTATTATTCATAGTAAATTTTCTAAAACATGAATTAAAACTAAGTACTAAAAACTTCTTAAAGCTCATTGTCCAAACAATTAGGAACTTCTGATCAATTGATTTAAGAAAATGCAACCCATCTATTTACTTGCTACTTTTTTAATTAAAGATATTTTTGCCGCCCTATTTAGCTCATATGTAAATATGCCACTTGATTTCTTGACCCTTGGACACCGATCCCAATTAAGTAATCCCTGCAACTAGCCTAACGGTGCAGAAATAAAAATTATTTTGGCGATTAGCCCCCGGCCGCTAAATTAGTTCGGTTTGTTAACTCTCTTCACCCCTCAGTGTTTTACCTTTGGAAAAATCCCAATTACGATTTGAACCATTCCGGTAAATACGTTAAATATCGTGATTAAGCGAGTCGTCATTGGGGGTTTTGTAAATTTACATACTCATCGGCAGCATAACCCGCCATATACATATTACATTAAATCGAAGAGGGCGCAGGAAAGCCGGGGGTTGCGGATTCCGAAGGGTTAGGGGTAGTTGAGGGCTGAAGCAGGTCCAGCAGCACGTGCGTGTTAACCACAGTCTAACATCCTCCCACGCAACCCTTGTAAGGAAACAACACAACTACTATATCTAGCTTTCGTTGTCCTGAGGATTCCACCAAGGGTTACAACCCCGAAACTCGAAAAACTAAGTTTTCCAATTAAACATCACGGAGCTATCTTATCAAAACCAATGTCGTTCAAATTGGGAAAAAAATTAAGTTGGTTCAAATTGCATTTTGATACTGAATGATGGCATAAAATGTTAAATGAAATTTTTTGGGCCAAATTGGTAGTATCTTGCGTTTGGCGTGAGCCGTGGTGGAGTTGGGGCGTCTGGAGGCGGTTTAGAATGTCCATAGGGAAGCTGTTGGAGGTGGTGGTGTCCGGGTTGGGCCCACTAATAGCGGAGCACACACGCACAGACCGAGATCTGGAATGGAATCAATAATCCACATTAAGGCCCGAACAATGCTACATCTGCACACGCATTATACATTCATATGTACACCACCCTCCCCTAAGAAATTCAATATCGGACTAATTTATGGCCCGGTCCATGAGGGCTTGCCGTTCGAGACGGCCTACCATGGAGTCGCACTTCCAAAGATTGATTAATAAATGAAATGATTTATTGCTTTCATGTGAAGTGTATAGCGGAGTACATATTGTTTAACGAGGCTCAGATAAAAACTGCTAAGTGTTTCCGCTTAATTATCATTTTTTTGTTGAAATTGCAGTTTACGACCCCAGTTCTCGAAATTTTTCGCTAGAACCGTAATTTTTAAAAAGCTTAGATAATACGGAATTTCAACGCGAAGATATTTAGCTTATTGTAGCCTTCTTTAATTTTTTAAATCCTAATAAATTTGCGATTTTAATTGACCATTACATGTTCATAAAATTTTTAAATAAATTTATACAAAATTTATAGATACGAACTCTCTGCATCATCTAAAATTACTCGTATTATCAAGTTTCAAAAATTAGCTACAATAGTGAAACACTCTCTTTGGAAAGTAGTTTTTATAACTGATGACGTTTTTAACCAAGAATATCAAAAAACTAAAATGAGATTGATTAAAAGAAGAACGTATGAGCATTAGGGCTTTAGCATTTTTTTCTAAAGTTATACTCGAAAAATTAAAAATCTCTTAAAAGTTAAATAATTTATTTTTTTAAAGAGAACACTATATTCATTATTTTTGCAAATAAAAATTTTCTAAATTCATTCTAAAAATATTAACACAACACTTAACTGTTGTGTTTCGTGCTGATTACTCAAAACTAACTCAAAAGTAAACTTTAAACATTAAATAAATCAGCTATTTCAGTAGTCGACAAATTTTAGCTAATAATAAATTTGATCTTGCAAGATATCCGTAATCTTACACTTTTGTCCACTATTCGTTTTTTATTACAGTAAAATAACTCAAATTTTAATATATGTGGTGGAGGTAGATGTTCAAATTTCTGTATAAATCATAACAAATGATTGATTCTTGTTGGAGCTAAAATGTATTGTTTGGAACATGAAATATGTGCCAAAATTAGTAGTTTTTAATTGTTGTTAATGTTTAAATGTCACGTACAATTGCTAATGATGATATTTTGATATCGAAACGTCCTATAGAAATACACGATTTGTTTTAAAAAAGGATCTGGAAGCCAAGTTTTATGTAATTGAAATAATCTCAGAATATTAGATTCAAAAAACTAACAAACTTTATTCATTAAAATGTCATTGTTTTGCTTAACGAGTTTTTGGCAAATAACTCAGAATGTATTAGAAATGTTAGGATTTGCGATAGGGCTGTAATAAGAAAAAAAATTCGTTTTATAATTTCGCTTTGACTAATTTGAAAATAAAAAGGGGTTCTCGTTTAAAGTAAGAATAATAATTTCATAGTAAAATGTGCACATCCTGTAGTAATTCAGATCAATCAAACTTTGAGTAACAAAACGTATCAAATATATGTATCTGTTACTAAATGTTACCACAGGAACATTTTTTATATTTTTTTAAAGTAATCTCTGAAAGGATTTAAATTTTTTAATGGGCACAAAAATGTATTATTATGCCGTCACATTTTTTTGGCTCATTCTAATGTATAACTAAAAATATTTTTAATTTGAAAGTAATTGAGCCCCAAAAAACCGGAGCTGAGCTGAAGGATATAAGCTTTAAAATAAAAAGTCCTTTTAATAAATTATATTTTAATTTTTTTGTAAAATTTGGAGAAAAACGTCTTGTGGAAGTAAGTTTCCTAGTCCTGCGGCCCGTCGTTCGTCTCTCGCTTGTTGTCTCTTTTGCATCGTTTAATGTGTGTTATTTTCGCAATTCTATTAAGCACCGGCTGGAAATTGTGGGTGAACGCATCATAATTTGCCACCAATTCCATCAAACACCATAAAATAGATGAAATCCCCGATTAGACAAATTGCCATGTCCTGCCATGCATGCCAGAGGTCCATAAAAGATCAAAACTCGAGTCTCTCACAACGAGCCGATATTTTTCCCTTCTTTGATAACAGCACCGTTGGTAATTTTTTCTTTAACGCCGCGCATCCTGCAAATTGTAGTGTTTGCTCACGACCGTTTCCATCGCCTACTATTATCAAACAATTACTTTTATCAATATTCTAGCCTCATTTGCTTCATGACTAGTTACGGCATAACGGACACGCTCAATTTGTTCGAAACGTTCCGTCCGTACGTCCATACACCACTTTCTCTCTCGGAGACGATCGCGCGATGGACGAGAAGGAAGAACAGGACGCGGGCGATGTTATCCTGCGAGGGAACGAGGTGTTCATGTTTGCTGCCGAAGGGGAGCTCTTCCGAGACGGGTTTCAGCGAGCGGTTCGCAGAAAAAGTGGTGACACAGCGGCGAAAACACATAATTAAAACACATGAATCATGCCTAATCGATAGCTGCTAATTAGCGGCCTCAAACTAGTAAATAATAATACACTGGGGCGGATTTTAGTAAGGGAAATAAATGCAAGAATCTTGTTTTATTGGGGAAGTGATTGGTTTCAATATTCATTCCTACACAGTAAAAATTTTCTGGTGTTATTTACACTAAAATAACACTAAAAGTGGTCCTTATAGGACCACACTAGTTAACCTAGAGTTAATATTTTCTAGTTTAAATTAACTTTTTTGTATATGTACTTTTAACACCTAAACTAGCGTAATAATAATATTTTATAAATGTTTTACACACTTAACTAAATGTTCTAATGTACTTCCTGAGTGTACAAAGCATTGAATTCTAGTGTAGTTATAGTATGAAGATGGTTTAGCATAAAGGCATGTAAATAAAATAAGTACATTAATTTTAACTGGTAATAGAACTCGCCAAGACCAACAATTTTTCCTAATAACTTTTTTTTCAAAACGTTTTAGTTTTTGAGTTAAAATTATTTTAAAATCTTACACAATTTTCTTACACGCCACTGGAAACAAAGTTACCTAGTCGACAAGATTATCGTTTCCAAGCAAGTTCATGAAAATTAAATAAAATTTATTATTACTTTTCTTTGTTGGAGTATTTCATGAAAGGTTCGTCAATTTGTAGGAGAAAAAAATGATTTTCAAAAATGCGATTTTGAAAAAATGGTACATAGAAAAAGTGTTTGTCTTGATGAGTTCTACCACTGGTTAAAATTAATGTACTTATTTCGCTTACATCCTGTATATTCAAATATTTATTATAAACAATACAAATGTACAAAAAAAAACAAAGTAAAAAATAAATTCAAACTACGAATACATACCTGTTTAACAAAAATATGTTTTGGAACGATACATAAATCAGTAGAATTCTGAGATATTTTCGAAAATACAGTTTCTATTTACTTTAAAAACTTTATGGACTTTATGTAACATAATTTGAAAATTATATCAGCCATTTTAACTGTCCCAGTACCCATAAAAAATAAAAGATGTTGTTCTAATACTTGTGCTTATGGGCAATTTGTACGTAGGGGAGACCGGTATCAAATGTAACAGGGGTCAAATGTAACATTCAAAATTGTGCTTCCATCTAGTAAGTAAAAGACAAACTACTGTGCCACTAGAGTCGGTTATTATGAAATAGTTCAGTTGCACAACTTGGATTTCAAAACTTTTAAACGTTTTGTCTGTGGGGGAGGAAGTGCGTATTATGATCTAAAAAGTAAGTAATTCACTGTTCGTTATGTTTGTAATTATGTCCTTATCGTTATGAGAGCGTCACAATTAATTTTTTGGCCATAACAAGCGCCTTTTAGACTGTAATTAATTGCAGTTTGTTTGCCCTAAATTTGAGATTAAGTGGAAAATTTTTGTTCTCAAAGGGTTAAAGAGCTGTTGGTGTCGAATGTAACATCTCCGAAGGTGCCGTTTGAAACACTGTAACAATATGGTTTTGCCTCCACCACCTATAAAAAGTCTATGTTCTCCAGAAGATTTTCGACCTTTGCCTAAGGCAGATTTACTAAACCAAAAACAACAGAAAGGGAAAAAGGGGAAACAGCAATGCTTACAGACACGCCGGAGAAGAAAATTTTGTAGGAAAGATACAAAAATAAAAATGTGGCTTCTGCCAAGAAGAATCTTCTATAAAGTAAAGGAATAGAGATAAGGAGAAAGACAATCAAGGAAAAGACAAACGGGAAAAAAGGTCAAAGAATACTAAAATCGTAGATGAAGAGTCAGAACAGTCTTCCGAGAGTGATGATGGTATCTGTCTATTAGGTATGTTGTAGACCTTACCATCAGAGCAAAGAAGATTGGCTTCAATGCAGAGGGTGCAAACAATGGGCCTACAGTTCCTGTGCTAATATCGATGCGTTAGTATTTATCTGCCATAATTGTTTATCAGACTAATTTGATTAAAATGAGCTACAACTAAGAATTATTATTATTTTCATTACTTTGTTGAAGTTTTGTTAATTTTATGGTTATTATAAAGTTTATAATAAATAATACTATTATACACATTACTTAAAGACCTTAGACAGCAATAATCTACCCTTAGGGCTGGTTTATAGAAAGCTCTGTTAAAATTTAATTCGTTGTTAAAAGTTAACAACGCGAATGGACCAACCAAATTGCTTCAATTTGGTCACGTGATCAGTTAATCGCGCATTTAATTGCGAATTAAATGAATGACGCTTCTATAAACCGGTCCTTAGAACTTTTTTTTCACCGATATTACAATCGACACATCTCGCGTTACATTTGACACCAGTAACGGCTGACATTGAGAAAGATTATAATTTATTAAAGGAAAATAAACTTAATACTACGAAATCTGACTATCCAATTGTATTCTAGGAGCATCATGGAAGGTAGATATATTTTTTACACATCTTGTTTAAGAATATTAATGACAGAAAAAAATATTGTTACAATTGATACCGGTCTCCCCTACTGTGTCTCTCGTTTAAACGAAGATAAGATTATTATTGAACACTGTGCAGTTATATTTTACACTATAAACTGCAAACATCATTTGAGAGTGTATAAAATGCCCTTTAAAAAGTAAAAGTCATGTTTTTATGTAATTTCGACACTGGCAGAAAATGTTTTTCAATTATAAGTTATTTTGTAAAACATGTATTATGTTAACAGTCATTTTAAACATAATCTAGTGTCAAAATTAACACTAGAAAAATTAAGTAAATGCCAAAATATTTTTTACTTAAACATTTTTTTTAATGTGTGGTTTCAGTATTCACTCCTAGTGGAGTTCTTGTAATGTGCATATGCTGGTCAAGAATCGCACTGTTCCTCCTACAATGGCTAACGACCTGACACTTACGTGAGCAAAGCAATTGTGTCTGGCATGAGAACTAATTTAGAACAAACAGTAAAAAAGTGAAAAAACGGCGAAGAACCTGAGGTCAATTAATATAAATGCAGTCAGGTGCAAGTAGAATGATTTGGTTTCGATTCACCCTCCGAAAAAGTGGTTGATTGGGATCGTTCTGCGAGTTTAAAACTAATGTAGTCGGAGTTATTAAGTAAGGGGGTAATTTCCGTTAATGTACAGTTGTGGTGCCCGCCCCGCGCCTATTAAATATTACCGAGGATGTGTATCAGAGTTCGCATGCCATCTGTAATTAAGCATCTTTAAAAAGTGTTTTAAATGTTTGAAAGAACGGCGTACACTAGCCCCATGTATTCTTCATGAGGAAATAGCCGAAAGGATGCGTATGAATAATTCACCCCCGATAATATAACAAAGGTGGAGGTGGCGGCGGCGTTCTAATTGTTGGTTTTATCGACGTCGGACTTATCAAACATTAACGCATTACATTTATTCTCGGATTTGTGTTTTTGTGTTATGCATGAGGAGGTAAGGGACGCCTCGTGGCATTGACGGCAAGGTTCGTAATCAAGAAATCGTAATTGAAAAGACCTCCTGTCGCGGTAAAAAACCCGTCGTGAAATGCACACACATATGCAATCTTGGATTTGCTACACTGCCATTTTTTGCCACCAATGGTACAGTCAAGGCTGTTTGTGGAACGGCTGTTTACGGCGGATATGACGCGCGTTTTTCTCGACGCTCCTCGTAATAATGGTTTTTTAAGTGCGCTTTGGAGATTCTAATTGCCGAGGATGGATACAAGAAAGTGTTGAAAATTGAAAGTTTTTGTGCGTGTATTGTGTTCGAAGGGTTTTTTTCATTGAGTGTTTGTTGTAGCTTCTTCCGTGTCGAGGTTCAACAAGGAAAATTAGCCGGCGAGCAACGTTTTCTGACGCAGCCTGTATACATCTAGATTAACTTCTCGGAACAAACATGTTTTAGCTCGCACTGTTCACTACTTCTAACGTACTACAATTTAGCCAAAAATTAGAACCACGACTCTTATTTTCAGCACAGTAACTTTCGGAGTGATGCAGATCTAGCCTGTGAAAATTGCCATTGATCGCTAATAAAATTTCTTTTGTTTTCTATAAAAAAAAAACGTGAAAACTCTACTTTTACTTTTTTCTTTTTTTGTCTTTTCCTTTTTTGAGACTCATATTAAACGTTAAAACTTACTAATTTTACAGGAAAGCTTAGTAGTAGTTATGTAACAAGATACTTTAGCAAATCCTGGTAACTGCGGTAAATGAGATTTGAAAAAAAAAACAAAAAACATTTCTTTGGTTTAGAAAAAAATAACGTGAAAGCTCTATTTTTTTTGAGACTCATTAAACGTTAAAACTTACGAAATTTGCAGGAAAGCTTATATAGTTATGTAACAAGATACTTACTGACTGCGCCAAATGAGATTTGAAAAAAAAAACTTATGAGGTTAAACATATTTCAAAAACTAATATTTCCTCTGTTTCTGTTTTAACATTTTGATTTTTGGTTCTCAGTTAGGCAGGAAACGTTGCAGCATCGTCTTCTAAAATTCTTCATTTTGTTGCTTGATGCCTTTACAGTAGTGTTTTAAGTACGTTCACGGTTAAAAAATTTCATTTAAAACAGATAATTCGATTGTTCGTTTCATACGAGTTCTCTGAGTCATGACCACAAGAACTGCCGCTCATGTATCGGAATATAAAAATTATTAATTTCTTTCTGTTAAACTAAATTAAGTCTTTCTGTAAACTAAAATCATTTTGTTATCTATGGATAAAAAGTAGAAGAAGCTCATCCCGTGCATTATTTTTTTCTGTCGTTTGAGACTTTTTATTTACCTAGCGTAAATGTGATTATAGCTGTCGTGAGTTCAGACAGTTTTATGTATGACTTCTTGTGAAAAAAAATATTCTGTCTATGCCAATGTAAAAGAGTTTGCTAAAAGTATATGTTTACTTTATAATTCACTTTATTTCTGGTTTTTCTTTAAATTTTTATACAAATACCTACTTGCAACTAAAATTAATTAATATTAATAAGCCGCTGATAATCATATATATTTTTTATTATTTCTAATGATATTCTGAAACAAACAAAAGGTTGTCTTATGTGAATATTAGTAAAAAAATTTGCCATTAATTTGACATTTGCCATGCAAGTGAATAGCACCTCAATCAAACTAGTTTTATTAGTCATTAATTAAATTAAATTAAACTAAATTTAAATGTGGCGAATTTCTAATTCAAAATGTAAGGTAAACAACGAATAAACTTTGTTTAATAATTTTTTTGGAAGGTATTTTTGACGAGATTTTTGCACAAATCAACATTTAAACATTGTTTGTTTCAGAAAATAATGATTTTAATGAAAAGTAATAAAATAAAAATTCAGGGAGTTAATATTAAGAGCAATAAATGAAATATTTAATACCAGACTCTTATTTCTGTGTGATTATTAATTTCTGAGACATTTATTTAGTAAACTCATCCTCTACCTATATTTTCCACACCAAACTCATTTACTTGTGTGTCTTTTCGGCTTCCAGATTGGAGGAAAAAGATTTGTTGTTTATGAACTATTTTTGAACATTTACATAAAACGGATTTAAAATTTTGACGGGGGCTGGAAGTAAGGATCCAAATATACAGGGTGAATCAATAGTGGGTTATTTCTGAAGTTTTTTTTAACATGCAACCAATAATACTGATTCCAGCTGACCAGATCGGTAATCTCTAAAAAAAATCAAAATTAATCCACGATTACATTGTTCTGAGTATTGTCAAGTTTGTCTTCACAGTTTTGCTAAAATTTCTTTATGGACTATTATTATTTAAAAGCTAAAAAACCAATGTTGATTCAATTAATGTTTTTAAAAATCAAACGAAGTATCCAAGTGGTAAATGCAATTAGTATTTTTGGTTGCATCTTAGGATATGTCAGAAATAACCCAATATTGACTCACCATGCTAATAAGGGTGGTTCAAATTTTATTTATTAAAAAGTCCAAAATAAATGCATCCATAGACGACTAAAACTCAAGTTTTTTTTTCAATTAATAACGAGAGAACAAAAATAACTGTATGCACAGCGATTTAACTGAGCTCCGATTTTGCAAATTGCAAAGTGTATTTTAGTGGCGGATAAAATCGTGTCTTTTTTATCGCTTCTGCCCCGGTGCAGTTGTGCCGCTTCCTGCTGAAAACCGTCAGTATCCTGCTCTCTGCGAGCGCGTTTTTGCCGTATCTCGGACAATGCACGTCTCCTTTGGCGATTATCGTCCCATATCTCGTAAGATGGCCAAGAAAAGGGTGCGAGAGAGAGAGAAAAGGGCCGTATGCAGGAATTGCAGAAAGACAGAGCGCGGGTGGATAACCGGCTCGTATACTATACACTCTGCGATGATACAATAGCTGTGTATATCTGGAGGTCACGACTGCTCCTAGTAGGCTCTCTCATAGGAACTAATTACAATGTATGATTAATTATCGGGCCACTGCAGAGCAAGGATGGCCCATAGCGTGTCCGCCCGGCCACTGCGATGTCTTACTGCAGGCCTGCCAACCACTGTCTTAGCTTGCTAATGTCACCAGGCGACGTTATATATTGTACGACCTCGGATAAAGGCCGTATCACAATTGCGACGAAAGGTCAACGCGGAATAAAGCACCAAATTCGGGACAAGCCCACCTAAAGCAAACACCACCAAGAAAATCAAAAATAACAAACCAGAACTCCCAAAATCAAAAAAAAATTTTAACGAAAAAACCCAGCTTTCTTCAGGTGGGATCGTCTTTGAGTGATTGCCAAGAACATCAATATTGATTTGTGTGTAATGAATCCGCGTGTATGTGAATTCCTGTGATTAGGTTCGGTGGGTATCCTGCGGCAAATGTAATATCCCCTTTATATAACACATCCTTCGGCCAGCACACACTGATTTCCATACTGACTGATGTTAGTTAGCCCTTCCATACTGTTCCTGGTACAGTCCGTTCCAGTTTCAGACATCGTCAGTTTGTGTAAGACGACAGGTACACTCGTGGCCAAAATGGTAACGGGTCGTTATCGGTTTTACATAACGAAATTATTCAAGGAAGAGGTTCACAATGTTTTAGCTGGTCCGAGAGGCAATCAGATGCAACAATTCAAATGTCCAAGACAACTTTTTTCTTGGCTCTAAGGCTAAAATGTTTATAGAGTTGAATAAAAGCTTCCAGGGGTGCCGAAGTTGGAATGATTTTTTGCGTAGAGGTAGTGATATTAATCATGGGCGCTTTTTGTTGAAATCTGCATCAGATGGCATTGCTTTTGGCTGCGATAATTCATCTTTCTTGCCTCATATGTGTGTGAAATCGATGGTTATTCTTGTGCGTAAACCGAGGGGATGCGGTGCAATAAGATAAATGCTTCGAGTTGGGCCTACGGAACGGATTAACCGGAAAGTGAGCCGTCCTCCGATAAGAAACATGTTCATCTCTGAAGATTATGATATTTTTTCTCGGTGTGACGAATCGGAGCATGTCGATGCAGAAAAGCTCGTTATCGTTTCGTATAATGAAAATTCCGATGTGTTCATTAAACGTGTAACTTTCCGAACGTTTTCATAATCTAAATTCAAGATCGGCAAATAAGGCGCGCTTATAAACCAACAGAGAAAAATTGATTTATCTCTAAATGAAATAAAATAGCAGAACAACGAGGCTCGCACATAAAGTCTGGAAGTGGCGGTTATGAGACTCTAATAATGGTGTAAGGTCCACAGCTGACCTTAAGGTGCGACTCCACCGGCTTTAGATAAACGCTCGTTGATGATGGAACTAATAAGTCCCAACGTGCCTATTTGCATTCTTTCGCACTGCATGCATTATTATAACGCGTGCTGAGATTACCATCGCGGCTAATCTGCCGTACAAATCCGAAATTACACGAAACTGACACACGTTCGCCAACGATACAAAGAAAAAGTCAAGGATTAAAGGTGATAAATCTTGAGGGAGTTAATGCGAATTTTCGAGTAGCTGCGAGCACATGCGATTATATATTCCGCACGTATCGTCTCTTCAGTCCGTCTTAAATGTCCCTACTAATATTGTACCGGTAACGTAATTAAAGTGGGTTACGTGCGCCAGGGAGGATTTTTCAAGGACTAAGCCGATAATTTATAATCGCAATTCTGACACCTGACGGAGGGTTCACCATCCTTCTCACCAAGGAATTGATAGTTTTTCATTTGTGTTGATTAGTTATTCGAGTCCGGGGCACAGAAGGAGTCGAAAGATCGACAAGGACAACACCTTGTACATATTCAGTAGGACTAAGGCATGGTCGGTGTACAATCAATTCCTTATTCCGCCCCCGTCCCCGAGTCCTTTCCGTAAGGGTTGGAAAGGGGGTGGCTCGGCCGGTCCTACACCCCCGGCTCGTGTGTGTGCATGCAGATACGGCCGCGTATGAATCTATTGATTAGAGAGTAAGCAACTACCCTTATAGCATGTGGCCAGCAGCAGTAGCACCTAGCTTGGTCCTTGTTGGGTAACATATCTGTGCTGTACTGCCCGATTCTACCCTCTAACCCTTGCCAGGGTCGTATTACAACTTGACTCTATCTCGACCAGATACACATCCCACCTATACGTGAGTTATTACCAAAGGATATAGTGCAGACATAAGCCTCGACTGTCATTGTGCGAATTTATAACACCTCATGAAATAAAGCCAATTTAAGAAACTGACAACAGACCGTGGACTCAACCAACATTTATAAACGCTCTTTCAACTTCTAGTCTCTATCTTCTAATTTCTAATACAATATGACAAATTTTTTTTAAATACACTTGGAAAATCCAGAATTGTGTTAAAAAATGCCAAAAAAAAGAATAATGGTGACCTTATGACCAAAATGTGAATTTTAATGTGTTTGTTAATTTTAATTTTATGTCCTGAAGAAGCCGACAATACGTTGACGACCCACGACTTTTAATTTCTAACCTGTCCAAACTGTCCCGAGAAAAAATATTTCACATAAAAAATTATCTTTTTTTTCAAATCGATTAATGTTCGAAAATTCATTAGAGTTTAATAGAGTTCGTTCAATTACGATTCCCAATTTTTCAAAGTTTTGCGTATGCTTCCCAGTTGGGCACTATTCCATTTCCAAAATTAATTTTTCCATCTTAGAATTTCATGACGTTTATTCGCTGAGGAAATTGTGGACATAAGCCAAAATTGAGGCTAAAATGGTTTTTGTAATGTAAATAACTCTTAAATTAAACCATACGACAATTCTCAAATCTCCGTACGATTTTGGTCTTCTTGTAACATCTTACATAAGTAAGTTCAAACATGAACATCAAACACCAGTTTTTTGCTGAGTTTGCAATGCGTGTGTTGGGAATGCAGAACTATCCAATGAGAAACACCTTTTAATCGTGTTGCAATTTTTTGTTCGCTAGATAAACACCGAGGATATTTTTATTGGTCAAATAATGCATTTGTGGAACTAATGAGACGATAAAGCGGCTTTATCGGGCTGGTCCCTCCCACAAAAATAGAATTTTGTCTTCGATGCGAATAAATGGCAAATATTTATTGATTCCAATTTTAGACATTAACATTCTGGTGAAAAGTTTCACCAAAGTCTAAAGTAGTTACCTATTTTAAGCAAATAAAAAAATGAAAACCCTCAACTGGTATGATGATTTCCCGGCCAGACAACTATCGTATCGTTGGGTCAGAAATGACCCAGCTGTATTTTAAGGATAGAGGGTATAGACATAAATGAAAAACATGATGTTAAAAAAATACCAAATATTTGTTGTAATTCTGATACAACTGTCAAAATAAAATTAAATATTAAAATTTGGCTTCATACTCTTTAGCAATAAAAAAATTAACGAATACTCCACGGTTAAACTAAACATTATAAACTAGTAAAAGAAAATATAATAAAAACATTTATCCAAAAAAATACGAACGAAAAACTAATGGCTTTTTTTCCCGTATTTTTTGTAACTCAAAAAAAACTCAATCAGCAGTGAGTGTGCTTGAGCAGTTTTTGAATCATCTCCTTTTTAGGGAAGGCTCCTCATCTGTAGCCAGTCTATCTTCAATAAATTCAAATCACTGTCACTTTTCCGTTATTATCATTGTCATCATATAAATTATTGAAAATGTATGCCAATTCAGCATTGGGTAGAAATGTTAACATTTTCACGAAACGAAATTTAAAAATTCGTAATTTTGCGAAATATTATTTTCTGCCTTACTTGCACGAATCCCTCCGAATTAAGGTTCATTGTTTTAAGGCATACAGTATCAGAAGGAATGCTTCATAATAAAATATGTCTAACAGAGGATGCAGATTAGCTTCTGATTGCTTTTGTTATATTTGGACAATTTATATTTGCAAATAAAGGGAGGCTTTCCTCAGAAGCACTAAAATCACCATACCTGCTGCATTTTGTTTTTTCCGTGTCTAATCGGGCTGAGTTATTGCATAATTATCACCAGACAGGTGCAAATATGTCTCAAAAAATACATTTTCTTTATTCACATTTAGCTTTCTTTCCGAAAAACCTAGGCAACATGAGTGATGAACAGGGCGAGCGTTTTTATCAAGATTTGAAGGTTTTCAAAGATCGGCACAAAGGCTCCTGAGATGAAAACATGTTAGGAGATTATTGTTGGACTATTATAAAGGGAACTGACCCAAAAAAGTACAAAAAAGAGAGTAAAAGCATTCATTTTTAATTTTGTTTTTGGCTATTTAAGAATTACTCTTGCTTTTTAATTAATTATATATTTCTTAAATCTGACGTGATGGATTTTTTTTTATATATTTTTTTGAACTCAGTGCCTCATAATCTATAAGAAATGATAACTTCAGTTAAGGTATATACCTAAATCGTGTAAACTCGTGTAATTAATTTGACGTGGAATAGACAAAAAATCAATAAATTTATCTAAAAATCCCAAAAATTACCCAAAGTTTTTAATGTAATTCACACTGTATATGGATTTGTCCTTTTTCTATTTTTGCCTTGGAAGCTACTAACGAGCGCCAGTGTAGTTTTTTAGGTTTTTATTGAAGTTTCAGTAATTACTCCGTCTTCCTGCGAGTAAATTTAAGACACACTTGATTCGAAACTATATCTTTCAGTTGTTTATACAGGTAAACGTCTGTAAGCTAGCGCCTCGTCCAATTAAAAGTCGGCTAGCCGCCTCGCCCGGAAAACTCCGGAAAAAAGCTAGATCAGATGCACGCTTTAGCCGAGTATTAAAAAAAAGCACTTCTGCTCGGGGTGCGATCACCATTATTGACTCCTCGCGCTAACATTACGGCATTATTACAAACTAAGTAATAGTTATTGCAGGCTGTACTTATGTACCAACTACTTATTACACTTAACTTTAACGCTCATCTCGTCGAGTTAACCTCCGTCTCGTTGCTGTAAACATATTGTGGAAAGGATTATCGCACCGTTGAATTATCTACTTGCGGCGTGATGTTGACTTTTAAATAAACTAGAGCATGTGCGAATCTTGATAATTATAACGGCAATAATAAATGGGACTCGCCGGATTTTTATTACTATTGAAATCGGGTTTATTGCTCGCGCTCACTGCCGGATAACATGGAAAATCGCGATAAATCCAAACAACTGCAAGATTAATTTTTATATTATCGTCCCGTCTTTAAACAGAAATGTTTGATCTAACGTATGTATAAGTAATATTCCGACCGTTGGTAAAGATGTTTGCGGAGATCGTCCGCAAAACATGATTTTAACGCGTCTGTGAGGTCGACCGCTCTCACCCTCTGCCTCACCCGATCCCAGACATCACCCTCGGTCCTCTAATCTGCATATACCGGAGTAAAAAGCTCCCGGCTTCCTTGGAAGACACTGCAAACTACCAGTGGTCCGAGGCATAACTAAGGGTTGTTTTAGGTTGAGCAATCCGAGGGTGGGTCCATTAATCTTGGCTCATTTCGGTCCCCCATTGCATATTCACGTCCACACATCACGGATCGCCTCGGATGGGAAGGAAGGACCTAAACCAGGCATGCATGCGAAAGATTTACTTAAGACGTTGCCGGATCGGACCGAGAATAATTAGAAGGACATATTCAGATGCAAGAACAGGCCTTGTTGGCAAAGCCACTGTATAGTTAGGCCACACTCACTCACTTTCTAATTACATTGCCACCATTTGCATCCAAGGGACGAAAAGCGGACTTTTCCGCACGACCATAACCGAACAATTTCATCGGCAATTTGTATCAGGTGTCGGGGGCGTAAAGCGGGTTCGACGTACTGTTGCTTACCTTTGTTTATCTTAGGCCCAATTAGGAGTATCCGCTCGGATGTTATGTGTTTTTAATTAAAACGCCGGAATAATTTAATTGTAATTTGAAAAGGACGTCGGCACCGAGAGCTTTTTTCCGGGTGTCCGGATCCGAAAGGAGCAATTATTTAAAAGTTAGACAATATGTTCGCCTAACATGTGAATCTCGATCGGATAACTTGAGCGGAAACACATCATCCCTATACATAAAATTAATTTCTGTAGGGCGAGAGGGATTATGGCCGGAATTAAGAGAGAAGTTGGAATGGATTTGTGCGGAGGATTCGGACGCACACACGCGGCTAGAGGGAAAAATGTAATGTTGCAAAGGGCGGCCAAAAATTTAGTTCTTATGTCGTGAACAGACTGCGTTGAATCAGCGCAATAGACCTCCTACATTCTGATTTCTAGAAAGACTAATAAATTTATGAGACAAACAATTTTGACTTCTAGAACTCAAGATTGTGTGATAGTCAATTTAGAAAAAGAAACTTTTTGTAATTTGCCTCTATTTTGATGCTTTAATAGACATATTAACGAACGCCTAGTTGGCCCATGGCTTTATATACAATTCTTTTCCACGCTTCCATGTCTTCTGACTTTCTTTTCCAGTTTATTATTTTAATTTGTCTCAAATCTTCCATCTTCTTCTATCTTGTGCGGGGTCTTCCTCTTCGTCTTCTTCCTCCAATACTTGATTCGAGAATTTTCTTCGGTATTCTTTCGAAATTCATTTTTGTACGTGTCCCAACCATCGAATTCCCTGCGCTTTTATCACTGCCACTATGTTTGGTTCAACATAAAGCTCCTTCAGTTCTTCGTTGATTCTTCCTTCTATACCATACCTCATCTATTTTCTTTTCTCCAAAAATAGGTCTTAGAACTTTTCTTTCCCATCTTCCTAACCAGTTCTGATCTGCCTTGGTTAATGTCCAACTTTCACATCCGTACGTCACCATAGGCCTTATTACCGCTTTATAAACTCTCAGTTTTAATGCTCGTGATACTTTTTTTGTTCCTTATTATGGAGTTCAAAGAATGAAGTGCTTTATTTCCTGTCAAAGTTCTTGCTTGTATTTTTTCCTTTATTTCTGTTTTTTTTGGGATCACAGTTCCTAAGTATACAAAACTTTCTTACTTCTTCGAAATTATATCTTTTTCTTATTTTTGTTATTACATCTAATTTTCCTCCTGGTATGTACTGTTGTTCTGACCATTTCAAGCAACGTTGAGTAATGCTATTCCTCGATAATTTGCGCATTCTGCCTTGTCGCCTTTTTTATGTACTGGTATCAGAATAGCTTCTTTCCATTCTTCTGGTATACTTTCTTCTTTCCACACTGTCTCCACTAACTTCTGAAACTTTCCAATTAGCTCTTCTCCTCCATTCTTGAAGTATTCAGCTGTTATTTCATCAGTTCCGGGACTTTTGTTATTTTTCATGTCGTTTATTATCTTTTTTATTTCGGTCTTGTCCGGGGGTTATTCCAAATCATTATTTTCTTGCACTTCTTGCTCGTTTTCATTTCCTTTTTGCGTCAGTGTTTCTTCTATTTCAGTTGGTTGTCCATTCAGCAGGTTATCGAAATAATGGACCCATCTTTGCAGAACCTCCTCTTCGTTTGCCTTCTTCGCTTCCATATGCTTTCCCCTCTTTTCTTTCTTCACGTTTTGAAATAGATTTCGCAATTCTCTCCTTTGGAAGTTTTCTTCTATTTCCGCTATTTGTTTTTCTTTATATTCTTTCTTCTTTTTTCTTATTAATGTTTTCAGCTTTTTCTTTTGTTTCTTGTATTTCTCTTTAGTTTCATCCGATTCTTTTGTTAACATTGCCATTTTTATGTTTTTGGTCTTCTTTATTTCCTCGCGGCAATCTTCATCAAACCATTCTTTATCCCTTGTCTTTACTACTTTTCCTTCTATTTCCTTTTCTATAATTTCTAAAACTTTTCTTCTTTCTTTCTAAAGATTGTTCATGTCACTGTTTTCGTTAATAATTTTTAGTCTTTCTTTTAAGGTTTGCTTAAAATTTTCTTTTTCTTTTTCGTTCTTTAATCTTGTTAAGTTTCTTTTCTTTTGGTTTCTTCTTTTATTTCTATTATATGGAATGTCCTGTTTTGTTTTAACTCCTACTAGAAAGTGATCTGAATCTATATCTGGTCCTCTATATGTTCTTATATCTGTTATAATTAATTAAGTAAATAATTGTAATTATAAGGATTGTAGAAACATTCTGAAAAAATTCACATAGATAGAGAAAAATATAAAATATTTGATAGCAAACGCCGAATTTTTTGTGATTATTAGTTTTTGAGATACATATACCTAATAAAAATCTTCTTTTAGCTAACCAGAGGCATTTATCTCTGTTCCCCTCTTCTGTATCTCAGTTACTACTTAAGCTGATATTTTGCAGATATTTTGTAGATGTTATTTATATTCCGGGACATATTTCATTATACAGAATGTTCCAAAAAGTGAAAATGTGTGTAAATGCGTGTTATTTCCTTTTTAGTTTCTTAGTTATCTTTACATCTCCTCTTTTTTTTTTCAAATATAAAATTTTGTTTAAGGTCTGTGAGTGCTTTTTCATATCTAGGTAGATTTTCTTTTGAATTGCTTTCATAGTTTATTCATTAAATCAATAACAGCTTATTGTTTCCATACAAAATTGATTAAATATCGTTGTGTTTTGTTTCTTAAAACATTATTTAAATTTTTGAGAGTGTCTTTCATTTCCTGAGTGATTTCTTGCGTTGCCTTTTATTTTTACAAAATAATTGTCGGTTCTTGTTTGTTTTCAATAAACAGTAATAAATTGCCGAGTAAGTGTGGTCTTTTTTGCATGAATATGCCGGTTTTTCCCGTTGTACCACCATTGAACCTGAATATCTCAAATCCGCAACAAAAATCCGCAAAAACAACGTATGAATAATAGAAACTGTAAATTATACCTGCGGTGAATTTCCGTGTAAAATGCGATTTCTAAAAGCATCCAACTAACCGGTCGAATAATGTCAACCGGCGTATCGAAAGCAATTATTACGTGTTTTAGAAATTAGAAATTGCAAAGTGAATTTGCATACTGTGCACTCATACTCTTAATGCAGCGAGCAAGACGAAGAAACCATCACTACGAGCGAAGGAGAGCACACACCGGAGTGATTTACCTGATTATTGGATCGAATCCGGCTGTTGGTATTGTTTGGTAAATGCTACTTCCCACGGTCATTCGTTTTGCACGTCTTCCCGGCTAATATGTTCCATATGTCCGGTGTTTTGGACGGGAATAGTTGGGACGACCGCAAACGCACTGCAACCGACGAAACGAAAAAAACGAGCGGGCAAACAACGACCGGACTAGGTAAAGCGAAGAGAACATTAGTCAACCCTCTTCACTTAAAACGTTCGAAAAGACACCGCCAACCACATGTTCGCTGCCCTCCTCTTGGGTCAAAGTTCGAGGCGAAAAGATATGCGATTACGTAGCGTGATGTGTAAATTTTTGAATCCGTCCGGTTGTGATAATGTATGATGCAGGTCCTGTATTTAGATTCGGAAGAGGTTGGAGCTGAAGCATTGTCCGGGAGAAGGGTCCTGACAGGACAGAAATGTTCGTCCTTGTGTGTGACTGGAGCAGGACTTGATAAGACCGGGGTCCTTGCTACGTTGGTTTAGTGAGGCGAGGATCTTAGAGGTTTCGGGGAAACCTCCCTCCGGCTCATTTACATACAGACTCCTTGCCTTGTAGTTTGCTGACAGTTCCGTCCACTCCCGTTTTCTTGTCATTGTTAGCCGGGCATTATCAACAATTAACCGAGATTGATTTACTGTCATTAACCGCCGCAAAACAATGACCAACGACCGAAATGATTTTTCCACAACCGATAGTTTTACCCGAGTCACATAAATCGTAAAATTTCCATATGTAGCAGCAAAGACGTCGAAACAAACCAGTTTCCGGACTAACATTTCGCGTTCCCCTGAAATTACAGACTTGAAAAGTAGTTAAAAAGCAAGCCCAGTAGTAAATTCGGGCGTACAAAGAGTTCGCGTGAATACAATTAATAAACATGCAGCTGTATTCAGCGTTCGATACAGACCTTCCTCGTTTCTGATTTATTAGACTGCACCGATTCCGTTCCGGCACCCGAAAAAAAGAAAACAAATTAAAACAACTGTTAAAAAACTCCTTAATAAAATGAAAAGCCGTGTGAGCGGAAATCTTTGCGTTCTCGTGACGTCTCGGATCGGACCTCACAAGTTTGCGATTGCCAAACTAGACTTATTACCATTTTAATGTCTTCATTATGCCATTTCGATGTAATTGAGACTTTTGGTACAAGGAGTCACGAAGGAAAGTCGGATTTCGACATACACGAGATTGCCAATTTTTTTCAATTGTAGTAATCAGAATTAAGTATAGGTATGTGGATCAGGACTGTACTCGGAGCAGTCGGTTGTGAATGAAAAGGTTAATGTATCTTCCTCGCTTGATTGAAAAATCAGATCTTCACTGTAGCCACAGGGCAATATTGCACAAAAGCTTTACTCGTAACAAATTTCCAAATTTTGAATCTTCCACTAGATTCATAATCTACGGACAGATTATAATTTAAAGAGCGGAGTCTAGCGTAAAAATACATAGTAATAATTAGTGTTCAATGCTATAACGAAATAAGTCTAATTTTAGTCATTTTGACAAAAATATAAAAACGTATGCTGTAAAATTTTCTCTTTCAAATGCAATAATTGGTTTGCAATAGATTGGTTTATTTAGATGTTATTAAACAATTTTGTTATACCACCGAAAATTTGTGAACATTTATTCAGTGCAATAATGAGGTAAGTCCATCAATCGTTTTTTTCTGTGCAAGTCTACATATTAATATTAAATGTAAAGGAATACAAAAATTATAAATTACATCTGACATTGCGTTTTACATGTTTTTCATAAATTTGAAGACAATATTTTTAAAGGAGTAATTTTCATTAAACAAAAATGTTAAAATAGTGTTTCGTTTTGAGTCTTGAGTTTAAAGGTGTTTCCACTTAAAAACAACTACAAATCATTCATTTATGACCACTTCCTGATGGAGAAAGTATAAAACAAACTAAAAACTTTTAAGGGTTGCTACCTCTAGAACGCAAGAACGCTGACTTTAGTAAGTATACTTATTTACATTAAAAATAATCTATTTTCAAATTTGAATGTTAGATAGAGCACTTACAATTTTTTTAATATCGAGCTCCCAGACTATTAGTTATGTGGAAGTAAAGTTTTGGAAAAAAAGAGAGAAAAAAAAGCAGTATTAACATTGGATGGACAAAACTTTACCGGGTTAAAAATTAAAAAAGCTTCTAGTTTGAAAAAACTTACGTCCACGTTTTAGTTCTAAGAAAACCAAATAAATATATTCTGTACTACAATCCTCCATATATACTAACTTTTATTTACTTATTTTTCAAACAATATATCACAATGTTGAATAGTTTACGTTGTCTTTTACTCATTACCTAAAAACCATGCCACTCCAACATAAAAACAGATTTGCAAAATATCAGCAAAGTTCGAACCTTCGTAACTGAAAACTCGTCTAATGGACTTATTTCGTTATAGTACTAAACACCCTAATTAAGTCTATGGTTAAAAGTAATGATCTAAAAAAAACAATAATGTTTAAACAAAACTATAGTTACTACTATTGACTTTCCGATAAAATATTCAGCCGTTTTTTGAATTTTTTTTATTGTATTGAGATTATTAAAAAGATCAACATTGTTTGTTGTAAACTTTACCAGAATTAAAAGTATAGAATATCTGAGATATACAGAGTGTCCGGAAAGTCGCGCACCTCACTGAAGGGGAGTAATTGGGGTACTGAAAAAATGTTTAAAAAAAATCCACATGCTCTGTTTTTACATCAAAGCCTAAACAAATTATAAAAAGGGCAACATTGCTCAAAGATACCCGTAAAAACTAAAATTAAAAATTATGATTAAAGTCTTGGATACCATTAAAAGGTGCTAAACACATTTAATTTCTAGTGTTTAAAACCACGGTTACGCCGTTGTAGTATTGTTGTTAGTCGGATTAGTTCGACCATTATCGTCATTTTTATTTTTTTATTGAATGCAACAGAGCGGAGAACAGCTTTATTTATTGTAATGATATTTAAAATAATTTAAAGAACGAATAAACAATGCACTAAAAAATTGTAACAAATGCTCAAAGTTTTGGCATGCACCGTTTGAAATGTTTCTTTACTTGCATTTCCAGCGTATTCACCAAACAGCAAATACAAGTCACAATATTCATTGTAGGAAAACATTTTAATCCTTCACTGACACTTTTTGAAACTGAAAAACTACCGCTTACGCCGCTGACAGACAAAACAAAAATTTTAATGACATTATAAGCAATCACAGTAACCATGGTTTCAGCTGAACAACAATGGTTTGTGTCAAGTGTTGCCAGATTTATAATCATTGTTGACTCAAAAATTTTGTTAACATTTCTAAAAGAATTTGGAAAAGTTTTTTCAGTTTTTATGTTACTAAGTCCTTTTATACAATATCATTTATACCACAAATGAATTTGGATCCGAAATAGTAGTGCAAACACCTTCATTTTTGACAATTTTTTTTTACTTTTTGCTTCATCATATCTTCAACAAGAAAAGACTTAGATTTTTTTAACATTTTTTTAGTTGTCTAGGGCATCGCCCGATGATGCAGTGTCACGGAGGTGACACTAGGGAAAGATAGTTGTAAAGATCAATAGCTGAATGAGATTATGAATTTCAGAAAAAGACGAAATGAAAATATTGCTGGATAATATTATACTGGTAGATCTGTTCTATCTTAACCATTTTAATTCTGCAACATACTTAGAAGTGATCAAATTTTTTTAAGCATAGATGAACCTGCAACATTATTTTTAATTTTCAAAAAACCTATATTTATCAATTATCAACAACATCTAAACAAGGATAATAAATTGAAAAGCAGTAATAGTTAAAAGGTATTGCTGAGGTTTTAACAAGTTCTTTAGTGTGAGAAAACTGAAAAGCTTTGGCAAAATCTGCATAGTAGAACTATAATGTTTGCTGGTCATTTATCAGCTAATAACTAGTTAACAATGTTATACGGTAACTTGGACGAAAACCTGATTGGTTGTCAGGCGGAATGTTTTCTAAAGGCAAAAATTTAAAAATTTGTTTATGGCTAAATTTTTCAAAAACTTTTGATAGAATTAGTAGAGCACTAATGGGTCTTAAATTTGACACTATGTTTATTATACTTCATCTTTTTTAGAAAAAGGTTAAGTTAATGCTATTTTCCAGTCGTCCGAAGAAAAAAACTAGCTATACTATTGGATTATAACAGCAATTTTTAATTTATTTGTTAAAATAAATATACCTAATTGATTTACTTAGTATTTAGTGTTTGTTTGTGTAGTTTTTTTTACATCTTTAGTCTTTAAAATTTTGTGCTATTTTGTAAACTATTGTGAATTCAAGTCCATGTGTGTAAAGGCGTGTACATGAGCCGGGTAGGCAGCATCCAGCATTCATCGTTATCCTCTTGCAATCTCTGAAAACAGTTCAATAAACCGCAATTTATCATCCTTTGTTGAGGACATTGTAACCGTCGCAATTCTGCACATTACCGAGTCTTTATTTATGTCACACGTTACGTAACATCGAATTGGGCCTCTTCTACACGCTATAAATTCCTCAGCTGCATTCGAGGCCATCAAACACACATCCTCCACGTATGACCCTTTAGGAAATTACACATCATATCAAACTCGTCGTAAAAATCAATAATAAATGATAATGAAACTTCTTCTGGTCGGAAGATTGGCCGTTGAATGTGTATTCATTCCTCCATGGGCTGGCCATTGCATTAGCAAAATTACAGTGTTTACTAGACCGTTTCAGAACGAGTTAGACCAATACTATACTTTATCATCTATCGTTTTATCTGATTTAATGTTTGATTTCGTATTAAGTGGCCATTTTGCGTTCGACAATCCGATTTTTAAAAGTCGATTCGTGACAGAGGAAGCTGCAATTGATGGCCCGATGATAAGAGAATTCGTTTGCGAAATTTCGGTCACGATGTTCGGCTTCTACGCACCCATCGGTGTTACACCCCGGAGTTGCATGACGTGCATGATCCAGAACTGCAGTAATTGCACGATGCCTCCCGCCCCGCAACTCCGGAGCACGAAACTAGGAACCGGAGTACCTCGAAACGGAATAATTAATCATAAGGAGGGAAAATCGGGCGCTCTTTCTTTTCGCCATTTTTATTGCTTTGTTGAGGTATTGCGGGCGGTGTTATGGAAGGTGATTAAACGAATTTGCTTTGTTTGGGGCGATTTTGCGCTAATGAGGCGAAAAAAGGCATCACCATCAAGACACTCAATGCAAAGCGAGAAAACTGGGCCCATCTTAGTAATCGTAATTGTTTACTATACATAGGCATAGGCTTAAAACTCGTTTTTCAAAAAAAATCTCGAAGAGGACGATTGCATTTTTATAAATATATTTTGTCATTATTTTAAAAATCACGGTTTTTGATGCTTTTTCAGAAATGACATTTTTAATTTTTTGAAATGAAATAATAAACAGTTATTCTTTCAGGTAAAATATAAAAATTTTAAAAAATACCAAGTGTTTTAACTTCTTGTTCTTGTCTTATTTATTTTATAAAGAGTTGTTGTTTTTTATATTTACTCTTAATAATTAGCATAATTAGCTGTTTTAAATTTTGCTAATTTTTGTTAATTTAATGGCATAACATAACTCAACTCATAACTCCACTTGAAAATATGATGTACTAAACTGAATACCTAATTAAAAATTTGATACGAAATACAGTAGGTACAGTCTTTTAAATACGAATACCTACGTTTCTAACTTTTTGTGATTTCATCATCAAGTATCGAATTCCAATCTACATTTGGTTTTTGCCGAATTAAAGCAATTATAATTTGTAATGTTGATTTAATTAAAATATCTGCAAAAGACAAGCTTGGCCTGGTGCCCTCGTGATAGAATCGTCACTTTTGAAAAGGGGGAATCGGGGTTCAAAACCTGATCAGGTCTGACAGTTTGTCTATAAAAAAAAGTAGAAATAAACACAAACAAGAGAATAAGAACATGTAAGCGTAAAACAGACAGAAATAAGAAAATAATGCAGCAAAAGGTAAGCACATAAAGGCACTAGATTATAAAGGTAAGACCACATAACTTAATACCTTAAGTCATCTTGAAAGAAAATGCCGTAATCGAAAGAGTGTAACATAACTTAAAACTTAGCCCAAAAGCTAAAAGACGACTATTTCTTCATTCAGAACAAAAACAACAAGAACTGTAAAAAAACCTTAAATTTTTTAAAGTAGCAATATAAAATATTAGTATTTTGTGTCTTTTTACAATATTTTACAAAATTAAAAAAAAAAATTACTAACTTAACACAATATTACTAAAAATACTAAAATACTACTAAATACTAAAAATTTATGTTTACTTTATTTGTTTTTTATTTTTTTATTTATTATGTTTATTTATTATTATGTTTATTTTCTTTACTTTGTTAATTTTATAGTTGTCTAATAAAACATTATAGGAGCATAAAAAGGCAATAGTATATCTCGAAATCTTGATATTTTGAAATTTTTTGTGACAACAGGTAGGTACTTCGACTTATAGATGCCACTGTATTTCCTTTCCTTAAATTTTTTATACCTATCAAAAGATAATGCTGCCATTTTTTTAAAAAGAAAAATGTAAATTGCTAAACGTTTTGTATTAGAAGATATTTTAAAAAAATGTACTTTTAAATACCTACATCGAAAAATTAATTAATTTTAATTAAACACAAAATATTAAAAAAAAAATTGAATTGGTAACTCCTGAATCACGCTGTAGGTAATTGATATTTTAATCGATTCAAGAGTTTTTATACAGTAGAGGCTACTGCCGGAAACTTTAAAGTTACCTACACAAGATGTGCCTTGTAAACCAACAAAATTAAGTACTAATTTGAAAAAAATAAGAATTTATTTTTTTCATACTTCTAAGTAATGACACTGATTTCGTCAAAAAATTATATTGTTTTAAAAATTAAGCAAAATGGAGCAATAAAAGTTAAATTAAAACCTTCAAAATAAAGAGCTACGTCCAAATATACAATAAAATATAGGGTGTTTTACTAAAAAAAAATTACCTATAGGTATTGTAACCGCATACTGCGTTGGGAAAAAGTATGGAACCAAGCGTTTTGTGCCTAAATTATGTATCTTACGAAAAAATTAATTAATACATCAACTACTTTAAAAATTGGATAATTTTTTAAGAATAAATTTTTTGAAATTCCTTTTAGTTTTCGGGTTATTCAAAAAAAAATTTTTTTTTAATGGCACCCTACTGCGGTGATTTTTTTGGTAGAAGATTATGCTCCAAAAATAACTTCTACTTTAATAAAATGAATTTTAAACCAGTAGTTTTTCTTAAATAAATTATTAAAGTTGAGTTCCGAGCTCATTACGAAGGTTTTTCGAACTTGGCAGAAGTGGTTGTCTCTATAGATGTTTATGTTTGCGAAAAATTTGACGAATCAAATTAGTGGATTAAAAGCATCTGTGGATACAACCACTTCGGCCAAATTCGAAAAATCTTCATAATGAGTTCGGACCGCAATTTCAATAATTTATTTAAAAAAACTATTGGTTTAAAATTATTTTTATTAAAACAGAAGTCATTTTCAGAGCATAATCTTTTAACAAAAAAATCGCCGTGGTAGGGTGCCATTTGAAAATAAAATTTTTTTTTGAATAACTCGAAAACAAAGGAAAAAAAATATTTTTGAAAAATTATTACTTGGTAATGTACTAATTAATTTTTTCGTAAGATACATAGTTTAGGCACAAAACGCTTGGTTCCATACTTTTGCCCAACGGTGTATATAATTTCTGAAACACTCTGTGTACTTGTAACTCATCTTAGATGATGCAAGAGCTTTATATCTATTAATTTTAGTGTTTCAGGAAAATCAAGGAATGTTCTTGTTCTTGTCTTGGTATTGTCAAGCATCAAGACAAGATCAAGACAAGAGCTGAGTTAATACTTCAAGTCAAGACAAGAAACAATGATCAAGAATTAAGATTTCTTGACAAGAAATCTTGACTCGTTCTAGAATTTGTGAGTTGTGGTTTTAGTCTAGTCGTTTATCGCTAAAAAAGTCATTTCACAGAAACTAAATTTAATAATTTGCGAATAAAATTTAGTTTCTTTTTATTAGTTTGATTTGATATTAACTATTTTATTTTCATTTTCATCTTCCACGTATCTATGTACTCATCTTTTTTTTTCTCCAGATATTTTCATCATCAGTTCTATTTTTTAAAACAAAGCATTTAGATTTATTCATCTCCTTAGCCGTCATAATTGTTTTAGAAATCTCGAGGCTCTATTTCTACCTAGATTTCTGCATTAATTTATAATAAACGTTTTGTCTTCATAGTTTTTCCTCACTTAGTATTAATGTTACAATTTATGTCAACAATTAACGTAACACAGTTGGATTTTTCACAATATCTTGCCGATTGGTACCATCTCGTGACCCACATTGTCGTTCATTCGCTTTTTTACGATGACGAATCTGTCAGTTTCTACATATTATCAAATATTATCTAAAAAAGTACCTAATACTAATAAGTAGGCAGACGAGTGAATGCAGAAAAAAAGTTGTTTTGTCTTCCACACCAAACGTGATTGAGAAGAGAGTACCTACCAGGAATTTGCAATAATTCTCCAATTTCATCAAAATCAAGAAATGTCAAGATTTCTTGTATGTATTGATGAAACACTAATTAATTTTATATATTTTTTAAATATTTTAACATTTGGGTCAATAATAGGTATACTTTACCAACTCACTGAAACACGCTGTATAGTTCATTTTGTATTAGATTATATTACTCGTATTAATATTTCAATACTGCGAAGAACTACTAGTAGTGTATCGAAATTATTTAAAATACAAAAATTAGAAGAATGTTGCATTTTCAACGTTTCAATTTGTTGTTATTCTACTTTGAAAGGTGTGAAAAAAATATCACTGTTTCAAGTCCGCCCTCAACCGATATGATTCCAATAACAATAAAGCTTTTCGTTTCATCGTCATACCCATCGAAATAAATTTTTAGGGCTCATATTTCCGTGTCGGCCACCCTCTGTTAGCCCGACCACAAGTCAATCGCATTTTGCCATCGTCCAGCTCCCCTAAAAAACGCTAAATCACCGCTGGCGCATCCCTCGACCTCTCGCAGGTAAAAAGCTCAATCGGCAAACTTTCGTTTTTCCCCCTGACCGTCTCCACGTCATCAACCCTTGGGGTAGGGCAGGTACACCGGTCGATGAACCTCCGAAAAAACGGCGCTTTGCAGGTGGCCAAGGGGTGCAAAAAGAACAATCTCTCTTGATCGGCTGTTAAAATCGCTCCTCCTCCGCCATGTGACAAAAAGTCATGTCAGCGTAATCAAAGCAACCAGCGTATTAAACAATATACTCCTCGCTGGAAGTAGAACCCAGCGACCAATGCCTGGCTTTTCGAAACAGTCGAAGGCGGTCGTTCTTGCCCAGCCGACTACGCGATGCCCACTACTTTTCGACAAAACACTATCGTCTTAGTAGCTGGCTGAGACGCGACGTTCTTTTGTTCAGTGCGCGCATCTAGTGCTCAGCGCCGACGGCGACGCGATTGTGCGATTTGGTTTTTGGTGGGTGTGTGACATGTGGACACCAATTCGGAACTTCGGTAAGTGTGAACCCGGCTTTAGTAACGCTCTTGATGATTTAATTAATGAAATTAATTAAGGCGCGATGATGATTAGAAATGCGTTTTAAAATAACTAATTGCTAGGAATTAGTTACGAAAAATTACTTCAACAATTGTATGGGATTACCAGTGGCGGCGTTATCGCTCGTTTCAATCGCAATTTCCGTGCTCACAGTCGTTAGACTTACATATTTATTTAAAGCACTGACATACATAATTCCATTTAGATGCTAATAAATCCTTCTTTGGTGAAACAATAATAAATTACACGCACGCTGATAAAAGACTATTGCAAGACCTGCGGCGATAATCGACTCGTTATTGGGCTCTTCTTCCGATCGGTCACTACTTTTACACAAAGAACGCTCGGTAATTACCGAAAACAATGTAACTTTACATATTCACGATGTCTTTGATGTTGTTATTATTTTGTTTCCTCTTTATCAATCTAAAACTCTCGTGGTGTAATTTCGGCATGCGTGAGACTTTTTCAAGCTTCGGAAGCGGTTATTAAACAAATCGTTCCATCAGCCGATGGGAGAATTGTTACAGTGACAATAATTACCCACATTCGAACATAATTCACGCCCAAACGATGCATAAAATTTGAAAATTGTTCATGTAATGCTCTAAATAAAACCTCACAAAACTTGAGTTAATTTTAATCTAGGTTGACGTATAACCAAAATACAATACGTTAAAAGTTTTGTCAGTTTACGAGGTTCGATTTGTTCGCAAATTTAAACAGTGGGTAATAGAAAAAAATCTTTTATACTTACACAAAGGTATAGTCAAATGATTGAGACGTTTATCATGATTTTACATTATACAGAATTTTTATTATCCTTGTAGTATCCTGGCTTCTGGCTTCTTTGGACCTTATTGATTTTCGAGCATGTGTTTTAGTTTAGATTAAAAATTTAGAGTAACTACTCTGAATTAACATCTTATCTAGACAAATCTAAAAAAGATACTTATAATTTTTTTCTACAGAATTTGAAATTTTGGAGTATTTGAAATGAGACACGTTTTTAGGCGATCAGCGTATAATGCGGATTTGGCACTTAAAATTTTTTGAAGCATTGGCAATAAGAAAGCTGGTTACATTAATAGAAAAACGAGATTAAAAGAATAGGGGCAGCATTCGATGATTAAAGGCATTGGCAATTTGAAAAACAACTTTATTAAATGATAGTGCTAAAATAGTAGATTTCGCATTATTTTCGAAATCTAGATTTAAAGGCCGTCGTTTGGTTCAAATGAATGAAAAATTGGATTAATATTTTTAATTAAAAAGTGACCGCGAACCTACGTTAAAGAAGATACAAAGTCAAATGAAATAAAAATCCAACATTAAAATGTTTTTTTCTTTGCGTCTCTTTTTGAGTACCAAAGAGTGTAAGAACGAAGGTTTCCTACGTATACTGAAAATATTTTATTCATGCAAACTGATCGAAAAAAAAATGGGCGATATTTCTAAATTTTAGAAAACTTGCAAAAGAATTATTGAAAAATAATAAAAAATAATATGTTTACTGATTTTGTATCTCCTAGTAAAATTATTACCCTTAAAAAAATTATCTCTAAAGGCAGATGATGCCTCGGAATATATCAAAATACTAATAGGTATATGTAATTTTTTTGAGAAAATTAGACTGTTTGTATTTTTTTTTATTATGAGTACCTAGATATAAAATAGGGAAGGTAAAAAAAAATTTTTGTAAATGCAACACAAAAGTACAAAATTTTAAAAGCAACGACAAGTTACTGTAAAGAGATTGTCAAGTTGTTGGAATAGTTGCACTTATTAGATATGAGAGGGTTTTGTGATGAGAGGCGGTTATGATGTGAAAATTTCTCTTTTTTTTTGCGATTAACTCTTTTATTTTTTATCGTAGAACATCTGGAAAAGATTCATTGATTGATATGAATATATATATTTTTTTGAAACATAAATAAAAGTTTCTAATTTTTATTTCGCAGTAGTAAAGCCAAAATTAATAATAATAATAATTTTAAAAATTAAGTACAATAACTTTTGCTTTTTCGAAAATGAAAAAAGTAGTTTAATGATGTTTACAAAATGACAAAAGAATGAAAAAAAGTGTAAAAATTTTGCCATCTATTTAAATAATAATAAGTAAGTAACATTAATAAAATCACAATTTCTTTGTAAATTTCGGTCGTGTTGGTTTACAGGTGTCTTTCGTAGTTGGCGGCACTGTTAATAGAGTTCTTAAATTAATTACCGACGCTAGTAGAATAGTTATATCTCTCATTTATCTTAGGTTATAGAGTCATTAATTTTTCTGAATGATAGGTAATTATAATCTAATGCACGTACGAAATTGTTTCACTTCCGGTTTTATTTCTCTAAACGAAAAAATTCATTATACTCGTAGGTAATAACAAAATGTATAAATATTTACTTGAAACACGTTTATAAATTTGCCACAGTAATTTAAAATTGCTTTGAGAATAATTGTTTTAGTTTCTTTCTAATCTACGAAGGTCTGTATGACTTTTTAATTATCACCATTAATTTCCACAGACAATTAATGATTTAAAAATCCAATTTTACTAAATTAATTAACCATATTCGTACTTCGTTCTATATTCAGATTTTAGCAAATGAGAATGTCTTAATTTTGTCCATAATCTATTTTTTGAATATTTTATAGGTACCTAATCAAAATTTGGGGCATATCCATAGCTTGTTTCAATTTGGGATACAATATATTTTCAAATTAGAATCTAGATTTGAAATAAAAAATTTCAGTTATCTATTTCTATTAAAATTCCAGATAAATGCAACAAACAATATTTTTTTCCTGCAAAATTTAACCTGTAGGTACTACATTATAACCAAAACAATTTAAAAAAATCAAATAATATTTATGTATGAAAAATGAAAATGATACAAACCCGAATTAATTTTAATACAGGATTAAACTACTTTTATTCCTGTTAAAATAATCGCAAATTTAAACCCGGATTAAACTAATTTTATTCCTGTTAAAATAATCGCAAATTTAATTTAAAAATTTAATTGCTATTCAAAGTTCAGTAGAAAAAAATTTGCACGAGTTATTGCGAACACAAAAAATTTTTTTTCAGAACTAGAAAATATTATTTAATTTACTTTTGTGGCAGACGAGACAGTAATAAATAAAACTTTAATTCCGAGTGTAAAATTTGAATAACAATTTCGGGATTGCGGTACTTGATTAAAGAAACACTGATATATTTGCCGTTTCCCACATAATTTCCCAATTACATCTACCCGAACGAATTAGTAACCATTTAACCTGGCACAGCCCAAGACAAATTTATGCTACAAATATGCTTCGTAATCTCCAACTTGGAGGCGAGATGGTCTGATATCAACCTGAATAATTTTTAGTAACAGTAATCACACCTGGTTTTGTTGCATAAATAAATTTTTACGCTTTTGTTTCCTCGTTTCTAGTTTTCAATTAAAACGTTATTTTCCCGATTGTCACTTATCACCAAACGAGTGGAACAAAACGTGACGAGCGGCAAATCAAAATGATGCATCTGATTGATTGGGAAACTGAGATATTGTTGGTCGAAATGCATCGAGTCTGAGAATCCGGCTGGCTCCGGGTACGTTAAACTCAATTAAAAAGGACGAAATTCAAATGATGCCAAGCATAACGAGTCACATCATCACCTGAGAGATGCCGTGTGTGAATAAAGACTGGCATCATCAACAGGTTGTTAGAGTGTTGTGGGCGTGGTCGGACCACAAAACGACGCTTTGTGTCATTCAATCATCAAATTAATCCATTGAGAGCGTAACTCGGCAGCTAAACATCATCCACGGACCTCTGGCACTCATCGTCCAATTCTTTCGTGATGGACAACCACCGAATGCCTAATTGAAGATGAATTGGACACGAACAAGAGATTAGGTCGCTGGAGGAATGCGTTCGTGGAAAGATACGAAAAATCGAATCAAAATAAACATTTTACTCAATAGTGGATGACGACTCATTTTTCTATCTGGGCCTGTACCACAAAATATTCACAATTTTTTATTTAAAATTTAATAGGACCAATTAGACAGGAAAGTGTGGGAATGGGTTTTCTGTAGTCAATCTAATAGCTAGTCCATCAAAACGCAAATTTCTTTTCTTGCGTGTCATTTTCGCCATTCTTCTCCCAAAAATCCACCTTATCCGTTGTGCATTCACCCATAATCTGCTGTCCCATCTTATGCAGCTTCATCTCCCACCGATAAAAATGTTATTAAACCTTTTCGCACGCACTTTGTGCACACAAGATCTCCATAATTAACGTGGAGCGTATCCAGTGAAGACCATCATGTCACGTTGGCTTTTTTCACCACAATAATCATCTTGTCGGACATATGTTTGTTATATTGTGTTGATTGTTCGGTTTGTTGGATGCAGATTAAGGCAATCGTTCCTCTCGGACAGCTCTAATGAACATCATGATGGAGAATTTTTATTTTTTACGCGGAATCGGCCGTAAAACGGCCACCGACCAGGATATTAAATTTTTTGTTACCAATTAGACAGTTTTTAAGTCTCAAGGATTAGGGGGTCAATATTTTTGCTTGGAAAACGCAATAAGTGCGATTTTCTGCGTCAAGGATGTATTCCGGTCACAGTCTTTGTGTTGTTTTAATTCATTACAAATCGTTTCTTATCTGTTCATCAGTTCGCAAGAACGGAATAAATTCCGACTACCTGAAGAATTCCCGATTCGTCGATTCATCATCCACCATTGCAACAATTAGGCCTTTGTTGCGATATTTTTAAGTCGAAATCCGATTTCGTCGTCCAATCCTTGAAGCGTTCCCACTTTATTATTATTGTTAATTAAGTCGGTGCACAGTCCAGTAAATATCATGTGTAAATGCATCCATCGGAGGCGTGAAGAATCCGAAATTATGGTTTTATTATTATATGAATAGAGTCGGATTCGAAGATGTAATTAGTGGAAACATTAGATGATGATTCAACATCTTGATATGTGACGTGTGAACTTGACTATTTACATAAAGCAACACTGAATTATTTACAAGCTTGTGCTTAATGCGTGTTAACAGATTAACATTATAGTTACGGGGGGAATTAGCATCAGGCGGCCTTCTTTCAAGCATTGAAACAAGGTGGGGCCAAGAAAAATTTCAACCAGTTGGTCGAGAGACAATGAGATTGTTTTTACAGACAATTTTTAATTACAATTATTGGTAAGCTTTAATCACTAATGCCAACGGGCAGTCAAGCGTTGCAATTAAGTGCAGGAAAAAAATCCAAAATTTGTTCCTAATTTTGCTGTTCCGTTTGCCATTTCATTGACTATTCTTAAAATTTGACTTATTTTCGTTTAGTTGCTGCAATCATTTATTTACGACCAGACCAATTTAAAAACCTTTATTAGGAAGTTAAAGCAACAAGGTTTTTATAATTCAAATTGTCACAGCTACCAACACCTAGAAGAAATAAAAATATATAAAAAAATGTTTTTTAAAAAAAGCTTTTATTTAAAAGATGCACTAAAAAGTTAAAAATAATGTATTTCGATCACAGGAGAATATTTTTTCTTACAGGTTAAAATTCTAAAATTTATAAAAGCTTTGGGAGTTGTCAATTGAACAAAGTACAAATTGAACAAATTCTGTAATGCCATAGTTTTATAACTTTAAGTAACGGTATGTACAAATGGAGAACCCCTTTGTAAACATAACCTAAAATTTTAAAACCCCATTTTACACCTTTAGAGGGTAATTAACTATATAGAATTGCATTGTCACGCAAATTACGTAAGCATGTTAAATTTCATTTCATTGCGACTACAGGAACCTTCTCAAATTTACAAATCGAGAACCCAATTTGACTCCGGTAAAAAATAACCGACAGACAGACAACATTGTGAGTTAAATAAAAGCTTTTAAAAAATATGCAGTGCCAAGAAAATGAAGACTATTTCTTTCTAATTTTTTTAAATATAAGATAACCAAGTTGAGTATTTTTTGACTTGTGACAAATATTCTTGAATAGCATTATTTATTTATTTTGCACCGTTTCTTGATTTTTTATATACATTTTGATTTCTTTGGTGTGCGAGAAAATCGTGGGTGAGTCCATACTATCGTTTCCATCCATAATAATCTCCAAGTGTAAACAATGCCAATTTACTTTCACTGTTCGAGTGACCATTTATCAACCACGGATGGCCCCAATCACGTAACCCGTCCCTGCAAGTTCACGCCACCTATTGAATCTCGCATTTTTACACCCAGATCCCTCAAATCATAATTAATAAAGTGCACTCTCGCCATGAAAGTTAATAATTTAATTGATACATTGATAATTAGCCCGATTTGTAACGGCTTATTGAGTCACTTCCTGCAAGTGCAAGACCAAGTTTACATTCACATTATTTTGTAAATTAAAGCGAAGAGGAACTTTTTGTTGTCTTACACGCACACAACCTTCATGTTTCACATTATGATCATTTGTTTTTCTCTTTTTTAATTATCGTTGTGAAAATGATATCTGATGTTGGTGAAACAATATTTTAGTGGAACAAAATGATAAAATTACGGAACCTTGAAGGATTTAACGCGATTTTTTCGATTATTATTCACAGTACACTTGATCACCTACGTCATCAGGTTCACATTTAAACGCTTGTTATGTAAACAAACCAACAATAAAGCGAAATGTCATGCTAGGATAAAGTTCAAGTCGATTTGAAACTTTTTCCAAAAATTTCACGAAACCTGGGTTCCCTAATAACACGTGCGCAGTGAAAAGTAACGCTAATGACAAAAGAGGTAGCCACCAGTAATTAGCCTCATTGTCCTCCAAGTCGCACGCTCACATGTGGGAGTTTTGTCGATGCAATTGACGATAAGGCCTAAATTGCGTCCTATGATGCAAACGATGCTCGATGTAACCCAAGCCACGAGAAAAAATAACACACACAATATCCAGAAAATAATAATTAAAAGCGTGTTTCCCACGTCTTCGGGCTAACGTTTATCACTTAACACTCGCCTCGTAAATGCGGTAATAATTGCACGTTTGCTGTTTTGCCCGACGAACTATTGTTAAGTGCGAGGTTTTATTTAAATGGGGGCAATTAGTCCGTGTGGACTCCAGCGAGGTCTCAACGAACGGATAAATCCTCTCTGCTTGAACCGAATGGATCCGGAAAACGATCTGCAAACGGGACGTTTGTGGCCTTTTCCTCCAGCAAAATACAAATTTGTTTTGAAAATAGCGAAATTATTCTAAATAATTTGGTCACAACGGAGAGGCTAACAAGTGTTAAGATGAAACGTAAACTTTTCGTCAATTTTATTTTATTTTATTTTTATATTTTATTTTAGAAAAATGAGGATTTTATTACTACTTATTACTACTTATTATTGCGTGTAAAGACCAGGTTAGGTTTCGATTTAAGGAAACTTTATAAATTGTTATTAACTAATGTTTATGTGAATTTTCTGTAGATCTGATGATGGCTATATAAAGCCGCAAGAGCTGAAATGAATTTTGAATAAAATTTTAAGAGTTTAAAGGACCTAGATTATCTAATTTTTCGAACATTCCCAAACGCTTGTATTGGAGCATATCAACTTCTAAGAAACTTTATAAATCGAAAAGTTAAAAAAGAGTTTTTTTGCAAAAATTATTTCTAAAAGATTTTTGTGAGATTGCACTGTCTGCAATTAAATACGCTGGAAATTGTAGTTTGTTTACAGTCAAAGTAAAACTAAATGAAAAGTTTTTAATTATAACCTTTATAAGTTATAACTCAACTCAGTTAATAAAAATGTCTAAAAGTGCTTTACTAAAAATACGAGTACTGCTTAACAGTGCTGTCTAATCTTCGATTCTCTATTAAAATAAGGGTGACAGTGTGCCCATTTGTTCAAAAATGAAAGTTGATTTTTTGTATATTAATAATAATAATGATGATTTTTATTGTCCAACGAGATAAAAATAAATGTTACAACATATAGAAATATGAAATTACTATACTTGATTCAAATATTTTATTCGAAAATGTCAAGAAGCTTTTATAAAACTATTATTTCGAGCGTGGTATTACAGAAAGTTTCACTAAATCGTGAAAAAAACGTGCAAAAGACAAGTGCAGAACAGGGCCAAGAATATCCTTATTTACTCGAAAAAATAACATTTTTTGTTTTGAAATAATTTCTGTCGGATGTCGTGTCGGAATAATTGAGCTGAATTCAAATTATTTTAATCTGTGCTTGAGAGAACTTTCGAGTATATGCAAAACCAAAGGAAGAAACACAATTTGGAAGAATGAAAGTTATTGTTCGAGGACAAAAAATGTAATTTGAAATTAATAATATCTGTGATAATACAAATTTAAAAATCCATGTTTTATTTTCACGGGTAATGTAACTAGAATGAAGAGAACACAGTGTTAAATTTTGTATTTATACAAATATCGGGTTTCTGGCAATTTTTAGGTGCCACAGATTACCTTTGCAAAATTATGAATTACATATACCAGTTGATTTTTTCTAAGATCGACTTTACTCTCTTTCTTCGTTTCTAAATATTTCAGAAATCAAAAGTAGAGTTGTATAGGTGATTCTAAGCTTCTAGTTTTATATAGAATGATTAATGAACTGTTAAATTTGCAGCAACAGACAAAAAGTAAAATTTTACAAAACTAGTGTTATTAAAATCTAAAAAAAATAAACTCTCAGGTATTCTGTATCCATTTTATAAGAATGAGTTTTTAAAAATGTAGGCAAGTTTTTATATAAATTCTTGTATATAAAGTACCAAAAGCTTAATTTTTGGTACTTTTACAAGGAAGAATTTAGATTTTTTACATCTTTGGCTATTTTGGTCAAATCAAACAAAGTTAAATCTCTGGGTAAAAAGTTCTGTTTTATTAATAAGTAAAAATAGTTTAGCTTCTTTTTTTGAAATGTTACTCTCGAGTAAGATCAAGTTCATGCGCTACGATATGAACTTGGTTCAAATCTTCTGTAGTTCCGACTATTGAAACCGCTATAGATGAAAATCAGACCAAATAAAGCGTAACTGTGACTATCGTATTTGATCCAATGTTAAAAATGAATGTGAGCTAAATGTATTATTTTTTAATATATCGTAAATATTAACTTTATTTGTGTCAAGCTTATGACGAACAACCGTGTGTGTAAATAATAGATTTTGTTTTTCATTTCTAATAATTAATACAGTTGGGATTACTTCATCATTATTGATCTATTTTCCTTCATGCGTTTGATTGTGGCGACATGTCCACTTTTTGGGCCAACTTTTCAAGTCTGTAAAGTGGTTGGAGATAACGGTGGCAAAACGGGCAAAACGTCCCATCGCTCGGCGCCGTCCCATCTGATAAGGCCCAGAAGCTCACCTTCGCACATGAGGGTCAGTCGTTGATATTTGGCGTCGACGAAGGGCCAACGAATAAATCTTAATCGCTGACATTTTCACGTCCTTGGTTAAGCGGATCCGGAAGTGAAAAGACGTGCCAGCGCTCACACATCGTGTGGACAACGGGCGTCCCAAGTGGGACGTCCTCGCGCTTCGAAATGCCATCGACGAAACAAAGAGCAAGTGCGCTATGTGAAATTTTTAATGGCATTTGGTACAATGGGTGGGCGTGCCACCATTATCACACGACCAAACCGACTCGACTCGCAGCCTTCCACCTCAAAAGCGACGACGACGTCGATGGACCAACGCACAAACGACACCTGATGATGGCTTCATTGCTATTTTTCCACAAAGAAACGTGTGCAGGAAGGTCAAAAATGGGACGCATATCTCGCTCCGGGGAAGGATAATTCGGTAAATGGATTATTGGTTTAATTCTAGCCTGACTAATTGCTCAGGCCGAGGGGAGGGCACTGATTCCGGGCAGTGGAGATAACCGGAATTGTTGTAAACTAAAGTGGGATACAGGACGGCCCAAAAATGTTTGCATTTGTTAACAAACAACAATATCTGAATAAAACATAAAATAACGCCAAATTTTTTATTTTTGCAAACTTTAATAGGTAGGTAGAGCTTATTCCAAACCTGGTGGCGAACTGACATTGACAAAAATGACTGAATTTTGGCATTAAACATATGTTTACTATTAAGAAAAAAATTGCCCATTGGCGTCGTAATAAAATGTTTTCAAACCCACTGTTAGTCTTGAAAAAATTATAATAAAATGAAGAATAATAAAGAAATTATTAATAATAATAGTAATATTTCTGTGTATTTTTGTCCTCAAAATTTATTCATGTTAAATTGACAACTAAAAGTAAATTTTAGAGAAAAAAATGCACGCCCATGTCTTTCATTATCTTAACCAAGTGGGTGCATTTCAAGAGTCTTTTATGTCACTGAAAGTTCGCCACCAGATATGGAACAGCCTCTATCTCATGTTTTTGAGAAGTTTAAGTTTAAACTTCGTGAAATAATTGCATTTCAGATTGATAGAAATTTTGTCAAGAATACACCGAATTGATTAAAAAAAAATTATTGTGAGGTTAAGTATGCAAAAATATGTCCAAAAACTCAGACAATTAAGTTAAATATGACATTATTTTTATCTTTACCGTATGCGCTTTTCAACTGGAAACGAGGGAGTTTTTCAAAAATAAGCCAATATGTGGTGTAACTTGGCGTTTTCGGCTGTTAAGGAAATATGTTATTTCGACTTGTTTCATTCAATCTGGCTTTAAAAAAATATATGTTGTATTGAATACACAGCAGAAATTCCAGGATTGTTTAATAAAAGCAACAAATTAGCTTTTTTCATAATTTGCTTTTTATGCTCAGTTAGTGCCAGATACGACAAAATAGGCCGATTTGTCGGAACACAATTGTCTTATTTCAAAGATTCTGTGCCAACAAAAAAATCACAAACCAGTTCTATAAGTTTATTTATATTTTTCGCATATTTAAATCACGTTCGACTAAAGTTATTTTGTCGTTAACTGAAAAAAAAGTTAAATTTATGCAGAAAAATCTACCTTATTATTTTTTAGGGAATTGTTTTTATTTTGTTGAAAACTTGCTAGAAATCGCAGGATATTTTATTAAAAACTTTTCTTAATTATTTAAGCATTGTACGAATTTGCAGAAATATGTTCTTTCTAAAGTTTAACTTATTTTTTTCGTTTTAATATATTTTTCGATGAGATTTGCTCTTAAAAAAATAAAATTATTTTAGTTTCTGCATTTGTTTTTTTTTTAATAATTTGTTTTTTCTAAGTTAGGGCCAGGTTTCGTTAAAAATAATCTTATTTCATAAGTTTCTTTGTCGACACAGCCATCACAAAATAAGTTCTAAGTTTGTATTTTTCGGTAATATTATAGTTCATTCGACTTTCATTATTTTTTAACAAAAAATTCTGCCCAAAAAATTATTCTATTTATACAAAAATAAGGTTTGAAATGAGTTATTATTTACCTTGTTAATTGATCTGGCATTTTTTAGGAAACGTATTTTTGTATTTTGTTGAATGACATAAACTTGCGAAATTTTTTAGTGTTCCTACAACTCTGACTAGAATTGAATTTGAAACAACACAGACTAAGTAAATAATGATAAATGCCAATAAATGGACTATTTAACAATTTTCAAAAAGAATTATATATATATAAGCGTCCGCAAGATATAGAAACTTGTCAGGTCAGGTGGGTAAAAAAATAGTCTGAACTACTTAAGGGCGGATCCAGGAGGGGGGCCCAGGGGGCCATACCCCCCCCCCCCCCCCAACACTAATTTTAATTTTTTAATAAATAAATACATAAATTATTAATTTCTAATGTGTTTGTGTCCATTTTGTTTAGTTTCAGTATAAGGAAAGGTATTAGCTGTTTCAAAACTATAAAAACGTCAACGTCGCATTTTACCGAATTATTTTTTTAAATAAGATTGATAAAATTGTAAAATAGTTATCAATGATTAGATCTCTCATTGAAAGTATAAATTACATTAGCTATTATTTTTCTGAAGTGCATGAATAACTTATAACAGCTAATTTTGAGAGAAAATGCGACGTTGGCGTTTTTATAGTTTTGAAACAGCTAACACCTCTTTGGTGTTTTTTAGACTATCAATTAAAAAAATCACAATTTTCTGGCAACGTTTCGTCTTACTTTAATCTTCTTCAATCCGTTTATAAAAAACAATTGACGGCCTAAAGAAAATTAAATTAACATCGAAACGTTTCTAGAAAGTTGTATTTTTTTAGATGATAGCCAAAAAATACCAAATACCTTTCCTTACAATGAAAATAAATTATTACCACTTAATAAAATATTATGCGAAAATTCTAGAAAAGTAAAACAACGAAGTTGTATAGAAATATTTTTACGTCTAGAATTTTTTATTACTTAAACTTACTTAAACAACTGTATGTAAATTAACATTGCCTGTTGTATTTTATGTTGTAGTTTTTTTTATTATGTGTTGTTTTTGTCAATGAGAACTAATTATTTCAAAAACTTAGCGAAACCGACTAGTAAAAAAACGTTATGGTCAACAACTACCTATGAATATCCAAAAAATGCAGAACATATAGGGTGTTTTATTTGAGAAAATATAAATTTGCATTGTAAAATTTTTTGGAAAAAAGTTTTTTGGGCTTAAATTTTGTGCAAATTTATTTGAACATATATTTTAACATAACAAAAGTTTCATTCAGTAGCTTCACCATTCTAAAAATTTTTGGAAGCCCCCCCCCCCCCCCCCCCTAAAAGTAATTTCTGGATACGCTCCTGGAACTACTGGTTTCGAGAATATAATTTTTCAAGTGGCTTAAAAATGCACCCAAAAATTATTTGTTGTCTGAAATATTATGTGTAAAAAGCTCGTCACTTTAAATTAAGTTATTTTTACACACGTGGAGTTGCCTGTGGGTCTTCCCGCTGCCTTGAATTGCCTAAACGGCGATCAGCACGTGCCAATATTCGCTTAGATGGTAGCTAGGGTTGCGGCCCAATAAAAGAGTAAAAAGTGGTACACAATAGGTTCCGTTTAAGTAAGAAATAAACAATCTATACATGCAAATCACGCCCACACTCTTAAAAGAATCGATACATTATTATTATGTACCTTTATCTATATTATTATTGGAACAAGTACATATGTTAAAGGACCACTCCTTGTCTGTAGAGATGATATTTCTGCCTACAATAGTCGAGAAATCTATTGTTTGCCTTTATGCCTTTTAGGCAATGAATTTATATGTTATAGAAAAAGTCCAGAGGGACGGCTCTCGTGATTAAGCTGTCGGGGCCGCATCTAGAGAAATAAATCTAAATTTGTAAATAATTAGAGCGGCAGGAAAGGTAATTTCATGACAAAGAACGCCGTAATAAGGTTCGCACACATGTCGGTGTTCTCATAATCCATTAGCGTGATACAGAGTGGCCACAAAATCGTTATTATGCGGACGACAGAGCCACAAACGAATGTGCTACATGTGATTTCCGGCATTTTGCATTTGACATTTGTTATTAAATGCCCACATGTGGTCAGATTGCTCTCCGAGATTATGCAGTTCAATGTAAATCTGAACACATTCTCGGCATGACACGGCTTTTACTCCCATAGGTGCGTTCCTTTCGTGTTTTTAGTCTTGCAGTGTTGGCGGAAGGGATGTATGGAGCCGCACGGAAAAGTCGGAAATTGTCAATTAGGGAAATTCGATGTGTCATAAATAGTACAATTGAGACTTTGTTGAAGCAATGAGGAAAGAAGAAAGCGTGCCATGTTTTTTATTTTATTTTATTAATCTACGAATGTATTTAGTTTTTAAGTGAGGGAGAAATTTTGCGATTTGCGTTCTGAAATAAGGCAAAAGTAAATTGGTAATTTAATTCGATTGGGTAACAATATCGAGCCGGGTTAATCTCGTTATTGACTTCATTCCGAAAACGCAGATATCGCGAATTTGCAGTTTAATAAAATTCCGTGCTCATCTCTAAATACATAATTGCCTCCGGTTACAAGCAGCGGAAATATTCCTTGGAGCACCCTCAAAAATATCCGATAATTTCGAAATTGCAGTTGCAACCAGAGACATCTCCAGTGATGTTCAAGGGCCTTCAGCTACCTGCAAATAACTCCCGGAACAGAGAGAAGAGTCGAGAGAGAAGGCAACAATCGTCCATCACACACGCCACTGAGTTATCACGTGTGCAAATAACAAAGTGCCCCATTCTTAATTAAACTGCTTGTAAATTTGTCGAAATGTAAATGATAGAGCCTCACAGGCACGCCTGCTTGATTTAAAACGTTGCGCCGACTTCTTTTTCCCATCTAATCTAATTTAGACCCATCGAAAACCCATCGGGAAAATTTATTGGACGCAACGAGATATTTTACAGCTCTACAAAAGGCACGTACTGTACCTGACTTTGTACCTTTGGGGTTGATGGCAAGGGGATTTTTTAAAGTGTCGTAAAGTGAGGGTGGATTTTTGTCGGACCGCCAAAACTTCGACGGGACACATATAAAACGTGCTCGGGAATTATTCCAACCCACATCAGATGGATGCTGGCTAGGGCGGTCGCAAGCCGCAATGGAATTCTACATGGACTTCTTTGCACCGGAAACGGAAATAATTGCGGCTGGTTTGGGCATATTTTTCAAAAAAGTGCACACACTCTTCAAAAATAATACAAATTGAAACTCACATAAGAACTATGGGGAAAATTATTTGTATTTTTTTATTTGAGAAAAGTTGAATAATGGAATTAATTAATTAATGCAGAATTAAATTGTCCTAAATCCTGGTGCTTCAAGGTCTCATGAAACTTGTTTTTTAATATAGGTACTATTATTTAACGAGTTTGAGTGTAAATCGGACGCTTTATTTCACGAGTGAGTTATTAAATCACAAGTGAAAATGAGTGGTTTATCATCCACGAGGTGAAATAAATGAACCGATTTACACGAAAATGAGTTGAATACAACATTTTATTCTTTGAATTAGACTCAACAAGGCTTAAAATTGCTTTAAATCTGTTAAAAATAATCTGACGTTTCGTATTGAGAAATGCTAACCAGTTGTCAAAACTTTCTTACACAGATGAAAAACTGTAAATTTTGACATTGTCGAAGAACAAAACATTTAAAAATAATAAACTTATCAATTTTTGAAGTGGAGGATGCATATCCAAAACAATAAAAAATGTAAAGATTTTGAAAAGGGCTAAACTAGTAGGTGGATGAAAAGTTGATAAAAAATCCATCAAAATAACTCCGCCAATTCTAAAATATACAACAAAAAACTTGGTTGTCTACTTAAAACAACAAAGTTAATAGATTGAAAATGCTGAACAGGACTTAACGAATTATGGCTGGTTACAAATTATCAGATGAAAATCATTTGTAGAATCACAATAACTTTAAATGTGGAATTCAGACGAACACCTTGAATAACTACAGCTAAACAAATTGGAAAAAAATATGTAGCTGACTACAATATTAAATTCTACATAACTTAATGTCTGTTTCAAATATGCACTTTTAATAAGACGGAAGATATAATTTCGGTTACGATATCAATATATAGTCAACTTTTGTTTACAAGTCGAAAATAAAAGATGATAGCGAGATGCAATTTTTATCAAAAATATTTCTCAAAAAACGAACTCGAGAATGTGTCACTCTTTTTTTCAAATCTCTTATTTTCGAAGATCCCTTGTACACACATACAAAATTCACCATCACCATCTCAAAAAACTAGTACACTCTTATGTTTTCGTGTTTAATTTGGGTATGTTACATAAATAAGATTATTAGCTAGTAATAAACTAGAGTGTTTTTAATTTGTGCATTATTGTTAACACAAAACGTGAACGTGATGACCAAATGCTGACTGATATCTAGGTGCTTATGTGATTCAAGTAAATGTAGAGGTTGTTCCATATCTGGTGGCGAACTGACAGTGACATAAAAGACTCTTGATATGCACCCACTTGATTAAAATAATGAAATACATGCGCGTGCATTTTTTTCCTAAAATTTAATTAGTTGTCATTTAAACATTAATACATTTTGAGGACGAAGTCACATAGAAATATTACTATTATTATTAATAATTTGTACAGTCTACTGTATTAATAATGACACAAACCAACAACATCCGACTGCCGGCTCTTGCCTGAAAGCAGTGCTGCTCATCCGTAACGAGCCCGCCCGAGAGCTGAGTTTGTGTCTTTAATTCTGAAGAAGAGTGTACATTATTCTTCATCTTACATATCTTATTATAATTTTTTAAAGGCTAACAGTAGATTAGAAAAACATTACATTTTATTACGACGCCTATGGGCAATTTTTTTTTTAAATAGTAAATATGTTTAATGCCAAATGATGCCAAAATTCAGTCATTTTTGTAAATGTCAGTTCGCTACCAGGTTTGAAATAGGCTCTATATTTATTTAGTATTTATAAAAAAAATGTGGATAGGGTGATTGCAGGGCATTTCCCTATCGCCTACATTCCATCTGTAGTATAGAAATGCAATTTATTTTGAAGAAAACTTTATCGCTATTTAAAGAAGATTTTTCAAGCTTTTTGAATTTGTTTCTTATAAACGTATAAACAACAATGCGAAGAAAAAAATCATTTTTGTTCTTTCGCCGTGTTCAAAAATTGATACGCAAGATCATTGCTTGGTTTCAGAAGTTAAAACTGTAATAATTCTTGTGAATATTATTATTTAGATCACAAGCATCACAGAAGATGAAAAAAGTGTTAAATTGGTTATCAACCGACTTTAAAAAAATCTCATAAAATAACACGTCAGAAAACTTGCCAAAATCACCAAAAGGGATTTATTTTTTAGAGGTTTTATTTTAACAATTACGATTCTGTGAGTGTAAATCTTTAAAGACATTATGATAAATACATAAAACTGAGTTTCGAAAAATTCTGGTGTTTCATTTGGTATAGCCTTAGTATAGTACTAATCGACGCCTCCTCTTATTTTAAAAATTAAAGTTGTAGCAACAGAATCCCTGTTACGCTATTTTGTCATTGGAGTAACGTAAAAATCAATTTTAATTTAAACAATACTTAAAGGACTAGTAAAGTTGATCAATTGTACAAAACGATGAGAAAGAAACACGTTTATTAATCTAATCGATTTCTTATAATTTTTCGTTTTGTTTATCGAAAAAAACTATGAACCAGTTTTGTGTTTTTTTGCACTAGCTGATGGACATCCTTTCTTAGGGAAAAAAGCGATATATTTAATTGTTAACCATGCAAATCAAGCTTGATTTGCGTAGTGTTGGGGTTAGTGTGTCTGTTTTGTCATATCAGTGCACCTTCTCTCATGGTTAATTAGTTTGATTTGTGTAATATTTAGCGATGTTAGCTTTCAAATATTTCCATCATCCAAAATAAAGCAATTAGAATTAACCTGGCGCTTAGGGTAATACTCGCATAATCACCCTCGCCTTAAATCTGTTACTTTTGCATGAGGGTCGCTCGAGTTTGACGTCTTCCGCGGCAATTCCTCCGGTCTACCTCGAGCGAAGTGTCGGAGCGCAACCGTCGCGACATAAATTATGCGCGTTTACCTCCACGCACGCACCTCTCCTGCTGCGTGTGTGTGTATGTATCCTGCTACTTTATTCCTGCGAAATGTTAAGTGCTCCGTTTGCTGTTTAATTGTCCCGTCGTAATTTACGGCGCCCTCCACATGCTTTTCCGTTTGCGTTTCACGCACGAAATTATTCGCGGGATCAGTTTTCTTCGATCGAAGGACAAGAATAAATTCGAATTATTGCGGCTAAAATACGCCAGATTACTGTAATAAAACCGGAGAAGGTCCCCACAAATTATACCATATTTAGTATCGCGTGCCTCCTGTTGAGAATTAAATTAAAGCGGATCTGGTGAACATCAAAAATAATGTATCTGCCCGCGGATTTTGCATGCGTACGCGACCGGAGGGCCATGTGTGGCTCCGGAGGCGTTTTAATAACGGAAATGGTGTCGAGACAAGGGGGCCCCAAAAAAATTTGTCGCAACTCCTCTTCCATGCATTTCGCCCTATTTGTCCCTTTCAAGAATCGCACTGCCTAACTTATCTTTCAGGGGATTAACGGTTCAGCTCAAATCCTTTATTTATCCAGTAATCAACTTACATAGTTAATGGGTAATCCAATCCTTCAATTAAATTTTTCCATCGCTGAAAAATTTTGACACATCCGACTAACCTCATTAGAACTGAATTGTCCAAGGCCAATTTTCTGGCCAATAATTACAGAAATAAGATTTTTAATTGGTCGACCGCAAATACAGTGCGGAAAATGTGGGTTTTTTCATGTTTTGTGTGCAGGCTTGACAAGGACGAGAGTCGTCGTTTCTTTGCAATCAGTTTTTTTTCCATCCCGCCTTCTTTTCTTTCTTATTGGTCGAGTTATAAAACACTGCATTATAAGTTGCTCTTGGAGAACCATTAAGTCATTAAGAAGTTACTGGTGTGCTTATCCATGCCTTAATTCCGCAGTATCGGGGAGTAAAAAATTTATTTATAACCGGCCGTTATGAGCCGATGATTCCTTAAAGTTTTGTCTAATAAAATACTCGACGATTCGCCGGAATCGTAATTGGAAAACTAATTTTTTTATTTGGTTCGGCGAAATGGAGTGGGAGACTTGTCTGTTCTCATTTAGAGACAAAAAACTTTTTTAAATATTTCACAAAACCTAAAAAAACGAACAGCTTTTTGCTATTCAACGATGATTTTGTGATCACGAGATTAAAATTTGTGGTAGTTTTGTCATTTCGACATTGAAAATCAATGGGCTGTGACTAAGAAATTAATAAAACTACTAAAACTAGAAATCTTATAAATAATCCATTTCTATTAGTGATATACATGGTGAGACTGCTGAAAGTGTTTTTTGCTATATCTTAGAAACTATGAATCACACAGAAATCACCGCATTTTATGATTTCTACTGTCACTGAGCGAAAAATACGTAAAAAATTGTTGCTAGCCTCAAAATTAAGTTTATTTGAATTTATAATTTTTATTATTTTCTAAATATTTTTGGGGCTATAGATGGGGCTGTGATTCGTAGTTTTTGAGGTACAGTAAAAATATAACAGACTCACCTGGTACAGAGATACTGATTTTGTTAATTTTAATTAAATAGAATACTGAGCATTTACTAGTTTTATTGAATACCAATTAGAAATCTGTTTACTTCTATTTAAATGAGTTATTCTTAGTTTACTGTTTTGCAAATTTTGAAGAATTATGCGGCAAATGTTACCTAGAAAAGTACATAGTAGTTTGTAATCTCACTGAACTTAAAAAGCCTGCGATACCGTGCAACATAAAGAATTGGCAAAGTGGTCTGTCTCTCTTAAAAATTTGGCTGATTTCCTAATAAACAGTTGCAGCAACTTTCTTAGAAAGAAAAAATTATAATGCTGAAATAAATTTCGTAGCACACATAAAAAAACTTTAAAAATTTATTCCTATCAGAGATACATTTCATAAAATGACTTGCTCTCTACCTGACAAAAATCAATATAAAACATAATTTTCACAAAAAAAGTAAGAAAGTGTTAAAAAAACGAGCACTAAATTGAGTTGAGTTTTATGGGAAATACGTGTGTTAATTTTACCACGTAAAAAAACACATTAAGTACATCAATTTTTCTATATAACATTTTGCAAAACTCTTATTTATTATTTTCACTGTTTTTCTCTTTTTTTGTGCCAGTTTCATAATTAGTTTTTATTATTTTTATACTCATAGCAACAATTTTCATTATTCTAAATTGTTTAAATTATCGTTCGGCACTGTTATTTTTGTACCCATAGGCTGGTAATTTGGGAAATTTTTATTAAAAAATTACAAATATAAAAAATGTTTTATTTGTTGAGCTCTGTTACCTGTTAAAATTAACACACGTATAAACTTGGCTAGTTTATAAACTACCTGGTTAGTTTGTAAACTAGCCAAAATTCCTGGCTAATTACTTGAAAGAATATATTCGTATTTTAATGATTGTAAGTCCAAATTGTTAGAATGTTGATAAATTGGTTGGTTTAGGTATAAACAAGATAAAACGTCTATTGTTTCAGTTAGTTTATAAACCTCACCCGGTAATCAGAATTAAAAAGATCTCATAATCTCAGTTTATTCATTAAGTTAGCTAGTAAGTTAGTTAATTTGTCAACTAGCTAAAGAATTGGATATTTTATGTTACGACAAAGTATGATTTTAATATTAGCCAGAGAATGCCTTGAAAAATTTATAATCTATTCACCTATTTTATCTTTCAAGTAAATTAACCAAGATTCTTGGCTAGTTTGTAAAGTAGCCGCTATTTTAGTTCAAACTGCGCTTTCTATTAAAATAGCCAACAGTTTGGCTAGTTTACAAACTAACCAGCTATATCTCATTTCAGTTCATAGTAGAATTGCAACAGCGCATTTGAATTTTTCGAAGTGAAAAATAAAGCACAAATTGAGAGTTTTTGTGTTGAACTAAATTCCAGCGACATGTTTTGAGCTAAGAAATCCCACCAGAAACTCTCAGTTTGTGCTCTATTTCACTCCAAAAAAATCAAATGCGCTGTTGCAAAATTCTACTATGAAGTGAAATGGGATATAGTTCACAGTCTAGCCAAGTTTACACATTAGCCGTAACATAAAGGTACACGGGAAAAATTAAAATAAAAACAGTTTTCCGTTACATTTTATTTGTGCATGGTTCATCTCTCCATAACGTAGGACAACGAAGTAATATTGGCTCATGCAAAAAAATAAGTAAATGCTTTTACTTTAAATTTTCAAGTCTTTACTACCAATTATATGCATAAAAAATAGCATCTACCTATTAGTAAACACTTAAAAAATTTAGCATCCGCATTTGTCAAGCTTATATGCTTAATTTTCCAGCAAATGCTTAAATAAAAATGCATAAAAGTAAGGATTTACTAGTAGTTTATAGTAAATACTTCATATTTTTCAAGCTGATATTTATGCGGCTTGATTTTCACTTGTATCAAATTTTGTCTTCAAAATTCATAAAATAACACTTTTTCAATAAATTCCACAACGGAAAATTAATGTTGAGCATTTCTCTGAAACTTTTTGCGGTAAGACTAACAAATAAAAGAGGCGGAGCACTATCTTCCAAACAAAGGATGGAAATTTGTTTGCGGTGTATGGGCGATCCAGGTTTTCAGGACGGAGTAGGAGAAGATAGTGGTGCTCATCAAAGTACTGTCTGCAGAACAGTTGACTATGCGAGTAGAAAATTTTTTGAGAAAACTCCTAATCAGTGAATTAAATTTCCTACAAGACATAAAGAAGTAGAGGAAGCAATACGTCTGTGGTACAATTTTTCCTGTGCTTTTGGTGTACTCGATCGTACTCAAATTAAAATCAGGAAACCTGCTGTACAACCACCTTACAATTGAAAAAATCAGTATTTACTGGAAAATCTCTCAGTATATACTTACTAATAAAAGTAAAAGATTATGCATACAAAATTAAGTAAGAATTCGAGCTTTACAAAAATGAATGCAACAGAAAATATATCTATAACAATTTATGAGTAAAGAACGAATCACGTGGTATTTTTGCAAATTCGATAACTCATTTTCGCGAATAAGTTTTTGGGGGTAATTTTTTGTGTTTGAACGTGGGAACACAATCGCAAGTTGATTTATAAAAAACAGCGTCTTTCACCTGAAAGGCTTTTAATTTCGTCAACCCTTCAGCGCCCATTCACTATTGACTTTTTGTATTTTGTAATCTCTCTGAAAATATTCGTCAAACAAGAAGAATCAAGGCTTTGTTCTTGGTAATATTGGTTCGGTATAATTTGTCTCCGAATTTGGCGAAGCCATAACGAGTACACCACCGATACACGTACCGGTTGGCATATTTAACGAAAGACATTGTAGAGAAACAGCCTCCTCCTGTATGTGTGTAATGAAAGACTGCACGGGTGTAGAAAATTTCGTTTTCGCAAGGGGAACTTTAATTTCGTCTCAGGCTGACGTCACATTTCCATACGGGAGCGACGAGGACGGCGTCGAAGGGGCGCCGCTCCGCAGACAGAGACCGAGAATTACTAATTAAGAATCCGAAAGAAAGGGGCCGATGTTTAAAATGCGTGAGCCGAGAAAGTATATACGTATATATGAGACAAAGGAATAAGACTCCTTCAAGACGAGAATTGAGTTAGAAAATGGCGGATTGTACATTCGAGGCAACAATTTTCGGTGTAATTAGACGGAGGGAGCGCGTGGACGTGGTCAGTGCCACGATGGGTGAAAAATTGGTAGTGTGTGGGGAATGGGGTCAGGGTGCGATCGATGAGGGAAAAACAACGGTTGATGGGGTGGAAATGCATTTGTTTGCATGGGGGTCAAGGTCCAGGGGACGCTTTTCGCAAACGCCGCAAACATATCGTAAAGAAAGATATAAAAGTTATTACATTTTCCTTCTAATTAACCTAGGGGTCCTAATAAACAAACCGCCAAAACATATGTAAATGATCGTGACCAGTTGGCACATTCCTGCGAAATAAAACGGGATGTGTGGTGGCTGTTGGGGGTGGTTCATCTCATTTCGCCCTCTCTTTACTGTTTTTACTCCGACACACACTGACTACAATCAGTCTTCTTCAGCCCGCCGCCACTCCGCGCGCCCTCATCAGCACCAACCCCTTCGGTACACTCAAGAAAGAAGAGCCTCAATTATTAATCTTTCTGTTTCAAGGAGCAAAACTGATTTGTTAAAAGAAAAAAGTTCTTATTTCGTACATTTATTACAAGCAAGAATTCTTGTCTTCTATAATATTCCACATACTTAATGCATTTGGAATATGTAAGGCGGAGAATCCTCCGCGCTTAGCCGATTTTTATTTTTCTAATATAATCGGCCACAAATCAATTTTAAATTAAAACAAAAACTACTTTATTCTCAAGTGTCCACTACAGGGCCAAATTTTTTTAACACTTACTGTTTATGAGAAATAATATTCAAAAAGCACCAATTTTACGATCACATTTTAAAAGACTTTCCTCACTACAGTTCGAATGTAAGAATGAATCCTGTAAAAATGTTACTCAAAACGTCTGTAAAACATTGCGGCAAATTGATTATCGACGCTTTTCAGAATGGTATATTACTTCTCAATAAGCAAATGAAAAATTAAAAAATGTAAAAATAAATAAAATTCTGATCAGTGGCTATTTTTCTCATTAATGGTGCTATTCTCTAACACTCTCTGTTATACTGTTACGATTATAGAATGTTAGCAACAAATTAGCAAATTTAATTTAATTTAATTAACAAATGTTAACAAATTAATGTTTAGAATTGATTTATTTTGTATTAGATAAGCCGTAATAAAATGATTCTGCATTTTTTTCTTTTTTTACCTACTTATAATTAACATCAAGAACATACATATATCAACCCCAAAATCAGTTAATTTAACAACATTTCTTTTTTTTTGTTTTAACTGGCGTGAGATATTTGATGGCTATGGCATGTTTTAAAACCTAATGTAGAAATTCCAAAGAATTTGGAAACCAATTACAAGTAAATATAGCAAAAATTTGCATAAAACAAGTAAATGAATTTAAAAAAATCACGTTAACGTTTTATACAATAGATAAGTACGTGATTGTTTGCAAAATGTTGCTTAATTTTTTGTTATTTATTTATATGCAATCTATTTATGTATTCTAAAACCTTTCTATTGTGGCTTTGTTAAGACTGAGGCTGTATATGCAATACTCTTGAATTATTTTTTTGATTGTTTTTGTATAAAAAGTTCAACAAATGGTTTTTGATAAAAATGAAAAAATACACTGTACAAACATGTTATGTTTTACTAGTGTAGTCGTATTTTTGAACACTCTCACTCTTTTTATACTATTTAAAAATGACAAAGAAGGAAATTACTATTTAAAAGTGATAAAAAATTAATAAACCAATCACACTGTGCAACACCAAAATCTTTTTTTAGACGAAAATAATGTACTTTAGCTTTTTTGGAGTGATACCACGGCAAATATGACATTTATTGTTTTAATTTCTATTGAAGGGATTTTGAAATAATCACACTTAAAGTCCTCACAGTGGTTTTGTTTTTATAAAAAAAAGTGCAAAGTATTTACTATAAGTGTCAACAATTTGATTCTATGGTTTTTACTTTTCAATATAATGATCAATGTTTGTCAAGCATCATTTTACAAAAGTCGTTTTGATGCTCCAGCTACTTGGACTAAGAAACATAGACTTAAGATACTCATAAATACTTAACAAACTTCCAACTAATACCTACGTACTTCATAAATTATCTATTGGTTAACCTTTTTTCATTATTAAAATTATTTTTTAGTTGAAATTTTTATATTTCAGTTTACATCTGTCAGCATTTAACAGCATCTAAAACTCCAAATTGATAAACATTTTGTAAAATAAATCATCAAAAAAGGGAGCAATACAATACGTGATAAAACGGTCAGAATAAGGAAACAAGTTTTAATTTTAGATTCTGTGTAGACTTACTGTTGATTTTTTTTTGTTGAACGGAAAAGTTTTTTAAAAATTCAAATTTGTACCGTGTATACCAATTACAAAAAATACAAAATCACCAAAAATTGTTTAAGAATGGAGCTTATTCTAACACCAAAATGCTTGCTGAAAAGGAGAAATTAGGTTGAAATTTTTTTCAGTTGCTACATCTTCTTAATTTTTTACCGAATTTTTCTTTTATTCGTATAGGATATATTTTAATAATAGTTAGATAATGTTACCAATTTTTTGTTAATTTCACGGAAAGTAAAACATTTCTATGAAAAAAATTGAATTTTTGTTTTCTAACCCGGCGCATCCACCAAAATTAAAAAGTGCATAATTTTCTGACATTTGTCTAGAAATACAGAGACACGCAAGTACCTATGCCAGATTGGTAATAATTAGTAAAATAAAAATAATAATTTTAAGTTTATAAATAATAATATCTGCAAAATTGTTACTGTAATAAATATGATAACGAGGTATCTGTTAAGAAACAAAATTTGTGCTAATTAATTAATAATAAAATCGCATATCGTTTGCAAATTGTGCTAAAATAAAATAAGTGTAGCGAATACAATCAGTCTTCTTTATCCCGCCCTTCTCTCGCCCGTCCCTCATCAGCATCAACCCCTTCGGTACACTCAAGAAAGAAGATTCTCAATTATTAATCGAAAGGAATTTTTAATCGATCCGTTCTTCCGCCAACCCTCTCCCCCATACACGGACACGTGACCGATAATTACGCGTAAACACGGCCGGCAAAAAACAGCATCTTGGGGGAGGGATGGAGATTCGCAGGCGGCGGTGAGCGTCTTGCCCCCCCTCATACGCGACTTGATAATTAACAAAAAAATCGTTATCGCGGACGGCCGTGCCGTGATGCATAAACGGAGGATCTCCCCCTCTCCCGGCCCCTCCCGCTCCCCCCTCTAACGAAACGTCACACACGCTGCTGCTCCCAGAGCCGTCTTGATTGTCATTATAAGGGAGTTTTAATAAGGGAAGTATTGATGTTCGTTTTTAATGCACGTATTCTTATTCTTAGCGCAAGTCGCGCCCCTCCAGAGGGGCGAGTTTTCTTTCTCCCCTTTCTCCACATACGCTCCCAGGCCGCTTGATTGTCATTAAGGGGGAGGGAGGTTTAATAAGAAAGTATTGATGTTTTACGTTTTTAATTTATGCATGTATTCGCAGGATTCACCCCCGACGTCTTATCTTTTTTCAGAGCTGGGGGATGATTAACTTCTTCCACCCTAATTGGCTACTCATACGTGACGACGGATTTTGACAAACCCACATTTTTCAAAAAAACAAATAAGACATTTAAAAGGCAATGCACTGAATTGTGAGCTTCCAAATGTAATAAGGAAAGTTTAATTAATAGTGAATTTAAACTAGGGACTAAAAACGAAATAAAAATGGCAAATAATTAATTAATAAGAAACGAGCGTCTCGTAAACATGTTCGAAGATGAAGACGATGCTAGTTATTAACAAACAATGCTTCCTATTATATTGTTTTCCTTACATTCTAAATTAGTAACTCAGTAACTTGGAAAATTTCATCGATTTTTACAGCACACAAACAAGCGACTCAAAAATCTCAATTTTTAATTTTTGAAAGAAAGGATCAAAATGTTTAATATCGAGTAACAAATTACAAACTATGTTTACATTTCTAACGTGTGATTAAATTTATATGACATGATAGAAAAGTGTATTTTTTTGTATTATGTACAGGGTGCTGCATTTTGGATGTCCGAATAGGGGATCTCCGAAATTAAGAGGTTTGGAGAAAAACGAGTGACACATTTTCGGGTCCGTTTTTTGAGAAAATAATTTTGGTCAAAACCGCATCTCGCTATCGTCTTTTGTTTTCGACTTATAATCAAAAGTTGACATTTTAGCGAAATCTTAAAAAAATTATATCTTTCTTATTATAAAACATTCACATTTGAAATAAAGACATTATACAGGCACTTTTTTACAGAGAATTTAATAATATTATCAGCGATTTTTTTTAATCATTCGTTTAGCTGTAATAACATAAAGTTGTATTTTTTTAAATAGGAATCATACTTGGCTATGACATTTTCGAAAAGCTTATTTTTTTTAAACTAAAAACAATATAAATGCAGTTTGATATTTTTATATACTTTTGATAAAAAATATATTTAAAATATTTGAAAGTAGTTGGCCATGGAAAAATTATTTCACATAAAAGGTGTGAATAATCTAGAAATTTTGTGAACGGTTATTAAAGTAAAAAATGTGAAATTATAAAAATAGCTATGTTAAAGTTATTTTCAATTGAACAAATATACGATCGTGGCAGATTTTAATTACATAAGAAATGTGCAGAAAATTGAAAACGATGTGTCACTACCATTTGATAACACTTTTTTACGGTTTAGTGAAGTGCAATGATAATGTTATGTATTTTTTACCGCAGATGGGATTTGATATTGGTGTTTGGATTGTCATTTTATTGTAAAATAAAATTTCATTGACAAGCAGTCACACAATTAATGAGATTTTTCTTTTTCCGACATTGCATGTTTAATTAGAAAATAGAATAGCAATAAGTAAGCCTGCCATTTTAAATCTAAAAACAAATAATTTTTATTAATTGCAAAAATTTGATCTAATAATAATTTATTATGCTGTTTTTGAATTAATTAGTTTTTAAAAAATTACTAAATTATAAATACTTGTTGGGTAATATATTTTTCATAGTTTTAATTGAAAATCCAAAATTTTTTCATGGCCTACTATAAAGAAAAAGCGAAATGTTATGTTTTTTTTTTAATATTTAAAAATAATGTATTACACAAATAGACATATCAAATCAGAAAAAAATAAGCTTTCCAAAAATATCACAGCCGCCTATGATTCCTATTTAAAAAAAATACAACTTTATGTTATTACAGCTAAACTAATGATTAAAAAAAATCGTTGATAACATTATCAGATTCTCTGTAAAAAAGTGCCTGTACAATGTTTTTGTTTCAAATGTGTATATTTTATAATAAGGAAGATATGATTTTTTTAAGATTTCGCTGAAATGTCAACTTTTGTTTATAAGTCGAAAACAAAAGATGATAGCGGGATGCGGTTTCTAACAAAGTTATTTTCTCAAAAAACGGACCCGAGAATGTGTCACTCGTTTTTCTCTAAACCTCTTAGTTTCGGAGATCCCCTATTCGGACATCCAAAATGCAGCACCCTGTACTTCCCTTTTTTGTTCACATGAGAATAAATAATCAATCGTATTCTGAAAGTTCAGGGATAGTTTCCATTGAGATTAATATGTTGTCCAGTTCACAATTTTGTTTTTAGACAATGTAAATACTGATTGATTTCAATTTCGAAAATCGAATAAAAACATACGTAATTGTGGGCGATTTTATGATTATTATTTGCATTATTAATTTTGTCGATTTCAAAAGACGATATTGAGCTTAAAATTTTTTTTAGTAAGTGAAGTTATGTGTGTTATCGTTGTGGCAACAAAGAATAGATAACCATGAACTTGTACCGAAATAATAAAAAACAACAACCCGAAATCTTAATTCAAATTTTACGATTATTAGTTTGTTGGTTCGTGACTAAAAAGGTCACAAAAACAAAAATTTCGAGTTATGAACCACGATCATTTAGAATTGAACAAAGGCTAATGTTAGACAAGGATACAACAACAGTTACTTGTATTAGATAAAGAAAAACAGAAAATCACAGAAAGTTAACGATATTTGTATATTTTTTTGGTGCGGTTTGATGCTTTTTCTTGAATAAAGAAGCGGTGACGACAAATATGAATGGCAATCGGCTACCCAGTATTACGTTTCGTTGGAATTCAATATTCAATTTTCAACTGCTGTGACACGATAAAATCATTAATTATAATTTCACGCATACGATTTTATTTTTGAGAAATGTTGAAGTAAATCCTGGCCAAACTATCGAAGAATCTCTTCTTTATCCGATCGCATAAACTACGCAATAAAATAATTGCTATCTTAAACGGACTGTACAACTTTAAAGACTATAAAGTCATAAAATTTGTTTTACGTCAAAGATACAATCAAAAACGATATTGTAACTGGCTCGGTAACTGACCACCTGTAGTGCTCCGCTCTGTTCAAATATTCTCAACTCATATATACAGGGACAATAAAAACGTCCGGGAAAATAATCGATATCTTAATAATTAAAAATACATAGAAGAAAGGGAGGCGACCCCTTTTTTAGCGCTTTCATAACCGTTATGAGAAAAAGGATTCTGATCCCTTGACCGGAATTAATTCGGAAATCACTTGGCCCGTATTTAATTAATTCAATTTAATTGAGGGGGGTCGGAGCCGGGGGCTAACAGCGAGAAAAATCTTTAAGTGACGCATCTCCATCTGCAAAGTTGCCACATTCATTTTCTCTTAAGACTAACACAAAAAAATAATTAGCACAGCTCATTGTAAAGAGTCCTGAATTATTTAGTATACGTAGTACATGAAGGATGCTCCTGGCTGAATTCTTTATAGCGAGCTCCAGAAAAGTTGGCTCGATTGAACACTTAATTAGCTCCCATAAAAAAAATTCCCTTCTATATTCTCATATAGCGTGTATTGGCCAAATAAGTACGGGCATTATCATTACGTTTGTATGAGACTCGAAGAAACACAAGTGGCCGTCCTGTGTGTCTTAATCCCTCCACATGAAGGGGTTGTTAAAACATTCGTGCTTCCTCGGCGCGTTTTTAATCAATACAAGATTGCATTTAAATAAAATTGCTTTAGCGGCTGTGCGAATTCTTCGGTTCGTCGCCGAACTCCAACAAGAAGAAATGGCCACTGGCGGGAAAATCGACCGTCTATTTATGCATATATGTAAAAAGGGGCTTGTTGCTGCTGTGTTTCTTCACGCAACATCGAGTACTGCATATGTATGTGGAAATATGGAGTGTACAGTCTGCACGTTCGGACAGTTTTGTATGCAAAAATTTGACAGCGCATGTGGCGAAAAGTTTGTATTTAAATGGCGCATCTGCAAGGATTTGTGCTTCGGATGGCGCTTGTTGACACTCCAGATTGTTTTATTGCACTGGACACGGCGATATTTTACGCGAGCGAATTTTTACATCATCCTACATTGCTCCTAAATTTTAAACTGAATATTTGCTACAACTTAAGCCCAATTCTTTTATGAATGAAATTCTTCAACAGCTATGCACCAGACAGTGTTAGATGGACCGGTTATAGAGTTTTCTTCATTCTGACTAAAATCGCTGTTGCATAGCTCACTCTCCTTGACTCCGATTCGATCCGATGTCGAAGGATGAGTTTGCTGCACCCTCCTGGAGGCGTCCGCGTAATTCTGGTGGTGGCTGCAATTAAATCTCCGAAAAAAGCGTGAATCCCACAATTAGTATTCAAGAAAATCCAACGTTAAACGTCCGTGTTGGTCATAAATCAGTCGGGCGATCGAGTGGCGAGGAGCACACGGTGTAATACCAACCTTACATGGAGCAAGTATCTCAGGTCTCCACGGTTGGCTAACCTGCAACGTGCTTACAAATTGTGTCCGCTCGCTTTATGCATACATGAACTATTGTTTATTATTTTTTCGTCCTTCCTCTCCTCTCCAACGTCCAAAAACGTTTTCCTTCTCTCCGACTCCGATATGAATTATCGCCGTATACTTAGCTCATATCCCGTGGAAACTCCCAGTATCTATAATCAGAATGCCTTGTAATCAGTAAGATGTCTTATTAACGACGATTCGTGATCGATGATTTTTTCGAACAACGACGAACGAGTTTAAATTACACGCAGAGGAAGTGGGAGCGACACACACATATCGCAATTATCGCAATATGTGAAAGGTAAACGGGACGGATTCACATCATTTGTTGTACAACATATGCTTAAAGCGTACAACCAATCAAAATATCAATTATGCCAATTATTGATCTCGAATCAATACCTCCATTCAGCAACTGCTGAAATTACAATACTTGAGTTATTAAACATGTACGGAAGAGACCTTTGAACAATAAAACCGCCGATAAAAATTTAAAATCCATCGTATGGTGCATCTTAATAATAAAGTAATTAAAGCACATTTGGTCAATGACCGCACTATCAAAACTGAAAAACTGAAATTCAGTCTCGAAATTCCATGACAAAGGTGCGCGTTTTGATACATTTCCATTTTTGCTCTCTTGAAGCAAACAGAACAAGGGAGCAACACATCTCGTATTTTTCGGAAATCTCGCTTCTCATCTATGTTATGACTTAACATCTGAGATAACAGCACAAAGAGGCTAAAATAAGCGAGTAAATGGTGACGTTAAACCCTGAAAATCAAGTGTCGTATGTCGACACAATATACACTCATCGGTGTGCTTAGGAAAAGCCAGAGAGATGTTTCCACATACACGGCGAGCTTTTGTCGCTTTGCTCATCTCGATTATGATGATAATGGTGATGATTACGGCTTAAATACGCAACCCTAACTAATCAATTACGCACGTTTGCGTTATTAGCTCCAGAAATGTTTGTCAATTTTTTTTCAAAACGCATCGACATTTTCGTTGTGGTCGGCGTTTTAATTCGTGACATTTTGATTTCCAACCTTTTTGTCGACATTTATATCTAATAGATTTGACATTCATCGCTTTAAACACTCATCGTTTACTTAATTTACAAAAATACAAGAACATGGTTTAAATCACGAAGCTATGAATGTAATAATTTTGGCATTGCAACTAAAGTTAATTAAACAATTTTTTATACATAAGTGGAGCAACCTTTTGTAATTAATACAAGTATCTAATAATACAATTGATCGTTATTAGCGTTACCTTGGGTCGTTTATTATGGGTGTGCATTCGTATGTAAATAAAACAAAAATATTTGAAATCTCAAGTAATATATTTTGAAATTTGTAACTTTCACTTATTTTAAGAACAATGATTGTTATTGTTAGTGCATGTATTAGCAAATATCTTATTTTATTGTTTTGCTTAATTGCTCCACCTTAGAGTCAATTAAAATAAATAAAATCTCTAATAGTTATCACGAAGTACGATAAACGAGTAAATTATAAACATGTACAAGTATACCTATTGAGAATTTTTGTTTTTGATTTAAGTAACAATGAGAGTTTGGTTTACTTAACAAAGTGTGTGAACACAGGACTTGCCGAATTAGTGAGCTGCTTGACATGATTCTTTTATCCTCAGCTTGGAGTCAAAAAGTGTTATTTTATTGCTGCGAGGTATACTTAAATTTCTCGTCCGTTTCTTCCCTCACGATATGTGAATTCCTTCGCATTCCATTCGTTTTGGCAAGCCGATGATTTCGAGGGAGTGGTGGGACCATTCCTTGTCGGATTTTGGCATTCCGGTATCAAAAGCAGCATCTAATTAGGCGTCAAAGCCCCCTGGTCAAAATAAGTATCATCACCGGGGGCCCCGCCATGGGAAAGTCTTTCTCGCTATTTCGGTGTACAATGCATCCATAAACCGACGCAATTCACATGAACACCTCCGTAATTACACGCAGAGTAGATCTCGGCAAGTAACACAAAGTGCCAGTTACGTTACGCTACCTGTAATTATCCATTAAAAGTACAAATAGTTAGTTAACCTTAGATTTAACGGGCATGTAGGCATCACATGGTCTTGCACCATTTGAATCTTCAGCTTCACGCTCTATTTGGCCGGTTTTGTCCGCTGAAGTCGATGACTTTCTAATAAGGCACGCAAAGAGATTAATTAAAATGGGATTATGATAATTCAGCTGAAAAATCCATCGATTATCACATAAGCGGAGCTCTTGGGCCTTTCTGAAGAAAACGGAACGGGCATGCACGAGGTGCCAGTCGAAACCTAGCACGGGCCATGATAATTGCATGCTTTAAACAAATTTAGTCGGCAGGTTAATTTGTATGAGACGTAAACGGATCCACTCATCTGACTATTGTTAAACCGCAACGGTTCTGTCTCTCTCCGCAATGATATACAGGAAAGAGCAGGAACAGGATAGATGCGGGTTTCTTGATGCCGAGTAATTTACTGCAACCGATCCGAACTGAATGTTTCAACTGATGATGGCGATAACGGGTGCATATGGGCGAAGTGCATCGAAATTTTACAGAAACAATCAATTGATTGACAACATCTATTAGCAATAACAAATATAACTAAATTCATTTTATAGTAAATTTTTTATTTAGTTACATAACTTTTGGTTAAACATGAAGTTAAAGTATAGGTCTGCAAACAGAAAAAGTCAATAAACATCACTGTAAGTTTATTATGTAACTGCAGTCTAAAACACCGAAGCACTGCAATCGTATTTTTTAATATTTTGTGATTTCTTCAGGCGATTTCGGCATATTTCGATGCCAAAACATAACTCATTTGATAGTTTTAGTGGATTTAGAACTCTATTAAAATCACCCAAGACTCATTTACGAAAAATCATAGAGATAATAGTAACAGATTTTCTTGAGATAACGCCTCGTTTTTTCAATAATAAGTTTATAAAATGATATTACTACTTTCTAATGTGAAATTAGCAGTTGGTAGATGTTCTTCAACTTCAAGCAAACCTCCTACAGTGAAAGACGAAATCTATCTAAGTACAATTCTTTCCAGTACCAATTTTCAAATGGTTTTAATCCGTTCCCTCACAATTTTCTTAACTGTCTATAACTTTTTCACTCTTCATTGCTGTTGAAGACATTAAGAGGTGTCATAAATGTCCATAATCTTTATGTTAATTTAAATTCTTAATTTACTAAATTGACTTAGTAATACTTTCTTTATCATTTGCAATTTTTATTTTGAGCGTTTAGTATTACTGTTCTTACTTGGCGTTTCCTATTTTGAAAAGCTTTTATTTAGCTCACAATGTTATCTGTCTGTCGGTTATTTTTTCAGAGCTAAATATGAAAGGGTTCCCGTTGTCCCACTGAATTGAAATTTTGCATACTTATTTAATCTGCGTGACAATGCAATCCTATGTAGTTAAATACCCCCTAAAGGGGTTAAATGGAGTTTTGAAGTTTTAGGTTATGTTTACAAAGGGGTTTTCGATTTGTAAATTTGAGAGGGTTCCTGAAGTCGCAATGAAATGAAATTTAACATGCTTACGTAATCTGCGTGACAATGCAATTCTATATAGTTAATTACCCTCTAAAGGTGTTAAATGGGGTTTTAAAATTTTAGGTTATGTTTACAAAGGGGTTCTCGATTTGTACATACAGTAACTTATACCGACATAGACGGTATGTTGGTCATTTGGACGTCACGGTATATGCAGAATGTAATAACAATAAATCTATGCAATAAATAAAGACTAAAAAGCAAAAAATAAAAATATATAAAAAAATGTTTTTCAAAATAAACTTTTATTTAAAAGATGCAATAAAAAGTAAAAAATAATGTATTTCAATCACAGGAGAATATTTTTTCTTACAGGTTAAAATTCTAAAATTTATAAAAGTTTTGGGAGTTATAAAACTACGGCATTATAGAATTTCTTTGTTCAGTTGACAACTCCCAAAGCTTTTATAAATTTTAGAATTTTAACCTGTAAGAAAAAATATTCTCCTGTGATTGAAATACACTATTTTTCTCTTTTTAGTGCATCTTTCTTTTAAATAAAAGCTTTTTTTTTAAACATTTTTTTATATATTTTTATTTATCTTCTTTAAGTAACTTTATTGAAATTTGCATTTACCTTTTAATTGAAAAACAATTAATTTTTTTACGCTAAAACGTAACCCTAAACTAAAAAATTCACTATAAATATAAAACTAAAGGAAACTAACATTAGGCCATCGCGCCTCGGGTCTTAAACCAAATATTAAAAAGATTTAAAGAACTACACCGTACCTACAAGATTCTAAGCAAAAAAACTTCCAGGGGCCCAACGCCAATTACGTCTTCCAAAAATTAATTTTCGTCTTCATTTTTTAGACCAATTTGTTTTTATTTAAATTATTATTTGAAGCACTGTGGTTACAGGAATAACTTAGCCAAACCTCTTGAAGAAAATAATTATAGAAAATATTGTTTATTGTACTCTTAATTGTTGAGTGCAACTTTGTTAGCGACTTTTATATTTTATATGATATTATTTAAAAATGTAATTATTTTTTATGCTTATTTCTTCGTTTGCAGCGAGCGATTCCACCGTTTTCGAAAAAGTCGTCTGAGCCCGCGCCTCCCAATGCCAGGTGAGTAATTAAAGCCTCGCTCGTTCCGTTTCGTTCATAAATTCCTCTCCCGAAGAGAATTTGATCTCTTTTCGACAATTTCTCTTTAATTTTATTTCCAAGCATCTCACACACCCGTCGTAAACTGCCAAGAATCTCTATTCGGAGTCGAAGAGAACCTTCAGGTGAGAGCATGGAGTGCGTGTATATAACATACGAACTTCACCTCTCTCGCAATCGTCGCTCTTTGTCCAGCTCCTTCACCCTCGTACCCCGTCTTTCTTTGTCTTATTTGTTCCGGGGGCCTTCCCGGAGCCATACGCTATTACCGCTGTCTTTCTGAATAATGGATTGCATTTCTCTAAACGTTCTTGTTGTGTTAGCGTTTCGGACTGTTATTTGTATAAAGTACACGACGTATACGTATGCCAAATATCGTTCCGGCACAATGGGGCTGGCCATTGTTCCGCATCGATTTTTAGCAAATTTTAATGAAATAGAAAACCAACTTTAGACTGTAATTTCTTCACTACTCTATATTTTCGGAAATCTTTCACTCATATACTATACAGTACGGCCCACTTAAACTCGTCAGTTATGATTACCCTTCACTATCTTTCACTCGATTAAAAGCTAATCTGATGACTATATTTACGAGGCGAGTCTATCGCCTATTATAACAGGTGGTAAGTTCGAGTTGGTTTTTCTATGGGCGAACAGTATGTGTTAGAGCGTTCGTGGACTATACAACGGCGAGGAATTTCCTAGATACGCCTCTAATTGCAAGGATAATTACCAAGAGAGTTGTTAAAGCGATCCACTTGCAATCTGCAAATAAATGTGTATCGACGAATTTTCAGTTTGATTGATGGAGATTGTGCCAATAAGGAAGCCAATCCCATGTAAAAAACTGTAAATATAATTGAAAAGCAAACTGCAACGTTGCAGCAAAGTGAACGAATTTTTCGAAAAATTAAAGCTGCGATATTATATTTTCTCACGAGTTGGTGCTTCCACGAAGCTCCATGATTTCAATCAATTTTAAAATCGTCTCCAATTTGGCCACTTTTTCTTGTCATTCTTTAAGTAAATGGCCCATTTCACAATATCGCGTTATTTTTGCGTAAACTCCAACAATACGGTCGTGCATCGACTTCTTCCTATTATTCACTTTTATTACAATTTCTGGGAATCAAGGAATATGATCCATTGTTGTTTGGATTCGATTTTGAAGCGGTCTTTACCGTTATTAAATCTCAATATATGTCGTGGACGAGCTGTCATTAAACATAATCCGTTCAAGATGTTACTAATGAGAAGTTCATGTATTCGAATCGTTTACAAATATGTTTTGTGTCATTAACGACAAGAATTAATTTATAATTCAAGAAGGAGAAAACGGACTGTGCCGCGAATGCAAACAGACGGTTTATTACACGAACACGAAACGATTTGTACCGAATAATAAAAATGCAATTAAGGACTCGTAATCAATTTAAATTTTTAAGGATTATTACAGTGAGGAGATCGGCTGGATGATTAGAACACATACTTCCAAGCTCTGCGCACCCAGAAATTTAAAACCAACGCTAGGAAAAATTTTAGATATTATTTTAATTGTTAACTAGTATTTTAACCGATTTTCTTCAGATTGGGTAACGAAATGCCAATAATTATTACATATTTCTTTAAAAAAGAAATTCCCCAAGAAAGACGTTTAACTGAAATGAAGGTACAAGCAATGCCAGTGGATTTCATGAACTGTTTGGGGATGTTGCTTGTTGCAGTTATTTTAACATAAGAAGGTCGTAAAGTTGCGCAAACTGCAAAATATAAAGTTTATTGCACATTTATCTAAGAGAGTTTACTCACCCTTTTAGCTACAAAACTTGCCTCAACATGAAATCTCTGTTTTTATCTCGCAAAAATTTAAGATATAATTTTAATTAATAAGCATCATGTAGTAGGTATTTTAACCACAATGTGTTAATTTTTTTGTAGTTTTCTATCGATACTTTCTTTATCATTTGCGATTTTTATTTTGAGCGTTTAGTATTACTGTTCTTACTTACTTAATCTGCGTGACAATGCAATCCTATGTAGTTAAATACTCCCTAAAGGGGTTAAATGGGGTTTTGAAGTTTTAGATTATGTTTACAAAGAGGTTCTCGATTTGTAAATTTGAGAGGGTTCCTGTAGTCGCAATGAAATGAAATTTAACATGCTTACGTAATTTGCATTACAATGCAATTCTATATAGTTAATTACCCCCTAAAGGTGTTAAATGGGGTTTTAAAATTTTAGGTTATGTTTACAAAGATTTGTACATACCGTAACTTATACCGTCATAGACGGTATGTTGGTCGTTTGGACGTCATGGTAGATGCACAGTGTAATAACAATAAATCTATGCAATAAATAAAGACTAAAAAGCAAAAAATAAAATAGTATAAAAAAATGTTTTTAAAAAAAAACTTTTATTTAAAAGATGTAGGTACTAAAAAGTAAAAAATAATGTATTTCAATCACAGGAGAATATTTTTTCTTACAGGTTAAAATTCTAAAATTTATAAAAGCTTTGGGAATTATAAAACTACGGCATTACAGAATTACTTTGTTCAGTTGACAACTCCCAAAGCTTTTATAAATTTTAGAATATTAACCTATAAGAAAAAATATTCTCCTGTGATTGAAATACAAGTGCATCTTTTAAATAAAAGCTTTTTTTAAAAAACATTTTTTTATATTATTTTTTACTTAGTGATTATTTTTGCCTGACATTTACTATTTATAGTTAGCAGGCGTATTCAGCGTTTAACTGAATAACCCAATGTCTAATTTGTTTCCATATGGAAGTTAACTAATTAATAATTTAGTTTGTAGCTGGTATTCCTTTGTGTATCTGAATTCTGCTGTGAAAAAAAGTTGAATTTCATACTCGACGATAAAACTGCACTATTGACTCTCAGAATTAATTCACTCGGAACTTCGGCCCTTGTACATTAATAACATCGGTTTATTTTTCCGTTAATTGATTTGTCATTTAGTTTAAAGTTTCAAGAATATAGATGTAGGTGCGTGAAGGTAAAATATCAAATTTAATAAACCTTAGAAAAAGTCCGAGTTTATGAGAGGGAGTTTTTTGAGAGTTAATTCATATCTACGAGCATATACTCGTGAAAAAAGCCCTCATCTCATTCTCGGGCCATCCGTGCGTATCATTACCCCTTCCTTCCACACTCGAAAAAAGCCTCCAAAACGTTGATGTCATCCGCCACCAATTAGGCCCACCTCCACCCCGCCGCTCCATCTCACTCGATCTTTCCTCCGGGTGATCGGCGAAGAAGACGAGCGGAACAGCTGGAGCGGTAAATGATCGTCACACATCACAGCATCGTGTATATGACCATCATACGCGTCTTTAACCACCCATCCATGACCGAAATCTGGTCGGCCGTGGATCGGGATGAAGATTTTTTCTTTTGCACCTGGCCCAAGCCGAGCGAGAAGGACACCTTGCGCAATATGAGCGATACGGCCCTGTGGAGACAGGTGAACTGCAGGTGTCTACGGAACACCCTGTATAAGGACGCGGCGAGTTGTAAAAATAGAAAAATGCTTCGCGTGACTGTCGCTTAAGATTAACCTTTTGATCGGTTCGAATATGTCTTAATCGGACGAAACGCCCAATTTACCATAAGTATCGCCGGATAAGATTTTCTACACACTCTCTGCTACACATCTTAGGTGTGCATACAAGAATAATGGGAAATCGCGAAGCGTGAACCACGCCGCACGTCATTCCATGTCCGCAATTTTTATTTTTCAACATGCCTTCTCATGCGTTTAGTTAACTTATTCTGTGCGCTATTGCTGTTTTCGTACGAGGTTTGGCTTCAATAAGCGCGATTTTTTCAAGTTTTTCAACAAATAAGGATGATGTCAGCACTTTTATGACACTTGTTTGAAGAGTGGCAACTTTAAAAAGCCTTTTTATATTACTTTCCCAAAGAAATTATGGCTTTAATACATTTTTGTTTCGTTTTTTAACAAACCGATCAGAATAATTCATTTAAATATTTAGGCTCAAGCGCCAACAGGAACCGTAAGCTTCATCTACTTATACACTAATGTTTGTTAATAAATATTAATAAAGCTGTAACCGAGTGACAAGATTGCATATTACTAAAGTATAAACCTTCTCTTCTTTCAGATATCTATAGCAGTAGTCGATTGTGTGGTAATTAGAAAATTATGCAAGCATAAATACAACGATCGGAACCAAAGTTGAAGTTGTTTTCGTGTATAATTTTTGTAGTAGGAACATTTTTTGGTCCTTCGAGCCGGATATCAACACTTGGTAAACCTACAGACGTGGTACATAGACAAAAATTTATGCGTGCGTAAATCTGCGAATGAATGATGATTTCGAATGAGATTGAAAAAGAAACAAAATTGGTGATTCTTAAAAAATACCATGCACACAACTGGATAAACAAAAATAAAATTTAAAAAAAACGCGTAACAAAATTATTATAACTATGAAGAAGAGGGAACAAATTCGAAACGTTGTGTGACTTTATGTGTTTTAACAATATGATATTAAATTACATGAGTGGGTATTATGTTTAAAAATTAAAACATTTATTTGTAATAAGTGCATGATGGATGCAACTGTGGGCGCAAATTGACTGATAATAATCTCTTGTTAATTTTTAGAATAAATTAAAGTTAATTGGGAGGCAATTAGGCTACTGTTTGTTTTTGAATAAATTTCTTCTTTTTGTGTTTCTTCTCACACTTTGTGCTCCGTCCGCCGTCTCTGCCGCCACATATCCATCTGAAATTTTTGCAACGCCGTGAAGAAAGCAATAAAGTCTCAACCGCAAATTTCCTGACATTTCAGGCTACCGGTCATGCGGCTATTTCTCGGCCACGATCTAATGTGTCGACGCGATCGTTTTTTGACCACGGCTGCCATAATAAAGGAACTATACACATCCATCAAATTTAGACTGACAGCCATGGAGTTATTCTCCAGCTACTGACTTCATTATTATGTCCCCTCGTATTTGCCCGATTCGAATGGGAAACACGCGATCTACGATGTACTCAAGGAACTGACCTTTACCATCCACTAGTGAAAGGCGCACTACAATGCGGGAAAAAATCAAATCGACTGACTTTTCGAATTTGATGCTGTTTTGCGGTTTGAGGAACGAATGGATGAATTGATATTTTATTACAATTTCTGCAAGAAAAGCGTCTGCTTGTGCAAGGATTTACCGTTGCTTCTGACACACGTACAGGATGAGCTTTTTGCAAATTAATTGCCTGTTCTGGGAAGTTCCAATATTGTTTTTTCGTCCTCAAATCGCATACCTATTATACCTACAAACCCACTGAAGCAAAAAAATTCTACGATTATCGCAAATATGAGTCTCAGTTGCATGAATATATAGAGTGTTGCAATTTTTCGGTCCCGTTCCTCGACAGTGGACAAAAAGAAAGTGTCTGTTATAAATCCATTCGGAATAGTGGTCAATGATGTTTTTTCCCTCCGGTCGAGTAATCAATGGATCGAACCGTGCTATTTGTGTTTCTCATGTGAATTGCGGAGGTCTTTTAACTTTTGGAATGATTTGCAAATTGCAGTTAGACAGCGAAGAGGAACGGCCAGGTACACGCCGAGTTCCGCTCAATGATTCATGTCCGATTGACTATGTTTCTGCACTCGATTTCACCTAGAAAAACCACGACTGTGAAAAACCAACGCGACAGGGCCGGACCGCATTCGGGGTGCTTCTCATTTTTCTTAATGAATGCTTGAAAGGCGATCAATACCAGCAGAATACTTATGGGCTAGTTGATTGCGATATAATATAGAAAATACGGTCTGAATGTTTCAAACCATTGCGGGGGCTGAAATGTCCCTGTCGGTGTTTGTTCGTTAGAAGAAGGCAACCCTTCGCATCCCTCTGCGTCTTCGTAAAATTAAAAACCAGCACCGGTGTACGTGTATAAGAAAATAGCGGGGATGTGTGTGGGGGTGGGGGCGCGCGCATTTCAAATTAAAGCTCGATCTTAATTCGAGCCGACAAGCCTCCATCCATCTCTTTTCCTCCGGTTGTTCCGGAGCGAAGAGGTGCGTCTTGGATGTGTTCGCGTTTTTCTTCGAAAAGCGAAAGTCTCGTGGAATAATAATCAAGAGCTTTATTCTCGACCAATAAATACGACTGCTAGGATTTTAAACTCATCCGCAGCACAATTATTCAAGTTATAACATATTCTGGTTTTAATCCGTTGCGTCCCTCTTTGTTTATCGAGCGAAGGAAATGAGTCCGTTTCTTTCCATCGAGGCAAAAGTTTTAATGACCGACGCCGTTCTCTTCTTCTCCTTCTTGTCTTTTCACTCATTGCATGCAAGAAGAATTCGAATCGATAATTGTCACGGCCGTGCCTCACACACGCACCCTCACATAAGGGAATTCCCACCCCAGGTACAAGACGGACCATAAAACATCCTTTTTCTAATCCCTTTCACATGCAAACGCTGAGCAGATAACAGAAACATACCTGAGGATTTGCGAATACTTGCTTTATGGGGGTGCATGGACGTATGCTAATGGCACGGTCAACGGAACACAATCGCTTTATGGCAAGTTTCGCCAAAATATGGCTCCGATCCTTAATTGTTATATGACGGTAGAGGACGTCTAAGCCTGTGACTTTTGCCGACATGGAAATTATAAAATATCTGCGCGTTTATGACCGGCAAACTCAATAGTGTGGGAACATTTCCAAACAACAAGTTTAAATTAAAATTTAGACAAGAACATTTGAAAAAACTTGTTAATTTCTGTTATAGTTGGCACACTATTTTTCTAAAATCTCTTATCTCCAAGAAAGGGTTTGAGCTTAGGTGAAAGTCGAAAGGTGTCAAATTCGGAGAATAAGGAGAATTCAGAGTATTTGTCAGCACCAGAAGATTAACGATTAACTTAATTTTTGAGTTACATAAAATATATGATATCTACCTAGGTCAAGGAAAAGAAGAACAATAGTAGAAGCGGTAATGTGTGTAATATGATTAGAAAAGTACAACAAAAATGAGAACATCTTTCAGATAACCTAAGACTCAAAAATTTTATTTCTCAAATTAAAAACTGGATAACAAGAAAACACAGTGAAGACAATTGCTATCGACCATAATTACTGCTTAAATCAATTTTTAAGGTTAGACATTAATAATACGAGTAACAATAATGTAGAAAGTGAAATATTGATATAAAAAAATCTTGTATTTTCGTAATCGCTAATTATCTACCTCATCTAATTCCTCATGACATATAACTTTTGTGTTCTTTGGTTTTTGAAAATGTTTATAAAATTTAGGTACGCATTATTATTTTTCAAGCGACTAAAAGTTTTTACAACTTGAATTAGGTAGGTACTACATTTTGTTTTCTTGGCAACTTTAAAAGCCTAAAAAACTGGGGCATTTTTGTCTTTTTGTATCAAAATTAGGACAAGTCAGACCTGAAAGTAAAACAGAAAGAAACAGTAAAACCCTAAATCTACTCTGACCAAATCAGGAGTGTTGGTCCTCTGTCTTTAAAAGATCAGAAAAAGTAAAACAAACAATGATAGTACTGTGACAAAAAGACGGTCAATTACAGGTGTCTAGAGTCTCCAAAATGGCAAGAAAAAATCAAATAAAAACACGTAGAAATGTTGTATAGAGCATGCTGGAAAGCGAGAACAATTGGGCAGAAATCAATTAACAAATTACGGAAATATTGAAAATGGAAAAATAATAAAGGAAAAGAAAACACAAGAATAGGAATAAAAGTAAAGTTCCTCCGAAGGAATGCTTAAATAGGTGCAGTTCCAGAAGGAGAATCCCCGCAAAAAGGAGAATCATCATATCTTTTATTAATTATTATGTATTTAGATAACCGTTTTAAACTTAATTTTAAACTTTCTCGGTCATTTCTTGTTTCATAACTGTTTTTGGTCCCTCACTATGAATTTCCCTATTGGCAGACCATGATATATGAGGGTGAGGAATCATTTTCACAAACTTTTTTGCATAATTTTTACTCGGAAAGGGTTACTAGAACTATGTGCTGTTCTTCTTCGAAGAAAAATGTACTTTAGAGTGATATTTGTTTTGTTTATTATATTTGTTTTTATTATTATTTTTTAATTAAAATTCTTTCCTGGTTTTGACTGTATCATTGAAGTTAAAGCGACATGAGCCTGTGCTACGCCAGCACTGATTTTTTAATGTGATATTGATAAATGTTAAATGCGCGAAACTTATTGTGGAATCCCTCTGCGTCCGTTTTCCCGATCGTAAGTCTCGAAAATTTGCCCACGTGCCCGAAATAGCGGCTCTCAGGTGCCATCGTCGTATTAGCCGGTGACATGTCCCGATGATATATGCGTTTGTATTATTACGTTCACATGTAGAACTTATATCTAAACTTGGGATTCATTTAAAGTTTCGAATTATTAATGAGTCAGCTCGGATACATTACTCCGCATATGCCTCGCTAATGAGTTTGTTTGAATTATTAATTTATTACAATTTCATTTGCGGTTTGTGGAATCGGTTCGATTGTCGATTGTTGGAGGTACATACAACAACCACCGGTACGCGCCCTATCTTTATTACGGTACTTCTCGGAAAAATAATGGTTGTTTTGAGGACGTCATACCTAACCTGGCCTTTAGTCAACGTGAAGACACCAACAGGTTAATAGTGCCGTTTCGAAGGGGAGTTGAATTTTAATGGGAAATGTGGCCTGTTACAGTGTAGTGGCGGCTCGTGACGAAATTTATACGCAAGGGCGCAGCGAAATAATAAAGGTAAACGAAAGTGCGACGATTTTTAGTGCTTAAAAGCGTTTCATTATTGAAAGTTTAAGCTAAAACGCCCTTGATAAACATACATTTGAAATGTATCGTTATTTTAAAACAACATCCCATTAACATTGAGAAATTTACTGATTTTAGAACTTTTTCAATCTTTTTCAAAGCTCTAGATATGTTTAGGTAATTGGCTTGAAATTGTCACTTTTTATTAGGGTAAAGATGTCTATTATGAGACACCTATTTTTTCAATGTAAATTCTTTTTATTGGGAATGAACATTTTCCTAAGGAGGCATAATATCTAGTTTTATCAGAAAAACGCAGTAAAGATTCGAATATGTACTCGAACACATATTTTATTATTTCAGCTTTTTTATAGTGCCTCATATTAGGACTCGAAGAAATTTTTTTAGAATTTTGGATTAATCGGAAGAAGTATAAAATATATCGAACAAACGGCGTGATAAATAAATACTACATGTCAGCTCTATGTTAATAACAATCAACACTATCTTGTTACAATTTTTCATCTTCTTATCACTTGGACTACGAGAACTGCACAGAAAATTGTGGCATAGTTAACTGATTTCCAGAATGACCCCCTCACTGTTTATTTAGGATTTCATAATAAATTATTGACAATAAAGATCAGTGATGCCTTTTTTGAAAAAAGCTTTAACTTGTAAAAAAGCCAGTGTCCCATATTAGGAACTGTCTCATGTTTGAAAAGAGCTTTCTTTTTTTAACTCTTAAATTGGAAGGTGTTCTAAAGACAATAAATGTCTTTAAAGTTACGCAGTATGTTCTGTTGGAAAAAAATAGGTTCATTCATTGTTAGCAATTCTTTCTAAAATAACGTCGTATCAACCTGTCTTTTTCTACTTGTACTTATGTATCGATAGGAAAGTTTTATCGCATTTTCTTCAGATGAGACGATATGTGATTCCATTCCGTGTGTGTTTGTGCATGTGTTTGTTTTTAAATAATTCAGTGAGTAGCATACCTATCCACACATTCTGTGAAGTTCCAAGTGAAGTTGAACGGAAATAATTCTTGTCACATGCCAATAGAAAATGTTTTGTTATCTCCTTCTTTTCGTAGAAAGCATTGTTACCTGCTTAGTCACTGACTTTCTTATGTTTTGACAGATTTTCAAAATCTTATTTATTGTTTTTCACTCACGTATAAATCACGTATTGCTTCAAGATGCATCAAAGTTCATTTCTTTGAAAAATCCAAAGCCATTACCTGCTTCAAGACATGACTCGTTTTTATTGGTTCTGGGAATCATGGTATTGTAACGTAACTGAAGTAGGTATTTGTAAATAAATAGAAATATGTAGTAGCAAAGAAGTGAGTTGAGTTGAGGAGGTAGTCAGTTTCCCATTAATGTATTTTTTAATTTCTAATTCAAACTTTGCACAACTTAAGTTATTACTTCTTGTAACAACATTTCGTCGGTTTGATGTTTGCGGTTCTTCGAAAAATAAAAATAATGCAAAGTGGGGGTGTGGGTGTTTTTGGTGTCCATTCGAGGTGCAAATGCATGTCCGATCGCGTTTTTTCCCACCCTTGAAAAAAGTCCGGTCCGTTTTTGGGGGAAAGTTGGATCGCGTTGGCGCGGCACTGAAATCCAGCGGCTCCGGTCCGCATCGCTTCAGTATGTCCCGGAACTCCCGGAAACCGGCGCTCTGCAAAAATCCGGAGCGAAGTGGCCGGCGTCTCTCGTGTGTGTGAGTGCGGGGAGCGTCTTCAAAAGAAAAGGAGGGCGACGTCCGTCGCGGCGCGGATGATTTCTTAGTGCACTTATGCAAAGCAGACGGAGAGGTCCGATCCGGCCTCTTCGTCGGGAGTAATTAGTGGTCGGTCGAGCCGAGAGAGAGGGTAGAAGTACGTGTGTGATTCTAAGTACTCGCCGCCCCTTAATTTATATCTAAGGGTAAAACAGTAAGAGTAAAGAGAAGGTGGGGAGAGTCTTGCACGAGGGGAGGCAAGGCGCAAGCGTTCTTGCCTCTTGCCAAGCTTTGTCTAATCGGATTCATTAACGGGGATCCGGGAATTATGCGTCCATTGCGAGTCGGCATATTTTTGAAAGCAGTCGGACGAGTCGCCCCCTCAAGAAGACTTCCTGCGGGACCTGGTGCAAGGTGCGTCGAGTGACACGCGTGCCCTTCTTGTGCTTTCATCGGGTGCAACATGCGGCAAATAACAAATTGCGCGATCCGACTCAGACCACGTGCTCCTGTTTTTATCCTAATCCAAAAGCGCACAAATCCCACATTTTGACACGCATGCTTTGAGGATACCACGACCTGTGTGTGATTTTCTAATGTGCTGTTTGTGGGTGATTATTGTGGACACTCTGGTAAGAACGCTCAACACGGCCCACCGACGATTTTTCAATCAAAACTTTGCAAACTTACCAAATTTCAATGCGTTCAACAATTAAGCTTCTGTTACCAAAACAAACAACGCTCAAGACACCTTAATCATTTTTTAATTAATTATGCATAATCTAAATATACTCACGCATTATGTACACTTCGCATCAATTAATTAACTAATTGTCTTTGTGTGTTCTAGACAAATACTTAGCTTCCGAATTCAATTCAGGCGCCTACGACTGTATAAAACAATCAATTTTTTTTATGAGGATAAAAGTATAATAAAATTTTGTCATCGCTGCAATTCCGAACTTTGCTTTCAAAGTGGGTACACATGTTATCGGCAGTGAGGGTGCATAAAGCCTGTTTTGTTTAAACGCCTGCGGGACAAAAGTACAGTTAGTTTGATGAGAAAACGGTGCTTCTAATATTGCAAGGTGTAAAAAACTGACAAAGATTCAATTCGTTTATTAATTAAAGGAATGACATTAGATAATTAATGTGTTTCTTACATTTAATCGTCTTTGGGACTTTGGGTTACTAAAACTATAATTTAGGAATTAGCTTTGATTTAAGCCACTGTTGTCTATTTGTTTCAGCGAGAGCACAAGAAAGGGTGCAATAACACTTGTAGAAGAAGCAAATACAAGCAAATATTTTAAGTTTTTAAAAATAATTAAACATAAGAATAAATAATCACTTTTTTGAGAATTCTTACTTTTGTTTTATTTATTTTTCACTTCTCTGAATTTTCAATATATGTAGAACCTAAATTAATAAAGAAGCTGTAAAAGGATCAACACAATTTTGAAAGCTAATCAAATTCAGAGTGCGGCAAAATAAAATTCAACAGACATAAATAAATAGAATATTCCCAACACGGAAATGCAAATGCAATGATCTAAGAATTTTATTACATCAATTAAGAAGTTTTCTTTTGTCATCTTGAATTTAATCTAAAGATTTTATCAATGATCAGTAAATACATCATGTTTTTGTATGGAAAAATTGAAATAGAGAAACTACACAAAATGCCAACAATTAAACTCAAGGAAATTGAACGAATTACTTCTTAAATCGTGTAGCGCCATCTCTTGTCAATGAGTTTGGAAAAGAAATTTAAAACTGGTAATGAGGAGGACTTTGCTGGGCGAACTCACACAAAGCGTTTAAATTTTGACGGGCAAATTAGGATTTATCTACTGAAGGTTCAAAATTATGAAAATAATTGTTTGGAAATATTTCAAATAAGTTGCGTTTCTGTTCGTCAGTTTCTTTCGTGGTTTGGGCCAATCCAATTGTGTTCCCTAATTGTGGTTAAGATACAGTGCGTCTCAATTATCGTGGAACCCTTTAGTCCTGTTGATAAATCGTTAATTTATGTGTATTACGGGATTCCGTGTGTTCACGATAATATAAAATATGTAAATAAGTCGTATGCTTGTAAAGTTGGTAAGTTATGTGTAATGGCTCCCGTTAATCATCACGAAAATAGAAAGACCTCCGTTCGTTTAATAAATGATAATCTTTCTTTTATATGTTATCGATCGGCCAATTAAATACTGAAATCATCAATGTCAATAGTTAATGCCGTAATTACAATACCGGTACGTACCCGCAAATTAAACGGTTGTATGTTTGTTAACGGGGTGAAAATCCGGGAAAAAAACGCCGCCACGACTACTGTCTATCGATTGTGCACTTTTAGGATTATGAAACTGTTATCAAATCGACCCCTAATAAGCGATTATGGGAAACGTGCGCGAATATGTCACATACGCACGCGACTTCGACTTTGCATGTCGCAGATCGGGCCTTCGTGACTACGGCCATATGAGTTTTATTCTAGGAATTTAATATGAATTTTGATCGGTTAATTGTTTACATGATTTGTGTGTGCTGCAACAGAACCGCCACTGGATTCGATTTACACACGTTTTTATGACTTACAAAGCAAGAATAAGCTAGATCTAAATACATGAAATGGGATAAAAGACCTACAAAAAATAAATGTTTTGAAGTGTCAAAGTAATAAATGATCTACATTAACCATGATTTCAAACGTTGCATTTGATTGAAATTTTATCTATGAACAGTATGTAGGTAATACTGAAATAATTTAGCTTATTTATTTGGGGAAACAAGATTTTTATGATGTCAATACATATAATAATCAAAAGAACAATGTCAATATTTTATTAAGTGAAATGTACACACATAGAGGAGTTCATTTTTGATGTATCGCTTATGTCTAAAATTAGATCAAAGAGAATTTAAAAAGTTTCAATTTAAGAAAAGTTTACGTGTTTTTTTGGACATTTTCTATAAATATCCCGTCTTAAAGAAGGAGGGATAATTATCTTAAAAATTATTTTGTTGACATTTACCCTGGGTCTTGTGTTCTGAAAATTTTAGTTTTGTGTAACAATTCGTGAATGGAAAAGAACCAAGCCTTTTTTGCGTAAACTCTTCCGAAAAAAATTATTGATGAATTACAACGTGCTACAGAAGAATAATTTCTGGATTTTTTGGCACAGACTACTACTTTTTATTGTGTTTGCAAAGTTTTCTTCCTACAGTCAGACTTTTTCTTTCATCTCTTTATAAAAAAATCGTATTTGTACAATCTGCACAATTTGAGCGGTTGTGAGTAAAATAAAAATTCGCAAAACTCAAAAACAAACTAAAATTTTATTTTCAAAATTTATACACAATTGAAACATCTTTCGCTTTTTATCTTCGCTTTGTATGTTTGAGAGTTAAAAAAGACAATTTTGCTGATATAAAAGTAAAAAAATAAAAACATAATTTTTGTTCTCACTTACCTATTAAAGGTGTTAGCCAAGATTCTAAGCAGTTTGTCGAGTAATTTTAAGCAGCTTTATAGATGTTAAAACGCTATATTTTTATTTTTAGAATTTCAACAATACTTTATTTTATTTAAAACATCAATCTTATAGCAGTTCCAAGAAAGTAACTTTCCCTACTTTCATGCACATCCCCACAGCACATTAATACTTCTCAATAGTTTCTCTCTCTTGTCGATCTTCCAAGTTTTCCTTCACACACTGATTTATTCACTTATTTATTTTCATTATTAACAAGTTAGGGCTATTGTTATTAAACTACAAGTTGACAAAGTAACTTACACGTAACGCCAACTATTAGAAGCAATATTAATGCAGTACCGTAATGACATGTTATCGAATAATCAATCATGAATGATACATTATTTGCTGCAACTTTGCCTAAGATGGAGACGTTCTATATTCAGTCTGTGTTATTATAGGAAGCACTAGAATTATTCAATGCATTTTAGAGCATTATATTGATACAAATAATTCAACAGTATTGTGTTCTATTTGTACAAGTGATAAGAAACTCAATTTAAAAATTTATTCGTCATTACTGCCTCATAATTACTTAATTGATTAGTCGATACTTTTACCAACAAGTTGTTATTTCCAACTATTACCACTTTCAAAAATAAAATACAATTCGTATGGTCCACAATAATCACATCGGTGCATGGAATGTTTAGATATTTCAATGGGCATGTTTTTGTTGGTAACAAATGTCGGATTATTTTTAATACTGATTTAATTTTTCCTTTAGAAATTCAAAATTCCGGAGGAGACGAAAGAGAATGACGGCGGTTTGACGTTAGCTTCTAACGAAAACTTTCGGACCTGACCACGAGCTCGCCCTTTCCACGATGACCCAGTCCCACTACTCTCTTCGATGGAACAACCATCAGACGCACATCCTGGCGGCTTTCGACGCCCTCCTTCAGGCTGAGACCCTCGTGGACGTCACCCTCGTGTGCGCCGAGACGTCCGTGCGCGCCCACAAAGTCGTCCTCAGCGCGTGCTCGCCCTTCTTCCAGCGGATATTCTCGGAGAATCCTTGCAAGCACCCCGTCATCGTCCTCAAGGACTTCAGCGGCTGGGAGGTCCAAGCCATCGTCGACTTCATGTACAAAGGCGAAATCAGCGTGATCCAAGAGCAACTCCAAAGTCTGATCAAAGCGGCAGAGAGCCTCCAGGTGCGGGGGTTGGCCAACCAGGACCCCTTCGGGGTCGATAAAGAGTCCACGTCGATTATCAACCAGACACCGACTCCCTCAACGTCACCCAACGACTTCGACAGGAACTACTTCGGAAGGTAATTCAAAAATCAAAATTTGGAAATTTGCTTAAGTTTGGTGCAGGTTTCCGACACCTGGAGTAACGGTTCGCACCCCAGGAGAGCGTTCATCCCCGTTCTCACCCTTGTCGTGTCCATCGAATTACGAGCCTTCGGTGAAGCTCCCCCACATGTCCCGCCTGTCCTTCCCTGAGTCTCTCCTCCCCAGGCCCGAATGTCAGTCCCCCATCCCCCGGAGGAAGCAAGCGAGACCTCGGCGGAGGTCCGGCGAGCTCTGCGGCCCCCAGGACCTCACTAAACCGTCCCCACCACCCTCTGAAGACGCCATCCCCGAAAATCTCAGCGTTAAAAAACCGAAGGAAGACAAGGCGAAAGACGAGGATAAGATTCGGACCCCGGACCCCTCAGGGAGTCCCGAAATGGACCTCAGCATGTCCACCGGGGGCTCCAAGGAGTTCAGGGCTTCGCCACCTGTTAGTCTGCCGCCCACCATCAACATGAAGCAAGAAATTGATAGCCACTCACCTCTACCGTTCCCACCCATGCCGTCGGTTTCCGCACTTGCGATGACTCCTCCGCACAGTAAATGTAAGTTTTTTTGAGAGAATGAGGAAATCGAGGTGGGTGACTCAGCCAACACGAAAATGCGGTAATTGAATATTGCTGCATTGTTATTATCGATGATAAGTGATGGTGAATGAGGTTGCTTGTTTATGGGATTGTAAACACCCCGTATGTGGAGCGGTGCGAGGTGTGGAGATAAATAAATGTCTTCAAGCCGTTTGAAAGACGTTTAAAAAAATCTGTCCAGAATAGCAGACAACTTGTTGATATTATTCTAACAAGCGTTTTCCAATAACGTACTTGCGATTGTTTACTACTCGAAGGCAACAGGAAAGAAGCACAATAAAAATGAGCTTTTAATTTTAATAAAAAATTCGATTCATACAATGCTTTGTGATTTATTGTAAAATGGAACTACTGACCCAGTTTTATTTTTAAATCCCTTTGTGTAGGCAAGAAAACAAACGGAGAACAGTTATATCAAGATTTTTTCAATAAAAAAAAATCAAACCAGATGTAGTGTAATTTAAAAAAACGGCTCTTAATTACAACAACTCGTCCTAAGACAAGGAGAAAAAATATTAGACCAATAGCCGAAGCGGATCGTAAATATCAATCAATGTGTTTTTTTTTTGTGAAATTTCTCAGTTTACCAAAATGAGTACATAAAAATCGCCAACAGAACAAAAGAAATAAATAGCGTAAATTATAAAAAAATACATAAAAGAGGAAAGTAAGAAATACCTAAGTAAAAATAAATTCTTCATCATAAAATTTTAATATGTGCTGAATACCTATTTACCATTACATAAGAAATAAACCATAACTTCCTTCTGAAATCTGTTTACAGGAATTTACAGTAAGATATGTGAACTATACATTTAATTTATTTGAAACAAAAATTGCATTACGAAACATAGACGAATAAACATGTAAATATAGACAATGAATCTGTAAACCTTAATTCTAATAAAGTGGTGTAAACTCTGGCACTTGGGTGTTGTCATTACCACCATACGCATATTTATATTTATTTATTTATTTGTCTGTTTATTTATTTATTTATGTATTTATGTATTTATTATTTCTTTTTTTTTGAAAATGTTGTCTAATTTGCGTCAGCCATGTTCAGACAGCTTGCAAGAAATTGTGAATTTGTCGAGACAGGGATGGTATTAAATTCATAATTTAGAATAATTTACAATAAAAATGTCTACAAAATCAAAAGAAACAAAATGCCTGTTCTTGACGCCACATTGAAATTTCCAGTAAAGCCTTGCATTTAAAGCCTTACGCTAAAAAAGCACGTGCCGTGATTTAAGAAATAAATCTGAAAATGAGTAAATTTCGTTGAACTTAGTAAGAGATCTTAACTTTTTAATTAGTCTGAATTGCATATTGGGATTAATTAAAGTATGTCAGTAATTTTGTTTTTGCGAAATATCCAACGTCATGCAGCTAATTTTCTTCTACTCAATTGTGCTTATTTTTGGTTTGTAGAGCTACTGAAGCTGCAGATTGAGTGAAAAGTACAGTTGTGCCGATAGCAGGAATGTTTCATTCAAAATTGCAGAACCAAGTGAATAAAATGAAACAAGTAAACATAAAAAATTAGAAACTACAATGTTAGCGTAATTTTATGCTTTGGTGGCTTCATTAAAAAACTTAACACTTTTATGTGTTGATTACTTATTACTTTTTTATGATTTATTTAATTTCTATTATTCCGACGTGATCAAGAGAAACGTTCGTCACGGCAAGTCTTCCACCTTGAAGCAGCAACGTCCTTATGCTTCAAATTTAAAAATTTTGATTCGGAGATTAATGATCGAGAACTTGATCGATAGATCCAGCCGTTCAATGGCTACCATTTCTGGCATTTCCCCAAAAATCCAACCGTGACTGTGATTAATGACGTTCCGATTGGTCACTAACAACGATCCGACTTTCCATATTACCCAACTGCCTATTATTTTTCCCCCTCGTCCAATTAAAAATTTACAACGCGCTGATTTATTGAAATAAAGTTGAATTTTCGGTGCCACCTATTGAATAAGACCGATCCATTTTTAATAAGTTCTTATGTACTTATTAAAGACGCTTTTCCAAGTTTGAATTATAAATGGGGATGAAATTTTATTTTCGTTATAATTATAAGAAATGTAGCTCGGTGTTTCACGCGAACTATTAATTATTCACCGAGCTGTACTCGCCGATCGACCATCAATGCAAGCCGATGGGAGAAATTACGTTACATAATGGGGCGTTTTTCCAGTTTTTGGACTGGACTCGCCCTTGGGGCTCTTCCCTCCGGGGCTGGACGGCTGCCGGAACCCCCTTTTCGACATGACGGACCCCCGGACGACGCCCGACTCGCAGCTCTTCGTCAAGAAAAAAAGTGAGTATTGTATTGTTTCAGTGTCGAAACTATCTTTCTTAAAATTTTTATTCCTTATTTTATTTTGTTCCCTATTTGTCTTCGGTTTTAACTCTTTACTTAACTTCTTTCTGCTTAACGTTTGATAAAGTTTCACATACTGATCTTGTATCTTCTTTCTTGTCTTGCATTGTCATATTTATGCATAACATTCTGAATGTCAAAATCTTCTTGCCTTCACTTTTTCTGAAGTTACTTCTTTTAACTTTTCTTGAGGATTATTTCCACCAAGAAAATAGCCAGAAATTTTTTTATCTTCGTAAAATAAATCTTCTGTACTACCTGAATTTACTTTCTTCAATGTTGACAATTCTGCAAACATAACATTGATTTCTTCACAGTTTTACTTTTTTTATCCATTAATCTGTTGGCCTTTGAATTTTCACAATATCCAACAAAGATTAATTTTTCTGATTTTGAATCCCATTTAGTTGGTGTTTCTTTTGGAATATGATTAAATGTTTCACAGCCAAAAATTTTTAATCCACTTAAATCTGGTTTTAGTCCTGTCCAAGCGTCTTCTGGAGTGTTATTATTTACTGTTACAGTACGAATGTCAGCTCTATGTTAATAACAATCAACACTATCTTGTTACAATTTTTCATCTTCTTAATCACTTGGACTACGAGAACTGCAAAAATTTTGGCGATCGGCGCATAGAAAATTGTGGCAAAGCTAACTGTGATTTCCAGCACTTTTTTTGAAAAAAGCTTTAACTTGAAAGAAAGCTGGTGTCTCATTTTTGGAACTGTCTCATAATAGGCATCTTTACCCGATTCCCCTATTGTTTTTACATTGGCTACTAATATCACAACATAACTTCAACAGTTTCTAATCGGTTGATGAAACGAAAAAATGTTTTTTTTAGTGGGCCGGCCCAAGGGCCAGCACTCGGCGCCCCGCGGGGGCCCCCCGAGGTCTTGGACCAACGCCGAACTGACCGAAGCCCTCCAGCACGTGTGGAACAAGAAGATGACGACGAGTCAAGCGTCTCGCATCTTCGGCATTCCCTACAACTCGCTGCTGATGTACGTCCGAGGCAAGTACGGCAAGAGCCTCAAGCTGGAGCAGCTGCGCAAAGACTGCATCGGGGGGCCCACGCCCTCGATGGACATCCTCAGCATGGGCAACAACAACAACAACTCGTGCAAGAGCGACAGGGACAACGAAGCGATCCAGCCCAACACCAGACCATCCAGCACGGAGGAACAGCACCCCCAGCCGCCCGTTTTCAACCCCTTTGCGCATAATTTCTACCCAGATTTTGGCACGGGCTTCCCCATCCCGGTCAGCATGATCCATCTGTTGCCGCAGAGCGAAAAGAGCAGGGACCATTACGGGGCCCAACCGCAGGGCGAAGACGACTGTAAAAGCGAACGGGTGAAGAAGGAGATGGAGGAGGAGGAGATGTTCAGGCCTCCGGCGCTCTCTGTGGACGACAGGAGAGAGCTAGTCCAGCAGAATGGACAAGACTAAAGAGGGCGCTTGTGTCGAGGCTTAAGGTTCTTTTTGTTTCGGTTGGTTGTTGTTTAAATGTTTATTCTTAGAGTAATAAGCTGTGCTTCCTCATTTTTCTCATTCGTTTCCGGTATTAGAAAGAATGTTCGCCGGGTCGTGGCCCCACGGCCCGGAGTTTTTTATAAGACTGATATATCATATTGCCAACGTTCCAACAATTTAACAGTTTATTTTACAGACTACCACTTTACAGTTCCTCACATATTTTAATATACAGATTTTATTATACCAGATTTCTATAATATACAAACGGTTTTCTGTTTCGACATTCCTCTACATACAACAATTTTTCAGCTGCGATATTAGTAACAGTAATTTTTTACTCGCGTTTGTACAGTAAACAGATTATAAATAATATAAAACAAGAATATTTTGTTCTACAGAACTCTACTTTCAGTATTTTTATAACCTGACCCATGAACAGACTATTATACAGATTTTTATACATTTACAGCAGTTAATCGTTGATACTAAACGTTGGAACCGACTGATGAAATTCTTTGTTGACGCAACTTTGTGATTGTTACCTAATTTCCCACCTGATTTTTTGGCAAGATGATTGAAAAAGCGGTCTCTCATTCAAACCGGACAAGCCTTTAGACTAACATGAAACCCAAAAAAACGTTTGTACAAAAATTATGTGTTGACTTAGTGTATTCAACTCGTAGAGCAAATTCGGTGTGTTAATAAACAAATTGTGAAAAATTGTATAAATTTAGGTCATTATAGGTATACGGTCAACAAACAATGTACAAATCTTCTCTCTTTGGCTGCAAGGAAATTCAACCGCTTTTCATCTCGATCGAGTCACGCTAACGTGACACCAGCAATTTTTGTGATAACTATTTTCTTATTGAGTCGGTTTACAGCACTATCACCGCTTGGTGCACTCAAATCACTCGGATTTTGTTCCGTTACGTCCATTGCAGGGTACTAGTGAGTTCAAAAACTTGCAGTTTCAAACAAATTCGATGACACATCACTAGGATAATAATTTCAATAGAATCTCTGTGTGTGATTTCGTTTCTTCGATCCCTCATTGTATTATATTAAAAATGGAAAATAATGTAAATTAGGATTCTTGATAAAATGTGATAACAAGTCGCGTCTGCGGCTCGACATTTGTTAGATATTATATTTAGTAGTAGTTCAGGACGGGATTGACAAACGTCTCTTTTCATGTTTTTGGGCGACTTTTGACAGTCTTGTCCTCAAGTGAGATATATGTTACCACTATTCTTCTGTTTATTTATTCGATTCTCCCTCTCTTACGACAAAGGTTGTGCACTTATAGTATTATTTTTCGCTTTTATTTATAATTTTGCGCTTCAGAGTTCCTTGTTTTATCAATAAAGACTCCATGGAAGAACAACTCAGCTACCACCGACTTGCTCTTCCATGCCCTACAAGAGAATAATACTACAGTAAAATAAAGAAATGGTGCTGGTAATTTTAATTGTTAAGTTGTACATATAACAAACAGACATTCCTATCAAAGTATTATTAATTAATTATTTTGCAAACAAGCAATTTTATTACGAGTTCCTTTTAATTAGTTGTTTTATTTTGTATAGTCGCACGTGTTAGTCGTAGGTTTTGTTTTAGTAGCACGGATTTTATTTATTTATTGTTTTAGCACATGCACAAAATAGACAATATCAAGTGAAAAATTAGAAAATCCGCGAAATGCAGGGTATTTGATTTTTCCCCTCCCCCAGACAGTACCGATAAATACTCGAGTGCAATATTTTCGAAAAATTTGTTCGTTTTTAAATGTATAAAAGAATTTTCGAAATTCTCAAAAAGGAACGTATCCCTGGCATAATTGTGTATAAAAATTAATGTTGCAATCTGTAAATGGTGCAATTTGTAAAAAAAATAATTACAATAGATAAGAGTAAATATGTTTAAAATCGGGCACCTCGTACCTTTTTTACGACTTTAGTTTCACGTGGAATCAAGTTCAAACAGGGTAATTTAAAACAATATCCATAGAGATTTATTTTACAAAATGAAACGAAAGTAAATGATCACAATGTATACCAAAAATGAAGCACAGTATACAATTAGATTGTTAGCAAAGTAGTTCGTTGTTGGACGGACAACAAATTATTTTGCCACGTACGAGGTGTTAAATATGTGCATTTTACAGCACATAATAATAAGAAACATTGTATTATAAATATGTAGGTACATACATTATACAAAATAGATATTTGATATTTAGGTAGGCCTAGTTTTTGATGATGTTAAAATAAAATTAAATAAAGCTTCGTGAAAACGCAACTCTCTTACTTAAAACCTAAACCTGACTTTCAAGGCGTTTTTATTTTTCCCACCCTCCTTCTTTTCGTATTCCTCCATAGTAAACGGGTTATTTCTATCAAAAGTGTCAAATTCCTCAGTCGAACAACAAATACAGCAAATCTCCCAAAAGAAATTTCGGATTTTCAACCAAACCTTCAAGGTTGTGTTGAGAAAAGTATACAAAAGAGGGTTCAAAGCACAGTTGACAATATGCAGTGCCATGAACGCAAAAATACAATACCACGATGCTTTCGTATCATTAAAATTCGCTGGTGTACTTTTCAAAATCTGGATTGCAAAATACGGCAAACGGCACACAATAAACACCACCATTAAAGTAACAATAATCTTGAACGTTCGGATTTTGCGTTCGACTCTTATTTCCTCTTGGCTTTTCTTAACTTCAGTTGTCGAAGAAGAACTTTCGTGGTTATTGGAGTGCGTTTCTTTTTTCAAAACGCTTGATACAGGCTTGCGGTGTTTCCAAACCAGAGCTGCGATTTTATAATAGAACCAGAGAAAAACGGTGAACAGGGGTAGGAATATAATGCACACCATAATAATGTAATAGTTACGAAATGTACGTTTGTTTACTACCAAGATGCACACCCAAAACGATTCGTCTCCCCCAGGAACAGATTCAGCCAAGTAATAAGTATAAAGAGGGTACGAAGCCCAAAAGCTCCCCAACCAGAGCGCTGCAGTGACCAACAAGCACAACCAAAGCTGGGGGTTCCACCTTTTACTTGTAGCATAGACAACGTTTCGATACCGGTCCATTGCGACGAACATCAAGGCAACTGAGCTAGCCAAAACGCAGCCCATTTGACACATGGGTAAAAACTTGCACCAAAACGACCCCAAAGGCTACAACACGATCACAAATTTTTTATTTCTTTTGATTTAAACTTACCCAAATTCTGGCTTCATGAACGAAGGCATTTATGTTAGTTGTAGCAATTGCCAGGGTTCCGAAAATGTCAGACACGGCCAGTGATATGATGCACGTTTTTTGGAAAATCCGATAGTTTTTTCGGGTGATAGCATAAATGGCTGCACAGTTTCCGGTGAGGGAAAAAATTGTGATTACGATGAAAACACCAAGGAAGATTTTTCTCGTGTTTGGGTCAAGAAGGATGAGGTCATCATATTTGATAGAGTTGTCGGACATTTGAACGAATCTAAGGCTGATGTAATGTGAGTGTCAGTGCGGCAATCACGGCGATAAAATGGCAGTTATTTAATAAAGGTTCATGTAGTTTGGATTAATCTGAATGTAAATATTGAAAACAGTGATTTGTCGTGTTCGGCTTTACATTGAGATAATGAGACAGATATGTGGAATCTACCGAAATGAATGTCGAAAAAAGTTTAATCTATAGATTCTAGAAACGTGTATAATTGCCTACAACTATTAGAAAATATTTTTTGTATTTTTCAAATTGGAGATGTCGAAAATTAAATTAGGTCCACCTCTTTAGTTCTTGCAAAATTAAACTCATATAAGGGCATAATATTACGTAATTAAAAATCGATTTGATTAAAAAAATCCAAAACTGATTGACACTGTGACCATCGAAGCGCGCAATAATACCATATGTCGGAAAATATGTTTGACAGAGCCACATCCTTTGTCCTTATCCAGAAGTACTGCCATTATCACTCGCTTTGCTAATCTAATTTATTTGTCAGATATCATAATTGCCCACGTTTCGCATCATGCCTCTAATAATTTTACGACTACCGGTAAACAACACACTTTACAAAAATATTTATTCTGGAAAATATAAAACTTACAACTGAATAAAAATAATAAAAATAAATAAACATCTAGCCTCATTCAGGAATTAATGAAATAAAAGTCACTCTTGCTTCCTTCTGCATGACGGCTTCGTATGCACTTGGAGAAGATCATAAGACAAGGTTTTCCCTTTTGGCTTTTTGACAGTCACTTGGATTATGTAATTGCGACCGGGCTTTAGCTGATTTATTGTTTTGTAAACCACAGGCCTGCAAAAAAATTATTAAACATGGAAGATCACCAAAAGAACAACAAACAACTCTTTGTAATTTTTCTCATCTGTGCAAAATTTCACAGCAAAGTCGACTGATTTTTTCAAGCGACTTTCAAGCCCGCATTGGTTGGGCATTCTGTAGTCTTCCATCTCCCGAATTTTTCCTTCTGTTGCCGAAAGGCAATAATGGACACTTTTCTGTCCTGGCGCGGCCATCCAAGCCACTGTCACACTATCACAAGTGGTCAAACCCTTATATTCCGTCACTTTGAGGGTTTGGGGCATGTTTGGTAGGGGTATTTTGGTCGGAAATCGTGTGGTGGCATAAATCTGAAACAATTCTTCTAACTGATGTGAACATTACAATAATTTAATTACTTCAACACCCGACGTTTTCTTCAACTCTTCGCGATTCAGGGCATAAATCTTGATATAGTATCGGGCGAACTGTACCGGATTTTTTATAGTAATTCTTCCGAAACTTTTGACTCGTTTCGGTGGTATCACTGTTGCGTTTTTTAATGTTACTTCGATATCAATCGCACCTCCACATGGGATCACGAATAAGTCTAGACTTTCCGTTGCATTAACAACTTTGTAGCGAAAAACGGCTTTCCCGTCTAGTTTTTTTAGATTGGCAAAAGTGGCTTTGCCATCTTTGAGACTTGTGTGTCTGAACCGGCCGTCAAAAACTGAAGATATGGTCCCGTACGGGTATGTAAAATTCGATTGGTTGTTGATAGCGAAGACGCTAAAGTAGTACTTTTGAGTGTGCTTTAAACTAGTGATGGTGTGATGGGTTTTGCGGCCAACACAAGCCACCGATTGTGTTGGGTCCTGTTGTGCGGCACATAGAGACCCAATGGGCGGTTTGGTACCCACTACCAGACAATAGTCGGTACCTTGGGGGTCCACCAGGCTGGAAAAAAACGCAACTTTCGAAACTTTGTAGTACATAGTAACAATTTCCCTCTTCATTACTAACCCATCGGCGTGCGTTCTCGCAACGTCCGCCATAAATTTTCTCACTTGATAAACCTCTCCGGAAAAAATCTCCAGATCATAATGAACTAATTCTGATTCAGAGAGCGAAATCAATTAGAATCGCTAAAGCGACTGCATTTCGCCATATTAATCACCTCGATCCTGACCTAGCCAACCATACGTACTCACATACCTCGGATTCCACTTCACAGTTAGCCGCTTCCCTTTCTGTCGCTTGAGCAGACGGACTTTGGAGAATTTGGCGTTTTGGAGCGCTTGGGGGCCGCCACGTTCCGTGCTTATGTAAATATGGGCGAGGGTGTCCAAATCTGGGGCAAGCAGAGTAAGCGTGTAGACGCCTTGGGTGGGAGATGGGACATGGTAGGTGTCCATGGAGTGGGTGTGGAGCATGGTGGTGTTATCCGGCCCGAAGGACCAAAAAATGGGCGACGAGCACGCTGTGAGGGTGACGGAGAGCGCGCCGTGGGCGCTTAGAGATGTGTACGAGTAACTGTTAGAACAAACAAATTAAATTTTTAATACAAACTACTAAATTATTCTGTTTCTCCCAAACGTTTATGAATTTTCTAAATGAGAATCTAAATGGGATTTCCAAAACAGTAGAGTACGTTTATAACGAATCCGCTTATAACAAACTTCCGAATATAACGAACTAGATTTGACTTAAAATGTGATGCAATTTTCCGTTTATAACGAACTTTTGACCAAATTTGGGGAAATATGGAGTTGATAACGACAAAGCAGCAAGAGAAGTGTTAACTGATGAACAGATTATTGAATTATAAACTGAAAACATTTTAACCAGTAAAAACATTTTTTTAAACATAATTACATTGTAAATTTGATAGTTGTGCAAAATAATATTTTAATATAGAAGAGCTCAAAAAAAAGACAAAACAAACCATCTTGCTTTATCCGAATGTTTTTATCTAACTTTTGAAGCATAGAGGGTGTAACCTCCACTTTAGCGTCTAAAAATTCGTCACAAATAACGCAATATCAACTAGGATTACCTCTTTTTTTAGTACTTTCTTCCAAAATTTACATGATTAATAGGATTATTTTCGAATGAAAATTTGGGAGCTTATTGTCATTGTCCAGTTCTGTAATTGTCCCAAATCTCATCCAGAAAAAAAACGGGCTCGAAAGATATGAATTTTTAAATTTAAGTTGAGGAAAAATTAGATTTTTGCCTCATCGCACAAAAATGTTTTCAGATTGTTGTAGCTAATATTTTTTAACGATATTTTGGGAATTATTAGATATTATCTCGGACTAAAACTGTACAAAACTTTATTGTCGAAATAAATCAGGTTTGCAAGATATAAATTTTTGAACTGAAGTTGAAGAAATACTAGATTTTTGCCATCTTACAGCAAACATGAATTTTTTTCGCAAAGTTGCAATCGATATTTTCGAACGAAATTTTGGTAGCTAATAGCCATTGTATAGTCATATAATTGTGCAAAATTTTATTTAAAAGAATAGTTGGGTTCGGAAGATATGAATTTTTAAATTTAAGTAAAGAGAAAAAAAATCCCTCTAAAATACCAAGTTTTAAAAATCTCTAATTCAGACAGTAAACAAAATTCAACAATGCCGTTTTGGCTTGACTTAGAGCTTCTTGTTAACCACAAAATGGCAAAATTTCATTTAAAAATTTCACCAAAACACACTCAAAAACTTGGTTTTTGAAATAACCAAAAATAGTGGTGACAGCACATTTTGAAAATTTGTATCTTTTACACTACTCAATATTTTCGAATGAAATGTTATGGTAAGGAAATGTAATTCGATGCAAAATTTTTATACTTTTATATTTTTTTATGGAAGGACTTGTTTTTCTGTGGCTGTTCTTGCTGTTCTTTAACCCAGTGTAATAGATATTGAAGAACTAAACTTAGAAATTATATTTGTTTAAAAATTTGGTTGGTCTCAATTCCCAAATTTATTCGCCGACTAAAACTCTATATCTCAGAAACTATAGGTATTCGGATAACGCAAGTTGAGTTATTTTTTCTTCTTTGGAGCTCTACTATCATCCCCTTATAATATTTGCACAAATTATCAAATTTATACATCAGTATACATATTCCTATTGTCGCAAAGGACTCCTGTTTTTTTTACAATACTGTTTTATTTCGTTTTCTTTTATATGTAAAGTAAAATTATCTTTTAAAAAGTCACTTTTTTAGTTTACTGGTATAATAGCGAACCTCGGATATAACGAACTGATTTTGATACATTTTTCGAGTTCGTTTTTGGTTATAACCGGACTCCACTGTATGGATTTTTCAAAATGTTTTTTTTTGCAAATGTTTGAAAATAATATTTTTTACACATTCACTGACTTTTCAATTTGAAAAATTCGAAGCTGTCGTTGAATCTAATAAATGCAAATGCGCATCAATTGGTGATCCACTTTTTGTGACACGAGATCTGCGTCCGCATTACGTATGTTCTTGTCGATCGATCTTTCGACTGGTTTATAATTAAATATGTCACAAAGTGACACAGCTCTAAATCTCTCGCCTAATGCATAATGGATGTGATGTAAATGGCAATCGTTTGCAGTTTTGTAGACTTTTACGTCTTCGTTCGGTCATAAAGTGTCTAATTGTTTCGCCGCGGTCTCTGAAACGTCTCAATACGCCGCCCGAAATAACGAATACTAATCAGCGACCGTTATATTTTTTTCAGAACTTCGCAAATGTTTTGGCATCGCATGTCGATATATTATTGCTTTAATGGTCGTCTATGATGTCGCGAAACAAACACTATATTTTATTAAAGTGACAGTTTTAATGGTGGCCCGAACCAGATTCAAAAGAAATCATTTTAAATTTAATTACACAAGGACAGGAAAAATGCCAGTTTCGCAGAAAAACGTCACCTGCCAACGTTATAAATTATACAAGGGAAACAAAGGCTCCAACCCAACTGCCGAACTGAGGGTTAAAGGGGTCATCAAATCGCAAACAAATGCCTTAAGATTCGTCAGTGTCTTGGTCCACCGCAGAAATCGCGGTCAGCCGCCATAAACAAAGCCCTCCCGCTCCCCCAAGCTCATAAACCTCGTCGTCTTCTAAAAATATTTACTCGAATGTGCAAATAAACCCAAACAGCGAACAGAGCCGCGATTATTAAGCGTCGACAGATGGACGAAAAGACCTAGACCTAGGCCACGGCGACGCACGTTGCGTCTGTTCAGGGTCGTACTTGCCTTTTGTTGCGGCCTGCGGGCAGCCCGACGGTAACCTGGAGGTCGGCGGGCAAGGAGTTGTTGGTGTGGAGTCGGAGGACGGGCAATTTGGGCTCCTTCTTGCGGCAGCAGCTGCTAGGTAGCAACACCGAGACGGAGTGCAGGACCAACAGGGTGCTCAGCAAACGGGCCACCATCTGCAAGTACGGGCCTGGTGTTACATTTGAATGACAATAGGCCGGATTAGTTAATAAATTCCGATTTGTTGTTAAGTATGTAGGTATGCGCGGTTGCTAATGTTGAAATATTGTTATATTTATTAATTCCTAACGGGAATAGAAACGAGGAAGTGCTTATCCTTGCCCGGATGACGGTGAAAGTGTAGCTTTGCCGTATTGTTATTGGACGGGTGACAAATGCCGGAATTTTATTGGGTTAATTTGAATTGATTGTGAATAGGCTTGGCGCTGATTGGCCGAGTCGGCACGATGTAGCTTAAGCTTCATTTGGACATCCATTTGACTGTGAATAAATAAATAAACCAATTTGCAAGCTAAATGAACTCGAAGTGTTTACGTTTCCACTATTATTTTTTAGCCTGAATTTAGTCGTACATCCTACGATACACTTGGTACTCGAAAAGTGTCAATTTTTTTTATTTGCGTTATGGGAATACTAATACAACTTTTTACATTGCAAGGAGTACATAAATTAAAATTAATATAAAAAGATTAACAATTTGTCAACGGTTCTGCTTGCCCCTTTTTGTACGTTTCCCCAAACTTTATTAACTACTTAAATTCTGCTGGACAACAATTTGGCCACGCTTAACATATTTTTTAAATTTCTATGAACAACAAAAATTTAGTTTCCTAGTTTTTATGATGTTAGATACCAACATAAACACAAAAAATCTTTGAATCGCGTTTACTACTTTACACAATTTCCAGGTTAATATAAAAAAAATGGAATCGGTCATATGATCTGCGCCAATTCAAACGTTTTTCTAAGTTGATCATAATTTCTAGGGAGTTCTATTTGTATGATTGTATATTCTATTAAAAACAGCATCCTGATATTTTTCTCCATACTTATTCTTTTCAATAAGAAACCTGTCCGAATTAGGTCTCAGATATTTTTAATTTTAAAACGTTACCACCTTTTTTTGTACCTAGTTCATTCAAGAAAGTCAAACGAAATTTTTTTACATGGAGGTTTTTCTTGAATTTATTAACATTTTTAAAATACTTTTAGACTTTTGGTTCAAATATTGCTTGTTTGGATTTTTACGAATCATAGGTACACCAGTACAGGGTAAGTCCACTAAAAGTGTATTTTAACTAGATATACCAAAAATAATCGCACAGAATTCCGATTTTTTCACAATTCCTTACAATTAAAATTAATTCATTAATTAATTTATATCAATACGTTGCAAAAAATTATTACTTTTTGTGTCATTTAAGAACTAGCGACGCCTACATATTTTTCTGTCAAAAAATCTGCAAAAATATGTCAATATAGCCCCAAAAAAATAATTAAGTAAGAATTAAAAATTTAAATAAACATAATTTTGGTCTTGGTAACAATCTTATTAATGCGGCTATTAATTTCTAAAATAAAGAAAAAAATACTTTTAGCACACTGAGCCCGTACGTGAGAAAACTACTGAAGGGAATTACAAATTTTGTACTAAATGAATGCAAAAAAGCTTTGTGTAGTTAAAATAATTAAATAACTACACATTAAGTAATTACAAATTTTGGATTTTCATTAGAGTTATGAGAAACTAAAAGGCTTGGTAACTATATCATTCAATTTATTGCCTCCTCAAAATAAGAGAAAAAAAAAATGATAAAATTTGTAAGATCTTAATTTTGAATGAGTTTCAAAACAGCTCTTATATAGAATAAACTAAACACGTATTATAAGGATAAACCTTAGCAGAGAAAGTATAACGATTTTAAATGTATAAATAATAACAAATAACAACCAACTAAAATTTAGGTTTATTTTTACTTACTAAATTAGGTAGCACTGTAATGTTAATTTTTAGTTAAAAAAGTTTCAATGATTTTTATAATATTATTCGACAACACAGATTTATGTAAATTAAAATTTTTAATTAATTAACAAAAGAAACATTGCTCATGGAAAATTACGATATCAATTCATCAAAACTCCCATCAATTGTAATACACTAATTTAATTAGGCAAATTATGAATAATTAGTTAACAGATAGTGTCTCGCGGCATTCAGGCCTTCGATAGTCACTTGTTTGAATTAATTAATTCCAATTAAGCCATTCAACAACCGGCCCAATAAAACTAATTAAATTCAAATTAGCTCTTAATTAATGCAAAACTCATCATTAACCATCTAAAAAAATCAAACACTACGCAATATTCCCGGAAAACCTCATATCACCGAAACCCAAGAATCGCACTTGTTAATCTGAAGCCACACATAGATCTCATTACTCGCTTCAGCAGAAATTTCCCTCTAATTAGATTACCTTGACCTTAACGTCCCGAAAAAGCACTCACACAATTGTCACTTTTCAGTTTCAGGCCTGAAAGCTCACTGCCTGTAATTTCTTTCAGCGGGCTCCTTACCCGTTACAATAGTGTTTCATGACGGCCTCCGAGTCCTTAGAGTCCCCTCTCCGCACGCTTCTTCACCTGCCCCCTCCTGTTTTACAAATTCATTCAGGAGAAATGGGTAAATTTAAACGCGACACGGATTGTTTAAGTGCAACATTGTGGGGCGGCGGGTTTCTTGAGAAAATTGGGAGATGTCAGAATACACCAAGGGGGCATTTAGTGGGCACATGACAAGGCAGAAAAAGGAAAAATCAAACCGAAACGTGGCTATTAAGAGCATGGTTTCACAACTAGTTTTTTTGCAAAAGCTCTGTCTTTTGAAGGATTTGTGTAGATTCTTTAAAATTTGTAGTTTTGTTGCCTTATACAATAATATTTGTAAATAAACGTCTTCATTTCTAAAAGACATAGCAAAGTTTCGAATTCCAAAATATTATTACAGTTTTAATTAGCAAACACTTTTTTCTTGCCTTCTTGGCAGCTCGCTGTTACGTCCAGCCGGCCCCCTAATTACCACACCTCCAAAATCTTCCCATTTCAAGTGTCAAAACTCATCCTCTCGTTGGTCGAACCGAAACAAAGCAACTCTGTTGCAGCCCTTTTCCGAGTCTGGAACCGATGCCCCAAAAAAGCGACACTCTTTGATTTATCTGTCAAGGTGCCGTCTCTGTATATGGCCGAAATTTCGCAAAGTGTATCAATCAAAGACGAAGTTTTTGATAAATAAAACATCGGACCATGAGAAGAGACCACACGCGCGCTCGAAATTCGCGCGTTTTCCCTTCGCGGGACTTTGCTTCGAATTGTAATTAATTTGCGTCGGTTTGCCCATAAAATGGTCGTAAAGGCAACAGTGACCCATCAGGCGTGTAATGGGCGCTTTCTGGAGCTGGGAATTAATCGGCCCCGTAATGATCGATGGGTGGGTAACACAAATTAGGGGTAATTTGCCTAAATGTGGATGTCGGATTGATCGATTGGAAGCAATTTTATGGTAATGAAACCGCGGCCATCCGACAATGCTTAATTCCCTAAACTATTTTTTTAACTTGTTCAGTTTGGTTTTATTTAAATGAGACGTCGCCGGTGCGTCCAATACTCTAAACACTAAACTAAACGATCTTCGAGTTATTTATGCAAATGCCGGACAAATATAGATCTTGGGACAAGCCATCCAACGTTCGATCATATCCGTGCCACTCTTAAATTTCCTAACAAATGTGGAGGTCCTTCACTCTCGTTAAGCGATCCATTATTTTGTTGTAACGTGAAACTGTCCATATCAAAGGTCAAAAGTACCATCATTTCGTTGCGGCTTATGTAATTTATATTATTGCGGGTGGCATGGACCAGGTGTGCTCGACTCATAATTCTCACGCACGGATCTGAGGATTTTGCCACTTAGTTTATTCATTCAAAGGTGAGATGTTGATGGGGCTGGTGACAAAACCGACCGAAATATTATATTTCGGGTTTAGGTGTGACCAAGAGCTCGTCGGTTCTTTTGCAAATTAGCCTCTCGCGAAACAAATGCTGGCTTTGTTCATGGGTTTTCAAAGGTGGAGACAAATAACTGCGATTTTATCAAATGTCAAGCACACAAATCTTCCTGCTTTGACAATAAACAATAACTTCAGGTTTTTGAACACATTTCTGTCTTCTAATCATTCTGTTACACTCTCTCCACTATTCGTTATCAGAGTTATAAAATTAATCCTTTTGCAAATTGCGACATTAGAGCAATTAGAATATCAAGTATGAGGGAATGTTATCTCGACAGTTCACCCCTTATCAGAGATCAATTGCGATCCAATAGTTCTTTTATCAGATTAAACCGACCATGGGCATGAGCCAATTAATTTACATTTTTGGGTCAGTTGATCAAACCTTGTCTAACAATGGGCAACGACTGTGAGATCAGTACCCAAGTCAAAGCTACACCAAACACAGAACAACAAAGCAATTGTGTCCTTCCGGACTCTCTTGATATTTTAACGCCTTCTTCAAGACACATTTTTACCGGAATTTATGTCGCAGTTTCAGTGGTGTCACTTGTGGGGAACTGTGCGGCGATTTATTCGATCACTAAGAGGTGAAATTGTCAACACCCAAAATGAAATACAATTTGGATGTGTTTCAGGAAGTATCGGTTTGTCCAAAAAACTTGTATCATTTCACTTGCCATTTCGGATATTTTGAGCACTGTTGTGATTGGGACCAACAATTTGGAAACATTCTCGCACGAATTGCTCGTTTGGGTGTGAACAATAAATCGTAAAAATTGTTTCGTAATGAATACAATTTCAGACTTTGGGATCGTTTCTTTGCTCCTTTATCCCGATGTGCCAAATGGTTGGAATCACTGCAAGCTCCACAGCTCTAGTGTTTATCGCAATGGACCGCTACAGAAACGTGGTCCATGCCCTAAGCAAACGTTGGAACCCTCCGCCACATCACTGTCTTTCAGTAACAGCCATTTTGTGGCTCATTAGTTTTGGAATCTCGTATCCAATGTACGATTTCTTTATTCAAGAAGACGTTACAATTGTATACGTCGTTGGAACTAATAATTTCACTTTTGTCGATGCTAAAGTTTGCGTCAGTTTCGATAAAGACAACATGAAAATTTACTACATTGTAATGGTTATTCTGATTTTTTTGCCGCTATTGATGATTTTCTTGTGGTTTTACTACAATATTGCATCCCTCGTTTGGAAACACCGAAAACCGGTAACAAGTACGTTTCAGAATGAAACCTCCGCTGTGGAAAACTCCTCCTCACATCTTGAAGTCAAAATGAAGACTGTTAAAAACGTGGGAAAAAATCGCAACATTAGAGTTGAACGCAAGATCCGCACGTTTAAAGTCTTGGTGACCTTAATGCTGGTTTTTATCATTTGCCGATTGCCTTATTTTACTGTTTTTATTCTAAAATTGTCATTGACCGACGATTATGGTTTATGGACTTGGTATCTGAATTATGCTTTTATGGCTTTGCATATTCTGAATTGTTGTCTTAATCCGTTGTTGTACACTTTCTTGAACCAGACGCTGACAGTTTGGATTAAAGTGAAAAAGGGAATCAAGGATTTTACATGGGAAGTTTGTTGCTTTTGCTTTTCCAATGCCGAATTTGATGCGTTTGAAAGGGAAAATCCATTTATAATTAATGATTATAACAGAAACGGCCGAAATTCCAAAGTTAAATTTGAGGAAAATGTGCAAGAGATCGAAGCCAAGTATTAATACAGCATTTAATTTAGATTAATGATGAACTAAAGTATCGAATAATAAAATAACTATATTTTTATTTACATAAATATCTTCTTATACTCTTTGTGCTTTCTAGAAATAGCATTATGCCTACATAATGCTATTTCTAGAATAATACCTAATTATTTATTTGAAAATCTCCTTGTATTTTTAATAAAAAATCTTAAACTTAAAAGCATGTTTTATTTCACCACCTTATCTCGTGAAACATTATTGTCGAGGTTATTGTAAAAAACCAAACACTCTTTTTGTTAAAATAAATACTTTAAAAGTAAACAACTTTCTCCCAAAAAATTTATTAAATCACACTTTGGACAAATCAATTTTGTTTCGATCAACCCAATTCTGAAATTCCCTCTTTGAAGATGCAATCAAATTCAGGAGCTTATCACCGGCTGGAGTGGTGGTTTCATACTTAAGCACTTCTGATGCCTGACTAAGACTCTCTTGACATTCCTTAATCATTGCTAACATAGACTTGACTTTTGATTTGATCCCCAAATCCCACTTCCTCTTAATCATAATCATGTTAGCAAGGTACAGCTCGTGATAGACAACACCGGAATAGAGCGGCAACCTGTTGAAAATAATTAGAAAAAAACTAAAAACTAATGAGCAAAACCTTGAATTTCCTGGATCAATTTTCCTGGTAACGTCCAACAACTCGCGACACATTGCAGCTTTCTTCAGGACTGTATCATCGCTGATTTGACTAGGGGTGTACCCTTGTTGGTAGCCATACAACTGAACCAACGAATGTTTAACTGAGTAGACGTGGTAGTGATTTGGGTGCAAAAAAGTCAACATTTTTGACAACAAATTGTCTAGATCTTTAACTGTGGGTGAAGACAACTGCACATGATCGACTTCCTCCCCAATTTGATTAATTAAGTACGAAACTTCGCTATTTGTGAGTTTGATATCACATTTATTACACAACCATTGGGTGTTATCGTCGGTTGGATCAGCTGGAAGTTGATAACCATCGCAGGAATCAACCCCAGTGCCCAAACATCTCAAGGCACTGAGGTAGCTCCCCATCTCAGTCGGATCTTTGCATCTCTTGCACATACAGGAGAAGTATTTCGTTTCTTTCAAATGCTCGCGTCTTGCCTGGGTACCCCAGAGGGCATGGGTGTACATGGTACTAATATGGTCACCTTTTTTGATGGGTAAAGCGGCCCTCACTGTGATTCTAAAAAAAAAAATTAGGGACAAATAAAACTGGAAAGATACCGACTTGTAGCCATTTTCTTCGGTATCAAAACTGTGAGCAGTGTTAGAAAGACAGTCATGTTCCATCAAATATGCAGTTGGGTAAAGAACAGAAATTTCAGCGTCTTGATTGATTTCAAGGGCGTTAACGTCGATAATGCCACATATTTTGTGAATCGTTTCCTTTGAAATGTCTTGCAAGACTTCCTTCCCGGTTCTAGCTTGGAGGACTTTAAGAGGGGTGAAAAAAGCATCGTCCAAATAGTCAAAAGTGCGTTCTTGAACTTGTTTATAAATCTCCGTGTCTGGGCCTCGCTTATCCAAATGTGCTTCCATTTCCATCAATTGGTCAAACTTTTTTGGATTTTTCTTTTGAAGAAGTAAGCAACGAAGAGCTAAAAGTGTGTCTTGCCTGAAAACAGATGTTAATACAATTTTTGACAAGGAAGGGAAACACCTGTAAAAATCGTGAAGTCCGTTTATGGCCCGAATCTCCCTCAAACTCAAAATCAAGCATTCGTGCCCATGTTTTTCCATATCTTTTAACCCAGGACAACGTGGGTGGCACACCGGGAAGTCGCACCCGGGACATCTCGGCGAGTTTTCGCAAATAATCAGCCTAGAAATTTTTTATTCGAGTTTTACAAACCTTTTTGACTTACCTGCAACATCCTGGACATGGTACCGGCCCCTCTTCGACCATATGGGGCCTCGGCCCATACACCAAAGGCAGTTCTGAGATAATGACGTCACCGGGGTTCAAATCTCGCGTGGCGACCAAACACTTGCCGACTTCCTTGGTCGTGATGATTTCGAACGGTCGGCATAGTGTTTTGTGTGTTTTCCAGTGCTTCTTCTGGTGGTCTTTGCAACAATAGGAAACTAATTTGCAAGCGGAACATTTTAATTCCGCCGGTTTATCACACTCAGCGCATTTATTTTCGGCCATTGAAACGTGGCGAGGATCACGCGGTTACTGCTCTACTGCAGTTGTAAAAATAGAAAAAGTGAGAAAGTTTTAGTGGGAACGAGGCCAAAATCAGGCAGGAACGGGAGATGAAAATAGTAAACAAACGTTTGCAAAGAGTTTATTAGTGTGTGGTTACAAAGACGCAAGTTTTGACTCGTCTTCTAGCAAGATTTGGAGAAAATCCGGGTGCACTTGTGCGATTTTTCGCATTTTCGCAATAATTGTCGCTAATTCTTCAACATTTTTGTTTTCAACCAAATTGGAGGTTTTGGACGCAAACAATTCGTGCAACAGTCTACCAAGACGTAACCCCCAGGCTTCAAATTTTCCAGCAATGTCGATCAGTTCTTCACAAATCTGAATTTTCGTAGCTAAAGATTCTTCATCATACAACTCAACCAAGGCGTTTTTGACCGCAAAAATATAAAAGTGGTTGGGGTGCAAAAACATTAACAATTTCCCTAAAAACTCCTCCAATTCTTCAATTGAAACTTTCTTTGCGAGAGTTTTATCAACTTGCCCTCCGAGATGTTTTACAAATTTGACTATTTGTTTGTGAGGTAATTCAATTTTGCACTTATCACAGACCCATAAAGTTTCCTCGTTTGTGGGATTTACCGGTAATTGGTTACCACCACAAGGGTCTTGTTTCGTACCCATGCATTTCAAAGCGCTGAAAAATGTACCAAATTCGGTTGGGTCGTTACATCTGGCACAAAAACAAGCTTTGTTAAGTTTTTTGAGGCTTTTCAGACGAACATGAGTACCACTAAAGAGATCTGTGTAAGAGCAAGTCAATGGAGTATCTTCCGAAATGTCACAAGTTGCCCTTAATGTTATTTTTAAATTTTCAATAGTGAAAATTGTGTTAGGGGTGCAACTGTGCTTTAGAAGACTTGCAGTTGGGTAAAACGATATTAGTTGTTTATTGTTGTGAGTGTTCGATTGTAAGAAATTGAAGATTTTTTCAAGGGTTTCCTCTGACATGTCTTCAAGAATTATCTGTTGAGTTTCTTCTTCTAGTTTTTTGAGTGGAGTCAAAAATTTTTGTTCCATGTACTCGATTTCATCATTCTTTTCTCTGAAATAAAGCAATTATTTGTGTCCATATTTTTAAAAGCGTTCTTACAAAACAAAATCTACGTCACTCTGGTCAAATATTTTTTGCCACTGAACTATGTTAGTTTTTTGCAAAAACAGGATTCTTAAGGGTAATAAAGCACAATACCTATAAAATGTTCATTTAGAAGGAACACAGTAAAATGTTTGAACGGACTTAAAGTTTTCATCAAACTGTCCTAACTTGAAAACGCTACATTCAAAATCATGTTTTGAGGTAAAACCATCACAGTCAAGGCTACACAAAGGCAAGGAACAATTAGGACAATCAATTTTATTTTCGTTAGAGAGAAGCCTGAAAAGACAAGTTACAAATCAGTCAAATTTGACTAAAGGTACAACTTGCAACATCCAATGCAGAGCTTTTCGTCATTTTTATAGTCAAGTCGAGGTCCAGAAATGAGAGGAAACTCGCTAAAAATTATTTCTCCGATAGACAAATTTTTTGCCGATTTAATCGAATGGGGTTTCGTTGTTTGACACACCTTGAAGCAGTTTATGGAATTGTTCATTTCCTGTAGTACTACTTACCTCATATTTTACCTCAGAATCGCAAAAACAACCTGTATCTAGACCACACTTTAAGCACGGTTGCGAGATTGGTTGTTCAGACTTTACGGAATTATTTTCAGAAATTTCAGACATTAAAATTCTGAAATTATTAATTTAAATTTGTAAATTGTTGGTTTATTTTTGTTTTGAAAAAATGCTGCAACATGTTAATAGTGAGTTATTTTCAGTGGTTTGTGACGCACAGGCTGAAAATTGATAGCTACACGTTAAAACACTATTTCAGACTTTGTTTGCGTAACAGGACAAGCTTCCACACGTTCAAAAACTTCAATATTAGTTGAGACGTGACAATTATGTCTGTTACTGCTTTAGACAGATACAAGATCAAGAAAAATAGTCATGCAAAAACAAAATTAGTGTTATTTTCTTGTAATTAGTGTTTAAAACTCTCATACAAGTGAAACTTAGAGAATCATTCAGCAACTTCTGAAAATAACTTATTACGAAAACGGAAGCGTGCGCACGAGTAGCTTGAGCGCAATTTGAATTTAGAGTTTGACAATGTCGCAAGTGTGTAACAATAAATCACCATTCATGGTGAAAAGGGACGAGGTTTTGGGGCGGTGTCTGGTGGCAACTCGGGACATCCAACCAGGAGAGGTTATAGCAGAAAGTCTTCCTTTGATTGTGGGTCCTAAGATGGCAAGTCCGCCTTTATGTCTCGGTTGCCATAAGAAACTAGCTTTAGCTGAGATGAGGTACGATTGTAGTAAATGTTTTTGGCCTCTTTGTGGCCAAACTTGTGAAAGTTCCCCAATTCATGAAGCGGAATGTGAGATTTTTGCCAAAGCTGGATACAAACCCACCGTCAAAAACGATAATTCCAAACAGACGGTTTATTGTCCAATAGCCCCGCTTCGAGCGCTTCTCCTCAAAAAAACCTCGCACGAAAGGTTTAACCTCCTTTTGGACTTACAATCGCACCTTCAAGACCACGAAAAGACTCAAGTCTATGAAGTCCTCAAGAAAAGTCTAGTCCCTTTTTTCACCCGAGTCCTCAAACTTGATACTAACGAGAGTGAAATTTTGACGATTTGTTCGATTTTTGATACTAACTGTTTCGAGGTCCGTGACACTCAAAGACTGGTTAACATTCGAGGACTGTACCCCTTGATTTCGTTTTTGTCCCATAGTTGCAAACATAACACAAAGCATTGCTTTAACGGTGACAATTTTCGTCTAGTTCTCACAGCAACGACTCCGATCAAGGAAGGAGATTTGATCACCATGACTTACACTCAGATCCTTTGGGGCACTTTATCTCGACGAAGTCACATAAAAATGGCCAAACACTTCGACTGTTTGTGTGAAAGATGCACAGATCCGACCGAATTCGGGACTTACTTGGGTGCAGTCAATTGCTCCGTTTGTGGTGACGGCAGCAAAGTCATAAGTAGTGATCCTTTGAACTGTGAGGCTGACTGGCACTGCGAAAAATGTGGTTTTGTGATAACTGGAGGCGACATGCTTTGGGGCAACGAAGTACTCCAAAAAGAGATAAACCATTTGAATAAAAATAACCCAAACAGTTTGGAAGAGTTTTTAGAACGATACGCCGAAGTCTTGCATGGTAGGAATTCCTACTGTTTGCAAGTCAAATATGCACTTTGTCAAATCTACGGAAGTTTGGATGGGTTTAAGTTCGAAGGTAAGTTAAGTCAGTAAATACGTAAAATGTCATTTCATAGTTTTAGAGTTATCTTCCGACTTAATTGATCGGAAAATTGAGCTTTGTAAAGAATTATTGGAAGTTGCTGAAATTTTAGAACCGGGACAGTCATGGTTTCGAGGGTTACTTTTGTACGATTTGTTTGAAGCATTTGTGGCCAAAGCTGAACGAAGAGGAGAAGTAAAAAGTACAAAATTATGAAACATAAGAGAAATGTTGTGCTTGTAGGATATGGAAGAAGAAACTAAGAATTATTTGACCGAAGCTGCTAAAATTTTTGATTCGGAACCAGATATGAGAGATAATATTCAAAGAAAATTGATGGATCTGTAGCAGTTTGAAACAATTTTTTGTTTTTATTTTAAGTTTTATTATTTCGAAAAAAGGAGGGCAAAGAACATTTTCTTTAGCACATGTGTAATAAATTTCACAAATATTTTCTTCGGTGATGAATACGCTTTCAGGTGATGTTATTCACTATCTTCGGAATAAAATAGTTATTATTAAAATGTGTTTTAATGTCCTTTATCATACCTTTCATATAGTCAAAAGAAAAGAAGTATTAATTGGTAAATAATGAATTAGATGACAGTGGGATAACACAAGCAGGGCAAACTTTAAACGGATTGAATTATTATTTCATGTACCTGCTAAGTCTTTAGTAAAGTATGTAAGATGTTTATAGACAAAATTAAGAAAAACACAATATTTTTCATGTTTTTATTTCCCAAAAATCCAAGGAACACTTAAAAATTAAAAGCAAATAACAATATTTTTTTTTAATTATTTTTAAACAATCAACTAATATTTCATTGATAAGAAAAAGTAAATAAACTATGAAACAAAAATTACAATAATGCTTTGATTTTAGGAAAAAATCTACCTTCTTTTGTGAAAGTAGATATTATACATACTACATTATACAGTTTTACAAGTTTTATCAATCTAATCTAAATAGCTTAATCAAAATCATAAGAATCATAAGAAGCTTGCGTGGTCAAAATTTAGACTGAGACCTTCCCGGATGAAGGAGCTACAGTAGAAAGTGGTGGTGATGGACGTGACGATGAGTCAGGTGGCACTGGAGAATTAGACGGCGAAGGAGGAGGAGGTGATGATGAGGGAGAATCAGACGATGTGGGTGGTGGTGATCCAGACGATGGATGAGGTGGTTTTGGAGAACTAGACGGGGGCGGAGGAGGTGGTGGTGATCCAGACGATGGGTGAGGTGGTTTTGGAGAACTAGACGGCGGTGGAGGAGGAGGTGGCGGTGATCCAGACGATGGGTGAGGTGGTTTTGGAGAACTAGACGGTGGCGGAGGAGGTGATGGTGATCCAGACGATGGGTGAGGTGGTTTTGGAGAACTAGACGGTGGCGGAGGAGGTGGTGGTGATCCAGACGATGAGTGAGGTGGTTTTGGAGAACTAGACGGTGGCGGAGGAGGTGGTGGTGATCCAGACGATGGGTGAGGTGGTTTTGGAGAACTAGACGGTGGCGGAGGAGGTGATGGTGATCCAGACGATGGGTGAGGTGGTTTTGGAAAACTAGACGGCGGTGGAGGAGGTGGTGGTGATCCAGACGATGGGTGAGGTGGTTTTGGAGAACTAGACGGGGGCAGAGGAGGTGGTGGTGATCCAGACGATGAGTGAGGTGGTTTTGGAAAACTAGACGGCGGTGGAGGAGGTGATGGTGATCCAGACGATGGGTGAGGTGGTTTTGGAGAACTAGACGGTGGCGGAGGAGGTGATGGTGATCCAGACGATGGGTGAGGTGGTTTTGGAGAACTAGACGGGGGCAGAGGAGGTGGTGGTAATCCAGACGATGGGTGAGGTAGTTTTGGAGAACTAGACGGGGGCGGAGGAGGTGGTGGTAATCCAGACGATGGGTGAGGTGGTTTTGGAGAACTAGACGGCGGTGGAGGAGGAGGTGGCGGTGATCCAGACGATGGGTGAGGTGGTTTTGGAGAACTAGACGGTGTTGGAGGAGCAGGTGGTGGAGATCCAGATGATGAGCGAGGTGGTTTTGTAGAACTAGGTGGTGACGGAGGAGGTGATGGCGGGGTAGAGTGAGAACTGTTGTCTAAAAGTTCCGGTAACTTAAGGCTGCAGCTTTTTAATTCAACTCTCGTCTTTAAAGTATTACAAGCGTCCTTTTTAGAGTTTACATCAGCACATCTTTTAACATCCACAGTTACCCCATCTGGAAAAATTAATTAAATTTTAGATAAAACAAATACGATATCAAATATTTTACTTTTAGTGTATTGATACTCTAGGCAACCATATTCTGGAGCAACATCAAATCCAGCTGGAATTAGACCGTGAAGGTTGCATTTTTGAAATGGGACAGTATTTGGATCTGCGCATTTTTTTCCTATGCAAGTAGGACATTTTAAACCATTAGCTGAAATAACAAATTCGAAATAAAATTATTGTTTTCTTTAAATTATGTATAAAATTCAAGAAATTAATAATAATAATTTTAAAACTTACCTAAACTTAGCGCTAAGACCAATAAAAGCACCAACTGCATCTTGAAATTGTTCGAACAAGTAAGCAACTGAAACTATACCACTAGATGCTATTCTGGCTGTTTAAATAGCCAGTCTTTCCATTTTTCAACTGCTTTATCTGATACTGCTGCAGATACCAAATGAATTTTTTTTAAAGTTGTGAATCATACAACGGTCCTTGAAATTTTTAAAAAATGCCACTTGTTCAACATATCACTATTTTATTACGTTCTTAGTTCAGTAAAGTATGATATAAAGTAACATAACCAGTTTCACCTCAAAAGTTTCTAACGAATCATAGTAATACCAACGAAATAAGTTCTAGCTAATGTTTGTAGTGTACTTTGGTATAATTTGTTTTTGTTTTGTAAATACAAAATTATTTGTAAACATTAATTTAAAAGTGTAGTATTTTATGGAAAATTTAAGTTCTCAAAGCAATCAGTTTTGAAGAGCGTGCACTCTTTAATTGTTTTAATCCTCAAATCTTAAGTACTTCAAGTGAGTCCAGATACACATGATGTCTCGAAATAAAATTAGTAATAGTCACGAGCAAATTCTTCCGTCTTATCTATAACTAAAAGTTCAAAATTGTTTTTATGATTCATCAGCACCGCAAAATTTTTGAACATTGGCGCAGCTCAATGTCATTAGAACTAATTTGATGCGTAGATTTATTTGATGCGTAAATACTAATAGATGTTTGAAAAATTGTTCGTCATAGAAGAGCTATAAAAACTATAAGATGGGTGAGATATTTTCAACATTTAATATCATTTGTAGTGTTGATTTACAGAACCAAATTTTATTTCGTGATTAATTTTGTTAGTCAATGCAAAGTTAATGGCAGCTTAATTTACAATTATTTTAAAATTAATTTAAATTTAAATTTAATTTGCTTTCTGTAAACTGACCTTTAATCATTTTTTTGTTTATTTTTAATTTTATCCATTTAGTACTAAATTTTTATTTATTATATTGATGAACCAGTTCGTATATTTTCAAAATATCATGTTATAATAAAACTTTTCCCAGTATCTTGCCGAGACTTTAGATCTTGGTATGCAACTTGATGTATTCTATGCAGACTTTTCAAAAGCTTTTGATAGCGTAAACTTTAATTTACTGCTTTCCAAACTTTATTACTTTGGTCTTTCAGACTCTTTGATAATTTTTTTTCAGTCTTATCTTACTAAAAGAAGACACTATGTTTTTCTAAATGGTTTTGTTTCAAATACGTCAGTTTGAATTACGTCTGGAGTGCCACAAGGGTCGATACTCGGTCCGCTTCTTTTTGTACTTTTTATTAATGACATTGTAACTTCTTTTGACATACCTTGAAATTAGATATAAACTTGCTGCATTAACGTTTTTTTTTTAAATTATACAGAATAAAATTAATTGCCCTCAACTGCTAAAACATCTAAATTTTCGTGTACCTCGTCAAAACTCTAGAAACAAACAATTGTTTTACTTGGATGCTAGTCGGACAAACTTCGTAGATATATTTTTTATGAATTACAATTCTTTTTGTAATATTTTACGTACTTATTTCACTTCATAAAATATACTTCTTCTAAATTTTACATAGGCTACACAATCGACTGTGGTGTAATAATAATAATAATAATAATAATAATAATAATAATAATAATAATAATAATAATAATAATAATAATAATAATAATAATAATAATAATAATATCTCCAGGTCATGTCGAAGGCTTTCTCTAAAGCAGTCTTTTTTGATTTAGAGAAAGCCTTCGACATGACCTGGAGATACGGTATATTAAAGAAAATACATCAATGGGGTCTTAGAGCCAATCTTCCTTCTATTATCTCAAGTTTCCTGAATAATAGAACCTTCAGAGTTAGACTGAATGGTACACTTTCTAATAACAGAATTCTTGAAAATGGTGTACCACAGGGTTCGACCCTTAGCGTGAGCCTCTTTTTGATAGCTGTAAACGACTTGGCAGCTGGTGTTGACGCTAGGGTTAAGACCTGTATATATGTTGACGACCTATGTATAATAAACTCGGCAAAGACTGTTGGAGAAAGTTCAAGGTACCTACAAAAGGCCGTTGATACAATTATTTCTAATGCCGAAAGTAATGGCTTTAAAATATCAAGGGAAAAAAACTCACTTAGTTCATTTTTGCCAATTACGCAAACCACACTATCAGCCATTGCTCTTTATCAAAGGTACACCAATGATCATAAAATCTGAAACCAAATTTTTAGGATTAATCTTTGACTCAAAACTTACCTGGAAAAGCCATATCAATAATCTAGTCATTCGTTGCAAGAAAGCTCAAAATTTAATTAAATGTCTGACACATACAAAATGGGGTGCAAATCATCTAACGCTTATTCTTTTATACAAAACTTTAATCCGCTCCAAAATAGACTATGGGTCGATAATTTATTTTGCTGCATGCAAAACGAGACTGGCACTTCTGGAACCCATTCAGAATGCTAGCCTAAGACATGCTTTAGGGGCTTTCTACACCAGTCCCAAAATAAGTCTTTGTGCTGAGGCAGGAGTTGAGCCTTTAACATATCGTAGGAAAAAACTTTTCTTGTCTTACCTAATTACGGTGATATCTCATCCCAATCATATCGCCAAAAATGCTGTACTGAGACATGCAACATTAGAACAAATCGAAATCCCTGAGATTCCTGGCTTACCACATGAGGATCCTCCCTGGAGGATTGAAAATGAAGAAAGATTGCAGGACAACAAAAAATATTTACTTGAACTCAAGAAAAAACTGCATTTGACTGTGACCGAAGAATGGAAAAATGATTGGTCTAGTAAAGACACATTTCTTGTGCAAATAAAACCTGATTCCTCCTCACCATGTATTGGTGTTGGGCTAGAACGCAAAGAAAGTGTTACTCTACACAGACTTAGAATAGGACACACTTTGCTTACATATGGATACATTCTCGAGAAAGGGAAGCCTCCTTTTTGTACAACGTGCAATACTCAGCTTACAGTACCTCATATACTTACCGAGTGCCCAGAATTTGACGAGCAACGGCGACGACATAAAGTGCAGGGAGAGTTACGATCGCTTCTTTCTGAAAAAGATAAATTTCTTAGAGTTCTGGACTTACTAAAATCTATTGGTTTTTACGACAAAATATGACGTAACAGGCTATTTCTTTTACCTGTTAATTTAATTACATTTGACTAAATAGTCGTTGATGGAGCTTGCCAATTTAATCGAATGGGGTTTCGTTGTTTGACACACCTTGAAGCAGTTTATGGAATTGTTCATTTCCTGTAGTACTACTTACCTCAGAATCGCAAAAACACCCTGTATCTAGACCACACTTTAAGCACGGTTGCGAGATTGGTTGTTCAGACTTTACGGAATTATTTTCACATTAAAATTCTGAAATTATTAATTTAAATTTGTAAATTGTTGGTTTATTTTTGTTTTTGAAAAAATGCTGCAACATGTTAATAGTGAGTTATTTTCAGTGGTTTGTGACGCACAGGCTGAAAATTGATAGATACACGTTAAAACACTATTTCAGACTTTGTTTGCGTAACAGGACAAGCTTCCAAACGTTCAAAAACTTCAATATTAGTTAGGACTTGACAATTATGTCTGTTACTGCTTTAGACAGATACAAGATCAAGAAAAATAGTCATGCAAAAACAAAATTAGTGTTATTTTCTTGTAATTAGTGTTTAAAACTCTCATACAAGTGAAACTTAGAGAATCATTCAGCAACTTCTGAAAATAACTTATTACGAAAACGGAAGCGTGCGCACGAGTAGCTTGAGCGCAATTTGAATTTAGAGTTTAACAATGTCGCAAGTGTGTTACAATAAATCACCATTCATGGTGAAAAGAGACGAGGTTTTGGGGCGGTGTGTGGTGGCAACTCGGGACATCCAACCAGGAGAGGTTATAGCAGAAAGTCTTCCTTTGATTGTGGGTCCTAAGATGGCAAGTCCGCCTTTATGTCTCGGTTGCCATAAGAAACTAGCTTTAGCTGAGATGAGGTACGATTGTAGTAAATGTTTTTGGCCTCTTTGTGGCCAAACTTGTGAAAGTTCCCCAATTCATGAAGCGGAATGTGAGATTTTTGCCAAAGCTGGATACAAACCCACCGTCAAAAACGATAATTCCAAACAGACGGCTTATTGTCCGCTTCGAGCGCTTCTCCTCAAAAAAACCTCGCACGAAAGGTTTAACCTCCTTTTGGACTTACAATCGCACCTTCAAGACCACGAAAAGACTCTCAAGTCTATGAAGTCCTCAAGAAAAGTCTAGTCCCTTTTTTCACCCGAGTCCTCAAACTTGATACTAACGAGAGTGAAATTTTGACGATTTGTTCGATTTTTGATACTAACTGTTTCGAGGTCCGTGACACTCAAAAACTGGTTAACATTCGAGGACTGTACCCCTTGATTTCGTTTTTGTCCCATAGTTGCAAACATAACACAAAGCATTGCTTTAACGGTGACAATTTTCGTCTAGTTCTCACAGCAACGACTCCGATCAAGGAAGGAGATTTGATCACCACGACTTACACTCAGATCCTTTGGGGCACTTTATCTCGACGAAGTCACATAAAAATGGCCAAACACTTCGACTGTTTGTGTGAAAGATGCACAGATCCGACCGAATTCGGGACTTACTTGGGTGCAGTCAATTGCTCCGTTTGTGGTGACGGCAGCAAAGTCATAAGTAGTGATCCTTTGAACTGTGAGGCTGACTGGCACTGCGAAAAATGTGGTTTTGTGATAACTGGAGGCGACATGCTTTGGGGCAACGAAGTACTCCAAAAAGAGATAAACCATTTGAATAAAAATAACCCAAACAGTTTGGAAGAGTTTTTAGAACGATACGCCGAAGTCTTGCATGGTAGGAATTCCTACTGTTTGCAAGTCAAATATGCACTTTGTCAAATCTACGGAAGTTTGGATGGGTTTAAGTTCGAAGGTAAGTTAAGTCAGTAAATACGTAAAATGTCATTTCATATTTTTAGAGTTATCTTCCGACTTCGGAAAATTGAGCTTTGTAAAGAATTATTGGAAGTTGCTGAAATTTTAGAACCGGGACAGTCACGGTTTCGAGGGTTACTTTTGTACGATTTGTTTGAAGCATTTGTGGCCAAAGCTGAACGAAGAGGAGAAGTAAAAAGTACAAAATTATGAAACATAAGAGAAATGTTGTGCTTGTAGGATATGGAAGAAGAAACTAAGAATTATTTGACCGAAGCTGCTAAAATTTTTGATTCGGAACCAGATATGAGAGATAATATTCAAAGAAAATTGATGGATCTGTAGCAGTTTGAAACAATTTTTTGTGTTTTTATTTTAAGTTTTATTATTTCGAAAAAAGGAGGGCAAAGAACATTTTCTTTAGCACATGTGTAATAAATTTCACAAATATTTTCTTCGGTGATGAATACGCTTTCAGGTGATGTTATTCACTATCTTCGGAATAAAATAGTTATTATTAAAATGTGTTTTAATGTCCTTTATCATACCTTTCATATATTGGTAAATATTGGTAAATTGGTAAATAATGAATTAGATGACAGTGGAATAACACAAGCAGGGCAAACTTTAAACGGATTGAATTATTTCATGTACCTACTAAGTCTTTAGTAAAATATGTAAGATGTTTATGGACAAAATTAAGAAAAACACAATATTTTTCATGTTTTTATTTCCCAAAAATCCAAGGAACACTTAAAAATTAAAAGCAAATAACAATAATTTTTTTTTAATTATTTTTGAACAATCAACTAATATTTCATTGATAAGAAAAAGTAAATAAACTATGAAACAAAAATTACAATAATGCTTTGATTTTAGGAAAAAGTCTACCTTCTTTTGTGAAAGTAGATATTATACATACTATATTATACAGTTTTACTAGTTTTATCAATCTAATCTAAATAGCTTAATCAAAATGCATAAGAAGCTTGCGTGGTCAAAATTTAGACTGAGACCTTCCCGGATGAAGGAGCTACAGTAGAAAGTGGTGGTGATGGACGTGACGATGAGTCAGGTGGCACTGGAGAATTAGACGGCGAAGGACGAGGAGGTGATGATGAGGGAGAATCAGACGATGGGTGTGGTGGTTTTGGGGAACTTGACGACGGCAGAGGAGGAGGTGAAGGTGGAGATCCAGACGATGGGTGAGGTGGTTTTGGAGAACTAGACGGGGGTGGAGGAGGTGGTGGTGATCCAGACGATGGGTGAGGTGGTTTTGGAGAACTAGACGGGGGCGGAGGAGGTGGTGGTGGTGATCTTGACAATGGGTGAGGTGGTTTTGAAGAACTAGACGGCGGTGGAGGAGGAGGTGGCGGTGATCCAGACGATGGGTGAGGGAGTTTTGGAGAACTAGACGGTGGCGGAGGAGGTGGTGGTAATCCAGACGATGGGTGAGGTGGTTTTGGAGAACTAGACGGCGGTGGAGGAGGTGGTGGTGATCCAGACGATGGGTGAGGTGATTTTGGAGAACTAGACGGTGGCGGAGGAGGTGGTGGTGATCCAGACGATGAGTGAGGTGGTTTTGGAGAACTAGACGGCGGTGGAGGAGGTGGTGGTGATCCAGACGATGGGTGAGGTGGTTTTGGAGAACTAGACGGCGGTGGAGGAGGTGGTGGTGATTCAGACGATGGGTGAGGTGTTTTTGGAGAACTAGACGGTGGCGGAGGAGGTGGTGGTGATCCAGACGATGGGTGAGGTGGTTTTGGAGAACTAGACGGCGGTGGAGGAGGTGGTGATCTAGACGATGGGTGAGGTGGTTTCGGAGAACTAGACGGCGGTGGAGGAGGTGGTGGTGATCCAGACGATGGGTGAGGTGGTTTTGGAGAACTAGACGGGGGTGGAGGAGGTGGTGGTGATCCAGACGATCTGTGAGGTGGTTTTGGAGAACTAGACGGGGGCGGAGGAGGTGGTGGTGATCCAGACGATGGGTGAGGTGGTTTTGGAGAACTAGACGGTGGTGGAGGAGATGGTGGTGATCTAGACGATGGGTGAGGTAGTTTTGGAGAACTAGACGGGGGCAGAGGAGGTGGTGGTGATCCAGACGATGGGTGAGGTGGTTTTGGAGAACTAGGCGGGGGCGGAGGAGGTGGTGGTGAGCCGGACGATGGGTGAGGTGGTTTTGGAGAACTAGACGGCGGTGGAGGAGGAGGTGGCGGTGATCCAGACGATGGGTGAGGTGGTTTTGGAGAACTAGACGGTGGTGGAGGAGCAGGTGGTGGAGATCCAGATGATGAGCGAGGTGGTTTTGTAGAACTAGGTGGTGACGGAGGAGGTGATGGCGGGGTAGAGTGAGAACTGTTGTCTAAAAGTTCCGGTAACTTAAGGCTGCAGCTTTTTAATTCAACTCTCGTCTTTAAAGTATTACAAGCGTCCTTTTTAGAGTTTACATCAGCACATCTTTTAACATCCACAGTTACCCCATCTGGAAAAATTAATTAAATTTTAGATAAAACAAATACGATATCAAATATTTTACTTTTAGTGTATTGATACTCTAGGCAACCATATTCTGGAGCAACATCAAATCTAGCTGGAATTAGACCGTGAAGGTTGCATTTTTGAAATGGAACAGTATTTGGATCTGCGCATTTTTTTCCTATGCAAGTAGGACATTTTAAACCATTAGCTGAAATAACAAATTCGAAATAAAATTATTGTTTTCTTTAAATTATGTATAAAATTCAAGAAATTAATAATAATTTTAAAACTTACCTAAACTTAGCGCTAAGGCCAATAAAAGCACCAACTGCATCTTGAAATTGTTCGAACAAGTAAGCAACTGAAACTATACCACTAGATGCTATTCTGGCTGTTTAAATAGCCAGTCTTTCCATTTTTCAACTGCTTTATCTGATACTGCTGCAGATACCAAATGAATTTTTTTTTAAAGTTGTGAATCACACAACGGTCCTTGAAATTTTTAAAAAATGCCACTTGTTCAACGTACACGAAAAAATTTTTGTCTTAAAAGAATCACTATTTTATTACGTTCTTAGTTCAGTAAAGTATGATATAAAGTAACAAAACCAGTTTCAACTCAAAAGTTTCTAACGAATCATAATAATACCAACGAAATAAGTTCTAGCTAATGTTTGTAGTGTACTTTGGTATAATTTGTTTTTGTTTTGTAAATACAAAATTATTTGTAAACATTAATTTAAAAGTGTAGTATTTTATGGAAAATTTAAGTTCTCAAAGCAATCAGTTTTGAAGAGCGTGCACTCTTTAATTGTTTTAATCCTCAAATCTTAAGTACTTCAAGTGAGTCCAGATACACATGATGTCTCGAAATAAAATTAGTAATAGTCACGAGCAAATTCTTCCGTCTTATCCATAACTAAAGGTTCAAAATTGTTTTTATGATTCATCAACACCGCCAAATTTTTGAACATTGGCGAAGCTCAATGTCATTAGAACTAATTTGATGCGTAGATTTATTTGATGCGTAAATACTAATAGATGTTTGAAAAATTGTTCGTCACTGAAGAGCTATAAAAACTATAAGATGGGTGAGATATTTTCAACATTTAATATCATTTGTAGTGTTGATTTACAGAACCAAATTTTATTTCGTGATTAATTTTGTTTGTCAATGCAAAGTTAATGGCAGCTTAATTTACAATTAATTTTAAAATTAATTTAAATTTAAATTAAAATTTAATTTGCTTTCTGTAAACTGACCTTTAGTCATTTTTTTGTTTATTTTTAATTTTATCCATTTAGTACTAAATTTTTATTTATTATATTGATGAACCAGTTCGTATATTTTCAAAATATCATCTTGTTATAATAAAACTTTTCCCAGTATCTTGCCGAGACTTTAGATCTTGGTATGCAACTTGATGTATTCTATGCAGACTTTTCAAAAGCTTTTGATAGCGTAAACTTTAATTTACTGCTTTCCAAACTTTATTACTTTGGTCTTTCAGACTCTTTGATAATTTTTTTTCAGTCTTATCTTCCTAAAAGAAGACACTATGTTTTCCTAAATGGTTTTGTTTCAAATACGTCAGTTTGAAGTTACGTCTGGAGTGCCACAAGGGTCGATACTCGGTCCGCTTCTTTTTGTACTTTTTATTAATGACATTGTAACTTCTTTTGACATACCTTGCCTCCTATACGCTGACGATTTAAAAAAAATTTGTAGAATAAAAACTTCTCTGGACTGTAATGTTCTGCAGAAGAGTATTCTTAATCTTTTAGAATGGTGTCAGAAAAATGAGTTAAATCTTAATCTGTCAAAATGTTTTTTAATGCAATTTTCTAACAAATCAGTCATAAAGTTTAATTATTTTATTGATTCTTTACTCCTAAATAAACTAGATTATGTTAAAGATCTAGGTGTTACTTTTGATCCTCAGTTCACGTTTTCCAATCATATTGATAGTGTCATACTAAAAGCTTCTAAGATGTTGGGTTTTGTTATAAGAAATGGTTCTGAATTTTCACAAATTAACACTTTGAAATTACTATATTTTTCATTTGTTAGATCATGTTTGGAATATGCATCAGTTGTGTGGTCTCCTATTTACGCTACCTACCAGGAAAAGCTTGAAAATGTACAAAGAAGGTTTATGAAATTTCTGGCTTATAGAGATGATGGAACTTATCCTCCAGTTGGTTTCCCGCAAGAAATATTATTAAATAAGTTTCAAGTATCTAGTCTTGAAATTAGATATAAATTTGCTGCATCAACGTTTCTTTTTAAAATTATACAGAATAAAATTGATTGCCCTCAACTGCTAAAACATCTAAATTTTCGTGTATCTCGTCAAAACTCTAGAAATAAACAATTAACCATGGATGCTAGTCGGACAAACTTCGTAGATATATTTTTTATGAATTACAATTCTATTTGTAATATTTTACGTACTTATTTCACTTCATAAAATATACTTCTTCTAAATTTTACATAGGCTACACAATAATTGGTTTCGACTGTGGTGTAGCAGAAATCAATAATAATAATAATAATAATAATAATAATAATAATAATAATAATAATAATAATAATAATAATAATAATAATAATAATAATAATAATAATAATAATAATAATAATAATAATAATAATAATAATGATAATAATAATAATAATAATAATAATAATAATAAAACATCCATAATTGTTTGAAAACTTTATTTATTTGTCTACAATTGTGAGAATACATGTTAAGTACTTTCTTTAAAAACTGCTCCGATTTTCCGACGTTTGAACCAGTCTTCAAACAACGAAATTTTCGTATAGACAACCGGTTTTGATTTACATCCCACTCCAAAAGTCATGGTCCCTATTAGCACACCTTTCTGAATCAAGAACCCTCCATTGTCATAAACGCAAGCTTTCCTTTCTGCACAAAAAGTACCATTTGTGATACCTTGGAGATAAGCGCTCTGACACTGTTTATGTGGAATCAATTTCAGATCAACTGCAAACACTTCTTGACCAATCCACCCAATAGCAGTTGCAGAGGACTCAGCTATGTATAAAAAATTTCTAGTAGGCAGAATAATACTTTTAACTTCTTTGTCTTTAAATGGTTGCTTAACACTTATTAAAGCTATGTCGTTCACGTGTTCACTGGATTTATAATTTACGTGTTTACTCATTTTATCAATGTCGTACCAAATTCCGTACTTCAGCTTCAAAGTATTAGAAGAAATCTTAATTTTAGTTGGAGCTCGGTCAACGATAGCATCCACACAATGCGCCGGTGTTAAAGCCCATTTTTTGCCAACAATAGCCACTCCACACACAAATTCAAAATTATCATCGTCAATTTCGACAACTAGAGCAGCTACAAAGTTGTTTGCTGTTATTTTAAATTTTTGATCCATAGAAGATGAATCTTCCCTTTTTTGAATTTTTCCAACGCGTTTTAAATAAGTCCGATGTTGATTACATTTGTAGATTGAATTCATAATAACGTGCACTAGAAGCACTAAATTAGCCAAAGACACAACCACTAGAGTTGTCACTACAATGCAAGAGATGGTGGTCATCGCGTCTCATTTGCATGATTTTCGAATGCAGACTAGTTTGTTCACCTCAGAATGCTATTACGTGCATTGCGTGCATCGAAGGGTGGAAAGTCGATTGACCAGAAAAGATTATCTTTAATGTGACAAACTTTAAACTTAATTGGCAACATTTATCACGATATTAGTACAGTTAGAAAAATATACATATTTACAAATACAGAGTAAAAAATAACTTATTTTACAACAATCTACAATAATAAGTATCACTAAACTATGGTATAATATCTAACTGAATTAACGGAGTTCAAAAACTGATAGCAATAAAACTAAGATTTCGATGACTACGTTAACTGTGTTAATGTTCGCAGAATCTGGACTTGGTTTCAGATCTGGACTGACATGAGAAGCTAGTTTTTTAGGCTTAATACCTGTAGGTTTCAAGCCACCGTTTACACTTGGAGTAGGAAGAAAAGGAAGGAAGTGTCTATCAGGAATCCAGTTAAATGTTAAACTTGAAGTATGGCTAGGATTTAATGGATGAGGGCGAGAAGTTACATTTAGCTTTTTAGTAAAGCTTGTGCTTGGTGTTGTGCTAACATTGAAATTGAAGATGTCTCGCAAAATTGAATAAAAGCTTGAAGTTGTGTTTGAAGTAAAGTTACTTCTGGTTGAGTTGGAACTTGAAGAAAAACTAATATTAGGATCAATTCTAAAACTTGAATTTGAACGTGAAGTTGGAGTTGTCAAACCTGAATTTTGGTTCGAGAAACCTGGTCTTGTAGCAAAACCTGGTCTTAAAACCGATTCGAGGGTTTGCGTTGATGTCCCAGAAACAAAACTTATGGTATTAGATGTTTGAGTTGGAGTTGGTGTTGTGGTTAAACTAATTTTGAAAGTTTCAGTTGGGCTAGAAAAACTGGAAATTACGTCTAAATTGTCAGCTGAACTTAAATTTAAAATAGGATTTAGAGTAGAATTAAAGTTGTCGAAACTAGAAATATTATCTGAAGTTAAAACGCTAGAAGTTGGACTGGTGTACGTAATGCTTAAAGAATAATTTTCACCAAAAGAAGAAGTTGGAGTAACTTTTGAACTTTGATTTGGGTTATAGCTGAAATTTGGATCTAAAGCCAAAGTTGGACTAGCATCAAAGTTCAAGTTGGTAGAATTTAAATTAGCTGAACTTAATGCAAAACTAGGATTTTTAGATGTTGAGTCAATAAATGGAGAACTAATCGCGGAATCAGTATTTGAAGAAAAATTAGGCATTGTAAAGTTTGGGCTTAAATCAAAATCATCATTTTCATTTGAATTCGACTCAACACCATCAAATATAAAAACGTTCGAAGTTGGACTAAAATCTTGAAACGGACCGAGACTTGAGTCTGAAGGCAAGGTTGAACTAACAGAGCTAAGATCTGTTAGGATCAAACTTCTATTTGTTTCAGCATTAAATTCAAAATCGGAAGTTGTGCTTAATACAGGACTTTCAGAAGAAATTGTTGGATCAGAGAGTGTCGTGTTGAAAAATGATAGAAGACTTATCGTTGGTTCAGTAGGAGTTAAAGTTGGTTCTGTAGAATTTAGACTAAAATTGTCAATTTTATCAAAATCATAATTATTTGTTTGAAAAAATCCTTCCGTTACGTTTGGTTGTTCCAAATTTTTCAAACTTGAGTTCAAACTTAAATTTAATTCTGAATTAGAAGTCAGTGGCAAGTTTTGACTAGAGTTTAGAAAAGACTCTAAATTTGAGCTTAGAGAATCTGCAGAACTATTATTATTATTCTCAACACTGGCTTGACTTACGTTAAAATCTACATTCAGATTTGAATTTGATTGTAAAATGGGATTAAAATTGAAATTTGATTCTTGTTCTGTCGAACTGAAACTTAAATTTTTGTAGGACGTAGCATTTGAAATGATGATATCAGAATCAGAAGACAAAGAATAATTTTTGTTTAGAATTAAATTTAGGTTTGTACTTGAATTCAATTCAGAGTTATAATTAAAACCTAAATCATTTTCTGTCGAAGTAAAACTAACATTGCTATTTGAAGTTAAGTTTCCTCTATAACCTAGAACTGGGTTTGAACTGATGATGACAGGGTCAGAAGACAAAAAATCAGTCTCATTGGAAGTTAAATTAAAGCTTGAATTTGAATTCCAGTCGTAACTAGAGCTCAAATCAGAACTTGAATCTTCTTCTGATGAAGAAAAATTAAAACTTTGATTTAAAGAAGTATTGTAAATCGGAATTGGATTTGCACTGATGATAACAGGATTTAAATTAGACAACAAAAAGTCACTTTCGTTTAAATTAACACTTGAATTTGAAGTGAATATTAAATCATAACTGTAATTTAAATCTGAACTCGAGTCACTTGAATCTTCTGTTGAATTAAAACTTAAATTACCAAACCAATTCGACGAAAAATTAAGATTTAAGTAACTAACGTTAAGAGTTTCATCGTAACTATAACTGAGACTTTCACTAGAACTGACGCTAGAATTCGAATACGAATTATCATTTAAAAATAAACTTAAATTTAAATTCAGACATGGACTACTACAATTTAGATTTAAATTTAAACCTTGGCCAGTATTTGTCCCGTTTGCAAGCCCATTTGTTTCTAATTGGTTTGAAGACGGTTGAATATCAACAAATGCTGGAACGACCGTACAATTAACATTTTGTATTCCGTATTCTTGGTAAAATAATTGACAATTTTCCTCCTCCGTTCCAATAACGCAGTCTTTCAATTGGCGATACTCTTGTTCGGCTATTAAGAAACTGGATAAATGGGTGTGTTTCAAACAATTTTTAATCACCTTCGATGTACTGCACACTGATGCAATTAATACTTGAATTGCTTATATTTGTGATATTTGAATTAACCATCGTTTGGGAACAATCTTTCCAAATGTCTTCCAAACAATAATAATCTTTACAAACTGGACATCTTTGAGATGAACCTTAAATTTCACAATAAACCAACTAACTTAACTTACAAATCACTCACTTAATTGCAGAACAATCAAAAAGAGCAATACTCGCTTCATTTCATACGGTACCTACTATTAACTCTTTGAAATTAACAATAAGTGGATTTCTATACCAAAAACAAAACGACAAAACCTTATATTACTTGGCCTTGCATATGAATGATGAGTGACAAGACTTTTATCTACACGTTATGTTTAGAAATGAGTTGTAAAGAAAAATTTTACATTTAAATATATGATGACAAATGTGGTTAGTTAAAATGAAACATTTATTATTAGACAATTTTTGATAAGAACGAATCAATACAACCTATCGATATTTGGTACTTAATTAAGTGCATTAAATTTTTATTTAAAAAAATTATTAGGATGGTAAAGCATTACCTACATATTTCGCAAGTATAAAGTGAATCAGCGATTATTAAAAATGTTGATAAGGTTATAATCAATACAAACAATATGCGTTAAAAAAATGCAATAATTAATTAAGCAATATGTTACCAATTAAAAAAATTACCCTAAGATTGAAAACAAATGTACGTTTATTTTGTCTGTTAGTCGGAACTGCCGTTCTGTTATAAATTAACATAACCACGAAATTATTATTCGTTTATACAAAATGTGGTTACAATAAATAATTACATATAAATATATGGGAAAAAATAAATTACATCCACCTGATATAGAAAGCAGCTGCTAGTAAAACGCCAAACGATGTTTGAATAGATGTAGCAGAAGATGGCGTTGTGGAAGAAGGATTATCAGTACTAGATGTGGTGCTGTCTGTACTAGATGTGGTACTGTCTGTACTAGAAGTGGTGCCGTCTGTACTAGAAGTGGTGCCGTCTGTACTAGATGTGGTGCCGTCTGTACTAGATGTGGTACTGTCTGTACTAGATGTGGTGCTGTCTGTACTAGATGTGGTGCTGTCGGTGCTAGACGTGGTACTATCTGTACTAGATGTGGTGCTGTTTGTACTAGATGTGGTACTGTCTGTACTAGATGTGGTGCTGTCTGTACTAGACGTAGTACTATCAGTACTAGATGTTGTGCTGTCTGTACTAGATGTGGTACTGTCTGTACTAGATGTGGTGCTGTCTGTACTAGATGTGGTACTGTCTGTACTAGATGTAGTGCTGTCTGTACTAGATGTGGTGCTGTCGGTGCTAGACGTAGTACTGTCTGTACTAGATGTGGTGCTGTCTGTACTAGATGTGGTACTGTCTGTACTAGACGTAGTACTGTCTGGGCTAGACGTAGTACTGTCTGTGCTAGACGTAGTACTGTCAGTACTAGATGTGGTGCTGTCTGTACTAGACGTAGTACTATCAGTACTAGATGTTGTGCTGTCTGTACTAGATGTGGTACTGTCTGTACTAGATGTGGTGCTGTCTGTACTAGATGTGGTACTGTCTGTACTAGATGTAGTACTGTCTGTACTAGATGTGGTGCTGTCGGTGCTAGACGAAGTACTGTCTGTACTAGATGTGGTGCTGCCTGTACTAGATGTGGTACTGTCTGTACTAGACGTAGTACTGTCTGGGCTAGACGTAGTACTGTCTGTGCTAGACGTAGTACTGTCAGTACTAGATGTGGTGCTACCTGTACTAGATGTGGTATTGTCTGTAGTAGATGTTGAGCTATCAATGCTAGGATCAGCGTCACCCTCAACTTCACGTTCCAAACCTTCTTGCAAAGGTACTCTAACACTACAACTTTTTACATCAAAAGTTGTCTTCAATTCTTCACAAACATCTCTTTGCGAATCCACAACAATGCACTCCTTTACTTCTTCAACATTATTATCTGTTTAATGATAAATATGTTAATAAAAACACAACAAAAAATTCTGCGAGTACACACCTTTAACATATTTAAACTGCAAACATCTATATTCAGATTCAACAGTCGCTTGACTCCGATATAGAGGAAAAGGATGGCGAAAAATACATTCTTGCAGAGGAATCTCTGATCCTTTGTCACAACCTACACCTTTACAGGTCGGACATTTTAGTCCATATGCTAAAAAAATTTACTTTAGTTACACTTTCTCAAATAAAAAAATTATTCAAGAAGTAAGATTTGTGTCTGAAATAATTACTTACACATGGAACTAAAACACAAAATGGCACAAATCACCCAAATGTAATTCATCGTGGAGGTGGTTTAGTGTTGACTACCAGAACGAAATAATGTGCAACCTGGATTAGCAGAAGCTTAAATACGAAAAAGATAACTTTTATCTTATAAATCTACGATGATCGATTGTTGCATATCCGATGATAAGCAAAAGGGCGTGTATTAAAGTATCCGCTAAACTAAGAATTTTCAGATTTATTTGTAGTGCTGATAATAATAATTGAACTCGATTTCTATAGATCTTGAAATAACAGATTTTGTTTCTTAGAAAGTAGGTCACAATTTTTTCAAGTGGAAATAAAACAAGCAAATTGGCATTATTAAATTTATTGGAATTAAAACAAAAATTGCATATGTACACATACCTAATCGTCTAGTCTAAACATAAATCAGCGTATTTAAGTAAATTACAAAAGTAACAAAAAACAAAGAAATAATGGTAGAAGTGCTTCTGAAGGGAGCACTGTTGCAACCATCGCCGTTACAAAGTGAACAGTAATTCGTTTGGAAATGTTCCGTATTGTCCTTTTTCACTTTGACGCAGATGTCCAGGTCATTGCTGGTAGCAAGCTGGCATCCCCGAAGGACGTAGTGCTTATTCCCGTCTAAAAAACAAGAATTTGTTTTGTTATTTTATTTATAAAATAATGCTATTTCTGGGAGGTTTCAAATATGCTTCATTTACGTACAGCATAATTGCTGATTTTCATTGTGAAAAATGAACTCCTCTATACATATGCACAGATGATTATGACGACAACAAAGGATTAGTGTTTTTATTAATAATAAAAATTTCAAGAGTAGATGTACCTAACTGAGTCACTGGCGATGTACGTGATTGCCACCTTATCAGTGATTACATCAAATAAAGCAAATTTCCTGTCACGCTTAATTTTTGAATTTGAATTTGGGTTCCAATTATGACAATTTCCAAACTAGCAGATATCTATAAGTCTATCACAATAAATTAATTAGTAGAACAAATCGATAGTAGAAAACACTAATTGTGCAACAGAATAAAAGGGTATTTCAAAACACCAATTAATTAATATAAATTTAGATAAGATACAAAATTCGTGATCACTAAGCCGACATCAATAATCATGTCACACATGTATTTTTCGAAACCGGAATCTAATCCTTACGTTTGCTCTCCTGCTTGAGACAGTTGAGAGGCAGTAAAGGCTCAACGGCTGCATCCACCTCAAAAAGCTTTCCAATTAACGGATGCATTTCCTTAGCCATGGCTTCCGTCCGTTCCAACTCCTTCCTATCGCAGGCTCTCAGAGGCACTTGACTCTTGTCGAACTTGGCACAAGCATCGCGTGGGTCATTAGAGAGACAGGTGTAGCATTTAAGGCACAACCCTGCAAGACTTAATCGCCTGTGGATAACTTTACGAACACTTACCCCTTTGTATTCCCAAAAACGCAAGAAGTAAGAGGCACGACTGCACCAGCATAATGCCGGAATGAAAATGAAAGAAGTGGAGTAAACAACGACGCCACGACGTACCGGCGCCTCCGTCGGCTGGACGGGGTGAGGACTGCACTCGTGACATTACGGGCTACTGGGGGGTGAGGACTGTTGTGGTGGGTTTTCTAGGCTTTGCCGTAGTTAAAATTAACTGGCAGAAATCTTTGAAATAATTTTATTTAATGCAGCGGCCTTAACCTTTTAATGTTTTGATAATTTATTCCTTCAGGATTTATTTCTTATTCAAGGTTTGTGATCATTATCAAGTTTTAAAGTTATGGTAGCGGAATTGTCGCATGTATGCTTTAAATTTACATTCTGCTAGGATTCTACGTTCTTTTAAAAACGTTCGATTTTCCAAAGGGTGAAGAGTTGTTACGAGAGCGTTGAACTTTGATTATTGAAACGATATGCGTAGGAGGGTAATCACGAGGCGATAGAAATCTTGATGAGCTGTTGAACTGTCATTTAGGGGTGTGATAAGACGTCTAAAATCAATCAAAGGGGGTGAACATCTACCACACTTTGTGAAAGATCAAAAAATTTAACTGTTGTGTTGTAAACTGTTTTGTTTTTCTGAATTTTATTAGTGTTTGCAATTTAGTTATTTAGGCAGCTAGTCTGGAAAGTCCTACAATAGCTTACGAGTCCATATTTCATGTATGTACCTAACAATATTTACAAAATTTAAAATTTGATTATTGAAGTAAAATTTTAAAAAAATGACATAATTTGTAACCTTTTTTTGACATATTTTTTTATAAATATTTAATAAAGAATCATTTATTTTGATAAATTCGCCAAAGTATACTTTTACAATACAATGAATTTTTATGGATTACAAAAAAATAAAACGATAAGTTATCAAGTATAAAAGCTTTACTTAAATCATTTCCGGCGCAAGTAGTATGTGGCGATAGATTATTTTTGAAGGGCCTGTATATATTTTGATCGCCCCACTTGTATTGCAAACACCTTTCAAAGAAATATGTTACATAATGTGAGGGGGTCTAAATCCAAAGTGTACAATCTTAATAACTGCTTTCAGAAAACGTCGAGAAAACATCTTTAATTTTTTTTAATTAAAATATTGAGTTTTTCATTTTCATCTAGAGATATTCAAAAGTAGAATCTGAGTATTTTTGAGTTAACAAATATGAAAGAGAGAGTTTAAAATTGTTAGCCATCAAAACTCAATTTTTCTAATAATATCCACTCTTAATGGTGCAGTTACATCTGGACACTTATTGCACGATAGTTATGTCCGATATTGAACTGTCATGATCCGTCATGATGTAAACAAATTAAAAACAAAATATATCAGACAGTTTTAGTGACAGGTGTAAACACTACGGATTTGAAAGTTCAGACATGGTTCAGACTAAGGTACTGGATGCTGTCATAGACAGAGGTACTGCCATGATATGATTTTGACAATGACAACGGCTTTTTGACCTTGAAAATTTTCCTTGTCAAATCCACATTATTGTCAAAATGGATATTTTAGGTTAACTTTTATGTCACTAATTTCGACACTGACACTAAATGTTTCAAATCTTGTCACTTTTTTGGCATTTTTTTATGGTCAAAAAGCCGCTGTCATTGTCAAGATCATATGATGGCAGTACCTCTGTCTATGACAGCATCCAGTACCTTAGTTCAGACGTGTTTCACAGAAATTGCGAGAGTTGACCAGTCGTATACCTTTGTGGAAGTATTGACTTGAAGAATGACTAGAAAAAGTGGTTGAAAACGTACATTTATTGCTGAAAACCCATTTTGAAAACTGTCTGACAAAATTCCATTAAAGAAATTGCAAGAAATATACAGGCTGTAAATGAAATAAGTACATTAATTTTAACTGGTAATAGAACTCGTCAAGACAAACAATTTTTCCTAATAACTTTTTTTTCAAAACGTTTTAGTTTTTGAGTTAAAATTATTTTAAAATCTTGCACAATTTTCTTACACGCCACTGGAAGCAAAGTTACCTAGTCGACAAGATTACCGTTTGAAACGGTTACCTTGGTTGCAGCTATTATTTATTGTTACTTTTCTTTGTTGGAGCATTTCATAAAAGGCTCGTCAATTTGTAGGGGGAAAAATGATTTTAAAAAATGCGATTTTGAAAAAATGGTACATAGAAAAAGTGTTTGTCTTGATGAGTTCTACCACTGGTTAAAGTTAATGTACTTATTTCGCTTACATCCTGTATGTCGGAATGTAAACAGCTACGGAACTTTTGTGTCCGACATTTGACACAAATGTCTAGAGAGAAATCGCAGTTGTAAACGCACCATTTTAGTTCACTGAAAATTTAATTGTCACCATTTATAGTTATGTATTTAAGAAGTAAGTAAAATTTTGGTTTGTATGAAATTTTATTTAAGTCACATCATGATCCTACCTTATTGTAAAAACAATTGCGTCGATTAAACTACTGCTACTGTCTATTTTTATTTCAAGTAGTTGAAAGATTTTATTGTCGTATTTAATGTATTCTATACTTTAAACCACAAATGTTTTATATAAATCTCACATCTTCAAAATATAGGAGATACTATTGTTATAATGATATATGCAAGAGCGGATCCAGGGGGGGGGTCATGGGGGTCATGACCCCCCCCCTGGGCTGGGTCCTGGACCTAGGTGGATCACTAATTAAAATTGTTGAACATAATGTTTTTATATATTTTTTTGTCACAATATAGATTTTATGTAAGTATCTTCAATATTTAATTAATTTAATAGAATACTTTGTATGATGGCAAACGTATTATTCGGAAACGAACGCATCGAAAATTTGAATTTTACAGCGCCACCGCCATCTTTCATCCGATGTCATATTTCGTGTGACAATTGTGTGTGTTTTGTTTTTGACTAACGTCTAGGTAGACCTAACCTCAATCGGAACGACTTAAACTTACCTCAATCAACTGTTTTATTCTCATAATAGTTAATACAGTACTAAGTTAAAAAACTTCAAAATTTCATTATAAGTAATAGCGTTCTTAAAAGTGGTTGGTGCAAATTCATTACAAGAAATGGTAAGTAAGTAATAAGTTTCTTCATTATGCCACTGTGTGTGTGTGTGTGTTCAAACTCAAATGTTATTGTTGTTAATGTTCTTATAGTACTTCGTAGGTAGATAAGTAGGAATGAAAGCATATAAAAATAATCTTCGTTGAAGTTTTAAAAAGCACTTAGCGACCTAGCGAAAACGATGCACGACACAAAATCATTGGGCTTTATTAACAGGCGTTTACAAATAGTGTAAATACTTAGTGATCTTAACTATTTACTTTATTTATATATTATAGATTTTTAAAAACTATAAAATATTAAAGAAGCTAACACCGTTTTGCTTGTTTTTTAACACTATACCTAACGTATTATTTAATGTACCTAATAACAATTCACTTTACTACTTTTTTTTTGTTTAAACGTGCTAATTGCTGAGACTACTAATAATTAAAAATTACTGCTCTGGTCCTGTGATTTAGTGGTGAAATTTCTGGTAATTAACCTATGAATCGCGGGTTCAAGCCCCGTCCGTACCTACATGGCTAATATTTACGGGATATTTGTTTTGGTTTGAGTCTGGGTGTTTTTATGTATTTATAATTAATATGCATTTAGTCTGTTGTCTGTTGTGGTGTGGGGTGTGAAATTTGCATGGCTTTGCTTGCAGGGTGACTCTAAGGGAAAAGGAGATGGTAGTGGTGGGTTGAAACGTAATACAGGTGGCAGTTCATTAAAAAAAATAGATTCATATTTCATAAAGAAACCAAGGCTTGAGATTGCTCAGTCGAAAAATTTACCTACAACTACTACCCATGCTTCTGCTTCTATAGCTACATTGCCTACATTTACCTTAGATGAAGAAAAATCATGTTCTTCCGTTATTAACGATATTCAGCCTATATTATCTACGTCGACTTCAGATTCTGATCAGATAAAGACTTCAGTTTCTCAATCAGAATTTGCTTCTGATATTGCATGTTATATAGGGAACAATATAGATGATTCATCTAAAGCTATGTTGCTTGAAAAGCATTGGCAGCCTCCCCCTAATTACACTTTCCCGCACTGTGTTGTTAATAAAAAAGGGAAACAAACAAAAAAATATGCTCAGAAGTCCCACCTTGACAAGTTTCACTGGCTTGTTTTGTCGCATAAAGGCCAGGGTCTTTACTGCAAGTACTGTGCTTTGTTTGCCATAGCTCCTGGAGGTGGTATACAGACAAAAACACCTTTATGTCGACTCGTAAAAGAGCCCTTAAAAGCTTTTGATAATTTGCTTGGTGAAAATGGTGTTCTGTTGACACACCAGCGAAACAAATACCACGAATTAGCTGTCGAAGCAGGGAAGAACTTTTTGTTGACTTTTCACAAACCAGAAATTAATATAATGAACCAAGTAAGTAGTCAAAGACTGACACAAATAAATGAAAATAGAGAACGTTTGCGACCAATCGTAAAAACTATAATATTTTGTGGCCGTCAAAATATATCGTTACGTGGCCATCGCGACGATGGTAAATTGTTGAGCTATGACAGCGTGGTAGCCGATGAAGGAAATTTTAGAGCCCTTTTAAAATTCCGTATAGATTCTGGCGATACTGCATTGCAGCAACATTTAGAATCTTCAAAGTCCAACGCCACGTACATCAGCAAGACTGTACAAAATGAGTTGATAGATGTTTGCGCAGAAATTATTCAGGAAAATATTTTACAGAATATACGGGAAGCTAAATTTTTTTCAATTTTGTTCGATGAAACAACAGATATATCACATATCTCACATCTGAGCCTATCATTTCGATATTTTCATAATGGTATTATAAAGGAACATTTTGTAACTTTCTGTGATACTTACGATGCTCTTCGACGTGAAGAAAACAATTCAGGTGATATAGAGCCTCGATTGACAGGTGTATCATTGGCGAAAATCGTTGCAAATCTGTGTACCAAATTTAACGTAGATAAAGCTTGGTGTGTGGGTATTGGAACTGACAGCTGCTCGGTTATGGCATCAGATACGAAAGGTGCAGTGCAAGAATTGACGAAAATAGCCATTCACGCCAAACGATGCCCGTGCAACAACCATGTACTTAATAACTCGTTGGCTAGATCATCCAAAGTAGTTTCTTGTCGCAATACATCTGGCACAATGAGAAAAGTTGTAGCATTTGCCAATGCATCCGCTAAGAGGCATGAAATTTTTAAAAAAGAACTCGGAGTTGCCATGCAAGGTATCTGTGAGACACGTTGGGTAGAGAGGCATGATGGGCATCTTCAATTTCAAGGAGACAACTTAGTCAAAATTTGTAGCGCTCTGGAGAAGATTTCTACTTGGCAAGACAGTAAAACTGCTAATGATGCCCATTGCTTGCTGCAAACATTGCGCAGTTCTGACTTTATTATATCCTCCATCTGTTTAAGTGATGTATTAGGTGGGTACTTGTGTTTTTGTGTTTCAAAATAAACAATTTAAGCTACCGTTTATATTAAGTCATATATCGTTAGTTTATTCACTCATACTCACAGACAGTCACTAACTTTTTATTTTTCAGGCGCTACTGTATCTTTAAGCAGAATACTGCAATCGAACTCAATTGATTTAAAAAAAGCTGCGGACGCTATTAATGATACTATAAGTGTTCTACAAAATAAAAGAGAAAATGCGGACGTTATTTACCGACAGCTTTTTGAAGAGGCTAAAGAAGTGGCTGGGCAGCTAGATGTAGAAATTAAATGTCCCAGAATAGTGTCAAGACAAATACATAGGGCCAATAACCAACCTGCCCAATCTGCTGAAGAGTATTTCCGCAGAGCTATATACATTCCTCTTCTAGATTCAATAATAAATGACCTAGAGGACCGTCTGTCTCCTGAAGTACTTAATTTGTTTCAGCTCAGCGTTTTCATGCCAAAAAGCGAATACAGTAATCAAGACATTGAAACTGTGAAACAACTAGCAACCGATTATACATTGTTACTAGATAATACTCCAGTTTCTGTCGTTGTAAACGAATATCGACTGTGGATGGTGAAGTGGCAGCGGAGTCAGGACATGCCGCAGTCGATTTCTGACCTTATTTTAAATTGCGATATTGAAATGTATCCTAATATAAGAAAATTTTTATGTATTATGGCTACACTACCTGTTAGTATAGCGACAGCGGAAAGATCTTTCTCTACATTACGAAGAATCAAATCATGGCTAAGAGCTGCAATGGTTGAAGAACGTCTAACCGGACTGGCACTTCTCCACGTCCATAAAAACATACCCATTGAAGCAGATGAAGTGATAACGCGTTTTGGGAGAAGACGTAAAAGAAAAATTGATTTTGTAATTTAAATATATTATCAAAATTAAATTATAAGTTCTTGTGACTTGACCATGACTATGTGACCCCCCCCTGGCGCCAAACCTGGATCCGCCTTTGGATATATGGCTCTATTTCTCAAAGCTGACAAGACGAAAATTAGTGAGTTACTCAATACATCTTGTACTGATTACAATTTTTTAATAAGCGGAAGTACAAAGTAAAAATAGACGTCACTTAAATATTAGTTTTAGTTTAAGTAGTTTTAGTAATTAGTTTAGATCTAAAAGGATCAGCAAATTTTTCACAATTAAAGTTCTATAATTTTGTTGTTATCAAAAACCAATTTTTGTAAGAAAATCCTCTTTTAGTTTATTGAAAATTTAATTGACAGTTTTCGTAATTATCCAAGAATCAAGTAAACACATTTTTGCAACGCGGGTGTAGGTAGGTACTCGAATTTTTTTGGTTACGTCATGAATCTCGCTAATTGTAAAGACGATGTGATCAATTAAGAGAGCAATCTTTATAACAAAACTACTATCCTATTGTCTATTTTTATATCAAGTGGTTGAAAGATTTTTATTGTAGGTAGTATTTACTTGATTATACTTTAAATCACCATTCAAAAAATTGAAGATAATTATTGTAACAATGATGTATGGCATCTGCTGACAATACGAAAATATACAATCACTGATTTAATAAATATACTTTGTATTGATTGTTCACTATTAATTGTGTTGTAATTCAAATAACCAAAACTTGTTGCACAATTTTTTCCGCAAGCAATTCAGTAGTGAACAATCAACTCCCCGTTATCACTTTTTGTATCTAACCGGCAGGTTTCAAGTCCAGTTTTTCGCAAGATTTTAAAATTCAAGTGCTCCTCGGTTTCGGGAAACTTCAGCCAAAGTATCGCACGAATCAACTTAACAGCCCCATTCCTCCTAATCGCATAAAAGCTTTGGCAAGTCGTGGCACATAACTCGCCACGAATTTTTCAACGCTGAATCTTTGGCCCAGATGTGGCAATTTTAATTGTTTAATTCATCCACGTCTAACGTGTTTTTCCTGTTGTTCACGATTCAATAGAATGAGAGTTTGTGGGGGTGGCCTAAATGAGTAGTCATGTGATCTGCAGTCGCCACAGGGGCGTCACGACGTCTAGTCGAATACGACGCAGAAGGGAAAATGTGCACAAGACAAATAATAACAAAGTTCTACTAGTGGCTTTGTTATTTCATCCAAAATTCGAATCAAAATGATGGAACAAAATCTTAAAGTATTTACTTTTGGAAAAAAGTAGATCGTAACTGAAAGAATTTTTTCCTTTCTTTTTTATTAAAAAAAGTTGAATTTTTACGTGAATAACTTATAGGTAATATTTAATACCTGTTTTACATTGCATATTTTTATATTAGTAACGCAGACAAATTTAGAAAATGTACTCTTAAAACGATATTTTAACAAAATATAATCTAATCTGTTGTTGCTAAGTCATGACTCATGAGGTTAGATTTTCAAACATGTTTTCCTGTTAACAGAAATTAGCACTCAGACAATTTAAAAAAAATAATTGTCATTTTGCATTTTGTTCTGGCTATTAGATAATTGCAAATTTTGAAGAGGAAGACATAAATGAAACAAGTGGACGTGCAAAAAAAAAGTAAAATGACGATTTTTTTTTTGTAAAACTTAATTTTTTATATTTTTTTTAAAGTTTAAATCAGGGTTCAAAAATTAATTTATTTTTCTGTCTGGCTTAACATATCGCAAATTACTGGTTAGCATCGATGCTAACCTATTTTTTTGTAATTGTTACATTGTCCCAAATAACTTTATCTCCAAATGTGTTTTGTTTCAACACTGTCAGTTATTGGAACATTTATCTGATCGCTGATTAATCATAAACAAACTTTTGCGTGAAACGACCCAAATATTGAAATAATACAAATCTATATTCTCGGTATATGCAAACAAGATTTTGCATAAATAGGTATTTATTTCAAAGTAAATTATTTTAAAAAATTGAAAGAATTTTAGATAACACAAATATTTATTGTCACACGCATTTGGCGACTTTTTCATAATAAACATATTTTTAAAGTTACTCATATCTGAACTTCAATAAATATCTATTATTATTGGTGATTGATTCAAATCATTGTTTTGTAATTATATTTTTCTTCGTATCTCGCACACATTTTCGGAAATTTTGTTCCGAAACACAAACTTGTATAAAAGGTAGAATTTTATCCATAAATCCAGGATATAAACTTTTACATAGAATAAAAAACACAATCGATGGTGGAAAACCCTTTTTATTTAATAAAAAGTACTATAAATAGTCAGAATATTGGGAATACAATATTAAGCAAAAAGTTTCAAAATTAAGCCATCGTGTTAATACATATTGACAATAATAATAATAATCTATCGTTAGAAGAACTGTAACAGTTTTACTAATTACTAGTTTACTTTAAGAATGAAAAAGAACATTATTCTGTGCCTTCTTCTAAAATTATTAAAGTGAGGGGTATGTTTATATAGCAGTTTTTTCCTACTTATTGGTATAAATAAAGCATTCTATTCAACCAAAAATTTAATCAATAACTTATTCTTTTCCCCACATTATCCCTGAAACCAAACAAGTCATGTGTGATGCTTTCATTTTATATCGAAGCAAATACCTATAAATAAAAATAATTATCCACCAGGAATGTCGCACTCTGACGTCACACCCATCTTATCTGTCAGTTTAATAACCCGATAAGCTAATTAACGCAAAAATAATACCTGACAAAATTAGCACATCTACTGCAATGAAACCATCAGCTTTATTACAAGCCTCTGTAAAACACTGACAACTTGTTTCTTTTTTAAAATTTGTATTAGCAACATAACAATAATCATCTGAATGTTTCTCGAATTCTATCCACCCACAACCTCGTGTAATAATTGTCAAAGATTCCGAAATTATGGTTTGTAGAGTTTTGCGACAGAAAGCGTCCGATTGAGAGCATTCTTGAAGAAGTGACGAGTTTTCTGATGGTTTTATGTTGGCACAAGCGGGGTCTGAATGTGAAGAACAGTTGTAGCAGCGAATAGAATGCGCTGGAAAAAAGTTGGGTGAATCCCCGAGACGATAAAACTGAATTGGTTAATAAATGTTGCACAATTTTATTGGCAAATCGAGTCATGAAAGCTCACCTGTGTCAAAGATAAGGAGAAGCATTATTAGCGATACGTAAATGAATTTCGGAGAAGTCATTCTGAAGGATCAAAATCTAAAAAATATTTTTTAAATTGTATAGTGTTGTTAAGAGGAAAGAGGAGATTAAAAATGTCATCAGAAAGTTTAACTCTACTTTTGTTTATTTTGAATAATTTGAAAATGATAACTCACCCTTTACTGCTTTTTAATGGGATTACTTTAGCAACTGGTTAACTTTTACCTGTGATGAGATACAGTCTTCAACTTAAAATTGTTTTAATCGAATGCAACAACATTTGTTTCTCACCAGAAAATCAACGATTCTATTTTTAACTCTATTTACAATTCACCAGCTTTTGCACTTAATTGGAACGGTGCCAACTTTTTATTAGTTTATTTTGGAAATTTGTTGAGCGTTGTAAATAGTTTAAGTGTATTTTTTTGATAGTTCAGACAGGATTTTGAGAAACTTGAAATAAAATAGGCTGTGTCTAAACTTCCGGCACCGGTATCCACTCCAATCCCGGCAGCGTCATGAACCTTGAAAGTGACGTCACCAACGACCGGGATTCGTCTTCAATCCCGGTTTTCTGCACATTCGGCGCGACAAACAACAATATCAACCGGTACGCAAAACTTTATGTAAATAATTTATTTTCACTGAAAATTGTGAACTGTGAAATCGTGCTAAAGTAGGTACATACTGTGACTAGAGTTGTTTTATTTTCAAATTTTTTATACTGAATTTAGGGCGTAAATAAATCTTGCATCGTGATCCAAGGTCAAGACAAGATTGGGCCTGTTACATTATGTTGGACATATTCAAAATTGGTCCAAAATTTCATAGTTATTCGGAAGGGGAAAAGTCCCTGAATTATTACGACGAACAAACCTTTGCGAAGTTCTGGAAACGTAATGCACGTCTTAATTGAAAGTGATATCATCAACTCATCAACGTCTTTCAGGCTTTTCCACCTCCATAAAACTATGAAATTTTTGCCCAATTTTGAATACATTCGATATCATGTAAGGTCCAAGGTTTATTTGCGCCCTAAATTCAGTATAAAAGACACGATTTCACAGCACAATTTTCAGTAACAATTAATTATTTACATAAAAAATAGTTTTGTTGCGCACCGGTTGATATCGTTGTTTGTCGCGCCGAAAGCCGGAATTGAAGACAAATCCCGGTCGTTGATGACGTCACTACCAATGTTCATGACGCTGCCGGGACTGGACTGGATACCGGTGCCGGGAGTTTAGACACAGCCAATAAAATAATAAGACAAATAAATTGTACTAAATATGTATTTTACGAAGTTTTCTTTAAGGCGAATAAATGAACACACATGATTTTTTACAGAGTAACTAAAACTAAAAATATTACTAATTTATTCAATTATTGTCCTAGAAAAAATTAAATATACAACACATCCTTATCATATAGGTACTAAAAATCAATAAGTGAGTCTCACACACGCGCAAACAAACAGATGCATAAATAAATATCATTTAATTTCCTATCAACATATCAGATCTAATCATAATTCAAACACTATTGTTTAAGAGTGAACCACCTAGCAGCAACGCTACCACTCCAAACACAGGTGTCAGCACTGCTCCCCCATTACAGCCATCTGTAAAACATTGGCACGAAGTCTCCAATTTAAAATCCGTGTCCGTAACTTGGCACAGACTCTCGTTGGTTTTGTAGAGAAACCAGCCGCAACTTCTTGTAATTCGGGTAAATTGGGGCGTATCGAGAACGGTTTGGACTGTCTTTCTGCAGAACATTTCGTAGTTGTCTCGCGGTTGGCATTTGTGCAGAAATGGGCTGCTGGTGTCGTTGGCAGTGATGTTGGCACACGCGGGGTGCTCGAACGAGTTGCATTGGAAGCATTTAATCCCATTTACTGAAATTGTAAATCTTGTGTGAAGTACACATTTATCTCCGAATTAAAAAACTGCAATAAAAACATTGACCCAAATCAACAATCTTGCACAAGCTCTTGAAGCGAATTTGTGTAGTTTTAAGTGTTTTCCTCAAATAATAATCATAAATGTCCACTTGTAAACTGACGAAATTCTGCCAAAGGAATCAGAAGTTGCGACAAATTATAAAAAAAAATGTGTAATGAATTAAAACTGGAACATTTTGGTTTTCCCTTTAAAAACAATTTTCGAAGAGTGCTCTTAAATTAATTAGATAACATCATATCATTTTATGAGTAGGTACAATATTAACTACCTGTTTGATTTTCCTACAGATTTTTTTAAGTACATATAATAATATGCAATACTAAATGTTTGTTTCTTTTTTTTTAATTTGGACTGTATTGGAAAAGTTGAAGTTACACACGAATGCCTAGATAAGAAATATTACAATGTAAAGACGAAAGTTATTTTTTTAGTTTTTTTAAGGTTGGCATCAAATTTCAAACCAGAATATGGAACATAAATAAAAATACAAATATTTACTAGTAATTAGGTGTTTACGTAAAAATTCTGGTTTATTACAAAAGATGTTTTCTTTTTCAATTAGGTACAGATAAATAAAAATTGCAATTTTGTTAAAACACTTGTAAACGAACATCTTACAGAACAAACCTTACACCATTAAATAAATATTGTAACATATCGATAACGATCGAACAATAGTGCCAACAGTCCACTTATGATGAAATTAGACACAATCTGATAAAAATGAGGAAATTAAGTAATTCACTTATTGATGTCCTAATTGATTCTCGCAAAGCTGACTTATTTATCCCTTCAGTAAAACAGATAAATCGAGAAATACTCACCAGTCTGCGCAAAGGTGAAGACAGTAACAAGGAGAAAAGTTACGTAAGATATGATGTTGGCAGGAGTCATTATTGTATTACCTGAAAGCAGCTTCGATTATAACAAAGAGCACAGATAATACAAAATTAAGCAAATATATGCGCGATTTAGCCGCTTTATCGGGAAAATCCCAAGGCGAAATAGCAAGGCACTCACTGGACGTTTCGTCGTTTTTCACCTGTTCCTCAGACACGCAGACTGGACGCAAGAGTGACCAGTCTCGAATAAATAAGCTTGGGTTGGCTTTTCCGGATATTTCTTGACCGATCTAGATCTTGACAATTCGATGGATAATGAGCGCATTTTAGCGCGATTTTGTCAAGGAATACCATACCTGACCATCTCGCAAGGTATCGATCAGTGGGCAAATATAGGTGCCGTCGAGAATGACGTCAAAGGGGTCTTGGTTTACTGGACCAGAAGCGTCACGGTGACCCGGAAAAATCCTCGTAATCTTTTATCTACAAGATGTTGGATTTTTTATGTAAATTGCAGGAAGCGGCGAGAACACACCAGTTGAGTGTGGTTTCAACGGACCGATTCTTGTTCGATTATCGGCAGAAGGAGCGCTTTGAAAAAGACTTGAATTTTGTTTACTCCGACATTTTTAGGACAAAGACCCATTTAGTTCTGATAATTTGAATGAAAACATAATTTTGAGTCTTGGGCACGGCCTTGACTTTGGTGGACAAGGTTTTGGAATAGTTTCGTTACTAGTTGAGCCAACTGTGAAAAAAATACATTGATAACGAGGTTTATCACAAAGTATTACATAGTTGCCTGAAACCTGCATGACACAATTTATTCACTTTGATTAATTTATTGGGTTTCCTTTATTAAATTCGACAAAGACATTCGTGAAAGATTAAAGAACTTTAATAAAGGTCATAAAAATTTTACTAACGTTAATTTAGAAATAATGCATTTTATCAATGTTCAAATAATGTGGCATTAAATTTCTTTTATCGCACTTATTTTTTACAAGTTTTGATAATTTTTTGACATATTAGCAAATTTTTATCGCTTGTGGATGCCTGCAATAAATTATCAATAAACGCTATTTTTATTTAATGACACGAACATTTTGTATGTGGGTATATTTTTTCCTTATTATAACAACGCCCTTGGTGGAAGATAGCACAATTAACTTGCTAAATTATAATTTGTTGACACACATAACACTTACTCCAGGTTACAACTAGATAATTGAAGTTAATAAAGAACCAACAATCCACTTGATTATCAGTATCTTATTGTGTAAAGGTACAAGTGGATTTTTCCTAGATTTGTGTGCTTAAGTTTACATGTGCTATACGAGTAAACAAACATTTTTATTTAGGAACTATAAAAGCAATTTTTTGAACTACTTTTGATACAAAGCAATAAACAAAATGAAGCATATTCCTGCAATACTTTGGTAGGTTATCGTGAGGGTTAAACGTAAGACGTTAGTCATGAATCGAAGTTTTGATACACTCTGTTAAAATTAAAATAAAAAAACTAATTATTATTTATGTGGTAGGTACTTCTGCAGTTTAGCAGATTTATGATTATCGACAGTGGTAACAATATATGCTAGTTTTTAGTTGCGATAAAATAAGTTAACGTTCATACTTTCAAAGATCTGTTTCTTTTTGGTTTAATTCAATATCTAATTCGTGTTTTTGTCACTTTTTTCGAAAATGAAAGTAAATCTGTGCTATTTTTGGTTTTATTTGGATACGAGTAGGTATAAGTAAAAAATTGCCAAATGATTACAAAATAAAGGAATCCAGCCAGTGCCTAGTTAGGTTTGTAGATACAATAAAGTCTCGTTTAATCGAATTCCGATTTATCGAATTTTTGGGTGAACCAGTATCACCTGAATTCCTTAATATTATTTTTGAACGATTAATTGAGATCAATTTAAACAATTTTTTGTTAAAAAACATGGCGTTTTCAACACGACTCATTTTATCCAAAAACTTATTTATTAAAAAACTTTTATTTAACACAAAAACTATACCTAATTTTCTGTTCGTATTTTTTTTTAATTTTGTGTCAAGGGTTTAACATTAATATAGACTGGTGAACCTGCTAAAAACTATATCTAATATCATCATTTCTTATAAATTATGAGGCACTTAGATCAAAAATATATATAAAAAAACATCACGTCAGGTTTAAGAAATATACAATTAATTAAAAAGCAAAAATAGTTCTTAAATAGCCAAACAATAAATTAAAAATGAATACTTTTACTTTGTTTTTTGTACTTTTCTTTATAATAGTCCAACAATAATCTCGTAACATGTTTTTATTCCAGAATCCTTTGGGCCGATCTTCAAAAACCTTCCGATGAAAACGCTTGCTCTGTTCATTATATGCTTCCTAGGTTTTTCGAAAAGAAATCCAAATGTGAACCAAGAAATGTATGTGACATGTTTACGCCCATCTGGTGATAATTATGCAATAACTTAGCCTGATTAGTTACGAAAAAAACCAAAATATAGCAGATACCTATGTTATTTTTAGTGGTTCTGAGAGGTTTTTCTCTATTTGTAAATATAAATTGTCCACAAATGTCACAAAAACGATCAGAAGCCAATTAACATTCTCTATTAGACAATAGACATGTTGTATCAAGTAGCACACCTTCTGATACTGTATATGCCTTAAAAGAATTAACCTTACTCGAGCAGGTACTTAAGGGCGAAAATAATCTATCTTTTCGATGTGATAAAAAAATGTACCTGCTTTTCTGGGTTGCTAGAGGGTAAGTAAATATAAAAGTAATAATTTGATCAAAGTTATATAAAAAAGTTATTATTTGCAAACTAATGTAATCATACAGAATTTTTCTTTAAGGATGTGAATTTTTTCAGAATTTTTTACCTTCCTTTATAATTCTAATTAATAATAAATAAAATAGATAAAACACGAGTTTTTAATGCTGTGATTTACTAAGTGCCTCCTAATTGGTCTGTTTTGTGGTTGGGAGTGTGTTAGCCCATCAATACCCAATGACAAACACCTTATTAATCGTGTTGCAATTTTTTGTGCACCCGATAAACACAAAACTAGAGAAGGAGGTAATTTTTATTGGTCACATTTCGCATTCGAGGAACAAATGAGACGGTAAACCGGCTTTAGGACGACCCCGTCTCAAAAACAGAATTTTCTTTAAGAAAGGAATAAACAGCCAATAATTCGTATTTTACTAAAGGCAACAAATAAAACATACGTAATTTTTTCTTTACAGAATACCTTTTGTGGAAGACTTAATAAGCATTGATCGAGAAATTAAAATAAAATAAATCGCAAAAGAAGTGGTTTTCTCAACATGAACTACATTTATTTATTTATTTTTCTAAGTTTTTGAAAACTGGTTTATGTCTTTGTAATATTTTTGTGAAAGTTTATATTTGTAATAAAAATAAAATGATAACACATGACAATAATTTTAAATTTAAGGTATGTTGTTAGGCAACTAGTCATACGCGTCTGTATTGCTAAGTGCAGCTGTTTTTTTTAGAAAACAAAGTAGTATGATACGATTATAAAACTTTTAAAACCTAGACTTTTTAATTATTATTTTTACTTTATTATTTGCTTTTGTGTGCGTCTTTGGTGTGTCAAACTTAAAACTTACAATATGTTTCAAGCACGGGGTTAATTTGGTTTGATGCCAGGCTAGCAAAAACTGATAAAACCATAGTTTTTCAAGTCGCAGTGAGTAGGTTTCAGGGGATTAAATAAAAACATAGTTAAATCAAAATTGTATTTGGATATCTTTTACAGAGAAATACGCAGAGAAATAATTTCAAAAATGTTTAGGGATTTTGGGTGGCCATGTTGGCAACGTGAATACTTGTCCCAGTTGCGCCTTGTAGGTTATACAACCATTTGAACTGGCGCGTTTCGAAGTCCTTGGTTGAAGGCAGTGCTTCAGCAGCCCCACTTTCTGGATTGACCACTCGTCCGAAGACCGTCGCCACCTGTCTGTCGGAGGAGTAAGCTCTGTATGGGTCCTCCTGCCGTAATCAGCTTACCTTTTTAATCAAGGTGGCCATGGCAGTGCCTTAATTTCTAAGCGAGCTCTTGACAAACGTGAAATGTGCTCGAGGTGTTGCGGCAAAGTCTCTCTCGCACCGAAAAATCACTGAAAAAAGGCTCAACAATAACCGCGAGGCTGTGAACTAGTTCGAAATTAATGTTTCATGTGTCGGTGTGCTTGATGTGTCCCTTTGTTTTTGTGTTGGAAGTGTTCGAATATGTGTAATGTACCGCCAAAGTTTTATCAGCTCTGTCGTCTTTGTTTATCGGTAGATAAGGATGGTGTTGGGATCTTCGAGGATGCAGGCGCCCACGACGACCTCCCGGCCAAGATAATGACGTGTCTCTCCATCCTGGTAGGTGATTCATTGTCTGATAAGCGCAGGGCCGCTCTGGGGCTGCGGGCGTCCAGGGCCGGCCTCGCTCACTCTATTTCCAGAACCACTAATAATACCCCCGAACATCTGCCTGTCGCGCGTGGGCCGCCTAGATGCACTCGATTGCGCTTTGATTACAGCCGACCAGCTAGGTTATGTGAAAGTCTCCGATAAGGCGGTGATAACGCCGTCCGGTCTCTTTGTGTGCCGTCGAGCGCGGCCTGCTGCGATCTCGCTCCTCCTCGCCAGCTGAAAAACAACGCACGGCCGCCTGCGACGGCATGCCGTTCTTATCAGAATTTCAGATTCGACGACGGCGGAGAGGAAAAAATTCAACCGGTTCGCAGGAGAGACGATTATTTATGCGAACAGATAACGGCCAACTCTCTGATAGCGAGCGCTTTAATTATGCGAACAAAAGAATCGACGAAAACAAAGAAGGCGACGTTGCCGGATCCGCGATACCTTCGCATGCTCGGATTGTTTTGGGTCACGTGACCATACGGAAAAAGTTAGGTTAAGTTCGGTTACTACATGACTGGGTTTATCATTGCGGTATTTTTAACACACGACTGACTAATCAGCGCAGTTTTGCTTGTTTCATAAATGTTATTTTTGATAGTGTTTGTTTCTGCTGTGGTTACAACAGCTGCTTCGAAGAATTTTACATGTCTAAATATGCAGACTGAATAATGCGATAACGTGCTGTTTTTAGACAACCGACTGAAATATCACGAATGGTGTGATACGATCTGATAGAAATTTTTCGTTAAAACGCTTCGGCCATACTCAAATAAGTCAACTAGCACTTATTTTCATTTCGTTTAACAACTCATACCTAGTAAAAAATAAGAACTATATACTTATGTACCATACAGCAAGAACATCCATTGTTTTTTTTTTATTAAGGGGTTATCGTCCTGAAATTGAAATAAACGACAAACTGACAAATTGAAGGTTAACAAATTCAAAAATTATAATTTTAATCTAATTTTATTTCCTTTGTGTATGCGTTTTTTAAATCCTGAATTTGTTTTTGTTTTAACATCCATTTGACACTCTTTTATTTACTCTAGTCATATGTATTACAACCCAAGTAGGAGATGATATTCAATATTTTATTCTTCGACACTGTCAAAATTTAGGATTTTTTCTCCTTGTAAGGAAGTTCTGGCAACTGTTTGGCATTTCTCAATACGAAACGTCAGATTATTTTTAACAGATTTAAAGCAATTTTAAGCCTTGTTGAGTCTAATTCGAAGAATAAAATGTTGTATTCAACTCGTTTTCGTGTAAATCGGTTCATTCATTCCACCTCGTGGATGATATTGATAAATCACTCTTTAACACTCGTGGCTTCAAAATCCGCTCGTGAAATAAAGCGCCCGATTTACATTCAAACTCGTTAAAGTACATATTATATTTTTTATACTACTTATTACTTCGAGAGCTCAAGTTATCTCTCCGAGGGTTTTAGGTGGAGGCAGAGCATGTAATAAATTAAATATCAATTTTTTTAAACAACATTATTGCATTATAACGTGCGTTTTTGACATTTTATGAACAATCCTACATAAATCACTTTGCAACTATTTCCGATCTCTAAAAGGTTAAGAATCGGCATATTACTATAGTGATTGTGAATAAATAAATAAATTTAATCGCATTAAAATAAATATTTTACGTAAGCGAGGTTTCAGCAAGACACAGAGCCTACTGTATTTTATCTGCTTCAGTTTCGTTATTTACAACCGCCAAGTTTCATGAGGTGTGTTTTTACTTAAAATATTATCAAAAATAGTAGATTTTTTAAATCTGTTGTAATTACTTAATTCCTCTAGGTTTGCTTCAGTTTTTGTTTAGATTTTACCTTTCTCTTTACATTTTTTATCTCACTGCAACATACAGGGTGTCCCACCGAAAAGGGCACCCCCCTCATAACTTTTTTATTTTCCAATTAATCGAGGCGAAATTTCGTTTTTAATTAAAACTACACATGTCAGCAATGAAGGTCCACATTTTGGAGTAACTACTTTTTTTGGGGGGTTTATCGTTTGTGAGATAAAAAATTAATAATTATGAAAAAAGGTATAAAACCTTTAACATTCATATTATTAGAAGAAGCCAGGTTACATTAACGTATTGACAAACTTTGTTTTAACAGAAGTCATTCAGATACCCTCAAATCTTTTTTTAAAAATCTCGCCAAAAATCTTTTTCTTAGTGCGAAATATCGTCGTCTATGGAGCGGTGTTGTGAGATTGTAAAAGCTACCTGTGAATTTATACTCACTCTGACAATGAAATCTCAAAAAATGTTGTCTAATCAGGATTGTGTCTTACAGGAAAATAAACCCTTTTAGGTTTAACCACTGAGCTAGTGTCTTCAAATAATTGGACGACTTTGCGGACTTTTTTCAAAGAGTAACGCACGTCTGGAAAACGCTCTTCAAGGACTCGCGTTGTGAGTCGTAAGTTTCTGCCACACTCTTTCTTGATTTGATAACATTTTTGAAATTAGTTGTCAACAGGTTGTCAAAATCTTACAGGTAATTGTTTACTGCAGTCTCACAACACCGCTCCATGGACGATGATATTTCACACAAAATTTTCATTTTTTTTTAAATTTTTAAAAAAGAATTTAAGGAAATCTGGATTACTTTTGTCGAAACAAAGTTTTGCCAACACGGCAATGTAACATAACTTCTTGTAATAATATGCAATTTAAGGATTTTGCATCTTTTTTCATTATTTTAATTTTTTTATCTCACACTCCTCAAAAAAATGGTTACTTTAAAATGTGGACATGTGTAATTTAAATTTTGTTCGAATTGATTAATAAATAAAAAAGTTATGAGGGGGGTGCCCTTTTCGGTGGGACACCCTGTATACTAAATCTGTTAATTACTCAAAATAATATTTTGAAGAGGACTACTGTTGTTTATTATAACTCAAAATCTAGAGGTGGCAGTAAGTTTGGCTTTTGTAAATTGTTTGCAGTTGTTTAAAATCGTCACCTTACCTAATTAATATTCATTGCTGCATGTTATACGTTAAAGAAACATGCCTTGCTGCTAGTTTTTTTAACACCTGTTATAAAAATCCAGATTAAACAAACGTATTGGCTCAAGAAACGTGATGGTGAAAATACAGAAAATTGAAGCACGTAATTTCTGGGACATGCTGTATAGCACTGTTGAATGAATTAACACTTTGCACTCAATGAAATTGAAAAATACAAACGTATAAATAAATCATTAGTTAAGAGTCTAGTGGAATGTGGTAGACTTTTTCCTGCTACGGGCGCAAATAATATCTTCGTGAATGTTCGTTTCTCGGCCAAATCATTATTATAATGTTGGAAATAAATAACAAAAAGTGAGCAGTTTTTCCGTGAAGAGGCCCTGCCATGGCTGACTGAAAGTGGTCAAATGCAATACTCTCTCTTTAATTGAGAGGAAATGAATTAAAATCAGATTTTATTAGAAACATTCGCTTTTCTGATCTAATGATTTTAATGGAAGTGCAGTTCCTCTCTATTATCATTAAAGCATAAACTTTGATAGTGTAAAAAACACCAACTGTTGTTATGACGGAAGCACGTCTTTCTACATTTTATGAGTAGTCTTCGGGTATAAAATTTTGTGGCACAGTTGGTTACGAAAACAATGCAGTCAATGTCAGTTATCATTTTTTGTTTGCTGGAGAGAATTTTTTCCAAGATCATGTCGGTTTCCCCACTGGTCACGCCACTGACTCTGACATTCTTATCGATTATCATCCGATCTGCCTACGGATTTCAAGGCTTTTTTCAAAACAAACGACAGTCGCAATTATGCTCGATACAATCTCGCAGGCCGTTCGGACGTCATTGAATACAAAATTCCTATAAAAGTACGAGAACGAGTGACAGTAATCGGTTTATTTGATTCTTGAAATCGATCAAGCTATCGCGTTGATGACATTTACGAATGATTTTTCAGCGTGACTCACGCTGTATAGTATAGAATCTGTCGTAACAATTGCTTTTTTTTTCTCTTCAGCTTGTTTATAAATTGAACACTTTTAGTGTAGGTGTCTGCTGTGACCTTGATTGATATAATTAGGTGATTTTCCACAGAAAATCATAGCGAGACTGATATTTTGTGGTCACGTGAGGGGGTTTTATGCGCTGTCGTAACAACGTGACCCCAACCCAAATTGATTACACGATGACGTGACTTGATCACACCTCAAGATGATCACTGGATCAAATCGCGGATTTCGTCTGACGTTTTGGGAAAAACCGTTGATAAGAACTATGCTTGAATACAGCCTTACTTTTAAATCGCTCGCTTCTGGTGAATTTAAATTAGCTTCTCCCACAAGTTGATATCACTTTTATTATACAATCGGTCAAATAATGAATGAGTCATTTCGCCATAAGAAACTCGGAGATATAAATAAACAACACACGTTGTATTTTATCTCTTCTAACAATCGTGAGATTTCGGAGGAGGCGTTCTGAAGAGGTAATTTTCGTATATATCTGGATGTTAAAAATTAAGGAGAGAGTGGGAGCGAAAGTTTGAACATCAAACCAGCGAGAAACCGATTTTTTGTTAAGTACCTCCCGGTATACTCAAAATTGTTGGTGTTCCCCAAGGCTGTTCTCTAGGACCTCTCCTTTTTGTTTTATTCAACGAAGATCTTGTTTTATCATAAAATTATTAAGTGTTGGTGTTTATGCTGTTGACATTAAATAATATTCTTCCATAGTTAATGACATACATGCTGTTAACCTTCAAAAATGTGTTGATAATCTTGTAATATAGTGGAGTAATAAATTATAACTAAAATTAAATAGGAAAAAAGTGTTCTTTGTAGCCTACAACTTTTAAATGAATGCAATTGACTCAGCCTCATATTATGTGGTAAGATGCTTATTAAAGAAACCTCGTCAAAGGTCTTGGCATTATTTTTGACCTGAAGCTTTATTGACATCATATTTTAAATGCCTCTGCTTCCATAAATTTTGCGTATTAATGTCAATTAGTTTACATCGAGTTTAATTTGTAACTCACTGTAGAAAGAAATAATTTGTTGCATATACGTATGTTGTATCAAAAGTAATGTCGAAGATGTATTTTGTACTCAGTTTATCATGTTTTCGGTCTTGTTCAGTTTGACCTCCCTGTAATAAATTTTTCAATTACTTTTTTACGACCAATTTATTCGCACTAATTTTTGAGCGCATTGACTTGTCTGAAGAACGTAAAAAAATGTTTTTTTCGGTATTTAGTCTCTGGTTAAACATTTTTTTGTACAGCTTACTGTCTATGGCTTATCGTTACAATTTACGTTTTTACTAAACAAATCTCTATGAGATGAAATGAATGAGTCACAACCCTTTCTTTATTGATTTTAAATAAAAGGCTATTGGATCAAAAAATAATAATTAGTAATAAAATAAATCTTGTTTCCTAATAGCGTGTAAATCCTTTAATTGCGGGCATTTCACCATTGTTTTTATGCATAAAGGAAGTACATTATTTTATTGTCTATGACATATAGCAAACAGATGGTAGATTCTAGTATTCAAAATGAATGTTCAATATTTTGCAAGAAAATACTCAAAATGTGATTATTTTCAAGTCATTTTGACATTGTGTTGTGTATTCTTCTCTTCATGGATTTTTTCTTGCTACCTTTGAGGTAGTCTCATCTCATCCCATCTGACTTCAAATTTCGGAAAAAAGCGCCACACAGCTGTGCCCGAATCGAGAGCGCTTTCTATGGGAGAAGGTTTCACTCAATCCGCGTCGAATCCGTCACAATTAATAATAACGAGAGCCGTCTTTTAATTAATATCAGTAGTAATTATGCGGTTGAACACAATGTGATAAAAGGCTGGCAACCCGTGCAGAACGTGCATCAGAACCGAGTTAGAAAGTGCTTCCGGCGTTCACTCTTATCAAATTTCGTGATCATGGCACAGGAAAAACCGACTTAATTAGCGCTGGTACTGTGTGTTCAGTATGTCTTAAGGTTTGAAATGTTGATAGAATGAGTAAGGTTTTTTTTGGACGAGGACTGGAATCGTTTCAGTTGCGTCACCCGGAAAGAGCAGAAATGGTGGACGGATGAGTGGGGGATCAAAGAATAAAGATATACTCTTCTGAACGGTTGTATATAATGGAAGAAATTAGGTCGTGTAGGACATTGAATTCCCTCTCCACTTTGTTAAGAGATAAATTGATATGCAAATGATTTTTGATCAAGCTTCGTACTTTTACATTGTGATATGGACAAAGGTCAGCGGGTTTTTCTCTAGTCTATTGTTTTTTTTCTAGACTTTGGGAATGAGATCTCGTTTATATAAATCCAAGAATCATTTTCTTCTAAGCTTTACCCAAATTAAGCCATTTCTAAATTATGAAAAACAAGATTTCTAGCACTTCCGGCGAAAATGCATTAGTGATTAGCTTCACCACAACATGTTGATGATCGATATAGAGTGAACATGCTGCTCAGGGCTATATATTATGTGATTATGTAATTTGGTTATGTAAGTGGGAAGTAGTGGACTCGATATTGCTCTCTGCGGGACTCCGCTTCAATCTTCGGGATTTGGTAACGGATTCTCAATGATAATAAAAATTTCGTAAACTGTTTTCTCCTTGTTTGTTCTACTTGGAGACAAAAATAAATGATTTCAAATTGCGGGTAAAATATTCTTTCAGTCTCCTTCGGAATTTTCTCGGATTTGTCGTGGTTTTTCAGTCTTTGACTGCTTTGAAAGAACGATAAATCAGAAAAACTGTATTATTATATTCTCTTTAAATACATATCAAACTATAAATAATGTATCACATTCTGCCAGGTATTAAAACATGAATTGTTTGAGTTTATTGAATTACATATTTAGAATTGTCTTTCCTAATTCTATTATTATTAACATTTTATTTATTATTCTTACGTCAGCTGTCATTAACACAAATCTAGAATTAACCATGTAGAAAGTAACAAACAAAAAGCGTCGAGCTAGAGTTTCGGTTTTTTTAATCGTACAATTATCCGTTATCTATACACACATCGTTCCCCGGTTTCAATAACATACGAGGGAAATCTAGCATTTGTCTATTAATCACACCTAAAAATAATCCTCCACAACACCAAAACACAAACATACGAAAATTTACGCAACACGAATTAATCACCGCAATAATCACTTTCCAGGTTGCCAAGAGCGACCCTCTGCCGCACGTCATCTGTGTGAGATGCATCGAGCAGCTCGAAGCTCTCTACAGGTTCAAAGAGGTCGCCCGGAAAGCCGAAGACCTCCTCAACCAATTCCTAACGTATACGAAGCAGCTGGCCGGAACAGCAGAGGTGAGATTTTATTTTAGACCGCGCGATTGAACAGCGGACTATAGACGACCTGCGATACGTATGGATCTCTAGACGCGAATTTTTTATATCGGGAATAGCCCAAGGCGATCGCTACGAAAAGCCCCAACGATAGTACCACGATGAGGCCAGTGAGAGGGATGGAAAAGTGGTGGTGTAACATTCGAGGTTTGATAGCTGGAAGCGTTTGTGGGTCGCAGATGACGTTGTCGAGGTTATAGACCATGATGGTGGTCGAGGTGTAAAGGTCGAAACAGGCCGGGCCGTTTGAAGTTCGTGTTATAGAAGTTGGAAGGGAAGTAGCGATTTTGTACAAGTCGCAATTGCAAATTAGGGGGTTGTCACTGAGAGCGAAATTAGTCAAGTGGTGCCATGGTATGAGATCGAAAGGGAGGGTTGAAAGATTGTTGTTATTTAAGTACAGCTGAAATAAAATAGGGTTGATAAATGCAAAGTTGGAGTTTTTGTTACCTCTTCGATTGATTGGTCGGGGGAGAAAGCGTTGACGTTGATGTCTTTGAGTGAAGGGTTGTTTGCGAGGCTTAGTTTTTTCAATCTAAGGGTTGGTGCAAAAGCACTCGAATTGATGAGGTGAAGTTTGGTCAAGTTATTGGCAGATATTTCGATCAATTTTTCTAAGCCTAAAAATATGTACAAAAAATACAGTTTACTCAGTTCTCAAAACTGATAAAAAAGACTAATCGTAATTGCATAATGACTCACATCACGTAATAACAACATGCTTGAGTTTTTCATACCTTGAAAGCTTTCCTCAGTCATTTCGATAATAGGATTCTCGTCTAAATTCACCACTTGCAAACTTTTGGCAACCGCTTTCAAACTATGCGGAACAAAATCCAAGTAATTAATTGACAAATCCAATTCTCGCAAATAGTCCAATCCTTCAATTGCACCTTCCACCAAATCGGTCAACTCATTATCGGCCAAATTTAGACTCTTGAAAAATGAAACACAAAATATCTAGCCAAATCAAGCCCCAACGTTACTTACCGAAAGACCTCTTAAAGAAGTAAGGGCCAATTGTGTCTGTATATCCAACAAAACAAAGTCATTCCCTTTGAGATTAAGCCGTTTCAGATGCGGTGCGAATTTAAAAACGTTATTGTGAAGACTGTGAATCTGATTATAGCTCAAATCTAACTCTTCGAGAGCTGTCTCAGTTGGTTTGGCCCCATTGTAGGGACCCTTAAAAATACTGGCAGTCAGTTGTTCTGACGTTAGCAGATTATGACTTAAGTCAAGAAATTTTATATTGACGGTGGTGTCAAAAGGTTCGGGGTCCAAAATTTTGAGATTGCAGTTTGAAAGTATGATTTCAACAACAGCATCAGTTGGTGGAAGTTTTTGCAAGTGGTCGAGGTTATTATAAGCGAAGCTTGCTTTAATAGTGGTGTTATGTGGAGGCCAAGCGGCTAACATATGAATAAAATTTTTCTTAGAACAATCGAGAGTGAGAGTTTGGCCGTTATCGGAGTTGTCGCAACTGCATTTCAAGCAAATGTTGGTGGAGTTTTCGAAGATTTCGTCAGCTGTTACCGAGAGCAAAAATAAGCAAAAATACAATGCGAAATACTAAAAAACAAAACAAAATAAATAATTTATGACGTTTGTATTACATACCATTGTGTGATACACACTTTGTTAAACTATGATTCCATAAGTAAAGTACGTATTAAAAGTCTGCCATGTTTACTTTTGGGATAAAATGATATGATAGGGATAAGATAAGAGAATATAATTTATTCCACTTTATTCTTAGTAAAACATTGTATTAACTTTACAATTCAAATACAAAAAATCTAGTTTGGTGGCCGGTCGTGACATAAAATTCGACGTTTGGTTTCAAAACCATTCATAATAGTGCACAACTCGGCTGCGCCTCACGCTCAGAATCTCGACGCGTTAGTAGAAACGGGATCATACGCAATTTGAGTAGCATACGGATAACTCATATTCCTCTGGTACCTCCTATATTTTATTACACCCAAAACTGCAGCAACTATGGCTATCATCATCAAAATAATACTCAAGACAATCAAACTTATCCTAACGACAGAAAACTGGTACTCGATAGACTCAGTCCGAGCCACATGTTTATTCTGAAACCAGTAACAATTACTTTGTGCTACTCATAGCCTAACATTGACCTACCTTGACTGAGCAGATATCACTTTTCAAGTAAAAAATTTGCATTTCCCGGTCAGTTCGAGGGTCCATGCAATAAGGGCCATCCTCTGATCGGATAATGTCTTTGGAAAGCGCCAGTGTGATGTTATACAAATCACAAGAACAATCAAACGGGTTGTTTTTAAATTCGAAAATGTGTAATTTTGACCACGGAAGTAATTTAAAGTCGAGTTTAAAGAGCTCGTTGTTGTTCAAATAAAACTCTTCAAGGGTTTGATTAGCGGCGAAAGCCTCACGGTCTATGTCTCTCAAATGGAAGTTGTTTGAGAGACTCAGTTTTTTTAGTTTCGGCAAGGAAGCAAAAGTGTTAGCATTGACGTATTTCAGTTTTGTTAAATTGTTAGCCGACAGTTCGACTATATTTCCTACGCCTAAAATTTAGGTATGTTTTTACTTATTTTTCTAATTTGCGGACATACAAACCTAGAAATGATTCAGAGGTCAACTCAATGATCGGGTTATTATCCAGGTTGAGTATTTGCAGACTTTGTCCAACCTGGGCTAAACTAGACGGGACGAAATCAAGCAAATTGTTTGATAAATTCAACTCGGTCAAATTTTTGTGAGTCTGAATGGCACCAGCGATCATTTCAGTCAATTCGTTATTGGCCAGGTTGAGACTCTGTTAAATAACACTCAAAACCAAACGTAAAACCCATCATCGACTCACCTGCAGTTGCCTAACCGACGTCAAAGCCAATTGCGTGTGTATATCCAACATGGTAAAGTCATTACCTTCCAAATTAAGTATCTTCAAATTGGGCATATGTTCGAAAACGTTCATGCCCAGGCTGTGAATTTGATTGTAGGCCAGGTTTAGGTTTTCGACGGCGATTGGTCGATACTCGGTGTTGTTGATTGGTCCCCTAAACTTTTCCGAGGCTATTTCTTCGGCTGAAATCACAAGTGAGGACAATTAATCAGGTGGGGTCCGACAAACCTGGCAGTTTATTGTAACTAAGATCAACGAATTTGACGTTTGGCGAAGCGGCAAATAGTGCGGCTTGTAGGTATTTGATGTTACACCGTGACAAGATTATTTCAACACTGGCATTTGTTGGTGGAAGCGGCCCAAGTGTCGTTAGGTTATTGCCGGCGAAGTTTGCGATTATTGTGTTGTTTTGGGGCGGCCAAATTATTAAAATGTGATCTAGGCTTTTATTGGCGCAATTTATTGTGGAGATCTGGGCGTTGGCTTTTGTTTGGCAACTACAGGTTTGGCAGATGTCTTCACCAAAAGCTACCGCGAGTGGTAACAGGAGGATGGTAATACGAAAAGACTGAAAATTGGTTTTGTGGAGATAAAAGTTGGAGGAAAATTCACTTACCATTTTGTCGTATTATCGACTGGAATTTTCACGCTTATCAGCACCTAGTACCGTCTTTGTTTTGTTTGGTGTTCGATAAGATAGGAGTTCCAGTTGTGTCAGGTGCATGGCGCGGCGTGTGCGCTTGTTGTTGCGAAAAAATTAATTGTGATTTTTTCAGGAGAGGATGAAACGCTCGAATGCCGTTCTGGAGTCGATGATGAACGCCTCCACAATCCTAAAAGCCGAAGATACACCCAACAGTATTACAATCAGTCTGAGAACGGAACCGGAGTCGGCGAAAGAGGACCAAAAACCGCACACAACCGAACCAACAGACTTACGATATCCGCCAGATAGCGAACCGAATAGTATACCCTCACCATCGATAGCACCCAACTTCGGCGAGGGTGCGATGCAAATCGACGACTGTCCGAACCAACCGGCCGATTTATCGAACAAGAAACCGGAAAACCTCACCTGCGTGCCGGAAATCGATTTCATCAAAGAGGAAGTGAACGATAACGCCTCGGACTACAGCAACAGCTCGGACCCGGAACGGCTGGAGGTGGACATGTCGCAGGGCGTGGAGGAGCATTCCAATTCGACGACGGCGAGCGCCACCTCCCCCGTCCCCGACAACGTCCAGCCCGACGAAGAGGCGTCTTTATGGCGCGCTCTTTCCCACAACGGTTACAACCCCAACGTGCCCTTGAGCGGCGAAGCCAGCCAACTACTCAGGAAACTGATAACGTGCCGAAAACTAGGCATGAGCATAACCCCAGCACCTCCCTTCGTCCTCGACGGTCGAGTCAGCTCCCCCAACGAACCCCTCAACATGGAAACCAGCCCCAAACCGTCCACGGGCCGGAGAAAACAGAGTTACCCCACCAAAGCCTCGATCGAGGATTCCAGGAGTCCGGCCCGCGACGACGGCGAGGACTACATCCCCGACTTCACCGGCAACAGCCCCTGGTGCAACCTCCAGATCGTGAAAGGGGGCAAAGGTGGTGCCGGAATGGCGCGACGGGTCGATCTCTCGTGCACGAATTGCGGGACGCAAACCACGACTATTTGGAGGAGGAACATGAAGGGAGAAATGGTCTGCAATGCTTGTGGGCTCTACTACAAGCTTCACGGCATTGATAGGCCGCATACGATGCGAAGGGACACGATTCACACGAGGCGCAGACGTCCCAAAGCGGCCGAGGCGCGGAACGAGAAGGACAAGTGCAGGGAGTACCCGACTATCAATAATCAGTTTAAAGGTTGGTTGGTAAACTGGTGGTAATTGAAGTAAAACTGATTGATATTTTGCAGCGCCGAAGAAGGGGCACGGGAATGCCGAGACCGCCGATACTGAAGACATGTTGAGCGCGCTACGACGACAGATACAGCCCCACTTGGTGATGGCGTTGCAGGGACACAAAACCACCGCCTATCCTCACTTACAAGTAAGGCGTTTGAGGGAGTTTGGAGAAGTATTGAGGTTTTTGTTTGCAGGCAGCCAATTTTGCCCATTTCTTGCCGACGAGCGGTTCCCCGGGGGGCTCCGCCCCCGAGGTGGAGTCCGACGAGGAGAGTATAGCGGATTTGCCACTAAACCTTGTCTCGACTCAAATGACGGAAACGGAAAGTCATTGAAACGATTACCAGTGATACCAACTACTTAACTAGATACGTACAGAAAAAAAGCTTGGTTTATTAAGTGCACCTAACTCGATTCTTTAGTTACTAGTTTAAGTTTTTGTTTACTTATTACGGAGCTCTCTTCATTTTTTCTCGACCCAGTTTTGTAGATATTTATTTATTTTTTATTTTATTATGATTCAGTACTTATTTAATAACAAATACTCAGTTCTGTTACGTTAACTTAAATTCTCTTTTCACCAAATGTGATATTTTTCCATGATGCATTATTACCAGTACGACACCGCAACCAAATTTTTTGCTTGAAGCCAGTAGTACCTTGTGTATTTTTTAGTTTGTAATCAATACTCAGTATTTTAAGAGATCTTCACAGTTATCGAAATTTGACCAAAATACTCATTATTTATTCTCTTATTTTGATGTGATGCAAATAATCTTAATAATAATCAAATACTCTTTGATGGTTGATTTTTCATAATGAAACTTAATAAAATGTTGTAAAGGAGTTATTAATATTTTGTAGTTATTTAGCTGTTAGGTTTTTTATATATATTATTGTATTTAAGCTTTTTCTTTGTCGCGACCCCTTCTTTTTTGCTCTGTGATTATTTAACAGTTGCAAGCACGTACTACTCAGTATTATTAAATAATTACAGATCAATCAATTAGACTAGACGTAACCTGGTAGTATTAACATTATGAGTGATATTTCTTTAATATTTAACCCATTTAATAATTAACTTATTAAATCCAAAATCAGTATTTTATACATTTTTTTATTTTTTACTAAGCTATATTGCCTTAGGTCTTAGTTGTGTTATTATTTTTTAACTATGTTTGGCAGCTATGCCCGCAGCTTGATAAATTGCCGTAAATGTTGCCCTTGTTCACGAAAATTGTTGATTTTTGTTGGAAGTCGAATGTTTTGAATGGTTGTGATAAACTTGTTAGAATGAGCGCGAGCTCAAGCGAAATCACCGAACTTGCGCTCTCTTGGTGTGTTTGATTTTTCTACATTTTTGTCTATTTTTCTCATATATTTTGTAAAGAGTGTTTTCTTAAAAATAACTGTAACGTATTAACAGATTGGCTAATAGAATTTTAGAATATTTTTTTACAAATAAACGCTGCAATTACTTAACCAATTTTATTATTGATTACACCAACTACACTGACAATATTTATAATCCTCTTCTTCTTAGTGGTACTTGTAGTTCTTATGGCGGCCTGAAAAGTAACAAAATGAGACTGCTTCAGCGATAAACACGCAACGGCTGAACTTGACTAACATTTGCAACCTGCATCTAACTTTTTTCACAAAAATAAACGACCTCACTCTAGTCCTTTGTACAATACGAAATACTTACTCAATTTTTGGGAATTAATCACATAGAAGAAGACCATCGAAGCCGTAACGACTTGCAAAAACGGAGCAATCCCGCTGCGTTTCGGCTGCACGTACTTGTGTTGCCATCTCCAGTAAGCTACCGGCACAAAAAATTACATTTTATTCCTAAACAAAGACTAAGAGTTTTACCTCGGCTGATAGCCCCAGCGATAGCCTGAGGATGCTTATTGCGACGTGCCAACCAACCTCCGAGCTCCCCCAGTTTCACTTGGGCCAAAGGAGTATCAGCTGAAAAGGCGATTACGTAATTAGAGGTTATATCATTGGGGCGCAATTTCTTACTACCTTTGCCATAAAAACGTGCAGGGTCGTACGGACCGTGGATTTTAGGGTCGTACTCCGCTGGATAATCGCCGAAACCCATTTTCTTTCACTTCGAAAATTTGCGAAATGTGAGGAAAATGGAGGTGTCAAACGGCACCAAAACCACAGAGTATATAGCCAACCTTGGCTATTTACTCTGTGCCAAAACTGTCACCTGTCATCGGCAGAGGGCGACCTATTTTACACAAGAAATTATTAAAATAAACCACCGTTGGGGCGAAAATAAAGTTAAAAATAGTCATTATTACTTTATTAAAAAATGTATTCAAGCTTTTTCGCAACGCATGTTGGCTTTTGTATTATTAAAAAACGTTATTACAGTTTCCTGCAATGACACATCTGGACGAATTTACAGTTTTAAAAAGAAAAAACACAAAATTGAGCTTTTAAACGTTTATTTCATTTGTAAACTAATCATTTAAGTAAAGCAATTCTTAAGAGCTGAAAATAAATTATTTGTGGCTCCCCCATATTACGTCACATGTCACCCGTGTCACCTAACCTCAAAAAAACTCAATCTAAAATGAGTCGTTACGCAAAATATGCCAATTTAACGAAACTATCGACCGAATATGCGAGACGTATGTTACGACTTAGTAACAGAATATTTGGTGAAGTCGCCCGCCCTACAAATTCCAAGTCAATGAAAGTGGTGCGAATGTTTAGTGAAAAACCCCTCAATTTGCGACGAGAAGTCACACATTACTACCCCAGACATATCGAAACAGGATGGTTAATGATTAGATTGAGACATTACGGTTTGTACAGAGATGAACATGCCGATTTCAAAGAAGAAATGGAACGAATGAGAATCCTTCGTGGCAAAGCGAAACCAAAGAGACAACCACGGTCGAAACAGCAGCAAGAAGAAGAAAAGAAAGAATAATTTTGTATTTAGTTATTGTTTAGTCGTTAGTAAACATTCTACTTGAACTATTGTGTTTAAAATCTCCGCCATTTGAACGATAGCACGATAACACTAACGATAGTAACTTTTATTTTATAGTGTTGGCTACGTAGGATTTTTTAAATGTATTGGTTAAAAGGCCTAAATTTATTAAATTTATTAGTTATAACGGAACTACGCTTCGTTGGATAATTGTTCTATAGCTCTGGGCGTTTTATTCGGAGTTTCCGTTATTTTTTGTTGGTGCTCCGTTCGCAGTGTTGCCACCACACGAGTCCCATCTGTCATTTCGTCAAACATGGCCGTGTGTAGCTGAAAGTTATCGCGTAGTTTTGCGAAATTCCATTGTGTTCCGTTAATTTTTGGTCGCAAAACGGTGAGATGAACGGTGACGGTGATAGTGAATCGTGGTTATCGGGATGGGAACAACAATGTGCTGACTCGGTGGACGAGCAGCCCGACTTCGAGCAGTCCCTTCGTGACGAATCGGAGAATTCTCACACGCGAATATGGACTGCGTTCCAAGACTCGGCCGCAGCTATAGCACAGTTGTATCGCGGTAAGTCCCCCGAGCCCCCTCACGGTCACAAGTGGGCGGATTCCCGACCAGGCACCGACATCTTGTTGACAATCTATTGATCAGCTGTGGCAGATTTGCGTTCCTAAAATGCTCCTTATTCCCCAGATCGGGTTACAGGAGAACCGGCGACGCTCTGGTTGCAGTTTCAGACAGCTGCGGGCACGGTCACTTCGTTATATAAAGGTAGGGTCGGAGGTCAGCCCAACAGTTGCAACTGACTGACTCACTTACAGAATCTTCAGAGGGGCTGCGGAAGTCGAGCGACTTGGCGAAACAATGCGGATACCAAAAACGAAACAAGGAAATACTCAATTGGGCCAAGCGGAAACGGCGTCTAATTTGCAGAGAGGACCTCCTCGCCTACCTCTCAGGAAAGCTTCCACCTAAACCCAACCACCACCAGTACCATCACCACAACCACCACAGGTCAGTCCCCCATCCTAAACCCAGCCCCAATCCCCCAGATCCGCATTTTAACCATGGGGTGTTTCACAGTAGGATCCCCATGTCTCCTCGCCCTAGGAACATATCGCCGCCTCCTGGAGTCGCGCCCCCTGAATCTCTGGGTCTTAACAGTGAGCTACACACCTTCAGGGAGGCCTTGGCGCGATCACCCTTGTCTTGCATTGCCCGGGGCCCCGATTTGTGCGCTTTTATCACAGGGGAGATGGCCAGGCATTGCAAACGGCCGGCGAGTCCTTCCGATGTGACAATGGACAGTCCTACACAACAAAAAAGACCTCGATATATGTGAAAAACGTCATCAGTCCTGCAATTTTCCTACTCGTTCAATAGTTGCAGTTGCCTTCCGTTTTGTATACAGTTTTTCATTTGATTTTTGGTGCTTTTAATGTTTTTTTAAGTCTGTGATAATTGCCGGAACTTATTATTTTCTTCTTTTTTTTAATGCGATAATATCGGATTTGGGGGATTGAGGTATTGGTCATTAAATTAATTGTTTTTGCTACAAAACGCGCGACGTGCAGGAACGATGGGGTAAATATCCATCATTAAATATTCAATGAATAAAAGTAGTTTATTATTCATTAGATTGTAAGGCAATTAAAAATAATACAAAAAATTGGCCATTACGAAATTGTAAATAAGTTCTTCTTTCGTTAAATACTTGTTGAAAATTTCTTACTGTTTTTTTAAACTTATGAGACAAATCATTATATTGTAATATAGAGGTGCCTCGGTCGATTTTTTATAATATGAAGCCTTCCAATTTTTTGAGAATTGATGTATTCAAGACACAGACTGCCACTTATTATATTTTATTTATTTATATTGAGAGGTTGAGATTGTTGATATCGGGAATTTTTTTGAGTGTCTTATTTGAAAAGATACCGAGTCTCAGGTTTGCTAAATACGATCTACACACACGACTTTATATTGATTTATCTTGTATTCCAATTGTTATCATGTATAGTTGCGAGATTCTTATTTTCAACAAGTGTTAATAGACTGTACGAATATTTGCACATATTTATTTAATTAAATCTAGTTTTTTAAACCTTTGTTATTTTGTTTCGGTACTTGTAAGATCCAATTATGTTTCTGACTTTTTCAGTGATGTAAGTAATTGTTCTGTAAATTATTATTGGTCTAAATATATTATATTGGTCTAATTACTTTACATGATATTAATGCCACCTTTTTACGCCGAAATCTCCTTTCCTTCAACAACAAATGGGGTAAGTGTATGAATATTTTTATTTCATATTTTTGCATTTATATATTTAAATTGTGTGAAAACGAATCATCAATTATTCACGAAAGCTACTAACACGCAAACCTACATACGGCGGTGGTTTTCAACCGAGAAGACAAGTATTAAAGCAGCAAGAAATTAAAGTCGGTAATTTTCATATTATGTCTTTATTATATGAAAAGCGACTACAATATGAAACAATACATGTTCAGAAATTTGAATATTAAAGCAAGAACTGTTCCCGAACCTTCACAAGCTTAAAAATGGTAGCCGAGCTACAATTTCCAATAATTTACTAGGTAATAGCCGGTAAAAGGCGGCCTCAGTCAATTTATTGCTAAAATATAACTAGTCTTAAAAATAATAAAAAACATACATCACATAATTGACTTGTCTTAACTTAGTCTAATATTGCAACTGTTACCTTAAAATATAAAACAGATAACAACGATTTTACACTTTACACGGTTGGAAATAACAACGGAACTATAGCGACTAATCCAATAAATTCAGTTTACTGTTGGTTTTCCTGAGCTGCGCTCGCCATGGTATTATGTTCGTGTCTTCGTCGGGTTCTTCCTCTTCCGTCTGATTGACCGTTTCCTTCACACTTTCGTTATTATTGATATCTTCGGTCGGTTTCTTCTCTTCCGGCTGGGTGGCCTGTTTGAGACACTCGTGTGTTTCTTGGATTTTCAGAGATCGGGGATCGTCCACCAACTTTGGGGTGTAGATCGTTGACCTGGAAAATAATCAAAATTTCATTGACATAATGAATTCATAGTACTTACCTCATTTTGTTTTCCGCCTCTTCTTTTTTCTGCATTAATTGGCGTTTCCATTGTGGTATCGCTTGCAATCTTTTTTCTTCCGCCTCTTTCAACATCTGCTCTTCGAGCTCTTTGCGCGCTCGTTCGGCCGCTTTCTTCGCCAACATCTGGCGTTTCCAGGCTGGTATGACGTTGCCAGTGTTGTCTTTATCAGGAATCTGGAATAACAAAGTGGAGGAAAGTCACAAAATTTGGTAAAATCACCTTTTCCACGAATTTGGTCGCAGTGAATTGCTTCGAAATTTCGGTGTAAAGTTGCTTTTCGCGAGTTTCTTCGACTTTGGCTCGTTCGATTTTGAGTTTTTTTATTCCTGGTATGTCTTTTGAGAGTTTCAGTTCGGCGATTAGGTCGGTTTTTTGTGCCAAAAACGGCTCACTTTGCAGACACTGAAGACTCATACTTCTGGTAGGCGCGGAGAAGGTTTTGGAAGCAACCATTTTGTCCGTTCTTCTCAACTGGACCGAATTTAAGTCTTGGATACTTATGGCAGAGAGTGGTTGTTGCTGTTTTTTGACTGTATCCGTGTTGGTTTCAATTTTTCCGTTTTGCTCGATTGGTGTCGATTCGGGTAGGGGTGGTGGCGGTGGTCCTTGGATTTTCTGAATTTCCTTGTCTTCTGCCGTCATAACCACGTCTTCGCTCTCCGAGTTGCTCCTAATGGAAGATGCTGATGATCTCTTATCGCTGATACTCTTCAGGTATTCGGAGGGTTTGATCAAGTTGTTCGAGTTGGCACTTCCGGGGAAACTCGGAGGGATAAAAGGTAACACTCTTTGCTTGTTGACCAAGTTGGGTCCGTGCTTCTCGGTGTCTTCGGTATCGGTGCTTAGACTAACAATGGTCAGGTCCGAGCAGGAGGAGTTAAGTCGGCGAGTCGCTGAAAGAGTGGTACCATTAAATTATTCGCCTCTCACTCCATGTATTTGTAATTATAATGAAACGGAAAGAGATGCACAGGATGACGTTACACGACCGGCTACGGAACCTTTTATTATTTCTGGTTTGATTGGTAAGTGTTATAAGAGTGAAATTCAATTAAAACATGTGTTTGCTCTTTGGTACATACGGGCTTTTTTGATGGTCCAATTAGTGTAATGTGTGGTTTTAATAAGGTTCAAATTGGGTCGGTTGGGAGTTTTTGGAGCGTTGGTTTTAATATTTATACCACTCCAATTATAACTGCAACCAAATTGCCACTTCTTATTTAACAGTAAATTAACGTCTGCGACAAACAACTGTGTAATCGAGGCGATTTACGCAAAAACCAGCGTTTTGTTGATTCTTTAATCATTTTCCGACGTTTCTTGACTCTGATTTTGCCTCATCAAGTCATCAACTGACTACAACCAGTCTTGTAATTTTTCTTTTAAGTTGGGCAGTTAATAAAAGTAGATACTTTTACTTTTATGATTTTTGTGTTAATTGTTTGCGAAACACATATTTAACTAGTTATGTGACTTTTTTAAGTGGGCTAAACAATTATTAAAAACTAGTTTACATAATTTACCGACCCCACATTTCGACACGGAGATGACCTCACAACGAGCTTCACATAAATTAATTAATTTGTATCTAGTGATTTAAAAAAATGTGAATTATTAGACAAAACTGTGAGTCAGAAAAAAAATTAAATTGTTAATAACAAACTACAATTTTTAAGAAAATGTATTTGTTTAATAAACGTTAGGTATGCTTGAATTAAAGAAAATTATAATGACTTAAACTTAGATTGAAATATCTACTTTCGTAACTACGTTCATTATCTGCTTTTTAATCATTGTTAAATGTTTTCCTATTTGGGATTTGGCTTATTAAAAAAAATCAACAAACATCAAATAAGTAGGTATGTATGTACCTATACTCGTAAACATTCGTTTCATTTCGTTTTATTAAAAATTATTAAACTGTGGATGTTGTAATAATTGAGGAAAAAATTAGATGCATATCGTGTAATTAGTTTGAATAAAAATCGTTAAAGTAACAACAAATTTTCTAATTAGTTTTTTCCTATTAGCGAGTAATAACAATAATTTATGCAATAGTGAAATAGTGAAAAATGAAACACAAGTTGTAATGTACTTTCTTATTCAAAGTTCCTTATTTATTTTTTAATATTACGGAGTCGTAATTGCTACTAATCATTAAGATTATTAAGAGGAAGCTTTAAAGATTCCACTGTGTCCGAACAACTGAACTGAGACAATTTGAACGAATTTGTTGTTTTGTAAACTTAATTACTTACTTAACGCCGAGATTGTCTTACACATCCCCTTCGCAATCTCCGACGGCTTCAACGTCGCCTCCTCGACAATCTCCACAATTTCAGCCCCCCTAGGTTCATCCTCTTCATTCACCTCCTTCTTCTCGCTCACCGGAGGTGGCGGTGGCGGCGGCGGCGGACAAATACTCCCCGGTGTGGACGTCACCCTCTTCAACACCTTCGTATTCGGTGTTACGTTCTTCGGCGGTACGGAATGTCTCTCCCCCAATTTGGTCTTCTCGGCATCCTCTTCCTCCTTCTCGATTTTCTCATACTTCTGCGGCTTGGGCAAAAAGTCGTTGGTTTTCTTATTTGGTGTAACCTTCACCACGACGTTGCATCCAGAATTCGACGAACTAGCCGACCCGGAACGACTGTGTGATCCGCTGTCGCGCGATCGCGAGCGAACATTTGCTTGCTTCTCTGTTTTTTTGTCGGACTCTTCGCGAACCAAATAGATGTCTTCGTAGTCGTGGTCGTGGTCCCCGGAACGCTCCGAAAGGTCCGAAGATGAGAGGTTCTCGTCTGACCCCGCTCCGCTGCTGCTGGAGTGTACTTCCACTTTTACTGCGGACAAAAGGGTCGTGACCGTGCGAACAATGCAAGGTGAACGATTGTCACCGATTTCATGCCGGCCAGGGGAATACCCCGGAAATAAAAAAAAAATCGTGTTGTATTACCTGTGAGGGCAGAGAGAGGTTGTCTTTGGGGCGCCTCGAACAAGTCCTTGACTCGGTTGTAGATGACTTCCTGCGGGTTGTGCAAGTAGAAGGATTCTCCGTTGACGCTTTCATTGGAGCTGGTCTCAGAGGCGCTCGACGCGCTATGTCTGTGATTGTTCATAGGGTTGATGTACAGGCCGTCCTGGGGGGCGTGTGGGGCTTCCATGGTGCGTCCGCCCAGCGGAGGGTGCAGATAAAACGGTTCGGAATTGTCGTTTTCAGCCGGTTTGCAGCTCGAACAATCACTCCCGACACTATTCCCCTGTGAAATAACCCATCAGTAATTTTTCGACCGGAAATTCGGTACTACCATATCGAAATTCGCAAACAGAATGACTGGTACAATCGCCAAATCGGAACAATAATTTCTCCCGTCGAGAGAATCTAATTGCGTGTTATTAAATTAAAAATCAAATTTCTAATAACTCGGATTAAAGCTTGACGTTGATTTGCATTTTTTTGTTACGTAAAATAATTGCTCACCCTTTTCAACTGCTCGCTTTTCCTGGTACACGAGCAACTCTTCTTTCCATCTTTGTAATCCGGAGTCGTCCCGTGTTGCACCAGCACGTTCAAACACTATGCACAAATTACTATCACGAATTACCACCGATGGTACTAATTACCTCGACTTGTTGGTTTTCCGCGGCATCGTTGATGGGGCTTTTACCATATTTATCGAGCGACAGTCTCGCGCCGTGTTTGAGCAACCAACGGACGGTCTCGAGATGCCCCCTTGAAGCGGCAAAATGTAGGGGAGTCGCCCCATCACCGTCCCGTAAATTGGGGTCCACCCCCTGCTCTTGTATCTAAAAGAAATTGAAACAACTTGTTCCTTTCTTAAAACGGACTCACCATCCACTTGACGCAGTTGAGGCACCCCATCTGGGAGGCGGCGTGTATGGGGGCCATGCCGTCTTTGGCGCGGACGTAGAGGGAGCCCCCCGCCTCCAAAACTAGGAACTTGAGGACGTCCAAATGGCCCTCTTGGGCGGCCAAGTAGACCGGTGTGACATCATTGTCCATCTGAGTGTTGGCACTGAAACAGTTGAGCTTGTTGAGGGTTTTGTGACATTTCGCGAGGAGTTTCATTGTGACTGGTTGAAAGCTGTTTGCGAAACAAGCGACTAATCAATAATTTATTTTACAATATAATTATAATTGCAACCGTAATTACTCGATGATTGAATCTTATGCAACCTAAGCGGCTAATTAAACGATTCTGCTGGTGTGAAGTGTGTTGAAATTTGTAAAAAATACGGTTGACAGTCTGATTCGTGAAGAACTGTACTTAGTTTTTGGTCTGGTTTTGAAGCGGAAATTCGCGCGTAGGTCGTTCTGTCGTAACAGTTGCCATTATTTTCTAGTCTCGAGTAAATGGGTGCTGTTGTTTTTTTAGAAAGGTGTTTCCTTGCGTTTAGAAAAACCTACAAGACTGGGTCTAGCTTGTAATAAAGCTATTTGTTAAATGACTAGGTCATAAGATAAAAGAATCCGATTCTTAGCACCGATTAAAGAAATTGATCGTACTGTACTTTGACAGATGTCGCGATTATTGCGATTATTGTCTTTTTTACTGTTAAAGCTCTCGCAATTGCATTTTTCACATAAATCATCCACTTGTAAAGGTTAAAACTTTCGATTTTGTTTGCATAATTTTTAGAACGTTTTATTGTCACTTATAATTACCCTTCCATTAACAAGAAAATCAACTTCCTTGTGAAAGAAAAAAAATGGAAATAAAGGTCGTTTACATAGCTCGAAGGTTTTTAGTACCGGTCTTCAAAGGCTTTACATTACCTCGCAGAAATTGTCACATCCTAAACCCACAAGCACTGGATTCAAACTGACTTAATTGTTTAGTGGGATTAGAACGTGACGCGCTCCGGGAGCTTCAAGCTTTATTCGTTTGTCGCAATTGTTGGGAGTTTTTCAGCCTTAGTCGTGTCAGAACACGATTTATGCGAGAACATTCCATGCCGCAAAATTATGCAAAGTGAGATTTTTCGTTTTAATGAATTAATTACTTTTTATTGTATTAATTGAAAGTTTTTTGAATTATAAAGCGGTGCAAATCATGTTTTGAATGTTATTTATGTTAATTTGGACTATATAGCTGTCATTTCTGAGAAAATGATTTGTTTATATGTATGTAATTTATAACACGTTCACCATACGTTGAAAGTAATCTTTCACCGTTAAAAATATGTAACAGTATTTGGAAAAATTTTAGTGCGAGGTAATGCTGGAAGAGAATATAAATTAAAGTGGCGTGTGGTTTATTCCACGAATGTCGTTTTTTTACATTATTATTGTAATTAGGAATAAAAGAGAAGGTATTAAACTACAAAAGTTGGTCAAAATTACAAAAAATTTGGGCAAGTAGTGTGTATTTTATAAACCAGGCAGGATATTTGATTTACATTGCTGATAGCTTTATGGTGGAATTAATCCTTATTTATGGCCATTGATTAACATAACGGATGTCTTATTTTCATTGAAGCTTTTCTGGGTGGCCATATGTGGGAGTTTATTAATAGATACATAATTAAAAAAATAAATAATATTTAATAAATATTTCAGAACTAAAATGACGTTTTCCATCACGAATTTTAATGTTGAATGAGCTTAATTCTTAAATAATTTTTTTGGTGCCTTTTTATTTTTATTTTTCTTGTAAAAAATGAATTGTTGTTAGCACCAAAATTACGTTTATTGGTTTTTATCTTCTATATAAAATCTTCTTTAAAAGATCCAGTACCCAAAGTTTCATCCCTTTTTGGATAATAATTTTCCAGAGAAGTGCTTTAATGAATATCTTCTTCCAAGGTTGGTAGCGATCAAGTTAAATATTAAACATTAACTATAGTAGACCAAAGATAATCAATAATTTCTTCAAAAATTGCCGAAAGCCAAAAGACAGGTTAAAATTGGTGGAAATTTGTAAACTAATGAGTTTAATTAATAAATAACAACTGTTTAATTGGAATGTTTTTTGAGCCTGGGTTTTGCAAAAGAGGTACGATGTTATTCGCACCGTATTTTTAAAAAGTAATTAACACTCCTAGGTCGCAAATTACCAATTTTCTCTTTGATTCCCTGAAGATTGTACGTAATCGCATTTTTTGCACTTATTATTTCAAGTCGAAAAGTGAAACCCGCAGTAATTGTCGGATGTAGATATCACTGCTCATGCAGTTCTTCACAAAATTTCCCATAAATCACCATCATATCTCACTTATTCATCAATTTTCCGAGCGATAACACTTGTAATCCCCTACCGAAGTCGAGTTATTTAATCAGTGCATTTACCTTGCATGCGCTAGTTAAAATTGCATGTTGTCCACTAAAAGCATAATTGCATACACTATACGGAAAAATAGCCAATTGGGGCAATCACGTTCGTGTTTATTGCACATTTCGCATCGCCAAAAGAGGAAGGAAAAAATGCGCTCATCGCTTCTGGTGCAAGAAAGCGTTTCGGCCATCCGACACAAAAAATCAAATTCAAATAATATGCAAATTTCGCGCCAACTTTCTAAGATTAGAAAAATCCCAAATCGGAGATGAGGCACTTTCACTGGGTTTGATACGGTTTTCGGGACACGTGACTGTTGTTTATCACAATTAAAATTTTACTCTCCGGTGATCCGGTGTTTGTCCGCTAAGTAAAAATCCGGTGGTACCTTATTCGTGAACTCCGGTGCCTCATCCTCCTACAGGTTGGTCTGTGGATGACGCTCGACATTTTCGATTTGTTTTAATTGATCACTAATCGACCGGTCGCAAATTGTTCGATTCGCGCGCACATCACATGCCACTCAGCTGTCATTACCGGTACTATCCCCGGATCGGACCGACAGTTAGTACGGTACTACCTGTACAATGTTAGAGGAACTCGTAAAGAAGAAAGTTGCAATCTTTTGGAGGGGATCGACGCCGTGAACCATTTAAGTTTGTTTGTCCTAGCGCGAATTATGATTAAAACCCAGCGGAATGTTTATAACCACATGTAAATTTTGGACAGATAGGGATCAGAGTTTCAAAACAAGAAAGGACGTTTTGTTTTGATGTTTAGAAATGGAGCTGTTTTTATGCAAATTCGATTAGCGTTTTCTTCTAATTAGTTTCGAGTTAATGTATGAAACGGGCGCTATTATAACTGAACAAATATTATTACATGAGTAATTTTTCAAGCAAATTAGAAACTGTAATAGGTACTCGTTAATTATTTATTAAAGCGATCATTAATTGATATCGTGGTGATCACTAATCAGTAACACGAAGGGGATTACAACGTGTAACAAGCTAGATTGGATTGTGACCAATTCTGAAATGTCTCCCTAATTGGACAATTATTATTTATTTACCAGCTTTATTAGAAAGATCTGCATGAGATTTGTGTCACGGAAATGTTGCTCGAATCGGCTTTTATTTTTATATTTGAAGCATAAACTCTACATAATTTCAATTTCTTGTCACGTTTTAGATGAAAAATAGAATTGCACCCAGAATGGAGGTTGAATTAAAACATCTATTCTTTCAGTTTAATAGTTGTGAAAAGTTTCAGGAGAAACTGAATAAGTTGAGTTGCTTTGGCTTCTTTAGGTCTATACTATCATCTCTCAAAATTTTTCCTCAATTATTAAAATCACACTGAACAACTTAATTAAGATGATTTGCTGATTTGCACTGCAACTACTGAAGAATTAAATTAATTGGGATTAAGTTATGATATACAAACAAACGTCAAATCAATTACGATTTAAAATGTAATTACGAATATATATTAATTAGGTAGAATGAAGTAAGTTGCATGTCTGAATATTAGAGATTCTGAAAGATTTAGTCCTAATTTTAATCTCGGAATTATTTTATGAATACCTCGTTATTTGTAACAGAAAAACGTTGAGAAATAAGCTCGAAAAAAAGGGAATGTTGGAATGTTTATCATGAATTTTATTGTGTGTGATCCAAACTGCTCGAATACCCAAAGATAAAAGATTTTGAATGTTATTGGTATTTAAGTGTGCAAACCGTTACAGTCGCTATTATCAAAGTTTTTACTGCGTGATTTGCGGCACTAAATTCACAAACAATTAGGCGAACAAGAAAAATTCAGAAGGAAAGTTTGACATTAATCCGGGTAATTTCAACGCTGAGACAAGCGACAAGCTTCCAAACGACTCAAGAGATTAACTATTGTTGTAGAAGAAATCGCAAGTAGCGACAATTTTGATCTGAAAATTGAAAAGTAGATCTTACTTTCGTTGACACTTTCTACAGTGGCAAAGATACAGTTGTCACAACGGCGCGGCATTGAATAATAACGACAACGGTACGACATTTTCGAACATAAATGCACGATAAATTATCTGGGAAAATCGTCGATCGACCCAGATATCGGCCACTTAACCACCAACAGATGGTTTATGATGTTTTCTACAACCGTATTTAAACTGTATCGGACTTGATTGTGCGATTGAAAAGGGCTCATTGGTGCAACTAGCTCGTTTCGTTACGATTGGCTCAATTAAAAGATTTATTTTATAAACCAAAGGACCATGAAGTGGGTTAAGCAAATCGGGTAAATAAATAAAATTAATTACATGCAAAAGTGATGGTTAATTTAATTAATTCAGACGACTCTCTCTTACTCTGATTAAAGTTTCATTGTTGCCGCCGACGAAAAGAAAACTAATTAGCTGGCGGTAACATTGAACTTAGCCAAAATCGGAGAAATTATCTAATTGTTGCCGGCAAGGTTGAGACAATTGCTTCAGAGTCACGCAGGTACCATTTCACAATGGCTAAGTTTGGACAATAAATGCAGAATTTGCGATTCGATGTTTGCTAGAGTAATTAAGTAAAGAAATTTTTAATAACAATAATGTTATCAGTGCTTGCTTTCGCTTTGAAAACACTTTTCACAAAGGCAATCAAGTTGAACTTGAAAAAATTTTCCGAACCGGATATTTGACGCAGCTTATTCACACATTGACACTGATTTTCTGCCTCATTAAATTTTCACTTTTTCGTTGACTCAGCTTGAGCAAAATGAAGACATTGCGTCTCACTGCTGTTGCCTTGTTTACATTAATAACGAATGTATATTGAAATTATGACAGTAATTCCCGTGATATCAAATGAAAGTCAAAAGCGTTGATTTAATTATCGCGAGTGCCATAAAGACGGAATACTTATTACTTATTCATTGACTTGTAGTTTCAAAGCTCGGAAATTACTGCAGTTAAGGCGTTTTCAATTAAACTTTTGTGGTATTTGTGTTAATTAACTGGCTTTACTTTTGGAAAAAACGCATCAAAACATATAAATAATGTAGTTGTTTGTCAGAGAAAGGGTTTTGCAATAGTTAGCTTCAAGCGAAGTAAATGTTTCGATTTGCTTGCATTAGAAAGACTACTTGCGCATTTCTGCCTGTGATTTATTATTATTTTTTCAATCAAAACTTGCAGCATCGCTGCTTAAGGAGTCCCATAATCAGCCAATAAAAATCCAATCATGATGTAATTACCGTCACAAACAAACATAAATTTGTCGTAATTGGCAGCGAGATCGGCAATTATCAGACTACATCATAATTACCGTACTTCTGGTGCCTCATCTCGTGACGGCATCTCAATTAATTTTCCGAACGTTTTGACGGAGCGTAACGGGGACTTACCTCAGATCTGGAGTCGAGTCGACCAGAAGACGGACGCAGTCCAGACATCCTCTGGCGGCGGCGTAATGCAGTGCGAGGGTGGTGTTGGTGGCGCGTTCTAAGGCGGGCATGTTGCTGCCCCCGCGGAATTCCGCCTCCCAGAGCAACCAGCGGAGAACGTTCAGCCTGCCGTGTCTGCAACACATAACGCGAAACTGATTTGCTGGTTGCCTATGCCAATACAATGATTCCTTCGCTGTTTAACTAGCATGGCGGCCCGTAATTTTCTTATTTATTGTTAGCTAATTATAAATTCTGAATCAAAAATTTACGAATTTCGCGAGATTTTATCGACGTAAGGTAACAAAGCCACCAACTAGGTGGGAATGACGTTATTTCGGCCAACTTTAAGTGATTTCTTGAGTCAGTAACCCGAAAAGTTTTTAAAAGGACGAAAAAGGAAAATGTAATAAATACATAAGTAATTTTATCTTACAGGTGCAGTTTTTTAGGTACATTATACCACTGTTTTCGGTGAGAAAAATTAAATTTCTCTCACAAGAGAGATAAAGCTGTTTTTATACTCACAAGTGAGTAAATCTGACAGCTTTATCTCTCTTGTGAGAGAAATTTGATTTATCTCACCGAAAACAGTGGTATAATGTACAATGGTATGAGATAAAATAAGATAAGATAAGATAAAATGTCGTATATCACACGTGATCGAAATGCCATTATAAAGCTCGTGAGAAGTGTCCCACTCAAGCGCAAGCGCACTCGTGGGTCAACATTCTCACTTGCATATAATGATGCATTTCCATCACTTATAATATACTTAGGTAATATACTACAGGGGCGGTTATTCAATAGGAGCTGCGGAGCTGCAGAACCGCTAACTTTTTGAAGAAAAATTAAAAAACTAGGATTAGCAAAATATGTACTATGTAGTATATAGTACATATATATATATATATATATATATATATATATATATATATATAGCGTATTATTGTTTCAATGTACAAAAACTTTTAGTGAAGATCAAAATTTTTTAATGATGTAATTGAGGAAATAAAACTATGAATTTCCACTGTGGCGGCTCAAAACTACGTTCACCGGTTCTCCGCTCCGTTCTGTACAAAATGTCCATATGAAAAGAAGGTAGTTTTAAGCACTTTTAAGTGTAAATCGTCGGATTTTGGTAGGGACACAGAGTATATAGCCAAGGCTTGGCTATTTACTCTGTGGTAGGGGCAGCGGTTCTGTCTAGCGGGCAGCTCCGATCTGGATCCAGATACGTGCCAGATACGAAAATCATGAAACCACGAATGTTTGCGTATGTGGTTAAGTTTTTTCTGTTTTGTTACTCATTATAATTACTATCTTAACTATCTATCTGTGTGTAAACAAATATTTAGGTGGGTTTATACAGCGTGATTCTTAAATAGACCGACAAAATTGTGCCCATGGTAGTGTCAAATGGGTACATGCTGGGAAAAATAGTAAAATAATTCCTCGTATAACCGTTTTCGAAATAAAAATTTTTAAAGTTATGTTGGAGATAAAGCTTACGCCACTGATGTGTTCGTAAATAGTATTAGCACAGTTAGTGGCAAGCATGATAATCATCTGATGACAATGTACTTGATCAATGCAACAATGATCACTGTGTATTATCGATATTCATGATGAAAACGAGCACATTTTTTCCAATACAACTAATTTGAATTCATGAGTGTCGTAAGTAGTACGGATTAAGGGGTTTCTACCCCTACGAAATAAAAACGTAAATATGGTACAGATCGTCTCTACTTATCCTTGGAAGACTGTGATAAAATGTTGTCGGTCTATTTAAGAATCACCCTGTATAACAAGACAGTGTGCCGAAATATTTCATACCTATCTATCTACCATAAATGTTAGAATGTTTGCAGAACCGTTTCTTAAAAATTTCACCAGCCGCCACTGATATACTATTATACATCCATATGTTTATTTTTTGTTTTGTCATCTATTTACTATCTACTTGCTTGATTTAGCTCATTTAGCTCATCAGAAACTAAGGTTGGTTACCTATTTCAATAAAGTTCGCCAAAAAAATCAAATTGGGTCTAAATGATTTTACTTGAACTAATTTAAAGTGGCTTATCAATTATTGTTTACCCTTTTTTGGTTCAGAAATGTTTGCAAAAAACAACCGATTAAGAACAATCCAAGAGAGGTTGGATAGCGCCCTTTTGAGTGAATCTTTTTTTTATAAACAATAAAATTATAAACAAATAACATGAACATAACATTAACACAGAAGATGAGTCTGTTAAAGGTATTTTTAACGAGATTTTTATTATAGGCATCTAAAAAACTAATACTTACCTAATCACACAGAATAGGTACAACGTCTGCTATTATAAATATAATAGATACTTTACATTTTTTTTTCTATGCCTGTGAATTTTTTCACAATTTTTCTACAAATTCTTATGGTTTAAATTAATTAATTGATGCTCAATTATGCAAACAATGAGTGTAAAAAATGTCACTAACCCCAAAACACAAATAAAAATTAAAAATTCCAATAAACGTAATTAATTAAGTAATTACAGTAACATTTTTTTTAAGAATCTTTTGCTCAAATAATAATCATTTAAGCATTATTTGTTTTAAAATGCCACTAGAAACCATCACATATCTATTTTTAATTAATTATTATTTAGGTATTATGAGGAATTGTACCAAGAAAAATTTTGAATAACTTTACATCATGCATATAAAAAAAAATTAAGTATTTACCTTCCAAACAACAAACGCTGATTTCTGTGCGACTATTTAGTTTTTGAGATACCTACCTACCTTTTCTTATTAAAATAAGATGAATATTTATTTGCTTGAATAACTTGTCGTTTTAGTTTAGAATTTATTATTCTGTCGTAATTTATTAAAGTGAAAACATTTAACATCTGCATAATATATGGTTAAAATTTATTGTCCGAACAGTTACCTACTTATTAAAATATTAATTTAAATATTTAAATAGAGCAATTTGTAAGAACTATAATTACTGAACATCAGGGGCGGATTGGCCTATCTGGAATTCTGGAAAAATCCAGAAGGGCCGGTGCCCGCATTTGGGCCGGGACGGTCCAGAAGATATTTTAACAATAGTTATAATAGATATTTATAATTTTTATAATCCTTAAAACACATTCTTAAAGAAAATACAACCCAATGAATACTCAGCAAAATAAATTATTTCCCTGAAACCTAAACAGACTTCTCCAGTAATAGCGATAAGATTGTTCGAAAAATGTTTTGATGTTATTTCAACGAAACAAAACATAGGAGTCTTGCAACAAACCATTGACTTTAACGCTTAGGTCATACTAAAACAAAATTAAACTTAAAAACGCAAATCAGTGAGTGCATTCGTACGAAGCGGTTGATTCGTTGCAATGGATAGTGAAAAAAAACGCAAAACAAAAGGGGGAGCTCAAAAAGTTCGTAAAAAAAAAAGAAAAATTATGAAAGCAGAAGCTGCAAAATGCTTAAAAATAACAGATTTATATTCAACTGGTGGTGGACCGAGTACCTCATCGTCGAGTGCTTCTATCCAAACGAGTATCCAAAGCCAAGAGCTCACAGATGATTCGTCCACACAGTTGGTAAACGAAGAAGGTGAAAACTCTTCCAAAATTATTGAAGCACCATTGGCAAAACCTCAAGGTAATAAAAACACCTTAACTCAAAAAAAAAGACGATTTACTTTAACTTTCTCCAGACTCAGACTTGTCAAGTACAGAAGATCAAAACTCTCCTGTTTCAGCAATATCACCGGAATATCAAAATAATGATCCTCCTACGCTGAATGAAAGAGATTTGTTCGTCAAACCAGCAGCAAATGAGACGGCTTTTTTCTTTCAATTTCATCCATGTCAGCCAAATGACGACACTGTACTACCGTTTAAATCACAGAAGGTATTTAAAAGAACCAATGGGACTCAAAGACTTTGGCTTTCTTATTCGGATTCAAAAAAGGCTTTATTTTGTAGCGTATGTTTAGCATACAGTAAGCCTAACGATAGTAACCCGTTTACTTCTGGTATGAAAGATTGGAAACACATTTACCAACGAATTAATGAGCATGAACATAACAAACAGCATAATTTATGTGTAGAAGCCTACATGTTAAATTCAAAAAATAAACTTGTGGATCAACTAATATGCTCCGATCTCAAGAATCTTGAGCAAAGTCAAATAAAGCATAACAGACAAGTAATGGAAAGAGTCGTAGATGTAATAAGGTTGATTGGAAAAAGAGGATTAAGCTATAGGGGAACTGGTCCTTCTGAATCTGCTTATACTTTGGACAATGAAGCCACTGATCATGGAAATTTTTTAGAAGTAATGCTTTTACTCAGTAAATACGACTTTGTGCTAAAGACCCATTTAGAAAATGTGATTAAAAAAAGCAAAGCTGCTCATGTAGCAGGAAATCAAGGTCGTGGTAGTTTAGTTACATTTATTTCCAAAACAACGGTAAACTACGTTATTGCGACAATTTCGGCAATGATTAAGAAGAATATTGCCGTTAAGATACAAGAAAGCTGCATGTTTTCTGTTCAGATAGATACTACACAAGATGTGTCTGTTAAAGATCAGTGTTCTGTGGTGATTCGATATGTAGACAACATTAAAGGAATCCAGGAAAAGTTGTTGGCTGTCGTGAACTGCACCGATTCCACAGGAGAAGGTTTTTTGGAGCTTTTGAAAAAAGTTCTTGAACAAAATAATCTGGACCTAAGGCATTGCATAGCAAATTCAACGGATGGTGCAGCAAACATGCAGGGAAGCTATAAGGGATTTTCAAGTTGGCTTAATCGAGAATCACCAGGACAGGTTCATGTTTGGTGTTACGCCCATGTCTTAAATCTAGTGATTAACGACGCCACTCAAACGTCTATTGCTGCAGCCTCCTTATTTTCGTTATTAAATGCAATTGCCGTATTTTTTAAAGAATCTTACAAAAGGATGGACATCTGGGTTAAAGTGAGTAAGCAGGAAAAAATTAGGCTACAAACAATTGGCGAAACACGTTGGTGGGCCAAAGATGCAGCTTTGAACAAAATTTTTGGTCCGCTCCATAGTCAAACCAACGAGAACTGCTTGTATGTAGACGTAATCTTATCTCTTCATGCCATTGAAACATCACAAAATATGTCACCTGACATTCGCACTAAAGTCAAATCTTTAAAAGATTCTCTTTTAAAATTTGAAACCATTATGACAGCATTTATTTATTTAAGAATTTTTTGGATAACTACACCATTGTCAAAATATTTACAATCAGTGGGAACTGATCTGTTAAAAACCCATCGAATGGTTCTAAGCACATTAACGCAATTACAAAATATTCAACGCCAATGCAGCGATGTAATTACCATCGTGAAAAAATTTAATCACTGGGTTACAGAAGAGTTGGAAAAACGAAACCCTGACAACGACATAGTTATCGAAGAAACTTTTCCTGAAAGAAGAGTACGGCGACGAAAACGTATGCCAGACGAAGACAGTACTTCAAGTGAGCTTGTCTTTCATAGCGAGCATAATTTTGAGGTAAATGTTCATAATGTTATAATGGATGCCAGCATAGAAAGTTTGAAAAGAAGATTTGAAGGGAATGGAGAACTATATAAAGATTTATCTTGCCTCTCTCCTACAAACTTTCAAGAAATAAAAAATGCAGTACCCACTAATGCTTTGCAAAACCTGTGTAAAATACTTGTCAATTTTAACCCAGATATTACTCAAGAGCAGTTACAATCGGAACTACAAAGTTTGGCAAATAATTGGGATCAACTAAAAAAAAGCGTTTCTGAAGAATACACCACTACTATTGAAAATAATGAAAACGAGTCAGACATAATCGAGGCTAATTGCGAAGAATTTGTAATTACTTGCAAAAGATGCCAAAATTGCGCCGTATGTGTTTATTCAACGTTACAAAAATACAATTTATTTTCTGAAGCCTATTCGAACATCAGTATGGCATATAAATACCTCCTAACATTATCAACTACTCAAGTTGCTTGTGAGAGAAGTTTTTCTACCTTGAAATTTATTAAAAATAGGTTACGAAGCACGTTATCGTCAGAACATTTGGAATCTTTTCTTTTAATGGCAGTTAACAAAGACGTTTTGTCAAGTTTGTGTACTGAGGACATTATAAATGAAGTTTCCCTGAAAAGTTCACTACTTCGTAAAAAACTTTATACTAACTAGTTAAGACAAGACTGTGTTGTTATTTTTTATTATTGTTATATAATTCAAATACCTATCTCATTATTATTAAAAAAATCTATCCCTGCTTATAATTAGTTTACATTATGTTATTATCACAAACCACGAGGAAGTCAGTGGGCCGGACCAACCTAAATTTTCCAGAACCGCCAAAAGTTTCCAATCCGCCCCTGCTGAACATTAGTTACTACTAAAAATAAACAGTTTGAGGATTGTTACAATAATGGTATTTTAGTTTAGGTATACCTACTTATTAGTTTAATCATTATTAGGTATCTATATATAGGTATTAAATATTTGATTATAATAAAGCGAAGCAACGGCTGTTTGTTTTTAATAAAGAAGTTTTCTAAACAGAAAAATGATTCGAAGGAACTTAGATGTTAAACTTTTGCTTTCAGTATAGCAATGAAGTCCACAGATATCGACAGATCAACAAAAAATTCTGCTATACCTACAGTAAAAGACAAAAAATTCAATTTATTAGCTTTCATTTTGCGTGGGCATATGTTTAAGTAATTTGTTGCTTAAAATGCATATTTTATTCTACTACCGTTACCTGATTTTAGCCACATTTTATCCTGAGACAGCTAACTAACCACATAGGTAATTAATTATTTTTAGAGTAACCTAGTTTTGAAGAAAACTGCTCATTCTGTCAAAACAGCAAAAATAGGGAAGGATTAAAAAATGTGTAAAGATTTCTGCAAAATACTTAATACAAAATTTTGCTCTCCATGAAAAGTTTTTCAGCTTTGGAAATTAATTATTTGCTCCGAATTAAAAGATAAACTAATCAATGCATAACTTTGATGTGTAAACGGAATATTTATCGTCGGTGTAATCAATCATTAATTTCGTGGATGCGAAAGTGAATGAAACAAAAAATTCCGGTAGTACCTACAATAATCCCGAATAATGTCTTATTTAGCCTAAGAAAGTTTCAAATTACGCATTTACGCGTAAATGAATGAAAACTTTATAGTTGTATGGAAGTAACCGGTGGTTATACCAAGCTTAAGCAGCAAAAAACCGTCCTCCTCTTTAAATGACTTTCTAATATTCCATTAGCAGATGTGTTTACGGTCTTAAAAATTAGCGGCTTCTTTGACTTGATTACAATCCTAAATTAGGTACAACCATTCGTCCACTTTCTCTAAACAATAACAATTCGAACCGCTACTTTGCCTAACAAAATCGCGCATTTTGTAAGAGTTGCATTGCAATTAAGATGATCCGAAAGTCGTTTATCAAGTTGATCAGATCAGCTTTCGCAACTCTTTGGATTAATAATTTTTACCGGTTTCTGCAACGGTTTTTGTCCGATAACAGCGTCTTGGTCATTAGAATTGTAAATTTTTATGAAATTTTTGTTGTTTTAACGACGGAAATTGAGCAAGGATTTTAATAAAGTGCTTGGAAAAATGGGTTGCGCTATGTGGTGCGAAGGTCGAGCCAGCACCGTGACATCCTGTGATGGTATCGAATAAAAAAAAATTAATAGTCAGGATTTATAAACGGCACGGGTTTATGATTAGTGCGATTATTAACCGTTAGTATGAAAAGCAAAGGCCACGTTCTTGACATGGACAGATTGCAGGTGAACTAAATTGATTCAGGAAACGCGCAGTTCGAGGCTATTACGAGAAATAATTTACTTGCGAGATAAACAATTAGGCGAAACCGGCTCCTCCACCATTTTTTTCGTTTTTTATTCAGTTTTCTTATCGTATTCCGATTATCGTCCCTAAATTGCAACCCAAAACAAGGCATAGTTTTGATATTCAAAAAATAATCATTTAGGAAATCAGCGACTAGTTAAACACAATTTAAGTGAGAGCAGGTATTAGCAAGTGAGGGTTATATTTTATCGAACGGTACATGGGTGTAAAACAGTTCTTTACGAGGGAATCAATTATTGTTATTGTTCTTTCATTGCACGCTGAAACTGCATTAACTGAAACCGAATACCCAGCACTCAATTTCCTCTCCAATTTATTTGTTTCTAATGATTTCCGGCAGATTCCAACGCATGTGGCTGTTGCCCCTCTCCCCCGAGCTAACAGTACCATTTTCGATCTATTTTTCAATAAATTTTCGCCGCGTTTAATGCACGATCTCCGATAATGACGCGAATTACCGTGTGTTTTCCTGGCGATTTCAACGGTAGATTCCGACACGAACACATGTTCTTTATGCATCACTCATGATTGTGTTTGTTGCACTAACGCGATCTTTGTCGAGATGAAAGTATCCACACCGTTCTCTTCGACTGCCGATCGTTCACTGTTTGTGCATCTTTCACAGATCGAAAACACTCTTCATAACGGGTACGAAACATCCGACTTAATTAAAAATAAAACGCAACCTTTATGAATATTGATGGGGAGATGAGGTGAAAGAGTTTGTCTTTATTGTCCAGTTGAATAGGTAACGAAAAATGCAGAATTTTGACGCTAATTGCCAATTTAGCCAGTGCTGAAATGTGCTTGATTTTTGTGACAGCAGATTACGGTTTGGCGCTTTAATCACAGATGCTTGCAAAAAATTAAATTAGTTTTCTTGCTTGCAGTGGCGTATTTAAGTCCATTCCCGCCCTGGGCTACTTAAGTTTGTTGCCTCTGCCTATGACAACATTTCGTCAGTTGGTTAATTCAGAAAGTAAGGAAAAATTTAGAAACCCTCAAAAAGGACAATTTTTAAATTTGTAGCACTTAACCCCTTCGTAAGACATATCACTCTTTAAAAATTTAAATGGTACCACCCCTCTTGTGACACCTCAAATGGACTGCTAAACAAACTGTATGAACTGCTTGAAAAATGTTATTACAAATATTGTTGTTGTAATATACCTACACTTACACACTGCTCTACAATAGGTAGGTATAGTTAAAGAAGTCTAATTATTCTAACATCAATTAAATTCTATCAATTTTCAAACATTGGAATTTGATAAAAACAAATCAGTAAATAATGTACCTACTATCTGCTTTTAACTTCATTTTATCAGTTGATTTTCTTTAAATTCAGTAATTTTCAGTCAGTTTCTTTGAATGAAATTGCAAATCTAGTTCTAGCACAAGTTCTCTTCAACTGCAAGATAGTTCTGAAAATAAAATTAATAAACCTGAAAAAGTTTTTTCTAATGTCACCAAACTAGCACTAGATTTTTAAATATCTCCTTTATTTTTTAAGATATCTATTTAAAAAATCACCCTCTATTTATTTAAGAAGTTTTTGTTTTTTAAAAATGTAGCAATTTTTTAATTTTTTTTCATAATATTACGTTGTTGGTGACTTTTTTCAAAGACATTTTTCTGTATTGTGTCGTACTACTCAGACTTTTGTTACCATTCTTCATCGTGAATTTTCTATAGGTATAGTACATATAATATGAATCGAAACTACTAAACTCTAACTACGAAACTTCTGAAAATTCATTATCATTAACCAAACAATCAAGAAGTTACGAAGTAAAAAAAATACGACAAAAACTATAAATCGGATCAATTGGTTTAAAAAAAAATTAATTCGTCTACTTGGTATTTTTTTAAAATCAAAATAAAGATATTTTGCCGCCCCTAAAATTTTGCCGCTTTGGGCTATAGCCCATTTAGCCTATATGTAAATATGCCACTACTTGCGTAGGTACAGATTTTTAAATTTTTTTAATTCTCTTTTTTCTAAACTACTGAAGAATAGTAAAAATCATGGGCTGTTGACATTTTAAATTTTTTACATCTTTGCATTTTTAAAAATTGCCCAAATTGTGTAAAATTGATAACAGGAATCGCAAAACTCAATTATTATCCTGTAATATGTTTATCTAATCAAAGTTTCAGCTTAAATAGGTACCATTTATACGATTTATATTCGCATAAATTGTGGTTAAAGTACGAGTGTGTAGCCTGCAATATAATAAATGTAGCATCAATATAATTGGCTAATAATTTGAATAGGACGTTTATTATCACACTCGTGATAATAATAATTACTGTTTAACTATTACCCATGTTAGTGAAATAGAATCAGCTATATTTTTACAGTTTTGTATTAAATAAATTTGCATCAGCAGTCGGAGCGTAAAAATGCACAAACACTTCAAAATCGTCTTAATTAAAATGTTCCCACTTGGGAAAGTCATCGCTTACTCAAACGAGCTTTCAAACAATTTGCAGAAACTGTTTGTTCAGTTTTATCTCGTTTAAAGAGCGAATCTCATCACTACAAGCAAATACCACTGATAGCTCCGTTATTACGATCGACAAGGAGACAAATTAATTACGCGACCTTTTAATCGCCGCTTTTATCAAGTGTTAGGACTTTTCTAAACACGTGTTCACAATAGTCCATTTATTTTTCCCCAACACGCGAAGCGGAAGTATGATGTGTGCACCATAACAATTGTCAGTTCCGGTTATGATCATCGAGACCGTTGCTCTGTTGTTTTTGTACAGTTATCATGAATTAAAAAATTTAAAATCCTGACCTGAGATTTTGGATTTTGATCGAGGTTTTGCCGTTGCCGATTCGGCGCTGTTCGGCGTGTGTTCTCTCAATGTTTTCCCGAAGGCTAGACTTTCTGGCCATACTTCTGTAGCGTTTTTTGAAATTTCCTATTCTTAGCGACAACATAATCCGGACTTTGATATGGCGGATTATGTATTTTTCGGTCTTTTGGGACAAATCCGGACGTTTCCGGTACTTGAAATTATTACAAAGCCGATTAGAGTGAAAATCGTAATAGCGAGTCAAGGGGGCATAAATCGGGTTGTTGTAAATGCTCATGTTTTCTTCCGAGCATTCGTAAATTGGCTCCTCGTGGAGGTTCGTTTTCGAGTTAAGGGTGTTAAAAATCGCGATGTTTTTGCCCAAGTTTGTGCGAGATTTGGCCTTGGTTGTGGAACTTATTGTTGGCGATCTTGGTATTGTTTGGGTTGGCTCGTATAATTGATTGACTGTGAATTTGCAATTGTACGTCTTGGACTTCCTTTTCGGTTTCATCAGTTTCCAGATTTGGCCCAAATAACTTTCGTGGTCTTTGTTCATCAGGAGTCGCTCTTTGTAGATCTCGGGGAGTTGTAGATCGGTGTTATATTTGACTGGGGGATTTTCCGGGAAGTTTTGTCTGTAATTTTCGGAAACTTGGTGGAAAATCAACGATACGTCCTGCTCCTGTTCGGTTTCAATCGAAATCAACTCTTCGATATCTTCGGTAGAAACCGAGCTACTGTCATCTTCGTTTTCCTTCCCTAAGGTCAAAAGATGCGACCTGTTGTGAATCCACCCTTTGCTTATCGTCCACTCCTTCAACCATTCTGGTTTATTGTTCTTGTTATCCTTGACGGTCTTTTTCTTAGGATCATGATTAATGATGGGTGTGGGTGTCCAGGACCCTTTTTCAATCATCACACACAGGCACAAGAACCGCAAAATATCCGAAATGGTGTCGATCATTTCGCGTCCGTTTTTCCACTAGTGGTAGAACGGATATTCATTGTGATGCGATGTTCGCTCATGTATGCCGCGCTATTGTCATTCGATCCCTGACAATTTTTCCAGTGAAAGTCTTTCGAATCGTCTCAAATTTATGTCCTTGCATTGTCTGTACTTGCATAATTCGTTTAGAATCTGTGGCGGTTCTCGAAGGCTCGGATGACTCGAGGCCTTGCGAGACCTACATGTGTGGAGAAATCGGACGAAAGTAGATGAGACGCAGACTCTCACAGACAATCGAAGAAAATGAAAATCAATTGCATGCTTTCGGCAAATTCGGAGGTGTCAACGCGTGTTTAGCGTTAACAATTCTTTATGGTTAAGCTTTGTGTTTCTGTGGGTCTTGACCGTGAATTTTAGTGTAAAACCACGAAGTAAACTCAATAAGAAAACAGGAACAATCTAAAGTTTTAGTACACTAATATTTTAATTGTAATTTTCAAATTAAAGTAATTAATATTTGCATTTCCTAGGAAATAACTAACTTAATTTGTTAAAAAATTTTAGTACCTACTAATTGAAAGGATATCTAAACAGATTTCTTGTACGGTTAATTAATAGTTAATTAACAATGAGTAAATAAAATATCTAATTAAATGAAACTATGTATGTATTCGTATTTAGTTTATTCCACCGGTATATCCAGATTTTTTTAAATATTGGTAACGTTGTAAATATCGAAGGACACAGATAAGAATTCAGTGCTATTTTTTCAACAAAAATGTAAACAAAAAAAAGGGTGTTTATTGTAGCAAAAAGTTTTGGACTTTTGGAGATCAGCAAAATATTTTGTTTAATTTATTTGAAATAAATAGATGTTTTAAGTTTTTCTTCAACAGCAGTTCTGAATGTATCTGTATTTTTATGTTTTCGCCTCCAAACTTTTTTGCTGACTCCATTAATTTGTTGTAATTAAGCAGCGAAACAATTTTAATTATTATATTTAGTGTTGGTGTTACATTTGAAAAATGATCTATTTAACACATGACCCGATGGTAAACTGCCTAACAGTAAAACTTTACCGTTGATATAAATCAGTTTATTATCTGTATCTGCCCATTAACTTCATTTTTGTCGTTAGCGGCTCATTATAGAGCAGTTCATCAATATTCATAATTTAGCAAATTTAGTTTTAACCAAATTAGAAACCTAATATTCTATCGGATTTTTGCATTACAATGACATAAACTGAAAGTGAGTTTTCGTAATTCCCTTATCTGATGTTCTTTTAGTGTTAAAATTTTTTAATTGACGCTTGATGTTAATTAACTCCAAACAATACATCACACTGTGTTGTATGGTATCAGTCCACTTTCTCTAATTTTCAAATAATTATTGTAATAGTTCGTAATCCGAACCGATTCTCATGAACAAACTTGCACTCTTTTTGTGGAAAAATAAAGCATATAATCGTGTGAGAAGCGAACAGTTTTAGCTTTCGCTTAAGCTTTATTATTGTTTAATTGTTGGTTTATGATCGGCTATTATCAATGCGTAAGTTTTTAATTACGATTTAGAGGAAAATCACTCACGGGGAAAACTTTTACTCGGAATATGAACAGGTGTGCATTGAAATTTGAGTGAAAAGTAACCGGAGGCGCGATATCGGCTCTTATTAGCCCGAGAGAAGATTTTTTCATGGCTGATTTGGGTGTGGCAACTAGCGAAATTTATTATTTTAGTGAAAGATTGGGGCTTTCCAATCCCAATTAGACGCAAACAAGTTTTTTCAAAGCTTATTTTGGCTAATTTATTGTTTAATAAAAGAAAAACGTCGCATGTCACACACAACGTAATTTCTCTCCTTATTAGCTAGCGATAAAAAATTAACGCCTAATTAGTTGCGAGACAAAATAAAAGACATATTTTTTCAGAAAAATTATTTTAAAAAAAACGTTGTCTTTTTCTCACCACCTTGTGGTCGAAACACGTGTTGTGTGTCTTAAAATAATGTTTGGTTTTTGTGGGAAGACGAATTTTTGAATATTTTTGAAATCATTATTGATCATCTGGCGTATTTTTTTCTTCTGGTTCCTTACCTGCCTCACTGTTAGAAATCCAATGCCGAATAATCAAAGGCCGGAATGTTCAATCGAGCGCAACCACCAAAACAACAAGTCCCTAAACACTTTCAATCTTCAAGAACCGGTGCACGACTTACGATCGCGATCATCCGAAAACTGCGAATGATATCACGGTGTTTAAATCGCGTCTACCACTCTCGAAGAAGCCGAAGAAGAAGATTGCGCCTCCTTGGGACGAGAAAGCCTTTCTTCCGACACACGCCAGAGAGTGGAGATCTTGCCGGCCGTGCCAATGACATTGGAAAATGTGGGTCAGCCAAGTGGGGCGAGAGAGACCATAATTGATACGTTGATTAAAAATTTACTTATTCTTTATTTAACAATTAGTTTCTTTTATGCGGCTTGAGCAATTGTGTCTTTGCTTAATCACAACAACATGTCTCGCTCCCTTAGTCAGAATTTGGACGTTTTCACAGCTTCTAGAATTTATTGTGAACTCTAAAAATTGCAGACTCCAAAAAATATTGTTATATAATCATCGAGCTTAGGAAATGAAAAATTCGGAAATTTTGTTTTATATTTATTAAAGCGATTTTCTCTAAACAAAAAAGAGAGAACCATCACAAGCTGCAGATAATTTTCTGTTGCGAAAAGAAAACCTTCGTACTTCGGAAAGTATGGTTTCTTTGCCTACAAACTTTTAAATTGTCTATCGAGGATTTTACACGAATTTGTAATTATGCATTTTTTTATTCGGGGTTATTTCAGACATTCGAATTTATCAAAAATATTTTGAGCAGTATTATTAGCTTTAGATTTTGACGAAAAATCTACAAAATATCGATTGGTACATAAGTAGTACTTACATAACTATACTGGGTGATTTTTTATAAACGAGCCACCCTGAATATCTCCGAAAATAAGCAAAAAATTTAAAAATTCCGAGAGAGGTCAATTTTTATTTAAAGGGGGACACCTTTTAGTCTATTTTTAAAAGTTGTAGCACCAACCCCCTTTGTAATACAAACAACCCCTTCAAAATTTTAAATGGTATCACCCCCTTTGTAATACCTTAAATGAAAGGTATTTTGATCAGGAATTCGGCTGTGTAATTTTTTTTGAGTTTTGAGTATTTTTATTTACATTACCCAGAACAAGATTTATCAAATTATTGTGAATTTTAAACCTGATGTGCCGCTAAATCGAAATTGTGAATTCTGTCAAAAGTGATGGATCCGTCAAAATAAAGCAAAAACGCTTCAAACAGAAAAACGACAGCTCAGACTACTCAAGTAAGCACGAAAATGTAAAACACAAATCAAGTCAAACCCTACAATTGAAACATTGCCGAAAAAGGCGTAAAAATGAAGAAACAACTAATCAAAAATTTGACAGCCATGGCATTTATCAGACACTACAGTAGTCATTTAAACGAAGCGGCACATTGAATTTAAATTTCATAGACGACTTATTGATAAAGAACCATTTTTAAACAGTGGATTATCAACTAATTGTGCACCATGTAACTTAATAAAAAATTATTGAAACTCAAAAAAAATTGCACAGCCGAATTTCTGACTAAAATACCTTTCATTTGAGGTATCATAAATTGGGTCATGCCATTTAAAATTTTAAAGGGGTTGTTTGTATTACAAAGGGGGTTGGTGTTACAACTTTCAAAAGTACACTAAAAGTTGTCCCCCTGAAAATAAAAATTGACCTGTCTTAGGATTTTCTAATTTTTTGTTTATTTTCTGAGATATTTAAGGTGGCTCGTTTTTAAAAAATCACCCTGTATGAAAAACTACTTGCGCCAGTTATACTCTAACTTTCAGGACAGTAATTTTTTATGATTTCAATTCTCAAGATTTATTTATTTTTTTCTAACACCCAAACCATTTCCCTATCTAAAGTATCTAGTTCTAATGAGTTTATCAAACTATTTGTGCTAACTTTAAAAAATACATTGAAGATATTTCATGAACATTATTCTTCTACCAAGAAAAACTATTCTCTCCGTTTTAAGTTGCTTTTTATTTGTCCCAAAGCCGATTCAATTCTATTTCGCGTTATTAGAAGGAAATTTCCGTGAACAAGTGAGTTTTGAACATTTTTAAAATGTAATTCTTGTTCCTGTTTTAAAATTTTATTTATCTATTAATGCATTATCTTTACTATCGATATCACTTCTACTTTAAAATTCCAATTCATTTAGATTTAGATTCATTTATATGAATTTATTTTGAGCGAGATTTTGAGCTAAAGTTAATATAATATTTGACGTAATTAGATGTTTTTTCGGCGTCTTTTAACGCAATAAATGTGTTTCACGCTTTGAAGAAACAACAAACCAGTTAGCGGTAGGTTTCACTGTCTGAACTGTACAGAAACCGATTTTAACTATTTGTTTCCGTTTTCTTTATTGGAGTACTAGTTTTGGCACTTACTTCAAGAACATGTCCATTAGATTTAGAAAATTGTCGTTTTTCCTAAACAGGAACCAGTTTGAAGTTTCTATGAAGTACTTCACAATTTCTGCTTCCCCTAATGGAACGTCAAGTGTGTCACAACCACCACGCCACCCCTTTGACACCACAAACCCTACACACCCTGTTTTACGAGCATATCGCGTATATTTTGCACTGTTTCGAAGATTATCACTCATGATGTATCGATTGCTACCAAAACAAATAAGCGATAATTCCTTGGTTGTTGTTTTAAGTATTCAATTATTGAGCAATTCGGCTACAAATTATAGACCCTTCCATAGAATTAGTTACGAAAACATCGATTTCCGTTTAATAACAGTCTTCGGAGCCTCGTCAAGGCTTTGGGAAAAACCTTTCGAAAACTCACCTTTTTTCATTTTCCGGCAAATGCAACCGTGAACAGTTGTTATTATCGAAGGAGTCCTCAACTGAAGTCGACACTGTTTCGAGACTTTCATCCCCAACTTTGAGGAGTAAAAATTCGGGATAGAGATGATTGATTCTAGCACCGGTGTTACTTTTGTACTTTTTTTTATTGGTGATGGTCCTATTGTGAGTCACGTGTAATTTAAACAATTCTAACAAACACATTTTGTCGCAATTTCGAGTGTCAAAGACCGAATTGTGCTGTCACCGTCGACAGCATCTTCCGAGGACTGGTTCCTGCCATGATACAGTAACTGAAACCACTGTTGGCCCATTATTTACGCACGAAATCTTTACAAAAAATACAGATAATTGTCATTGGAACAGTTGGAAAGTATACGAGAGGTCCAATTGGAGGAAAGTTCTTCGGATTCGATGATGGTTTTCGGGGGGAACAAGTGCGGTTTGACACGGATTCAATGCTTTTCGATATTTTCCTTATTATTTGAAAGTTACGTCATTGGTCTAAGTGAGAGCGGAATAAATAGAACAGGTTTTTTTCTCATTGCGAATCTTTGGTGACGTCCTAATACGTTTCGGAATTAGAGGTGAAATTTTAATTACACATGTTGATGATGAAAGTATTTTTTCGGAAAATCTATTTTCAAACTGTATTTAAGTCGAATGTGTGTCAAAGTAATCGAAAGGAAATTGGTTCTATGATCTTTTCATTTTATCTCAAATGCACTGTGGCAGATGGTAACTTTCTACACTCGACAGGCGTGCAAATAAAGCACAATTTTATTTCAAATTGACGCCGGATCGAAGCATCAAATTCTAATTATTGTTTTAGTGGTTTGTGCAACAGCTCTAATTTTTTCGAATTCGACCAGAAGCTGCAAACCACTAATTAGGAGAATTTTATAACAACAAAAATGCTAGCCAGCTGTAGGTAGGTATAACAAAAAATCGCAAAATTTGTGTTAATTGTTTTGTTCGGGGAAAACGTGAAATTGTTTTACTTTTATTTAAGCTGTCCTACAATACTTTATGTTATTGTTGTATTATTATTATTACGTTTTGTTGCTTTCTACCACTTCTAAGCACTCGTTATACTTAATTAAATTAGTAACAATGTTTTTCTATGGGCTTTGTTCCATTAATTTGGAGTTACAATTTTTGAATAAGGAACAAACAATGATCAGCAACATTCAACTTGTATTGTACTGGCAGCAATTAATAATCTTTTATACAACAAAGAATCACCCGGCAAATAATACCTACGTCAACTAGAAAACTGTTTCTTATTTAATCTAACCTATCCCAAACCTATCCCAAACAACCAATATAAATAGGAAACAACAGATAGCTACTCTAAAATATGCATCACCTGATAAAACACTTAAGCTTTAAAAATACTGACCGAGCATGTAATTTCTATACTGAGAGTTTGTGAGTAACTTTTATGGCTGAGAAGTGACAGCATCGTTAAATTTTTCAGAAACCAATCAGCAGAGGCGGTTCAACGGTACCTATATTGCGCTCGAAACTGAAGCAAAATTTGTTTGTTTTTTTTATCATAAATAATAAAGAACCTCGATGATATTCCATTTAGCTGATCTTCTTCCTAGATAGGTATAATAAGTTAACTTTTGCCAGTGTCATATTTACAAATGGGTTAAATGGGATATAGCTCAGAGCGGCAGAATTTTAGGGGCGGCTAAAATATCTTTATTTTGATTAAAAAAAAATACCTAGTAAATAGACGGGTAGCATTGTCTTAAATTAATTGATCAGATTTTTAGTTTTAGTTTACTTCATAAGTTCTTAATTGTTTGGTTAATGAGTTCTAAGAAGCTAAAACCTAGCTTTTAATAGTTTCAAATCATACTAAAGAAAATTCACGATGAATAATGGTAGAAGAAGCCTGAGTAGTAAATAATACAGTAAAATGTCTTTGAAAAAAGTCAGCAGCAACGTAATATTAGGTATAGAATTATAGAAAAAAGTCGTAAAAATGACTACGTTTTTTGAAAAACAAAAACTTTTTAAATAAATACAGGCTGATTTTTTAATAATATTTAGAAAATAAAGGAGATAGTTAAAAATCTGCATGTTGGTGACATTACAAAGAACTATTTCAGGTTTTTAAATTTAATTTTCAGAACTAAGTATCTTGCATTTTTAGAAAATTTGTGCTAAAACTGCATTTGCTGTTTCATTGAAATAAACTGTAAAGGAGTTAAGGACATTACTGAATTTTAGAGAAAATCAACTTATAAAAAGAGTGAAATTACGAGCAGATACAAATTTACTGATTTGCTTCCATGCTCGAAAGTTGATAGAATTTGTATGTATCTAAAACTTTTTGAGCAGTTTATGCAGTTTAACAGTTCATTTAATGTGTCACAAATGAATTAAAGAAATGTTATCATTGTAAGGGGCGCGCGGCTAAATTAAGTAGCCCAGGGCCGCAATGGACATAAATATGCCACTGACTTTTGCCCAAAATAAGATTTTATTCTAATAGATAAAGCTTTTGATGCCCTAATTTCAAGCGTTTTCCAAAATTTCAGTTAAGTATAACCTTTTGGAAGCATTTTTTAAACCTGTTCAGAGTTTTATTTACTTTATAAAAATTATAGTAGGTAATAATCAACGACTAATATTTTTTTACTAGCGTTTTTAATAATAAACTGATATTTACAAATCCTTATCCAAATAGCATGTTAAATTTTAATGAGAGTGCGAGGGGATAGTACCTACTGTTTTAGAAATCTGAAATAATTTTTATATTTCGAAAAATCGTCTGTTGAATTTTATCAAATAATAATCATCTAGGATTCGGAAGCCAATCAGCGTAAGTCACTTTTTGTCAAGTAACTTTTGTGTTTCAAAAGACATTAGATTGTTAACTTTTTACTTCATGTCGTCATTGTCCACCTCTGCCAATCAGTGTAAATTCTAAATTCTAAAGTCCTTCTTCAATTACGCTTCTGTTTTGCACCTTTGTGTGTTTTTATAGAACAAATTTTTTAAATGCTTAGACCCTTTAAGTCAATAGATTTGTTGCTACACTATACTTTATTACTACACATTTACACCAACAAAAAAACACGAAAAATTGTAAGATCACCCTGTATATTTTTACAACACTGAAGCAACTTTTTTTTATTTTTATAACATAATACTTACGTGTTATCATATATGTTGAATGTGTTTTATTCTATTTGTACTTTATGCGTAAATATTTTTTTTTATATTTGCATTTTTTAAGTCGGTTTAGTGCTTTTATTTACTAAGGTTGGTAGCGCCATTATATCCCACCAGACAAACGTCAAATCAAACGTCAACAAAAAATCTGCTTGTAATCCTTACTTCAGTGTTTTTGTGCAAATTGTTAATTGAATATCTACAAAACACTGCAAAAATGCCGGACCATTTGGGTGATGATATGCGTAAAGTAAAAACCGATAAAGAAGAGCCAGAAAAGGAAATAAAATGTACGTAAAAATCCGCTTTTTCCTAGTCATTATACCCTTTTTCGTCACTTCTTTGACTAAAGTTATCACTTTTTAGCCCTCGATGAAGGAGATATAGCCCTCCTGAAGACCTACGTACGTTGATTAAGTCCGTAAAGGGTTAAAAATAAAAGTGGGGTTATGTTTTAGGGCCAGGGTCAATACACTAAGACAATAAAAACGGCCGAAGACGACATCCAGACGATCATCAAACGTGTTAATGAGTTAACTGGGATCAAGGAATCTGACACAGGGTTGGCCCCACCGGCCCTGTGGGACTTGGCCGCTGATAAACAAACCCTGCAGAACGAACAGCCCTTGCAGGTGGCCAGGTGCACCAAAATCATCAATGCGGACACCGATGACCCAAAATACATCATAAACGTGAAGCAATTCGCCAAATTCGTTGTAGATTTGGCCGATTCGGTGGCCCCCACAGATATCGAGGAGGGAATGCGAGTGGGGTACGATTTTTCGTTTGTTACGATTTGCCCCTAATCATGTTTGTAGTGTTGACCGCAATAAATACCAAATCCACATCCCCTTGCCCCCCAAAATCGACCCCACTGTCACTATGATGCAAGTGGAGGAGAAGCCCGATGTTACGTACAGTGACGTGGGGGGCTGTAAGGAGCAAATTGAGAAGTTGCGAGAAGTGGTCGAAACGCCTTTGTTACACGTATGTTCTTTCATTTCACTTTTATTTAATCATCATTATTTAACATTTTGCAGCCGGAAAAATTCGTCAAGTTGGGAATTGAGCCTCCGAAAGGGGTCCTCCTTTTCGGCCCCCCTGGCACAGGTAAGACCCTTTGTGCCCGAGCTGTGGCCAACCGCACGGACGCCTGCTTTATCCGCGTAATTGGGTCCGAATTGGTCCAGAAATACGTAGGTGAGGGGGCCCGAATGGTCCGAGAATTGTTCGAAATGGCCCGTTCGAAAAAAGCCTGTTTGATCTTTTTCGACGAAATTGATGCCATTGGCGGGGCTAGATTCGACGATGGCGCCGGTGGCGACAATGAGGTACAGCGGACGATGTTGGAACTAATCAACCAATTGGACGGTTTTGACCCAAGAGGGAATATTAAGGTTCTGATGGCCACAAACAGGCCCGATACGCTCGATCCGGCCCTGATGAGGCCAGGCCGTCTTGATCGTAAGGTCGAGTTCGGGTTGCCGGATCTAGAGGGCAGGAGCCACATTTTTAAAATCCATGCCAGGTCGATGAGTGTGGAGAGAGATATTAGGTTCGAGCTGTTGGCACGCCTGTGTCCGAATTCCACGGGGGCGGAAATCAGGAGTGTGTGTACTGAAGCGGGGATGTTTGCCATTAGGGCCAGGAGGAAGGTGGCCACCGAAAAGGATTTCCTTGAAGCGGTGAACAAAGTCATCAAGTCGTATGCGAAGTTTTCGGCAACCCCCAGATACATGACTTATAATTAATTTGTATTTTGATAGCTAAATATAATTTGCTTTTTGAAGATTGGGTTTTATTTACGGATATCTAAAATTTAGGATACGAAACGTACAAATAAAACGTCCCCGTCCTCGATAGTTCCGTTCATGTCGCGAGAGGCGCAGTTGTTCCATTACCGCCTTAAGTTTTCAGATAGTTGTAATTAAACAACGGTTAGCACAAGGCACAAATGCAGCCAGATTGAACATTAAATTCCCAGTAGTAGGAGATAAAAATAATGCAAAAATTATATCTTGAACTACACTGACCGGCAAAAAAACCGGCCATCCTAAAATATTTTATAAAGTTTAATCTTAGCCATATATTTTAGTGTTGGGCGATTATGAATGATATAATCGAAATATTTCGATTATGTCTGAATAATCGATAATTCGATTATACTTTAAAAATCATTCATAATCGAAATTCGATTCATTCGTTTCGTTCCGAACACTTGTTTTTCGATTCGATGATATTTCGTTTCTCAAATGATCGAATGAACAAGCTAACGAATAAACGACAATCAATCGTGGTGGTAAACTGGGGAATAATCGAACTTGATAGTGATTTTTTTGTTATTATGTTGGTGGTTCATCGGTTGTTTGAAGTTTGTGAAGTGACACATATGACAGTGAGAGCAAGAAATTTTTTAAAACAAAATTTATAAAAATTTTCGAGCGTTTAATTAAGGGGATAAAATACGTGTAAGACCCAAATGCAATACAACGTTTTATCCACACCACAGTCAGACAATAAAGGCTAAATCAATATTTTAGAAAAATTTTATTTGACGATTTGAAGTGACTTTTCTCGAATTAATTTTTATTCGGCCAATCACGAGACGATTTTTTCGTAAGACCTATAGGTTTTATTGGTATCATTAAACGTTTCCTAGTAGTGATATTATGACCTAATAAAAGATTAGTTGTGGATAAATAATACTTTTTTATAACACATTTTGTGTAATGTTGGAAAATAAAACTATTTAAAATTTTTAAATTTATTTATTTATTTACAATGGGTCTTTTTTCAATATTTTCATTCCACTTATTCAAATTTATATTCCAATACTTATTTGTTGACCGCCTTAATTAATAATTTTATATTTCGTGAAGACACGCATGCGCACTGAACAATAATCGATCATTCGAATGATCATTCGATTATTAAAATATATTGATTAATATATTTCACGTTTATAATATGGAAAACTAAATAGGTTTAATTTCGTTGACCATATTTTAAGAGGTTTGCTTCTTTTCCACTTTTATTTAAATGGTAAAAACCGTTTTTACCGCCATTACAAAATTTTTGTCATTTACGATTCAGCAGATAATTTTTTGTATTTAATGATTTATTTATTGTAAAATCAAGTAGCCTCGCGTAAGTTATTTTAAAATGGAGTTTGTTTAATTAAATTGAAAAAAAATTAATTTAAATTTAAAAAAAATATTTTAAATATTAATTAATTAATTAATTAGTTAAATTTAATTTTGTGTAAATCTGCCTTTTTTCGTGATTGATTTTTCAATGTCGGGTTAATAATGAATGGTCCTTCCATTTAATACCATTCCTAAATTATATTAATAATAATGTAATTGGTTTTGAGAAATATTTCGGGGTGGCCGGTTTTTTTTGCCGGTCAGTGTATATTTAAAAAAAATTCAAACATCAATTTGCACTCTGCCCCATATTTTTCAAAACGCTGCGAATACTGTTACGGATACAAGAAAAATGTTAGGAAGAAAGTTATAAAGAATTAAATTTCCTTTAAAAAAGTCCGCGAGGCCATATCCCTCCCTATCTTCCACCATTTAGGCCCCAAAGTCATTCAAAGACGCTCAAGCGACGGATTTCCTTCATTTTGCCGGTGGTCAAGTAAACCGTTAAAGAAATATGGTGTCGCGGACTTTTTTGTAGAAAATTTAATTCTCTACAACTTTGTTCCTTACACTTTGTATCTTACGCCGTATTCGCTGCGTTTGCAAAAATATCAGGTGGAACGCAAATTGATAATTCTAAGCGTTTTTTTTTGCGCACCGTCGCATATTTATCAAAACGCAGCGAATACTTTTGAAGATACAAAAAAGTGTAGAGAACAAAGTTGTAGAGAATTAAATTAACTTTCCGTTACTTGAACACCGGTAAAATGAAACGAATCCGTCGCTTGAACGTCTTTAGGGCCCAAACGGTTGAAGATAAGTTTATGGTCTCGCTGATTTTTTAAAGAAAATTTGATTCTCTACAACTTTCTTCTGTACATTTTTCTTGTTTCTATGACCGCATTCGCAGCATTTTGAAAAATACGGGACGAAGCGCAAATTTTAAATTTTAAATTATTTTTTCTCATGTTTCTCATTAAAATTTTAGCCGCCAGTTTTTCTCAGTCTGTTGAGAATGCGGAGCTCAACATTTCTGTATTTTTTTTGTAAGTAATTAATGAATTGGTTGAATTTAAATTAATTTAAAACGATTTGGCACCGAGACGAAACATTTTCCTTTACTCTGCAGTACTATTTTTTTTTGGGACAGAAAATCGTGCGATTTTGTATCTCATTTCGTCTCCTAAGTTATAGTCCTTCGTAGTTTTATTAATGGGTGTTGTTGGGCCTGTCAAAAGAAAAATGTGACTACTCAACTACAACCTAATTATTACAAGGTTAAAAATAAACCAGGTGCAAACAGCTAGATGGAGTATTTTTGACTCGGATGCGCTAGAATTATGTTCGTAATTAACAAGCGCGGATTTTTGCGGATTGGATAATGATTAATAAGTCAAAAAAATACCACAAATTGAAATTTAAAATATTAAAAGAATTGAAGAGCAAGTAATTAATTACTTGACCCTAGTGGGGGGGGGGGGGGTCGTGAAACATCACAACAGGCAATTAGTTTGAATCGATTCTAAATTATGGCGTCATTGTTATTTCTGACCAAAAAAATAAAATTCCTTCTGTCATCCTAACATAACAAATGCACGGAGGTGTATCTTTGAGAGTCCAACTTAATTTCACTCTACATTTATTTTTCAAAATTTTGGCTAGCATTGACTGGTGACAATACCGAAAGGAATTCAGTGTTTATTTGAAAAAACAATCGGAAATGCAACACACTTTCCAGTTTACACAGAACACCTGTCACACTGTTAAGTAGGGTAGTAAATATTTTATTGAGCCTTGGATGTTTAAATTAGATGTTGATATTGTTTGGCGTGGCCTATTTTTGCTTTGCAACTAAACGAACTTCCAATTCAAATATAATGAATTGGTATTTCACACGAACTGTGGGCTGAATGAATAAAACTGAAGCTTCTGTAAACAATTACGCGGCGATAATTGATAACGATAACAATTGATATTTTTCTCGTGCGTGGTTGCAATCAGATGAATAAAACTAAACAGAGCTTGTTATGTTTTATTTAGATTATAAACTATGATCTTAAATGTTATAAGGGTAAAATGTTGGCTTTTATTAAACATAAAACGTATTTAAAACCACAAAGCACACTCACAAGGGGCAATTTATTACGTTCATAAATTCGTATCACCTTTATAAATCTCAATGTACGATGCTATAAATTTGAACATTGTTTTCTTTTTTCAGCAATGCTTTAAATAAAAAATGCGTTTATCCTAGGTAATGAATTTGTCACTTGCTTTTATTCCAGATTGCGTAGCTTTCACATTTAAACCAGTCACGAGTACAAGATTATTGTTGCCGTACATTGTTATATTTATTACTTTATATTATGCTCTTATCTATTAATTTATCGTTTAAGTTTAAAGAGTGTGATTGTACGAAGTGAAACGAGTACAGCCTCTGGAAGTATCTAGTTAGAGAATTGTTTTTTGCTAAATCACATTAATAACTATCCGAGCAGTGGAAATTTTGTTGCAAAAAATACATTCTAGAATATCTATTCAGAGATTTTTTCGATAATTATTCACTCCTACGCAATCACTGCTGAATGAAGAATGTTATTAACAACTGATTCAGTACGTTACGAAGACATTTGAGGTGTTCCTTTCACTGCCTCTTTAGAAATTCTTATAACAACTATTGCAATATGTGTATAAATAAGTTTAATGACTTGAAGTACTTATTTTTCGTACGAATAATTGTGATATCATTTCGACACCACGTCACTAAATCTCGCACTGAAGCGTAAAGGAACAGTGTTGTAAAGCCAACACATTAAACACAACAATTGATTTGAAAATAAATGCTAATTTATGTACAAAAACAAATCAAAACGCAATAAAACATTTTAGCGCTTACTGAATTTATTATTTAAATTTTCATTTTGTTGGCAGTTTTTTTGTTCTTTATTGTTTTGATTTTTCCATTTGAGTGCGTCTCTCAATCGTTTGGGCATAAACGTTTGAAGGGAATTTGGTTTTTGCTCTTTTATTTTTTCCAATATCATTCTTTTTATTTCTTGGCGAGTATTTTTTGGCACTTTTTAAAACTCCAGAAATTTATTTAGTATCATTTACTGCTTTCGGTATTTTCCTTTTGTTGCCATTTTAGTCTCGAACTTTTGCAGTAAAAGACTCAAATCAAATTTGAAGCCAATGGAAATTCTTATAATAGATTTAAGAGAATTCGAATGCAAGGTAGTCATAAACTAAACATCCGTTAGATGTGGAGTGCTTAGTAATTTTCCAATAACGCTTCCCGAATTAGTCTAGAAAATCCATATTTTCTTATTAAACACCCACTCCCGGTTATATTTAGTCTCGGTGATTCCCTTAAATTAACGAGAAAAGACTGATTAATGAAGTGTCAGCCTAAGTCACGACGCGACTTAAACTGCTCCAATTAAAACGCATCAATTTTTCATTTTTTTTCGGCCAAATAGCCCTCGTGGTTATTTAAATCGAATCCGTTCGCATATTTCAGTCATCGACAGTAATAATGAAAATAGTCTAATTATATCCCTTTGGCAATGTATCGCCTCGGAAAAGGACTCTGAATCACCTGTTCCTTTAGAAAAACCATCTCAAATATTTACAATTGGGAAAAATGCGGCCAGCCTACCGCAACTCGCAAAAAATCGCACTTATCCTCATTTCAGTTCTATTTTAATATCGCTGCAAACGACAACACATCCTTCGCGAATAATGATGGAGGAGACTAATGATCTAGCTCTTGACAGGTCGCGTTTTTGCACCTAACAATAACAATTTCTAGCCCGTTCAGACGTGAAATATTTTACACGTTTAGAAAATTTTGCGTCGGGTGGATCGGGAGTAGGGGAAATATATAATTGGAGGTTTACATAAATTTTGACAGTGTCTGTTACGTTTTCATTTTTTCAACGAACAGCATTCCAGGGGCTGGGCACCTGCACAATGGTAAGTCGAACTTTTTAAAAAAAAAATCCTAACGCTTTTGCAGGATTCAGACGACCAGAAGATGGCCATCATGAGGAAGGCCTTCCAAATGTTCGATACCTCCAAGTCCGGGTTCATCGAGACCCAGAAGATTTCCACGATTTTGAACACAATGGGGCAGCTTTTTGACGACGGAGAACTCAACAGATTGATAATGCAAAATGATCCGGATAAAAGTGGGACTGTTAATTTTGACGGGTTCTACAACATTGCTTCACATTTCCTCGAGGAAGATGATGACGAATCCACCCAACAAGAACTAAAAGAAGCTTTTCGCTTGTACGATAGGGAAGGAAACGGTTATATCACTACTGCGACTCTTAAAGAAATTCTAGCGGCCCTTGATGATAATTTGACTAGTAGGGACTTAGATGGGATTATTGCCGAAATTGACACTGATGGTTCAGGAACCGTCGATTTTGATGGTAAGTCTTTAAAAATTAATTTAATTTTCTGAACCTGCCTTCCAGAATTTATGGAAATGATGACTGGTGACTAAAAGACAAATTTCCAATCCAAAGACATGTTCTAGTGATACTGACAAAATAACAATAAACAATTTTAGTATAAGTGTTTTTTTATTGTCCTATTTTAATTTCCTTTGCACCTCTTCCAACTAAAGGTGCATCCAAGAAAATAATTTAAATTTAGTACTATCGTCATTACTATGAACACTTATTTTTGGCCGAACTTCATTCAAACCCTTTCCGGTTTGGCAAAATGGCTCCCGAAAACAGCGAACTTATAATTAGAAGTTCCACACATCCGTTGTTGCGTATTTTTAGCCTATTAAAAATAACACTTTAATAATAAATATTTTCGATTGAGGGTTGGACACGGTCTAATTTATTGTTTCTGGATTAATAACTTGTTGATGGCGCCGGACTTTTACGATTTATTCGACCATAAATATTATTTCACTCTTTTAACTCGCTTTGCAAATATTTGCTTTAGTGCAAGGTGCAAAGTAATGATTTTTTGTTTAGATACAACTGTTGTAATAGTGTTTTTTGCCCGAGTATGCGACACAAACTTAAATTTGATTAATAAGGTAATCAACATGTTACAGTATCGCGAGATGATAATGGAATTTTAGTGTCAAAGGGGTTGAAATTAAGCACTAAGTAAACGTGTTCTTGATGGTCGTAACAATCGATGGAGATGTTCGGGTGATTTGTGTGAATTCTTCCAATCTGTGAAACTGTTAAACAAGCGATCGATCGGGTCGTGGACGGAATAACAATTCTGGCGAAGAAATGGGAGTCCTTGTTTCGAGATGTATTTCGTTTGTTGTGCTAAGCCTGAATAAATGGGCCAACTAAATAAATATTTGGAGAGGGTGTTTGGTCCCACTGTTGGCCAAATAATTAATTTTCTCGGTTATTTTGCGAAACTGCTCCTTTAAAAGAGAAATTAATTAAAACAAAACATCGTTAACTACGATAACTACCAAAGCACTGCCAAAATTAAATCAAAAATATAGATGCTTTGAGTAGTTTATACTTTGAGAACAGTTTGTTTATCATAAATTAAAAAGTGAAGGTGATTTGTTTATTTGTAGAAATAAATCAATTAAGAGCTTTTTGTGTTAATTGCAGTTTGTTATTGACCTTGATTCCTTCGAAATGTTTAAAATGCACCTCCAGTAGTGGCAGTCTGATCTTGTTTGGTGTGGAGGTAAACATGTGTAAAATCTTGACCCGTTTGAATAAATACCACAGAAAACAGTGCCAAATGCAAATAAAACTGCAAGTGTGGAGTTATAATTTATTGATTTCTTTAATTGTATACATATATCTCTAAATAATCTAAGCTATCTCCTAAAGAAGGTAGTATATTTGAAAATATATCGGGTGTTGATTCAAGTCTTTTCAATAGCGCTCCTTCCTGTGCAAAAATCTGGAAAAAATTCTTGTTGGAGGTAAATTTAGCTGTTGAATAAACAACGCGTGCTCTCAGTCATGAAAGTAACTCTGGAATTCCTGGAGGTTTTTCTACATGTTTACAACAGCGAGACGTATTTTTCCGACTATTCGCACAAGACGTGCCATTGTTGGTTCTGTTCCATGGGATTGGCGATGGCCGTGTTCCACTGGATCAAAGCCTTGCCTCTTGCGAACATATACGAGCCCAGAACGCACTTCCCGATCAGCTTGTCTGCAATCAAATCGTGATCTTGAGCACCCAAGATCAAGGAAAGCGTTGCGTCACAGTGAAAGTAGAGGAAGTGCAAGCGGAAACCGAAATTACATAATTAGAAAGTAAATCGTGCAAAAACGAGAAGATCAGCCACACGGACAAACACGTACCCCTACCGTAACCAGAAGTCGCCTGGAACACGTGGAAAGCCAAGCTGGAGATGTCCACCTGAGATGGGGCCAGCTTGAAGTTGAAGCCTTCGGTGAAGGTCACGGCACCGTCACGAGAAGGTCGCGCCACTCCGGTGCGCTTTTCTTTCACGCTGCGGTAGTGCTGGTTCAGGGTGAGGCGCACGTAGGCCTCGTGCTTGTCACCCTGGAACTAAGGGAAAACTGAGAATAAGCCCGCACTGCCCGCAGTTTCGCCACTTATTTGTGCTATTTTATATATTTAAGTATAAAAAAGAAGCAGATACCAATATTTAATTTTTTATGGGCATTTTTGTTACTTAGCAGGTTTTCTTAGGAAATTTTAATATATTCATAAGGCGTTAGCTGGATTTTTCTAAATGTGGTAAGTTCGAAGATTTATGTTATGACGACAAATCTTATTTGATCTCATCAGAATAAAAAGACAATAAAAAAATAAGAGGTGAATGTTGAATAAACTTGTAAGAAATTAATTACTTATTATTAAATTGAACGTTATAACGATTAAGACAATTTTAACTTATATCGGGTGTGTCAAAAATCGCGGATAGTGGTCTTACTGAAAAAATAATAAAAGAAATCATTGCTCCTTATTTAAGATGCAGCAGCTCGCAGAAGTTGCAGAAAATGCATACTTTAATGTGGAATTGTGGGAAAAGCAGACCTGCTAACTTTGTTTTTAATGATTATTTTAATGTTTACTTGATTTATTATCTAATTTTTCAAAAAGAATTGTAGGAAAACATTTCCTTTGGTTTTTAAAATGAGTTAAAAACACCAGTTTAAAAAGTGCAGCAACATTTGGCAACATTTAGTAATGTTACCATGGTAATACTTTTGGGTTAATATTTTTCTAAACGTATAAAAATAGGTGCACTTGTACGGTGTTGCCATTTTTATTTTTGATTCCAACCAAATGAAAGGTTTTATGATTTTTTTTTATCGAAAATAGTGTTCTGTATAGCTCTATCTAACTGCTCTTAAGAGCTTATGCGCGACTTTTGACACAACCAATGTAGCTGTTTTGAATAGCCGATGTACTACCTATGTTATAAGTTTTATTTAAAATTTACTCTTTTTGTTTATATAAATTTATAGTTTCATATTCATAGTTTTTTGTTAGTTACGCTTTTTGTTGATGTTCAAAAAGAAGTCGTGTGCTGGTCTATTTAATAGGCTTGATAGAACTAAATAGACTTGCGTAGACAATCTAAACAAATATTGTCTGCAAAAAATTCAAAACAATTGCCGCCGTTTTATTTTTGGTTTGAAGAAGCACGATCATGTATCAGCAGAAAACAATTAAAGACCTAGGTTGATAAGCTATTTTTGTCATTTGTCTGTATTTATCAGGGATGGTAATTTACGCGTACCTTTACATGTAAAATATGCGTAAAAAACGTAAAATGCGTAAAAAACGTAAAATATTGGTTTGAAGGTTAGGTTGTCGATGCGTTTGAGTTCTTTGATTTTTCGTTCTTTAATAAAATTCACGATTATGCCTCGACCAGGAAATAATTTATACTAGGATCTGGACTAAAAGTGAACCTATGTTAATTAGTTTTTTCGTTGATTCTTAGAATAATATTTTTGTTTTCATTTTAAGAATCTTATTTGAGTTATTTTGCAAATCGTTGTTTGTATTTTAAGTAAAAATTTTGTATTTTTTTAGCGTTTGACGTTTTTTACGTTTTTATCGTTTTTTACATCTAAAGAGATGGTGTAAATTACGTATTTTTTACGCGTAAAAAACGATGTATTTTACGTCAAGTAATTTACTCGCCCATCCCTGGTATTTATTTATCGCTTTATTTTATTTATCGACACCTCTCTACCTAAGGAGTAAATTTCATTGTAGAAAAAGCATTCCTACTGTCAAAATAACAAACCTTCGTAATTTAAATAAGTTATCGATGCCACAGTTTCGTACCGCATTGTATCAAAGGTCATTCACATATAACGTAATTAATACATCGAAATTTTTAATTCTGGAAATTCAGTGTTCACATTCAAGAGTAAAATGAATAAGAATTTGCTTAAAAATACAGGGTGTTAAAATCCAGACCCGGACTAGGTCGCCGACTCCAATTGTTCAAAGGACAAAAATACAAAAATTTAGCTGAGTTACTAGTCACGTGATTTTGATAACTCATAACCACTGTATAGCTATTATCTATTTTGAATAACACTTCGAAAGATATAAATAGGTAGTATCTCAGAAAAAATACAAAAAATGTATTTAGCAGGTTTACACTCTAAGCCGACTATACATTTGGATTTAGCTGTTTTGTCTAACCGATGCGCCATTTTTTCTCTTTCGAATTGTATAATTATTTCATAAAAGTTCAAAAATGGATTTTGCAGGTTTACACTTTAATCCGACGAAGAGCTCCGATACTTGGTATGCCAATTATGCCATGAACTCGTATAAAGGTAATGAGAGGGTGAAACCCCCTGAAGTACTTTTCCTAGAAGGTTTTAATCATGTTTTTAAACTAAATGAACAACTGGATACTGAAAACGATCAAGTTAATTATGTTTTTCGATTTCATGTAACCCGCACGAGCTACATATTTTTCCTTTATCAGAAGGGGAGAAAGAAACGCGCAAAGTGTAAAAATCTTTATTGAACCTAACCTAGGACACCTCTTATCACCAAAATCACATTAGACTTCCAAATACAGGTACAAAAAATAAACCGCGATTGTGATTCCCACCCCTAGTAAGAACATCACAAAATGTGGCAAATACTTCAGGGGGACCCTTTTCCGCTCCTCTAGGGCCATCTGAATCAGCGAAATTTTCGAATTCGAGTACGGCGGGTACCTACTCGCCATAATTTTCTCCGGAATGGCCTTAAAATCCCTAACTAGAACACTCTTCTTGTGCGTGAACGTATCAAAGGTTTTCTTCCCATGGTACGAACCCATCCCACTCGTTCCAACGCCCCCAAAAGGTAACACATCGACTGAGGCATGAAGGATGGTATCATTGACGCAAACTCCGCCACTGGAAGTCTTCGAGAGGAGTTTTTCCCGGTCTTGTTTCCTAGTTGAGAAAATATACAACGCGAGGGGTTTATTCCTCCGGTTGATAAAAGTGATAGCTTCGTCGATGTTATTTACTGGAATGATGGGTAAAATGGGGCCGAAAATCTCTTCCTGCATTATAGCGTGATTGGGGTTGACGTCAATGGCAATAGTGGGCTCCATAAACCTGTCTTTTTGCTCATAACGCCCCCCAACTGCGATCTTAAGGCCGGGCAAAAGGCCAACCAATCTTTCAAAATGTCGATCAGTGATAATGCGGGAGTAATCATTACTATCCTTAATATCACTACCGTAAAACTCCAAAAGGGCCTTTTCTGCATATTTGACAAACTTGTCTTGCACTTCTTTAGTGCATAGAATATAGTCAGGGGCGATGCAAGTCTGGCCTGAGTTTATGCATTTTCCCCATAAAATACGTTTCACGGTTTTGGTAATATCGGCCGAGTTGTCAATGTAGGCGGGGCTTTTGCCGCCCAGTTCCAGTGTGACAGGTGTGAGGTGCTTATTGGCTGCCTTGTGCACGATTTGGCCCACGGAGGTGGAGCCTGTGTAGAAGATATAATCGAATTTTTCCTTAAGTAATTCGGTTGTTTCTTTGACTCCGCCCAGGTATACAGGGTAGCACTCAGGGTCCAAATAGTTAGGGAGCAGTTTGTACATAAGTTGACTGGTGGCAGGGGAGAGGTCCGAGGGTTTGATTACGACGCAATTGCCCGCTGCTATCGCGCCTACAAATGGAATTTTATCATTTATTTGAATTTAAAGAAACAGGTTTTGCCAATTTAATCAATGTTTTAAAAATGTGATTGTATTTCAGGAAGTACAAGTGCTGATTTTTATTAAAACTGAAAGAGATCTGCTTTGTTTCACTTTCACTATTGTTCACAAAACCGCGTTAATTATCCTTTTTCCCACACCTAACGATCCAGATAAACGTCTCGTTCAATGAAAGTAACATTTTCGACATATGAAACAATTTTGCCACATTAGACTTATATAATAATTGCGCCAATTTCGATATATCCGAACTCGTTAAAAAAGAAAGTAGGTTTATGAACCGTGATTTACCTTTCACACAAAAAACAAAATCTCGAGACAAAGTTCAGCGTGTACGCGCTAAATAATTCAGACTCGGTTTGTTGTTGTGCAAAAAAACAAAGTTTAAATAACTTCCCGGTGGGAAATTGGCCGAATGCAAATTTTCCATTTGTTCTTAAGCAAATATGAATAATTTACTGCAAATCGGGCGAATATGAATAAAATATCGCGTGCCTAACAAAACGTAATTTACACACGACGAAATCTAGCGTAATTAAATAATAATTAAGAGCAAACACGCATATTACATATTTGTCACCTGCTGGGGCGAGGTTAATGGGGCACATGTTTGAGCCTACCGTATTTTTTTGGATTTTGTTGGGTGTTAAATAAGCTAAGTGAGAATAACCTTGTGAAAACAATGCTGAACTTGTTTAATTTCCTGACACGACGCGGTCGAAAGAAAACAACGATTGAGAATTAAAAAAATTGTCGCCGGTGATAAACAAAGTGATTTGCCTTGTTCAAGAATATTAATAATAATCGAACAACTTTGTAATGACTCGACGAAACAAGGCTTCCATAATATTATTTTGTAATTATAATTTTTGTGGAAATTAGAATTTGTCGGGACATGAAATTATAATCTGAAAATTACTTGAGTAAAATAACGTCACATATTTAGTCAGTTTTTTACAGATTGTTCTAATCCTAAGCTAAATCATTGACGACAAATTTGCGTTTTTATTAACTTTTCCAAGTAAACGCAATTATTCAAATTGTGTGTCACCAATTTATTGGCAATTTTAAATTAAACTTTGTGATTCAGCACAATTTTTGCTTCACTTACATTATTGCATTGCAGTTAACTGATTGTATTGCATTACACGACAAACAATAATTTAGAGAACAAGCTGCCAATTTTTATTGACCAAACAATAAAAAACTTCTACTAACCAATAACAGGCATCAGCACAAGGGCTAGGGGGTAATTCCAGGCCCCCATGACCAGCACAACCCCAAACGGGTCATTGTAAACCATCACCCCGTCCAAAAAATTAACGAGCGATTTTTTGGGTTTTTCTGGTTTCGCCCAGTCTTCCAGATGGTTGATGGCATGTTTGGCCTCCTTAACCACCGGAACGATCTCATAACAGACCACTTCCTGTTTGGGCTTCCTGAAGTCCTGGTAGAGGGCTTCCAAGATAGCGTCTTCATTGTCCTGAACGAACTTGAGGAGGTTGTTGAGCTGCTTCTTCCGGAATTTAATTGGTTTGGTTTTGCCTTCTTCGAATCGGTCTCTGGCGATGTGGACGATTTTTGCCGGGTCTGGAGGTGTTATGTCGACGACTGTTTCGCCGGTTCTTGGATACATTTTCACTCGCGTTCACTTTCTAGCTGTGTGTTTGTCGTATTGCATGGATGCAACTACTGTTAGATAATACCGATCTGCGAGGGAACTGTACCGAAACTTGCGAACCAATCGCACAGGCCTTCGGCTAGTTTACCTTGGAGGTAACACTGACCGTGGATGAAGGGAGGACGAGGGTAATTAGTGGAGGAGGGAGAAGCAAGAAACGTGGAGGAGGGATTTTGAATACTAATGTTAAGTCTAGATTTTTGAGCAAATTATCTTAAGTGAGTTGTGACGTCAGAGATTACAGTTTAAATCGATTAGTTGACACTTTATTACTAATTTCAAGAATTTTGACGTTAGAATGTTTGTGATGCAAATTAATTATTAGGGCATAATGAGTAAGAAATATTAAATTAAACTGAGTTATGCTCGGTAAAAGAAGGTATTAAAACTTAACAGAAAAATGTTTAACTTTCATATTTTAATGAATAGATGTTGCACTTGTTATAGTTAATCATAGGAAAGGAAAAAAATATTTTCCCTCACCTGCACATAATAATAAATATTTTTCGAAATAAAAGTGAAATGAATGTTATACAAAAACGTGTCTGTTTCTGACGTGACCTCATTTTTTATTCAAATTCAAATAATACTAATACAAATAACGTCAGTCACTTGTATTACATTAAAAAGTGTAAAAAGCTAATGTTGGCAGTGTCTTTTTGTAATTACAGACTATATAATTTTGTAATTTCACTTATTTCATCAGAGTGTTAATAACGTATCGCTTCTTAGTAGCAGCGTTTTTGTAAATATACGTCGTTGAGAAAGTAAAATATTATCGTAATTCATTTCTAAGTACCTAGTCGGAAATATGCAGTGTAATTCTAGGAGATTTGAGTGATTTACATTGCACATTATCCGTTGTGGAACACCATTTTTCTGAATTATAAATCATTGTTTTGGAATTTAAAATGAAGTATTGCAATTTATTAATTTTGTGTAATTTTTTAACAAAGTACTTTCTCAATCAAATGACAATCTCTACTTGAGAAAATTTTCTGTGTGCAAAAACATATTCAACTAGTCGTTTGACCACATTTTTTGCGCTTTAAATTATTCTGTTTATAACATCAGTGTGTTAAAGCTGGAAAATTTGCCATAGGTATTTTTGGGCAAAAAACATCCTGTTTGTAAACTCCTATCTCAAAAATCTACTCCGAAAACAACTTGTTTGTTTTAATTATGCCACAATCGCTATAATTACGATTCAAGACAATTAATACCCGAGTTAATTCCCCCCTATTACTCTATTCAAATGAGGTTTTTTGTCATCTCTTGTCCTGCCTCGGGTCAATGTCAATGCTAAAATCCTATACATTCTATTTATTTTTTGCCACTGAATTGTCTGTTTAACATTGATTCTAAAAGTGTCTATAATTAGTTTTAATCACCCATAATTATAAAAAGATAAGTAATTGCAAATTTAATAATTTTGTCCTGAATAGAAATGTTTCTAGCGCATTATATTTTTGTTTGTAGTCACAAACCGCAAAACCGCAAATTTTCGTTTGTCCCCATTGTTTCATTTAACACCCAAAGTGACGTCATTCTTCGAGCGATTAAAAAATTCCTCTCAACCTTCGTATTTTAAGCACCTTGGTTTGACAGGAATTTATATAAATATGAATAAAGGTCACATCTCTGGTGAGGTCTTTCGATCGTCTACTACTTTATGGGTGTAATTATTTTCAAGAACTTACGGAATTTTCAGGTATTTCTATTATCCAAAGCGAGGAATTGTAAACAATTTTGTTAAAACTGGAATTTGAAAAAGCACTCTATCACGCGTAATAATTCAAATATCTATTTCTGTTAACTTGTTTGTTTTTTTATGCTGTTACACGTGCATCGAAGTGGCGATTTGTGTAAATTATATCCTCTCATATAAACAACAAAGTCAATGCCGGTACATTTTATTTTTATACTTTCAGTTAAATCATTTTTGTGCCTCACAATGCAAGTTTCTACGTCATAAATGCTTAATTTTATGCGGCACTAAAATAGCAGTTATTAAATAACGTATCGGAACAATGCCAGCGATATTGTGAATGAATATTAATACGAAACTGAAATCACCATAGCTAAAATAGACCAGACGCTACACATGTAAAGCCATAAAAATCGCCCGTATTTTTAAGTAAATAATTTGGCAGAGCAATACTAGGTGTTGACATTGAAAAATCGTGTCTACACTGTTCGTATGTACTAAATATCCTAATTCGAAAGCTGCTGCTCCCAGCTTGTACAATTCAATGTCAATGTTGAGTAATTGCGAAATGTAAATGTTCCGTACATAAAAATTCGGTACTAATTTAACGGGCCGTTGAACTCGGAAATGAATCAATTATAAACGACTATTATAACTTCAAATTAAATCAAATCGGTTTTAATCGTTGTGGAATTAACTTCTCTTATCTTGGAGAAAGTTATAAGGAATCACCACATTTCTACGATTAATTTTGTCACTTCAATTGTTACCGAAAATTTACTGCAAGATTACTGCAGTTGATGCTTTGAAACACTGAAAGCTCTCCTGCTAATATTCAGGACTTTGCCTCAAGAAAAGCCGAGCGTGCAACAAACTACATTGTCTTGTCGGATTTGTTCCGGTGTGACTGACAAATGGCCGCTTTTGTCTGCACTTTTCCTGGTGTTAAATCGCTGGTTAAAGATATGCAGAAACGCAATTAGACGTTGTGTCGTGCAATTATACTAGGCCTGGAACATGTGACAAATTAACATAAGGTCGATGAAATTGCGGTTTGTGTGGTTGGTTCATAGTGTTGAAATAAATTTTGCATTTGGTAAAAATGGTGGATGCGCCGGGTTACCGATTTTTAAATTAATAATAAAAACTTGACTGATATTGGAATTGTTACGACACATTGCTTTATTACGGCTTTATTTGTTATCAGTTTGTGGAATATTGTTGGTTGCATACACAATTAATTTTTTATCGCGCCATCAAACTCAATTCTAACTTTCCATTCCCGGCTATTCACGTAACACAACTAGTACAGACGTTTAAGAGATTTGAAAATAATTTATTACAATGCTAAAACTTATGCATATTGCATAAATGTCAGATGCTTGCGATGTTAACATCGTATATTTAAATTTTCCACTCGTATTGCATTAAAGAAAGATGATTAGAGAACAAGGAAACGCTAAAGCCTTTTACATATCTTGCGGGAAGAACCTTCTCTTTTGTGATTTTGCATGTACTGTGAATGTGAATTAAAAGCGTTATGTAATAGTAAATCGTGTGTAAGTGTGTTGTTGCTCTTTCGAACAAATTAATCACATTTAAGTAAAGGTTTTAAATACGAAATAACTGGACTGGGCATAGCATCCTTAATGTAATATGGACATAAAGGCTTGAAACCTAAATCTATGTGTATTAGCACATTATTTGTTTGCCTTTTTTCTTTTGAAACAGATTAGTTGAGAATCCAGTTCCCATTTAGATTTACTTTATGAATTACATAATAAGCTATGCAACCAATCGTACAATGATAATAATAGAGGAAGTAAATGAATAGAATGTTATTTATACGATTTTTTTTATTTGTGTTTGTACTTTTTTAAACCAGAATCGCAGAATGTATAGGTAACAGAAAAGTCGCTGATTTTATTTGCGTCTTCCTCGAAAATATTTTTTTCAAACTGATGGACAAAATACCTCGAGATCTCTTCAATCAATTCTGACATTTTTAATTTAGTTTAATTTTTACTTTTTCCTTCTAAGTTTTGCATTTGCCTTGGTGTTCTTATAAGATTTACATATTAGTTATTATTTTCAATGTTGTATTTGATTAATTTTTATTATTGTACATTCGAGTTTCAATCTCTCTTATTAGTCGCATCCAAGCGCCAAGGTGGTGTACTCGTAAAAAAACAAAAAACATAAATTTATTTTAGATATTTTTTTTACATTATGTATTATTTCATATAGTGAACTAGGGCAAAGTAATTAAAAAATAGAAAACCCACAAGAAACCCTATCAAAAAAACCGACAAATAAAACACCCAAACCCACGACGGCCCTCTCCTGTACTTCAGCAAAAACGCCAAAATATCAGTTTTTCGACTGGAATAGGGTGGATACCTCATTTCATTCATCTTCTCGATAATCCTACTAAAATTTTTCACCAACACACTTTTCTTATGAACAAACGTGTCAAAACTATCCTTTCCCTTGTAACACCCCATGCCACTCAAACCCACGCCTCCAAACGGCAAACTCTCAACAATCAAATGCATCAACGTGTCATTCACTGTAACACCACCCGAAGAAGTATTATCGATGATATAATCCCTCACAACGGCATTTTTCGTAAAAATATACAAAGCTAGGGGTTTTTCGCCCTTGTTGATGAAATTCACAGCGTCTTTAAAATCAGTAACTGTGATAATTGGCAAGATTGGCCCGAAAATTTCTTCTTGCATGATGGCATCAGCTGGAGTCACCCCTGAGACAACAGTCGGCTCTATGTAATTGTCAAGGGGGTCCACACGCCCCCCGATAACCACGTTGAGCCCCCTGAGCAATTTCTGAAGCCTCTTGAAGTGAAAATCATTAACTAAGGGGCAACACCTGAGGTCATTGTTGAAAAATTTGGCCAAAGCAGTTCGCGCATATTGAATAAATTCTTTCTCGACCTGTTTCGTACACAGGACGTAATCAGGAGCAATGCACGCCTGGCCCGAATTGAAACACTTGCCCCACATTACCCGAGTTGCTGTCATTTCTAAATCAGCACTCGAATCGATAAAAACCGGGTTTTTGCCCCCTAATTCCAGAGTTGTGGGGGTTAGAAATTTATTGGCCGCCCTGTGGACGATTTTGCCAACAGTTGCGCCCCCTGTGTAGTAAATGTAGTCAAATCTTTGGTCCAGTAAATGGTTCGTGTCCTCGATCCCGCCCAGGAAGACGGGGTAACAAATGGGGTCGATGTATTTGGGCAAAAGCCGGGCCAACATTTTGCCAAAACTGGGGCAAGTGTGTGAGGGTTTGATCACCACGCAGTTGCCGGCAGCCATCGCGCCTAGAATTTGTCACATTTTCATTAATTTTTGCATTTTAGGACGTACCTGTGACCGGCACAAGCGTCAAAAGCGGGACGTTCCACGACCCCATGACCAAAACCACCCCCAGAGGGTCGTGGTAGATGTATAGGCCGTCCAGCAAATCGGTCCATCTCTTGGCCGGCAAGTCGGGCTCTGACCATGTTCGCACGTTATCAATCAAGTATTTTAAGTGGTTTATTGCCACGAAAATCTCAAGTCGGGCCTCCTCTCGGTGTTTGCGGAGGTCTTCGAACATCGCTTCAATGATCGCGTTTTCGTTCTCCTCCAGGAATTTGATAAAGTTCTTGAGGTTTTTGATGCGGTAGCGCATGTTTTTGGTGAAGCCTTTGTTGAAGGCATCGCGCGCTGTTAGCACAATGTCGGCCGTTTGGGCCTGCATCATTCTCGAAAATCTGAACCGGACTGAGGTTGGTTTGTATTCAAAGGGGTTTAAGTATTTTTATCGAAGGCCGGTGTTGTGACACCACTTTTGGGACCGAAGCTTCCTTGAATTTCAATCAGATTGGCACGTTAACGGAGCCGTAATTCGGTTATCTAATAAATAAAGTACTTGGAAGAGTCATTCAAGAGCGTCATAACACTTTATTCTATTAGCTAGCATTAGGTGCGTGATGACTTATTCAAAGGTAATTGCTCTGAAGTAAATTTACTCATCAAATGGCAAGAAAACACGATATTTACTTACCACAAATGTATTCAATTCAGGCGCAATTGAGGTGACATTGACATTACTAAAAAGTTTCAAAGTCTGTAACTGTGGAAATTAAGATAAGGGACAAGTTTTGGTATTAGGAAAATTCCTAATTCATTTTTGGCGCGACTGTATTAGTGTTACGCCGACATTTATCATGTCCACATATTTCTTCCTTTTTTAGGTTGGTTGAAATAAAAGAAAGTAAACCTCCTACGTGTTGATCATTTATTATAGTGATACAAACCTGGTTACAAATTGCACTGTTATGTAATAACTATCATGTGTAAAAAATAACTTATTTGATATTTCTCAATTCTAGATGTTTTAGTTTTTATAATACAGTGGCAAGCTGGGGCTTATTTAATTCATTTGGTAACATGGAGATTTTTGTTGGACAATAAAGCGGCCATTATGAGCTACGTGTGTTTGACAAAACAATTATTTGTCTGATTATGGATAATAAATCGGTGTGTGTATGCACATTTAGTTCAATTTTATTTGCAAAACTGTAACTTATTAACTGTCTAGTCAATATTTTTTTACATAAAGTACCTAATTTAAAATCCGCACTACGGAAACTGGAATAAAACTGCCAAAAAACTTAAATGTTTTTCATGGATGTATAGTCGTTTTTTTTTTTTAAATCAATTGTCAAATTGTTTCAACGTTGGCAACTCCATTTAAAATTAGTGGTCCAGGCTTCGTTGCTATGGCAATGTGGCAGGGTTCCAACAAAATTTCAAAATTTTTGACACTGACAGTTGATTTAAAAAAAATGAGGTATAGGTTGTAAATATTTTTTTAAAACAATATTTTCAAAAAAACTAATTCTTGAAAATCGGTTACGTTTGTTACTCTAATTATTACTTATGAGGCGAATTAGAATGATTATTATTTGTGTTGTCAATTAAGTATACCTACCTAGTTACTAACTTCATGAATCAGTTTTTTCATAAAATAGAAGTTTGGTTTCTTATTTTTTATTCACCTAGTACTCGCATACGTTTTATTTTGATAATATTATTATAGTGCTATTTTATTACTGATCCATATTTTTTATTTTTTCCTAAAAAGAACACTGCGATGTCTATGCCGATATCTACTGCATCTTTTTATATTTTATTATTTTAGTCGAAACCGGTAATTCTGTATTTTTTCCAAATAATTATTCCAGCTCCATAGCATCATATTTCCGATAATATAAAAAATAAAGTTATGTGAAGTAGATTTTAACTTAGTATTTGTTGTAATAAAATATTGATTTTACATGTTCTTACACTATTTAATGTTCTTCAATATTGTTTGTTCTTGATTTTTTAAAACTGGAATTTTTGTACAGTGGTGGACAATATAATCGCGTACACCGTATTTTTGCTGGATTGAGTAGGTATTAGCATGACATTTTCGTCAGTGTCAATTGTCAAAACTTACTGAACACGATAAAGTTCTTATACTGTCGAAACTGGAAGAAGGTCATAGCATAAGAGCAGTTGAGGACCAATACAACAACAAAAGCACAATTTTAAGAGTAAGGAAGTGATGGGAACAAAAAAATGTTGGTTCGGGACGACCATGACCATCAAATCCTGAATAAGGTGAAACACTTGTTAAATGATTTTTAAGGAACTTTAGACCTGAGAACTAAAATGAACTATGGGCTGGTATTCAAAACGTTGAAGTTGGTTGAAGGGAATTAATAAAAATTATTGTCGAGACCTTAGTGCATCCATTTCGATCAGATCAAACAAAGTATCAGCTGCAAATGGAGCCATAAAAAAATATTAATTTTGGAATCGTTATTGTATTAATTTTTGTAAATAAAGATTCATTCTTACATTACTGTTAAATTAGAGTGGCAATTTGACAATTTCTAATTGCAACGTATATCCTCTTTTCTAAAAATACCTTTAAACTTAAAAAAAGACATGATTACACAGTAATAAATTAGAAAAAATGTGTTACTTGATTTTTCGTAGTGTACGCGATTAATTTGTCCACCACTGTAACTATGGGAAAAAGTTAGGATTTTGTGTTTGGTGGTTCAAAGTTGTAAGTTCTTTGAATTTTTTGTAAAATACAATTTTTGTAATGCTGATATCTCATTTCCTACAATCATTTTACTAATTATTTTTGTACCTAAATTGAGACATTTCTAATTGATTACCTTGTGCTGCTTATGTTCTAAAAACTATAAAACATTCACTCTCGATATGTATAACAATTTCAGCCTTGATTTTGCAGTAAAAAATGCAATACAAATTTTGCCAAAATAAATACAAACTGTTGTGTTTCAAACATTTTAAATTAATTATTCACCAAGGCCACGCTATTCTCTCAACACCTCTTTAAAACATACATATTTTACCAAGCGGCATCTGCACTTTATTAAAAAAATATGCCAACGATCAATAAATCGTTACAAAATTTATAATTAAAATTTCTCCCTATAGATAGCATTATTAATTCAGTCAACTCATCGACTAATCTATAAAGGAACTTGTGGTACATATTTCTCAAAAATCAATTTTTCATCACCTGCATACTACAGTACATATCACAGAAAATTTCAAACCGCCCCTAGAAATTATTTATCGTCATCCCGACAGATATAATGTAAACCGTAGGAAAAAGCCACCCCTAACCCAAAAACAAACGCTGTTTTGATCCAACTGAAACTAATCCCTCGTCGCTTCTTCGTAGCTATTGCGAGAAACTGAGCTTTTGACTTTGTATACGGTGGATACCTCGCAAATTGTGTCAACTCGTCCACTTTTCCCAAACCCCGCATCAAAACGCTCTTTTTATGAGTGAAAGTGTCAAACCCGAACTTGCCATGGTAGGCCCCCATCCCACTCGAGCCCACTCCTCCAAAGGGCAAATTATCGGCCCAAATGTGCATTATCACATCGTTAACCGTAAGCGCTCCACTTGAAGTGTTATTCAAAAATAATTCCTTCACGTCTTTGCGATTGGTAAAAACGTAAAGGGCCAAGGGTTTGTCGCGTTCGTTGATGAAATTGATGGCCTCCAAGGGCGAATTTACGGTGACAATGGGGAGAATCGGCCCGAAAATTTCCTCCTGCATGACCGGATCGTCAGGTTTCACGTCAATAAGAACAGTTGGGGCGATAATTCTAGTTCTGGGGTCTCCAGTTCCTCCAATTGCCACGTTTGAGCCTTTGATGAAGTTCATAAGGCGATTGTAGTGACGGTCGAGGAGGATTTTGCTCAAGTAGGGACTGACTTTGACATCACCGTCACCGTAAAACTCCTCAAGAACTGTACGTGCAGCTGCGAGAAACTTCTCCTCCACTTCTTTCGAACAGAGGAGATAGTCGGGGGAAATGCACGTTTGGCCCGCATTCATGGTTCTCCCCCAAATAATCCGACGAGTCGCTGTTAAAATATCTGCAGATTCGTCCAAATAAACGGGGCTTTTGCCCCCCAGTTCGAGCGTGGTGGGGGTTAGGTGTTTGGCAGCCGCTTGGTGGATGATTTTGCCGACGCTCGAAGAGCCGGTGAAGAAAATATAATCGAACTTATGTTTGAGCAGTTCTGTTGTTTCCTCAATCCCGCCCAACACCACCTGGTAGCAGTCCTTGTCCAGGTACCTGGGGAGGAACTTGGCGATGAGTTTGGCCGATTCGACGGCCAGTTCCGAGGGTTTGAGGATAACGCAGTTACCACCAGCGATAGCACCTACCATGGTTTTTTTGATAAGAGAAGTCTGACTTTGATTGAGGGTACGAACCTATCAGTGGTCCTAAAAGAAGCATGAAGGGGTAGTTCCATGCACTCATAATGAGGACAACTCCGTAGGGATCATGGTAGATGTATACTCCATCAAGGAGGTTCAAAATGCTCCGTTCCGGAGCTACTGGTTTTGCCCAATCGGATAGTTCGAAAAGTGTGTGTCTGAGGTCCCGCTTGACCAAGTCTATCTCTCCCATGGAGGCCTCCTGACGATGCTTCCCCAAGTCTTTGTAGACGGCGTCGCAAATTTCGTCTTCACACTCATTGAGGAACTTTTCCAAAGCTTTGAGCTGTTTTTTTCGGAAATTGATCGGCTTGGATTTGCCACAACTGAAGGCCGTTCTGGCCGCATTGAGGACCTCCTGGAGTGGTTTTTGGTTCTGCTTGGTCTCTTCGTCAATATCGACCACCACCGGGTTGTAGAACCCGTTGAGTGGCTGTTTCACTGGCAAGATAAGTTCACTTTCCACTCGGGTCATTTCGCGAACTGGTTACCACGATCACTGAATGTGTTCTGGTTTCTTTGAGCTAAGACAGGTATTTTAAAATTCCAATGCGCATGGACAAGACCCTTTCAGTTTTCCTCGTTTCGTAACTGCGACTTTATTAAACGCTTACGAATAATTGATGATATTTCTGCTTCAATTTTAAACTGTGCCATCAGGTGCGGGATGGAAACGTACCAAGGAAAATGACCGGTTATTACGTTATAAAATGATTAGAAGGCGAATTTTATGTAATACACCTTTTAATCAAAACACTCTCTTGTGAAACAATTTTCTCTCAATTCCGCATACAAGAAGCGTTACGTCACGTCTTCCCCGAGGATGTGAATAGGAAAGTGAGCACAATTGAATTATTTGGGCAGGATTCAAGTTCAAGGTGAGGGAAATAAAACACCGGTATGCAAATAAGGGATTCTCTTGTGTCAGCAATAACAACTGTGTTAAAAATTTAATACATTTTGAACTGGTCGATTGCGATATAATAGATGTGCGATTAAAACTGGTGTAGCAGTTGTGCCGGTGAATTATTGAAATTTGTCCAGTTTGACGTCAATGGAATTACATAAGAAAAAAATTTTCATTGAGCAATTTTAGCCGCGGTCATTAGACTCGTGTGTGTTTGGACACATTTCTTTATTTGTACATAATTACGCTGGGAAAAAATTAAGAATTTGACCTTTCCAGTTGTTGAACTTGGTTGTGAATGATTTTTTTCTAATTAATTGCTGGTTTATTTATAGGCACTTTTCCAGGTTTCTGGATTACGATACTTACTCATTTTATGCTTAAATTAAACCTCTTAAAATGTCGAAACAACTCCTTAATGGTAATTGACATATAATAATTTTGTCCTTGTTGCAATTATTTTGCATTCAGTGAACTGCATAAATTTATGTAGATAAAAGCGAAATAGGCTTTTTATAATGTGGGAAAATGCACCTCACTGAATGCCAGTGATTCACTTTGAGAAAAGTTTTTCAATGAATTATACCCCCATCTACCGGGTGTGGTAGAGAATTGCTTACACATAAAGGTCAAAATAGTAAAAAAATTCTTTGTATTAAAATTATTGATAAATAACAAATTAAAAAAAAATTAAATGTGCCAACGTTGTCTAACAGTCGTGATCACAATAGAATTTGATCAACAATAAAAATAAATTAATTTTGAAACGGTTTCCTAGGAATTAATTACCAGTGTTGGCACATCTACAAATTGTGATTTTTTTGATGAATTTTAATTTAAATTTAAAAAACGGCTAAAGTCTGATAGTAAATTTAAAAATAATTATTCATCGTTTTGTTAGGGAACGATTACTTAGTGTGAAACATAAAAACATTAAAAAATAATGAAAATTGAAGAAGTTAACAAAATAAGTTTGTAGCTCCAGATTTTTAAAAATATGACTACGAATTTTTTCAAGATTTTTTCCGTAATCTACACATGCTTCTCAACAACGTACCACTGAGTTGGTGCGCCATTTTTTGAGCAGCCTGTATACAATTTAAATCATAAAAACATTCTTCTTTCTAATGTTATCGGGAGGACGGATGTAAAAGCCGCCCTAAGTTACACATACAGTAATTTTAAAAATGCACGTTTTACATGTTTTACATTTTAATATCTCTGGTTCTAAGGTTGCATCGAAACCAGCTTCACCTACCTGCGGAAATATATTCGGAGTGAAAGGAAGATGAATAACATTACGAATGTGTGAACGTAATGTATTAGATAATGCGATTACTTGCTCCACTTGAAAAGTGCAAATAGATGCACACAAAGATTTATGTGTTTCGATTTGCATTCAAATTCAAGCAATATTTGCTGCTTCCCAAATTTGATCAATTTGAATATAAATCCGAAACATCAAGACAATGTCGGCTCTCTATCAATTTTCTGTTATTAGAGAATACGGTTTCACATAAAACTTATTGTAAAACGATACGAAACACCTTTCCATGTAATACCCGATCTCTATTTCTTTTGTTGGTATCATTTCACTTTGTGTGTCTTGAAGGAAAAGGTCATAACCTGCGTTCTTCACTGCAGGATTGAATTTAGGTGTATTTTGTCGTCATAGCGACTCAGAGAATTCCAGACGTTGACATACAAAGAAAAATAATCCGATATTATACACAGTAGAACACGAAAAGTGGTTTGTTTGAATTTATTCCTTGCGCAAATCCAGAAAATCGATGCAAAATTAGTTAGTCCTGTTCAACTCAGTCATAATCACATTTTCTGCGTGAAAAAATTCATACACTTGTGCGGCGATAAATTTTAATTTCCGGCCCACAAACATCAATTTTTTAATCGCAGACGTGATGGGAATTTGCCAGACTTTCTCGGATAAAAGGGGTTTGAATAATTAATAAATGAGACTTGATAATAATTGACGAAGACGTGTCGACTCTTTATTGCAGAGTAGATCACGAATGGTATGAATTTATTACAGTTGGGAATTATTTATGGTCAAGTACGATGCATTTCACAATAGAGTGTACCTACACACGCGATTTTATGGTGGGGATAATTAAATGGAATTAATTTTACGATTCTGGTTTGCTTTTTATCAAAAATTTAATCTGGAATTTTTAAAACACTATAAAGTAAATCGATTCGGTGATTTACATACTTAGCGTCGCTGTAAATTGTGTATTCCATGCTTAATTTATGGGAAAATAATGTCGTGATTGTTCTTGAGGTTTTGGTCACAAACGAGGCGCTTAAAACACCTCTCGTGTATTAATTTATATTTTACAACTTTCACCTTTGTTACATTCATCTGAGTTGGGCTTCCATTTCGAAGTGCCCGACTGACAGGAAATGAAATGTTTTCCGCACGCCTAATGAAACATTTTCGCCATCTGACCTTTTCAATCAATTTGCAATCAAATATTCAGCGTAAAACCAATGCATGAAAGGCATAAAGGAATTTTTTGAAAAGCGAATGACTTGCAGAAAGTCCTGGCACGCCATATCCATACATTAAAATCAAAGCATATATGAAATATTTACTGCTTACCTTCAACCCCCTGGCCTCTATCACAGTCGCCGTAAGCCGACTCAAATTTTCGTTGTAGAGCAGCGACACAAGCAACTCCCCCAAATTCGACTTGATCTCTTGCGGCTCCTTTAAACCAACCCTTAAAAACCACCACCGTGTTATCCCACAGACAAACCTTTTCCAAGTCCAATTTGAAAAGCTGCTGTTCGGTCCCGTCCCCAATTTCCAAATCCTTGAGTGGAAACGTCACGTGTCCGATTTCGGATCTTCGTTTAGTCCTGCTGCCGTCGATTACTGTCAGCTTCAGGATGTGATCAGACATATCTTTCTGCGAGACCTGGATTTGTATGCAAATTTTGGTAGCGATAAGTACGTGACGTTCTACTCACTTGGAAGACCAGAGTTTCGTCAAAGTAGGGGTTGCAAGTCTTTTTCTTCTGTTTGGATTGTAAGTAACGTCTTTCATCGGGCATTAAGTGCAAGCTGAAGGGCAAATGTCAGAGGTCACTTTTGTAGATATTAGACAAGTAATAGTTGCAAAAGTGCTCAATTATGCAAACTTAAAGCACTGTTTATTTATACAGGACTTGAGAAAAATGCAACGAACATTTGTTGACACGGCAGTCTTGCCTCCAACACTAGTAATGTTTTCACAATTGAAACCCTTTCATTCAGGGAGTGAAATGTCATTAAGACGACTCGAATGGTTAATTGTTGAGTCGGAGTCGCCTAAAGTAATTACCATTATTACATTTAGCTCTGCCCTTTGATTCACTAATTTTACGAATGAATTGAATTGTACGTTTTTTATAAACTATTATTTCGAGGATTATGTATTTATTACCGAACAAAGGGATCGCAGCTGTTGACCGTGCCCACAGTCCTTGAGGGCAAATTCTTCGCCTTGAGCAAGGAGACCAGTAATTTTTCCGTCGAAGGTTCGTACCTTAGCGAGAACCAAATCCGGCCAATGTGCCCTTCAGGCCACTGGATGTCGTCCAAATCCAGCGTACTTTTGTACAGAGCGGGTTCTATCACCCCCAAGCCGTAACAACCTAAGAAAATATGTTTATGAAAAAACTGTTTGGGTTGCGAGCAAGCGTAAATTTCAGCGCGGCTTACTGAAAGAATTCGATCTCTGGTTCGAAACCGAGGGAAGCAGTAAACTTTCGGTGTCGACATCGGAATCATCCGGTTCAGTGAGGTCGCCTAGTGAGTTGCTCCTTAAAGGTGGAAGACTGAAATGGATCTCTTTGGTCCTACGTGGAAATTTATTATAATACAAACGGGAGGAAACTTGAATATCTTACAAAAACTGAGGCGCGGTTCCTTGCTGAGATGGGTAAACAAGGATGCTGGAAGCGGCGTGTTCCTCGTCAGCGTTTTTAGTTTTGCGACGACGGAGGAAAAACAACACAGCCACCGAAATAAAGACAATCAGGACGACACCCACGGCCACCGAGGAATACAGAATTTCTGCTGCGAAACAACGACAAAATTACACCCGATACAATAATTAATCCTTACACTACCCCCTAATTAAAATATAATTTCGTCTCAATTTCGAAATCCGAGCATTACACGACTCGGCCTTGACTTTTGATTTCGCCCAGAAATTGGATTGTTTGTCAGTATCGTGTGGCTTTTACCTGGAAAAATAGCCACACAATGTTTGCATGCAAGTTGATAAATAATCTGTGCAGGAAACTCGCTTTTATTCCGAGTGAGTTGTACAACAATGTAATAAAACTTATCGCCCACTCTTGCGACGAGGGATGGTTATAATTACAGAACCCAAAATTGTTTGTCCCAATTTCTTTAAATTGCGGACGCTACGCCATTGCGTTTCATTTTTCGGGATTTATGCGCTCTCGTGACTAAATGGAATTAAAAGTATCGAGATAAATTGCAGAATTTTTGATTTGATTGCTCCTAAATCAGGCAAACTTTCAATTACAGAAATGAAGCCCTACACAGAGGAGATTATTATTTACAAAATTAAATTAATTGTATTGCTATTGCTTTGTTTGTGCTAGACATTTCAATTTGAAACACACAAAAATGGAAAAATGTGTGCCATTGCGATTTTTAATTACAGTATTGTTTGTCACTGATTTTGTGTTACACCACGCATGTTGAAACAGCACGACATCAAACACGTTTTTACAAGCAATCAGAACTATTGTTCCCAAAGTTTCGTTAAATTAATACATGTTGTACCGATGTGTTTACTTGCGGTTTGTCAAATCCGACAGGTAATTAACCCAGATTATAACTAAGTTGCCCCATTTTTGCGGCAACCCGTCCTTGAATAATTACGAGCTTCCGCCAGTTTCTGGGAATTAATTAGGACATCCCTTGTTGAGTTGAGTCCTGGCCGTCCCGGGACTTCAGAAAGCTTCATAAATTCGAGTATAGATATCGCGTTTTCCCGGCGCATCCACCAAATATTTACCGTGGCGTTGCAACTCTCCGGGAGTTTGTTCCGAGACCACGTACTCTTTGAAGGTCTCTCCTGTTGGTGACGATTGGATGTCTCCCGGTGGAGGCTCTGACGACCGCACGCTCCGCAGGATTGCCAATTTGTCAGCGTACCATTGTTGATCCTTGCGCCAAGTGCTCAGCAGTTTACGTTTCCACGATTGATTTTCCATTATGGGCGTTGGGCGGTCGGGGATTCACATATTTAGTAGCCTGGAACAGGAGCAGACAGTTCCGGAGATTTTTCTCTAGAAAAATGGGACTACAACTCGTCTGCTAAAAGCTTTATTTTATTTTTAATTTTTTCATATTAAAAAAAATGAGGTTGAAGCGAAACCATAAATGTAAAATAAAAAGAATTGTTTTATTTGAAAGTATTACTCGCGCTGGTTTATGCACAACCAGCATTGCTTTCTTGTAGCCGGTTGCATAGTTTAGAATTACAAATTAGAATTCAAAGCAAAACTGGGACACATCACATCGCCAGTAATTAATTTCTGATTTGTAATTATTTATCCAAGCATTAAATGACTATGTTTTTAAGATAAGTAAGTAATATCCAGGCAACAAAAACTTGGCGAAAAGTTCGAGCTTTCAAGCTAATTAAGTGATTAATGAATAATTGACTCAAACTTTATAAAACATTAGCAAAGTTAAATGAGCGAAAAATTCTTGATGCTTTAAAAAGTAAATAAGAAGTTAGTACATTTTGCTATTTATCACTTTGGAAAGCTGTGTGTAATAGGTAATAAATCAGCCAGTTTTGTTATTTCTGATAGCTTTATTTATTACAATAAATTAATCAGTTTAGGTTTTAAGTTTCAATTCAGTAGAAACCTCTCAGAGACAAAATAAACCGACCTGAAAGGATCTCGTTGAATTCGCATATAAAGAAATTTATTTTTTGTTCGTATAGAAAGTAGTGATGCATGGTACCACCAAATTTAAATTAGTTTCGAAAATATTTTAGTTGGAATTTCAAGATCACGCTTCGTTTCATTCATTTCTCCCGTTTTTGTTCCAAATTATTAAACAGTACGATGCTGTAGGTGTGGCTGTTGTTAAATTCTGTAATAAATTACGTAACGTAACCGCACACAAGTCATAATAATTTTCAATTAGAATGCGATCGCAAAAAGTGACCAATACTTTCTCAACGCTGTTTTTATTGAAAATAATTCTTCGAGTTTAGATTTAAACCTTTCTCTCATTTGCTTTGGAGGTAGATTTGAGCCACGTATCGAGCTTCGAAGTTCTGGCAGTAATGTAAAAAGAAAAACTTGGACAAATGGAGGGATTCTGTCGAAGTTTATCCATCATTTCCCATTTATCACTTTGGCACGTGCAAAGAACGTTTTGCATGCGAATAATCCGTCTGTGGTAAAAGGTAAAACGATAAATTCAAGCACGTTCCGTGCAATTTTCTCGGAGTGAAATGAGTGCGGTTTTGTGTAATGTGTGATTATGTACTTTCATCAATCAATAGATGGCATTGAACTTGGATAAGGCAATTTCTCTCGCCACGCTTTGATTAGATTAGGCGGATATTTTATCTAAAGTCTAATCAGTCTCCATTCCTGCCAAAAACAGAAGGAACCTGATTGAAACTCGCTGATTTCGGATGAGAGCATCGTGATTACCAAAAGTGACATGAAGCAACCGCATAACGGTTCAAATTTTTACTTTACCCACTTTTTCTTTCCCACAATTAATTCAAGAGTTTTCAGCAAGCGTTAAAGTTTGGGAAAGCGAGGACTTGTGATTAATTCTCTGATTAGGAATTTGCGCCACTTTGATACTTACCGTTAATAATACACTCTTGTACTTACATTTTAATGATTTATGAGTGTAGCGATTTTTAGGAATTTTAATTCCACACGCGATCCTTTGACTTTCTTCTTCTGTAATTGACCATGATTTTTCAGTAAACAGCACGCCAATTTTTTTTTTTTTTTTTTTTTTTTTTTTTTTTTTTTTTTTTTTTTTTTTTTCATATTACAATTAATTAATTAAAACTCGGAATAAATAACAATCCACAGTTATTGTTATAGATACTTTTTGTGCATCCTTCTTTGATCACTCTATATTTTTCTGATTTTCTCGAATTTACTGAAACCAAAATTCTAAATAGTCTTCATTTTCGTTTATCAACTTTAAAAATTGTAGACATTTCCTTTAAATAATTTTTGTTTTAAGATAAACCAAGAATGCTTTAGCAATTGCAAAGTTGGCAACATGCGATGGTGGTGTAATGGTCAGCATAGTTGCCTTCGAGTCTCGATCGAGCAGTCAAAGTGTGCGGACCTGTCCAAGCCTTTACCTGCTCAGATTAGCGACAACCCTTTGCGACTTGCACTTGTGCTAGTTGTGCGCTCCACCTTGCGTGAAAAATCGTTTTTCTCAAAACGAACCATTTTCAAAGTGAAATCCAGGCCAAAACTCCCTTACAAAACTGTGTCTACAAAGCACACTTTTGATGCCAACGGGGATCGGACGAAAATCCGAAAACCGAGAAGAGTTCCGCTCATCAGAATTCCGCCTCCGGCGGAATTGACCTCACCGATACCAGCGACGCCCAAGCCAACCACATCGGAACCGGAAATGGTGAATTCCAGAGACCTGTTCCAATCGCCTCCGACGAAGAAGATGGCTAGGACACCACCTCCAAGCCCAGGTAAGTCGAAGATAAAGACTAAAAACAGATTTGATCCATTGCAGGTGGAAGAAATGGAAGTCGGGACACCCGCAGAAGCAGACCAGTCTGCCGGTCCCTCCCAGGACACCACGGAGACACAATCAAAGAGAAGCCCCCCAGAAAGACCCCCACCGCCGATTGTCATTCACGGCAAAGCGAAAGATCATGCAGCACTTCTTCAGTTCTGCAAGAAACAAGCTGGTGAAAATTTCACCATCAAGTACACCCGGGAGAGGACAATCATCTCCACAAAAACCAAGAAAGAGTACAATTCCATCAAGGAGAAGATGGAACAAGACGAACTGGAGTACCACACGTACACCACCAGGGAGGAGAAAACCCACGCGTTCGTGCTCCACGGCCTGGACAAAGGGCCTGAAATTCCTGAACTCGTGGCTGAGATGAAGGAGAAGGGTGTTGATCTCATCAACATGTATGAGATGAAAAACACCCAAAGGCCCCTGTTCCTCGTCATCACCGGGAAGTACGAGACGCTCAACAGCATCTCAAAGAAATGCCAGGCACTAAGCCACATTCGTGTGAGCTTCCACCGGTATGTCAAGAAAACTCGCATCACGCAGTGCCACAGATGCCAAGAATGGGGCCATGCGACAAGCAACTGTCGCGTGAAACCAAAATGCCTGAAATGTGCCGCTGGACATTGGACAAGAGATTGCGAAATCGGCGAAGACGCCACTCCAAAATGTGCAAATTGCGGAGGCCCCCACACCGCAAACAATCTCAATTGCCCCGTTTATCAAAAGCGGGTGCAATACATCAATGAGAGAGTTGCACACGAAGACGACAAAGCGGGCCGCAAACCCACCCGCTACATTCCAGCCCCGGCCCCCAAAACCAACGCCTGGACGAGGGCCCCCACAATGCAACCGCAGCCTGTGCCCCCCATGGCTGCATCACACTGGCCAGCGTTGAGCCAGCGCCACCCCCAACAAAATCAGGAGCCCCCAATGGTATCACAGCCCCAGGTGCCCCCCAAACTTCAACCCCAACCCCAAGGAACGATGACAACAGCCGAGACCCTCATGCAGCTCTCACAGGCGTGCAAAAGGTTAGACCAGTTAGTTGACTTATCTAAAATGCTCAAGGCGGTAGTTGATCTCACCACCCTGCTGGAAGGGTGCACAGATCCTACCTCCAAATTTATGACAGTCTTCGAATTCACCCAAAACCTCCACACTTATGGATTTTAAAGCCATTTGTGTAATTTGGAATGCTAATAGTGTCAAACAAAAAATTGACGAATTAATTGCTTTTTTACATTCTAACAACGTAGACATTTTGGCCATCAGCGAAACTAAATTAACACGTAACGATAGATTTTATATTCAAAATTACAACATAATAAGGCAGGACCGAGTAGACGGTACTAATGCGGCGGGGGGTGTCGCGATTTTAGTTAAAAAAGGTATTTCATTTTCAAAATTAACGTTACCACGAACCACAATAGAAGCCGTCGGAATTAAATTAACTAATCAAATTCATTTTATTGCAATTTATAACCGCCCTTGTTATAACATTTCACAACGCGATTTAGAAAACCTAAATAATATCGGTAATAAAGTAATTATAGCTGGGGATTTCAATGCGACTCACAATACCTGGGGATGCCATCGAAATAATACAAGCGGAAATACCATATATAATCTTAGCATTAGTAACAATATCATCATAAACCACCCGCGGTCACCTACTCACTTTCCGTCGAACAATTCTACCCCGACAGTAATAGACTTAATCCTTACAAAGAATTTCTTATTGGAAAACGACCCTCAGTCTCTTTCACAACTAAATTCCGACCATAATCCGGTAATTTTCGAAATTTCTAATCTCCCTGAAGATAATGATAACCGACAAATAACTTCATTTAAACATACCAACTGGCATAACTTTCGTAAAGATTTAGATAATGAAATCCAAATTAATCATAATATTTTAACCATCGAACAATTAGAACACGAAATTAATAAGTTTACAAAATCAATTCAAAAAATTAGGAAAAAACATTCAACCACGCGAATAGTCACTTCCTTAAGGAAAGACAAAATTCCGGATAACATTGTTAATGTAATTAAAACTCGTAATCACGTCAAGAAACGAATGCAAGTCACCGGTGACATTACACTCAAACCCCAAATTTCGGCATTAAATAGTGAAATCAAAAATCTAATACGCGAACATAAAAATAACGTTTGGCAAACAAAATTAGCTTCACTTAACCCTAACGATAATTCACTTTGGAAAATGACAAAATTATTGAAACGGAAATCATATGATATACCATCACTGATTGCGAACGGTATTACAGCAGAAACGGTAGAACAAAAGGCGGAGACACTAGCGACACAATACGAATCAGTACATAGAGCAGATCAAAATTTCAATAACGAACAAAATGATATTAAAGGGCAAGTTGAAGAATTCATAAATCAAAATCGCGAGCAGATAAATTCACAACACTATCTATCACGAATTGTAACAAACCCAACCGAAATTGCAGAAATAATTAAAAAATTCCCCAATAACAAAGCCCCGGGGCTAGACGAAATAGAAAATAAAGTAATTAAAAATTTCTCACGTAAAGCTTTAGTACAATTGACAAATTTAGTTAATGTAATGTTCAAATTAAATCATTATCCCCAATCATTTAAAATCGCAAAAGTAGTACCCATTTTCAAACCAGGTAAAAACGCGCAATTACCGAGTAGTTACAGACCGATTAGTTTACTTTCTTGTATCTCCAAAATTTTCGAAAAGGTAATTCATTTTAGACTCAGCAAAATTCTTCAGAAAAATAAAACAATTAATAATTGCCAGTTTGGATTTAGACCGAAACACAATACCACACAACAACTTGCCAGAATCGTTAATGATATACAGATTAATTACAATAAAGATAAAGTTACCACAATGGCTTTACTTGATATTGAAAAAGCATTTGATCGCGTTTGGATCGACGGTTTAATATACAAAATGATCCATTACAAAATTCCGAAAAGTTTAATCTTATTAATTCATTCATATTTAACAAATCGGGAACTCCTAGTACAATTAAAAAACATCCAATCGACGAGGAAATTAATTGGAGCGGGGGTCCCGCAAGGTTCAGTTCTAGGTCCAACTCTTTTTAATATCTTTATAAATGACATACCAATATTCGCGAAAACAAATACGGCGCTTTACGCAGACGACACGGCAATATACGCGAGCTCCTTTTCGGCTCAGATAGCGAGCAAGCAAATTCAAATTCATATTAATTTATTGGAGAAATTTTATGACAAGTGGAAAATCAAAATTAACGCGGAAAAAACACAACAAATCATATTTACACGAAAATTCACCGACCATAAAATTTGGGATAAATTACGGGTATACGATAGAAAAATTACAGACGAACCGCACGTTAAATATCTCGGGACGTACATTGACACACGTTTAAATTTTTTCAAAAACACTAAATATTTAATTAGTAAAGCCTCCGCCGCCCTTAAAAACATGTACTCGCTTATGAAAAGAAACAGTAAACTCACGCCACAAAATAAAGTGATAATGTACAAAACCATAATTCGACCAATCTTGACATACGCCGCCCCCGTATGGTGTCACCTCTCGGACACTGCCTTCAAACCGCTGGAAGTTTTTCAAAATAAATGTTTAAGATTAGCTTTGAATGAAAGTCGCTATGCTAGAATTGTCGATCTGCAAGAAAGATCGGCGACCACTAGCCTACGAGCATTTGTTAATAAACTTAGTAACAATTTTTATAGTCATCAATTAAATTTCAATAAATTAACTCGTAGAATCACTAAATTTAGAAGTTACAACACGCCCTTCAGGCTAAAACATAAATTATCGTATCAACATTTGAGCATCTACGATAAATAAACTTCCAGCAGGGCCTCAGATCCCTTAGACAGATCCATGGAATTTTATTCTCGTGTGATCTGTCAAAGCCTAACTGAATAAATGAATCAGCCACCAATCCAGTTGATTTAACGTCGGAAATCAAGGATCGACCTCTAGTTCGCTATGTGGTCCACGAATTTCCAAATTGCACTTTTTGTATATATGTAAATATCTTATTGTACATAAGTAGGCTAAGTTTGTTAAATTATTAAAAATTTCACAAAATAAACATTTTCAAAAAGTACAAAACTACAGGGCTGGGGAGACCACTGGTCCACAGTCGCGCACTTCGGTGCATAACTTAAATTAATTTAGGTAGGACGCGTAATTCATGGCTCGGCGGGGTCAACAGAAAAAGGGTTTTTGTATTTCTTTCCCTTAGTTATAATGATAATTTGTTATGCATGTTAGTTATAAGGAAATCTCATATAGGATCAATTAGCATAAGGCGCCTTCAGCGCACCAATAATTGTTTGCACTACAGGATAAGCATGGAGTTGCATGAACCTGTAAATTATAATTTGTAAATTAGGTTAAGATTTCTGTCTTTGTAGGATTTCTGATCCTCTATCATTTTTGTAATTACTGAATAAACGTTGTTGAAAAAAAAAAAAATAGTTGCCTTCCAAGCAGTTGATCCGGGTTCGATTCCCGGCCATCGCATAGTTTTTTTTGTATTTTAATGATTATTATTGTTGATTCTTATTTTTCCGAGAATATGTTTAGGTATTTAAACATTCTATTATTTCCATTAATCGTGAAATCTTAATAATAAAAGTAAAACAATGGAAATTGCAATAACGTTTTTCTTAATTGTCCTTTTTCTTATTGGTAGAAAAGGTTTTTTATTATTCATTGTACGAGAATGCCAATAAAATGGTTGTTTTGAAACACATGCTCAGAACACTTGAAATAAATTCCGGATTCCGGCCAAATAAATCAATCCGGGATCTGCCTTAAAAAACATCTGGCACCATAAAACCTATTATAAAAAATTATGTAATGCTGACTTTAATTTTGTTTTTCGTTTAAGTAAAATCTCATTAATTAATTTGCTCTAAGGAACAATATGAACAACTTTTTTGTGCTATTCTCTGGGTGTTTCTTTTGTTGAAATAAACACGTATTAAATAACAACAATATTTATTAACTATCTACAACATTTGTATTTTCATATTTAAATTAAATAGGAGCATAATAATACAATCTTTTGCTGGGATCTTTAACAAAAAACGGTTTCTTCGTTGTTGTCGTTTTCTCCTCGGATCCTTCATAGTCATAATCTACAGCCACGTCGTCTTCACTTTTATTTTCTTCACCTTCTTCCGCAACTTCAGCCTCGTCAACTTTAACCTCCATCAACTGATTGACTTTTTTCGGTAGTTTGGGGTCAGTGAAAAAGGCTTCAGGTTTTTGAACAATATCAGTCAGTCTTCTTACATTATGTGTTTGTTTCGTTTCCCTTCCTTCATTTTCTCGTCGGTAGTTGCCACCGTGTTTCTGTGTTTTGTCGTATTCTTGGAACACTTCAACATTGTCAATTTTTCTGGAAACGATTGTCCTGTTTGAAGTTTTATCAACTTCAGGTTGAGATTGGTGTCTCCTGCGTATGACTTTAACGGTGACGGTTTCTTGTGTTTCTGTTTCGGGTAGTTCTGTTGTGGGTTTAGGGACTCTTATCCTCGTTCGCTGTCTTCTGGGAAAAGTCCTCCGTGGTTTATCGTGATGTATTTGAGGTGTTTCCGTTACGGTAGTACTGACAGGAGCCTGGGTTGTAGCTCTTTGAGTAGGTCTTCTGCTCCCTCGAGTTTTCGTCCGCGTTCGGACGACTTTTCTGGTAGTTGTAGTAGTCGAAGGTAATTCCGTTGTCGTTGTGGTTTTTGGTTCAACGTCTTCGTGTTTACTCTCACTCATCACAGGATTAATTTCAGCTTCTTCGTCCGATTTTCTGTCTTCCATGATCGGTACTTGACTTGTAGGTTTCACATTGTCTTGGTCTTGGTCAGAATTATGTCGTGCTGGAGGATTAGACCGTTCAATTGTCTTGTATTTAGAATAATCAATCGAAGTTCGAGGACTGTACGTTTTTACTTTAGGCAGATACTCAGTTATGTCAAAAATCTGGAAGTTGGAACCACTAATTTGACCCCCAGGTGAATTCTGAACGCTCTCTACTTGACTTTCTTGTTCTTCTTCTTCTTCCGGTGCTTCAGTCGTGGTTGTGGTCTTAGCTTTTGCTTTTTTCTCATCTTCGATGGGTTTGTAACCGGAATCGTTTCTGACTTTGGCTAAAATACTCAAAAATTCAGGCGGGTCTGTCGAAACTGGTTTCGCCGTTGTGGTCGGTGTTGTCGCATCCTCTGACCCTTTTTCTGTAGTCGGAGGGTCGGTAAGTTCCTGATATTTCGGGTCACTTTTCAACTTTTTCACAAAATCGACGTACGAAGGACCTGTGTATTGCTCAAACCTTGGTGTTGTGACAGAATTACGTCTTGTAGGTTTGGGAAGTGGTGCTTCTGTAACTTCGATATATTCCTCTTCTGGTGCTTCTGTCGTGACTTTATCGTACACAATGCGTCCGGTTTTTTCATCGTAGTGATAGTTTTTGGGGCGGTGTGGGACGTAATCATCGTCTTCCTCAACTTTGACTTCTGTATCGTCATCAACATCAATCGGTTTGTTCCGATTTCTTACAACTTCCGAATATGCGGGTCTTTGCGCACTTCTTTTGCCCCTCCGCAAGTAACTGTACTTTCTTTTGCTGTGAGGGCGTGTTTTGAAGTCAGAGTATAAGTAAACTTTCTGTTTGGGTGATGGTGGTTTCATTCCGACCACATAAAACGTGTTCATTTTGACCTCCTCAACTATTCTTGGGCTAAAAATCGTTTTGTAGCGACTGGGACCTGGAGGCATCAAACCTACAACTTTATCAGTTGTATCTTCCGATTCGTCCTCTTCCTCTTCAGTCGCAAGTCTCGTATTACCAGAATATGGTTCCGATGTTGTGGAAGTTGTCAATTTTCTGTTCACTTTCAAAAGTTCAAGATTTTCGTATTGGCCTCTTTCTCGATTCGCTAACTCATCTTTGTGTCTGTATGACGAATATTTAATCGTCCCTCTTGGGGCCACAGTAGTTGTGCTTAAATAAAAACTGTTGTCCTCATTATCGTCCAAATCTTCCTCCTCAGGGAGAGGAACTTTTTGATAATTTTCCACAACATTCAATTTGACCCCGATTCGGCTTGAGGAAGACGCAGAGATTTGTTGCGGGTCTCTACTCGAGTTTTTGATGTTATTGATAACATCAGCAAAGACATTAAGTTGTTCATCTGGTTTTATTTCGTTTTTGTAATGCACTTCACTCTTGACGCTTCCTTTTGGTACCATAGTACTAGTCCGAATAATTCGATTCAAATAATTGTACGAATGGGTGGGAATAAATCTATTGATATCGAAAACGTGGTGATAAGGCCTTTTGCGCCTTTGTAGGGTTGGTCGAGGTTTCAAACGCCTTCTCCTCTTCCTCAAGGCTTGACTCTCCGGTGCTGTTTCTTCACTTGTGTTAATAGTTGCGTCGGTAACTCCACTCACTTCTTCTATGCTTTTACTCTGACGATGGTTAAGTGGAAATGCTGTTGAAGTAACGTCAGTATCAATTTTTTCCTGGTAAGGGAGGTGGTCCAGTAGTTCGATTTGGTGATAGATATGTTTCGGTTTCAAGTCGATTGTGTATTTCGGAGTTGTGATGATGGAAATTGTCGCTGCTTCAGTCTGGTTTTCCACAATTTCTGGTTTTGGCGTCACAACTTTCACTTCCACTTTGGGCTTTTGAAACTGTCCGATAACATCGCTCAGGATATTGACCCCTAAATGATTGTCATCTTGTGTCAATTCTTTGCGAACCGAAATCTTCGACGAATAGCTTCGTTTTTCTTCAACCGGAATTTCGTTGGGTTTCACATCAATACTTGTCACTTTGCTGAACATGTTGAAAAGTGGAGTGACGGGTCCGATGTCCTTTTCCTTGAAAAAGGGGCTATCAAGAGGGTTTTCACCGAAATATTTCACTTTGAAACAATCGATTTTGTCGCCGAGATTCCTCAGTCGGGGCGTTTGTGGCAATTCTTGCACGTCTGATGCTTCTTCAGCATTTTCAGGATCATCGTTGGCGTTTTTCACCCTGGCAGGGATCGGGTCTACGTTACTTTGAACTTCCTCACATTGGATCTTATCAGCTTGGTTGTAAAACGCAAAATCGTCCTCAGTTTTCTTCGGAATGTTGTCAAGATCCTCCGCGTAACGCAGTGGAGAGTAGGGGTTTATCGCCTTATTGTTATAATAAGGGTATTTCGGTTTTTCCCTAACTTTCAATGGTTTGGGTATGTCGTGCTTGATTTTATCGATAAAGTCGGTATCGACCTCAATTTTGGGGTAATCGTTAGTGTAGCGTTTGAATCTCCTCCGGAAGTGCTTCTTCACTACACTTTCCATAGACACCATTTCAGGTGTATCGTTTATTTTATCATACTTGTACATTTTGGGCACAATTTTTACATATTTGTGAGTCTTGGTGCCATTTTCGGGACTTGCCAAAACTTTAATCTCACTTAAAATCTCCAGTTCGGTGTTGCCTCCAGTTTGGTCTTTTAGCGACGCCGTTTGGATTTGTTCAGTCTTCAAAAAGTTATCTTTCTTCATTTTGACAGGTTTGTTGATGGTTTTGTGTTGCGAGCCTGCAGTTTCACTGTCCGATTCCTCCTCTTTTTGCTTCCGACGTTGTTTTTCTTTTTCTATTTCTTTATCAAACTCGGCGAAACCTTCGTCTTGTTCGGCCGTTTTCTCATGACCTGCGTGGTCATAGGCGATATCTTCGTACCCTTCTTCGGTGTAAACGGTTTGGATTTTTGAATCTTTGATGACTTCTCGTAATCGCGGGTCTTCGACGAGTCTCGGGAGGTGTTCCTCGGATTCACTTCGTCTGACTTGTGTGTACAGTTTTATTGGAACAAATCCTCCATCTTGTTGTTGTTCTTCTTCTTCATCATAATCTTCCGTTTCTTCTTCTTCTTCTTCCTCCTCCTCTTTTTCTTCCTCCTCCTTTGGTTGCTTGTAGGCCCCCAATTTGTGATTTCGTGGGAACTGGTCAATGTTGTCCCTAAACTGGGCTTTTTGCCTATCAAATAATTTCTTATTTTGCTCGAAAACTTCATAACCGTCTGGTCTGTTGTCTTCAGAGTCATCTTCAAGTTTTGCAAATTTGTGTTTGCTGATAAAAGGCCGGTGTTTGATCCCTTTCTTGGCCCATTGCCCTTCTCCTGGATAAATCGGACGTGTTGGTACGTCTGGTACCGCTTCATATTTGTTTTTTGGTGTTTCCCTGTGTATGTGTCGTTCTTTTACGGTTTGTGCGTCATGGCTCGGCTCATGTGTTTTATCGTCTCGATAGTTCTTATAATGTGGTGATTTTTTCCTATGTTCAGTTTCTTGGATGAAAGGTTCCTTGAAGTTTTTCAGTTCTTGTTGGAACAAATGCGCTGGGAAAATCGGTTTCCAGTCGTTGGTCGTGGCGCTGGCCTTGAATTCGGTCTTCGGAGCGCTTCTTTCGAGGTTAGGATGTCGCTGTATCCTCGGCTGGTATTTCTTCCTACTGTTGATTTTATGGTGTTGTGTTTGAATAACATGTGGTCGCGAACGATAACCAATTTCACTTCCAACACTCGGTCGAACTGTCGTCCTGAATTTATGCACGTGCTGTAGGTTTTGTTTCTTCGGCCATGATGGCGGAACTCGGATGGCCGATGTTACAGTAAACACACCGATTATTATCACGGTAATTAACTTCATTTTAGAAAGCGTCACGATAATTTCAAGTTCATTATTAACCGGGACACAAGTTCACTGTGTTCGCACCCTAGGAGTCCAACATGGCGGCGGGCACCCTAATGGCGGATCTGGAACGATTCGGTTGTAGTTTCAGGCGAAAGTTTTCCAAGGAAATTATTCGGATGGTGATTTGTGAAAATTTTACGGTCAATTTGGTTAATTTATTATTCATGCGAGAAGCTTGTATAATATGCTTTTTAGTTTCGTAATTGATTCGATTCGGAATAGCTAAGTGCTTTTTAAATGATTTAATTAGTCACAGGAATGAATTTGACCGGTCAGTATATCACTTCAATTAAGTTGCGGTAAAACAATTTTACGCATTACGCGCGCTTGTGCAACAGCCCGTTGCTAAAAATGACCCAATTAATCTAAAAAAATAATAACCACCGCAACATAATCAAAAGCAATTAAGAACAACTACGATTTGTTCCGAATTTTGTAATAATTTTCATAATTTGGTTTGGAACGAAATTGAAATTGCTGGGTTCACCGGAAGTCAATTTGCGTATTTTTTATCCGAATAATTTCCTGAAGTTTACGACCACCCACCTCACTACCGATTGCATTAATCTCTTGAGCACTTCCAAAACGTTGCAAACTATCACTTTCACGTCGTGTCACATAATAAACCGGCCGCTGCGACTAGCTATGGTGAGAATGAGAAGTTTATTCTAAAGTAGTGGTTTATGTAGGTTCACGGTCTACTTGGAGGAAATGTAAAGTCGACAAAAAGCCTTTAAGCGAGTTTAGTTTATGTGGAACGGTAGCTCAGTGAGGTGAAAGTGACTCTGTAATAATAATTTATCACTAATGATTCGTCCTGATCGCGCAGGAGATGGACCTAATGAACACAATCTCCCCGATTTTTTTCATTCAAAACTAGCATTGTTGTCCAATTAGAAATGCATTTCGTTGGAGTCGTTGACAACGTAGTTGGGTGCTACTTTTGCTTTCTATTCGGTCACGCTACATTAGATTATGGATTGTTTCCTGTTAAATAAAAACAAGAGTTTGGGTGCTCTCAAACAAGCAATAAAGTCCAAAGAGGACACCTGAGCGCAACGTGATTTCGATCGGGAAATATTTTATTCTGGGGACTTGACTGGTCCTTTGACATTTAGATTGTTTGGATGTGACGAAATGTGACAAACGCAGCGTTTTTCTGGCTTAGTGAACGATTATCCAGGAGGCTGGCTTCAAAATAAGCCGTTCAGTCGTTAAATGCGAATTTGCGAATTAAACGGGTTAATTCCTGATCTTCCTTAATTTCAATAAAAGTCAAACCAGACTTTTAAGTCTGTTTTTTTCTTTGCACGATAAATTATCAACATTTAAGACAGCCATTTTTTTTGAAAATGTTGCAAAGCTGAAATTAACAGCGAATTTATAATTTTATTACGATTAAACGCAACTAAATCAATTCGCCACTTTTTATGATATTTTCAATTATCAGTTTTAATTTTATAACGATTAAGTGTATTTAAACTGTTGCAGTTCTTTAACTGAAGTGTTAAAACAGCAAAATTCCAGTTAATCTGGCAAATGTAGGAGGATATTTAAAACAATAAAACACCTGTTTTTTGCTAACATTTTAATAGCCTTGTGATTGGTCTGTCTTATTGTCGAGAGTGCAATAGTCTATCAATATCCAATCACAAACACTGCAGTTTTTTGTGCGGTAGATAAACAAGCGCTGGCCCTTCCCACAAAACTAGAATTTCGTCTTCCTTACGAAATGGCCGACATCCGACATTGAACCCAGTTTTACACAATTTGTCGAAAAGACAGAAAAATTTGTAAAATCCAAAACACCAAAAATGACTACACAGATTTCGAGATTTTTCAAAAACAAATTCTGAGTTTGGTGAGGTTTTTCTCCTAATTCGTTATTTACTTATCAACAACCAATCTTTTCAATTTTTCGGCGATTTACTTTCAAAAACACAATTCAATCGGTGAATCAACTTAACGTTTTAATAGGGACATATCGATGGTTTCGATAAATTGTGTTTGATGATTTCATCAATAAAATCAGTATCGATCTCATTCGCGTAGAATTTTAATTTTCTCTAGAGACCTTCTTTGCTTTGGTAATAACCTGTGTTTATTTCAAATATAAATTTCCTGGAGTAGGTGTATGAACAAATACTTGCGGTTGCGGTGTCCCACAAGCTTTTACATCCGGTATGTGATTTTACTAAACTTTTTAGCAATAAATGTCGATCCAAGCCGATCAGATCCCGTATTTATATCACTCGTAGTTAAATCTTGGCTTGGAAATGCCTCGTAATTTTCTAGTAGGTAGTTTAAGAACAACTCGATAAAATTGAAATTCTCATAACAGAAGTGGATGTGTTTGTATGTCACCAGTGAAGGACGGTTATGTTACTTTTATGCACTTCATAAATAGTTGAGTAATTACAAAATTGTGCCGTTTAGGTACGACAAGATTTGTTTAATTTCTTACTTGTGACTTTCAATGCCAACTCCCTGTTCCAAAACTCTCATTTACTTATTATCAAAGCACGGTTAGAAACCCAGAATATTAAGTAGCGGGAATAATTAGAAACGACTCAAGGCCACTATCAGCAATCTCATTTTCCTTGGACATTTAAACCATTCATGTGCCGTAATTGCATGCATTGAAATGCAAATTGCAATCCATACTTTGCGCCATATGTTAATATTTATTGACAAACGCCGAAAGATAACGGATGTCCGGCGTGATGCAATTTCGTCTAGGATCAGTTTGCATTTGGCTACCGTTACATGGACGAGATATGTAGTGACACATTTAAACAACACGAAAAAAGCAGATGTGCAACGTATTCTTGACTTGGATAATTGCCATTATGCGGACGACTGCTTAACACACATTTAATTTAAAGCCAGGTGGATGTGATAAGATCAAGCTTTTGTTTGTTTATATTTTTTCTACATGAGGCGTGAATTTTGGCACTAACTGTCAAAAATAAGTTGTTTTCTAATAAACTTTTAGTCTTCAATATGAACTCAAACTGCTTATAATACATCCTTTTACGATCAAAAAACTTTCATTTCTCTCTCTAATGGGATGAGCGATTATATGGCCTATGGCCTGCACGCTGTGTGACCTCTGACATATATCGAAGTATCGAAGACCACTAAAACTTAATTACGTGTCACATTTTATCATAATTAAATAGAACTTGCAATGTGCGCTGTTCCATAGCTTAAAATTACGGAAATAATTTCATTATTTTTAGAACGAGAAAAATCGAAGACTAATTTGAGTTAACACATTTCTCTATCTTATTTCATTACAAGGGGCAGAAAGACGTCACAGACGGTTTCCAACTTTCTTGTGACATGACCAAATTAATTTTTAAGAGTTCTAAAAGGGGCGGAATTGTAGAAATAACAGAAGGGTGCTGAGTGTTTTTACGACCGATTTCGACGCAAATACGCCGACTTTTTCACGCGTTTTTTGTCAAAGCCACCCTCAAACTCCTTGCTACCCCTACTTAATTGATCAATAACAAATCGAATTCATATTAAAATAATTAATCAGTATAACTATGGGTAGGTAATATCTGAAGAAGAGTAGCGGTTCGTTCAAAACTAGGTGAAAAGCCAATACAAAATTCACAAAAAATGAGTAATTACTTTAAAAATAATTTATTTGCGAAATTCCCTCTAGGTAGTAACGGGTTTGTTTAGTTTTACAAAAATAAGGTTGAATCGGCTTTAGGGGGGAGTTTAAAATATTGAATATGTAATGTAATTTTTAATATTAACATAATTCACATAACGAGTCGTTACTCTTAAAAAATAAAAAACCAAGGTTTTAATTAAAATTATAATAGATGATACGGAAAATCGAAAATTTGCAAGTCAAAAATTAACCGGTTCCATGGTGTAATGGTTAGCACTCTGGACTTTGAATCCAGCGATCCGAGTTCAAATCTCGGTGGAACCTACTTTTTTTTCAATTGTTCACACAAAACACAAGGTAATAATAAACCACAAAAATAGCTAAACCTTTTAACTGGGCCACATCTGCCGTTTTCCCTGTAATTATATTGTAATGATAGTAATTATACTGGCGATTCTGTTATTAAAAAGTTCACATTTTGTTTCATTATTTTATAATCAACGATTTCCATTTTGATGTTTAATTTCCTCGCTGGAAAATTATTGTTTCAATATTCCTTTCGTAAAAAAGTCTAATTTTTTGCCTTAGATTTAATGAGATGATGAATTACATCTCCAAACGTCAGTAAATTAAAACAAATATTGAGAAACTAAATTTGAGACGAACATAATCAATCTTTATCAAAATCTGGAAACACCACCTACGAATTCGCTCAATATTTCAGAGACGTATCGTGGTTTATTTCTGTTTACTTATTGTTTCCATAGAACAAACACGTCGGAATTTTTTATAATTTGCGGGTTGTTCATTGCATTAGTAAGTTTGATTTGTTTCTTTGTCTTTATTCAAAACTCAAATAATGTTGGGCCTGCTAATAGCCCGCAGTCCTAAAGCTACTTATCCTAATTCGGAAATCCATTAAGCAGGTAACCGCCGTTTATCCACGATAACATTAAAGTGTCACTAATTATAATAGTTTATGTAGTTACGACCAAACTAAATTAAATTCTGGGATTGATACGAAGCAGAGATGGATTAACGATAGTTTGATATTCCCAAGTTGCTAGAACTTTAATTTCCAATTTTGTCACTGTAATCTGATTCAGTGAAAAGTGAAATCTGCTTTTATCGAGAAAGGTTTATGGACAATCTGCTGACGAACTACTTTTCAGACTGACTTAATTAAGCGGATCCTAACTCAAGTGGTAAATCCGTAGAAAGAGGGTTTTATGCACGATTTAAGGCGTGTGCGAGGCGAAATTGTCTCGAATTAAGGTAAATGGGTTATTTCGAGTAAATTGTAGAATTGTGACAATGACAATTAACTATAGAGATAAAGCAAGGTGAAAGAAAATGCGAAACGGAACTGAACGATAAAGCTTTAAGTATAATTGAATGCCATAAAAATAAAATAAAAATTAAAGCGGAATTACATTCGTATAGGATTCCACAAAATAAAGCCACATCAAAGAAAACGTAAATAACACGCAAACATTTCCTCCACAAAATGCACTTGAAAGGTTGCTTAATCTCGAGGAATGGGAAAAATAACACAAGATTAAGCAGATATTTCTGTTTCAACACTTGTTGAACTGTTTTGTATATTTTGTTAATCGCGACTCTTCTCAAGTTTTTAAAACCTATTGGAAGCGCGAAACTTTACGCGCTTACGTAACCACTTGACTTCGAAGTGTTCAAAAGTTAAAATTAAAATTGGGTTTTGAGAGAATTAAAACCGAGCTTTTCGTAAAAATTAAATTCAAACAAAATTCTAAAACTAAAACACACGAAATTTATTTTAAAAAAGTGTGGAGATTTGCTAGTTGGAACAAAATAAATAGACTCTGTTTAAATCGCTCTCAAAATTACATTGCTCGCCATAAAATATGCAAGTCCATAAAACCATTATTAGATTCAAGCCTGCATCGCACTATAAAATTGCGTTATTGCGGCCGTCTTAGAGACAAGTTCACGCCCCTCATTAACTATTAAATATTTTATTTGCTTTAATAACATCTGTATGGAGTTATAAATCAGCGCCTGTATTCACCACCAGAAATTGTGAGCTGTCACATGCAGGTCTTAACGCAATTATTATGGAACTGTATTTGCATTCAATCCTTGCACGAAAGCGCGAAATTGGCTGTTATTGTTGCAAACAACTTGGTCGAATTAGTTAAATAGTTGGAATAGTTATTAATCGAGTTCAATTAAGCCCAAAGTATTTATTAAAATTGAAAAAAATGCAGTCTTACCTGGGACAAATTGTTGATGAAGCGTAAGTTTGATCCACCGGAATTAAAGTTGTCGCGCCGGAAAATAGGGTACGACTCAGCGAATACCGGAGTCGACTGAGATTTCACCACCCACGCTTTTACCGGAATCGGCCGGAGTCGAACGTCTCCGATTAAGAACGACCCTTTGCAGGGACACTCAACAAACGTTTATTTAAGGTAATTTTACGTCAATATAATCCAAGGGACTTAATGTAAACTTGACAGGAATGAATTGACGGCGAACTGGATCATATCACAATAAATTTTTAATGAGTTTTCTTCGGGCGGTGTTGTTATTGTGAAGGAAATGACGTGCTAAGGTCTGGAATGAATGGACGAGGAAGAAAAAAGGACATTCTGGAGTTTCATTCAATGTTTCAAAAGTCAACAGAACTTTTGCATCAATATTTATGGAAGATTTTTCAGGCAGTCGCATTTTTCAGAAGTCAAAGCTGAATTTCAAACGTTCAAAGGGCTTAGTTTAGTACGTCATGATTCGTTTTGAATTAATTAATGGTGGAAAACTAACTTTGAATTTTAATGAGTAAAGTGCGAAAAGAAGTTTTTTCTACTGTAACGAGCTTATCAAAGAGTGTAGTTCTCATCACGGGACTTGAAAAGCTTACGACTTGTTTCAGGCTCGAGATTTTTTAGATCGTTAACAAAGTTAATCTTGATCCAATTAACCTTTAACTCTCTTCTGTGTTTAACTTTACTCCTCCAGACAAATCCTCTTATTTGCGTCGTGTTTTGATTTAGCAGAAAGCAAAATCGTGGTCTAATATTCAATAATGATAATGTCCTGTCATGTATTTTGTTTGGGGGCAATTTTTCCGCCTTGATAGACATTCACTGCGACATTTTCTACGTCAGAAAATCTAATAATGGACCTATAAATAATTAATTTGCTAATGCATATTGTAATTATCGGTTAAAAAACACAATGAATATTGTGTTGGGAGATTTTGACTAAATGAAGTAAATAAAATCGGTTATTGGAGTACTATAACTGTAGCGGGAGCGATAAAATAATAATTGATTTAGAAAAACTAATTAAAAGTGAAAGGATCGTTAAATTTTTGTCACAACTCAAGATTGAAATCTAGACATTTCAGGCGAAATAAATTGCCTCAAATGTCAAATTAGGCGATAAAATGGAAATTTTGTGCAATTTATTATGTCGGCAGTAATATTATTTATTCGCAGGATTCAAACAGTAGTTCTTAATGCGACAATTTCTTTTTCTACTTCGCCTTTCTAAGAACAGTTTTATGCATTTAAGTTGCGTTTTACGAAGGCGTGTAGTTTTGAGATCACCAAATGAGAGTTCAAGTGTGTTGTTTAGCCAGAAAATAAATTAACTATTTTGGATTTCCTCTTTAAATGGTGGTCCAGCTTAGCTCCCGTCTTCTGTAGCTGAGTTATTAGTAAAGTTGGACTTTTCATATTTTGAAGATGTTATTTATACTCTAGGACACATTTCAGGAAAATATTTTTTATTATACCGGGAGGCCTAAAAAGTATGACGTCATAATATTTTTTTAATAGCATGCTATTATTTTTTTGTGGTCATTAGGATACTTTTTTAGATTATTTTTACATGTCTCTAAAGTGTTTTTCAAATCGGTTCAGAGATTACTATTAAAAAATTAAAAACAAAAAAAAATCGGTTTTACACCTTTAGTTTTAAAAATTAATAAAAAATAGAAACAGTGCTTTTTGATGACATTATCAACAGGTACATGTTGAACAAGGTCTAACAGACTTACTACTTAGGCTTGATTGAAATGAACTACTACAGGGTGTTCACTTCCAAACTTTTTAAACTTTAGAGCCTTTTATTTTGATTATTTCAAATAGCAACCCCTGCTTATTTTTATATCCTACAAACGAAAAATGCTTCTTAGTTCTAGTGCTACAGTTTGTTAGTTTATCACAATAATTGTTCAAATCAGTTTTTATTGTTTAGTTTATAAGTCTTTTTTTATTAACCCTTATTTGTTCTGGCCGGTAGGGGTGGTCGATATGCAATTTAAATATCGTAAATCAATACAATAAAATTAGTGATAAAATAAATGTCGATATAAAATAGGTAAGTAGGTATAAAATATAAAAATACCTAAATAGTATCAATATAAAATATTGATATATTTCGATAGTTATCGAAATGTCGTTAAAAATGTACAGGTTGAGTGATTGTTTTCATAATAAGATTTAATACATATAAAATGAGTATCTTTAATAGGAATTAGAAAAAAAAGCAGTTCTTTAATCAAAATTTTACTGTCAGTAGTTTTATTTGGGTCTTAATTCAATATGACACTACAGGATTTCATAGATGATTCAAATATATCCTCCTAACATTAACGTTATTTGTAATAACAATGTAAATTCCTAATTATAAAGCTTTGTTACTTTGTTTTTTACTGTTTTGGATACAAAAATTAATGACAGCTTTTTATAGGACAATATTTTTGTTTGAGGTACGCTGATACCTCATTGTTATTTTATTTCATTTAAAGGATAATACTGAGTCCTTCCGTAGTGTACCGTATGTATCCTACGTAAGAAAGATTTAGTATAAGTCCTCGGTAGTATAGTGGTCAGTATCCCCGCCTGTCACGCGGGAGACCGGGGTTCGATTCCCCGCCGGGGAGTTTATTTTTCCATTTTTTTCTCAGTGATTTATTGCAAAACTTCTTAACGCCTCATTAGCAAGTGGATTCTAGGTCGAAATAAAGCAACGCAAATAGATTAACTTTCATTTTATTATAAAAATAACAGGTATTCAATAAAAACATCTAACAAATTACTTACACACTTCAACATTTATCTATATAATAGATAATTAGAATAAAAAAGAAAAGCTTAATTACATTTCAAGTTACATACTATGACTAACTGATAAACTTGATAAATGGCACTCCATGATAATTACAGCTTTCACGATTGGCGTCCTTTGAAATCGCGCCTGGAATGTTTAAAATTATTCAATCTCCGAGGGAGTGCGTACTTCTATTCTAACCTAGTAACAATCCATATTGTTAACATCGTCTTCGTAAGTCTTCAGCATGTCATCCAAAAGCGATCCGAGATCCTCAATTCCGTTCAACCAGTTTTTCTTCTCGCTAATAATCGTGTTAAGATCTTGCTGCGTGAACTGAAGAAACTCGTTCGGCGTGACCACTCTTCGCACCTGGATGTCGTAATTGCTGACCGAGCTGTACTCACTCGGCGCGTAGACGTTCCGCAAAAGACAGACATCTTTCGAGTTGACGATCTGATCGATGATGTCCTCGTTCAATTCGTGATGATTCGACGGCGAATCCATGGACTCGTCCACAGAAATCCCTGAAGAAACCGACGCTGTGGACATGCCATTCTCCGTCGGCAAGGGCGAAGTCGGCGTGCTTCCGTCACTTCTGACATTGTACTTCTTGAACAACTCCACCAAACGTTGCGTTATCTTAGCTGCAGTCTTTGACACTTCCATATCACAGTCATCCTTAATGGCCGACATGAGCACCCCCAAGCACCCGATCGAGCTCAACTGGCTCAGAACCTTCAACAGTCGTTTCCTAATCTCGGAATCGGTCAAAGTCACGATCTTGCGGTGCTCCTTCGAGAACGTAACGTTGGGGAAACTCCCATCAATCATTCCCTGGTTTTGGAGGTGGTTTTTGATCACTTTGTCCCAGAAATCCAACGCGCGGACTTTAACCTCCCAATGGAGGTCAGTCGTAGAAGCGTAGATCATGGTCTCGTAGACCCGGTCAAGTGTGTCCTTAGGGAACTGCTGGTTTTCGTAAGCGACACACATGAAAGTGGCCGCTTCCACGCGAACAATTCCCTCGGTTTCGTTCAAAAGAACGTCTCGCATTTTTTGCTAGAATTTGACCAGTAACTACCACCTCCTGGACCAAACTGAACCACTTACCGGCAAATCTTCCGATTTCAAGGCGTTGTTCCAGATCTCTTCGACTTGAATCATCTCTTGGAGGCACTTGATTGCGGTCGCTCGGACGAAACTCTCGCTATCACACGTGGACATCTTCACCACCAACGTTGGTAACTCTGAATCCATTAATACTTTTTGTAAGGACGGAAATTCTGCCAAAAAAAAACACGCAATCAATTATCAATTGCGCAATCATGGAAAAGTAACAAGTATCTTAAATTAATTGTTCGTGAAAACACCAGATAAGATTATTGGGACTTACTGCTTCGGGACATACGTCCCAGCGTACAAACCACTTCCAAAGCGGCCAATTTTACGTCCAAAATGTCAAGTAACTTAGAATAGAGCAACGGCCCCAAGAGATTAACCGTCGAATCCTTCGTATTGTCAACCAAAAGTGCCATATTCGGCGACATGTACTTAGCAATCGCAATGTTCATCAACTTGAGGGTTTGCAAAACAACTTTAGTCGGCCAATTTGCCAACATTAGGAGCTCGAAACAGACCGACAAAACATCAACAGCCTCGTAACTGTCTTTCCACGTGATTTCGTGCTCTTCGGTCAAGAGTGCCAGCAATTCCAAATTCCCCGAGAAATAATCGGGATGATTCAAGAACAGTTCCAACTTATCTGGGGACTTCTCAATTGCCCAGAGAAAGTCCTTCAAGTTGTAAAAAATACACTGAAACGCCAAAACCGAATCTTTCCGAGTGAGATACTTGCGAACATCTTTGATATAATCGAGACAAACAACCGAAACCTGAAACAAATTCGGCAATTCTAATAAATGGTCCCGCCAATAGTAACAACTCCGAACTGAATCCAAACCCATCATTTTTATACATTTGGTCATGTAAGCGTCACGAAACGCGTCCGCTTCGTACTCTTCTTCAAGAGTCCCGGGTTGGACGCAATATTTGATAATAAGGCAATAGTGGGGTGTGACAAAAGGGCAAAACAACTGGTCCCAAAATAGAAATTTTTCCGTGTTATTTGGGATTTTCTTAATTAAGACATTCCAGTACAAATAGCCGAATTTACAAAGCTGCATCACGTCCTCAAAAGTGCCTTTAAAAGTACAGGGCAGGAAACTTTTCTTGATGTTTTCGACCGAATCAGTGATAGTGGCCGCACTGATACCGTTACAGACAGCATTGACGTACAATTCGAGGAACTGAATCGTAAAATTGATCCTAACGAACTCGAATAGAAAACAATTCGGTTGTGCCGCTTTGACGAAATCAGAAATGCGTTCGTCTTGATGGAAGTGTTTCAGGAAAACCAAGACAACGCGAAACTCCTTATTTTCAACGAGAATTCCCTCAAAAAGGTGCTCCAAAATATCCCCAATCAGTCTAAGGGTCGGTTTAAGTTCTTCGGATACGAGTGTTAGATCATTGGAATTTTTCACCGACTTATAAATACCCTCACCAAGGGGCAGCATCAATCGTTTTATAACATTGTTACAAAAGGTTTCGTCATAATCGAAGGCTTGTTCCAACAATTTCGATATGAAGGCAGTGCAATGTTTGATAATTTCTGGCGAATCACCACACATTTGGTAAACATCTTCCCAAAATGTGCAAACTATCATCCATTCGATCCCCGATCTGTGTTCAAGGAACGAGGACAAGAGTTTGATGTATGATAATTTGATACAGGGTGCACAATCCACCTGTCTAACTTTCACAACGTTGACCAATTTGATGAAAAAATTGTTATTCAAGGCGCAAAACCGGTCCTCGTTTTTCGATAATAAACCGGCGAGGTTTATGGTAAAAACTGCGATGTTTGGTGGAGGTGTCACTCGTGTGGCACTCCACGTGGTAACAGCTCGTTTTATCCATTCTGTGATTATGGGAAGTGTTATCGAAGCCGATTCTTCTACGAGAAATTAAGATTAGAGTGATGTGTGAATTTTGAGCACAAACCTCGCTTCTCTTGTTCTGACAAGAAGTTCAGGAATTTGTCCAACACTTGGCGATTCTGGCACTTGACTTCGAGCAATTTTTCTAATAACTGTTTTATTTTAAACTGGTATTGTTCGATGTTAGGAGGCATATTATCACATTTGAAGTAGACGGACGAAAATACGTTACTAAGAATTGATTATAGACTAATCGTTATCTCAAGGATAAGGTTATCGGAGCTTTGGCTAAGTGACGGACGCAAAACTCAATAACAAAATAAACAAACTTACTGTTTAGAGACATTTGGGACATGGTCAAAACTACATCCAGAGAAGTCTTTTTGACTTCGTAGGCACCGGATAATTTACCCGACAGCAATGGACCTAACATTTCTAAAGTCGTGTCTGAAGTTATATCAACTAGGAGAGACATATTCGGCGACATATAATTGCAAATAGCTACGTTAATTAATTTTAAAGCTTGAACAACCTCTTTTGTGGGCCACCTGTGCAACATCAGAAAATCAAAAGCAACGGCAATCACACTGACAGCTTCGAAGTTGTCTTTCCATGTGATTTCAAATTTTTCGATCAAGTCAGAAAGGAGGGCAAAAATTTCTATAAAATATGTCTCACAACGGAGAATTTCAAGTTTCTCGGGAATTTCCTCGATTGTTGAAACCAGGTCTTTCAACACGTATATAAACATTTTAAAAACAACCATTGCGCTCACTTTTGAGAACACGTGCAACATTTTTCGTAAACGTACGAGGGTTAGAATACATGTTTGAACCAAATCCGGACTTGCAACGAGAGCGCTTCGCCAAGTGTAGCCAATTCGAAGAAAACTAGGATCCATACTTCGCATAAAATCATAAAGGTTTAGGTCTCGACAATCGTCGGAGAAGTTCTTGTCTTCCCATTCACCGTTGGTCAAAAAGTTTTGAAGAAGAAGGGCACCGTGTGGAAGTAGCAGTAAACATAAATCGTGATCGGAAAACGAAAATTGATTTTTCTTTGCGTTGTCGAAGCCAATTTTAGTATTGACTAGTGACCAGTAAGGGTAACCGAAGCTACACAATTCGATAACATCTGTGTAACAATTCATTTTGCGGAAATACTGAGTGAAGTTGTTCCGTATTGAAGAGATTGAGGACTTGGCAAATTCAAAACTTATGCTACTTGTGAGTACTTTAAGATGCAATTCTAGAAACTGGACTGTGAACATGATTTTTACCAAATGAATGCTACGACAATAAGCTTGGGACAACAACACCAAATCATCGATTATTTCCTCCAGACGCAGATTATCCAAGAAAAGAAAGGCAATTCGAAAGTCCTTCTCCTTGGTCAACACACGAATAAAAACAAATTCTAAAATACCAGCGATCAGTTTTAGTAAAGGTTCGAGGCTACGTGTTGAAGCTTCAGAGGGATTTTTAAGACACTTGTAGACATTTACCCCCAAGGGCGATATAATTCGCTTCACAACATTATTACAGAAAATTTCATCACGGTCAATGGCTTTTTCGAGAATAATTGACATAAATTCAATGCTTTGATCACAAACTTCACATTTATCTGATAAACTTAATTTGAAAATATCCTCCCAGAAGGTGCAAACAATCATCCATTCGATCCCCGATTTGTGTTCAAGAAACGAAGATAATAATTTAATGTAAGACAGTTTAACAGACGGCTCCACATCGAGGTGTCTCACTTTTAAAATATTAATCAGCTTGATGTAGAAATTGTTATTGTTCAAATCACAAAACACATTTTCTTTTCTTGACAATAAACTCGCCAAATTCAAGGTGAATAAAGCAACACTTGTTTCCGGTGTCACGTTTTTGCTACTCCACGTAATTACGGTTTGTTTCAACCATTCAGTAAAAAGCGGAAGTGTTATTAATGTTGATTCTAAATCTAGAAAAGTCAGTTAGTGAAGTATTGCAAATTATTAAAACACAAACTTCTTTGTTCCAATTGCCAGAAATGGTCAACAAGTTGTGAAGCGTCCAAATGACGATCACACCTGTCATGAATTTTTTCCAACAAACTTTTCAGTTTCAACTCATATTGCACGACTTTAGAAACCATCTTGTGGCAAGCGTCGCGACCGATCGAAAACACAACACTGACAATTATTTATCACTTTGATAACATGAATTCAACAACGCGCAATCTCAGACACAAAAATCTACTTACTGCCACCAGCCATAAGTGCCACAGTGTGGATCACTTGAAGAGCGGCAATTTTACTCCAAATAATTTGGATAATAACAGCGGACCCAGTAGATCAACCGTCGAGTCTGTGCTTATATCGACCAACAGTAACATGTTTGGAGACATGTAGTTTTTTATAGCTACGTTAATTAATCCAAGAGCTTGGACAACCTCGTTTGTGGGCCACCTGTGCAACATCAAGAAATCGAAAGCCAGAGCAATCACATTGACTGCTTCAATGTCATCTTGCCACGTTATATGAAAATTTGCGATCAAATCGGCAAGAAGATCCAAAATTTCGGCAAAGTACGATTCGTGACGTAAAAGTTCAAGTTTTTCCGGTTTTTCTTTTATGGACGAGACTACATCTAGGAAAGTGTAGATGTGCAACTTAAATACGAGTGTCGCACTTGTTTTGGAAAACATGGGTTTAATTTTTCTTAGATGAATAAGGGACTCCTTACAGAATTTGACCAAGTTTGGGTCGGTCAGGAGGTTGTTGCGCCAAGTGTAGCCAATACGAATAAAATTAGGGTCCAGACTTTTGAAAAATTCGTAAACTGCTAAGCCTCGACAATCGTCAGAGAAATTTTTTGTTTCCCATTCCTCAAACGATAAAAAATATTTTAAAAGAAGGGAAGTATAAGGCATCAATAAGAAACATAAAACGTGGTCAGAGAACCCGTAATGATTTTGATTATTCTCGATTCCTATTTTTGACTCGACTATTGTCCAATAGGGATATCCAAAAGTTGACAATTCCATGATATCGTTGTAACTACCTCTGTGCATACATTTTGAAAAATTCTGCTTCATTGTGGAAATGGACGACTTGATAACACCGCAAGTAACACTCTTACCAAAAACCCTAAGATACAATTCGAGAAACTGGACTACGAATATAATTTTGATTAAATAAATATTCGTAGATGACTGTGATAATGATATTAAATCACCGATTAATTCCTCCCGACGGAGATTATCCAAGAAGAGGAAAGCAATTCGGAAATCTTTTTTCTCCGTCAAAACACGTGCAAAAACAAATTCCAAAATACTGGTAATAAGCTTTAGTGAAGGTTCGAGAAAATGTGTCGAAGCTTCGTTCGAATTTTTGATACATTTGTAGACATTCACGCTCAACCCCCCAACAATTCGTTTTAGAACATTATTACAGAAAATTTCATCGTGATCTATGGCTTTTTCCAAGAGATTTGCCTCAAATTCAATGCTTTTGTCGCAGACTTCGTCCGCTAAACTCGATTTAAGAACATCTTCCTAAAAATTACAAACTACCATCCATTCGACCCCCGATTTGTGTTCAAGAAACGAAGAAAGTAATTCGATGTAAACTAGTTTAACAGGTTTGATGAAGTTTAAGTAAGTTTGATGTAGAAATTGTTATTGTTCAAATCACAAAACGTTTTCTTTTCGCGACAGCAATCTCGCCAAATTCAAAGTGAATAAAGCAACGCTCGTCTCCGGTACCACATTCCTGCTATTCCATGGAATTATAGCTTGTTTTAGCCATTGAGTAGAAAGAGGAAGTTGACTTGACTGGTGTTGACTCGAGTTCTATAACAAATCAAGGTTAACTGAATTGACCGTAGTTTGTCATAACACAAACTTCTTTGTTCTAATCGACAAAAATAATCCAAAAATTTTGACGCGTCTAAAGGACGATTGCACTTTTCCTGAATTTTTTTCAACAAACTTTTCAGTTTCAGTTCATATTGCACGACTTTCGAAGACATCTCGTGACGTGCGTTTAAACCGGAGGCGAACACATTACTAAATTTAGATCATTCTAATCGCGTAGATAAATGATTTCAACAACGTGCAATCTAAAAATGTGGCGCCAGATACGAAAATCTACTTACTACCAGACATGTTTGCCATTGTATGAATCACTTCAAGTGCGGCATCCTTGACATCCTTTGTTCCAATAACTAATTCTGATACCAGCAATGGCCCTAAGTGATTTACAGCCGAATCTGAGCTTAAATCGACCAACAACAACATTTTAGACGACATATAGTTTTTGATAGCTACGTTAATTAATCTAAGAGCTTGGACAACCTCGCTTGTGGGCCATTTGTGCAACTTCAAAAAATCAAAAGCCAGAGAAATCAAACTCATCACTTCGATATCATCTTGCCACGTTATTTGGAACTCTTCAGTCAAATCAGCAAGAAGATCCAAAACTTTGGCGAAATACGGTTCATGACGCAACAATTCAAGTTTTTCGGGATTCTCTTTTATGGCTGAGACGATATCTTGGAAAATATATACGTGCAATTGAAACACAATTATAGCACTTGCTTTCGAAAAAAGCGATTTTAATTTTTTCGTACGAATGACAGACTCGATACAAATTTTGGTCAAGTTTGGATCGAAAACAAGGCTGTTTCGCCACGTGTATCCAATACGAAGAAGGTTAGGGTCTAGACTTTTGAAAAAATTGTAAAATGTTACATCACGAAAATCGTCAGCAACGTTAATTGTTTCCCACTGTTCGAACGACATGAAATTCTTCAAAAGAAGGGAGGCGCAAGGTACTATCAATAAACATAAAACATGGTCAGGGAAATTATAATAATTTTGATTATTACTGATTCCTATTTTTGACTCAATTAAGGACGCATACGGATATCCAAACGATAGTAATTCCATAATATCGCCAAAACTTCCTTTGCTACAACACGCCGCAAAATTTTCTATCATTGTATAAACAGACGATTTGATAACATCGCAAGTGACACTTTTGTTATGAACTCGAAGATACAATTCGAGAAACTGAATCACAAACGTAATTTTTACTAAAGAAATACTACGATAAAATGCTTGAGATAGCAACGTTAAATCATCGATCAATTCCTCGAGGCGAAGACATTCCAAAAAACGCAAAGCAATTCGGATATTGTTCTCGTCATTCAAAACACGAACAAGCCAAAATTCCAAAATCTCAGCGACAAGTTTCAGCGAAGGTTCGAGAACTTCACCATTGGAATCTTTGAGGCAATCGTAAATATTTACTTTGAGGGGCGACAGAATCCGCTTCACAATTTTACAAAAGAAATCATCGCGATCTATCGCTTTTTCCAAAACTATTGACATTAGTTTGATACTTTCCTCACGAACTTTGGTCGATTGATCTGATAAACACATACGAAGGATATCTTCGCAAAAATCATTTTTAATTATTAATTCTAAACCCGGTTTGTGTTCAAGAAACGAAGATAATAGTTTGACGTAGGCTAATTTAACAGACGGCTCCACATCGGGTTGTCTGGCTTTGAAAATTCTAATCAACTCGATAAAAACAGAGTTCAAATCGCAAAACAACGTTTCTTTCTTCGACATCAAAATTGCCAAGTTTAGTGTGAACAAAGAAATGTCTGTTGGTGGAGTAACAGATTTGGTATTCCACATAAGGGCGGCTTGTTTGATCCATTCAGAAAACAGTGGAAGCGTTATAAATGCAGAATCCGTTTCTATAAACATGATGATACAATAACAATCAAAGAATGATCAAAACACAAACTTCTTTCGTCCAATTGCCGAAAATAATTTGTTAGTGTTTCTAACGACTCGCACTTTCCCTCAAAAACTCCACTTAGCACTTTTTTTATTTTAATCTCATATTGCACAACTTTAGAAACCATTTTAATGCGATACCGTCGAAAGCGAATACATTACTGATAGTGATAAGTACTCAAACTTAAACAACATATTTGTTAACTTACTACTGCCGGACATGTGTGCCATAGTGTGAATCACTTCCAGAGCGGCTATTTTGACATCCGTTGTTTCAAGTAATTTAGCCGCCAACAATGGTCCTAAGAGTTCTAATGTCGAGTCTGAGCTTATATCGACCAGTAGTAACATATTCGGGGACATATAATTCCTAATAGCAACATTTATCAAATTTAAGACTTGCACAACCTCATTTGCGGGCCATTTGCACAACATCAAAAAATCAAACGAAATAGTAATCACATTGACGACTTCGAAATTATCTTTCCAAGTGATTCGAAACTTGTCAAGAAGTGTGGCAACAAGCCTGAAAGCTTCAGCAAAAAATTCGTGATTTGTGAGAATTTGAAGCTTTTGCGGCCTTTCAGCAATGGCACTAACCATATCCTTGATATGATAGATCATTTTCTTAAAAATGAGCAAAGCACTATCTTTGGAAAAATGTAACTCTACATTTTTGACATGATCGAAGGATTTCATACATATATCGACCAGATCTGAACTTGCTAAAAGATGACTTCGCCATACAGAAGCAACTCCGAAAAAATCGGGTTCGATCATTTTTAAATGTTCAGTCAGATATAATTGTCGACATTCGTCGTCAGCAGCTTTAATTTTCTGTTCAGACAAGGACATAAAATGTTTTATGACGAGGAACATCTGTGGAAGTGTTATCGCTCCGACAAAATGGTCAGAAATGCAATACGATTTAGTGGAAGCTTTATCTATTGGAAAATTTAATTCCATGTATTTCCAGAATAAAACTCCAAAGTTGAGTAATTCCATAACGACGTAATAATTTTCGTCGGAAAGACGCGACAAGAAGTCTTTCTGAATTTTTGAACGAAACGCCTTGACGTTATCATAACTAGAATTGTGCTTAAGAAAGTCATGGCGAAAATCAAGTAATTCTACCACAAACATTATTTTAACAAAATTGACATTAAAGCCATGATGAGATTCGGACCCCAACATCAAATCGTCAAAAAGCTTCTTTTGACGAAATTCATCCAAGAAAAGATAAGCAATACGGAAATCTTTATCCTCCACTAACGCACGTTCAAACACCTGTTCTAAAATTTTAGCAATGAGCCGTAATGACGATTCCAGATCTGATTTACTTGTGGTAGAAAGTTCGCAAGACGACATAATTCTCTTAACAACATTTTTGCAAAATGTTTCGTTACAATCTAAAGTTTCGTCCAAAATTTTGGACACAAATCTGGTGCTCTCTTTAGAGACTTGAGACTCATTTGATAAACTTAAACGATAAATATCCTCCCAGAGACCGGAAGAAATCAAAAAATCAATGCCAGACTTGTGCTCGAGAAATGAAACAAACAATTGGACAAATGGCACCGCGTTTGGTTGATTTAAAATACCAAACAATTTGTTATAAAAATTAGCACTATTAAGTTCGCGAAACTTTTCCTCATTTTTTGACAACAAACTGGTCAAATGTAAGGCAAAACTGGCAATAACCGAAGGTGGAGGTCTGGCACTCCACGTATCAACAGTTGTCTTTAACCATGTTGTAAAAATTGGAAGAGTTAAAATTGTACAATTTGTATCTAAAATAATCCAAGGTTAGAATTCATCAAAACAAACACTCGAGACAAACCCCTCTTTCCTAGCCGATAAAAATATTTCACGAGTTTATCTAAAGACTCGTCTAGTCCATTGTGACACTTTGCTTCAAGAAATTTATTCAACAAACACTTAATTTTTAATTGATAACTGACAATATATTGCACCATTTTTACAACATTACGTACGCGCACATCGACTATTATACTCTGATTTTCTCGCCGTTATCTCTTTTTTGATAAGATTATCATACGCAAAATAAGTCAACTTACCGCCACGAGACATGTGTGCCATAGTGTGAATCACTTCCAAAGCGCCTATTTTGACACACTTTGTTTCAACCATTTTGGCCGATAACAATGGTCCTAAGAGTTCTAATGTCGAATCTGAGCTTATGTCGACTAATAGCAACATATTTGCAGACAAATAATTTTTAACAGCCACATTAATTAAATTTAAGACTTGAACAACTTCGTTTGCGGGCCATCTACGCAACTTCAAAAAATCGTAAGAAATTGTGATCATATTGATGATTTCGACATTATCTTTCCACGTGAGTTGAAACTTGTCAACAAGAGTAGCAAGAAGTTTGAACATTTCGTTGAAATATTCATGATTACTCAAGATCTCAAGTTTTTTCGGACATTCCGTAGCCGCAGTAACTATATCTTTGATTTGATAGATGAACTTCTTAAAAATGAACAACGCACTGTCTTTCGAAAAATGTTGCTCTAGATCTTTGAGATAATCAAAAGATTTCATACAAAGTTCAACTACATCCGTCCTGGCTACAAATTTATTTCGCCATTTAGACCCAAAACGGAAAAAATCAGAGTGAACCATTTTTAAATGTTCGGAGAAATACAAATATCGACATTCATCATCAGCATGTTTCATATCTAGTTCAGTCCAAGACACGAAGTGTGTTGAAACAAGAAACAAGTGTGGAAATATTACTGGACCTAAAAAATGGACAGACACACAATATTGATTTGGACTTTTTTCTAATGGAAAATTTAATTCGATATATTTCCAAAACAATACACTGAATTTGCCTAATTCTATGGTGTCATCAAAATTGTCGTCAGTAATATAAGACAGAAGGTCTTTCTGAATTTTTGAGTAAAACCTATTGACAATATCCCTGTCATTATTTTTTGTACAAACACTGCGACGAAAGTCAAGAAATTCTTTAGCGAATTTGATTTTTAAGAAACTGACACTAAAGCCATCGATTTCTGACATCAATAATAAATTGTCGTAAAGGTCCTCTTGTTTCAATTCTGCCAAGAAAAAATAAGCTACTTGAAAATCTTTATCTTCAAGCAATGCACGTTCAAACACTAGCTCCAAAATATCACCAATGAGTCGTAACGAAGATTCAAAGTCGGATTTTGATTCTTCGTTAGAAAGTTTCAGACCCTGGGACACATTTTCTCCCAAAGGCGACATAATTGTCTTGACAACATTATTACAAAAAGTTTCATTAGTGTTTAAAGTTTGGTCCAAAAATTTTGAAATAAATTTGGTACTCTCTTTAACAATTTGAGTTTCATTTGACAAACTCAACTGGTACACATCCTCCCAGAGAGCACTAGAAATCAAAAATGCAACACCTGATTTGTGTTCAAGAAACGAACTCAACAACTTAATGTAAGCTAGTTGGATAGATGGCTCCGCATTCAGTTGATTCAAAATACGAATTAGTTTGATAAAAAATTTGTCACAATTGAATTGGCAAAATTTTTCCTCCTTTTTTGACAATAAACTAGTCAAATTCAAGACAAAAGTGACAATGACCGACGGTGGGGAAGTCTTTTGGACACACCACGTTTTTACAGCTGTCTTTATCCAAGTTGTAAAAAGTGGCAGAGTTAATAATGTACAATCTACAAACAATTCAAGGTTAGAAATTGTTAAAACAAACACAAGACGAACCCTTCTTTTCTAATCGATAAAAATACTTCAAAAGTTTATTTAAAGACTCCTCTAGTCCATTAGGACACTTTGCTTCAAGAAATTTGTTCAAGAGACACTTAAATTTCAACTGATGTATAGTTATTTGCTGCACCATTATAACAACACGTACAGCCTGTACATTGACGACATACTGATTTTCCCGCAGTTATCTCATTTTTGATAAGATTTATCAGACGCAAAATAAAACAACTTACCGCTACAAGACATGTGTGCCACAGTGTGAATCACTTCCAGTGCGGCTATTTTGACGCACTTTGTTCCAAGTAATTTGGCCGATAATAATGGTCCTAAGAGTTCTAATGTCGAATCTGAACTTATGTCCACTAGTAGTAACATATTGGGAGATAAATAATTTCTAACAGCTACATTAATTACATTCAAGACTTGAACAACTTCATTTGGAGGCCATCTGTGCAACCTCAAGAAATCAAAAGAAATACTAATCACATTAATGACTTCGACATTATCTTTCCACGTAAGTCGAAATTTGTCAAGAAGAGTTGCAAGAAGTTTAAAAGTCTCGACAAAATATTTGGTTTCGGACAAGATTTCAAGTTTTTCGGGACATTCCGTAGCCGCAGTAACCATATCTTTAATTTGATAGATGAATTTCCTAAAAATAAGTAATGCAGTGTCTTTAGAAAAATGTTGCTCTATATCTTTAAGATAATGAAAAGATTTCATGGAAAGCTCAACCAAATTCAAGTCGGTTAAATATTTACTTCGCCATTTGGCACCAACACGGAAAAAATCGGGTTCAATCATTCTTATATGTTCCGAAAAATACAAAAATCGACATTCATCATTGTCATGTTTCATTTCTATTTCACTCCAGGAGACGAAATGTTTCAGAACAAGAAACATGTGTGGAAACACTATAAGACCCACAAAAAGGTCAGACATGCAATAAAGATTCGTTTTTTTTTCTGTTGGAAAGTTTAATTCCATATATTTCCAGAACAAAACACCGAATCTATATAATACGAGAGGATCATGAAAATTGTCATCAGTAAGATACGATAGAAAATCTTTGCGAATTTTTAAATAAAACTTCCTGACTGTATCATCATTAACAATACCACGACGAAAGTCTAAAAATTCTGTGACAAACTTGATTTTCATGAAATTGACACTGAAGTAATGAATTTCTGATGTTAGAAATAAATTGTCATAAAGCTCCTCACGTCTAAGTTCTTCCAAGAAAAGATAAGCTATTCGGAAATCTTTATCTTCCAGCAATGCACGTTCAAATACGTGCTCGAAAATGTTACCAATAAGTCGCAACGAAGGTTCAAAATCCGAATCTGATTCGGTGATAGAAAGTTTAAGACACTGGTGCCCATTTTCTACCAAAGGCAACATAATTGTCTTGACGATGTTATTACAAAAAAACTCATCAGTGTCCAAAGATACGCCCAAAAATTTTGAAATAAATTTGGTACTTTCTTTACGAATTTTGGGTTCATTTGACAAACTTAACCGGTAAACATCCTCCCAGAGAGCACTAGAAATCAAAAATTCAACACCTGATTTGTGTTCAAGAAATGAAGTCAATAATTTAATGTAAGCTAGTTGGACAGATGGCTCCGCATTTAGTTGATTCAGAATACGAATTAGTTTGATAAAAAAATTGTCACAACTGAATTGACAAAATTTTTCCTCCTTTTTTGACAATAGACTAGTTAAATTCAAGACAAAAGTGAGAATAACCGAGGGTGGAGGAGTCTTTTGGGCACACCACGTTTTTACAGCTGCTTTTATCCAAGTTGTAAAAAGAGGTAGAGTAAGTAATGTGTAATTTGTATCTACAAATAAATCAAGGTTAAAAACTGTTCAAAACAAACAAAAACTCACACCTCTTTGTTCGAGCCGATAAAAATACTTTATGAGTTTATCGAAAGATGCGTCTAATCCTTTATGACACTTTGCTTCAAGAAATTTATTCAACAAACACTTAATTTTTAACTGATATATTGTAATTTGTTGCACCATTGTGACCGCATTAGGTACAGCGCGCACATCAGACAACACACTGAATTTATCACCGTTATCTTAATTTCGATAAGATTAGCCACGCAAAATGACTTGTAGCAACATTTAAACAAATTGTAAACTTACTGCTAGCAGACATGCGCGTCATAGTCAAGATCACTTCCAAAGCGGCGACCTTCACTTCCGTTTCGTCTTGCAATTTAACAGCAATCAAAGGTCCCAACAAGTCTAAAGCCGAATCTGATGTTCTATCAACCAACAATGCCATATTTGGCGTGATACGCATTTTGACAGCAACATTAATTAACTTGAAAACTTGAACAACAACACTATTTGACCATCTCGTTAACATGAGCAAATCAAAACAAACGTCAATGATGTTGCCCACGTTGTAAAACTCCTTCCAAGTTATTGTAAAATCCTCAATCACGACTCCAAGCAACTCCAATATTTTTGTAAAATACTCTTCCTCAAAAAATTCCAATCTTTCAGAAAATTCCTGAACCAGCTGTATTATGTCTTTCAGTTCAAAGTAAAACGTGTCAAAAACCATCAGTGCACTTTCTTTTGTCAAATATTTTATCAATTTTGTTAAATACTCGAGTGATTTGAGACAATATTGCGTTATTTCGGGACTTGTTATGAGATAGTTTCGCCAAGGAGCGCCCACACGAAGGAAATCCTTATCAGCTCTTTTGAAAAAATCCGTAATTTTTGTGTTACGATAATCGTCACTTTCCTCCCGCTCTTCTGCTTCTTTCAACGTCAAGCAATGGTTTACGAGGAGATAAGCGTGTGGCATTAAAAGCAAACCGTTAGAATTGTCCGCCAAAGATAACAAATTCTTGCCCAAACTAAAGGAAATTTTCGATTCAAACACCCGCCAGTACAAGTAGCCGAAGGCGCAGAAATCCAACACATCTTCAAACGGTCCTTTCGACATATTCATGAAAAAATTCTTTTTGATTTTTTCAACTGTGGCATTAATTTTTTGCGGGCTTGTGTTACCCGTGAGGACATCAAGGTACAGTTCGATGAACTGCATTATGAACATTATTTTTGCAATATCGAAGACGAGAGACTGGGATTGGGCTATTATCATAAAGTCGGCAATTCGCTCCTCCAAATGGAAATTTTCAAGAAACAGGAACAAAACTCTGAAGTCATTCCGATCAAAGAGAATTCCTTCCAAAAAGTGTGCAAGGATATTCCCGATTAGTTTCAAAGTCGGTTTCAGGCTTTTCGGAGTGGTTCCTTCATCTGATGTTTTCACAACATTGTAAACGTTTTCGCCCAAAGGTGCCATTATACGTTTCGTAATCTCATTACAAAAATTCTCGTCACGATCAATGGACTTCGCCAAAAAAATTTGCAAAAAGTTGGTGCTCTCTCTAACAAGGTCCGGTTCTACTGGTGTTGTCATTTTGAGAACATCCTCCCAAAAGGTGAAAGCAATCATCAATTCAGCCCCCGATTTGTATTCAAGAAACGAAGATAATAATTTAATGTATTCTATTTTAGTAGCGGTTTCAGATTCTCTAACTTTCAAAACGTTAAATAACTTGATAAAAAAATTGTTATTATTTAATTCGCAAAATATCTCCTCATTTTTGGCAAGTAAATTAGCCAGATTCAGGGTGAACGTAACTATATTCGGTGGAGGTGTCACTTTTTTGGTATCCCAAACAATTATTGCTTTTTTAATCCATTTTGTGAAAAGTGGAAACCTTATCGAAACCGAATTATCTACAATCCAAAGTCAGAAAAACACTCAACCTAAATAAATAACAACAAACCTCTCGTCTCTAATTGCCAAAAATAATTCAAAAGTTTTTTCGCAGACGCGTCTACACTGCGGTCACATTTCAAGTCAATAAACTTCTCCAACAACTGTTCAATTTTTAATTTATGTTTCGAACCCATTCTATTTTGAAACTCGCAAAAACATACTAACTAATAGAGATGTCACGCGTTATCTCATTCCGGATAAGATTTATCAAAAAATAGCAAAGCGCATATTCCGCAACACTTAAATTTAAATACTTACTTTGACCCGCCATTTGCGCCATCGTGTGAGTCACCTCCAGTGCAGCCATCCTAACATCATAAACATCAAGCAACTTAACAGAAATTAAAGGCCCCAAGAGGTCTAAAGTCGAATTCGCGGTTTCGTCCACCAACAAGGCCATATTCGGTGACAGTGACTCCCTAACAGCAACATTGAGCAATTTCAAAGCTTGGGCTATTACAGCAGTGGGCCATCTGGTCAACATCAAAAAATCAAACGTTGATGCCATCAAATTTGCATCATCGAAATTATCTTTCCACGACATGCGAAACTCTTCGATGAAAACAACCAGAAGTTCGAGCAGTTTGGGGAAAAAATCATAGTGGAGATCAACTTCGAGTTTCTCTGGTGATTCCTTAATTGCCCTTGTTATGTCAATAAAGTAGTACATTAGTGTATTAGAGGTCAACAGAGCACCGTCTCTTGTTACAAAATTTCGCGCTTTTCGGGCAAATGTGAGAGATTTGATGGATAAATGGTTTATTTCTGGAGAGGACATGAGGTCGTCTCGCCACAAATAATAAATTCGGAAAAATTCCGGATCCATTTTTTTGTAAAATTTCGAATAGTAAAAGCTGCGACATTCGTCATTTTCGTAGCGATCTATTAGTTCAGGCAAGGGGATGTAATTCCTAAGCACAAGATATGAAAGGGGCATCAAAATCATACAAAGAGAATGTAGGGAATGATCCATCAAAATAGTTGTCTCGTTCGGACAAATCTTCGTTGCAATTACTTTCCAAAACAGACTTCCAAAACAAAGAAATTCAATCATTTCGTCATAAGAACCTTTCGAAATGTTCATCAAATAATTCTTTTTTATGCTCTCAACTGCTGTAATAATCCTCTCGTAACTTAATTTCTTTTCCTGCACATTGAAATACAATTCAAAGTATTGCATTATGAACATTATTTTGGCCAAGTGAAGTACAAGACCTTCAGTCTTTGAAATGATAATGAAATCGGAAATACGATCTTCCAGATGAAAATTTTTCAGGAAAAGTGACGCAATCCGGAGGTGCCCCCCACCTTCCAAAATCTCCTCCAGGATGTTCCCCATCAATTTTAAAGTCGGGGTCAGAAATTGTGTCGTCGTTGCTGGGTATTTAAGTGCTTTGTAGATGTTTTCAGTCAAGGGCGCCATTATCCGGTTAATAACATTACTGCAAAAATTTTCGTCGTATTCAATCGTCTTGGCCAAAATTTTTGCCATAAAGCCGCAACTTTCCGTAATAATTTGTTCATTTTGATCTGACAAACTCAACTTGAAGATATCTTCCCAAAAAGTACAAGCCGTGATCCATTCAATGCCAGGTCTGTGTTCAAGAAAAGTCGATAAGAGCTTGATATAAGCTGACTTAACACGTAGTGGCGCGTCCGGTTGTCTGGCTCTGACAACGTTTACTAATTTAATAAAAAAATTGTGACTGTTTAACGAATTGAACTTGTCTTCGTTTTTGGATAATAAAGTAGCCAGGTTTAGGGTAAACCACGCAATAGTAGGGTCTGGTGTGACTTGATCAGCCTCCCACGTAGTCACAGCTTGGATCAACCAGTTCGTAAAAAGGGAAACATTTAAAATAGTAGAAGATTTTTCTAAAATTTATGGCTCAAAACAAACCAAAACGATTTTCAACACCAACCTGAATCTGACAGTTGCCAAAAATGCTTCAACCATACTTCCAAATACACCTCGACTTGTTTCGAACACTTGGCTTTCAAAAACTCGGCAAGAATTTGTTTTATTTTCGAATAATAATGGAATATTTTAGATTGCATGATGTTCTATCAAAACGTCGCGTTTTAATGCGGTTTAACTTGTTTCGAATTTGTTATCACAGGAAGATTAGATAAAATTCTCCGAAAACATATACTACCACCAATAAAGGCAAAATAATGGAACCAATCTTAATATTGGTCACTTGGTGCACACCACCAAAACAAAAAATGTAAACAGTGCATTACATAAAGAATTAGACTTAATTATCTTACACCAAGGCGATCTTCCTATTTACGAATTCATTAAACATTACATTTATTCAGCTTCACTTGTGTTTCTTGTGACGGGCTCGTGTCACAGTTTTACGAAGTGTTAACTCAATTCAAACAAATTATAAAAACACGAAGTCATAAGCAATAATGGAACACTTTCTATTTTCGAATTTACTTAATTAGGGAGATTTCAAAGCATTAAGTATTAATAAATAGTGACTTACTGCTGCCCGACATGCGTGCCATCGTACGGATCACTTCCAAGGCGGCTATCTTGACCTCCTTGACCTCATCAAACAACTTAGCATACAATAAAGGTCCCATCAACGCGATGGTCGAATCGGACGTCCTATCTACCAAGAGAGCTAAATTCGGTGCCATGTATTTCGCAGTTGCAACATTCACTAACTTTAAAATCAACACAATTATGTCTGTGGGCCAATTAGGCAACATCAAAAAATCGAAACAAATCGTTAACAAGTCAATCGATTCCAAACTATCCTTCCACGTGATTTGGAACTCCTCAATAAGCACCGTAAGAACGTCGAAAACTTGCGAAAAATACGTCAGCTGATTGAGGAAAATGTCGAGTTTCGAGGGAGATTCTTTGATACCGTTCTTTATGTCTTGGAGGTTGTAGATGAGTGCTTGCACTACAACGACAGCTCGGTTTCGGGAGTAGTACTTGCGAGAGTTTCGAATACAGTCGAGACAGTGAGTCGAGATTTCGAACAAATCTTCCCGGATAATTAGACAGTCCCTCCACATGTAGGCAAGACGGATGACTTCATGACAGGCCAACATTTTGAACAACTTGTGGATAAAACAATCACGGAATTCATCACTCCACAACTCTTCCAACTGATCCTTATTCCAACAATACTTTAAAAGGAGGCAAAACTGGGCAAGGAGTTGCATCACAACCAAGCGATCACTAAAAGGAACATCACTCTCAATTTTATTAATTTGAACAATGGGAACTTTAGTCTCCATCAAATTCCAGTAGAGTTGTCCAAAAGTTACAAATGATATCATATCGGTAAAACACCCTTTCGAGATATTCAAAGTATAATTATTTTTGATCCTCCGAATCGTAGCATTAATACTCGCTGGAGTAGCAGTATTAGTAAGAGCTTTAAGGTACAATTCGAGAAACTGCATAATGTACATTATTTTCCCCAGGTGAAAAACAAGATTCTTCGACTGGGCGATGATCATAAAATCGGAAATTCGTTCCTCTAGATGAAAATTCTTCAAAAACATCAACAACACGCGAAAGTCTCCTCGATCAAAAAGGAGTTCTTCCAAAAAATGCTCCAAAACGTTCCCAATCAGAGTGAGCGTCGGTTTGAGATACTCCGAGGCGACTTGATCGGCAACTTCCATCGTCTCCGTTGCTTTAATCGACTTGTAGACATTCTCACCCAAAGGAAGCATCACCCTTTTGATAACATTATCGCAAAAGAGTTCATCATGCTCAACCGTCTCTTCCAGCAATTTTGCCATAAATTGTGTACTTTTTTCCACAACTGGCTCACAGTTTGTCAAACTCAATTGGTAGATATCTTCCCAAAAAGTACAAGCAACCATCCATTCAATCCCCGATTTGTGTTCCAAAAAGGCCGATATTAGTTTAATGTAGGCTAGTTTGATAGATGGCGCTACACCCGGCTGTCTCGCCTTCAAAACATTCACCAGTTTGATAAAAAAATTGTTATTGTTCAATTCACAAAATCTTTGCTCGTTTCTCGCCAACAAACTAACCAAACTCATGGAGAATGCGGCAATATTGGTCGGTGGAGAGACCCTTGCGGCACTCCAATTCGCAACAGCTCGTAGAACCCATTCCGTAAAAATCGGAAATGTAATTGCACTCGATTCGACTTCTACAATCAACAATCTAATCAGAGAACCGAAATGCCACGGTTTTCGACTGACCTGTCTTGTCTTGGTGGCAAAGTTGCGTCAATAGCTTATCCAAACAGACATCGATTGCGTTTTCACATTTCGTCTCGAGTAATTTTTCAAGTAATTGTTTTAATTTGACTTGGTATTTAATCACGTTTAATTCCATCTTATCAGATTGAATGCGTCAAAGTGCCATGATCTAGAAACACCATGACGGACGACACTATCACTACTGATGTTGTTTTGTATGTGAGCGTGCTTGCAACTTGAATTTAGCAAACTGGAGTACCGGAGGCCACGTGATTTCACTTTAATTAGTACATTACCAAGCGGAAATTTGCCAAGAACAAGTTTGAATTTTTGAAATGAAAAAGACAAAATGTGCATTTGAAAAAAAGAGGGACGCTCTGATTTAAGTTTTATTTTTAAGTAGGATGTGATGTGAACTAATAAGAGTCAAAGCCATCAATCAACGGCGATAACGGAATATTAATGATTCGATTTTTTTTTCAACAAATTGTTGGCGATTTTCTCTGCCAAAACAGTTCAAAATGTTGTTTGTTGTCTTCATCTTGATATAATAATAGAGCAGGGTTCCTGCACGTGTACCAATTTTCAAGGCTTTTATCTTAATAATGATACTGAAAAATGGCGTGCAAGACGATGTTATATAATTATTTTGATACAATACACGACAAAAATAATGACCGTGCTTGACAGTCTAGGGTTGGGTCCAGGTTAATGGCTTCACTTTTTTTATTTTCAAGAATAAACAAATTTTATACAGACTTATTAAGGTGATTGTATTAGGACTACTTATTGAAAATAGCAAATACAAATAAATTAATAAATCAAGTAGAACATAAGTAGAACATAAATTAATGTTCTATTTAACTTGACACAATATATCTTAACAATGTTTGTTATATTAAATAAAGATAAAATACTACATGTATACTACGCTTTAAAACAATTTTACAATTTCCATCATCAAATTACCGCAAAATTTATTCCAATGAGCTGTTTTTAATTACCTAATAGTAAGATAATTATTTATTCGATTATTTAGTTAGGACCATCTAAAAACACATTTTAAAGAAAACAGCGAAAAATTGTATAATGTTTCGTGTATTTATGAAGTGCATTTAATGTAATTTTAAATTATGTAATAAAACTAAAAATAAAATAATAATATCTGGTTAATCGTCGCAATAAACATAACAAAGCAACTACGTTTTATCTCAATGCAACAACAGGTTGCCGATTTCTAAAAAATAACGTTAAGCAAATAGTAGCAAGAATAACTATTTACTCAATAAAAACAAATAGCGGAAAAGTGTGACTTTTTTTCGAAAATTAAATAAGAACTATAATGCTGATTTTATTTATGAATAAATTAAAACTTACCTCATGAATTAAAAGTAGAACAATATTTGGTTTAACGATTTCGAATATGCAAAATATACTTTACGTGCTGTTTAAAAAACAATACCTATATGGCGTGGATTCATTTCCGACGAAAAAATAAAAATTACGCATTTCTATCGACTTTTAGGAAATAAAAAAAATTCATTTGATACAGGACACCATATTTAGTAATTTCTATCTATTACAAATAAATAAGTGTTATTAGAAATCTCTTAAGAACCATTACAATTTAAATTGCAATCGTTCCACCGTGTTTATAATATTTGCAACAAATAATTAAATCCTTCACCGTTTCTCGGTTGCAAATAATATTAAAATTTATATTGTCTTTAATTACTAGAGGTGATTTGTGATTTACTGGGTACTCGCCATTATTGGCAAAGTTAAAGATATTTTCAAATAGTTATTTACAAAAATAAATACCAACTCTAGAACAGATATAAAAATACCGTATTAGACTAATGCAAAATTAGTTTAAACCTTGTATTAATCAATAAACACATTTCCTGGCTAGCTACTATTGGCAATAAAATATTTATTACCTGCTAAGTACTACTCATTGGTTTCATTAATATAATTTGTTTTATATTCCTTACAGTTCACCTTTACAATTTGCGAAAAACTGTACATAGTGTCTAACGAGGACAAATCCAAAAATATAAAAAAGCATATGAGCTGCTGTCGTACTCGCTGTATACTTAAATCAGCCAATACAAAATTCAAAATTATAGAAAGAAAAAGATTTTTTGTTGATCATAAATAAATAAATTGCTATTCAAAATAAGCGTAAAACCGAGCGTAAAACTGTAGAATAATGTACACATTACAGTGCTTTCTGTCCCTGAGGGCGAGATTTACGGTAAATAAATAAAACTAAATAAAAATACTAAATAAAAAATACAAACATTGCGAAAAAGACCTTCAAAGTAGCAAAACAACAAATCCAAATCAAAAACCGCAAAATAATTGTATTGAAACAAAAACATAGTAAACAACCATTTTTTCTTATAAATTAAGTTTCTAATTTCAACACTTACTTGTATTGGACAGATGCGACATGGTGCACACCACCTCCATGGCGGAATCCCTCACCTCCCAGGTCATGTCATGCAGTTTCGTATGCAGCAAGGGCCCCAAAACCGCCATGGTCGAATCGGTCGTCCTATCCACCAACAGCGCCAAATTCGGCGACATATACTTCACTATACTAACATTAACCAATTTGAGTGCCTTCACTACTAGCTGCGTTGGCCACGTTGGAATAGTCAAAAAATCAAAACAAATCGCCATCACACAAATCGTCTCCACACTGTCCCTCCACGTGATTTGAAACTCCTCGATAAAAACAACAAACGCGTCAAACAAAAGCGAGAAAAAGGCGACTTGTTGTGCAAAAAACGCGATTTTTTCCGGCGCTTCTTTGACCACACACATCACGTCTTTGAGCAGGTAGACGAAGGATTGGAAAGCTATGGCGGCGCGTTCACGCGGGTAGTATTTACGAGATTTCATCACGTAGATGAGGCCTTTGGTGGCGATTTCGAAGAGGTTGGTCTGCGATGTGAGGAAGTCACGCCAGCCGTAGGCGATTCTGACGGTGTTCTCGCACATCATCATGAAGAGTTTCTGGACGTATTGGTCCCGGAATTCGTCCGAGTCGATCATTCTGCTGTCGCTGATGCAATATTTCATCGCAATGGCAAAAATCGGAAGCAGTTGGATTACTAGGAGTTGGTTCGCGAAAGAAATTGGCTCATTGTCTTTGTTTACCTTCAAACAGGGGATTTTATAACCCATCAAGTTCCAGTACAACTGGCCGTAGTAGCAAAGTTTCAAGACGTTTTCGTAATTTCCCTTCGAGAAGTTCGTTCGGAAAATACTCATTATTTTGCGGACGGACGTTTTTACATTCCCCACTTTCAAATTATTCGATATCACCCCAATGTAGAGTTCGAGAAATTGCATAACAAACATGATTTTCCCCAAGTCGAAAAACAGATACTTGTTTTGAGCGATCATCATCAGGTTGCAAATTTGCTGCTCCAGGTGAAAATCGCGCAGAAAAATCAGCACGATTCGGCAATCATTCTGTGCAAATAAAACGCTTTCAAGGAAGTACTCGAGAGTGTCCCCAATAAGTTGCAAGGTGGGGCTCAAATTCTGATAAATCGCCTCATCGCTAATCTCCATCATGTCACCGGACGGTTTGATCGCTTTATACGTACTGTCCCCCAGAGGCACCATAATCTCCTTAACAACCCCATGACAAAACCCCTCATTCACGTCAATTGTCTGCTCCAGAAGTTTCGCAATAAATCTGTACCCCTCTCGCGTGATGTAAACCGTCTGATTGGTTAAACTAAACCTGAGGACATCGATCCACAAGTCGCTCCCGATCAGCCACTCAATCCCCGATTTGTGCTCCAGGAACGCCCCCAAGAGCTTAATGTACCCCAATTTTACCGCAGGGGCTGTCTCCGGTTGTCTCGCCTTCACTACATTAATCAAAGTCGGGTAGAAATTGCCACCCTTCAAGTGACAAAACCGCTCCTCGTTTCGCGACACGAGACTAGCCAAACTCAGGGCGAAAGAAGCGATTTTAGCCGAAGGGGTGATTTTCTGTGATTCCCATATCGTAACGGCTTGGATTAACCAATCCGTGAAAATCTGATTGTCGGTAAGGGGCCCATCGACTGTAACATATGTATTGAAAAATCCGGAAGGTAAATAAACAAACAAACCTGTTTTTTCCTGGCTTGATAGATGGGTCAGAAGACGATTGAGATAAGTGTCGGTTTTGATCTCAAAATCGGGCTCGAGAAACTTCTGGAAGAGTTGGTGGAGTTTCGACTGGTACTGCACATTATTCGATTCCATTTTACTGAACTATCAAAACAAACAGATAAATTTAACAAAAATATGAAAATTATTTACAATCGGGGGCACGCTCACTAGGAAGCGGTCCGAAATACCACTTGTTGCATGTGCCACTAAAATCGGGTCGCTTACCTTGAATAGTGGCCAGAACTAAACCCAACGTCCTTGACGGCACTGACAATACACGTGTTGGACTCATACAAATTACACTTTTGTCCACTTGGATTCACGTAACTGCACCCTCAGTGTAATGAAATCACCGAATTTCGGGAATAAAAACGCAAAAACAACGCAACATGTGTGATAACACTTGACAGTTAATTGACAGTTGACAGCTGTTCAAGGTTAGGACGTTTTGTGGTTATATCAAAAATAATAATGTAAAAATTCCCGAAATTCCCGTGTGTGGTAAACAGTTGGGCTGTTTCGTGGGTTCCGCGATGACATAACGTTAATAATGTGACACGGGATGGAGTCGGGCGACGAGTCAGGTTTGAGCACCCAGGAGGCCCTCCGGAGGCTCCACGGCGAGATCGAGGCGGTTTTGCAGCAGCTGAAGCAGTCCCAAAAGGCCAGGTTTGCGTAGACTTGACTCGGCGCCCCCTTGCTCATTGGTTTTTGTGCAGAAAATCCCGGTCCTGGATCAAAGACACGTTCCACCACTCCAGCCAACACACCACGATCAATTGGGTGTCTGCGAGTTTTCAGTTGTGGGCGGTGGCCAGTCTGTTCCTCGCTTTTATCATTGAACAAAATTTTATTTTATGTGTTGAGAGTATCACACTTTTGCTTTTTCTTCTAATTAACGTGACGTTGGAACTGTACGATAATAAGTTGAGGCATGAAGAGGTGCCAAATCGGGTGCAGGCGGTTCTTGATACGATTAAGAGGATCTCAGAGGTGCGCTGGGAAAAAGAGAATTACCCTAACTTGTGTTCACCGTTTTCGCCTTGTATTACCCTGCAATGGACCTACCGGGACAACAAACTAGTCAATCTACCGTGGGCCCTGTTGGTCAAAGACGACCTAATCTTGATACGGCCGGGACAAGTGAGCCCCGGTTATTGCGAAGCTGTTGATAAAACCTCCGAATTCCCGCTACTCCACGCTAAAGAAGTATACGCACCCTCTCTGCAAAGTGCCAACGAGATTTTCAGTGCCCCAAAAATACGAAAACCGCTAGAAAATAAGAAATACCGACTGCTGGAAACCCCATACTTGAACAATTTGCGTATTTATTTAGAACAGTCACTAGACAGGCCTTGCACGCTCCTCAACAAACAGAGGCACTTAGTTATGATTAAAATAATCGAGCGTTTTGTGCTCCCCATTTGTTTTATCGTCACGTTCCTTGTGAATTTGTTCCGATTTTTTTTCCCGTTAGGCCCAAGCCAACCCTCTGTAATGTTCCTAATCGTCCCGATTTCAACAATTTTGCCTTTGCTCCCGTTAGTTTTCCCTGTAGCGTGGAATCTATTGAATTATTTCGGTCTGGCGCGATTTCGCTGCATTTTGGACATTTCCAAACAAATTGAAGCTTACAAAGACAACCCTCTTGAAGAAGACACCGAGACTTCGACCATCGATCACCAAGAACTGAAATGTCGGCGACACGAGCTTTGGAAAAATTTCGTGTCGATTATAAAAGGACAGCCAGATTTGTTGGTACATTCCGCCAATATTTTGCACGTCTTGGGGTCGGTCACTGTGAGTTTGAGACGTGATAAAGGCACTTTCTAGTCGAAGGTTTCAGGCGCTTGGATGCGTTGATAAAAAAGGAATCCTCTCGTGGCCAAACCCCACGGCTGAAAAAATCTTTTTCCTCCACAATAACGAAAATGCTTCGCCTTCCTCAAGTCTGGGAAACGTGGGGGACTTGGCCCCTGATGGTGACAGCGCAGGCGGGACCCCACACCACTACTTCGAAAGTCCAAACACTGCAACTGGTGAAGTTTTGGACTTGACGCACAATCACAGCGACCCTTTTAAACTCCATTTCGACGACCAGGAGTGGCACCAATACTTGACCTCCCTGAAGCCACTAGGACTTGCAATTTTGTTAAACACTTGCAACGTTGAAACCCAGGTTTGGGGACACAACACAACTATTTGACCGGTTTAAAAATTTTTTTCAGGAGTATTATGCTGCGTTTTGTAGCCATATCACGTGCGAGGCCATTTATAACGAAAATTTGGTCCCAGTGAGCAACCGACGGTGTCTCTGCGAATTGGCCAAAGAGATCGGCTTTGTGGACCAGGCCCAGAAAATTTTCGCGCTAGAACAGCAACTTTCCACCTTTCGGCACTTGGTAAGCCCCACCTCTCGAATCACGTGGCCTAAGCCCCGCCTTGTAGCAACCGGAAATGGTCCGAAGGGATAATAAGTATGCGCGGTCGCTGCAACTTTCAACAAAACTCAAATTCCCATTTCCTCACATGTTTGCTGTCGTTGTCAAAGAGTTGAGCAGTGGGTCTATGCAGTTGTTGTCTGAAGGAACCGCTGATATAATTTTGGACTCGTGTGTGGATTATTGGGACGGGCATGATTTGTGCCCTTTGACTCCTTCCGATCGTAAAAAAATCCAGGATTTTTACCAGAGGAGCAGTCTCACTGCGTATTGTACGGCGTTCGCTTACCGGCCCTTAAATAAGTGTGTTAGTAGTAAACTGGGGGGAATTTATTTGGAATTGCCGAGTGATAGCAGACACTTGTATATGAATTATAGGAGTCCTACTCCCGTCCATTGGGACTGCAAGAGTGTGCTTGAGCCGAAAATTAAGACTCCTTTGGGGCAATTTTTCAGCACTGGTATTACACTGTGATTTTTCGCCAAGGTTTGCGAAATATTTTTTGTAGACTCGCTTTTGTACAATGATTGTCCGTCGGTTGATGTTTCCGATGCTGAGAGCTGCTTCCAAATGCAGTGTAATCAGGTTTTTATCGGAATGGTCACTATGCAGTACCAAGCATTGACCGATATGGTGACTGGCGTGACTGGAGTGGTACCTCGCGTTACACTTGTGTTACAGGTGCAGCTAATCGAACAGCTGGAGCGTGCCTGTATCCGATTCGTCCATTTCAGCAAGGAAAACGAGCTCCGTTCGCGCGTTTTCAGTGAGAAAATGGGCCTGGAAAGCGGCTGGAATTGCCACATTTCACTTTTAAGCGAACGTAACAGGTTAGAACAGACCAGATTCAATTCGGTGGGCATTTAAATGTTTGTCCTTAATGCTTGGTAATCTCACCTCAGTTCCGTTACAGATTCTTTTCCCCCCTTGACTTTCACTTGTTTTAAATATGGGTGACTTGATGTGGGATTCTTTTTCACTTTTACTAATCTTTGTTCACTTAAATGTTTGTGTGTTTTATTGTACTAATTGCTGGGAGGACAGACGTGATAGTGGACAAGCGGAAACCGTTAGTACCAATCCTCGGAAAGAAAGACAGAGACGGTTATCGCAAAGTGCTCGCAAGCTAACGCCGCATAATGACGAAAGGTCTTGTTTGCTCTCTGATAGGTACAACATTAAAACATTTCTGCACTGTTTTTATTCAAACCGTGGTCAAGTTGGGCGAATTTCAAAGCCGTGTCGAAATAGCTTGCCACGCCTGCTAGAGGCGTGGCCACGCATGCGCACCCTCACCGACACCAGCTTTGAAATGACGGCAAACGTACTACAAATTTAAAATTGCACAAAACCAACTCTTATTTTGTATTTCAGCAATTTGGAGTCGTCCCGAACGATGAGCTTCTCCGCCCCCAGTGCTATAAACATGGAGCATTCGGTTGTGAAATTTGACACGGAACAAGAGCGCCTCAACAAAAATTCAAGCGATCAGAGTGGCGTTTACTCAACGAAAATGAGTCACGACAGCGTCCAGATCCACAACGAGATCAACACGTCGCACGATTGGCAATCTTTGAGTTGTCTGACTGACAGTACCGAGCAAAGCGCCCCCATTAACTTCGATATGAGCAATCGGGTAATAATCAAGTGTGTGTCTGTCACTCGTTATTTTCCTCATTTCAGGCGAAATTACCGCGCGGTATAGATAAAATCCGCCCCCATATCGAGCTAATCGACAATGTCCCTTTGCTAGTTTCGCTCTTTACCGACTGTACGCCCAGCGCCACCCGCGAAATGCTCAACATCATGCAGGACTACGGCGAAATCGTGTGCATAATGGGCTCCTCGGCCAACTGCGAAAACGCGGGGATTTTCATGCAGGCCGATGCGAGTATCGCAGTGGACCCCCTGTTCCCCCAAATGTGTCAAAAAAACCCAGTTTATAAAAAACCAAAAATGGGGGTTTCACCACTCGACTTGTCGCGAGACTTGAACTCGATCGCTTGTTCCCTGTGTCTGAAACGCGAGGATCCGATCTCGTTCTATCATCTAGTCATGGAGGCGCGGCATTTTGTCACAATCCTCTGGAGTTCGGTCCAGTTTTGGGTGTCTTGTTGTGTTATCTTGAGTGTCCTGCAGCTGGTTTCGGTGCTGGTGATGTTGCCCCCGGTTTTGACAACGGGGCAAGTCTTGTGGTTGACCTGTTTTGTTGTTCCTCTGTTAAGTGTGTCGTTGATGGGGCTTCCTGTGGATCCGGAAGTCATGAAGAAGCCACAAGGGAAGAACCAAGTCGGGGTCAATCTCTATATTTCGATGTTTATTCTGTGGTGTTACGGATTGAAGTTTTTTCCGACTGTTGTTGTTGTTATTGTGACGTTTGTAGGCATTTTGGCTGAGCATTGTGTAGAGATTTGTGGCGTACGTAATTGCACCTGTCAGGCTTTTTATTTATCGACTGAGTTCATGTGGGAAGAAGACTCCTGGACGATTTCAACGGCAAGACTTATTATTGTGTTCATTGTTTTACTGCATTTTGGTAATCTCTCACTTTCGCACAATACAAATTTTAACCGTTTTTTTTTTAGTTGTTATTTCGATAGGTTTTGTTTTTAGAGATTATTTAATTTATAAAAGACCGCCAATCAAGAATCTTTACTGGATCATCACTTGTTTTATTCTGTAAGTGTTTGTGCTACTGGGGGCTAGACACTCAGGAGGTAACATAACGTATTTTTTTGCTACAGAAATTTAGTTGTTTCGCCTCCTAGTCTTAGCCCTTTGTAGTTTGTACAAATATTGTTATAATCAAGTTTTGTAATTTCAGAGTGGCGCTTCAGAGTATTTATACGATTTTAAGTTTTTATAACATAAAAAATAATACCGATAATAGTATCCAGTTGCAAATACCACTTTGGGTGATAGTTTTTGCAGCAATATCTCCGTTTTTAGTCCTGATTATTAATGAAGTGATTAAACAGCAGGAAATAATGTGAGACTCCAACTCAGATGAGTGTTTTTTAAATTGTGTTTTTAGGGTAAACAAGCGATTCAGGAAGAGAGCCCGACTGGACTTTGGAACAAAATTGGGAATGAATTCTCCATTTTAGCGATACGAAGTAAAAACTATATTTTTATATAATGGGTGTAACGAAACCAGTTTACTGATTTCATCTGATAAGACTGGAATGTTTATAAAAATAAAGTGTTGATTTTAAGTGTACTAATTTATTATCACACGCTTCACAATAAAATTAAAATCGTACAACTCTAAAATGATTAAAAGATGAGTAATACTAGTAAAAAATTAAAATAAATTAATAAAATCAACATACTGAGAATAGTTTAAAAGTGTTGAGCAAATTAAGGAGCCAATTTAAAACCATGTGATGCAACATAAAAATAAAATTAAAAAAGTTACTAATCCTATCGCTACGCTTTAATTGACTTTGTAACTAGGATTATTAGGCATTTATCGACGAACACTATGTGAATGAACGCTTACTCTAGTCCAATATAGTGTTTAAAATTTCTATCGTGCATTAACAACTTGTTCATAAAAACTCAATGTCACTTTGTACTTTAGTCGATAACAAGAAATTTAAAACGAAACGAGGACTCCTTTAGTTAAAATCTTACTAAAATAAAAAATATTCCTAACTTAAGAAATATTGCACGAATCTCAGGGATTCTCCGGCAAATCTAAAACCTCCGAAATGAACGACGAAAAATCAGTGTTTGTCTCCTTGTGTTTGAGGAGAAACTCGTGATTTAGCAATTGTTCGTAATTTGATCGGTCTGTGTACTTCTTTTGTAAGCACCTCGAAATAAAGTCCTCAAATTCGGCCGTGAACTGACCTGAAGGCAACCTCGGGGGGTCATCGGTGACCACTTGTTTCAACTGTTCAAAGGGGGAACCCCACCTGGGGTAGGGAAACTGGCCAGTTGCCAACTCAATCAGTGAAATCCCTAAACTCCAAACGTCCGAACGGATGTCATACTGTGAGGGGTTCCCCTGGGGGTCTATTCGTTCCGGCTAGGGGACAACAATTAAAAATAAATTGTGACAAATTGTGATGCTTACCGCCATGTACGGCTTACACCCGGCATCAATGGTCTTGGCTATGGAGTCAACTAAATATCCACTAATGCCAAAATCACACATTTTGACTTCTCCCTGCCTGTTAATGAGAATATTTGAGGGCTTGACGTCCCTGTGGATAACCCGTAATCTGGTGTGGAGGTAGTGGAGGGCACTGACTACGGCAAAAGTGATTCTTCCTGGAAAAATCAAGTTGGTGATTGACACATGACAAGGGAATCCCCCACCTAACATTTCCTCGGGTATTCGCCGGCCGTGTTTGTACACTTTTGCGTAAAATTTATCTAAACTCGTGTCCATCACCTCCATGCAAATCCAGACGTCGCCCTCGCGGAACAACGCGCCGTAAAACTGCACGGTGTATGGACAGTCGCTGCTCCTCATTGAAACGTCTAAGTCAGTCAGCAGTCTCTTCTGTTCTTGGGTATTTACAGTGGCAGCGATACGCTTCACGGCCATTATGGTCCCACTGGGAACGTGCCGCATTTTCTCAACTATGCCGTAAGCCCCCCGACCCAAATCAGCGATTTTTTCCAAATCATCCGCTTCAACATCAAAAGTCCGGTCGCCGATTGTTATAGTAGTCCGCTTGTCCAAGTTGGCTGGGGCGATTCTACAAAACAAAGTCAACACAACATAACCTCAAACGATTAATTACATTGGGGGCGCCTCCTCGCTGACTTGAAGCTTCAAATTGTGCTTCCTCTTGCGACCGGGGGCCGACATTCTTCGCTGAAACCGAGTTAAATCAAGCGATTTGTTTACAAACTAATAACAAGTCAGCTGCGGTTGTTATGTCATTAAACAAAACAAGTGAGTGTGATTGTGTTTTGGTGCAATGTTGGTGAGTAAAAGACGTGTTACCTTAAACGGGTCGAGTGGGAAAGTTAAATTTTAATATATTCAAGTGATTATGACCATATACGGCAGCCTGGACGCTGTATCTTTACAATTTGGTTATTTTAAAAGTGTCAATAGAGAGGGCGCCAGTGGCGGGGGATGTTACCAACATAAATTTGTTTTCAAATTTTATTAACACCGTTCAAACACTTTGTACAAATTAGGCAAATTGGCGATTTCCAGGATTGACACGTTCTCGGTGAAGCTCTTCGGAGGCATGAAATACTCCTTAATTGCTGAGTAAACCACGTGTTCGGTTACCCACTTCCAGTCGTTGCTTTCCCACTTTGAATTCTCGCTCATTTTGGAGTAATAAAGAGCGGTTTCTCTAGCCACTGTATCGAAACATTCCTTTTCCGACTCCCAACTAACCTCAGTCGCTAATCTAACCACGTACACCGGAAGCCCGGCAATATCAGGCGTGTAATTATCTAAAAAAAAATTAAACACAATAATCAGCAATTCTGTAAAATTACCCAAAATCAACGGAAGCGAAACCAACTGCCCCGTTTCGTCAATATTCAACGAGAAATATTCATTCAACATTTCCCCGTTTTTGGTCAAAATCTCGGCAATTTTTTGCGCCAAATCCACCTTGTCCCCATCTTCAGGCGTCCAGCCGACTTCCGGAAGCTCCAACCCTTGCAAAGCCAACTCGTAAACCGATAAAGGCTTGGTAAAACTGATAAAACCAAAATTTTGGAAATTATACAAAACGAACTGATACAACAACTCAGTCATGATTTTTTTAGTGTTACACAGAAACAATTTCGTGCTGTATTGGATCAAAGCCTGGGACGGGTTAATAGCCCCCACGAAAACATGCTGGGCGAAAAGGTCACGTAACACTCGATGACAATTACTTTCGACGGCTTTTCGCAATTCCAAGATACTCGTCAGTTCAGTGTCGACCCTATTGATTTTGGAAATAAATGGGGCGCTCAACCCCTCCGTTTTCGTTTTTGAAGTGCTTTGGTCGAGAGGGGCCCCAAAAAACTTTTCGATTTTTTGCTCACTAGCGTCCGTTCGGACGAATTCTTTCGCATATATTTTTGACTTGTCTTTGTCCGGGTCTTTGAGGGGTAAATTTTCGACTTGAACCCCCGGCAGTTTGGCCTAAAAAATTCTAAATACTTTGATAAACCACATTTGAGCGTTACTTGGGTGTAGTAGACTCTAGAATTGTTAGATTTTAACAGTGTGGTTTCAAGAGCCCCACAAACTGCCTCAATGATTTGCTCCTCGTTTAGAAAGTGGACTTCATGTTTGGTGGGGTGCACGTTCACGTCGACACTCGCAGGGTCTAATTCAAGGCTTAGGTAAACAAAAGGGTGGCTGTTTTTCGGGAGATAAGTGGCGTAGACCTGATCAATACATTTTTTCAAATCTTAAAAAAAACAATCGACTGAAAATTAATAAAGGACAACTTACTATTGCAATCGACTAATCTGTTGTTGATAAACAATAAAAACGTGAATTTTTTGCTCGAGTAGTTAACGTTCGTGATGTACCCCCTTGCTTTAAATTTTAAAATATCATTGTCTAACTCAAAATCAACCAACTCTCTTGCAATCGTATTACTGTAGACAATTCTAATGTTCTCAACGCAGGTCGAGTCGGGAGGAGTCCTTATATCGTTATTTTCGTTCGATTTCCTCAACCCGAACCCCACTTTACTGTTATGAATTGCGTATTTCCCCACAACTTCCGAAATTTTTTGATATTCTTCAGCGGGGCTCCTCAGTGCTTTTTTCCGGACTGACATATTGAAAAATAGGTCTTCGACTGTAATAATCGTCCCTTGATTCCCCGCAGTTGGTAAAGGGGCCCCTTGGAGCTTCCCGTCAACAAAGTGGGCCCTAATCAGTTTAGCCAACTTCCACCGCTTAATAATACTCACTTATAGGCGCACAGTTCGTTACACGTTTTTGAAACGATAGTCAAATGCGCGATGTGACTGATACTGGCCAGGGCTTCGCCCCGGAACCCATACGTCGCGATATTTTGCAAATCGTCAAATTCACGCAATTTCGAAGTGGTGAAACGCTCACAAACGATTGCAAAATCATCCTTACGAATGCCAGTACCATTGTCTTGAATCTACAATACGAAGTACGAATTGTGGCACTGTTTTTGTGCCAGAAACCGACCTGGAGTAGCTTCAAGCCCCCGTTTTTGACCGTAATTTGGATATTCGTGCTCTGGGCGTCAAGACTGTTCTCGATCATTTCCTTAAGCGCATTTGCCGGTCTTTGAATGATTTCACCGGCGGCGATCCGGTTAATTACAGCCTCGTCTAATTTTTTGATTTCTTTGGGCTCTTCCATTCTAACCTAAAAACCAAGCGCGCAATTTCAAATCTAGGGTTTTTTCAACGCACTGTGTTTCCGACAGTTGACAGCTGGTTGACAGCATGACAACAAGTTTTTGTTTATAATTGTTGAAATGCTTTAATTTTAAAAATAGACATGTAAAACCATTTTAACAACGTGTTTACAAGTGAAACCAGCTATTAATATTCCGAGGTCACTACAGAAGCGGTAAAGTTTGTAAAAAACTTCCAGTTCCCAGTTGTCTCGAGTAATTACCCTGCTTGGTTTTCAACTTTTGATACACCCCCAAGTGACGAAGTTGTACAAATGCAGCCCCTAATTCACGTACGGTTGAATCCTGTAGTTTTGTCATCAACAAATAGCGGCCAAAATGTAATGAAATTATGGCAGTTTTCAGTAAGTTTAAACTAAACTTCAAAATGTGGTTAGTGGGTGACTTGTCACCTCCTCTGAGCGTTCCCACAGTACTTAGCACTTTTATCATTTGCGTCATAAGTTTTTATCTTTTTAAATGGTTGAGTGGCGATGGTAATGTCCCCATACGGGACTCCTCAAAGAATCACAATTGGACCCCCATTAAAATCACCGCCAAGGTTTGAGCCGTTTGAAATTGCGCCCCTCAAATTTTAATATTGCCGTTACAGGCATGGTATTGTTCAATTTGTGAGTCATTTTTAATTAACGGCATTGGGGTTTATTGTGACTGTTGTGGGGTTTGTGCCGACTCAGAATGCGTTAAAAAGGCCAACGCGAAGTTGCAGTGCAAAGTCGTGACCAGTAATAATGAAAATCAGGCGCACCACTGGGTTAAAGGTACAAAGACCAATCATTATAACACACACAAAAAAACACTAAATTTTTAAGGTAATTTACCCCTGGGGGCTGTCTGTTGCTTGTGCAAAGAGGACTGTTCACTGGAGCCCGGTTTGATTGACTACCAGTGCTGCTGGTGTCAAAAAACCGTCCACACTGACTGTCTTCCAAAACTCCCCCAAGAGTGCGATTTTGGCCCTTTTAAAAACATGATAGTCCCGCCCTGGTGCGTGCAAGTGGCACGTCGCAAAGGGGCCCTCAACAAGCACCTCCTACTCCGCGGTGTCAAAGACCCGGGATGGAAAAACTGGACGCCTTTAGTTGTAGTCGCAAATAAAAAATCAGGCAACAGTGATGGGGCCCTGCTATTGTCTGAGTTCCGAAAATACCTGAATCCGGTCCAGGTCATCGATTTGAGTGCCCGCAAGCCGCCAGCGGCCCTACAATGGGCCGTACTTCTGGCCCCTAAAGAAATAAGGGTGTTGGTAGGGGGAGGAGATGGGACAGTGGCCTGGGTCCTGACCACCTCACATAAGCTAGATTTAGATGTAATTGTGTTTTTTTGGTTTTTCAACCTTTGATATGGGGATTGTAGCCGGAGCCGCCTATTGCGATTGTGCCTCTGGGGACCGGAAATGACCTCAGCCGGGTTTTGGGGTGGGGGAAGGCCAATTCGTCTGAGCTAGATGTGGGGGAGGTGCTACAAAACGTGCAGAACTCACGAATGGCGCAATTGGATCGGTAATTGATTTTTTACTTAAAGTTGTGTTATTCGGGCGCTTTTTGTTAAGGTGGAGAGTTGAAATAACGTCGTCAAGACACTTGGGGCTCCGAATTCCGAACAAAACCCTCTACATGTATAATTATATCGGGATTGGGGTTGATGCCCAGGTGGCTTTGAATTTCCACAAGACCCGAGATAGCCTATTCTATGTGTTCGGGAGCAGAATTTTTAATAAAGTGTGTTGGTAAACATTATTTAATGTCCTAAAAACACTGAATTCTAGATACTTTATTTATGTTTCGGTACGCAACAAGTGGTTACGTCAGATTGTAAAAACTTGGAGCAAAAAATCGATTTATATTTGGATGGGAAACAAGTTGATTTGCCAGAATTGGAGTCTATTGTCATTTTAAATATCCCATCATGGGGGGCGGGAGTCAATTTATGGGGTAAAATCGCATCACTTTAGTGTTTTTATGCCCAAAGTTGTTTTAGGTCTTTTGGGGAATCACACAAAGCCGGCACAGTCATACCACGATGGTATTTTGGAAGTTTTGGGAATTTATTCTTCCTTTCATATTGCACAACTACAAGTTGGTCTTTCCACTCCACTAAAATTAGGTCAAGCGAAAACAGTTGAGGTGCCTTAATTGGAAATTTTTAACAAAGTGGTTCAAGTCAAGTATTTCAGGTACGACTTAAGTCAAAATCGCCCATCCAGATCGATGGCGAGCCTTGGGAACAACACCCTTGCGTTATGAAGGTGACTTTGGTCAATAAATGTCCTGTACTTATTAATCCGAGTAGAAGTTAGAAACAAATGCATTTACTTAAGCATTTATTCCCCGTTTCTTGCCGTGATACTTAAAGTTTTAACGTTTTTAATATTCCAGTACAAATATTTATTTTGTGTTAATGTATATCTTTATGTTGTAATAAATCAAAAAAAATATTTTTTTATTTCACTTTCGGTTCCGGTATGTACCCAAAATACATCCTCAAGCGCTCATAAAAGATAAAAGTTATAATCGTATGCGGCCCTATCCTTAAAAACGCAGGGACGTAACCCTTGAAAAAGCCCAAGGGCCCCTCCTTTGCCGTAAACAGCACAACATCCAATATATTCTTAAATTCGCCAGGCTTCGCATTCATTACTCGTGTTTTTATCACATCTAAAGGCTGAGTTATGGTTGTGGCAATCACAGCCTGGAATTTGCTAATGCAGACTCTGCATTTATAACAAATGACTTACAGCACCCATACTAGACGTAAAATGCGTGACTAAATCATCTTCAAAGTAGCTCGTTCTTAAAAGAACCCTTTTGATTTGGTCGTACGAAGTTAACTGCCCCACCCCCATGACCCCGGCTCGAAACGAAGCAGTTCCACCCCCTGTAAAAAGTTTCGCAAAGCCTTCGCTTTTATAAACGCGCCAAAGCCCGTCAAAGGCATGCTTGTAACTGGAAAAAATGCATAATTTTGATTGTGAGTGGGATTTGGATTACTTGTATCTTTTTTCTGGGGGTAGTTTTACGTCGTTTTGCATTCGAACGTTGACTTTATCAGGGGGTGTCCCCACAAAACCGCCGAAACTTCCTGCAAAAAACGCGACAAAAATACGACTCGTGAGACTACTGTCTTTTTTCATGTAGAGTTTCGCAGTGTCGTAAATGCCGAATCTGATGACAGAATAAGTGAGCTGGCGGCAAAGAGAAGCCGAGAGACCGTTGTAGAGACTTAGAAAGCCTTAAATTTGTGGTGGTATTTTCATTAAAGGGTTGGACGATAACTTACCATTTTTCTTTACAATGTCTGTGGTGAGGTTTATTATCGATATTTTTTTACCAGCATGGGTTTGCAAATGCACTTTGATTAAATCCAATGGGTGGGTGAAGAAAGTTGCCATTGCCGAGGCAAGTCCACCGAAGTACCATCGTGGGACTCTGTCAGAAGTGCTCATTTAGCAGTGATAAAACGTCAGTTTTGACTAACGGTTGCTTTAATTAAAAATTTCACGTTGCGATATTTTTTATTTTGGGAAAATAATGTTATAAAAATATATAAATAATTTTAACAAGTTTAGTCTCAAAAATAAATAAAAAAACAATAAAGACAGCATTACATAACTTGGCAAAACAATATTGCAGCATTATCACCGAAAAATAAAACTTAACATGTAAATTATTATTGGGGATTCCCCTAAACACAATCAAAATTTTTCTTACTTAGCCTAATTTCCTGTTACAATGGACATTTTCTCTCAGAGAGTCAAACATTAACATATTGACAAATACCCTAAACCACTTATTGAACTTTCTGGGGGAAATACCCGAAATTGAACCTCAACTGTTCCAGAAAAACGAACGTAAGAATCGTCTGGGGTGCCAACCTAACAAAGGCCGGTACGTATCCTTTGAAAAATCCCAACGGTCCTAATTTGGCAGTATAGAGAACTATGTCCCACATTCCCTTAAACTCGCCCGGTTTGGCGTTCATTGTCCGTGTTTTGAGCACGTCCAAGGGTTGCGTCAGGGTGGTAGCAATAGCTCCCTAGATGAAAATCACAAACAGGGCTACCAACTTATTGCAAACTTACCGCAGTAAGACTAGAAACGAAATGTGTCGTCAAGTTATCCTCAAAATAGTCAGTAGTTAAGAGAGTCTTTTTAATCTGGTCATAGAAAGAGAGCTGACCAATAGTCATCAAAGCCGCACGAAAGGTGGCAGCAGTGGCGCCGGAGAAGAGTCGGGGAATCCCCTCCTCCTTGTAGACGCGCAAAAGGCCATCAAGGGCGTGTTTATAACTAGAAAAGAATGTATTTTCGCAAATCTTCGATTGATTTCTTACTTTAGGCGCTTCTCAAGGGGCAGTTTGATGTCGTTTTGCATCCGGACGTTGATTTTATCGGCGGGGGTTCCCACAAGCCCGCCAGCGGAGCCCGCAAAAGCCGCAAGCGCCACCCGAGCCGAAAAACTGCTATCTTTATCCATCAACTGCTTGACGCTTTCGTAAATTCCAAACCGAGTCGTTGAATACGTAAGTTGACGTAACAACGAGGCGGATAGGCCGTTATAAAGTGCGGTAACCCCTTCAAATAATACAACTAATTACTCATTATGCAATTTATTCGCGTTAAAGTTAATTGAGACGGAAATTTATGTGCGTTTAGAAGTAATAATAAGCAAAAAGTGCAACAATTAGAGTTGGACAACCCTCCCCTGTTGCCAGCCCGTGATTTCGTAAATTCCAAACGCCACTCAAAAGTGTTAACTCATCCAAAAATAATAAATTCACTCCAATGTCATTTGGTGCCAGTCGCGCCCAATTTGCATCTAATTAGCGATAGTGGAACTTGTTTATCCAAATAATTAATTATGCATGCGTTATCAAATCAAACTCGTCGATAATTACATGTTACAGCCTTACTGAAGAACTCCCCAGGATCTACCTACTCTAGCAGTTTTTCTAATAGAACTCTCACCCTGCTTTTTGACAATGTTTACGGTTAAGCGTATCACCGAAGTCTTTCCTTCTTGCTGCGTCTGTAGCTGGACTTTTAGGAGGTCCAGGGGGTGCGTGCAGCAGCAGGCCATCGCAGAGGCGATCCCTCCAAAGTACCACCTGGACAGTTTCTGTTCCTTGGACATTATCCTAAAATAAAACTGCTGAGTCGCCAAACACCACTCACACACTCAACCCGGATGATAATGCCACGCTTTTATCGTATCATGTTATCAAAACGCTCTCAATTCGAAAATTAGCGCAAAAAAACGCGCCCTCTAGCGGCGAACAATTTCGAGGTTATGTCGCGAAAAATACGCTTTAAGTTGGATTGAGGCGTGTTGGGGTGACTTACGTGGTTTGGGGCGGATTCCTGGCGATTCGGTGCAGGTAGGCCCACTCTAGCGTTGCCTTTACCGATGTTAATGAGGGGTCATGCGAGGGACCAAGTCGGACGTCCTCATTGTCCTAGTGATCCCTCTCATGTCTCGCAGCACGTGAATCGGCACTTGGTCGTCAAGGTTGAGCAATTTTGAGCGAAACTGGACGCACTTTGGTCATTTGTAGCGGAGTGATCGCCTTGACCTCCTATTGATTATGTAATGGCGTTTCGGTCGGGTTTTAAACGCACGGGGTTTGGTTGCAGGGATGGCCACAGTCAACCCCTTGTTGGCCTCGCTTGACATCAAAGCCACCGATAAAGTCATCTCGATCAAAGAAAACGGAAACATTGACTCTAACTTCGTCATCACGCACCTCATCAAACAGATCTTGCTCGAGAATAACAAACTATGTTTTGTCATCTTGCACAACACTTTGGGGCACTACCACAATGTGGGCAAGCGGTTGGGCTACGATTTTTTGAAGCAGGTCGATGAGGGGGGTATTAAGACCATTGAACCGCTTAAAGACATTGTGGAAGAGATAGGGAACGGCACTAATTATTTAATTGACGATAAGGAGCAAATCGTTAAAGCCCTTTTCACGAGTATCAAAAGCAGTATTGAGGAACTGGCCGCCACGGCCCCCAGTCGGGTCTATTTGATAATCGACGACATTAGCCATTTGTTAGATCTAGGAATCGATCTTAAGTATATTATAAGCTTCATCAATTATTGTTTAAGTCTCGTTAACGATGATAGGGTTTCTGTTGTGATTAATACGCACGTTTGCAGTAAATCCGACGAAATTATTTGTAATAACTTGAATTATGTGTCTCATGTTGTTATTGAGGTTTTGCCTTTGAAAACTGGGATCAGTAGGGAAGTTACGGGTGTTATGAATATTGAAAAATCAGGGAATGCGCAGGTTACACAGTTTCATTTCAAAGCCTACGATAAGGGGATTAAGACTTTTCACTTAGGAGAGTCGGTATATAATTTATACAAATAGACTGATTTTCGTTTTTCGCCTTTTTATATTTTATAATTTTGCTGTTTACAAGTTAATAAATGATTAACATCGATGATTAAATGCGAGTTTCATGTTTTCCCTTTTTTCCTTGCTTGTCTTTTTGTAAGTAAAGTATTTCACCAAAAATCCGTAAAAGCGTAACAGATTAAGAGATTTTTTTATAGAATTGAAACTAGATCCGTTTTTTTTGGTTTAGTCTTACATGAATATTTTTTGCGGTGTGTGTGCCCTCATGATTCTAAAACCGTTTCAAAAAATAGAACGCAATAAATTTTTTTAACAAATCATTCATAAACGATTATGAAACATTTTTATAAAAAAATAGATATGTAGAAACCACAGAAATAAAATGGTGTATTATTTTATATTTATTTATATTATATATTTTTTATACAGCGTGTACCAGAACTCGCTCCCCACCGGAAAGATGCATATTGTTTAGGCAAATCTGAAGCTAAAGTTCCTTTACAAAAAAATTCTAACTCTCTGCGTTTGGGAGATATAAGAACGTTTGAAAATAGCCAATCACAAAAGACCTTGCTCTGGAGGACTACAGGAACAAAACACGTTACTAGGAAATCAAAAATATGTGGAACGGATAATAAAAAAAATGCACTAGAGTTATTTTTCATTTCTTAGTAACGGATGTACTGTATGCAATACGCTTAGGAGAGAGCTTCTGGGATTTGTCAGTTTGAAACCTCTGTATCTCCCAAACGAAGAATAAAAGACCTATTTTTTTGCATTTTTGCCATCCCCATTGCTGTTACCACTAGCACCTTTCCGGTGGGGAGCGAGTTCTGGTACACGCTGTATTTATATTTATTTATTATTATTTTTTATTATTATTATTTATTTATTTTTATATTGTTTTTTTTATATTATGTAAAACTCATTTAACCCATATACTATCTATGAGTAGAGACCGGATTTTTAGGAAGTTAAAAACTTTATTTAGGTGTCAAAAAATGAATATGAAATATGGTGGTGAAATTAAGTTGAAATACTGAGAAACTTAAAAACTCTGTGGCTGAAACACTGAAAGAAACTATGAGGTTGAAAGACTGGAAACCTAAAAAGCAAAAAATCTTTACATGTAAAACTAAAATACCATTAAATCTGAAAAATCAAATGTATTGTTTTTGAACTGAATATTAATAAAAAAATTGAAAAAATATCCTATTTTGAATTAGGAAGGTTAAACACAACTTTAATTAGGATGTTTAAAAACACTAGAATACAACAGGTTAATTTAGGAAATACCGGGTGACTTTTAATGATTGAAGCAAAAAAATCATTTGGCAACATTGAGTTATTGGCGCCCCTGCTAGCTTGTTATGTGGAACCGTTTCACCCTGACTGCCATCAGTCGGAAGTGAATGACAATTAAATATAAAATTTTGACATTTAAATTTGATAGTCAATGTTGCCAAATTCAGATTTCAAATTAGTTGCCAACCTGACGACAAAAATCACAATCTTTAATAGTCTCTCGGTATAAAAAGGGTGTCAAATATTTACATTTTTAACGGAACAAATTTATTCCAAGTTTCAAGAAAAGCCCTTAAAAATTGCGGGTTCCCTAAGATCCGGTCTCTATTTATGACTTACCTAATCTACAAAACTTACTATTTTTTATTGTTTCTTTCATTGTCTTCCTGAAAAGAAATCTTGCACAATAATGCCAATAATCTTAAAATCACAGAAATAAATTGCTGTTTTTGAATGTAAAGCCTATTTAAACCACATTTAAGTCGTGATTTATGTCTTGCATTATCGACTAAACTTATCATTTTACACAATTCTCCTCATTGTGTTCCTGAAACGAATTCTTGCACAAACCGTTGGGTCATTTATTATTCCTCCTTCCACCCATCAAAGCGTGAATTGTTGACATGGCAACATGAAACCATAACAAAAAGTGAGGAAATTCATTTGAATTCCGTAATGTCAGAATTTGACCATTTAAGTGCAATGTGATCGAGGAAATTTCTAGGAGGTGTAAGTTAAAGTTTAATTGATTCAAAAATCGATAACACATGATAGGTGTAGAGAAATTTAAGTAAATAGTGGTGACACCATGGATCAGAATATTCCGACAAGAGATGAAGAGTTCAGTGGGAGGAATTCGACCGATATCCCCTCCCATGGGACGGTTCCGAAGTGGTTGGAGGAAATCTCTCAGTAAGACTTGTGATTTGAGTTGCGCCAAACCAAGAAAGAAACAAACATTTTGTAGTAAAATCGCCCAGAGTCACAATAACCGAGTTGAGAAAAGCAAGGGCTTGGGTTACAGCCTGGACGTGAGGAATTTTTTCGAAGGGCTGGACGCTCGAAATCGGTAAGTTTTTTTTTTGGTGGATGTGCCGGGTTATCAAACCAGGAATAATTTTAAAGGAGACACGAGTCGTCTTCAGCCAAATACGGCCGCAGATCATCGCTCGCTTCCCAATTACTTGACGACAAAAACATCGCTGTGAGCCAATCCGAGTATTTAATCCCGCGTTTGGACGGAAAATTCGACTCGAAGTCCCTGACCCGGGACCAGGTAGATTTAGAAAAATCATGGAAAAGCCTCGACCACTTCAAACAGTCGCACAAGGGGCGCCTCGACAGTGCCAAAAATTTCACACTAGACCCGAAGCTGGGTAAGTGAAGTGGCCCCAAATTTTGTGTAAAAACCAATAAAAGCTTGCCCCCATGTCTGCGTTTCTTTGGTAGATTTCGATTCAGTTTTGTCACCGATTTCCGACGAGCTCGGTTCGTACAACCCGTCACTTTTAGACCAAACCGTGCCAAATCGAAGCAGGAGCGAAATGTCCAATTACAGGTACGACCCACTGTTTGAAAAAAAACTATCCGAGTATCAACTCAAGGTAGATAAGGAGAATAAGCTTCGCGAGGAGATCATTTCGGAGCTTTTGGCCGAAAACGAACGGATTACCGAACGCCTCAAACGGCACAGTTTAGAGCGTGAGCCCGAAGGGCCCACTTTTTTCAAATACAACTCCAATTCCAAATACAAGAGCAAAAGTTCAAAAATAAAAGTCGCAAAAGAGAGTGTTTTTATAATTCCGCAGTTGCCCTCCGGTCGCACGTTACTTATCGACATTTTGACCACTTGGGGTGACAAGTATTACGTGGGTTTGAACGGGATTGAGATTTTCGGGATTGATGGCAAGTTGGTCAAAGTGAAAAAAGTTAGTTTGTGAAGTTTATGTGTTGTTGTTACACGTAAAGTTGTAGATAACAGCTGTTCCTCCCGATGTTAACGTTTTACCGGAATGTAACGCTGACCCTAGAGTTGTTACAAATTTGCTAGATGGGGTTTGCAGGACGCAGGACGATATGCACATTTGGTTGGCGCCCTTTGAGATAGGTTGCAGCCATATTATCACAATTGAGTTCGAGAAAGTTGAGACTTTGGCGATGATACGGATTTGGGTAAAAAACCCAATTTCGTGAAATTAGGCCCGGTTTAATGATTTTTTCAGAATTACAACAAGTCGCGCATTCATTCGTACCGAGGTGTCAGGGATATTGTAATGTTTCTGGACGATACGCCGGTTTTTAAGGGCGAAATTGCCAAAGCCTGCGGGGGGATGTTGGGCAGTATTGAAGCCTTTGGTGATGTGAGTACTTTTTAAATGGATTCGTTGAGAGGGTTCCTCTAATCCGAACAAGCTAAAATTTTGCATACACACGTAATCTCTGAGACGATACAATAATACTTATAGTTTAATTGATAATTTGTAAACAATTAGCAATTGTTAGAGAAAAGTATAAGTAAATGTGGGATAGTATTTTAATATGGGCTTGTAATAAAAGTAATTTAGAGACTCTACAAACGACTATATTCTATTGTATTAATTTGCTCTAACATCTCATTGAGTCTATCTTGTCAATCTGGCGCGAGGTGCCCCTTAGAATAGGACTTTGTTTTTCCCCACTGTCTAAAAATTTCCAAAGACACGTAAAAATATGTTATCTTATTGTTGAAAATAAAGTCTAAATACTGTAACTATATGTTTAATTTGTAGAATATACGATTAATTTTATGTTTTTCGGTCGATTAATTGCTTGTGATGTATGTCTTGTAAAGTACAAGGTCAAGTTTATTTTGGTCAAGAGTTTCGAATATGGGCTATGACATTTAATAATAAGGGTAAAAAAGTTGCTAAACTTTGTTTCTCTCTAAAATAACCTTATTGAAAAAAATAAGAAAATAATGGAAAAAGGAAAGAAAACTAAAGACAAGAAACGCAGAGAAAAGAAAAGAACCAATGAAATAAGAAAACAAAGACTAGTGAAAATGAAGATGATATCCACTTTAATTCAGACAGTGAACCAGATGCCATAATGAATAAACACAATAAGGTAAACATTTATTAAAAGATAACTTAAGTTCATATCTATGTCCATATTTGAGCACTGTTCCATATTTAGCGCCTAAATTTGCAATTTTGTGTAATGCTCAATTTTCATAATATAGTTTACTGATAACATTAATAAATTGTTTTTTAATTTTGGCCCAAAAACAAAATGGTACCCCATATTTAGTTACTCTCTCCTCTACGCACAATTATTATCAATACAGTAAATGATAGCAAACGCTGATTTCTCTATGATTAATAATGTTTGAGAGTAAAAATAGCTTTTGGGGCATTTCACGTGAAGCGGCCAACTCAAAAAAATGCGACAACCTGAAATTCGGTTACAATTGTTCTCCTTAAAGGTGTGAATGTAAATACGTGATGATTTTTTTGTGAGCGACTTATTTAAAAAGTTATTGACTTGTTCTTGTAACGTTTTTGTAAACTGTTTTTCTAATTAAACAATAATTTGAAATTTGAAATTTTTTTCGTGTAGAAAACCGGAAGTGAAGTTTCAAATCCGAATTTTAGTAAGTTGGACCATTTTTTTTAAATTATTTTTATTTCAAAAAATAGCTTAAAGTAAATAAAATTTACACTATAAGTGGCAAAATGGGTTCTCTACTCGTTTAGGAGATACAGTACTTAATGTAACATGATAGGCCGGTTTATGCAAGAAATTACGCGTTTTTGTGTACATTAAGTATTATATCTCCTAAACGAATAGAGATCCCATTTAGCGACTTATAGTGTAAAATCCATATATTATAAGCTATTTTTTGAAATAAAAATAAATGAAAAAAAAAGTGGTCCAAGTTACTAAAATTCGGATATGAGACTTCACTTCCGGTTTTCTACTTGAAAAAAATTTCAAATTCCAAATCGGATTTCAAAATCAAAAAGAACACAGAATTTTCTATATAAAGCACTATTTTAAATATTTTGGTATGCATTAGTTTTTTGAATAAAAGTTTCCAAAAACTTTGTGATTCATATTTGATCAATTTTTTAGAAGTCAATATCTTTGCAAATAAGTCTTACACAAAAAAATCATTATGTATTTACGATTAGGCTTTCTAGGTGAATAATTATCCTGAATATGACTGAACTTCAGGTTGTCAAATTTTTTTCGTGTCCGCTTCACGTGAAATACTATTTTAAATATTTTTTTAAGTTGGGACTTTGTTATCTTTTAGACGATTTTGTTTACGACAGATGATGAGATTTTGGAAAGTATATCCAAAAACGATTCGTCTTATTCCTTTCTTACGTCAGGGCCTGCTACACCGACGATTATGGAACGGCCTCCAACTTCCGCCTTAATTTCGGACGTAAGTCTTGCCATTTTTTTTTTTTTTTGTAAAATCAATCCTGAATAAATCAGATACGTCCAGTAACCGGTCCTGCCACCAAAAGCTCCCCCACGGACCAAATCTTGTTGGGGGCGAGTCAAATCGAACTCGTGCTTTTATCTAACTGGGGCCACCTTACAACGATCGGTTTAACCGGATTTGAGCTAGTCCAAGGCAATGATACACTCATCAACATCAAACAAAATAATTTGACGTGTAATGTAAAAAGCGACACTTATACTTTATCGAATTTAATCGACGGGGTCAACATTACAAATAATGACACAAGCATGTGGTGCGTCCCGTTTGAATTTGGGGAAGAAGTCGTAATTCGAATGAACTTTGACGACTTTAAGTACGTGTCAGGGATCAGAATTTGGAATTACAACAGCAGTTTGGAGACTTCTTACGCTGGAGTCCGTGCTATGAAAATCCTCCTGGACGGGAAACCAGTCAAAAATCCCGTAACCAAAAACGAGATTTTTATTTTACGACGAGCGCCTGGAAATCAGCATTATGATTACGTCCAGGATATTAAATTTGTCGAAGACTTGGATGTGGGGGACATCCATGATGAGATACCCTCCTTGTTGGACCAAGACGAGTTCTACGAACCCTCAGCTATGCCGGAGGGTTTTGTAATCCAACTGATAATTTTTTCAACGTGGGGGGACCAATATTACTCCGGTTTGAACGGTTTAGAGTTGTATAACCAATACGGGAGGCGGATTTTACTGGACGAGCAAAATATTTGCGCGTATCCTGAAAGTGTGAACTCGCTACCGGAGTTGGTAGGCGATGTCAGGACCCCCAATAAACTCATAGATGGGGTTAATAATGACCATACAGGGTCACACTCCTGGCTAGCCCCCATTATACCCAAGCATTTGAACCGCATTTATGTCGTTATGGACGAACCGATTGTTGTTTCGTTGATCAAGTTTTGGAATTATTCTAAGACACCAAGGAGGGGGATTAAGGAGTTTGGGGTAATCTTTCGTATTTTTGGATTTTGTGAGTTCTAAAAGAATTGTAGATTTTGGTGGACGATTTATTGGTTTATAACGGAACTTTGGAAAAATATTCGGTTAATAAAGATGGGTACCAAACTGTTGTTTTTACGGAAAATGAGGCCATTTTGGGTGAAGAATATGACGCTGTTTTAAGGTATAATAACAGTTTTTAAAAACGATTTTTAGACATATAGTTTTTTTTTTTTTTTTAGAAACAGTGTTTTCTCCCAAGATGTTGTTTTGTTGGACCAAGACGTGCGGACTACAACGGGAGGTTCTCTACCAGAGGCAGATCCAGCATTGAGGCCTTTTACCTCAGTTAATTTGTACGATAGAGGATACACCTCATATTAACCACGGATGTTTTGTACAGGATTCATGTTTTGTATTTTTGTAGATACAGGTCAAGTTTTAATGTCTGATTTTTGTAAAGCTGCATTTGTGGATTTTATTACAGTGTTAATGGAATAAAGAGTAACAATTTTTTAAAATGATTTTGCTTGACCTGACCTGACTTTGACTGGACTTGCAGATCTGAAATAAAATTTACATTTTTTATTTTTTATCAAAAATGAAAAGTTTGGAATTTTCCGTCCTTGTTACAAACATTTGGTAGTTTAAGCCCATAATATGCAAATTAAAATAATTTTTTTATTATTAATAGTTGCATAATTTTTATGTTGGCAGCGCTGCAAAGCGAAAAAAACAGCTGACTCACAAATTGAGGTTATGTCCAATCAAAATCCGAGTTTGTTTTGTATACAAAGATGATCTCCCCCCGTTAAAACCCAATTATGCACTTTTTTATCCTTTTGACGTCCCCGTTCGTTCGAAAGTGTCGCAAGATCGAGATTGCTTGACACTAATTTCCCCGCAATGGACATTTTTGAAGAACTGGGTGTACCAAAGAAGTACCTGAAGCCCACTACTAAAGAGGGGCATTACATAGCTTTAGTACACAAATCATGGCTCAAGTAATACCCAGTCTAAATCGTAAAAAAAGTTGAAATTCGCTTTTTAGGTCATTGGTAAAGTACTCAAAACTGGTGGAATTCATAGAAAGGGGGCGTTTTGACGCATGGCCAGTAAGTGAAGAGGAGCTGGGGGCTTCGTGGAACAAAGTGTTTATCTGTGTTTTTAAAAAACGTGATGCTAGCGTAATTCCACTACCTCGCATTCGGAGTTTGATTAAGGATGACCCCCCTTTGCTTTTCTGCCAGTTAATGCAATATATTTACCAGACGAATTATAAGAATTTGTGGAAGGAGGCTTACAAGAAATACAACAGTAAAACCGAGTCTAGCAAAGAGACTCAAATTTCTCTAGTGGAGTATAACGAGGTTTTGAGGGAGATTTTAACAAGGATTTACGGGTGCCCCATTGTTAACATTTGCGACTCGCGACTGAACACAGAGCAATCGAAAAACTTCGACGTACATTTAAACATATTACCAGCCGTATGTGCTGTGGAGACTCTCAACGCAATTTTCGTCCTTCATATGCCGTATTTTGACCACAGTTTGAAAGACTGTGTTACGTTCAGCCCCGCTATTTTAAACAAATGTTACGCCAAACCGTTGTTTATAATCTACCAATTGTTACAAACTCTGAAGTCAATGCATGACCGCAGCCTCACTCTGGGGGACATCTCCTTGAGCGACATTTATTTAACCGAAGACATGTGGATTTACATAATCCCGAACATCCACTCAAACATTTACGTCCAAGAAACAAGAAGCGAGACAAAAAGACACGTAAATATCCCCGACTGTCGCAAAAACGGCCACAAATTCGACCTAAATCTCAAATGCGAAGGCTGTGGTATAAAAACGTACGACAAAGTCCAAATCAGCAATGAAACCTTGCAAGAACTATGTCAATTATGGGTCGAAGGCCAAATTTCGAATTTCACCTACATTTCCGCGCTAAATAAACTTTCGGGACGGAAGTTAGGTGACCCGAATTGCCACCATGTGTTTCCGTGGGTTACCGATTTTGCCTCAAGGTGTGGCAAAAACTGGCGCGATTTGAAGAAATCCAAATTCAGACTTAATAAAGGTGACCGCCAGCTGGACTTGACTTACGAAAATGCCTCGTCGCAAGTGCCCCACCACGTGTCGGATGTCTTGTCTTCAATCACGTATTACGTGTATATGGCCAGGAGGACCCCCAAGTCGGTTTTGTGCAAGAATGTGAGGACTATTTGGGTACCGGCGGAGTACCCGAGCTCGATACAGAGGATGCAAGAGTGGACTCCGGATGAGTGCATCCCTGAGTTTTTCACCGATCCGACGGTTTTTAAGAGCATTCATGACGATTTGGACGACTTGGAGGTCCCCACTTGGTGCACGGGGCCGGAGGATTTTATTGAGAAACACAGGGAGGCCTTGGAGAGTGTCCACGTGTCCGAAAGACTGCATTATTGGATAGACCTGACTTTTGGATACAAGTACGTATTTGTTTTACTACTTAACTATTCTTACTTTAATTTACAAAATTATTAAAAAAATAAATAATATACGTTGTAATATTTGATTCGTTAGGAGGGATACAAGCTACTTAAGAGTATGAACGGTTTAAGAAATAACGCGAAAATAAAAAAAAGCAAATGCGGTTTTTACCAGGTCTATGAATTTTGCGCCTAAAAATGCAAACAGCAATACATTCCCATTATTCAGATTAATAAATAATTTGTCTATCAAAACCACGTGGAGCTTTAGAGCATTCTTGCCAAAAAAAAAGGATGTAAGGATGAGGTAAACAATGGTTATTTATTAGAAAATTAGTGTAATAAAGGAATAACTGACTTGTGAAATTAAATACAACACAAAAAAATAAAACTAGATATGAAACTACGTCGGCAATAAACGAAAAAAAAATAAAAATAAAACGCAGTTACTTTTGTAGCATCTATTATTTCCGCTATAATTTGTAGCAAAGCATTAAAAATATACACTGAGGTTTATATTTTACTGAATATCACATAAGACACATATAGGGTGCTTCACATAACTTTACGACCCTGACGAACTTTAAAGGCAACCCATTTTACATTGGAGGTTGAATTGCGCCTAAATTGACCAAAACAAAAACGCCAGAGACTGCAATAAGAACCTAATTTTTTAAGGTTTGGAAGGAATATGCAAATCACAAACAAATTTATAATTATTATTTTATTATTATTTGAATCAAGTTTAATTGAGTAATGTATTACTGGTTGCATTTAAAGTTCGTCAGGGTCGTAGAGTTATGTGATTCACCCTGTATATCACATTTCAGTTCATAGTAAAATTGCAACAGGGCATTTGAATTTTTTGGAGTCAAAAATAAAGCACAAATTGAGAGTTTCTGTATAAGAAAAGAATTATGTGTTAATCTAAATCCCAACGACACGCTTTGAGCTAAGAAAACCCACCAGAAACTCTCAATTTGTGCTCCATTTCACTCAAAAAAATGCAAATGCGTTGTTGCAAAATCCTACTACTAACTGAAATGGGATAAGACTGTTAATCCTAGGTTCAATTAAAAAATTCTAATCAATGCCTTATTAGAATTCTTAGATCTTCTATATTACATAGTGATGAGTTTATTTTGCTGAACATTACAAAACACACATAACAGTATTAATTGAATTGTCCTATGTTCAGTTTTAAAAAGTCCATGCCAATGCATTACAAACAAATGTTTAACAAAATAAAATCTTCACTGTATAAGAAACAAATCAGTGTAATATCATATTAATAATAATATCAGATCTTCAACATCAGACTTGAAGATGGACGGAATAAATAATAATAAACAATAATAAAAGCACTTACCTTTATAGCATCTACTTCCACTACAGTTTGTAGCAAAGCAATAAGCATTAAAAACAAATAAAAAACAATATCCATGCAATATGACAATGAAATCAAATATTCAACATCTCACTTCGAGATAAAAAAAAAAGATGAAATGCACAAATCTTTATTTATCTACTTCTGCTGCTATTTGTATCAAGGCTCCTAATCTATCACGAAGAGTAATTAAAATAAAATAATAGTTACCTATGTTCCAATAAGTGATAAGTTGATAACAGTATCTTATTTCCTTTTGTATGAAGAAATTACTTTTCGCTATATTTGTGTATTTTTAGAGCACAATATAATGTTATGAGACGTCTGTTTGCAAGAAGAACAAGTGATAAACTAAACAATATTGAATTATGATTAATGAGCCATAGCTAGCACAAATATTAAAAAATAATTGCAAGTCTGAGTGATTTAGGTGATTTAAAAATTTCGGTAACCTTATAAAACATTTCGGGATTTTTTTTGTGCAGTTTTTAACATATTTTCTAATAATAATTTAGAGCTTGTTGTAATTTTGCATTAACAAGACTGTTGAAATAGTGTTAAAATTAATTGAGCTTTAAAGAAAACCAATTTTTTGATTTGTAAACGCTCAAGCAACCGCGAAAATGCAACATTTGCACATTATAAGATTCAACTTGATTTTGAATAAAAAAAAACAGTTGCTACAATCTTTTAGCTTTCATGATGAGCGAGAAGAATTTAAAACAAAATTAGAGCGAATTAGCCGAAATCAGTTTTTAGTTGTTTAGTTGTTGATTTGATTTTATTGTATCACACCCGCAATCGCAAAAACGGCCGTCAAATACACAGTTTCCTACCTTTTAGGACTTTGCTGCCACACACAAATTACGCTTTTTTTGAGCAAACCGAACTTCAATTTAAATTTAAGTACAACACAGTTCAAATGCTCACAAAAGACTAAGGACACGCAACTAATAGTCTATCTGAAGCTGCAAAAATAAATCGACAAAAAGTTTATTTGTCATATTTACGGAGGGAAAGTTAAGTAACACCAAATCGCACGAAATTAATTCTTCATTATACGAAAGGGGGTGTTTTTATTTTTTTTTTCGTCTCCAAATTTACACTGACGCTAGTGAAAGTAAAAACTTGAAAAATGTGAGACATTTGTAAAATAAAAAAATTCTTTCGGAAGCAAATGTGTGTGAGTCTTTTTTCTTGCTATTTGTACGTCATAACTTCGTTCGTTATGATTTTTACTTCACTCCAGCCTCAGCTTTGGAATTTACTGTTACATTTTGCTCGTACCTTCTTTAAAAAAAAATTAAAAAATCTCGGAAAAATAGTAAAAACACGATTATCTCTAGACTGGCGGGCACCGCTGCCGTCAAGGCCAAAAACGTCTGCCTCCACTTGGTGGACGACCACACCAAACTGATGAAATCGGGAATCGTCCAACTCTTCACCCATCCGCACCCCCCAAAAGCCACCCCATCCCCCTTCTGGAATAAAACACCCCCGAAAATCTACATCAGCAAAACGAAACCGAAATCACGCGACCGGAGCAACTCGCCCGGTCTCACCCTGGATGCAAAAACCGACGACGAAGACATCGAAGACATTCCAACGTCCTCAAACCGCCCCATTGGCCTCTCCCGATTTCTCTCCCGCAGCCGGTCATCCCTGAACGAAGAAAAACCAAAAAACGCAACCCGGAGCTTAAGTTCCGGGCCGAAAAACGCAGCCTTCACCTCACACCTCAAAGTTCAAAGTTCCTCACTAACCACCGGAGTTATTTATTTGCCTAAAGAATACCGGCCGGAGCAATATTTGGAAAATTTGGAAAAGAAACACTCGTTTTTCGCGAAGACTTTTCACCTCGAGGAGAAACGGGTGAAATGTGTTGAGGAGAAAAGACTGGAGGAGCAAGCAAATGACGACTGTTTGGTACAAAACGCTTTCACGAACCTGATTTTTAGCGAGAATTTTGAAAAACGGTTGTTGCAACAAGACAAACAGAATTACAACCGGTCGAAAGTACAAAAAAACGAAAATCAAATTATTTGCAATTATTCTGATATTATCTCAGCGAGGCGAATCCGAGAATTACAAATTTTGGGTTGCTTGATTGTGGAGATTTTTATGTCGAAACAGTTGCGAGCGTTGGGTGCAAACAACTTGAATTTGTCTTTCACCGATCGGCTCAAAGCTTGTCTCACAGTAATCAAAAGTTTCGAAATTCCACCTTGTATCTCATACGTTGTTCAGTTGCTACTCCAACCTGATACTCTCAACTTCAAGGAGTTTAAATATCCGTCCGTAACCGACTTGGGGTTGCCTCCACCCAGTGCCCACCTGCTCCTTGAGCCCCTCCTCCACTCTGTAATCCCTTTCTCCCGACTTTTCCCCTACTTGTATTCTTTAATCGCAACCCTTAAGGACTTTAAAAATGTGGCCACAGAATTGGGAGTTTTGTACCACTTTGACTGCAACGGCGAAATGTGTGCAGAATATGAAAGTTTGGAACGGACTAAAGTATTGTTCGCTCAAAACATTGGCGAGTGCAAAGTTAAATCGTGCGCCCGAAATTTAGAAAACTTGCTCGAGGAGTTGAACACAACGACTGACTTAGAAGTTGCAAATATCCTCCTCCCACATATGCGTGAATTAATTGAGGATCCTCCAACTTCAGTCCTAGCTGCTTGGTATTTATTTGACCCGATTTCCCGGGTTTTGGGGCCCCAAAAAACGGCTGAGAGCCTCCTTGAACCCATTTTAAAACTGTACGAAAATGAACCAACCGAGGCCACTTTGCCATACTATGGCAAAATAGCCAAGTTGTACCATCACAGTTTTCTGTTACGATTGATTGTAAGACTTGGGTTGAAGTGTTTTTTGGATAATCTTGTGGCCCCTCTTGTGGAGGCCGTTGGTCGGTATAAAGACTACGAAAAAGTCGATTTTATTTTGCACACACATTCGGAGAAATTCGTCCGGAAAACATCCCACTTGAAGACGATGGATGCCGAACATGTTGATACTTCAGGAAGTGATGACTCGAGTGTCTCATCCGAGAAACGACCAACTCCGAGACAGGAACTCGCTTCCGAACCGGAAGTCTTTGATTTTGACGACGACAAACAAAACGAGGAACAATTAAAATCGCTGATGGAACATTTGGAGTTAAATGTCGCCTCAGATTTACCGTTCAATCATTCGACGGCAGAGGAGGCACTAGATGCCACCCTAACTGAAAATTTGGACCAACTGAGGAGTCTTGAAGAACTCACCATGAATCTAAGCGAAGACGACATTGAGACTAGACCGGGGGTTTCCTCCCCAACAATACCAATCCCTTCCACCAAGCAAGAATTCAGTAATATTAGCTGTGAGGTTGGGAGTAAGAAAAGTGATTCGATTCAACTCGATTTGGTCTTGGATTCGCCCGGATCGGCTGTTTCCGATCAAAAGAAACCATCCTCTGTTTCAAAATCGAAGAAACAAGACGCGAAAATATCAGATATGAGTTCAGATAGTCTCGTTTGGTTGTCACACAGACTAGGACCTGTTCTCACAGCTCGATACCTTTCACGAAATTTGCTCAAAATGTTGACTTTGTGTTACGTGGGCAAGGATAATTTGACTCTGGTACAAAAAGAAGAAAATTCAAGGGAGGTTGAGACGCTTTCGGTGGTTTCCAGTTATGTTCTAGGGGATCAGAATGCAGTCAAGGTTTTGGAATGTCTGACGAGTATTGCAGGTAAGTGTATTTTATTAAATTTTGAAAATTTGTGAGATAAGAGATGGTATTACATTGTATTTATTGTAACATGTTTTTAATAGCTTTACGTTGCGAAAGTCCAACTATTACAGCGGTTTAAAAAAATAATTAAATCATTACGATTACAGGAAATAAGTTAAAAAAAACTACTTATTTTTCGTTTTATTTAACAGACATTACATTTTAACGGACGGGACATTGCACACATTTTTAGATTTTATTTTCAGTTTTTATGAACAGTGTCAGTAGAAGTGAATTTTTCCATTATAAGAATTAGTACCAGTTAAACTGTTTGCAACCTACAATAATTAGAGCCACATTTGTAAAATTTGAAATACGAACAGAAAAAAATTCAAAAAACTTTACATTGTTACTGTTGAACAATTGTTATAAAATTCTGCTAATTTAAAAGGCACTATTCCAACAATTATTTTTGAAGTAAAAGGTGGAACTTGTTGAAACTTTTGAAACTACGAAACCGAAGAACAAGGTAATGTGTAACGACGTCTAATTAACTTACTTTTTGTTTACACATAACGGATGGGACAAAAAAATCTTATGTGTGTAAATAACTCTACAAAATTTATACAGTCAGGTTTCAATTATTAAAGACTTTAACAGTATCAAAATTAGACAGTGGTAATTAAAATTTCTTGGCCTTGTTTAACTACGTTCGAAATAAGACCAACATTTATATGTTTGCAATAACGGACGGGACAGTAAAAGTTACGAAGATCAAAAATAATATTATTTATCAATCTACTTACCGATTTGTATTTTCTAAACTATCAGAAACTAGAAAAACACTCTTCAGAAATTATTTAATAGTTGTGGTTCGTCAGCTGTCAACAGTATTTTCTGTTATCGCCTACAAGGCAGTGTTTATGTAAATTTTACAATCCAATGAATTACTTCAGTTTAAATTATCATCCTCTCCCATTTCAAATTCACAACAAAAAAACTCTTTTGTCGCAAAAAGAAAGAAACTTTACATTACTATAATTATTTTGAAAATTTCAGTGTCAGGTTGCATTATTCCTGGAATGGCTGATAAATACATTTATTCTTCTCTTCTTTTTATTTTCTTTTAGCTTTTTTTTTCAAATAGGCGATGACAACTATTTTTTTGTTTTCTTTTCCAGTTTAATTATTTCAGTAGTTTTTTCTTTCTCCCGCATTTATTATTTTTAAACATTTCTTGACGCCTTATTAAATCCAATCTTTTTCATTTTCAGTATTAGGTAGTTTCTTGAACAACGTTTCCCTTTTCTTGATTGAACCTTTTTTTTCTTTTTTACTTTTCCCCGCCTTACGATTTTTTAAACCAATTTTAACCGAACCCAGTTGTTACCACTAAATGAACACATGTAATATCAGCTGTAGTAATACCATTTCTTGTCTTAAGTAGGAGCGAAATTTAAAAAAATGTTTTAAGGTTTGTATGGCGAGCAGTTGATTCTGTTCCAATACATCCCCCACATGAGCGAATTGATCGCTTTGTGCAAAAGACGCCTCACCCCCAACTTGGAGGGGGGTTTGATCTCATGTCTGTCTTTACTCCAACACGTCATCCCTTATTTATCTGACTCAACTCTCATGGATCACTTACAGGTGCGTCACACCTTCAATTGCACTTCCATTTTTTAACTTTGCCCCTTTTAGGACGTTATTTTGAAAAACATACTCCATCCAATCGTGAGACTGTTAGCTTCAACGAAATACACATTTCCGAGCGGTTATACGGCCCGTAACATCTTGGCTCGCAAATATTTGGACACACTGTACGTCCTTTCGATACGAATGGGCTCTGATATGACCAGAACCCACTTGGCGGTGCCGGCCCTTCAGCGATTTTTTCTCATTTTTGATAAAGTGTTTTCTGGGGAGGATTTACACCAACCGGAGGACAGTCAAGTTAGCCAATCGGACAAGGACGAATCTCATTACGTTGAGTTGTGTCGAGACGGATCGGTTAATGAGTGGAGTGTGGGAGGGAAACCGATTCAAATATCGCGAATGAACGACACGGATTCGGGGTTGCTACTAGAGGACGCCTCCGAGCAGAGCTTGGAGGAGTTGCGTCTGGTTTTTACCACCGAGTTGGCGTACACGGCCTATTTGCCTTTTTTGAGACATGTGGGGGCAAATTCGTTGGAGATTTCGCTTAAGAATCACAGTTTGATCAAAGAGTTGTGTCAGGAGTACGAACAAGGGGCGAAATCGAGTGTCCCTATTACGAAATCCGCTGATTTTAAAAGCACGATTTCAGCTTCGAGTAGCATCGGGAGTAACATAGCCCTGGTTGGGAATCGAATTGATGTCCAAACCGCTGATTTGGAAAATATCAATATGGATTTGTTGAGTCTTGTTAGTAACAGATTGGAGAATAACAGTCGGCATTTGAGGGGCAATTGGTTGGCGTATTGGGAGCACGAAATCGGCCGCTCGGACAAAGACACAATGTTTAATTTCAAACAAATCAAATTGCAAACTTTCGCAGGGCACACCCACAGTGTTAAGTGTCTTTACGTGCTAGATAACGAAAATAGTTTCATTTCGGGGAGTCGGGACAAAACGGTCAAATTATGGTCGCTGAGGAGTCAAGGGGACGGCTCAAGTGTCTCGACTTGTCAGTGGACGTACACAGCCCACAAAAAGTCGGTCCTTTCACTCACTTTCATCGAAAGTATGAGATTAGTAGCGTCGTGCGATAGCGTGGTACACATTTGGGACCCCTTCATGGGGGCCAACGTAGGTCATTTGGAGTCTCCCAGGTATCCCCCTGTTAATGTCTTAAGGAGTTTGCCGGCCCCCTCCAGTCTCGTGTTCGCTGCGACAACCGACGGGACAGTCAAAGTGATTGATACGAGAGTTTGCAACTACATACACGAACTCAAAGTAAGTTTGGAATAGTTAAGGCTAAAGGGGAACGCGTTTTAGTGTGTTTCTAAGCCCGCAGAAGGCGCGGAATTTATTGCTCTATTATCATTTGAATCATTCACTTTTTTCAGATACAAAAAAAAAAAATTTGAACATATTAGCTGTTTCAAAACTATGTAAACCCCAACGTCGCACTTTCTCTCAAAATTAGTTGTTATAAATTATTTGTGCATTTCGAAAAATCAATCGCTAAAGTAATTTATAGTTTCAATGCGAGATCTAATCATTAATAACTATTTTACATTTTCATCAACTTTATTTAAAAAAATAATTTGGTTAAATGCAATGTTGGCGTTTACATAGTTTTGAAACAGCTAATAGAATCTTAATTAAATTTGCGCCAACATAACATTTTTTTTTATTTTTTAACTTATTTTTGAAAAAAAAATTCGCATAATAAAAAATATTTTAAAAAAACAAGGTGATCATAAATGTATTTTTCTTTTCAAAATTCGATAATGGGAAAGGTATCAAAATGCGAATTTTGTAAAAAAAAATTGTCCGTCTCAATCCTCTTATTGTCGGGTCGGGCAGTGACGAAGGCACTGCTTGGATGCCGCTGTATACATATTAGCCACCAGCAAGATATTTTTCAGTTATATAGAAAAACTCATCTTCAAGTAACCAACAAAAAAATTGTGGTTTTGTTATTTGGACAGAGAAGCATTTGCCTGTATTTTACGTTTTGGGAAAAGAGGTCTACCCATATTAATAACAAACTACAAAAAAGTCCTTAGTACCTACATTAAATTTTGTATATTAGATGAAAATAAGGGATTTAAAATCCTGATTTAACCCCGATATCTAGAAGTCATTTAGTAATTATTGGTTTTGTCTCTCTTTTATACATTTTTAATTTACATAACAAATAAACTATTATTAAAAAGCTATTTTTTCTGTATCTTAAAAACTAATTGTATCACGTAGAAACCTGCGTTTGTCCAAAATGCTTATTATTTACTCTATGCATGTGAATTTTTCAGATTTTTTGTACAATTTCTTATAACAATTATTATCACTGTAGTAATAATAATGTTTTGTGCAAATTTTTTTTAAAAAATTCACGTACGAGTACCTATACATAGAGAAAAAAACTACGCTGATGTCTGTGCCATTAATTCATTAATGTCATTATTATGCGAGTCGTTTCTATTTGTTTTGCCGACTTGTTTAATCCCTTTCAACTACTAGCAGATACAGAAACATCTTTCACATGTTCCAGTCTTAGTTGATCGAGGTTTATTTTGCCCTTTCTTCCTCTTACTCCGCACTTGACTGTGGGAGATTCTCGTCGGGAAATTTTATCAAAGTGAAATGAATATTCGCGTATCGTTCGTAACTAATAATAATTTTCATAGTTTCTTGGTTGCATTCTATTTGTATCGTCACAGTGCATCTTTTCCCTACACATTTTTTAAAATATTATTAATATTTGTATAACATTTTAATAAAAAAATGTCAAATAATTTTTCTCCAAAAAATTGTTACATTGGAGCAAATTCTAATTGTTTAACTTTTTAACTTTTTTTAATCAACTTCATTTTTCGACTTAAAATTGGATTACAAATGTTGCTAAAAATTGAAAAATAATTTTCATTATACTTGTCTTTGTCGCATACTTAGTTTAACTCTGTCGTCCCTTTTAGCCTTAAAAAAATTATTTGATTTATTTTATTGTTTGTTTTAGGTGAGTTTAAACCCGACTGGACTGATTCGATGCCTAGCTGTGGCCCCTTCGGGGGCCTGGGTGGCTACAGGCCAGTCCTCGGGTACCATCACCGTTCTGGACACTCGCACCGGATTGGTCATTTCGACTTGGAAAGCCCACGAGAGTGAGGTTCTCCAGCTCGTGGCAGCGGACAACTCAACGCTGATTTCGTCCAGTTTGGACCAAACGATCGGTGTGTGGAACGCCAGCGATGGCAAGTTTAAGTTTCACCTGAGGTTGGTACCCTTGTTACGGTAAAATCATCTCATTGCTATTGATAGGTCGTCTTTTATCAGGGGGGCGACCGAGCCGGTGCACTGTCTCAACGTCTACAATAACGAACTGATTTCGGGGACGACGGCCAACAGGATTGGGGTTCACACGTCCATTGACATGGAGGCGTCGTTCTCCAGCACCAAGTTGCGCTCGGACGCGTTTAAGGGGCTGCTGACCTCCATGGCGTTGCTGCCGTTGAATAGGCTTTTGTTGTTAGGGGCTGATACGGGGACGATTAATTTGTTGTGTTGAAGTCTTGCCGGGTAAGTAACTGTTTCTCACATTCCAGTGCAATTCCGTAAAACCGATGTGATGTTTTTTTATTTGTATACCGAGACTGTCAGGGACTATATTTACAGTTGAAATTGCAAAACTTTATTTTGTACAGATAAATAATAGTTAGCCAATTGGAAACCATCACGGGTGATGGCTTGTTGTTACCTGAAGGCTAGTGTGTTTTGTTCCAGTCCCGTAAAATCAAAAAAATAATTGTGGCGATTTGTAGTTCGTGTCACTAGTCAATTTTGTCATCGGGTGTCGCCACTTATTTTTTACAGATCTGTACCATGGTTATTTTATCTTTATTTACCTGTTCTTTAGTATTATACGATCCAAAGATATGCAATGCGTGATGTAATACAATAAGTTGTGCAAATAAAATTTATAAAGAGAGGTGTTTAGTCTGCGGTCCGCTTGCACACAATCCCTAATCCAAATCCCAGATAACAACTATGGATTGTTAAAGTACAGCCATTTTAAAATGATTTTAGTAATGTTAAGTTTCTTTCAAAATACACGATTCGATTTAAAAGACAAAAGAGTTTTTGGGAGAGGATAATAATCAATTAAATTGAAATAATTCCTTGGATACTAATGTACGTACATTGCCTTGTAGGCGGTAACATAAAATACTGACGTACTACAACTGTTGAATATTTTTTGAAGAGTATTTTTCTAGTTTCTTGTAGTTTAGAAAATGGAAATCGGTAAGTGAATTGAGTAATATTACTTTTTTATCTTTATAACTTTTGTTGGCCCGTTATCGCAAACATAAAATGTTGTTCTTATTTCTTACGTTCTTAAACAAAACCAAGAATTTTTAATTTCCACTGTCTAATTTTAATATTGTTAAATACTTTAATAATTAAAACCTGTCTGAATAATTTTTTTAAAGGTATTTGCACACAAAAATTTTTTTGTCCCGTCCGTCATGAGTAAACAAAAACTAAATTAATCAGAAGTTGTTGCACTTTGCCTTATTTTTGGGTTTCAAAAGTTTCAACATATCCACCTTTTATTTCAAAAATAGTTATTGGAGTTAGTGCCTTTTAAATCAACAGAATTTTACAACGATTGCTCAACGATAAAAATGTGAGGTCTTTTTTGTGTCCCGTCCGTCATCAATTTCTATATCTTTTTCTTGTTCGTATTTCAAATTTAAAAAATGTGGCTCTGATTGTAGGTTGCAAACAATTTGACTAGTATTAAGGTTCCTATAAAGAAAAATTCACATCTACTGATACTGTTCGTGAAAACTGAAAATAAATTCTAAAAATTTGTGCAGTGTCCCGTCCGGTAAAATTGAATGGCTGAGTAGTATATTATTCAACGGATGATTTTAATTTCATCCCTTTTTCTATCATTATTAAAGTTTGTAAGCGACACGCTTTGCAATTAATCTTTAATGAGCTCACTGTAAAGATTAATTTACAATGCTTGACATGTAAATAACTATTATAGACAGTCGATTGAATTGCGTCTCAAAACTGGGAACACTTAATTGAGTGCAACCACAAAGACCGCATAGGCAATGGAAAAAGTCCAGATTACGTTCTTCTGTGATATGAATTGCTCTTAAACAAAAAGTGTAATTTTTTGGGATAGCGGTCGTAAATGAATGTAAAGGAAAAGGAACAAATTAAAATTTATTTTCACCTCGCACTCCACACACTAACCCTACTATACAATAAATAAAATAAATAAGTTTAGGCACTACTTTGATCATTTCCCATGAGATCTACGCCGCCGGTGGCGGCTTGAGCATCGACCGAGCCGCCGAGACCAACTTTTGGGACACTAGCGAAGCTATATGTGGGCTTTTCCGCCACATAAACTCCTTAGTTTTGTCGTGATCGTCGAGACTTTCCACCCGGACCTGCAAAAACCACTCACAACAAATCTTTGCAATTTTGTG